>OZ014523.1:416464182-418864182 GCA_963966055.1 Lathyrus aphaca | reverse complement strand
TGAAGTTGTTGACTTTTTGTTGACTTTCAAAAGGACCTATAATGTCTTAGCTCATACCTTCCAAATGAAGCATTTTTGGGCTTGGCTTGTGAGCCACAAAGTTGTAGGGAATTCAATTTCCTTTAAAATGAGCTTTGGATGAAAAAACAATTGATGAAGCATGTGAAAGTTATGGCTGGTCAAAGTTCAGTTGACTTTTCTTGTGAAAACCCTAATTTAGAAACTCCTGATTCTTGATGATCTGAAATCTCCTTGATGAATAATGATCAACCCTTGATCAAATGATGAATTTTACTCCATATAATTGATGTTGGCAAAAAATCATGAAGTTTGACTTTGGTTTGACCACAGTTGACCTTAGTTTGACTTTTTAACTGCTTTGACTGATTTTAACCTATCTGATCATCTGACTGAGCAAACCTTTGGGAAAAGTCTTGAAACTTGTCATGAGGATTCTTAAACACATATAAGATGTTATGAATCTCACTTGAAGTCTTGGAAGTCCATTTAGCCTGATTAAAGTCAAAACCCTAGTTTAGGATGCATTGCTTAGGAGGATGCATTGTCTGAGGGAAATGTCAAATCATCTGACTAATTGTGAACTTTGTGAACCTTGTGAACCTCTTAGTACAAAAACTCTTGTCTTTGTGAGGGAAAATTTTGGGGTGCAACAGCTGCCCCTGTTGAATTTTCTGAAACCTGAGGGGTTAGATTGGTATATGTGCCATTCGTGACCTGGAAGGTTGAAGGGGATTGAACACAAAAGCCCAAAAATTTGCACTCACCGGTGCGTAGAGTAATACTGATGATTAGTTGTATATGCTTGAGTGGGCTTGAAGATGCCACTTGGAGAAACTGGAGATGGGCTTAGAGATGCCATCAGGATGAACTGGAGATGGGCTTAGAGATGCCATCAGGATGAACTAGAGATGGGCTTAGAGATGCCATCAGGATGAACTGGAGATGGGCTTAAGGATGCCATCTAAAATATCTGGATGTGGTGATGTTCTGATGTTGATACTGGATATCAGTACTAGGTCTTTGTATAAGCCGTCTCTGAATCATTTATGCAACATGATTTGAATTGTTGAATGGATCAGTAGAAATAAATCTCCGTGATGATAGTCTCTTCTGGAGGTATCTTGGATTAGGGAATGGATCTTTGTACAGACCGTTTGCCTACTCTCCAAGGTCAAAAGAACATCAGGATTAGTTCTTCTGAAAAATATCTTGAACCAGGGAATGGATCTTTTTACAGACCGTTTGCCTGCTATCCAAGGGCCAAAAGAACGTCAGGATTTGTTCTTAAGGGTCAAAAGGACGTCAGGATTTGTTCTTCTGAAAAAGTTTTGAACAAGGGGCCAAAAGAGCGTCAGGATTTGCTCTTAAGGGTCAAAAGAACGTCAGGATTTGTTCTTCTGAAAAAGTCTTGAACAAGGGGCCAAAAGAGCGTCAGGATTTGCTCTTAAGGGTCAAAAGAACGTCAGGATTTGTTCTTCTGAAAAAGTCTTGAACAAGGGGCCAAAAGAGCGTCAGGATTTGCTCTTAAGGGTCAAAAGAACGTCAGGATTTGTTCTTCTAAAAAAGTCTTGAACAAGGAGCCAAAAGAGCGTCAGGATTTGCTCTTAAGGGTCAAAAGAACGTCAAGATTTGTTCTTCTGAAAAAGTCTTGAACAAGGGGCCAAAAGAGCATCAGGATTTGCTCTTAAGGGTCAAAAGAACGTCAGGATTTGTTCTTCTGAATAATGTCTTGAACCAGGGAATAGATCTTTTTACATACCGTTTGCCTGCTATTCGAGGACATCTTGAATAGTGTATGGATCATTTCTGACCCGTTGTAAGTTGTTGATATTGTTTTACCTGCATATAACTATCCTGCAAGGGAAATATTAGTTTATGCATTATGTATGCATGCATAGTATGATGCACCTAAGTAAATGTATTATGTACTTATGGATATGTATGTTATGGTATGATGTAAATGATGTATGTATGCATCATGCAGCCTGAAGCGTCTGAATATCTTCGTATAACAACTGCTGGCCAGGGAAAATAAATCCCGATTTGTTGCTGAAGAATATGAGGAACTCGTTCCCGTCTCGTTTGATAATATAGTATTCATAACCTCCCGTCTTCGTTCGATAGTATGGTATCCATAACCTCCCGTCTTCGTTCGATAGTATGGCATCCATAACCTCCCGTCTTCGTTCGTCGTACTCCTATTGGAAGAATAAATTCCTGACTATCCGTCTGAGGATAAAAGAGATGGATATAAATTCCAGGGGAGATGTGACTCGAAGTATTTATGAAGATGGATTTGCCCTACTGGGGGATTTGTAGCTGTCTTGTGGGGATGAACCGGCGAAGCTTCGTTGAATTCCTTCCCTCGTTCGTCCTTAGTAAATACTATTACTTCATTTTCATGCATTTCTGGTAAACATCAATCATATTAAGCATTTATGCATTTCTGGTAAACATCAATCATATTCAAAAGCATACATACATTCAAACACAACCAATGGACATTTCGCTTATGTAAATAGGGTAAAAGTAAATCTGGATTCAAAGATGGAATTTTATTTATATCACAAAGTGACTCGTACGTAGGTAAGTTTGTACAAGGAGACAGAAATCCTAATAAGAGGAATTCGTCGTAAAATTTTTACAAAACAGAGAAAATCAGCTATGTGGGAAATAATCCTATTGAGTTTCAATTCTACTATTGCCATTATCTTCAAGTATCTCATCTTCTGCTGTTGAGACGAAAACAATTGGATTGATCTTTATCTATTCGAGCTTGAATTAGGTAGCACAACTGGTTGTAGTTACATGGGTGATCCAAACGAGACATAGCCATATGCTTTAATCCCTAACTTTTGCCTGGATTGCCCTTTTAGGTTTTCAATCCACCGGGATACCCTTTTTTGCCCAAGCCGCCTTTTCAGGTTTTTGACTTGCCGGGTGTACATTTTATATATATATATATATATATATATATATATATATATATATATATATATATATCCCTAATTTTTGCCCGAACCCTTTTGGTTCGCCGGGATGCCCTTATTTTTGCCTAGGCCAGTCAACCTAGCGGGTCTCTTTTTATGCGTAGTATTTTTTAACTATGTCTGCGTTTACAGGCTGTGGGAAGTCTTCACCATCCATAGTAGTAAGTATCATGGCACCTCCTGAGAATATTGTCTTGACTATAAATGGTCCTTCATATGTAAGAGTCCACTTGCCCCTAGGATCACCCTGTGGTAATATGATACGCTTGATTACCAAGTCACCAACCTGATATACCTTTGGCTTAACCTTCTTATTAAAAGCTTTGATCATCCGTTTTTGGTACATATGGCCATGACAAACAGCTGCTAACCTCTTCTCATCAATCAAATTTATCTGGTTGAGTCGGGTCTGAATCCACTCATCTTCATCCAAGTCTGCATCCTTCATAATTCTTAAGGAGGGAATCTGAACTTCAATGGGTAGAACTGCTTCCATACCATATACTAAGGAGAATGGGGTTGCCCCTATTGAAGTACGTATTGTAGTACGATAACCATGAAGAGCAAATGGTAACATATCATGCCAATCTTTATAAGTGACAGTCATCTTCTGTATAATCTTCTTGATATTCTTGTTAGCAGCTTCTACTGCCCCATTCATCTTTGGACGATACGGAGAAGAGTTGTGATGCTTAATCTTGAACTGCGTGCAGAGATCAGTAATCATGGTGTTGTTCAGATTAGAGCCATTGTCAGTAATAATCCTTTCAGGGATGCCATACCTACATATGAGATTATTCTTAATGAATCGAGCCACCACATTCTTAGTAACAGATGCAAATGAAGCTGCCTCCACCCACTTAGTGAAGTAATCAATAGCAACCAGGATGAAACGATGCCCATTAGAAGCAGTAGGCTTGATCTCACCAATCATATCAATGCCCCACATGGCAAAAGGCCAAGGATCAGTCAACACATTCAATGGTGATGGAGGTATATGTACTTTATCAGCATATATTTGACACTTGTGACACGTTCTGGAATGTTGATAGCAGTCAGCTTCCATGGTAAACCAATAGTAACCTGCTCTCAATATCTTCTTTGCCATAGTATGACCACTAAAATGAGTGCCAAAGATCCCATCATGCATATCTTCCATAATCTTTGTTGCTTCCTTCTTATCCACACAACGAAGCAAAGTGGAATCATGATTGCGCTTGTACAAAATTCCATTACTCAAGAAAAACTTAGCAGAAAACCTCCTCAGAAACTTCCTATCTTTGACAGATGCCCCTTCATGGAATTCCCGAGCTTCAAGATATCTTTTCACTTCATAAAACCAAGGCTTCTCCTCTGCTTCTTCAATGTCAATCTCATTGCAGTATGCAGGCTTTTCAAATCTATCAATGGTAATCTTGGGAGCTTCATCATCCCAACTGATCTCAAACATGGATGCCATGGTAGCTAAGGCATCTGCCAACTGATTCTCTCTTCGTGGAATATGTCCAAAGGTAATCTCTTTGAAATGTGGGATCAAAGACAACACATGCTCTCTGTAAGGAATGAAATTATCATGCTTGGTATCCCAATCTCCTTTGATCTGACTTACTACCAGGGCTGAATCTCCATACACGTCAAGGAACTGAATCTTCATATTAATGGCAGCTTTGATACCCAGGATACATGCCTCATACTCAGCCATGTTATTGGTACAATAGAAACAAAGTCTGGCAGTAATCGGGGTATGACAACCTTCAGGGGAACTGATCACAACACCAACACCATTACCAAGTGCATTAGAAGCTCCATCAAAAACCATAGTCCATCGGGATCCTTGTTCAGGTCCGTCATATTGTCCAGGTTCTTTGGTAATAATCATAATGTCTTCATCAGGGAACTTAAAACTCATTGACTGATAATCATCCACTGCTTGATGAGCCAAATGATCAGCTACAACACTTCCTTTAATGGCCTTCTGAGTAGTATACTGTATGTCATATTCTGTCAAGATCATTTGCCATCTTGCTATTCTTCCGGAGAGAGCAGGTTTCTCAAATATGTACTTGATTGGATCCATCTTCGAAATCAACAAGGTAGTATGGGTCAACATATACTGTCTTAGTCGGCGAGCAGCCCATGCCAAAGCGCAGCAAGTTTTCTCGAGCAGTGAGTATCTTGTTTCACAGTCGGTAAACTTTTTGCTAAGGTAGTATATTGCCTGCTCTTTTCGACCAGACTCGTCATGTTTCCCCAACACACACCCCATTGAGCTATCTAATACTGTTAAGTACATAATCAAGGGTCTTCCATCAACTGGTGGCATCAAAATTGGAGGTTCTAGCAGATATTTCTTGATTTCATCAAAGGAAATCTGGCACTCATCATTCCACTCCATTACATGATCTTTCTTCAACAACTTGAAGATTGGCTCACAGGTAGCTGTTAATTGGGAAATAAATCTTGCAATGTAATCCAATCGTCCCAAGAAACCTCTAACTTCCTTCTCAGTACGGGGAGCTGGCATCTCTTGTATAGCTTTTACTTTTGCAGGGTCTACTTCAATACCTTTTCCACTGACAATGAAACCCAAGAGTTTACCAGATCTAACTCCAAAGGTACACTTGTTTGGGTTCAATCTCAACTTGTATTTCTTCAACCTTTCAAACAACTTATGCAGATGATCAAGGTGTTGCTCTTCATTCTGGGACCTGGCTATCATATCATCCACATATACCTCTATCTCATGATGAATCATATCGTGAAACAAAGCCACCATAGCACGCTGATATGTTTCCCCTGCATTCTTCAAACCAAATGGCATCACTTTATAACAAAAAGTGCCCCACTGTGTAACAAATGTTGTCTTCTCCATATCTTCAGGTGCCATCTTGATTTGATTGTAACCAGAGAAACCATCCATAAAAGAGAATACCTTATACTGAGCAGTGTTGTCTACCAGGACATCAATATGAGGCAATGGAAAGTCATCTTTAGGGCTGGCCTTGTTCAAATCCCTGTAGTCTACACACATACGTACCTTACCATCTTTCTTAGGTACCGACAACACATTTGCAACCCACTGAGGATAAGAAGTCACAGCTAAGAACCCTGCATCAAACTGTTTCATCACCTCTGCCTTAATCTTCTCTGACATTTCAGGATGCATGCGACGAACCTTCTGCTTCTTTGGACAACAATCTTCTTTTACCGGTAAACAGTGAACCACAATGTCTGTATCCAACCCTGGCATATCTTCGTAGGACCAAGCAAAGATCTCCACATAGTCATGTAACATCTGAATCAATCTGCTCTTGACACTATCCTCTAATTCAACCCCTATCTTGACCTCTTTCCTGTTTTCTTCAGTTCCCAGATTCACAACTTCGATTGGCTCTTCATGTGGTTGTATAACTTTCTCTTCTTGTTGTAACAACCTAGCAAGCTCTACAGGTACTTCACCATCGTCCTCCTTTCCATCTTCAGCTTGATATATCGGATTCTCGAATTTATAATTGGCAATAGTAGAACTGTTATCAACAGGATCCATAGTGGATAAGGATCTGCATTTTAGTGATGTGGGTGTGTGTAAGAACACATAACTGATAAAATAAAAAGAAAAGAAAAGACAAGGAACACACTAAAAACGAAACGTCCACTGATTTTTATTGAATGAAGTATGCAAATGAAATGACATCCCATAACAAGCACACCATTGTGCCCCGGCCCGGGTAAGGCACAAGGCTTAAGAGTTTAATTGTTCAAAAATTAAAAACTTTTAAAAGTAACAACACAGTAATAGTATTTACTCCTGACTAAAGGAGATAGGAATAACATCTTCAGCCTTCCAGTTATTGAGCCCAGCACCCACAGTAGGAAAAATCCAAGCATCCAAGTTGTAGTCTTCATCATAGTCACCCACAACATTGATCTGATCTTTCATAATCCCCTGATTGGTGATACGAACAGCACGAGCACGACGAACAGCCTTCTGGGACTCTGCAGTGAAACCCAAACCAAATTTGTCAGACTTATAAGGGATGTCAGGAAGCTGACCCCAAATAGTACAACCACCTTCATCCACCACAACTCTAGCATCCTTGGGGCAAGCCATTGTAGGAGTTACTCTGGTGACCGCAAGAACTTTCTTGACAACAGGAGGAGCTTCATAATTATTAACAACCCAAGGAACTACTTCAAATGTCTGGCACGGAGTTTCAACATATTCACCTTCCACTTCAAGATATTTAAAGGTGTTCACATAGCTAACTATATATCCTTCCTCTCCGTAAACAGTGACAACTTTTCCTTCTACTGGATATCTCAGCTTCTGATGTAAGGTGGAGGTTACAGCACCTGCCCCATGGATCCAAGGATGCCCAAGAAAACAAGAATATGAAGGACGAATATCCATTACATAAAAAGTAGCATTGAAGACATGAGAACCTACTTTTATTGGGAGATCAATTTCTCCATGCACCACTCTTCTCGAGCCATCAAAAGCCTTCACCACTATATTACTGGGCTTCAACACAGCATCTTCAGGGCTGAGCTTATTCAGAACTTCTTTGGGCAACACATTCAGCGAGGAACCATTGTCTATTAACACATGTGACAGGGTAGTGCCCCTGCATTCAATAGAGATATGTAGAGCCCTATTATGATCCCTCTTGGAAGGAGTCAAATCAGCATCGGAGAAACCTAACCCATTATCATAGGTCAAGTGTGCAACACAATTTTCAAACTGGTCTACAGAAATCTCATTTGGTACGTGAGCAGTCCTCAAAAATTTAATCAAGGCCTTGGCATGAGCCTCAGAACACAGCAATAAAGACAGCATAGAAATCTTGGAGGGAGTATGCCCCAATTGATCAACAATGTCATTATCACTCTTGCGAATGATCTTCAGTACTTCTTTCATCTGCTTAGAAAGATCATCAGCAGCTGGCACATCAGTTTGTATAGGTTCAATAATAGGACCTTTGCCCCGAGCATCAGCAGTAGAGGTAGTAACTGGAGTAACTGTATTCTTGGAGGTAACTGGAGGAGAGAAAACTCTTCCACTTCGTGTGATCTTACTAGATCCAGCAATATTATCAACATCCAGATTTTCACCAACAATAGGTGCATCAGCCAAGGATTCCTGCTTAACACCATGAATATAAACATCGGACCCATAATGCCAAGGCACAACTTTATCAGAAATATATGGAATAGGACCCGGAGTGGTAATGATCATAGGAGCCACTCTAGCTTCAGCAACAACCTTCAGAGGGCCTTCAGCAGTAATTTTAATTGGACCCTTACGAGTGATTTTTACAGGTCCCTTGGAAGTAATCCTTACCGACACTTTATTAACCATATCCACCTCTTCAACCTTCGCACCTTTAGTTATATGCTCAACCATGCTCTCCACAGAAGGTGGTGTCCTCTCAAACAATATTGTGTAATTGTCCATGAGGCGTTGAATTCCGTCCTTCAATCTCCAGCAACTATCCGGCTTATAAGCACAATAGAAACAATCTTCATGACAACCTGGAAAGAACCCAGCTTGTACCAACTTCTTCTTGATAACAGATAATGGTGTAGTCACGTCTGCAACTGAGGAAATATGTGAAACTTCATCAATGGCATTGACAGTATTTTCATGATTTGGCATGGGAGCAGTAATCACATTTGGAGTACCCGGAGGGTCAAACTCAATCTCTCCAGCATCAATCATATCCTGAATTTTATTATTCAATATCCAACAACTATTGGTATCATGTCCCTGACAATTTGAATGATATGCACATCGTGCATTAGGATTGTACCTGAGAGAGGTAACATTGGGATTCTGAGGAGGGTCCCTCAAAGTGATGAGTTCACCTTTTAACAAGTGTTGCAAGGCTTGGGCCAGTGACATGTTGAGCTTAGTGAACTGCCTTCTAGGCCTCTGTTGATTGCCCTGTGGTGGCTCTGGTGTTGCAGGAGTAGGATTGGAGATGTGAACTGCACTCACAGATTGATGCCTCCTATTACGATCAGATTGACCATAAACAACATTCGACTCTTTCTTCCCACTAGGGGGCTTCTTTGTAGTACTGGATGAAGAAGCACCCACTTGGATCTTGCCACTCCTTATACCACTTTCTACGCGTTCTCCTGTCATTATCAACTCAGTGAAGCCAGATGATGAACTTCCAATAAGATGACTGTAAAAGGAACATTCAATGTACACATGAACATATCCACTAACTCCCGATCAATTAGAGGGGGTTGCACCCTACCAGCCAAATCTCTCCACTTCTGGGCATACTCCTTGAAAATTTCTTTAGCACCCATAGACATGCTTTGTAGTTGCATGCGAGTAGGGGCTAGATCAGCATTATATTGATATTGCTTATAAAAGGCTTCAGCAAGATCATTCCAATCACGGATGTTGACACTCTCCAACTGATAGTACCATTCCAATTGAGCTCCAGATAAGCTCTCTTGGAAGAAATGGATCCACAACTTTTTATCAGCAGTATGGGGTTGGATTCTCCGGACATAAGACCTCAGATGCAGCTTGGGACAAGAAACACCATCATACACTACAAAAGTAGGGACTTTGAAACCAATGGGTATAACCACTCCAGATATCAAACTCAGATCTTCAAAATCCAGCCCTGAAGACTTTTGCAATTCCATAGCATCCATTCTATCCACCAACATCTTGAACTTATCTTCATTAGGATCATGATAGTAGTTAGCTTCAGAATCAGAGTCCCCCGTTGTATTATGGAGACTGCCTCCTTCTTTATCAGACTCTTCAGACTCATAATCTTCAACCTGTTCCTTGGTCTTGACAGGACCTCTGAACCTTCTTCCCATGTTGATTAGGCCTCCTGACCTTCTAGTCTTCTTAGTCTTCTTGGCCAACAGTGTCTTCAATTCATCCTGCCCCTTGGACAAGTTCAGGATTAGCTCTTGGAACTGTGCATTTTGTGCCTGGAGATCTTTAACTGTTTGTTCAAGAGCCATTTCTGCTGAAATAAACAGCGAGAAAATAAGATACCTATACATAAGAAACCAGTGATGCAATGATATGATGTATAAATGCGTATGCAATGTTTTCAAAGACCGCAGGATTTAAATTTGCTTAAACAATCAAGAAAGTAAACTTTTATTAGTAATAAATTTGTTTGCCCTTTGGGCTTACAAAATGAAATGAAATAAATACAAAAGATGGGGTTTTAAGTCTCCCATGGACGTTTCCTCTTTGTGTTGAGGTATGAGTTAAGATTCCGCTCCTCGTGAAGTTGCTTTGTTAGCTCCAGGATTCTTTCTTGACTTGCTTTGTAATGAGCCTCGAAAGTATCCCTTTGCTCCTTCAACTGGATCCAGGACCTCTGTAAGTCTTCCATGTCAGTGGGCATGTCTGGGTGAAGGATGGTATAAGAGGTATCTCCTTCAGCAACAGGCTCCATAGTAACTGGCAGGATGGCAGGATATGGCATCATGAGAGTCTGAGCACGAGATCACACCCATCTGAGGTAAGCTTCCATAGGAATAGTGTACTTGGGCTCCAGAGTCTTGCTGTCAACCTTGTTCACTTTTCCCCATGCTCGTATGAACCTTTGACGGTAACCTTGCAGATCGTTGTCATAGTCAAACACAATACCCTGAATCAACATGTCATGTGGACCATCACTCCGAGCATAACCAAACTGTCGTAAAGCTAAGGAAGGGTTGTAGGTAATGCCTCCTCTTATGCCTAGAAGTGGCACATTAGGAAACTCCCCACAACGGTCAATGATAGTAACATTCTCCATAGATCTGGAGCACCAATGGATATCTGAATGAGAGAGTGACATAATCCTCTTGGACCACCTGAACCCTTGTTCATTCTTCATCACTGATCGAGGGAGGTGAGAAATAAACTACCTAGACAACAAAGGTATGCAACATATCAGAGTTCCCCGTGCCTTTGTAGTACGAGTATGAAGAGAATGCATAATATCTCCAAGCAATGTAGGCATTGGATTGTGACTCAGAAATATATTGATGGCGTGAACGTCTATGAACTGATCTGGATTGGGGAACAATACTAAGCCATAAATCAACAAGGATAAGATCTCCTCAAAAGCATCATAGCTCATAGCCTTCAAGAACACTTGAGCCTTCTCTATCAACACCTTAGCAAGAATACCCTTAACTCCGCTTCTCGTTTCTAGAACAATGTTTGATTTCTTCAAATGTAAGGCTGCAGCAATGACTTCAGGTTTAAGCTCTTTTTCCAAACCTGTGAATGGTTTCTGATCAAGGACAGGTATACCCAGAAGTTTGGAGAACTCTTCCATTGTAGGAACCAACTGATAGTCAGGGAATGTGAAGTAATGATGTTTAGGATCAAAGAACTGAAACATAACACTCATCATGTCTTCATTGAACCCTGAAGTGACTAGATCTAGCAGGTGACCATGTCTCTTGATGAACTGAGAGTTTTCAGAAACTTGGGAAACCAATTCTTTAAGCTTAGGAGGTATTCCTACAAAGTTGATCCTGATAGTGTTCCTACGAGCAAAAGCCATGACCTGCAACAAAGAACAAAGATAAATCCTTTGGTCCTTGAAATGGTTAGTGAAAATGCTATGCTTATGTTGCATGATGATGCTATGATGTTATGCTCAATCACAAACATGTGGCACACACAAACAAGTCATACAATAGCCCTAGGTTTGAAGGCTTGCATGAGGTTTAAAGGTAAGTACCCTCCCCTGAAGTTTAGATGGTTCATCCTGTCCTACAAAAGTAACCAGGTTCTAAGGGATCTCAATATCATTGATCCTTCACAAGGGTGGTTGTTCAGTAGGCAACTTACTTGCCAACCAAAACCCTCCAAGTTTAGAATCTCAATGAGCGTAGTATCGAGTATCAACCAACTTCAGTCTTCACCAAAGCCGGTTATCTCACTACTTTCTAAAGGCCAAGATGGGATAACTAGGGTTCTAAAAGTTAGTTAGTGTATTGACAACGTATGGCAGCCTCATATTATCCTCAACTTGACTTAAGGAACATAAGCACCAACCAAGAAGCCACTCTAACTATGGCCACCAGATCAACCATATCGGTATACGCCGTACAGTTTCCTTGGTCTATTGCCATTTACCTAAGGTACACTAGATCCGGGTTAGGATCTTTCACACATAAGAGAACCCAACAAGATAAGTCTAAAGCAAACAAGGCAAACAATTTTAAAGTGATCTAATTAATAAGGGTACCCCTCTTTTATTAAATCCCCAACAGAGTCGCCAGTTCTGTAACACAGTGAGAGAACTGACTTTAGTTAAATGTTGCGGATAGCAAGAGTCGCCACCGACTTTTATTTTATCCAAAGGAAAGGGCATAAAAGAACAGGAAATACCTTAAAAGATTTTTGGGTTCGGGGGGTAGGTTATGTAAAGGGAAGGTGTTAGCACCCTTTACATCCATGGTTATCCATGGGCTCTTAGTTACTTAGCTCACTTTAAAATGTTTTTGAGAAGTGTAGTGTGTGTTTAGAAATTTTCTTAAGTACTTTATAATGATCCATGTACGGATATATATGAAGCCTTTGTTTTGAAAATTGCTTGAAAAATGCGAAGTGTTTTGAAATGTTTTTGAAAAGTGAGCAAGTACATAAGAGGAACCTACCCTAAGTTAAGTCTTTTCTGTTCTTAAATACCCTTTAAATGGTAAGACTATCCCTATTATTAAGGAATAGGTAGTCATTACCTTGGATGTATGAGGGACAAGTGAAGGGACAACTGTGATTAGGCGATTGTAAGGTGTATTTAGCAATTCGAAGGGACTTATCATCTTTATTCGAAAGGGACAAGATCATTTACGAAGGCAACCATGAAGGGACTTGATCTTATTATCTTTTAAGGGACTAGATGATATGAATAAATGAAGGGACTTTGCTTTATACACCTTACTTGACCTTTTTTGTTTAGGCAACATGAGAGGTATCCTTAAGAATGTGAGATGGCGATCCAGGATTGACTTACGTGTGTGCGTGTACAAATTCAAGTATTTATCTTACAAATTAGTGATCTAAATTCAATTTTTAATACAAAAATGTTTACACTCCCTATTTTACTAACCATGGCAATTTAAAATAAATAATAAGAAATTCTACAACTATTACATAATGGGTACAATTACATTATAATAATTAAAATAATTAAAATAAATAAGCAAATAGATAAATAATTAAATGGGTTAGTAATAGTAAACAAAAATAAGAAGGTTAGTATAACAATATAATATAGAAATAAATTAAAAGTTCAAAATTAAATAAATAAATATTTTTTAAGAGAATTTTAATAAAAAAAAGAAATAAATGATAAATATTATATACTAATAAATATAACTAATAGTTCTAATATTTTAAATTTATATACATATTATAAAAAAAAATTGTTGATTTTAATTAAGTAAGCATATAAAAATAATAAATTAAGTTCATGAAATAAAGTTAGGGTTTCGAATTAAAAAAAATAAATTAGGGTTTACTACTTATTTAAATTATTTATATATAAAAACTACATATAATATGAACAAATTATAAAATTAAAATAAACAAATAAATTAATATTTACAATATAATCAGGGTTTATAAAAGAAAATTAGGGTTTATGTATATAAAAAATATTAAAGTTAATTATTTGACCTAAAACTAATGAAATTATTTATCTAAGAAAAATTACATACAATAATAATATAAACAAATCATCAAATGAATAATTTAAATTTACAAAATAAATTAATATTTATAATATAATTAGGGTTTTAAGTATAAAAATATTTTAATTTGATACCTAATACTAATTTAATTATTAATTTACAAAACCAATTTATTAATAAGATATATACAACAATATAAATATACATGATGAAATACAAAATAAATAATTTAATTTTTTTAAGAAAAATAAATTGTGAGAAAAAAAAAAGATAAGTTTGTTATAAAAATAATATGAACATTTCATTTTTTAAGAAATTATTATTTAAGAAATTCATTAAATTAAATAAGTATAAAATAAACAAAATGAGGAAAATAAATTAAAAGAATAAACATACCTGGGGCTGGGATTCGAACCCAGGCCCTAGGCTTCAATCCTTGAGTCCTTCATCCACAACCACCAGACCAGGCGCATCCTTGTGTCATGATACAGGTAGAATTCCTTTTATTAAAACCCTGTAAAAATTAAATAAAATGAAGCAAAACAAAATGGCCTGGGGGGGACTCGAACCCAGGACCATTAACATCACACACACGCACACCAACCAGCTGAGCCAACACTGTCTTTTGAAATAAATATCACAACAATAACATAAAATATAATATCAAATTTTGAAATAAGAATTTGGCGCGCTGGGCTTCTTCTTCTTCCTCCAGACCTGCGTATTTTGCTACGAATTTTCCTATAAGTTTTCCTGCGAATTTCCATTTGCAGCAAACCCTACGAAATTCAATCATCAACAAAACAACAAAATTTCATAAAATTAAATCTACAAACATAATCCAGAGGTCAATTAGAGTTGATCCATGGTCTTAGAATTTATTTATGTTCCTTAAATCATGAAACCCTAATTTGGCCGAAAAACCCTGGTAATGGTGAAATCCATATTAGGTGATGAAACTTCATAAAACCTGTCCAGAATCAATCTACAGCTCATCATAAACAAGAAACATCAATCAAAATTCATTAAAAACCAATAAATATCCAGAATCGAAAATAAAAAATATCATGAACATGATGAATCGGTTTATGCATATGAGCTTGTTTTCGATGCTTTTGAAGGTTGGGATTGGTTTAGTGATGTCCAAGGAACCCTTCCATGTCTTTAAAATACCTTAAAAAAATATTGTAATGAGGAAACCAAATTGGTGTTTTGGAGGAAATTTTTTGAAGTTTGGAGATGATGTGAGAGGCTGCCAATTCGTGTCCTTTTGTTTGGATGAGTTATACATATATAGTAGAACATAATTAGGTCAAAAAATCAGACTATCCTTTGGATTTTTGGATCAATTGAGATTGAAAAAGATCATGTCATAAAACTTGAATATTCTTTGATATATCATTGCTATTTTGAGACAATCTTCATAATTTTCATATCAATTAAATCCAATCAACTTTCATGACTTTCTAGAAGCAAAATATTTTTAAATCTTCATCATTTTATATTTTATTTGAATTTAAAATGATTTTTAATATAAAAAATCATAATAAACAAAAATAAAATGAATAAAATTATGAAAATATTAAATAAATTTCGTGCATGATGTCATGGAACACATTGGGTCACAAAAAAGTCAGCCCATTTGAAGAATTATGGTTTTAAGACCCCATTTACTTCATAAACCACTCAAAAATTTCCCAACTTTGCAAGGGCACAAATCCTTCAATTTTAATGCTATGAGGGTGTTCTTGAACATTTTGGAAATCTTAAAGAGTCCTCTAACCAACCCCATTGGTTTCATGTCCATATCTTTTACCATTCTCAAGTTATGCTCTTTTGAAGTTGTTGACTTTCAAAAGGACCTATAATGTCTTAGCTCATACCTTCCAAATGAAGCATTTTTGGGCTTGGCTTGTGAGACACAAAGTTGTAGATAATTCAATTTCCTTCAAAATGAGCTTTGGATGGAAAAAATTTATGAAGCATGTGAAATTTATGGCTGGTTAAAGTTCAGTTGACTTTTCCTGTGAAAATCCTAATTTAGAAACTCCTGATTCTTGATGATCTGAAATCTCCTTGATGAATCATGATCAACCCTTGATCAAATGATGAATTTTACTCCATATACTTGATGTTGGCAAAAAATCATGAAGTTTGACTTTGGTTTGACCACAGTTGACCTTAGTTTGACTTTTTAACTGCTTTGACTGATTTTAACCTATCTGATCATCTGACTGAGCAAACCTTTGGGAAAAGTCTTGAAACTTGTCATGAGGATTCTTAAACACATATAAGATGTTATGAAGCTCACTTGAAGTCTTGGAAGTCCATTTAGCTTGATTAAAGTCAAAACCCTAGTTTAGGATGCATTGCTTAGGAGGATGCATTGTCTGAGGGAAATGTCAAATCTTCTGACTAATTGTGAACTTTGTGAACCTTGTGAAACTCTTAGTACACAAAGTCTTGTCTTTGTGAGGGCAAATTTTGGGGTGCAACAGTAGGTATGTTTGAAAACAACTTCTAATTAATGGTATCTTGATAGCGGTTGTTCGAAGCATATGACGGGCGACATCAATAAATTTTCAAGTCTATCTTTAAAGGCCAAAGGATACGTTACTTACGGTGGTGATAATAAAGGAAAGATTCTTGGAGTAGGAATCGTTGGTGCATCTCCATTTACAATCATCAAAGACGTTCTTTATGTGGAAGGCCTTAAGAAAAAGAGTTATGTTCCTAGATATAAAAGTCACTTTCAACCTACTTGTTTTTATTGTGGAATCAAAGGGCACACACCTAATGCTTGCTATGTGCGCAACATTGGAGTTGCTAAAGGGAATTATGTGTGGGTTAAAAAGGGTACTAACTATCAAGGACCCAAAGAAATTTGGGTACCTAACAATACTTAATTTTTTTTTGTAGGTATGCTTGAAAACAACTTCTAATCAATGGTATCTTGATAGCGGTTGTTCGAAGCATATGACGGGTGTAAACACCCCAAATTTGCCCTCACCCATTCACACCATGGCTTGTGATCTCCTCATATGCATAAGTTCAACCATAGCATCTCATATTGCATATTTGCTTCACTGCATTGTTTCTAAGTCATCTACATCTAGGGTTTGTGATATGGGCAATCCAAGAGCTTCTTGAGCCACTCCAAAGGTCATCAATCACTTCAAATGGGTCCATGTATGTTCAAGCATCATATTATATCCTCACAAAGTCAAGAAAGTCAAAGAATCACAAGAACTGAGAAAGGCATGGAAGCAGAGTCAGGTTTAACTGCACAGATGACCTAAAATTAGGGTTTTGGTTTCAGAGGCCATAACTCCAATTTTTTTGGTTATTCTTGTTTATATTGGTCTCTATATGTTATAGGGATCATGCATATCAATTTTCATGAAGAAATTCCATGGGGAAGGCATCTGATCAAGAGTTGACTTTTTGAGCAAGTCAGTGTAAAATCAGGGCATCTGAGGCCCCCAATGACCCAACCAAAGGGTGTTCATCATCATTTTGATTATTTATGATCTTTATTTGATCATATAAGATGTTATAAGTTCACAAAATTGAAGAATTTCAAGCCATTTGCAAAGTTGACTTTTTGGGAAAATGACTTATAATGGGAAATTGCCATTTTGGGAAACTTTTTCAACCCTTGCTTTTTGATTCAAAAATGCTTCAAATGGAAAAACTTTGGTCATGAAAGTTGTAGAATGGATCATTCCCTTTTAAAAAAGTACAAGAACTCATTCTAATTCATTTTGGATCAAAAGTTATGGCTTGTCAAAGTTGGCCAAAATCACATAATTTCAAGTTATGCACCAAAGAGGCAAAGTTGCAAAATCACTTGCCAAGACAAATTGTGCTATCAAATGGACTTCTAATCTTCATACAAACATGAACCAATGTCTAAAAGTCAGATTGCATCAAAATTTTGCTCATTTTTATGACTTGTGGACCAAGAAACTTCAAAGGGGCCAAACTTTGTGAAAATTGCAAAAACATCTCATAAGCTTTGATCCACTTGCTGATTTGTCTCATAAACAATTCCATGGACATCCTTAATCTCAGCTGAGCAAGGACAAGCCAATGAGCTAGCTACACCATTGCCCATACCTCAAGTACAACACTTTTGACTTTTTGGCCAAAACACCCATACCAATCACAACAGTCCACAACAACTCTCTGCCCAATCCAGACTTTACAAACACACTCCAAGGCTTCATTTTCATAACACACACAAGCCTGAAACACTCTCCAAGCCAGCCTTCTCATTTTCCACCCCTTATGCAACTTCCTTCGAAACTCATCATACAACCATCAAACATCAAAACAAACTTCACCATTGATCTCAAAATGTTCCACTGATCACAAACCAACCATTGAAACAACCTGAAACTCACTGAAATCAAAACACGATCCTCACCCCTCACTGAACAGAACCTCTGCAATCTCCCAAACCAACCATTATAAACTCCAACCAAGCTTCATAACTTCATCAAGAGGACCATTGGGATCATTCTGAGGCAAAGAGGCAAGCAGAAAGCTCTTGGTTTGAAAGCTTCGTTTCAGGTAGCCTTGGAATTTATTTTTCCAGAACTCTTGTTTTAAGTTTCTAAATGCTTAAGCTTGCTCCCCTGAGCACACTGAACTTGAAATTTTTGAAAATGGTTGAAAATTTAGTCTGTATCGAAGCTCTGAAATTTTTCCAGATTTTGTGTTTTGATCCATATCTTGAGTTTTAGTTGGTGTAAATTTGTTTTGATGATTGATTCATGTTCAGGGTGATTAGGAGATACGATCTGGAGCTTTAGAGCTCTTGATTTTGCCTAGAGAAGAAGTTAGCTCTTTTGATTCACCGGAGAAGATGACCGGAACCACGGTTCCGGTCATCTGAAAGTAATTAGATTAGGGTTAGGGTTTAGGCCAGTTTGAATGAGAGCCCTTGGATCCTCCTTCCCGCGCGCAACCAACGTCCCATATTTCCCATTAAAACCCTAATCCAGTCATTTACTTAATTAATTAGGATTAATTAAATTCAAATCTCAGAATGAATCCTAGCCCTCCAAATCCGCGCGCGTCAACTCCCTCCTTTTTTATTCAAATCCTATCCCTTGGATGCGCTGACTTTCCCATTAAATTCATTTTAATTCATATTTTTCTTATTTGTTTTGCATATTTATTTTAAAATAGCTAGAGACTTTCAAAAAAATTTATTTTTTGCATCATGACTGTAAATATTTTTCTCATTCTGAAAATATTTTTATTTTTATTTTTTGCATTAAAAATTATTTTTAAATCATTTAAAAGTTTATTTTTAATTAATTAATGAAAATTAATTAATTAAAAATACTTTTAAGTATTTAAAAATCACAAAAAAATTCATGTAGCCTTGAAAAACATTTAGAAACATTGTCCAACTCTCAAACCAAATTTATTTTTTGTTCTTGATGCCTTTTGATTATTTTCTTTGGAATTAATTTCATTTCAAGGCAATATTTTGGTTCAATCTTCGAAAATTCATTTCTGCCTAACCATTGAAAGTTGGATGATGGTTCTTTTTGCATTGCATCTTGTATAGCATGTAGTTTATAAGATAAAATTGGCTTGAATTGATCTTGCATTTCCATTTTTTTTGCATTTTTCTTGACAAGGTACCTTGAAACCCTAGCAATCTTAGAAAATTCATAACTCTCAATAGGTTAAGAGTTGGATCCCCTCCTTTGGGCAGTGAGTTTGTATAGGTCTAAGGTTCCTTTGATTGCATTTTCAATTTTTTATCATGTCATTTGCTTCTGGTTTTGGATTTTTTGCTTTGTATGTTGCATATAACCCTAATTCATGCTTTCCTTTGCATCCATCTTTCATTTGTTTGCATACCATGACTTGCCATGACATTTTGTGCATCCATTTGATTCATAAGACATCTTAGGACATTTTAGAATCATGTTTGATCATTGTATCTTTCATTTTCCATGTTGTATGTCATTTGCATTTCATAACTTTTCATGTACTTCCATGGTTCAAAGCATGCTTCATTTGCATCCATTGCCTTGTATGATCATTCTCTTGCCTTACCTCATGTTTGCATCATCTCTTAGCATCATTAACATCATACTCATGCTTCTGGTTTTGGTTTGCATCATTACATTTCATCTCATTTTGCATTGCATTTCATTTCTTTACTAACTTTTCAGGTGGTAAGTTGTTTTGAGAAGTGAATTTGCCTTCACTTCTCACAATCTCTTTTCATCTCTCTTATGCATCATTGCTGCATTTTATCTTGTGCTTTGGATTGAGCTTGCTCATTCTTGTTCATCTTACTTTCTTTCTTCAAGCAACTTGTCTTCTTAAGTGAAGCAAGTTGTTTTGCTCCTCTTTGCTCCTTTCATCTGCTTCTCTCCTTGGTGGTTCTTTGAAGATTCTTCTTGTAAACCTCACAAACCCTAGGAATGACCAAGCATGATAACAATTAGGGTTTGACTAGTCCCCCCATTTAGATTTTACCTTTGTGTCTCTTTGAGTCTTCTCTTCTCATCTCATAATCAGGGACTAAACCCTAAAGGTTTTAAGGCTTTGTATTAAGTTTATGCCTGCATCCTTCTATTAGGATGGAGTGTATAACTTTAATCCTAAGTGTTAAACCCTTAATGTGTTTAAATCCTTTAATCAATTCACTTAATAATCATCAAGACATCAAGCTTGTAACTTGGGCCTTGCATTAGGGTTCTAATTCTTCCTTAATTGGTTAAGAAGGACTAACCCCAGTGTTAATGGACAAGTCCCCCTCAAGTTGTCTTACAAACCATAAAACTCACTTCTTCATCCTATCATTAACTAAAATCCATTTAATAAAGGCTTTGTTTTGTCATGAGGTTAATCCCTAATCATGGATTAAGTTGAGGAGCTTTCCTCAGCTTAAACATTCTCATATATTATCCTTCTATTAGGATGGTGTAATGAGTCTGTTTAATCCCTGATTATGGCTTAGTCTCATTACTTAACACTAAACAAAAACAACAAAAACATATAAATAAATGCAAGTAGGTTAATGATCTTAATCCTACATCAGGGTGTTTAAGTGTGAGATGCTGACTTCACACTTAAGGTATTCTCATTACCCCTAATCAGAGGGAGGATGTGATGAGTTTACTAACCCACTGGTTTAGGCTTAAGCTCATTTTCCTATGACAAACTTCAAAAAACAATAAAAGATTGAAAACACAAAAACAAACAATAATCTTCTCCTCCGGGATTCTTTTCTCATCTCATTCACTCACAAACGAGAACTCTCTTCTTCCGTCTAATGCAAGACAGTTTGCACCTGAGCCAGACAGGTCATACACTTGAGCATAGACAAGCAAGCAGTTCATTAGTCAATATATCTTTCAGTCACTTTGGGTCGAACTACGGTGTTCTGACTTCCTCATTGCACGAGAGGATACGTAGGCATAACTTAATAGTTATCGAACAAAAGTCTCTGTATATTCCCTCTCCTTCCAGTCTTATTCTTTAAGCCTCATTATCATGAGCATTTCATTCTTGTTCTTACACTGACACTTCACTTATCTCACTCCACCATTATTTTTACACTGACACTTGCATTCTTTCCAGCTTTGATACACAGATTGCATTGACACTACCCCTTTAAAACACAAATCTTTTAAGCGTGGATCCCGTCAAGTACGACGGACAATCTGGGTGCTAATACCTTCCCAGGTTGTAACCAACCCCCTTTCTCAGTCTCTCTGGTTCTCAACCGTCTTGTCCATATCTTTCTAGGTCTATGCAGCATTACCTTTCCTTCGGGATAAAAATGCCTAGCTGGAGACTCTTATCTTTTCTCTTTTCGCCGACCGTTCGTGTCTGTACCCCTCTTGGCACTGGGTGTCATTTGGCGGGAGCGACAGCTTGGCGACTCTGCTGGGGACCCTTATACTGTAACCAGGGCTTCTGGTTCTTTATTGTGGGTTCCTCCTAGCGCTTGTTTGATTTGTGTTTACTGGGGTGTTATGTGCTAATTTTGTTTGTATATTTGTATTTATTTTTGCTTATGTACAATTATTTATTGCTTTCTTTACAGCTTTATATATCATACTGTCATATTGTCATCTGGCTGGATCTGGTTTTTTGCTTTGGTGGGTGGGGTTCTACTGAGAGTTTAAGGTCCTATACCTGGGACCTGAGTGACACCTAGGCTAGAGTGGTTCATGTTCTTTCCCATTCCATTTCGGTCTGGTGCGGGAATATGAAACACAGTTCAGATATGGGTTTCTTCTTGAGAACTCTGTGCTACAGATCTCCTGTAGTGCTAGAGCTATCTGGGAAGCCTGCTAAGTCTGGATGACCTTTACTATGACCTTCAGAAACTGAGGTGAATTAGAGGAGGATTTTTTATGGTTATTGTAAACACTGTACCTCCGGGTTGGAAGTGTTTACACTTCTCATAACTGATCCAAGTCTGAGGATCCTTGTTTTAGAACATCACCTGTGAGGGGGGTGGGCTGTTTACAGGTTTGCAGGTACCATTGGCCCCATCATACCCTGATACCTGTTCTGTTTAAGAATGCTTCACTTTGGACAGTTCTTGTGATTTAACCCTGGACATGTGACTCTTTATTTGAGTCCCCCACCTTAGTTACTGGACTTTTGAACCTCCATCTGGACTTCTTAGACATACATGGGCTCTGTATCAAGGTAGTAATCAGATCCAGCTTGATCACAAACCCTTGCATATCATTTGCATACATCATCATTGCATCATTTAACATTTGCTTATTTGTTTTTCAGGGTATCCACATTACATTTGGCTTGGTTTTGACCCCTTCATCTGCATAGACCCCTGTTCATCAGCTATCTGCTTCAGCTATCTTCATCAGTTGCCTGCTTCAGCTACTTCCATCTTCATCCTCAGCCTATCAGTGGCTCACCTCCAGTATCAGTCTTCATCATCAGTATCTTGTTTTCAGCTCTTCCTCAGTAGTCATGGCACCCAAGAAGAGCAACATGTCATATCATTTCTTCGAGCCTGTGCTGACTGGCATCAGACAGGTCCAGGAACTTATCACTCCAGACCATATCCCATTATTCAGAGAACATTATGGAGGCATTCTTGATATGGTTATGGACCTAGACCCTTCTCAGAGGAGCTTGATCCACACTTGCCTACAGTTTTATGACCCTCCTTTGAGATGCTTCACTTTCCAGAACTTTCAGCTAGGACCTTTGTTTGAGGAGTTCTCATCTTTGATTGGAGTACCTGTCAGGGGTGGTGTCCCCTTCAACCCTGAAATGACTTCTCCCAGCAATGAAGAAGTGGCAAAGGCACTGTATTTGGAACCTATTCTGATTGAGCAGAACATGACTACAAAGGCTGGGATCCCTGGTTTGCATCTAGACTTTCTGACTTCTCAGGCCATCCCGAAGGCCTCTTTGGGAGAATGGAAGGCAGTTTGTGCCTTATTAGCCCTCAGTATATATGGGGTTATATTATTTGCAGATGAGCCCAAGTTTATCAGCAAGAGTGCCATTCATCTCTTCCTTTTGAGGAACCCAGTGCCCACCTTGCTGGGAGATTTCTATTATTCTGTTCACCAATGGAATGAGAAGCAGAGAGGAAGATTGGTAAGGTGTTGTGCTCCTCTATTTCATACCTGGTTGCTCAAACACTTACCCAAGACTGATGCCTTCCTGAATCCTCACCAACAGAAGAATTGGGATAAGAGGCTTATTGCTCTGACTTCAGATGACATCAGATGGTGCACCCAGAGCACCAAGGGCAGAGACATAATTACTAGCTGTGGGAAGTACCCTAATGTGCCTCTAGTGGGAGTGAAGGGTTGCATCAACTACAATCCTTTGTTGTTCAAGAGACAGTTAGGCTATGCTTTGGTTCACCCTCCTAGAATGCAAGACTTGGCTGAAACCCTGTACTGTGAGATAAAGCCTAATCTAGCTGTTGTCAGGCAAGCATCCTGGGCTTGGGACAACATCCAGACCAAAGGGATGGCCATTCTTGGGAGATGCAATAATGTGGCTTCAGCTCAGTATTATGAATGGTCTCATGCTAGGGCTCAGATTTCTGGGATGCCCTTCACCATTGAGGATGCACCTAGACCATCCACAACACCACCTCCAGCCACTGTCAGCCTGGAGGAATTTGAGAAACTGAAGGAGAGGAATGAGAATCTGTCTCAAGCTCTGAAGAAGACCCTCTGGGAGAGGAGTGATGGTCGTCTAGACATTGAAAGGTTAGAAAAGATAAAGGTGGAACATCTAGCCAGGATTGAGAAATCAGAGGACTACATCAAGAAATCAAGAGCTGGAGAGCAGATTTTGAAGAATGCCTGTAAAGAGGCCCAGTTTCAGAAGGCTAGGACTGATCTCTATCTGAAAGAAAGCCAAGCTAGGTGGGTCAGGATCACTGAAGCTCCACTCAGGAGGATAAAAGAACTCAGGACAGGATTGAGCAGTTGGAGGCCAATGAGAAGAAGCAACATGAGGCTTTATTGGCAGCCCAGAAGGAAATTTCAGAGTTAAAGCTTAGGGCTGGTGTGAAGAGGTCAAAGGACCAAGACAGACACAAGAAGCTAACCACTGCTATTTCCACCAGAAACCTTCTTATCAGAAACGTTACAGAGCATCCGGCTGATCCTGTAACTGAAGCACTTTTGAAGGAGGTTAAGGAGGATGAGTTTGGCTTAGATGTTTGAATGTTTTGCTTGTTGTTATTTCCATCTGATGTACTTTTTCTTTTATGATGTATTTTGACCCTTCAGGGGCATGTGTTGTAAAAACAAATTATGTATGATCCACCTTTTGTAATATATTTGTTAGTTTGTTTCATTGAGTCTCCCTCTCTCTCTCTCTCAAACAACAGCAAAGCATCTTCCTCAGGGTCTGGAAAGGTCAAAACCAAGAGCCAAGCCGGATACCTCGGAAACAAATAAGCATATTGCATTGCATGCTAACTTTTGTTTTGTTTTGTAGGTTTTGTTTTGTTTATTACTAACTCTGTTGTGATTCAGGAATTATTGCTCGCCGTCGGGAGTTCCCTCTCAACCGTTCACACAGATATCCTACTCGCAACAACCTTCCTGGTATCCAGATGGATCAAGTACAACAAGAGCTGACAGAGGTCAGGACCTAGATGGTTAACGAAAGGCTGGAGATGAGAAACCAAATGACCCAGTTCATGGAAGTAATGAATGGCTTGGACCAAAGTCAAGAAAGGTTGAGGGCATTGGTAGAAAGACAAACCCCGGAAGAACCTCCCCTGGGAACTGGAGGAAAAAGTAACAATGAGAGTGGACAGCCTCATGTTAACCCACCAGTATATGGGCCTCATCTGCATCCGGAAGTCAACATCCCGGGTAATGTGCAAGGAAATACTACTGGAGGAAGAGTCTTACAAGAAGACCCCCAAGAAGAGCAGTTCACTGTGATGGGAGCTGGGGATGAAGTCTATGATAGGAGGCTTGATGAAATTGCTGAGAAATTGAGATCTCTGGAGTCTCAAAACTCCCTGGGCTTTGATGTCATGGATATGGGGTTAGTGGACGGGGTAAGGATTCCCCACAAGTTTAAACCCCCGTGCTTCGAGAAGTACAACGGAACTTCCTGTCCACGAACTCACCTACAGTCTTTTCTGGGGAGACTTAAAGCGTACACCATGGATGAAAAACTATGGATGTTTTACTTTGAAGACAGTTTGACCGGAGTTTCAAGGGAATGGTACTCTCACTTGACCAGAGCTACTATCAGATGCTGGAAGGACCTAGCTGAAGCTTTCATCAGACAGTATCAATACAACCTAGACATGGCTCCTAACAGAACCCTTCTGATGGGAATGTCTCAATCCCCCAAAGAAAGCTTCAGGGAATATGCCCAGAGGTGGAGACAGCTTGCTGCTGCTGTCCAGCCACCCATGTCGGAAAGAGAAATGGCCGACATGTTTATGAAAACTTTTCAAGGAACATATATTGATAGGCTAGCTGCCTTTTCTTCCACCTGCTTCGCTGACGTAGTCATAGCTAGAGAAAGAATTGAAAGCCTTCTGAAGATGGGTAAAATTTCTGATAATGGTGCAAGTTCGTCAAGTAATCCCAGGAAGCCTTTTGTGGGACCTAGAAGAACCGGTGAGACTAATGCTATTCATACCAACAGGGGCAGACCTCAATATGTTCATAGGTCAGTGGCAGCTGTCACTATTCCAGCTCCGATTCCTCAGCAACCAGCATATCAACCACCACAGCAACCACATTATCAGCAGCAAGTTCAGTACCCACCACAAAGGACCTACAACAACAACAACAGCAATCAACAACAAAGACCTTTTCAGCAAAGACCGTCACAGGCAAATAGGGTGATTGACCCTATCCCTATGCCTTATGCCGCTTTATTGCCACAACTCCTGAAACTCAACTTGGTTGAATTAAGGACATTGGCACCACCGGATCCCTCAAATCTTCCAAGAAATTATGATGTCAACGCCAGGTGTGCTTTCCATTCCAATGCACCTGGCCACAACACAGAGAAATGCAGGGCTTTATAAATGAAGGTGCAGGATCTGGTGGATTCCAAAGCCCTCAACTTTGCACCCCCTCCAAATGTCAACAAGAATCCCATGCCCAATCATGGAGGACCAAGAATTAATGCCATTGAGGAAGACAAGCCGTCTTTCTTAATCACCAGTGTTGGGCAGATTCGGACACCTCTGGTAGAAATTAAAGCTCAGCTTCTAGAGTGCCAGATGTTCCCCGGGTGTGAGCTCGGTTGTGGTTATTGCAACATTTCGGTCAACGGGTGTGATAATTTGAGAAGCGGCATAGATGATCTTATCAAAAGCGGTATACTTCAAATTACAACATCGGCGCCTACAAATCCAGCAATCCCTTTGACAACAATTCCTGACTCTTCTACAACTGCAACAACAATCATTCCAACCAATTCATCAATATCATCAACAATGGCTCCGCCCATCACTTCAACAAATCAGATGTCAACAACCATTTCTTCTACAACATCAGCACCCATTTATTCAACAGAATCTTCTACAACGCCAACAGATATTTCACAGTCACCATTTATTATGATCCATCAAATGTTCCTCCAAACAACAACTTTCAACAACAAACAGTGGCATCTCCTGTCAGGTCACCGGTCACCATTTACTACGATCCGCACACCATCTCAGTACCCTCCTCTGCAGCAGTCAGTCCAGTTACCATCACGGTACCTGGACCCATTCCATATGAAAGCAGTAATGCCATCCCTTGGCATTATGGCTCTGACCTCTACTGCAACGGAGAGAAAATCACTTTGGATTCTTCAGCTTCTTCTCCACAGATTGATAATGTTAGGGGAGGCGGAGGCTTCACCAGAAGCGGACGCCTTTTTGCCTCACAAACTCAAAAACCTAATGCCGAAGCAGAAGCTGCTGCCAAAGCAAAGGGAAAGAGTGTGGTATTTGAAGAACCAATCATCAAAGAAACTCAGAAGACATCCTTTGAGCAAGATGTAGACGAGTTTATGAGGATTATAAAGAGAAGTGATTACAAGGTGGTGGATCAGCTTCACCAAACTCCCTCAAAGATCTCCATATTATCCCTGCTGATGTGTTCTGAAGCTCACAGGAATGCATTACTGAAAGTCTTGCACGCAGCATACGTGCCAGAAGAGATCACTGTTAATCATCTGGAAACCGTGGTAGCAAATGTCAACACCAGTCATGGACTGGGCTTTACCAACGTTGACTTAACAACCGAGGGACGTAACCACAATAAGGCTTTACACATCACTTTGAAATGCAAGGGTGCTGTTTTATCTCATGTACTGGTGGATACTGGGTCATCACTCAATGTCCTACCAAAGAAAGCCTTGGTGAAGCTGGAATACGATGGCTTGGCACTGCGTCCAAGTAATTTGGTGGTAAGAGCATTTGATGGCTCTAAAAGATCAGTGCTAGGGGAGATTGATCTGCCTGTGATGATTGGCCCGCAGACCTTCAAAATTACCTTCTATGTAATGGACATTCAGCCGGCCTACAGTTGTTTGTTGGGTAGACCTTGGATCCATGCCGCTGGCGCAGTTACGTCTACCCTTCACCAGAAGCTGAAATTCGAGTGGGAAGGCCAGATCATCACCATCTGTGGGGAAGAAGACATCTTTGTTAGCCATCTGGCTACGTATAAGTACATTGAAATGGATGGGGAAATCCATGAAACCATGAGCCAGGGATTTGAGGCCCTGAACATAAATGAAGCATCTGTTGTACTGGGAACCTCCATGACGTCTTATCAGCAAGCCAGGAAGGTTGTTGAAGAGGGGACTGCCCAAGGCTGGGGCAAGCTGTTGCCTGTGAGAAGAAGGAGGACAAATTTGGGTTGGGTTACAGACCAACTCAACAAGATCAATCAGAGGCTGCCAAGAAGCCCAGTTTTGTCAGCGGGGGATTGCTCACCCCGGATGCAGTGAACAACTTGGAAGACGAGGATGAAAGAGACCGCAACCTGGGGAGCTGGATACGTCCAAGGATCCCGGGGAGCCAAGTCCTTAACTGGTCTTCCCAGGAAATTATAAGGGTTACTCCTGCAGAGTAATTATTATTTCCTGTATATTTTAAGCATGCATCAAGTCTTGCATCTTGCCCAAGATGTCAAGACTCATTTTGTAATCGGGCTATCTTGTAATTTTGTGCAAACAGATCAATCAATGAATATCGGACATCTTTTGCAAATGAGTCTTTTTCTTTTCCGTTCACAGTTTTTCATTTTTCTTTTTGTACAAAAATAAAATGGCAATGTTTTCAAAATGATAACTTTATTTCACTTTTTTCTAAACAAGATTAAAATCGATCACTAAAATGAACAATCTAAACCCTTGCAGAGAGTGCCTTTCAGATTGCACCGACAACAACACAGCTATGACTTCGTATGACTTTGACAATCCAATCAATCAAGCTGACGAAGGGGTTGAAGAAGATTATGAGCTTCCTGAAGAGCTAGCTAGGTTGTTAAGGCAAGAGGAGAAGGTTATCACTCCTCATCAGGAGGAGGTCGAAACGGTTAATCTTGGTACGGAAGAAGATGTGAAAGAGGTTAAGATCGGGGCCTGCTTACAAGACTCAGTGAAAGAGCAACTGATTGATTTGCTTCAGGAGTATGTGGATGTGTTTGCTTGGTCTTATCAGGATATGCCAGGGTTGGACACCGATATTGTTATGCACAAGCTGCCTTTAAGAGAAGGTTGCCCACCGGTTAAACAGAAACTGCGTCGTACTCGCCCAGACATGGCAATGAAGATCAAAGAAGAGGTGCAAAAGCAGTGGGACGCCGGGTTCCTTGCTGTGACTAGCTACCCGCCGTGGGTTGCTAATATTGTACCTGTGCCTAAGAAAGATGGCAAGGTAAGGATGTGTGTGGACTACCGGGATCTGAACAGAGCCAGCCCGAAAGATGACTTCCCTTTACCTCACATTGATGTATTGGTAGATAATACGGCTCAGTTCTCGGTGTTCTCCTTCATGGACGGATTTTCAGGATACAATCAGATCAAGATGTCACCTGAAGACATGGAGAAGACAACTTTCATCACACCCTGGGGCACGTTCTGTTACAAGGTGATGCCATTCGGACTGAAGAATGCTGGTGCAACGTATCAACGGGCTATGGTAACATTATTCCATGACATGATCCATAAAGAAATTGAATGTTATGTGGATAACATGATTGCCAAGTCCCTCACCAAAGAAGACCACCTGGTAAATCTGTTGAAGTTATTCAAGCGTCTGAGGAAGTACCAACTGAAGTTGAACCCTAACAAGTGCACATTCGGGGTGCGATCTGGTAAGCTGCTGGGATTTATTGTAAGTGAGAAAGGGATTGAAGTTGACCCTGATAAAGTCAAAGCCATTCAAGAAATGCCTGCACCGAAGACTGAGAAAGAAGTTTGAGGGTTTCTAGGTAGATTGAACTACATTTCAAGGTTCATATCTCACCTTACAGCAACCTGTGAACCTTTGTTCAAGCTATTGAGAAAAGAACAAACGGTCAGGTGGAACGAAGATTGCCAAAAGGCTTTTGACAAAATCAAGGAATACTTACAAGAGCCTCCAATCCCTATGCCTCCAGTTGAAGGAAGACCTCTAATCATGTACTTGACAGTATTAGAAGAGTCGATGGGGTGTGTGCTGGGCCAGCATGACGAGTCTGGTCGAAAAGAGTATGCAATATACTACCTAAGCAAAACGTTTAACGACCGTGAACAACGTTATTCACTGCTCGAGAAAACTTGCTACGCTTTAGCGTGGGCTGCTCGCCGACTAAGGCAGTATATGTTGACCCACACTACCTTGTTGATCTCAAAGATGGACCTAGTTAAGTACATTTTTGAGAAGCCAGCACTTACCGGACGGGTTGCAAGATGGCAAATGATCCTCACAGAATATGACATCCAGTACACATCTCAGAAAGCCATCAAGGGCAGTGTATTGTCTGATTATCTTGCTGAGCAACCTATTGATGATTACCAGCCTATGAGATTTGACTTCCCCGATGAAGACATCATGTTCATAAAAGCAAAAGATTATGAAGAGCCTGTTCACACTGAAGGGCCTGACCCAGAAGAAGAATGGACTATGATGTTTGACGGGGCTGTTAATATGAATGGTCGTGGTGTTGGTGCAGTACTCATTACACCTAAAGGAGTTCACATGCCTTTCTCGGCAAAGCTCACCTTCAACTGCACTAACAATGAAACTGAATACGAAGCTTGTATTATGGGTCTTGAGGAAGCCATTGACCTCAGGATCAAGACTTTGACTGTGTTCGGAGATTCAGCTCTAGTGATCAATCAAACCAATGGCAAATGGTACACCCACCAGGATCATCTGATACCTTACAGGGATTATACAAGGAGGTTATTGACTTTCTTTACAACGGTCAAGCTTGAGTATATCCCTCGAGACGAGAATCAGTTTGCAGATTCTCTGGCTACCATTTCATCCATGATCAAAGTTCAAGCTGCCAACTTTGTACCTCGGATTTCAGTGTCCAGACTTGACAGACCAGCATATGTATTTGCAGCAGATGTTGCCAAAGATGACAAGCCTTGGTTCCATGACATTAAGTGCTTCCTGGAAGATCAAACATACCCATCTGGGGCGTCTTCCAATGACAAGAAGACACTAAGAAGGCTAGCTGGTAGTTTCTTCCTGAATACTAATGGTTCCCTGTACAAAAGAAACTTTGATATGGTACTCCTCAGATGCGTTGATAGAACAGAAGCAGACTTGTTAATGCACGAGGTGCATGAAGGATCCTTTGGTACCCATGCCGGAGGGCATGCCATGGCAAAGAAGTTGCTAAGATCAGGTTATTACTGGATCACAATGAATGCCGATTGTTGTGCCTACGCCAGAAAATGCCATAAATGCCAGATCTATGCGGATAAAGTGCATGTGCCCCCTAATCCTCTTAATGTGATGTCTTCACCCTGGCCCTTTGCCATGTGGGGCATTGATATGATTGGCAAGATTGAACCGACTGCTTCAAATGGCCACAGATTCATCCTGGTAGCCATTGACTATTTTACCAAGTGGGTTGAAGCGGCTTCCTATGCAAATGTTACAAGGCAAGTGGTAGCCCGATTTCTGAAAAGAGATATCATCTGTCGGTATGGAGTTCCCGAGCGAATCATTACTGATAATGGTTCCAACTTAAACAACAAAATGATGGCAGAGCTATGTCGGGACTTCAAGATCCAACACCACAACTCTTCTCCTTACAGGCCAAAGATGAATGGCGCTGTCGAGGCAGCTAATAAGAATATCAAGAAGATTGTGAAAAAGATGGTGGTTACTTACAAAGACTGGCATGAAATGCTACCATTTGCCTTGCATGGGTACCGTACGTCAATCAGAACATCCACTGGGGCAACACCGTATCAGCTTGTTTATGGTATGGAGGCAGTCCTACCGGTTGAAGTTGAATTACCCTCCCTGCGGGTATTGATGGATGTTAAGCTGAGTGAAGCAGAGTGGGTCCGATCCCGATACGAACAACTGAGTCTGATTGAAGAGAAAAGATTGGCTGCAATTTGCCATGGGCAGTTATATCAGAAAAGAATGAAGAAAGCCTTCGTCAGAAAGTCAGGCTCCGAGAATACCAAGTAGGAGATCTTGTGCTGAAAAGACTCCTCCCTCCTCATACAGACCACAGGGGCAAGTGGACTCCGAACTATGAAGGACCATTCGTAGTAAAGAAAGTTTTCTCCGGTGGAGCACTCATGCTCAGTACTATGGATGGTGAAGACTTCCCGTCCCCTGTGAACTCATATGCAGTTAAAAAATACTTCGCATAAAATGACCCGCTGGACATAAAAACAGAATGTAAGTCCAGGCAAAAATAGGGCATCCCGGCGAGTCAAAAACAAAATAAAAGACTCGGGCAAAAATAAGGGAAATAAATAAAAAAAATGTACACCCGCTGAGTTGAAAAGCCACATTGGACAACTCAGGCAAAAAAGGGTATCCCGATGGATTAAAAACCCGAAAGGGCGATCCATGCAAAATAAGGGAATAAGCGAACAATTGCATTCTGAATTCGTCTGTATCACTTACAACTTGGTAAGCTTCAAGGATCAAGCTTCTTTCAGAATCAGCCTTCTTCAGAAAGCAAGATAAGAAGAACGTCAAATGTCATACGAGTCATAGCAAAGGGAAGCTCCTTGAAGCGTCATCAACATTGCCAACATCTTTTGTTTCTCAATTTGTAACAATCTCCTCATTTTAGGGGATCTGTTTCTCTGACTGTATCTTGCCAATTCAGGGCACATGAATTAATAAAATCAGATTTTCAGTCATGTTTCTTCTTATACATTCTATGTTCGTTTGCAAAATGTCCGATGTTCTTAAGATATTGATTGCATAAATACAGATGCTTCTCTAAAAAAATACGTGCTTGCGGGAAATATACTTACTCCCAGGTGTGTCTAAACTCCTATGATGGAATCCGGTAAGGGATACCTCGGGATTACTTGTGTGTTTCCATGTCTTTTCAGGATTGCAGGTACTCAAAGCACAACATGGGGCATGAAAGCTTCACCCCTGCAAGCTGGCAAATCATTATCTACTCAGTCTATCTCCCAATTAGCACCGGAGATGGTTTTCCCCCAGTTGAGTTGTCAAGTGTCATCCTCAGTAGGACCCCTACAGAAATCTCCAGGAAGACCTTCCCATGGTCTTTCTTCTTCCCCAGCCGAGTTGCCATTTACTATTCCTTCATAGCCAAGTGCAAAAGCCGGGGAACCATCTCCCCACAGAGTCCAGCCTCTATTCAGAAGAGCAATACCTGAAGATCTCACAACAGAGTGAAGAAAGCTTCTACAAACCCCAGCTGGGTCCCCCATTACCAAAAATAGGTCTATCAGTGACCTATTCCCCAAGCAGATACATCTTATCGGATCTACCAATGATCTCACTCCCAGCTGGGAGGTTCACTTCAGGCAAGATCAGCCAGATACTTTCGCAGCAACGGGACCCGAATCCCGGATGGTTACCTTTTGCATAATCATGGCATTCGCATCATATTCTCCCCACAGAGCGTAGCATTCCGTCTAATACGGAGCATTACGGCAAAAATCAAACATACCGCATAATCATAAGCCATGTTATGAATCAAACACTTGTAAACACCGACAATCCATCAACAGGATACAGAGAAAACTCTCCAAATTCCCCACCAGAGAGCCAAAGCACTGGCCTCACACTCACAAATACAAATACACACTCCTTTTGGCACCCGTCCGTGTCATCATTCCTCAGTAAAGTCGCCCGAGCTTTCTTTACAAACAGACACTTATATATTACAGATACTTCTCGACACCCGTCCGTATCATATCCCCAGTCGAAAGCCAAAGCGTCCTCTTTGCACTCACAGATACATATATGCATACAGATTCCCTGACACCCGTCCGTGTCACCTTCCCCAACATAATTACCTGAATACTTTGTAAAGCATATACTTGTCTATACTATACTTCTCCCTTTTTGACACTCGTCCGTGTCACTCTCCCCAGCAAGTTAAACACTCCTGTACACCACTCATACTTATTACTCCTGTTTCACTCATACAGATACTCGTTCGTATCTTGTATACACCACTCATACCTCTGCAGATTCAACACTTGCCCGTGTTCTTTGTTAACCCGTTGGTACTCGTCCGTATCATCATCTCAGAACATGCGTCAAGCGTTTGTTTCTACCTGATACTCGTCCGTATCACAGTCTTAAGGATGCTCGTCCGCATCTTTAATCCATACACGTGTCAAACACTTATGTCTTCTTGAATTTAGACACTCGTCTGTGTCTACTATTCCCCAGAGGAGTCCCCACAGGATCAACACTCGTCCGTGTTCTTTGTTAACCAGTTGATACTCGTCCGTATCATCATCTCTGAACATGCGCCAGCATTTGTTTCTACCTGATACTCGTCTGTATCATAGTTTTAAGGATGCTCGTCCGCATCTTTAATCTATACACAGTGCCCAAATACTCATACTTTTCATTTCTTGGATGTAAACACTCGTCCGTGTTTACTTTTCCCCAGCGAAGTTCCCAGCAAAATTTCCTTTCTATCTGACATCCGTCCTATGTCATGGTGCCTTTTTGGCAGCCGTACCCTGCCAGGTGATCGACCTTCACCTTTGGATGACCGTCCCTCATCCTTTCCTCAGCGGAGTCTCCATTATTGGAACCCTTTTCTATCCGGCATTCGTCCTATGTCGTGATTTTCAGCAGCCGTCCCCTGCTAGGTGATCGTCCTTCACCTCTTGATGATCGTCCTTCATCACTTTATCCGATGGCCGTCCCCATTGTTGATCTTGTTATCTGACATTCGTCCTATGTCATGATAAACCCTGAGAGCAGCCGTACCCTGCTAGGTGATCGTCCTTCACCTCCTGATGATCGCCCTTCATCATGCTTGTCCGATGGCCGTCCCCATCATCGACCTTTTATCCGGCATTCGTCCTATGTCGCGATATTTTTGGCAACCGTACCTTGCCCGGTGATCGTCCTTCACCCTTAGATTACCGTCCCTCATCTTATACCCAATAGAGCAGCCGTCCCCTGCTAGGTAATCGTCCTTCACCTTTGATGACCGTACCTCATCATTTATTTTTACCTGTAATCCCCAGAGAATCTTTGTCACTTTATTTTGATGGCCGTCCCCATCATAACCTCTTATATCCCCAGTATGTCGGTCGTCCCCGTCATTGCTCTTTCCCCAGCAGTCGTCCTCTGCTCGACGGTCGTCCTCCGTCGCCTGCACTTTATATGCATACTTTATTTTCTTTTACAATCTATATCCCTTTTCTTCTTCGTTCGGTGAGTGCAAATTTTGGACTGTCTTTGGTATTCAACCACAAGTTATCTTGTTTGACTGTTAAGTCGTTGCTTACACCCTGCACAGCTAACTCATGCTTGAATAGGGGCAGCTGTAAACACCCCAAATTTGCCCTCACCCATTCACACCATGGCTTGTGATCTCCTCATATGCATAAGTTCAACCATAGCATCTCATATTGCATATTTGCTTCACTGCATTGTTTCTAAGTCATCTGCATCTAGGGTTTGTGATCTGGGAAATCCAAGAGCTTCTTGAGCCACTCCAAAGGTCATCAATCACTTCAAAGGGGTCCATGTATGTTCAAGCATCATATTATATCCTCACAAAGTCAAGAAAGTCAAAGAATCACAAGAACTGAGAAAGGCATGGAAGCAGAGCCAGGTTTAACTACACAGATGACCTAAAATTAGGGTTTTGGTTTCAGAGGCCATAACTCCAATTTTTTTGGTCATTCTTGTTTCTATTGGTCTCTATATGTTATAGGGATCATGCATATAAATTTTCATGAAGAAATTCCATGGGGAAGGCATCTGATCAAGAGTTGACTTTTTGAGCAAGTCAGTGTAAAATCAGGGCATCTGAGGCCCCCAATGACCCCACCAAAGGGTGTTCATCATCATTTTGATTATGTATGATCTTTATTTGATCATAGAAGATGTTAGAAGTTCACAAAATTGAAGAATTTCAAGCCATTTGCAAAGTTGACTTTTTGGGAAAATGACTTATAATGGAAAATTGCCATTTTGGGAAACTTTTTCAACCCTTGCTTTTTGATTCAAAAATGCTTCAAATGGAAAAACTTTGGTCATGAAAGTTGTAGAATGGATCATTCCCTTTTCAAAAAGTACAATAACTCATTCTAATTCATTTTGGATCAAAAGTTATGGCTTGTCAAAGTTGGCCAAAATCACATAATTTCAAGTTATGCACCAAAGAGGCAAAGTTGCAAAATCACTTGACAAGACAAATTGTGCTATCAAATGGACTTCTAATCTTCATACAAACATGAACCAATGTCTAAAAGTTAGATTGCATCAAAATTTTGCTCATTTTTATGACTTGTGGACCAAGAAACTTCAAAGGGGCCAAACTTTGTGAAAATTGCAAAAACATCTCATAAGCTTTGATCCACTTGCTGATTTGTCTCATAAACAATTCCATGGACATCCTTAATCTCAGCTGAGCAAGGACAAGTCAATGAGCTAGCTACACTATTGCCCATACCTCAAGTACAACACTTTTGACTTTTTGGCCAAAACACCCATACCAATCACAACAGTCCACAACAACTCTCTGCCCAATCCAGACTTTACAAACACACTCCAAGGCTTCATTTTCATAACACACACAAGCCTGAAACACTCTCCAAGCCAGCCTTCTCATTTTCCACCCCTTATGCAACTTCCTTCGAAACTCATCATACAACCATCAAACATCAAAACAAACTTCACCATTGATCTCAAAATGTTCCACTGATCACAAACCAACCATTGAAACAGCCTGAAACTCACTAAAATCAAAACACGATCCTCACCCCTCACTGAACAGAACCTCTGTAATCTCCCAAACCAACCATTATAAACTCCAACCAAGCTTCATAACTTCATCAAGAGGACCATTGGGATCATTCTGAGGCAAAGAGGCAAGCAGAAAGCTCTTGGTTTGAAAGCTTCGTTTCAGGTAGCCTTGGAATTTATTTTTCCAGAACTCTTGTTTTAAGTTTCTAAATGCTTAAGCTTGCTCCCCTGAGCACACTGAACTTGAAATTTTTGAAAATGGTTGAAAATTGAGTCTGTGTTGAAGCTCTGAAATTTTTCCAGATTTTGTGTTTTGATCCATATCTTGAGTTTTAGTTGGTGTAAATTTGTTTTGATGATTGATTCATGTTCAGGGTGATTAGGAGATACGATCTGGAGCTTTAGAGCTCTTGATTTTGCCTAGAGAAGAAGTTAGCTCTTTTGATTCGCCGGAGAAGATGACCGGAACCACTGTTCCGGTCATCTGAAAGTAATTAGATTAGGGTTAGGGTTTAGGCCAGTTTGAATGAGAGCCCTTGGATCCTCCTTCCCGCGCGCAACCAACGTCCCAGATTTCCCATTAAAACCCTAATCCAGTCATTTACTTAATTAATTAGGATTAATTAAATTCAAATCTCAGAATGAATCCTAGCCCTCCAAATCCGCGCGCGTCAACTCCCTCCTTTTTTATTCAAATCCTATCCCTTGGATGCGCTGACTTTCCCATTAAATTCATTTTAATTCATATTTTTCTTATTTGTTTTGCATATTTATTTTAAAATAGCTAGAGACTTTCAAAAAAATTTATTTTTTGCATCATGACTGTAAATATTTTTCTCATTCTGAAAATATTTTTATTTTTATTTTTTGCATTAAAAATTATTTTTAAATCATTTAAAAGTTTATTTTTAATTAATTAATGAAAATTAATTAATTAAAAATACTTTTAAGTATTTAAAAATCACAAAAAAATTCATGTAGCCTTTAAAAACATTTAGAAACATTGTCCAACTCTCAAACCAAATTTATTTTTTGTTCTTGATGCCTTTTGATTATTTTCTTTGGAATTAATTTCATTTCAAGGCAATATTTTGGTTCAATCTTCGAAAATTCATTTCTGCCTAACCATTGAAAGTTGGATGATGGTTCTTTTTGCATTGCATCTTGTATAGCATGTAGTTTATAATATAAAATTGGCTTGAATTGATCTTGCATTTCCATTTTGTTTTGCATTTTTCTTGACAAGGTACCTTGAAACCCTAGCAATCTTAGAAAATTCATAACTCTCAATAGGTTAAGAGTTGGATCCCCTCCTTTGGGCAGTGAGTTTGTATAGGTCTAAGGTTCCTTTGATTGCATTTTCAATTTTTTATCATGTCATTTGCTTCTGGTTTTGGATTTTTTGCTTTGTATGTTGCATATAACCCTAATTCATGCTTTCCTTTGCATCCATCTTCCATTTGTTTGCATACCATGACTTGCCATGACATTTTGTGCATCCATTTGATTCATAAGACATCTTAGGACATTTTAGAATCATGTTTGATCATTGCATCTTTCATTTTCCATGTTGTATGTCATTTTCATTTCATAACTTTTCATGTACTTCCATGGTTCAAAGCATGCATCATTTGCATCCATTGCCTTGTATGATCATTCTCTTGACTTGCCTCATGTTTGCATCATCTCTTAGCATCATTAACATCATACTCATGCTTCTGGTTTTGGTTTGCATCATCACATTTCATCTCATTTTGCATTGCATTTCATTTCTTTACTAACTTTTCAGGTGGTAAGTTGTTTTGAGAAGTGAATTTGCCTTCACTTCTCACAATCTCTTTTCATCTCTCTTATGCATCATTGCTGCATTTTATCTTGTGCTTTGGATTGAGCTTGCTCATTCTTGTTCATCTTACTTTCTTTCTTCAAGCAACTTGTCTTCTTAAGTGAAGCAATTTGTTTTGCTCCTCTTTGCTCCTTTCATCTGCTTCTCTCCTTGGTGGTTATTTGAAGATTCTTCTTGTAAACCTCACAAACCCTAGAAATGACCAAGCATGATAACAATTAGGGTTTTACTAGTACCCCCATTTAGCTTTTACCTTTGTGTCTCTTTGAGTCTTCTCTTCTCATCTCATAATCAGGGACTAAACCCTAAAGGTTTTAAGGCTTTGTGATTAAGTTTATGCCTGCACCCTTCTATTAGGATGGAGTGTATAACTTTAATCCTAAGTGTTAAACCCTTAATGTGTTTAAATCCTTTAATCAATTCACTTAATAATCATCAAGACATCAAGCTTGTAACTTGGGCCTTGCATTAGGGTTCTAATTCTTCCTTAATTGGTTAAGAAGGACTAACCCCAGTGTTAATGGACAAGTCCCCCTCAAGTTGTCTTACAAACCATAAAACTCACTTCTTCATCCTATCATTAACTAAAATCCATTTAATAAAGGCTTTGTTTTGTCATGAGGTTAATCCCTAATCATGGATTAAGTTGAGGAGCTTTCCTCAGCTTAAACATTCTCATCTATTATCCTTCTATTAGGATGGTGTAATGAGTCTGTTTAATCCCTGATTATGGCTTAGTATCATTACTTAACACTAAACAAAAACAACAAAAACATATAAATAAATGCAAATAGGTTAATGATCTTAATCCTACATCAGGGTGTTTAAGTGTGAGATGCTGACTTCACACTTAAGGTATTCTCATTACCCCTAATCAGAGGGAGGATGTGATGAGTTTACTAACCCACTGGTTTAGGCTTAAGCTCATTTTCCTATGACAAACTTCAAAAAACAATAAAAGATTTAAAACACAAAAACAAACAATAATCGTCTCCTCCGGGATTCTTTTCTCATCTCATTCACTCACAAACGAGAACTCTCTTTTTCCGTCTAATGCAAGACAGTTTGCACCTGAGCCAGACAGGTCATACACTTGAGCATAGACAAGTAAGCAGTTCATCAGTCAATTTATCTTTCAGTCTCTTTGGGTCGAACTACGGTGTTCTGACTTCCTCATTGCACGAGAGGATACGTAGGCATAACTTAACAGTTATCGAACAAAAGTCTCTGTATATTCCCCCTCCTTCCAGTCTTATTCTTTAAGCCTCATTATCATGAGCATTTCATTCTTGTTCTTACACTGACACTTCACTTATCTCACTCCACCATTATTTTTACACTGACACTTGCATTCTTTCCAGCTTTGATACACAGATTGCACTGACACTACCCCTTTAAAACACAAATCTTTTAAGCGTGGATCCCGTCGAGTACGACGGACAATCTGGGTGCTAATACCTTCCCAGGTTGTAACCAACCCCCTTTCTCAGTCTCTCTGGTTCTCAACCGTCTTGTCCATATCTTTCTAGGTCTATGCAGCATTACCTTTCCTTCGGGATAAAAATGCCTAGCTGGCGACTCTTATCTTTTCTCTTTTCGCCGACCGTTCGCGTCTGTACCCCTCTTGGCACTGGGTGTCATTTGGCGGGAGCGACAACGGGAGACATCAATAAATTTTCAAGTCTATCTTTAAAGGCAAAAGGATACGTTACTTACGGTGATGATAATAAAGGAAAGATTCTTGGAGTAGGAACCGTTGGTGCATCTCCATTTACAATCATCGAAGACGTTCTTTATGTGGAAGGTCTCAAACACAACCTACTTAGCATAAGTCAATTGTGTGACAAAGGGTTTCGAATCAACTTCACAAATGATGAATGTTTGATAGAACATGAAGTCACCCATGACATCTTTCTAAAAGGTAAAAGATTTAAATATTTTTATGATTTATTTTTATGACTCTTCCTTGAAGGTAAAATGCTTAATGGCGAACAACAACGAGGAGTGGCTATGGCATAAAAGATTTGCTCACATTCACATGGAGCACTTAAAGAAGTTGATAAAGAAGGACCTAGTTGTTGGTATTCCAAAAATAAAGTTCATCAAGGATAAGTTATGTGATGCTTGCTAAAAAGGGAAGAAAACCAAGACAACTTTCAAGTCCAAGAAAGTGGTGTCCACATCAAGGCCACTTCAATTGTTACATATGGATCTTTTCGGTCCATCGAGAACTAAACGCTTCGGAGGTAACATATATGCTTTAGTTATTGTTGATGATTTCTCTCGATATATGTGGACATTGTTTTTAGTGCAGAAAAGTGATGCTTTCAAAGCATTCAAGAAATATGCGAAGCAAATATAAAACGAGAAGTTACTCACTATAGCCTCCATTAGAAGCGATCATGGTGGAGAATTCCAAAACTCATCCTTTGAAGAATTTTGCAAAGAGCATGGAATTTTTCACAACTTTTCCGCACCAAGGACTCCTCAACAAAACGGTGTCGTAGAAAGGAAGAATAGGTCATTGGTGGAGCTTGCAGGAACAATGCTTAGCGACTCAAATCTCCCTAAGTACTTTTGGGAGGATGCAGTTAGCACAGCTTGTTTCGTAAGCAATTGTGTCAACATTCGACCAATTCTCAAGAAGACTCCGTATGAGTTGTTCAAGGGTAGGAAACCGAACATATCATTCTTTCACATATTCAGATGCAAGTGTTTCGTTCTCAACAATGACAAGGACAATCTCGGTAAGTTTGATGAGAAGTCCGACGAAGGTATATTCCTTGGTTACTCCCTCTCTAGTAAAGATTTTAGAATTTTTAATAAAAGAACTCTTACTATTGAAGAATCCATTCATGTTTCGTTTGATGAGACTAACCCCTCGAAAGAGGATAATATTATTGTGGATGATGATGATGATATAGTAGATACGCCACAACAACAAAAGGAGATGTCAAAGGATCAAGAAATACCACAAAAAGATGACTCACTAATCATTAAAGAACATCAAGACGAAGGAATGGAGAACTCATAGAGATCACCCGATAGATAAATTTATTGGTGATATTAGCCAAGGCGTTGCAACTCGAGTAAATCTCAAGGATGCTTGTCTCAACATGGCTTTTGTATCTCAAATTGAACCAACCAAAATCGATGAAGCCTTAGGCGACGATCAATGGATAATAGCGATGCAAGAAGAACTCAACCAATTCGAAAGGAATCAAGTTTGGAGTCTTGTACTAATACCAAACAACAAGCACATCATAGGAACATGATGGGTGTTCAAAAACAAACTTGACGAGAATGGCATCATAGTTCGTAACAAAGCAAGATTAGTTGCACAAGGATACAACCAAGAAAAAGGAATTGATTTTGATGAAATGTTCGCTCTGGTAGCAAGTTTAGAAGCAATTAGATTATTACTTGATTATGCTTGTTCTATTAATTTTCAATTGTTCCAGAAGGATGTCAAAAGCGCTTTCCTGAATGGCTACATCAATGAAGAAGTCTATGTCAAACAACCTTCGGGTTTTGAAGACTTCAAGAATCCCTCTCATGTCTACAAGTTGAAGAAGGATCTTTATGGTTTAAAGTAAGCACCAAGAGCATGGTATGACCACCTCAGCAACTCTCTTTGTGAGAAGGGTTTTGCAAAAGGAAAGGTTGACAAGACTTTGTTCATAAAGAAGATCAAGGGCAATGCCTTATTGGTTCAAGTGTATGTCGATGACATCATCTTTGGATCAACAAACAAAGATCTTTGCGAAGAGTTTTCACTTATGATGCAATGAGAATTCGAGATGTCCATGATGGGAAAAATGAACTACTTTCTTGGACTACAAATCAAGCAAACAAAGGATGGCATCTTCATCAACAAATCCAAGTATTGCCTTGAATTATTGAAAAGATTCGATATGGATAGTTGCAAGGTGATGTCCACTCCAATGGGATCCGGAACGTACGTTGATCAAGATGAATCTGGAATTTCAATTGATATCACAAAGTATCGAGGTATGATCGGTTCATTATTATATTTGACGGCAAGTTGTACTAACATTATGTTTAGTGTTTGTTTGTGTTCACGCTTTCAAGCAAATCCGAAGGAATCTCATCTCACCATAGTGAAGAGGATTATGAAGTATCTCAAAGGAACAACGAATGTCGGACTATGGTATCCAAAAGGTAGTATATGTTCTTTAATTGGTTATTATGACGCTGACTATGCAGGATGTAAGACCGATAGAAAAAGCACAAGTGGTACCTGTCACATTCTCGGGAATGCACTAGTGTCTTGGGCATGCAAGAAGAAAGCATGCGTTGCACTTAGCACGGCCGAAGCGGAGTACATCGCAGCAAGCAGTTGTTGTGCACAAATCTTGTGGCTTAAGCAATAACTCCTTGATTATGGTGTAGATCTTGGTTGCATTCCTCTTCGATGCGACAACACAAGTTCCATCAACATCACAAAGAACCCGGTCATGCATTCAAGGACAAAGCACATAGACATCCGACATCATTTCCTTCGAGATCACGTACTTAATGGAGATGTAGATGTTACTTTCATGGATACACACAACCAACTTGCCTACATTTTCACTAAACCATTGGCGAAAGAACCATTCTTCAAGATTCGGCGAGAACTTGGCATTCTCGATGAAGGTGACATCTAATATTAACTTAAAATACCCCACTCACTCTTAGTCTTTATAAACCCTTTACAAACCTCATTCCACTCATCTCACCCAAATCCGAAAATACCCTCTCATCCAAACCCTAACTCCATCACTTTTTCATGGCATCTCAAAGGAAAGGAAAGGAACATGCTTCAGTGTCAGAGGATGTCCTGGCTGAAAAAATACCGATGGAATCAACAAAAAGAGAAGGTTGGATTTCAAAGTCAGAGTCAGACCACTGCTCAAGGGTAAATATGTTCTTATGAAATCTTTCAAACCTCCATCATTTACTTTTCCTGCATTGCTAGAGTTTCAAGGCATTAGTGATTTTGTTGCTGATAACTGGAAAGTTTACCTAGATTTGGTTCAATCCTTCATGCACAACTTTACACTTAACATGGATAGGCATGGAAAACATAAGCTTTTTATTATTGTTCGGAACTGTGAAATTAAGGAGGACTTAGGTGCTCTTGCTGCGTCACTAAAAATTCCCTTCTCTGGTGTCTTCCTCCGCAAAGGTGTGAATCACAAAGACGACATTTGGTCCGGTTATGACAAAATGGAGTACTATTACTCAATCTTCTGATTTCCTAAGGAAGTCATCATGTCGGGACAGCACACATCAAGGGTACTTTGCTATGCAAAAAATTTGACGGTTGATGATCGAATGTTGCACTATGTCATTTGCTATGTATTTCTGCCAAAGGACTCAAATCACTCTCAAATTAATGATCTAGAGATGCAAATTTTGTTCGCAATCAAGAACAAAGTGAAGGTTAATTGGATGTTAACAATGATGTACCATTTGAAACAACAACTCTCACTCAAAACAAGGCTTCCATATGCTCGGTTTATCTCTCGGATTATTGAATAAACCGATTTGGAGTTTGGTAGAGAACCATTCATTGCAATGAAGTCTACAGAAAATGAGATCAACGAGATTACCATTGTGAAGAATATCGGGATTGTTCAACGCAATGATGGTACCTATGAGTATGTTGATGGCTCCTCCACACCCTTTTTTCCTATTCCCGATGGTGGCATAACCAACGAGTTTCTTTACACCACCATTATGACTAACCATCGTGAAATAACCCGTGCTACCAATCACCTCTGGAAACTAGTGATAGGTTCCCGCAACCAACCCAAAGAGGACGATGAAAGTTAAGAGGGTAGTGAAGATGATGAAGAGGAAAGTGATGGGATGTCGGATGATGAATGATTATGCATGTCATGTTATTGTTTCTTTTGTTTAAGTTTTAGTTTAAAAAATTCTGTTATAAGAACTAATGATATTTAGGCACTTTTGGTTTACCACTTTATGCTTGTTTCCGTATTTATGAACTTCTTGTAGCACTTTATGCATTTTATCAAATTCTGGTTTTAGTATGTTTGTTTATGTCATATGCCTTGCTTGATCACTTATTGCTTGTATACTTACATATATGCCGATATTGCTTGTTATGGTTTGAAAGCCTTTTCATTTTTGCTAATGACAAAGGGGGAGAAGAGCTTGGTTCTCTAATATCTCTTTGTGCAGAATTTTGCCTCTGTTAAAATAGGGGGAGTTGCTGAACATAGGGGGAGAAACAAGCTTAGACACGCTACATCGATCAAAGCTATTGCACAAACTCAATTGGTTGTCATCATAAAAAAGGGGGAGAATGTAGAAGCATACTTCAATCTAAAGATTTTGATGAAGACAACAAGATTCTAGTTCATTCTGTGTTTGCAAAAAGTCAATCTTTCAATAAGATCAAGAACAAGGATATGCATCATCAATGGAAATGTTATCGTGCGAATAAAGCTCCGTATGGAAATGTTCGTAAACTTTCAAGACTTGGACACAAGACTTAGATATATCAAAACTCACATCTTAATTGATATACAAGTGTTCAAATTTAGTTTTTCATGATAGCACATTTGCATATACCTCTTAGAAATTATTTGGAACTGGTTTAACACTTTAAACTATAATATTTTTCTGAGTTTTAATAGTGTTAACCGGTTAACCAAATAGGTTAACCGGTTAATGGTTCAATTTTTTCAATTCCCCCAGTTAACGTTACAACGTTAACCAGTTATCCCTTTTGGTTAACTAGTTAACACTTAACGAATTTTGAAAAATTGTTTCTTTTCATTTGAAATAATTTTTGAATATTATACTTTTTCATTGATTGTTTCATAAACATTCATACCCCTTTGAATGGGTATTTTTGAAATATATATTCTGAAATTTTCAAATGTGAAAGATACCTCCAAACATTTTCTCATAGAATTTTTATTCAATCAAAGTGTTCATCTTGTTCATACCATTTCCCATTAATAGATATTGAACACTTGCATTGATATTGTGAAGTGAACTTTGATTAAAAGGAGAAGATCAATCTTGTATTGATATTGTACAATTCATTTTGACTTGCGATTCAGGATTGTTGGACGCAAGGGTTAGTGTTTGTAAGAGGATTGTTCTTGCACACTTTTTGATGTATATTTGTTAGATAGTAGGCCTCACCGGTTTATGTTGCGATAGGTTGTACGATCTAGAACTATAGTGAAAATATCTTACAAGGTGTAAGGGGACTGGATGTACCTTCGGATTGTGAAGGGAACCAGGATAAACCTCTGTGGCTTTTTACTTTCTGCATTACCGCTTTCATATCTTAGATACTTAAATGATAAAAATCCATCCACCGATAAAATAACCGAGAAAAATTTATATAACCTAATTCAACCCCCCCCCCCTCTTTAGGCTATCTCTAAAACTATAAAACGTTGGTGGCTTAAACTTGTGAGGGATTCTCACATCGGGGACTAGGCCCAAATCAGAAACATCGAAACCAATAGTGTTCTGAGATTTGATAGATCGAATCTTCTCAGCAATCTCATCAAACCTTCTATTCACCACAACATTATAGGCATCCATATCCCTATCGGCCAAAGTAAACTGATCTTCATGTCCATCTATATAGCCGGAATTACGATCATCTCGTCCCAGAGCGCCATTTGCATTCATAGCAGGAGTTACCAGGGGATTACCCTGTGGAGTGGGAGCACCATTGCCTCCCAGATTTCCTTCTAGATTCTCTTGTGTCCTCTCAACCATTTTCTGGATCCTCTATGGATTCTGATTTATACCATTCATTAGAGTCATAAAGTGGTCTATTCGAGTCCTCAACTCTGCCAACTCAGCTTGCATCTGTTCCATGATTTTGGATCTGTTTTCTCTAGTTAAGTATCGATGAACCTTCCTATCAGCAATAGTGCCTGAAACAGAAGAGAAGTCAGAAATTCGAGACATGTACCTGCAAAAACAAAAGAGGTAACATGCATGCTATGAAAATGATGTGCTTTTCATTCTCAAGGTCGTTCGTGTCCTAATTCCGGTATTAAAAAATAATAGAGAAGGCTAGATGGAAAATTGGGATCTGAATTTTTAAGAAGAAACATTCGCGTAAGGCTCATACATGGTTGGCCTAGATGAAACTGTGGCTGGAACAGGTGTCAGTGCATAGACAACAATCAGAAATCTAGGCAAAAATTAAATAACATAAAGAAAGCTCAAGAGAAAAAAAGATTCCCCTAAAGGGTTACAAATTTTTACAACAATGAAAAAATCATAAATAATAAAGAAAATGCTTCCCACAATAAGCATGTGGGTAATCAAGTACAACAAAAGAACTAAGCTCTACGGAACTCTATGTCCTTCAACCTCCAACTGAACTGCTTGATAACTTCAAACAATTGGGCAGCATCTGGGTGTCTTGGGTCTTCAATCAATCTCTGGATGAGCAGGTCTCTTTGATCAAAAGACGCGTGCAATTCACTGATTTGTTGAAGGAACAATTCTTCATTCGCCCCACTAGAACTTGGATCTGATCTAGCCCTCTTGGTTTCAACATGGATCTTGAGTTTATCAATTTCCTACTGAGCATCTTCCATCAACCTTTGACTCTGCTTTAGCCTTTGGAGATGTCCTGACGCTGTTCGTGGGCCTTCTGAAGCTCTTCATTATGACTTTCCACTTGGATTTGTAGATCTTCTATCTTCAGCTTATATTATTTCTTTATCTTTTTCTGTTGTTTCTGATTAGCCTCCCACTACTCTTTCCAAAGAGTGATAGCTTCATTTGCCTCATCTAAGGATTTGTTAATCCTTCACCACTCGCTAGTTTTACTTATCACAGCTAAACCATCTTCTTGAAGTAAATCTCTATGTCTTCAAACTCATTCTTCTTACCCTTCATAGCCTTCTGAGTGAGATGAACCTTCTCCTCCAACGTCTTATTGGCATGGACCAAATGCTGATAAAGACTATTAATTTAAGAATTCTTAATTCTGACTTTATAAAGTGCAGCTTCCAGCTTTTGATACTCTTAAATGGGCACCATGGTCTGTAGCTTAACCACTTTGGGATACAAAGGTGGTTCCACTAAGAACGGGAGAAGCATAGCCTCAACACGATGTTTTAGCCAATTAGAATTAGGTGCATAGGTCTTTGTATCTACCCTCCCAAAATCCTTCTTTCCCTTCCGGACTTTAACAGTCCAAGCCTTAGAAATTTGGATAGACATTTCTTCATTTCCTCTAGCCGGAAAGTATAAGGACTCTACTACCTCTTCCTCCTTAGATGGAGTCTTCAACGGGTGTCTGAATTGCTTGATGACCAACACTGGATTGTAGTTAATTCCCCCTTCTTCCGAGTAAAGGCACATTAGGGAAATTATCACAACTGGTAAGCAGCTCCTTTCCAGCCATATCTTTATTGTAACACCAAGTAATATCATCAAGAGTCAAGCCCATCAACCTTTTAGACCATTTAACAAAACCTTTGAGTTCTACAAAGGGTCCTGACTTTGGGAGATGGCGAGTAAACCAGGTATAGAATAAAGGTGCACAACAGGGTACCAATCCTCCCCGCTTCTTTTTATTTTTGTAATGGGAAAAGTAGAAGAAGTCTCCCAGCAAAGTTGGAATAAGATTTCTTTTGATTAAGATAACTACCATATGCATACTCACAAAGTCTTTTTCATTCAGGAATAAGCTAATCCCATATATAATCAAAGCTAACATTGCATTAAAGGTCACCCACTCTTATTTTTTAACATATATTCTAGCTTCAAAAATTAGAAATTCCAAATGGAACCCTTTACTTTCTCTCGTATCCTTGATGTTCTCATCGATCAGAGCCAAGCTCAAGTGTGTTACCTTAGCAATATCTTCATTCGGAGGAACCCTTACAGAATTGTAGAAAGGAGCACCTTCTCTAACTGGAACCCTCAATATACTAGCAAGCTCTTCAAAGGTAGGAACCAAGATATAATATGTGAAAATGAAACACTGTAGCTGAGGATCATATAACTGGAGAAGGGTATGTAGACCATCATGTTGCTCTGAAGCTGCTTTTTCCATGTAACTCAAAATAAACCCGTACTTATTTCTAAATATGTCCAACAATTTGTCGTTCATCATGCCAACCAACTCTTGAATATCCTTTGTTTCTTGCCTCGGGAAGGTGTAGTGCACATTATCCTTTCTGGGAACATCTTCAGCCATCTGGAAATAAGAACACAGAAAACCACTGGAACTGGGAACATCCTGAGAAATGAAGAACACAAATGGTTAAGGATGATATGATGCAATGCAAGGCATGTAATCAGTGACAGGTGTCTGGTGTTTGTGTTGAGCAACGAGCCAAGTGTCTATATAGAGAAAAAAACAGTATCATCTTTGTTCAGAACCCTAAACTGAGAACCAAAGAGTCACATAGAACCGGATGAATTCATAGAATAACACAGATGAAGTGGGCATATAGAAGGTCAAGGTTCCTGCAAACCTGTAAACAATCTACCCATCTCACAGGTGTGCTAAGGGTCAGCATCACTGACTCTCAGGTCGAGAAGCGATAATACGGTCACCGTTTCCGTTTTGGAATTATACACTAAAAGAGGAGGTCTCAACTGAGTCTTGAAAAACAAGCATCCCCCATAAGTTCCCAATTTCAAGCACTGAGATCGAGAAGTAATAGTACATTCATCCTGAAGGGTACAATACTATCGCCATACGAAAAGTGCTTTGACTGAGTTCCTAGTAGAGAACAAGGCCATCCTATGTGAGTTCCCAGTGGGCCCTTAGGTGTGAGTGGGTTTTCCAACAAATATGGCCTGTCACTGTCACCACTGGAGAGGGATGTTTCCACTAAGGTCCTCAATGATTGTTCCCCATATGCACATAACTATCAAGGTCATATCCTGGAATAGGGAAGGCCCTTATAACAGAACATTTCCAAGACGGTCGCAATCTGGGTGTGGAACTTAGTATTACTCACATGAAAAGATATCATGAAACCAAAGTGATTATCCATGCTAAACTCTATGGGGCACTCAAGCCTATGTATTGGGCTCATCTCACGGTAACCCCTAACCTGCCAAGAAAAACCAATCTAGACAGTTTTGTATATGATGCATAAAAAGTAAATGCGGATAGTAGTAAATAAAGTTGTAGAGTAAAGTTATAAATAAAACAATAAAGTTAAACTAAACCACATAGCAGCAAGCAAATAAACAACCAAAGAAACAGAAACGACAAGCGCTAGGATTAAATCGCATAGGGAACTACAGAAACTCCGGTTGGGAGGTCCCCAGTAGAGTCGCCACCTGTCGCTTCTGGGATTTCCATCCTAGTACAGACACGAAAGTGGTGCAGAAAAGGAAGAGTCGCCAGCCAGGCATTTTTACTCTGAAGGAAGGATAATGTTGCACAAACTCGACAAGAAGGAGAAATCGGGGTCTCAAGAACCAAAGAGAAAGGGTAAGGGAGTCGGTTAAGAACTGGGAAGGTATTAGTACCCCATATTGTCCGTCGTACCGGATGGAATCCACGCTTGTTAGCAATGTTTCAAAAGGGTGAGGGTATCTGCTACTGCTTGAACTGCTACTAGAAACGACTGAAAAGAAACATGGAAGAATGAAATGAAAGGATAAGGAAATGAAATGGCACGAAGAACAAGGAAAGAGACTGAAGGATTGTGTTCGCCAAGCGTCGTTTCTTGTGCCTACATATTCCCTTTGTGCAATAGGAAAGTTAGAACACCGTAATTCGACTCAATAAGACTGACACAACTTGCTTGTGTTTTAGTGATTGAACCTCTTATGCCTATGCTCGTGTAATACCCCATATTTAATTAAACGCTCTAGATAATATTAATTAAGATTAATTAGTGTTATTCGACTCAGAGACATTTTTGGATAGTCCCATATTGTACCAGTTAGTGTACTAGCTGATAATAAATGGTTATTTTTATTAAAAGAGAAAAGAAGAATTTATAAGAAAGAAAGGAGAAGAAAGTTGGTAAGAAAGAAAAGAAAGGAAAAGAGAGGAAGAGAAAGAAAAGGGAGAGAAGAAAAGAAGAGGAAAACCTAGAAGCTTCAAGATCAAGAATCATCACCTTTTATTCATCAAATCTTCATCTTCACCAACCTCCTCTTCATTGGCAATGTGGGTTCATAGCTAGAAACGTTTACTTTTGGTTTGGTAGAGTTTTTAGGGTTTATGAGTTTTAGGGTAATTAATGGAAAAATCCTAAAATCGGTGAATTAAACGGTTAGAAATCGATATAAATGCTTGAGTATGTTGCCTCTAGGTGTAGGAACCTTGCTCCAATGTTGTTTTGATGTTTACAAATGATTTATTTGGATTTCGGATGTTACTGTCATGAGAAATATGTGTTTGCTGTTGTCTGTGTTCGGTTAACCGGTTAACGCGTCTTGAATTTGTGCAGCTGCTTCTGTTTTGGTTTGGTTAACCGGTTAACTAATTTGTTAACCGGTTAACGCTGTAAGTATGGGAGAAACATTTTTAATTCCAAACTTTAAAAATTCATAACTTTTTACTCGGTTATCCGATTTAAGCGTTCTTTATACTGTTTAAAAGATAAAAATATGTACTTTCACTTGATGCCGACTAATATTATTTTTACTCGACTTTTACCCAACTTTTCCAATTAACTGTAATTTTGTAAAGTTAAGGAATTGGGGTAGTAATCTATTGTGAAAGGTATGCCTAATCATGAGGATTGATTGAATGCAGATACATGAGATTATTGTGAGAATTGTTTAATAGTAATAATTAGACTAAAATGTTAGAATTATGTAATTGAGAACTATATAATTAAAAGCATCAAGAATGGAGAAGAGTGAGGAAATCTTACCATAAACCAATAGTGTGGCCTAGTATTGTGACTAGAATTGTTAGATGGTACGAGTTGTGAGATGCCTAGTTTTTACCTAGGTTGTTGTGAATCGTTAGCGTGCTATACATTAGGCCTCCGGAATAGTCTTGTGTAAGTCTTGAGGTGGGTTATCTTTAGTCCCACGAGAAGCCTCCATAAGGGCTAGAGGTGTGTATGACACGAGGTCCTCCGTAAAGTCTTGAGTAAGTCTTGAGGTGGGTTATCCTTAGTCCCACGAGAAGCATCCGTAAAGGCTTAAGGTACCGTGTAGTGAGACGGGGATAGTGGTTGATTTGTGTAATACGCTAGGTCCTCCGTAAAGTCTTGAGTAAGCCTTGAGGTGGGTTATCCTTAGTCTCACGAGAAGCATCCGTAAATACTTGAGGTATGTATTACACTGGGACCTCCGTAAAGTCTGTAGTAAGCCTTGAGGTGAATTATCTTGAGTCCCACGAGAAGCATCCGTAAAGACTTGAGGTGTGTATGTTACTAGATCCTCCGTAAGGTCTTGAGTAAGTCTTGAGGTGGGTTATTCTGAGTCCCATGAGAAGCGTCCGTAAAGGCTTGAGGTGAGTACTACACTGGGTTACGCGTAAAGTCTTGAGTAAGTCTTGAGGGGGTTTATTCTGAGTCCCACGAGAAGCATCCGTAAATACTTGAGTGAGTGTGATATCGAGTCCTTCGTAAGGTCTTGAGTAAGTCTTGAGGTGGGTTATCCTTAGTCCCACGAGAAGCATCCGTAAAGGCTTGAGGTAGATGTTTCACTCGTTTAGTGGCGTGAGATTTGTATGGAACGTTTGTTCCATCTCGTACCGGATCCTTTTGAGAGGTAACGTTAAGACTTGAGTTAGGTTTGATAGAACCCTTAGAGCCTAGAGAATTATAAGATAGGGAACCCACTGAGATGTTGTTATCTCACCCCACTATAGTTGTTGCTTTTTTAGGTTTCTTTTGCAGGTTTGATTTACAAGTGGAGCTAGGCTCGGGATGTTTCCAGTGAAGCATAGTTTGAGTCTTCCGCCCTGTATTTTTGTATCTTTGTACAATAATGGATATTGTATTGATCTAAGTGTTTTATTTTTAGTATGATTTTCGTGTCTTGTACCAATTGGTCAAGAATGTGAATTATACTAGTAGAAATTTATGATGGTGTCAGTACCAAATTAACCCTTATATGATATTATTCTAGATATATATTATATGGGCGTTACAACTCAAGTGTTAAAGGCTCGTCTGGAATGAGTGCATTTACCGTCTTGCAAAAGACATGTAGGAGCAAGTTCTTTCGTTTAGAGTGAATGAGATGAAAAGAGATTTCCCGAAGGAAAGACGATTATTGTTTGTTGAAGTTTTTTAGAAGCTTTTTATTTGATAGTTTGCATAGGAGAGTGTATTCAAGTCTCATTCAATGGAGTGTGTACTTCTTACATCACTCCAGGATGGAATGAAGAAGAAGCACACCTAAGGATGGAGAAGATCCCCAAGCTTAGATCCGAGGATTGAGGCTCAAGCACACTAGACTACTAGACTTATTAAGTGTTTTTTAGGTTTTGGGTGAAGATGTTTTTTCAGGGTTTCTTTTTGAAATAACTTCATGTTGAAGACTTGTGGATCATGCTAGACAAGCTTACATTACCCCAAGGGTTAGTGAGGTATGAAATCTCTATCCTAAAAGATAAGAGAAGGAGAGAAGAAAGAAGAAGGAGAAGAAGAAGAAGAAGATAAGATGACAACTTACTTCCAAGATGGAAGTTAAGTTATTTCTAATAGGGGTGAGTGATAATTGTACAAACAAAGCATCTTAAATGCTTAAACAAACACAATATTGAAAGGTAAAAGAAGAGGGAAGGGATTAGAATATGGATGCACATCCATACTCTTATGACTTACCAAAGCCCTTGACTAGTTTGCAAATGAAACACCATTACACATAAGAAGTAAAAAATAAGTCAAGCAACCAAAGAATCCACATGAAAGGTATCCTAAGGTATAAGAACCTCTAAAGTCAGAACCAAAACACAAAGAAGCTTTAAGAAGCTCAAGGTACCTAAAGGAAATCAAACTAGTTCAAAGAAGAACTAAAGAAGCATATAAGTCCATAAAAGACACACCTAAGAAGTATGAATGAAAATGAGGTATGACATGAATTAAAGCATGAATGAAACAGCAATCAAGACCTCAAAGTCACATAAGATCAAAGAAAAAAGATGCATAAGATAAGGACCAAAATGCAATATGAAATGAGTTTAAAAATGTGAGAAAAATATTTTTAGACACTTTAAGTTATTGATGAAATAATTCTAAGAGATTGGATGCAAAAAAATTTATGCGCTATGCAAAATAATTTTTCAAAGTTGAACCATCAATGAAGAAACAAGTTTAAAAAGTAATAAAAGAAAATATGAAAATATGATTAAAAAATACCAAAGTCAGAAATAAAAAATTGCAAAAATTATTTAAAAGTATGATGATGATTCATGATTTTTTTGATGATTTTTAGATGCATAAAAGTAATTTTAGAAAATTAAAATGGAAACTATGTAAAAATAAAAATAAAAATATGAGAAACAAGGCCATGGGTGAAGCATGAGAAATTCACACGTTCAAAATGTACATTGGTCCAAGGGAGGGTTAAAAAGCAATCAAAAGTCCAAGGTCCAACAAACGTAGTCAACAAAATTATAATGGACTTCAGTCAACATCAAAGACCTAAATCTACACCACACAATGGATCCAACGCATATGATTAAGTAAACACAACACAAATTAAGCAAGATATGAGGTTCAGATTCACACGTACATGATAACAACACTAGGGATACGAACACAAAGCACACTCAAATTTAAGTTTTATAAAAGAATCACGTGCAACACCGCAACCTTATTTAATGCGTTGTCATAATATGATCCGTCAGATCAAAAAATTGAACGACTAGATTGCATCTCCTACCTCAGGATACACGTTCACCTGAAACACACATAGATGCCGGAGCCCTAGCTCCGGTCATCTTCTTCGGTGGACTCCTCCAAATAATTTTCTAGAAATCAATAAGACCACCACAGTTCACCTCCAAATCTCAAGTTAATCGCAAATATGCTAATCATTTTCTAAAAACATGCATGAACAAGCCAGATCGAAGCAAAACATAAATCATTCAAAAAATTTCAAATCCAAAATTAGAGCATGATACACGTTTAAATCACTCAAAAATTACTTCAGGGTGATCAGCACAACACAAGGATCATAATGCACACCTTAAAAACAAGAAACCAGAGGATTATATTGGACTCACCTGAAAGTAGAACCAAGCCAAAATACTCCTAGAAATCCTTTGTATGATCTTAAACTAATTCTTGAGTCTTACTCTATGGAACTTACTGATCAGGAATGTGAAGAGAAATCACCAAGAAACCCTAGGAGAATGGTGATTCGAAAGAGAGAAAGTTTTGAGCAAAATTTCAAAATATGAGAAATGAGGGAGAGCTTCTCCCTTACCAGGGGAGTTGGAAGCTTATATGTGATTGTTTTTGGGCCTGACCATGGTTAATAACCCAGAGGAACCTTGGTTAGGGTGTTTTGATTCAATTTGCATTTTGTCGCTCCCGATAAAATGGGACTGGGCCCAAATAAAGGTACAGACGCGAACGGTCGGCGAGAGGGACAATGAGAACACACAGCCGTGAACTCACTGGGGATGAATAGAGTCGCCAGCTAGGCATTTTTATCCCGGAGGAAAGGTAATGCTGCATAAACCTAGAAAGAGATGGATAAGACGGTTTGCGAACCAGAGAGACTGAGAAAGGGGGTTGGTTACAACCTGGGAAGGTATTAGCACCCAGATTGTCCGTCGTACTCGACGGGATCCACGCTTAAAAGATTTGTGTTTTAAAGGGGTAGTGTCAGTGCAATCTGTGTATAAAATAGCTGGAAAAGAATGTACAGGTGTCAGTGTAAAGTGAAGTGAAGTGTATAATGATGTGTCAGTGTAAGAATGAGAATGAATTGCTCATGATAATGAGGCTAAGAGAAAGATGCTGGAAAGAGGGGGAATATACAGAGACTTTTGTTCGATAACCGTTAAGTTATGCCTACGTATCCTCTCGTGCAATGAGGAAGTCAGAACACCGTAGTTCGACCCAAAGAGACTGAAAGATGAATTGACTTGTGAACTGCTTGCTTGTCAATGCTCAAGTGTATGACCTGTCTGGCTCAGGTGCAAACTGTCTTGCATTAGACGGAAGAAGCAAGTTCTCGGTTATGAGTGAAGATGATGAGAAAAGAATCCCGGAGGAGACGATTATTGTTTGTTTTTGAGTTTTCAGTCTTTTATTGCTTTTTTTTGGGGTTTGTCATAAGTTAATGAGCTTAAGCCTAAACCAATGGGTTAGCAAACTCATCACATCTTCCCTCTGATTAGGGGTAATGAGAGTACCTTAAGTGTGAAGTCAGATTCTCACACTTAATCACCTTTGGTATAGGATTAAGATCATTAACCTATTTGTGATTATTTAGATGTTTTTGTTGTTTTCGTTTAGTGTTGAGTAATGAGGTTAAGCCATAATCAAGGATTAAACAGACTCATTACACCATCCTAAAAGAAGGATGATAGATGAGAATGTTTAAGCTGAGGAAAGCTCCTCAACTTAATCCATGATTAGGGATTAAACTCATGACAAAACAAGCCTTTGATTAAGTGGATTTTAGATTAATGGTATGATGATGAAGTGAGTTTTATGATTTGTAAGACAACTTGAGGGGGACTTGTCCATTAACACTAGGGTTAGTCCTTCTTAACCACTTAAGGAAGAATTAGAACCCTAATGCAAGGCCCAAGTTACAAGTGTGATGTCTTGATGATTATTAAGTGAATTGATTAAGAGATTTAAACACATTAAGGGTTCAAGACTTAGGATTAAAGTTATACACTCCATCCTAAGAGAAGGATGCAGGCATAAGCTTAATCACAAAGTCTTAAAGCCTTTAGGGTTTAGTCCCTGATTATGAGATGAGAAGAGAAGACTCAAGAGAGACACAAAGGTAAAACTATGAGGGGAGACTAATCAAAACCCTAATTCATTGTCATGCTTGGTTGATCCTAAGGTTTGTGAGGTTTGCAAGAACAATCTTCAGAGGAACCACCAGGAAGCAGATGAACAGGATGGAGAGAAGCAAAGCAACTTGCTTCATTCAAGAAGTCAAGTCACTTGAAGAAAGAAAGTGGGAAGAAGAAGAATGAGCAAGCTCAAACTCAAACACATATAAAAATGCAGCAATGGATGCAAGAGAGATGAAGAGAAAGGTTATGAGAAGTGAAGGCAAATTCACTTCTCAAGTTCACTTACCACCTGAAAGGTTAGAAAAGGAATGCAATGCAATGCAAAATGGGATGAGATGACACAATGAGAAATAAAACCAGAAGCACACACATGATGCAAATGATGTTATGAGATGCTACAAACATGAGGCAGCACATGGAAATGTTCATACAAGATCATGGATGTAAATGATGCAAGCTAAGGAGCATGAACAAACATGAAATGTTATGAAGCATACAAGACAAATGACATGGCAAATATGTAATGAAATGATCAAACATGCTTCCTACATGTCTTAAGATGTCAAATGGATCACAATAATGCACAAAATGCAAAGACAAGTCATGTTATGCAAGGAAATGCAAGAAGGATGCAAGAGAAAGCCCAAATTAGGGTTCATGAATCAAACATCAAACCAAAACTCAAAACAGAAGCAAACCCTAAGATAAAAAATGGAAAATGCTACTCAAAGAAACCCTAAACCTATAATAGACCACTGCCCAAAGGGGAGCTCTCAACTCTCAACCAAACTCAAGTTATGATTTTTCTAAGTTATTAGGGTTTTCTAGGGTTCTTAACAAAAGAAATGCCAAACAATTAAAAAATGAAGAAACAAATCATGGCCATTTTATCCTAGAAACTACATGCCAAACACAAAACAAAGCAAAAATAATCAATGTCCAAACCTTCTCCAATAGGCAGAAATGAATTTTTGAACCCATGATCAAAATAATGCATAAAAAATGATTTAATTCAATGAAAAATCCTCAAAATGCATCAAGATCAGAAAAGAAATTTGGTTTGAAGGTTGGACAATGTTTCTAAATGTCTTAGAACATTTCATGAATTTTTTTGTAATTTTTAAATACCTAAAAGTATTTTTAATTAATTAATTCCCATTAATCAATTAAAAATAATCTTTTAAATATTTAAAAATACTTTTTTAATGATAAAAAATAAAATAAAAATATTTTTGGGTCTTAAAAATTAATAAAACTTTTAGGAAAAAGTTTCATAATTTTTAAGAATTTTTTACTATTTTAAAATAAATATGCAAATTAATTGAAAAGAAAATGAATTAAAAATAAATTAAACTGAAGGTAATCAGAATGAGAGGCTGAGATGCAATCTGGGGAGGGGACCATTGACTTGGCGCGTGATCTTGTGGTCCAAATTCAAACTTGGTTAAATTAAAATTATGAATTAATTAATCAGGAATTAAATGGATAATCAGGATTAGGGTTTCTAATGGCTCATCTCAGCCTTTCATTCGCGCGCGGGAGAGTCCATCCAAGGGACCAGATTCAAAGTTGCCTAATTAATGACAATTAACCCTAATCACTCTCAGGCTGCCGGAGAAGACTTCCGGTCGTCTTCTCCGGCGAGCATCTCACCTGAGAAACCTCCAAACCCCTCAAATCGTAACGAAAATGAAAACTAAACACCCCAAAATGATCCCCATGATCTCCTGAACTAAAACCCTAAGTCCAAACAAATTTCTTTTTCCTCAAAACCATGAATCGAACAGAACAAGTTCTAGGGCACGCAAGTTTCAGAGACAAATTAAATACTCAAATCAAAGCCATTTTCGAAACCAATGACATCAGGATGATCAGTGAATCACATAGAACAAGTTTATAACAAGAAAAATGATTTCTGGAAAAAATAATTTCGAGCTACCTGAGATTTGGAGCTTTCAACTTGAGGACTTTCAGGCCACTTCTCCTTGTGCAATCCACTCCACTTGATCCCCAGAAGATGTTTGAATGCTCAATGAGAGTTTAAGTTGGCTGGATAGTGAGATTCGACAGCTTCTGCTCAAGCTTGATCAGAAATGGCAATGGTGTTTCAGGCACTTTCAGATCATGGTGAGGGGTTGTTTGTGATCCTGAGGATGAATGGAGAAGGTCTGTGGTGTTTGTTTGTGTGTTTGCAAGCTGTGGTGAGAGTTTCGAAGAGAAATGCAGGCTGTGGTGAGAAATGGCAGTGGGATGTTCTGGCTGTTTTAGGCTTGGGTTCTTGGTGCTTTGTGGTCTATGGAGCAAGGTGAGTTGAATGGTGAAGTTGGCTTGAGTGTTTTGTGGCTGGGCAGAGAGATTCGAAGCAACTTGCAACTTGGTAGGTTTTTGTGTATGTGATGAATGAGGATGTTTCAGCCTTGCCTTGTGTTATGTCTAGCTTGCAAATTGTCCACATAACTCTCTCTCATTGGTCAGTTGACAAGACATGCCCTTTATTGATTGGTAAGTTACCTTTTGCAAAAAGTCAAATAATGTGTAAGAGAGGTATGGCTCATGATCTAGGCAAGTACATGGGCTGGTTCTGGTGCAGCAAGGTGAGGTGAGAGGCTAGCAAAGCTCAGCATCCAAGGCTGCAAGTAGGAGGAAGCATGATCATGAGTTTTGCAACTTGTGACTTTTTGTTCACATGTGACCTTTTTTGTCCAACCAAACATAAAACCATGGGAATTCTTAGTTCATTTCTGATTTTTAGGACTTAGAGAAAGTTTATGTGCTGGTTTGAAATGAATTAGAGGCTGCAATATGCATTGGTCCAAGATTTTGCAAAATTCTCACTTAGGGCATGCCTTGAAAATCAATGATTTTAGCCAACTTTGCATTGCCATAACTTTCGATCCAAGAAGAATTTGACCATGTTCTTGTACTTTTTGAAAAGGGAAAAATGAGATCTACAACTTTCATGACCAAAGTTTTTCCATTTGAAGCATTTTTGGATCAAGAATCAAGGCTTGAAAAATGACCTAAAATGATGCATTCTTGAAAAGTCAACTATACTCAAAAAGTCAACATTTGCAAAAACCCTAAATTCTTGATTTCTATGAACTTCAACCTTCTTCCATGATCAAATAAAGATCATATACACTCAAAATGATGAAGATCACCCATTGGTTGGGTCATTGGGGGCCTCAGATGCCCTGATTTTACACTGACTTGTCTGAAAAGTCAACCCTTGATCAGATGACTTCCCCATGGAATTTCTTCATGAAAATTGATATGCATACTCCCTATACCATATAGAGACCAATGGAAACAAGAATGACCAAAAAAATTGGGGTTATGGCCTTTGAAACCAAAACCCTAATTTTAGGTCAACTGTGCAGTCAAACCTGGCTCTGCATCCACTCAAACCCTAGTTCTTGTGATTCCTCTGCATCTTTGACTTTGTGAGGATGTAATATGATGCTTGAACACATGTAGACCCCTTTGAATTGATTGGTTGCTTTTGGAGTGGCTCAAGATGCTTTGGGATTGCTCAGATCACAAACCCTAGGTGCTGATGACTTAGAAACTATGCAGTGAATCAAAAAATGAGATATGAGATGATATGTTGTGTTTATGCATATGAGATGATCACAAGCCATGGTGTGAATGGGTGAGGACAAATTTGGGGTGTTTACAGCTGCCCCTATTCAAACATGAGTTAGCTGTGCAGGTTGTAAGCGACGGCTTAACAGGCAAACAAGATAACTTGTGGTTGAATACCAAAGACAGTCCAAAATTTGCACTCACAGAATGAAGAAGAAAAGGGATATAGATTGCAAAAGGAAAATAAAGTATATTGTAAAGGTGCGGAAAACAAAGCGATGACGGGGACGGCCGACATGCTGGGGATAGAAGGTAAAGCCAATACGGGGACGGCCGACTAGCTGGGGAGAGTAAGATATCATGATGGGGACGGCCATCAAGATAAAGCTGTAAAATTCTCTGGAAATTAATGAAACATGACGGGGACGGCCATCAGGTTCATAAAGGTAAAGCAAACAACGATGGGGACGGCCATCGGGCTAAAAGGAAAAGGGACCACGACGGGGACGGCCATCGGGTTAAAGAATAAATGAAATAAACAGATGATGGGGTACGGCCATCAAAGGTGAAGGACGATCACCTAGCAGGGTACGGCTGCTCTGTTGGGGATAAAAGAAATATGATGGGGACGGCCATCAAAGGTGGAGGACGACCACCTGGCAGGGTACGGCTGCCGAAAATATCAACGATGGGGACGGCCATCGGATAGAAAAGGTCAACGATGGGGACGACCATCGGACGAGCATGATGGAGGACGACCATCAAGAAGTGGAGGACGACCACTCAGCAGGGTACGGCTGCTCTCGGGGTTTCTCATGACATAGGACGAATGCCAGATAACCAAAATCAACAATGGGGACGGCCATTGGATAAAATGATGAAAGACGATCATCAAAAGGTGGAGGACGACCACCTAGCAGGGGACGGCTGCTAAAAACAACGACGGGGACGACCATCGGATGAGCATGATGGAGGACGACCATCAAGAAGTGGAGGACGACCACTCAGTAGGGTACGGCTGCTCTCAGGGTTATCACGACACAGGACGAGTGTCAGATAAAAGAAAATTTGTTGGTGATCTACTGGGGATATAGTAAACACGGACGAGCGTTTACATCCAAGAAGCAAAAGGTATAAGTGTTTGGTATTGTATAGATTAAAGATGCGGACGAGCATCCTTAAGGCTATGATACGGACGAGTATCACGTAGAAACAAACTGACACATGTTCAGAGACGATGATACGGACGAGTATCAACTGGTTAACAAAGAACACGGACGAGTGTTGAATCTGAAAGAATTCTTCTGGGGAATAACAGACACAGACGAGTATCTACATTCAAGAAGACACAAGTGTTTGACACGGTGTATGGGTTAAAGATGCGGACGAGCATCCCTAAGACTATGATACGGACGAGTATCATGTAGAAACAAACACTAGACGCACTGTTCTGAGATGATGGTACGGACGAGTACCAACTGGTTAACAAAGAACAAGGACTACTGTCGAATCTGTGGGGTTATGAACGGTGTATACAAGATACGGATGAGTATCTGTATAAGTGTACCAATGAGTAGTGAGTATATATATATATAAGTTTTTATCTGCTGGGGAGAGTGACACAGACGAGTGTCAAAAGAGAAAAGTAGCATTATAAACATGTATATGGGTGATGAGAGTGTAAGCGACTGCGCTGGGGACATGACACGGACGGGTGTCAAGAAAGTGTATATATAAGTATATGTGAGTGCAAAGGGGATGTCTTTGGCTTTCTGCTGGTGATTTGACACGGGTGTCAGGAAGTACCTGTAGTACGGGTGATTTTGTTTGTAAAGTGTATTCAGGCAACCTGTTTGGGGAGTGATGACACGGACGGGTGCTAAAAGGTGTATATACTGGTGTTTGTGATTTGTGAGGCAACTGCTTTTGCTGGGACTCTGGTGGGGGTTTTTGTGTAATGATGATGAACGGTTTGTTATTCACAAGTGTTACTTCAGAACATGGCTTATGATTATGCTATGCGTTTAATTTTTGCCGTAATGCTCCGTATTAGACGGAATGCTACGCTCTGAGGGGATAATATGATGCGAATGCTATGATTATGCAAGGAGGCACAGATCCGGGATTCGGATCCCGTTGCTGCGAAGATCTCTGGTCGATCTGCTTGAAGTGAACATCCCAGCTGGGGATGAGATCATTGGTAGATCCAATAAGAGGATATTTGCTTGGGGATATAGGTCACTGGTTGACATCCTTATAATACGGGACCCAGCTGGGGTGTGTAGAAGCTTTCTTCACTCTGTTGTGACCTTCTATGCGCTGCTCTTCTGGATAGAGGCCGAAGATTCTGTGGGGAGATGACTTCCTGACTCCCGTACTCAGCTGAGGATGAAATGGCAGCTCGGCTGGGGAATTATGAGAGGCACTCAGCTGGGGAGGGCAACAAGAGGCCACTCGGCTGGGGATAGAGCATTTCGGATGCCGAGATTGAGTGTGTGTTGATTTGGCAACCTTGCTGGGGAAGCGGGCACTCTCCAGTGCCACGTGGAAGATAGACCGAATTGATAATGATTCGCCTGCTTGCTGAAACGTAACTTGCATGCCCCAGGTTGCGTCCTGGATACCTGCAATCCTGCAAAGATAAGGAAACGCACAAAAGGTCCCGAGGTATCCTTTACTGGATTCCGTCAAAGGAGTTAAGCATTCTCACGAGTAAGTATATTCCCTGCAAGCATGTGTTCCATTTTCTTTCTTTTTAGTGAAAAACATCTGTACTTATGCCATTAGTTTTTTAGAGACATCAGACATTCTTTGCAAAACATAAATGTAAAAAACGAAACATGACTGAAAATTTGATTTTATTAATTCATGTGCCCTGAATTGGCAAGATACAGTCAAGGAAACATATCTCCTGAAATGAGGAGACTGTCACAAATTGAGAAACAAAATGCTGGCGATGTTGACGAGGCTTTCAAGGAGCTTCCTCTTCTGCTATGACTCGTATGACAATGACGTTCTTCTCGTCTTGCTTTCTGGAGAGAGTTGATTCTGATTGAAGCTTGATCCTTTGGAGCTTACCAAGTTGTAGGTGATACAGACGAATTCAGAATGCAGTTGTTCGCTTATTCCCTTATTTTGCATGGATCGCCCTTTCGGGTTTTCAATCCATCGGGATACCCATTTTTGCCTGAGCTGTCCAATGCGGCTTTTCAACTCAGCGGGTGTACATCTTTTCATTTATTTCCCTTATTTTTGCCCGAGTCTTTTATTCTGTTTTTGACTCGCCGGGATGCCCTATTTTTGCCTGGACTTACATTCTGTTTTTATGTCCAGCGGGTCGTTTTATGCGAAGTATTTTTTAACTGCATCTGAATTCACAGGGGACGGGAAATCTTCACCATCCATGGTGCTGAGCATCAGTGCTCCACCGGAGAAAACTTTCTTTACAACAAATGGTCCTTCATAATTTGGAGTCCATTTGCCCCTGTGGTCTGTATGAGGAGGGAGGATTCTTTTCAACACAAGATCCCCTACTTGGTACTCTCGGTGCCTGACTTTCTGATCGAAGGCTTTCTTCATTCTCTTCTGATACAATTGCCCATGACAGATTGCAGCCAATCTCTTCTCTTCGATCAGACTCAGTTGCTCGTATCGGGACCTAACCCATTCTGCTTCACTTAATTTAACATCCATCAATACCCGTAGCGAGGGTAGTTCAACTTCAACAGGTAGGACTGCTTCCATACCATATACAAGCTGATACGGTGTTGCCCCAGTGGATGTCCTGATTGACGTGCGGTACCCATGCAAGGCAAACGGTAGCATTTCATGCCAGTCTTTGTATGTGATTACCATCTTCTGCACAATCTTCTTAATATTCTTATTCGCTGCCTCAACAGCGCCATTCATCTTTGGCCTGTAAGGAGAAGAATTGTGATGTTGGATCTTGAAGTCCCGGCACAGCTCTGCCATCATTTTGTTGTTTAAATTGGAACCATTATCAGTAATGATTCGCTCGGGCACTCCATACCGACAGATGATATCTCTCTTCAGAAATCGGGCTACCACTTGTCTTGTGACGTTTGCATAAGATGCTGCTTCAACCCACTTGGTGAAATAATCAATGGCGACCAAGATGAATCTGTGGCCATTTGAAGCAGTTGGCTCAATCTTTCCAATCATGTCAATGCCCCACATGGCAAAGGGCCATGGTGAAGACATGATGTTCAAAGGATTGGGAGGCACATGCACCTTATCTGCGTAAATCTGGCATTTGTGACACCTTCTGGCATAGGCACAACAGTCTGCATCCATTGTGATCCAGTAATAGCCTGATCTTAGCAATTTCTTAGCCATGGCATGCCCTCCGGCATGGGTACCAAAGGAGCCTTCGTGCACTTCATGCATCAGCAAATCTGCTTCTGTCTTGTCAACACATCTGAGGAGTACCATATCAAAGTTCCTTTTGTATAAAGACCCATCAGTGTTCAGGAAGAAACTGCCAGCAAGCCTTCTCAAAGTCTTTTTATCATTGGAAGATGCCCCAGGTGGGTATGTCTGATCCTCCAAGAAGCACTTAATATCATGGAACCAAGGCTTATCATCTTTTACGACATCCGCTGCAAATACATATGCTGGTCTATCAAGTCTAGACACTGAAATCTGGGGTACAAAGTTAGCAGCTTGAACTTTGATCATGGATGAAATGGTAGCAAGAGCATCTGCAAACTGATTCTCGTCCCGAGGGATATACTCAAGCTTGACTGTTGTGAAGAAAGTCAATAACCTCCTTGTATAATCCCTGTAAGGTACCAGATGATCCTGGTGGGTGTACCATTTTCCGTTGGTTTGATTGACTACCAGAGCCGAATCTCCGAATACGGTCAATGTCTTGATCCTGAGGTCAATGGCTTCCTCAAGACCCATAATGCAAGCTTCGTATTTAGCTTCGTTGTTAGTGCAGTTGAAAGTGAGTTTTGCCGAGAAAGGCATGTGAACTCCTTTAGGTGTAATGAGTACTGCACCAACACCACGACTATTCATGTTAACAGCCCCATCAAACATCATAGTCCATTCTTCCTCCGGGTCAGGCCCTTCAGTGTGAATAGGCTCTTCATGATCTTTTGCTTTTATGAACACGATGTCTTCATCAGGGAAGTCAAACCTCATAGGCTGGTAATCATCAATGGGTTGCTCAGCAAGATATTCAGATAGCACACTGCCTTTGATGGCTTTCTGAGAAGTGTACTGTATGTCGTATTCCGTGAGAATCATCTGCCATCTTGCAACCCGTCCGGTAAGAGCTGGCTTCTCGAAAATGTACTTAACTGGATCCATTTTTGAGATCAATAAGGTAGTGTGGGTCAACATATACTGTCTCAGTCGGCGAGCAGCCCACGCTAAAGCACAGCAAGTTTTCTCGAGCAGTGAATAACGCTGTTCACATTCGGTAAACTTTTTGCTTAGGTAGTATATTGCATACTCTTTTCGACCAGACTCGTCATGCTGACCTAGTACACACCCCATTGACTCTTCTAATACTGTCAAGTACATAATCAGAGGTCTTCCTTCAACTGGCGGCATGAGGATTGGAGGTTCTTGTAAATACTCCTTGATCTTGTCAAAAGCCTTCTGGCAATCTCCGTTCCACCTGACCGTTTGTTCCTTTCTTAACAGCTTGAACAAGGGTTCACAGGTTGCTGTAAGGTGAGATATGAACCGTGAAATGTAGTTCAATCGACCTAAGAACCCTCGAACTTCTTTCTCTGTTTTAGGTGCAGGCATTTCTTGAATAGCTTTGACTTTATCAGGGTCAACTTCAATCCCTTTCTCGCTTACAATAAAGCCCAGCAGCTTACCGGATCGCACCCCGAATGTGCATTTCTTGGGGTTCAGCTTTAGTTGGTACTTCCTCAGGCGCTTGAACAACTTCAGCAGATTCACCAGGTGATCTTCCTCTGTAAGGGACTTGGCGATCATATCATCCACATAACATTCTATTTCCTTATGGATCATATCGTGGAACAATGTCACCATAGCCCGTTGATATGTTGCACCAGCATTCTTCAGTCCGAATGGCATCACTTTGTAACAGAATGTGCCCCAAGGTGTAATGAATGTTGTCTTCTCCATGTCTTCAGGTGACATCTTGATCTGATTATACCCCGAAAATCCGTCCATGAAGGAGAATACCGAGAACTGAGCCGTGTTATCCACCAATACATCAATGTGAGGTAATGGGAAGTCATCTTTCGGGCTGGCTCTGTTCAGATCCCGGTAATCAACACACATTCTCACTTTGCCGTCTTTCTTAGGCACAGGTACTATGTTAGCAACCCACGGCGGATAGCTAGTTACAGCAAGGAACCCGGCGTCCCACTGCTTTTGTACCTCTTCTTTGATTTTCATAGCCATGTCTGGGCGAGTTCGGCGCAGCCTCTGTTTAACTGGTGGGCATTCTTCCCTCAGAGGCAGCTTGTGCATAACAATGTCGGTATCCAACCCTGGCATATCTTGATACGACCAAGCAAACACATCAACATACTCTTGAAGCAGATCTATCAGTTGTCTCTTCACCGAGTCTTGCAGGCAGGCCCCGATTTTAACCTCTTTCACGTCTTCCTCCGTACCAAGGTTAATCACTTCAATCTCCTCCTGGTGAGGAGTAATGACCTTCTCCTCCTGTCTTAACAACCTGGCTAGCTCTTCAGGAAGCTCATATTCTTCATCAACCCCTTCATCAGCTTGATTGATCGGATTGTCAAAGTCATACGATGTCATAGCCGTGCTATTGTCGGTGCTGTCTGGAAGGCACTCTCTGCAAGGGTTAAGTTGTTCATTTTAGTGATTGATTTTAATCTTGCCTTAGAAAAAGGTGAAATGAAGTTATCATTTTGAAAACACCGCCATTTATTTTTGTACAAAAAGAAAAATGGAAAATACAGTGAGCATAAAGAAAAAGACTCGTTTGCAAAAAGATGTCTGATATTTCATTAATTTAATCTTGTTTGCACAAAAGTACAGATGGCCCTGATTACAAAATGAGTCTTGTCATCTTGGGCAAGATGCAAGACTTTGATGCATGCTATAAAAATACAGGAAATAATAATTACTCTGCATGAGTAACCCTTATAATTTCCTGGGAAGACCAGTTAAGGACTTGGCTCCCCGGGATCCTTGGACGAATCCAATTCTCCAGATTGCGCTCCTCTTCCAGCTCGTCTTCCAGATTGTTGATAGCATCGGGGGTAAGCATTCCCCCACTGACAAAACCTGGCTCTGCAGCAGCCTTTGCTTGATGTTGAGTTGGTCTGTAACCCAACCCAAACTTGTCCTTCTTCTCCTCCACAGTTAAGACCTTGCCCCAGCCTAGGGCAGTTCCTTCCTCAACAACCTTCCGGGCTTGTTGATAAGACGACATGGAGATACCTGACACAGCAGATGCTTCATTGACATTCAAGGCTTCAAAACCTTGGCTCATTGTCTCATGGATCTCCCCATCCATCTCAATGTATTTGTAAGTAGCCAGATGGCTAACAAAGATATCCTCTTCCCCACAGATTGTGACAACTTGACCTTCCCACTCAAATTTTAACTTTTGGTGAAGGGTAGACGTTATTGCGCCGGCGGCGTGAATCCAGGGTCTACCCAACAAACAGCTGTAGGCGGGCTGAATGTCCATCACATAAAAGATAGTTTTAAAGGTCTGCGGGCCAATTGTCACGGGCAGCTCAATCTCTCCCAGAACCGATCTCTTAGAACCATCAAAGGCTCTCACCACCAGGTTGCTGGGTCTCAATGCCAATCCATCATATTCTAACTTCACCAGAGCCTTCTTCGGTAAGACATTCAGGGAAGAACCTGTGTCCACCAGCACATGAGAAAGGACAGCTCCTTTGCATTCCATGGTTATGTGCAAGGCTTTGTTGTGATTGCGGCCATCCGCTGTCAAGTCAGAATTGGTAAACCCTAGCCCATTGCTAGCAGTAACATTTCCAACCACGGTTTCCAACTGGTTGACAGTAATCTCCTCAGGCACGTAAGCTGCGTGCAAGACTTTAAGTAGTGCATTCCGATGGGCTTCGGAGCACATAAGCAGTGAGAGGATGGAGATTTTGGATGGCGTCTGGTGAAGCTGATCCACAACTTTATAATCACTCTTTTTGATGATCCGCATAAACTCATCAACTTCCTGATCAAATGGAGTCTTCAGGGTTTCTTTGGCAGCTGGATCTTCCTGCACCGGGCCTTTTCCTTTTGCCTTGGCAGCAGCTTCTGCTTCGGCAGTAGGTCTTTGCATTGGTGGAGCAAAGAGACGTCCGCTTCGAGTGAAGCCTCCGCCTCCCCCCACATTATCTACTTGTGGTGCAGGTGCTGATGTTTCAAGAGTGATTCTTTTCCCTTCACAGTACACGTCAGAGCCATAGTGCCAAGGGATGGCCCTATTGCTTTCATATGGTACTGGTCCAGGCACCGTGACAGTGACTGGACTGATTGCTGCTGCTGAAGGGACTGTTATTGTTTGTGGATCATAAAAGATTGTAACCGGTGCTCTGGCGGGAGCAACACCTTCTGAATGGTAGGCGGAGTTATTTTCAGGATCGTAGAATATGGTAACAGTAGAGACATCTTCATGATTGATTGCTGGTGTTGTAGGAGGTATTGTTGGAAGGACTGTTGTTGTTGTTGTTGGAGATTCGAAATGGAATGAAGCTGAAGTTGTAGCAGGAGAAACTGTTGAAAACTGATCATTTGGGAGGACAGGTGAAGTACTTGTTGATGTTGCTGATGAATTGTCGGGAACAATAGTTGCTGCGGTTGTAGGAGGTTCTGAAACCGTTGCTGATGAAATTGCCGGATTTGTCGGGAATGATGTAGTGATCTGTAGCAGGCCACTCTGAATAAGGCTGTCAATGCCATTCCTCAGGTCCTCGCACCCATTCCATGAGATATTGCAATAGGGACACCCTAGTTCACACCCCGGAAATATTTGGTTTTCGCGGAGTTGAGCTTTGATTTCCACCAATGGTGTCCTGATCTGATCCACACCGGTTATTAAATAAGACGGTCGGTCTTCTTCAATAGCGTTAATTCGAGGACCACCATGGTTTGGCATAGGGTTTTTATTGACATTGGGCGGCGGTGCAAAATTCAGAGCCTTGGAGTCTACCAAGTCTTGTACCTTCATATGCAGAGCCCTGCATTTTTCTGTACTATGACTAGGTGCGTTCGAATGAAAAGCACACCTAGCATTGGAGTCATAGTTCCTTGGTAGACTGTTGGGATCCGGAGGTGCCAACGTTCTTAGCTCAACTAGGTTGAGTTTCAGAAGTTGTGGCAGCAAGGCAGCATACGGCATTGGGATCGGGTCGATCACTCGGTTAGCTTGGGATGGCCTTTGTTGGAATGGCCTTTGTTGATTGTTGTTGGTGTTGTTGTTGAAGTTTCTTGGAGGATACTGATTCTGATGATACTGAGGTTGTTGTTGGAAGTTTTGTTGAGGAGGTTGATAGACTGGCTGTGGATGAGCTGGAGCAGGGATAGTGACTGCTGCTATTGACCTTTGAACATATTGGGGCCTACCCCTGTTGGTGTGAATGGCATTGGTCTCGCCGGTTCTTCTCGGGCCTGCGAAAGGCTTTCTCGTACTACTGGACGAGCTTGCACCGTTGTCTGAGATCTTTCCCATTTTTAACAAGCTTTCAATTCTCTCCCCGGCTATGACAACATCTGCGAAGCTAGTGGAAGAGAAAGCAGCCAACCTGTCAATATACGTTCCCTGGAGAGTGTTCATAAACATGTCTGCCATTTCTCTCTCAGACATAGGTGGTTGAACAGCAGCAGCCAATTGCCTCCACCTTTGGGCATATTCTCGGAAACTCTCCTTCGAAGACTGTGACATTCCCATCAGGAGAGTCCTGTTGGGTGCCATGTCTAGATTATACTGATACTGTCTGATGAAAGCCTCTGCCAGGTCCTTCCAGCATCTAATTGTTGCTCTTGTCAGATGGGAATACCACTCCCTCGAAGCTCCAGTCAAGCTATCTTCAAAATAGAACATCCACAATTTCTCATCCATTGTATAGGCCTTCAGCCTTCCCAGAAATGATTGTAGATGAGTCCGAGGGCATGAAGTCCCATTATACTTTTCGAAACAAGGAGGCTTGAACTTATGGGGGATCCTGACCCCGTCTACCAAACCCATGTCCATGACGTCGAAACCCAAAGAATTTTGCGATTCTAAGGACCTCAACTTCTCAGCTATTTCTTCCAACCGTCTATCATAAGTTTCCTCTCCAGCACCCATTACTGTGAATTGGTCCTCCTGAGGATCTTCTTGAAGTACTCTGGCTGCAGTGGCCGTCCCTTGAACATTTGCAGGAATGTTAATCTCAGGATGTAGATGTGGGCCAAACACAGGGGGGTTAACATGTGGTTGCACCCTTTCATTGTTACTTGTGCCAGCAGTCCCCACATGGGGCTCCTCTTGATTCCTCCCTTCTACCAAAGCTCTGAGCCTCTCCTGGCTTTGAGCTAAATTGTTCATCACTTCCATGAACTGCGTTATCTGAGTTCTCATCTCCAGCCTTTCGTTGGCCATCTGGTTTCTGACCTCTGTAAGGTCCTACTGCATCTGATCCATCTGAATTCCCGGAAGGTTGTTTCTAGTTGGGTACCTGTGTGGCCTGTTGAGGGGAAATACCCGGCGGCGAGCAATAATTCCTGAGATTCACAACAGAGGTTAGCAACAACAAAACAAAACCCTACAAAACAAATAAAGGGTTAGCATGCAATGCAGTTATGCTTATTTGCTCTCAAGGTATCCGGTTTGGCCCTCAGTTTTGACCCTTCCAGACCCTCGAAGATGATGCTGTTGAAGTTGCTCTTGAAGTGGACTTGGATGGAAACCCATCACAAATATATTACAAAGGTGAAATAATACAACTTGTTCTTTTTACAACACCAGCCCTCAAAGGGGTCAAAATACATCACACACAAAAAAAAAAAAAAGTACATGGAATAGGAACAACAACAAGCAAATGATCAAACTCCAAGGCCAAACTCATCCTCACGAACTTCCTTGAGAAGTGCTTCGGTCACAGGATCAGCCGGACGCTCCGTAAGATTTTTGATGAGAAGGTTTCTTGTTGCAACGGCTGCAGTCAACTTCTTGTTCTGACTTTGGTCTTTAGACCTCTTCACTCCAGCTCTGATTTCCAGCTCTGATATCTCCTTCTGGGCTGCTGCCAGGGCTTTTTCCATCTGCTCCATCTTGTCCTGAACTCTCTTGTCTTCTAGAGTACGGGCCTCAGTGATCCGGACCCACCTGGCCTGACTCTCTTTCAAGTACAAGTCTGTTCTTGCTCTTTGGAACTGGGCTTCTTTACAAGCATTCTTCAGAATCTGCTCACCAGCCTTAGACTTGTTGATATAATCTCCAGACTTCTCAATCTTAGTCAAGTGTTCCACTCTCAATTTCTCCAATCTTTCAATCTCCCTCACACCTTCACTCCTCTCCCGGAGGGTCTTCTGCAAAGCCTGGGTTAGCTTCCCATTTCTTTCCTTCAAGCTTTCAAACTCCTCCAGACTGATAGTGGCAGGGGGTGGTGCTGAAGATGACTCAGGCGTGTCTTCTATGGTGAAGGGCATTCCAGAGAATTGGGCCCTGGCATGGGACCACTCATAATATTGTGCTGATGCCACATTATTGCACTTCCCCAGAGTGGTGATTCCCTTGGTTTGAACATGATCCCAGGCCCAGGCAGCCTGCCTAACAGTTGCCAGACTAATCTTGTTCTCACAGCAGAGGGTCTCCACCAAGTCCTGTGCTTTAGGAGCATGGACCAGTGCATAGCCTAATTGCCTCCTGAACAGCAGAGGGTTGTAATTGATACTTCCCTTGACCCCTATTAAAGGCACATTGGGAAAGTGCCCACAGCTTGTGATTATATCTCTGCCCTTGGTGCTTTGAGTACACCATCTGATGTCTGCTGAAGTGAGAGTAGTGAGCCTCTTAGCCCAGTTGCTTTGCTGATGAGGATTGAGAAATGCATCTGTCTTGGGTAGATGCTTTAGAAGCCAAGCATGGAATAATGGAGCACAACACCTCACTAGCCTTCCCCTCTGCTTCTCATTCTTCTGATGTACTGAGTAATAGAGATCTCCTAGCAAAGTTGGCACTGGGTTCTTCAGGATGAACAAATGGATTGCATTCTTGCTGATGAATCGAGGCTCATCTGCAAACAGCACAATCCCATATACACTTAAGGCCAACAGAGCACAAACAGCTCTCCACTCCCCCAGGGAGGCCTTCAGACTAGCTTGGGAAATCAGGAAGTCAAGATGAAAACCAGGGATCCCAGCCTTAGAGGTCATATGTTGCTCAATCAAAGCAGGTTCCAAGTGCAGAGCTTTTGCCACCTCTCCATTGCTGGGAAAGACCATTTCAGGGTTGAAAGGGATTTCTCTCTTGATAGGCAAACCAATCAAAGATGAGTATTCTTCTAAAAGAGGCCCCAACTGAAAGTCTTGAAAGGTGAAACATCTCAATGGGGGGTCATAAAACTGAATACAGGTATGGATCAGGCTTCTCTGTGATGGGTCCATATCCATAACCAAGTCAAGTATATCCCCATAATGCTCCCTGAACAGAGGTATGTGCTCTGGGGTGATCAGGGTCTTGATCCTCCTAATGTCTGATAAGTCTGGCTGGAAGAAATGATAAGTGATGTTGCTTTTCTTTGGAGCCATGATGCTGAAGACTGAGTAGGGTGCTGATGAAGATGTTGAGAAGTGGGCCACTGGCTGGCTAGTGCAAGTAACTGAAGTATATGGCTGACAAGCTGAAGCTAGTGCTGGTGGAGATAGGTCAGTAATGCAGATGGGGTCAAAACCAAAACCAGATGAAGGTGGATACCCTGAAACACAAATAAGCAAATGTTAATATGATGCGATGGTATGTATGCAAATGAAATGCAAGGGTTTGTGACTGAGCTGGATCTGATCAAAATGCCCTGATATAAGTCCATGTGTGTTCAAGAATCCCAGATGGAGGTCTAAAAATCCAATAACCAGGGTGGGGGACTCAAATAAAGAGCCACAAGTCCAAGGTTTTAGAATCACAAGAACTGTCCAACATGGAGTATTCTTAACAAAGTCAAAGTAACAGGGTATTCTGAGGTCAAGGTACCTGCAAACCTGTAAATAGCCCAACCCCCTCGCAGGTGATGATCTAGAACAAGGATCCTCAGACTTGGATCAGTTATGAGAAGTGTAAACACTTCTAACCCGGAGGTACAGTGTTTACAATAACCATAACAATTCCTCCTCTAATTCACCTTAGTTTCTGAAGGTCAATACTAAAAGGTCATCCAGACTTAGCAGGCTTCCCAGATAGCCCTAGCATTGCAGGAAATCTGCAACACAGAGTTCTCAAGAAGAAACCCATATTTGAACCGTGTTTCATATTCCCGCACCAGACCGAAATGGAATGGGAAAGAATATGATTCACTCTAGCCTAGGTGTCACTCAGGTCCCAGGTATAGGACCTTAACTCTCAATGAAACACCCACCCACCAAAGCAAACAACAGATCCAGCCAGCAGCAATGACAGTATGATATAAATAAATGCAATAAAGAAAGCAGTAAAATAACTGTACATAAAGCAATAAACAAAAATAAATACAAGCACATACAAGCACATAACACCCCAGTAAACACAAATCAAACAAGCGCTAGGAGGAACCCACAAAAAGAACCAGAAGCCCTGGTTGCAGTATAAGGGTCCCCAGCAGAGTCGCCAAGCTGTCGCTCCCGATAAAATGGGACTGGGCCCAAATAAAGGTACAGACGCGAACGGTCGGCGAGAGGGACAATGAGAACACACAGCCGTGAACTCACTGGGGATGAATAGAGTCGCCAGCTAGGCATTTTTATCCCGGAGGAAAGGTAATGCTGCATAGACCTAGAAAGAGATGGATAAGACGGTTTGCGAACCAGAGAGACTGAGAAAGGGGGTTGGTTACAACCTGGGAAGGTATTAGCACCCAGATTGTCCGTCGTACTCGACGGGATCCACGCTTAAAAGATTTGTGTTTTAAAGGGGTAGTGTCAGTGCAATCTGTGTATAAAATAGCTGGAAAAGAATGTACAGGTGTCAGTGTAAAGTGAAGTGAAGTGTATAATGATGTGTCAGTGTAAGAATGAGAATGAATTGCTCATGATAATGAGGCTAAGAGAAAGATGCTGGAAAGAGGGGGAATATACAGAGACTTTTGTTCGATAACCGTTAAGTTATGCCTACGTATCCTCTCGTGCAATGAGGAAGTCAGAACACCGTAGTTCGACCCAAAGAGACTGAAAGATGAATTGACTTGTGAACTGCTTGCTTGTCAATGCTCAAGTGTATGACCTGTCTGGCTCAGGTGCAAACTGTCTTGCATTAGACGGAAGAAGCAAGTTCTCGGTTATGAGTGAAGATGATGAGAAAAGAATCCCGGAGGAGACGATTATTGTTTGTTTTTGAGTTTTCAGTCTTTTATTGCTTTTTTTTTGGGGTTTGTCATAAGTTAATGAGCTTAAGCCTAAACCAATGGGTTAGCAAACTCATCACATCTTCCCTCTGATTAGGGGTAATGAGAGTACCTTAAGTGTGAAGTCAGATTCTCACACTTAATCACCTTTGGTATAGGATTAAGATCATTAACCTATTTGTGATTATTTAGATGTTTTTGTTGTTTTCGTTTAGTGTTGAGTAATGAGGTTAAGCCATAATCAAGGATTAAACAGACTCATTACACCATCCTAAAAGAAGGATGATAGATGAGAATGTTTAAGCTGAGGAAAGCTCCTCAACTTAATCCATGATTAGGGATTAAACTCATGACAAAACAAGCCTTTGATTAAGTGGATTTTAGATTAATGGTATGATGATGAAGTGAGTTTTATGATTTGTAAGACAACTTGAGGGGGACTTGTCCATTAACACTAGGGTTAGTCCTTCTTAACCACTTAAGGAAGAATTAGAACCCTAATGCAAGGCCCAAGTTACAAGTGTGATGTCTTGATGATTATTAAGTGAATTGATTAAGAGATTTAAACACATTAAGGGTTCAAGACTTAGGATTAAAGTTATACACTCCATCCTAAGAGAAGGATGCAGGCATAAGCTTAATCACAAAGTCTTAAAGCCTTTAGGGTTTAGTCCCTGATTATGAGATGAGAAGAGAAGACTCAAGAGAGACACAAAGGTAAAACTATGAGGGGAGACTAATCAAAACCCTAATTCATTGTCATGCTTGGTTGATCCTAAGGTTTGTGAGGTTTGCAAGAACAATCTTCAGAGGAACCACCAGGAAGCAGATGAACAGGATGGAGAGAAGCAAAGCAACTTGCTTCATTCAAGAAGTCAAGTCACTTGAAGAAAGAAAGTGGGAAGAAGAAGAATGAGCAAGCTCAAACTCAAACACATATAAAAATGCAGCAATGGATGCAAGAGAGATGAAGAGAAAGGTTATGAGAAGTGAAGGCAAATTCACTTCTCAAGTTCACTTACCACCTGAAAGGTTAGAAAAGGAATGCAATGCAATGCAAAATGGGATGAGATGACACAATGAGAAATAAAACCAGAAGCACACACATGATGCAAATGATGTTATGAGATGCTACAAACATGAGGCAGCACATGGAAATGTTCATACAAGATCATGGATGTAAATGATGCAAGCTAAGGAGCATGAACAAACATGAAATGTTATGAAGCATACAAGACAAATGACATGGCAAATATGTAATGCAATGATCAAACATGCTTCCTACATGTCTTAAGATGTCAAATGGATCACAAGAATGCACAAAATGCAAATACAAGTCATGTTATGCAAGGAAATGCAAGAAGGATGCAAGAGAAAGCCCAAATTAGGGTTCATGAATCAAACATCAAACCAAAACTCAAAACAGAAGCAAACCCTAAGATAAAAAATGGAAAATGCTACTCAAAGAAACCCTAAACCTATAATAGACCACTGCCCAAAGGGGAGCTCTCAACTCTCAACCAAACTCAAGTTATGATTTTTCTAAGTTATTAGGGTTTTCTAGGGTTCTTAACAAAAGAAATGCCAAACAATTAAAAAATGAAGAAACAAATCATGGCCATTTTATCCTAGAAACTACATGCCAAACACAAAACAAAGCAAAAAGAATCAATGTCCAAACCTTCTCCAATAGGCAGAAATGAATTTTTGAACCCATGATCAAAATAATGCATAAAAAATGATTTAATTCAATGAAAAATCCTCAAAATGCATCAAGATCAGAAAAGAAATTTGGTTTGAAGGTTGGACAATGTTTCTAAATGTCTTAGAACATTTCATGAATTTTTTTGTAATTTTTAAATACCTAAAAGTATTTTTAATTAATTAATTCCCATTAATCAATTAAAAATAATCTTTTAAATATTTAAAAATACTTTTTTAATGATAAAAAATAAAATAAAAATATTTTTGGGTCTTAAAAATTAATAAAACTTTTAGGAAAAAGTTTCATAATTTTTAAGAATTTTTTACTATTTTAAAATAAATATGCAAATTAATTGAAAAGAAAATGAATTAAAAATAAATTAAACTGAAGGTAATCAGAATGAGAGGCTGAGATGCAATCTGGGGAGGGGACCATTGACTTGGCGCGTGATCTTGTGGTCCAAATTCAAACTTGGTTAAATTAAAATTATGAATTAATTAATCAGGAATTAAATGGATAATCAGGATTAGGGTTTCTAATGGCTCATCTCAGCCTTTCATTCGCGCGCGGGAGAGTCCATCCAAGGGACCAGATTCAAAGTTGCCTAATTAATGACAATTAACCCTAATCACTCTCAGGCTGCCGGAGAAGACTTCCGGTCGTCTTCTCCGGCGAGCATCTCACCTGAGAAACCTCCAAACCCCTCAAATCGTAACGAAAATGAAAACTAAACACCCCAAAATGATCCCCATGATCTCCTGAACTAAAACCCTAAGTCCAAACAAATTTCTTTTTCCTCAAAACCATGAATCGAACAGAACAAGTTCTAGGGCACGCAAGTTTCAGAGACAAATTAAATACTCAAATCAAAGCCATTTTCGAAACCAATGACATCAGGATGATCAGTGAATCACATAGAACAAGTTTATAACAAGAAAAATGATTTCTGGAAAAAATAATTTCGAGCTACCTGAGATTTGGAGCTTTCAACTTGAGGACTTTCAGGCCACTTCTCTTTGTGCAATCCACTCCACTTGATCCCCAGAAGATGTTTGAATGCTCAATGAGAGTTTAAGTTGGCTGGATAGTGAGATTCGACAGCTTCTGCTCAAGCTTGATCAGAAATGGCAATGGTGTTTCAGGCACTTTCAGATCATGGTGAGGGGTTGTTTGTGATCCTGAGGATGAATGGAGAAGGTCTGTGGTGTTTGTTTGTGTGTTTGCAAGCTGTGGTGAGAGTTTCGAAGAGAAATGCAGGCTGTGGTGAGAAATGGCAGTGGGATGTTCTGGCTGTTTTAGGCTTGGGTTCTTGGTGCTTTGTGGTCTATGGAGCAAGGTGAGTTGAATGGTGAAGTTGGCTTGAGTGTTTTGTGGCTGGGCAGAGAGATTCGAAGCAACTTGCAACTTGGTAGGTTTTTGTGTATGTGATGAATGAGGATGTTTCAGCCTTGCCTTGTGTTATGTCTAGCTTGCAAATTGTCCACATAACTCTCTCTCATTGGTCAGTTGACAAGACATGCCCTTTATTGATTGGTAAGTTACCTTTTGCAAAAAGTCAAATAATGTGTAAGAGAGGTATGGCTCATGATCTAGGCAAGTACATGGGCTGGTTCTGGTGCAGCAAGGTGAGGTGAGAGGCTAGCAAAGCTCAGCATCCAAGGCTGCAAGTAGGAGGAAGCATGATCATGAGTTTTGCAACTTGTGACTTTTTGTTCACATGTGACCTTTTTTGTCCAACCAAACATAAAACCATGGGCATTCTTAGTTCATTTCTGATTTTTAGGACTTAGAGAAAGTTTATGTGCTGGTTTAAAATGAATTAGAGGCTGCAATATGCATTGGTCCAAGATTTTGCAAAATTCTCACTTAGGGCATGCCTTGAAAATCAATGATTTTAGCCAACTTTGCATTGCCATAACTTTCGATCCAAGAAGAATTTGACCATGTTCTTGTACTTTTTGAAAAGGGAAAAATGAGATCTACAACTTTCATGACCAAAGTTTTTCCATTTGAAGCATTTTTGGATCAAGAATCAAGGCTTGAAAAATGACCTAAAATGATGCATTCTTGAAAAGTCAACTATACTCAAAAAGTCAACATTTGCAAAAACCCTAAATTCTTGATTTCTATGAACTTCAACCTTCTTCCATGATCAAATAAAGATCATATACACTCAAAATGATGAAGATCACCCATTGGTTGGGTCATTGGGGGCCTCAGATGCCCTGATTTTACACTGACTTGTCTGAAAAGTCAACCCTTGATCAGATGACTTCCCCATGGAATTTCTTCATGAAAATTGATATGCATACTCCCTATACCATATAGAGACCAATGGAAACAAGAATGACCAAAAAAATTGGGGTTATGGCCTTTGAAACCAAAACCCTAATTTTAGGTCAACTGTGCAGTCAAACCTGGCTCTGCATCCACTCAAACCCTAGTTCTTGTGATTCCTCTGCATCTTTGACTTTGTGAGGATGTAATATGATGCTTGAACACATGTAGACCCCTTTGAATTGATTGGTTGCTTTTGGAGTGGCTCAAGATGCTTTGGGATTGCTCAGATCACAAACCCTAGGTGCTGATGACTTAGAAACTATGCAGTGAATCAAAAAATGAGATATGAGATGATATGTTGTGTTTATGCATATGAGATGATCACAAGCCATGGTGTGAATGGGTGAGGACAAATTTGGGGTGTTTACACATTTTTACATTTTCAAGTGAGTAAGGCAATTAGCACGTGCATGGGCTGTGTAATGGTTATGGAACACTCACATTTTATTCTCTAATTACATTATGATTGGAATTGAGCCTTTGCAATGCATGGTTTTCATGTTTTGATAGCTTTTGCAATTTGTTCCTTTATGAAATAAGTGAGAAATAATGCATAAAAGTCAATGATTTAAAGGCTAAAATGCACCAAATGATGTGTACTTGGATGTTGTAATATGAATTTGGCAGTTGGAAACAATTACAAGTCATTTTGGCACATTTTGCAAAATGTAGAAAACTTGAATGCATGAGAAAACCCTAAAAATAACTTGGAGTCTTTTGGTCATAACCTTTGAACCAAGAATGCTATGGAGATGATCTTGTACTTTTTGGAAAGGGAAAAGAATGATCTTTAACCTTCATGTTTGATAAAGGTTCATTTGAAGCATTATTTATGATGAAAAGTCAAGTTGAATGTGAGGTATAAAGCTTCCAAAAATAGAAACTTTAAATTATAAGTTATTTCCATTTTTTTAACTTTTGTCCTAAGCCTTGATTCTTGATGAATGATGAAATTATTGACATTTCATGACCAAATAAAGGTATATGAACTTGAGGAGTATGATTTAGACCTTAAAAATCCATGATTGAATTTTCTTCTCCACTGTTGACTTTTGCTTAGTTAACAAGTACCTAGTTAACTGAAAACCATCCACAAGGAACCAATGGACAAAACTCCACCCTTGGATACTTGTTATCATATGGAAGACCATGAGAACAAGTTAGAAACAAAATCTTGTCAATAACTCTCTTGAATCCAAAACCCTAATTTGGACCATCTGTGTAGGAGCTGAGGCCCTGAGCCAACTTCTTGAGGAATTCAACTCTTGCAGTGACTTGAGGGATCATTTGAGATTATATGGGATGTGAGAAACCCTTGATGCTTGTTGAGAGATGCTTGGCTCTTATCCTTTGGATTTTACTGATCATAAATTGAAAATCATTGATAACATGCCCTATGCTTCCACCAATGAATGTGATGCTTCATCTTTCTATGATATGAATGCAACACAATGTATGAAAATGACATGCTAGATGCCATGAAAATGAGAGGGAAAATTTTGGGGTGTTACAATGGTTCCCATGTGGTTAGATCGTCCACAGAATCTTCAGACGTATAATCAAAGTTGTTTATCATTGGAGTGTCTTCCAATGAGTTGTGAGGAGCATGAGGTTATTCAGAGATTTCTCTGCCCCCAGTTTCTGAAATGTACTTTGAAATGGAGATCAGAAAGTCGTATGGCTTGCGCGCTTCGTCCTAAGAAATGTATCCTTCCTCATTGAAGTAAGTTTTCCAAACGTCATCGGGATCTTCGAAACCTTCCGAACTATTTTCCTCGATGGTATGAACCTCTTGAGAGATTGGGTGAAGGAAGCCTCCACTATGGAAAAAGTTTTTAATATGACCAAAGTTCTCGTCCTTTTCTGCAGGTTTAGTTGTTGCTGAAAAGCAACCAAGACCTTTTCTTGACTCATTGTTTATGGGAATTACGAATTGACCCCATCCTTTGATATTATTGCTTTCCAGGGCTTTGAGAACATCTTTGTAGGAAGAGGTTGATGTAACACCCATTTTTATTTATTTAATCGCTAGTATTATTTTGTTTGGTGTACCTTATGATGACATGAAAATACACCATTTATTTAACTTGATTAATGTGTGTTTTCTAGTTGTTTTGATTTGAATTTTCACTATTATGTTGGTATTTTATTGTTTTCAGGTATTTAGTCATTTAAGTGTCGCATGCGAAGAAGTGAAATAATTCGGATTAAAAATGAGAGAAATGGAGCAATTTGCACACAAGACGTTGTCCGACGATTTTGACCATAACATTTGATCTGTAAATCAGAATGACGTCCCGTTCGAAGCGTTGGAAAGCTAACGGAGAGAGCAATATCATGGGAAATGGATCTAACACTCATGGAGGGCTCCATAGGTTACATGCAGGGCGCAACCTTCACAAAACGGTTCCGGTCTAAAATGGTTAGAGAAAACCACCCATGATCACCACTAACTCACATGGCGGGCACAATGGAAAGGGTGGAGGGCGCCACCTTTGTTAAATTCTTTCCCTCCAAAAAGGAGTTAGGGGCACTATTGTCTTTCCATTATTCTTGTGTTGGCTATAAATAGATCGTTTCCCTGTTCATTTCTCTTCATCCAAGCTTAGTTGCAAACTTAAGCCATATAATTTCTAGTCTTTTAGGTGATAATCCATTCACATCGAAGAGTTATCATACCATTGATCGAGTCTGTAATCGAATTTGGATCACTTTGGTAGAAGTTAATCCTGCCGCCATTTTCATTTCCAATTGCGTTTATTTCCAATTATACCTAATTCAAAGCCTCCGATTTGGAGCAGGTTTCTATTTTATTACATTCGTGTTTTACTTTGTTTATTTTATCGCAATTGGCTTTACTTTATTTATTTCTCGCACTCATATTACTTTCCTTTATTTCTTGCACTCGCTTTACTTTCCTTTATTTCTCGCACTCGCTTTACTTTGTTTACTTAGTCGCACTCGCTTTACTTTGTTTACTTTCTCGCACTCGCTTTTCTTTACTTTAAGCATGATCCATTTTAATATGTTCATTTACATTTCCATGTCTAGCTAAAGTTTAAAGGTTATAATGTAAGGATCATGGTAAAAAATATATTTTGTATAATGTGTTTATATAAATGCTTAAGGGATATTTTGATTTTTAACACAAGTTTTCTGTGTTTCAATTATGTTGGGTAAGATCGAAAGCCGTCCAACCTTTAGTTAAACTTGGTTAGTCTTTACTGTTCAAAGGAAGCAACAACGCTTTGTCCAATTAAGTAGGAGTTTTTAACATTATAGAAAAACGATTTTAAAACTATTTTCGGACGCGTTTGTAGGTTTAGAGTCTGATTTGCATGAACCTCTATTTATTAAAAATTCCAAGTCAAAATACCTTTCAAGTGAGTCTAGAACTATATTTCTTAAAAATAGGTTTAATACTTTAACTTAATGCATGCCTTTTTATAAGTGACAATAAGAGGGTTTGATTAAGGGATAAACTCGGTTATGAATACACGAAAGCGACAATTCCTGTTAAATTAGGTATTTTCATAGTAGAAAACATTGCCCATAAGTAGTTCTATTTACAAACATTTGGAACATTGTTAAACTGCGTGAATTACATTCAATCCTGTTATTTTATTCGAATTTACATCGTTGTACTTTGTTTTAATTATGTACTATTTACTCCCATTTTTATTTGCCGTAGATAAACATCGTAACGATAGATAACGATAGATTGACTTTTGGTCTCTATGGGATCGATAATCTTTTATATTACTCTGACGCAATTCATATACTTGAGAAAACACCGCATCAAATTGTTGGCGTCGTTGCCAAGGACCGATTACGTCTAATTTTTTACCCTGTTCTTACACAATCTAGACTAATTTACCATTTTCTCTATTATTATGTATCACCCCAAATTTATCCTACAGTTACCATTCCCGATATTTTGAGGCACCGCAAGAATCACATAATTCCAATCTTGAAATACTAATGGAGGATTTCAATGCGACACTAACTTATTCTCACCCAAATCACCACTCCCAATATTTTGAGGAACCGCAAGAATCCCATAAATCCAATCTCAAAATATTAATGGAAGATTTCATTGAAACAATAACTGATTCTTGGCTAAGATTCATGATGGAACGTCTTATGGAGATACAAACTCTTACAATAAAGAGTTTAGAAGACAACATCTCGATACTTATGAGACCCTTAGGCATATGAACACTATTGTTGAGTCCCTCGCGACTCACAATGAGGCACTGGAGACTCAAATATCCCTGCTTGCACAAACACCTATAAGACCCTCCCTTGAGAGACATGTGGATGTTGTAACAACCAGTAATGAAAATATTGAAAATATTAAGAAGAGTGATAATTAGGATAAGGAGAGTTTTGTTGAGGAAGTAGAGGTTGAGAAAATTCCATTGACACCGCCTGAAAGGGAGGTTGCCGAAGAGATAGAGAAGGAAGCTCTTACCATTGTCCATCCTCCATATACCCCACTGGTTTCTTTCCCGCATAGGTTTGTAGAATACCAATCCAAAACATATGTGAGGTATTGAAAAATATCCACACCAATTCACCTTTTTTCTGAGCTCCTGCATAAAAAGAGAAAATTAGAGGACCACGAAACTCGGGATATTATTAATATGAAGATGGTAAGGTTAACCTTTGAGTTGGTAGATGAAATAATTAAGCTCAAACATGAAAAACTGATACTTAGGATAGATTCAGAACTACCACCACAAGTTTAAAAGAATGAACCACCCCCATAGAAGAAAGAAAAGAAAAGGTGAGGGATATGTGAGATGGCTTGATAAGTGGCCATGGAAACTGAAGATTAATGCTTCTAACTGTCGAGCTATCGACGTTAAACAAAGCCCTGCGTGGGAGGCAATCCACGAGATTTTAGTGTAATATTTTCCTTTTATTGTCATGTCTCAGCTACTTTTAAGCAAAAAAAATATCTAGATGATAATCCCTTAAGATGAGTTGGTGCCCACGGACATTCATGTGAATGTCGTTGCTGGTGGTGACACCGATGATGATTAAGATAGGATATAACATGTATCTTTTGTCCGTAACTCACCCCTTCCTTGTTCCTTGCATAGTCAGGTTCCATCTATACACACCGCACCATATTTTTCTAACATTGTTTGCAGGTACTTTCTTCGGAAATAGGAAGTATGATGAACGACTTCATGAAAAGTGAAGTTTCAGCAAATTCAGATAACTCGTAGTGCAAGACGCCGAAGTTGAAGTGGTCAGTAAAGACATGGATGACAAGGGAAGAATTAAAGAGAATTTTTTCGTGGTGGCATGCAATGGCATTCATACAGGTTCTATAATTCCTTTTTCCACCTTTTATTAAAACATTGAGGATAATGTTTGGTTTAAGTGTGGGGGAGGAACTTTACCACTTTCATTTTACCGCATTCTAGTTAGTTTTCTTTCAGTTTGTGTTTTTATTGAGTCATATATGCTAGTGAGTCAAATGTTTACATTAATTTTTCTATTGTTTGTAAACTCCCTAAAACTTAGTCCATTTAAAAAAAAAATCGTTATGATTTGTGGCGTGACACCAAATAAGTTACTTTATTTTTCCTAGGATATGTTAGGTGGGAATTGGGAAAGTTTTGAAAATATCGGTACCGTTTTTACACCCTAGGTTCCACAATTATGTGATGTTAGTTTAGATAGGCATTATGTCAAGAGCATGTTATAAAGTTCTATGTAGCTTCTTGATTAGTTTATCTTAGCAGTCAACATCATCCTTATATGCGAACTAAGTGACGAATTGATGCAAATAATTGTTGATCTCAAAATTGTGTTTATGTTTTTTTATAGAAAAAATGAAAATTAAAGATTGTTCTCACTAAGTTAGGTGGTCCTCACCCGACCATTTATCCCAAAGGATCAGAATTTTGAAATTCGTAAGCAAAAAGCAAAGAGAAAAAGAAAAGAAAAAGGCAAATTTTGTGAATAAGTGATCAAAACACTAACAGGTTTGATCACCATGTAAGAAAAAGGATAACGGGCTTAATGTGATTGTGCAAGAATGAAAAAAGAGAGAAATAGAATAGTTAACAGTCGCTCGAAGTATAATGTCATGATTCGGGATGATGTTGCATAGAAGGGAAATCTTTGTCCGCTTTAGGTGGATTTGTGTCATTACGGTATCCTTAGTCTCAATATTTAGTAACTATCCACTTAACATTAGACTATCATTCAAGTGCCTTACCAGTTAGTTTTGTCGTGCCTAAGAGTCGAACGATGCACTTAATTGTTTACCTAGTGGGGAGTTTGCTTGAGGACTAGCAAAAGTCTATGTGTGGGAGAGTTTGATGACGTAAAAATACATCATTTATTTGACTTGATTAATGCATGTTTTCTAGTTGTTTTGATTTGAATTTTCACTATTATGTTGGTATTTTATTGTTTTCAGGTATTTAGCCATTTAAGAGTCGTATGCGAAGAAATGAAGCAATTCGGATGAAAAACAAGAGAAATGGAGTAGTTTGCACACAAGACGTTGTCCGACGATTTTAACCATAACGTTTGATCCATAAATCAGAATGATGTCCCGTTCAAAGCATTGGAAAGATGACGCAGAGAGAAATATTATGGGAAATGGACCTAACACTCATGGAGGGCACCATAGGGAACATGATGTGTGCCACCTTGATAAAAACGGTTCCGGTCAAAAACAGTTAGAGAAAACCACCCATGATCTCCACTAATTCACATGGAGGGCACCATGGCAGAGGTGGTGAGCACCACATTTGTTAAATGATTTCCCTCCTAAAAGGAGTTGGGGGAACTATTGTCTTTCCATGATTCTTGCTTTGGCTATAAATAGATCGTTTCCCTGTTCATTTCTCTTCATTCAAGCTTAGTTGCAAACTTAAGCCATATATTTTCCAGTCTTTTAGGTGATAATCCCTTCACATCGAAGAGTTATCACACCATTGATCGATTCTATAATCGAGTTTGAATCACTTTGGAAGAAGTTAATCCTGCCGCGATTTTCATTTCCAATTGCGTTTATTTCTAGTTGTACCTAATTCAAAGCCTCTGATTTGGAGCAAGTTTCTATTTTATTGCATTTGTGTTTTACTTCGTTTATTTTATCGCAATTTCCTTTACTTTATTTATTTCTCACACTCGCTTTACTTTCCTGTATTTCTCGCACTCGCTTTACTTTTCTTTATTTCTCGCACTCGCTTTACTTTGTTTACTTTCTCTCACTTACTTTACTTTGTTTACTTTGCCACACTCACTTTACTTTACTTTACTTTCTCGCACTCGCTTTTCTTTAATTTTAGCATGATCCATTTTAATATGTTCATTTACATTTCCATGTCTAGCTAAATTTTAAAGGTTAGAATGTAAGGATCATGGTAAAATAATATTTTGTAAAATGTGTTTATAAAAATGCTTAAGGGCTATTTGGATTTTTGACACAAGTTTTTTGTATTTCAATTATGTTGGGTAAGATTGAAAGTCGTTCAACCTTTAGTTAAACTTGGTTAGTCTTAATTGTTCAAAGGAAGCAACAACACTTTGTCCAATTAAGTAGGAATTTTTAACATTATAGAAAAACGATTTTAAAACTATTTTCGGACGCATTTGTAGGTTTAGAGTCTGGTTCGCATAAACCTCTATTTATTGAAAATTCTAAGTCAAAATACCTTTCAACTTAGTCTAGAACTATATTTCTTAAAAATAGGTTTATTACTTTAACATAATGCGCGCCTTTTTATAAGTGACAATAAGAGGGTCTGATTAAGGGATAAACTCGGTTCTGAATATGAGAAAGCGACAGTTCCCGTTAAATTAAGTCTTTTCATAGTAGAAAACATTCCCCATAAGTAGTTCTATTAACAAAAATTTAGAACATTGTTAAACTTTGTGAATTACATTCAAGCCTGTTGTTTTATTCGAATTTACATCTTTGTACTTTATTTTAATTGTGTATTATTTACTCCCGTTTTTTATTTGCCTTAGATAAACATCGTAGTGATATATAATGATAGATTGACATTTGTTCTTTGTGGGATCGATAATATTTTATATTACTCTGACACGATTCGTATACTTGCGAAAAATACCGCATCACCTTACTGGATGTTTGACATTGTTTAGAGGTTTTCAGTGAATAGTGTGATAATGGTAAGTAGAAGGTGTAATTAATAATGGTGGTGTAAGAAATAGTAATATTATTATTAGGGAACTATTATTATTATTGGTATTATTATTATTAATAGTATTATTATTAATATTATTTTGGTAATTAAAAATTTGATTTTTAATGGTAATGGGGTTAGTGGAGGAAAATAAGGAAAAGATGTTATATGTGGACTTAGAGGGAGACAAATAACGTAATTAAACCCTTAACTCTGGTTTAGCAAGAATTATTCATAACGGAATATTTCACGTAAGAAAATTAGAGAGGAAGAACAAGAGGGAGGCTAGGGAATTCTCCATCATCAATTTTTGCAGGATTTTTGTCAAAGGATTTGATGTAAGGAGGGAGAATGGGTTCTTTAATTGGTGATAATATCAAGAAAGGGTAGTGAGGAATCCTTATCCTTGTAGGAAATTCGTATGTATGTTTTATGTGTGATTTGTTGGATCTGCTGTTGATGCATTGTTATTGATCTATATGAATTTTTTGAGAAAAACATGAATTATGTGTATAATTCTTACTATTGTTATCGTTGTGTATGAATATGGGTTGCATGTACAGTATAATGAACTTAGATCTAATACCTATAATATCACTAGTAATGATAGGTATAAGAATAAGAAGAAAGAGAGGTCGTGAAATTGATATCGAAACAAGAAAGGATTGAATTGGAATGAAGAAGGAAGGAGTCATAACAGATTCAGACTTGAGCGAAGATTGGGTTTGACGCATTAGGTGTGACGACCATCCTTAGAGTGTGACGACCGGCATGAAGGGTGGAGACCGTCACACACCTCTGTGTATTTTTCTGTTGTTTCCTTGTTTTTTCTACTGTTACGTGAGTTTTAACTCGTTTCTTCTCATATCCTTAGTCTGAGAGGTTGGTATACATGACAAAAATGGTTGAGAGTAGAATTGGTAATGAAAATAATTAATTTAGTAATTTTAATTAATTAATTTAGTAATTAGCTAATTCGTGAACTAATGTCTTGTGAGGCATGAAGGATAATATGTGCGACATTGTTTGTGTGTGGAGCGGACTGTTTGAGACAGTCGTAGTAATTATATGGTGAATTACAATGAGTGAATGACTCACGTGTGATCAGGAGGATCGTGGGATATGCATAATTCGTTATTGTATTTATGTATATTGTGTTGCATTGCATGACATATCATATGAGACTACTAGGTGGGAATCTATGTTAGATGCCTAGTAGGTTCGGACTCAATTATGGATTCGTAGTGAGATAATTCGTTGCTCGGTGGAGTGTATGCGAATTATTCTGATTCTTGGGGAATCGGGTTCGATTGAATGAACCATGTTTTGGTACCACATGCATTGTGTCAAGTTATGGAGTCAATGTGCATTATGATATGTGTGTGGATTGTAACTCGAAGTGACATGTGTGTTGTGATTACTTAATAATTGTATAGGTGTTTGAGTACTAATCCTTAACATGTGTTATACACCGTTATTTATTGAATGTAGTTCTCACCCCTTTCTTGTTTGATATGTTTGTGCTTTCCTGGAAGTATAGATAATCCAAGTACTTGAGTTGTACATGGAGTGCATGTTGCTTAATTGAGTCTTAGGAGTCGCTATGATACGTAACACGAGATTTTGGGAATTTATTTCATTTGCATTGATTGTTTTTATTGAATTTTGTTACGTATCATTTTGAATTATAACTTTTGAGGACCACAATTTTACGTGGAATTTCAGTTTATTTTGGGAAGTGTTTCGTAGAGTTTATTAACAATGATTTCTGCTTTTTTTTCATTCTTTAATGATAAAGTAATGAATGAAGCGATTAAGACTTCATGTTTTGTTTTAAGAACAATGTGGCATCCTACTTTTGTTAAAAACTCTGATATTTTTCTTATTATTTTACCATATTTTCTAATTGGGAAAGTGGGGCGTTAAAATTGGTATCAAAGCAGGTCAGTCCAACCGGCTAGGTATAGTAGTAGAGTCGGTCCTTAGAATAGGAGTAGATTGCATGTTCTAACCTTGGGTTGATTGTTGAACATTATGGAAGGAAGGAATGATGGTGCTCTTGTTGTTGTTATGCAAGCTATGGAACAGGTTGTAGAGAACATTGGCCTAGTTGCTAGAGATACGCAGTTCCGTGACTTAGAACAATTTTGGAGCAACAAGCTGCCTCCGTATGAGGGAGGTATTCTTGATCCCGAGGATGCACATAAATAAATGAAGGTTGTTGAGAAGATCTTCATGACCATGGGATGGAACAATGAGTAGAAAGTGAGATTTGGTACTCATATGTTGGAAGGCGGAGCTGGAGTCTGGTAGGACAACAATCATCAGAGGTTGGAAGCTGCGGGTACTGGTGTTACTTGGGCAGGATTTTGGGTTGAGTTTCTGGAGAAGTATTTTCTGGAAGATATTTGTAGAGCAAGAAAGATGGAATTTTTAGAGCTGAAACAGGGTAGCATGATTGTGGCTGAATATGCTGCTCGGTTTGAAGAGTTGGTAGAGTATTGTGCTCATTACAATATTGAAGAGGCTATGACTTCGAAGTGTTTGAAGTTTAAGATTATGCTACGTCCCAAGATCAAACAGGGCATTTCTTGTCATAAGATTATATATTATCCAGAGCTGGTAAGCAAAAGCCGAATTTATGATAATTATCACATGTCTCAGATTTCTCATTACAAGGTTGTGAATGATTGGAAGGGTACTCCGAGATTTGGGGGTACGTCATATAGTGCTCCGGCTGATAAAGGAAAAAAGAAAGTTGTTGTTGGCAAGAAGCCAAATGAGGGAGGGGCAGATCCCAATCCTACAAAGTGCTTCAGATGTGGTGGCACGGGTCATTGTGCTAATGAATGTACGACTAAAGGGAAAAAATGCTTCAAATGCAGATAGCCATGTCATTTCGTGGCAGATTGTAGAACTAATGTGCCTACTTGCTACAATTGTGGTGAGCAGGGGCATAACAACACTCACTGTGAGAAGCCAAAGAAGTCTCAGACCAGTGGGAATGTGTTTGCCTTGGTGGGAACCCAATCCACCAATGAAGAGTGTTCCATCAAAGGTACTTGTTTGATTAATGACATTCCTTTGATTTCTATTATTGACACGGGTGCAACCCACTAGTTTATTTCTGTGCATTGTGTGAAGAGATCAAGAATTGTGCCATCTACTTAAGATCGGGGATTGACTATTGAAACTCCATCTATTGGTTATGTGGTCACTTCCTTAGTGTGTTTGAAGTGTCTGTTGACTATCTTTGGTAGGGATTTTGGAGTGGCTTGATTTGTTTGCCACTCGGTAATCTAGATGTTATTTTGGGAATAAACTGGTTGGAATTCAACCGAGTTTATATAGAATGCTTTAGGAAGAAGTTATTGTTTCTTACTCCTGAAGAAGAAGCGTTGGCAGATTCGTTATCTACTAGGGAGTTGAGGACATTATTAGAGGATGAAGCAAGATGTTTGCGGTGTTTTCTTCGTTGTCGGTTGAAAGCACGGCATCAGTTAAAGAATTTCTAGTGGTGAGTGAGTTTCCTGAAGTGTTCCCTGATGAGATTACAGAGTTACCTCCGACGAGAGAAGTTGAGTTCACTATTGATCTTGCCCCTGGTACGAGGTCTATTTCTATGGCACCGTACAGGATACCTGCACCAGAGTTGGTAGAGTTGAAATCTCAAATTAGGGAATTGCTTGATAAGAAGTTCTTTAGGCCGAGTGTGTCATCGTGGGGAGCTCCAGTGTTGTTAGTGAAGAAGAAATATGGTAGTATGCATCTATGTATTGATTATCGTCAGTTGAATAAAGTGACCATTAAGAATAAGTATCCACTTCTGAGGATTGATGATTTAATGGATCAGCTTGTTGGGGCTCATGTTTTCAGTAAACTTGATTTGAGTTCGAGTTAACATTAGATTCGGGTAAAGGAAGATGGTATTCAGAAGACCGCGTTCATAACTTGCTATGGACATTACGAATATACAGTGATGCCTTTCGGAGTGTCTAATGTGTCGGATGTGTTTATGGAATTCATGAATCATATTTTTTATTCTTATATGGATCAGTTTATTGTGGTATTTATTGATGACATCTTGTTTTATTCCAAGTCTGAAGAGGATCATGCAGAACTCTTGAGAATCGCGTTGTAGGTATTGAAGGACAATAAGTTGTTTGCAAAACTCTCGAAGTGTGAGTTTTGGTTGAAGATTGTGAGTTTCTTGGGGCATGTTATTTCTGGAAATGGTATAGTGGTGGATCTTTCTAAAGTAAGTGCGATACTTCAGTGGGAACCTCCGAAGACAGTAACAAAAAATAGAAGCTTTTTCGATTTGGAAGGTTATTACCAAAGATTCATTGAGGGTTTTTATAACTTAGTGTTACCTTTGACTAGAAAGATTCAAGATTTAGTTTGGGATGCGGTATGTGAAGAAAGTTTCGAAGAGTTGAAGAAGAATTTAACTTCAGCACCAGTGTTGATTTTACTAAGTCCAAGTAAACCATTTGTTGTATATTATGATGCGTCTAAGATGGGCTTAGGTGGGGTATTAATGCAAGATGGAAAAGTGGTGGCATATGCTTCACGGAAATTGAGGACACATGAGAGGAATTATCCTACTCATGATCTGGAGTTAGCAGCGGTAGTTTTTGTATTGAAAATTTTGAGGCATTGTTTATATGGATCGAAATTCGAGGTGTTTAGTGATCACAAGAGTCTAAAGTATTTATTTGATCAGAAGGAATTAAATATGAGACAGAGTCGATGGTTAGAATTCTTGAAGGACTATGATTTCAATTTAAGCTATCATCCAGGAAAGGCTAATGTTGTAGCAGATGCACTGAGTCGGAAGACAAATCATATGTCGGCATTGATGGTGAAAGAAATAGAATTAATTGAACAATTTAGAGATTTGAGCATGTTTTGGGAGACGACACCTGAGAGTGTTAGATTGGGTATGTTGAAAGTGAATAATGACTTTCTTAACGTGATTAAGGAAAACCAGAGGCTAGATGTGAAGCTAGTGGACTTGATGCCTACCAATGGAAATAATCTAGATGGTGATTTCAAAGTGGATAGAATTGGTGTGTTAAGATTCTGAAGTAGAATTTATGTGTCCGATAAAGTTGAATTGAAGAAGGCAATATTAGAGGAAAGTCACCGAAGTAGCTTAAATATTCATCTGGGAGCTACGAAAAATGTATCAAGACTTGAAGAAGTTATTTGGTGGTTCGGCATGAAGAGATATATAACCTAATTTGTTTATGCCTATTTGATGTGTCAGAAGTCAAAAGTGAAGCATCATAAACCTCCGGGGTTGATGCAACCGTTAGAGATTCCGGAGTGGAAGTGGGACAATATTACCATGGACTTCATTATTGGTTTTCCGAATACGGCAAGAGGATTTGATGTTATTTGGGTAATTGTGGATCGGCTTACAAAATACGCACATTTTATACCAATTAATATGAGTTTTCCATTTACGAAGCTAGTGGAGATTTATATCAGGGTAATTGTGAAGTTAAATGACGTTCTGACGAGTATAGTGTCAGATAGAGATCTGAGGTTTACTTCGTAATTTTGGAAGAGCTTGCAAGAGGCTCTGGGTTCTAAGTTGATATTAAGTTTGGCTTATCATCCGCAGACGGACAGTCAGTCCGAAAGGACTATTCAGTCATAGGAGTACTTGTTAAGAACTTGTGTGTTGGAATAAGGTGGTGTGTGGGATACTCATTTGTCTTTGATTGAGTTCACGTATAACAATTGTTACAATTCTAGTATTGGAATGACACCTTTCAAAGCTTTGTATGGTAGGAGGTGCATGACACCTTTGTGTTGGTATGAGACTGGTGTGAATGTTGTACTTGGACATGAGATTGTGCAACAAACTACTGAGATGATTCAAATGATCCATGAGAAGATGAAAGCATCTCAAAGTACGCAGAAGAGTTAACATGAAAATCAGAGAAAAGAATTAGAGTTCAGTGAGAGTGACTATGTGTTTCTGCAAGTCAACCCAATGACAGGTGTTGGACGGTCATTTAAATCGAAAACATTGGATCCTAAGTTCATCGGACCGTATCAGATCTTGCAGAGAGTGGGTACAGTCGCATATAGGGTAGCGTTACCGCCTAAGCTTCCTAACTTGCATGACGTATTTCATGTATCGCAACTTTGCAAGTATGTGTCAAATCCATCTCATGTCATTATGAGGGATGAAGTGTAGATTAGAGACAACCTGACTATTGAAGCGATGCCGATAAGGATCGAGGATTGCAAGATGAAGAAACTTAGAGGGAAAGAATTTTTTTAGTGAGAGTATCTTGGGAAGGAGCTATTGGAGGAAGTGTGACCTGGGAACTGGAAAGTAGGACGCGAGAGTCGTATCCATAACTGTTTTCATCAGGTACATTTTCGAGGACAGAAATAAACTAAGTGGGGGAGAGTTGTAACACCCCATTTTTATTTATTTTATAGTCGGTGTTATTTTGTTTGGCGTACCTTGTTGGATGTTTGACATTATTTAGAGGTATTGAGTGAATAGTATGATAGTGGTAAGTAGAAGGTGTAATTAATAATGGTAGTGTAAGAAATAGTAATATTATCATTAGGTTCACTATTATTATTATTGGTATTATTATTAATATTATTTTAGTAATTAAAAATATGATTTTTAATGGTAATGGGGTTAGTGGAGGAAAATAAGGAAAAGAGGTTATATGTGGACTTAGTGGAAGAGAAATAAGGTAATTAAACCCTTAAGTTTGGTTTAGCAAGAATTAGTCATAATGGAATATTCCACGTAAGAAAATCTAAGAGGAAGAACAAGAGGGATGCTAGGGAATTCTCCATCATCAATTTTCGAAGGATTTTTGCCAGAGAATTTGAGGTAAGGGGGAGAATGGATTCTTTAATTGGTAATAATATCATGAGAGGGTAGTGAGGAATCCTTATCTTCGTAGGAAATTCATATGTATGTTTTGTGTGTGAATTTTTGAATCTATTGTTGATGTATTGTTATTGATCTATATGAATTTGTTGAGAAAAATATGAATTTTGTGTATAATTCTTACTATTGTTGCCGTTTTGTATGAATATGGTTTACAGGTTTATTTTTGTTGCAGGTACAGTATAATGAACTTAGATCTAAGACCCATAACATTACTAGTAATGATAGGTATAAGAATAAGAAGAAAGATAGGTCCTGAAATTGATATCGAAACAAGTTAGGATTGAATTGGAGTGAAAAAGGGAGGAGTCGTAGCAGAATCACACTTGTGCGAAGACTGGGTTTCACGCAATAGTTGTGACGATCGTCCTTAGAGTGTAACGACCTTCACGAGGGTGTGATGACCGGCATGAAGGGTGGCGACCTTCACACGCCTCTTTGTGTATTTTTATGTGGTTTCCTTGTGTTTTCTTCTGTATCGTGAATTCTTAACCGTTTCTTCTCTTATCCTTAGTCTAAGAGGTTGGCATACATGATAGAAATGGCTGAGAGTAGAATTGGTAATGAAAATAAATAATTTACTAATTTTAATTAATTAATTTAGTAATTAGCTAATTCGTGAACTAGTGTCTTCTGAGGCGTGAAGGATAATTTGTGCGACATTGTTTGTTTATGGAGCGGACTGTTTGAGACAGTCGTAGTAATTACATGGTGAATTACGGTGAGTGAATGGCTCACGTGTGATCAGGAGAATCGTGGGATATGCATATTTCATTATTGTATTTATGTATATTGTGTTGCATTGCATGAGATATCATATGAGACTGCTAAGTGGAATCTATGTTTGATGCCTAGAAGGCCCGGACTCAGTTATTGAGTCGTAGTGAGATAATTTGTTGCTCGGTGGAGTGTATGTGAATCATCTGAATTCTTGGGGAATCGGGTTCGATTGAATGAACTGTGTTTTGGTACCACATGCATTATGTCAAGTCATGGAGTCACTGTGCATTATGATGTGTAAATACTACTCCTTAGCATGTGTTATACACCGTTATTTATTGAATGTAGTTCTCATCCCTTTCTTGTTTGTTGTGTGTGTTCTTCCCTGGAAGTACAGATAATCCAAGTAATTGAGCTATACATGGAGTGTATGTTGCTTGGTCGAGTCTTAGGACTCGCTCTGATATGTAACACAGGATTTTGGGAATTTATTTCATTTACATTTGGTTGTTTTTATTTAATTTTGTTACGTATTGTTTTGAATTATAACTTTTGAGGACCACAATTTTACGTGGAGTTTCATTTTATTTTGGCAAGCGTGTCATGGAGTTTATAAACAATGATTTCCGTTGTTTTTCATTCTTTAATGATAAATTAATGAATGAAATGATTAAGACTTCATGTTTTGTTTTAAGAACAATGTGGAATCCTACTTTTGTTAAAAACTCTTATAGTTTTCTTATTATTTTACCATAATTTGTAATTGGGAAAGTGGGGTGTTACAATTGACGTTCCTATTTTCGGCTGATCCTCGTTGCTTGCAGAGAGAGCTTGGAACTGAGTTCCAATGAAATTTTCTGGTTCCAAATATGAGAATAAGGATAAGTTGCTAATAATCAGAGATCTTTCCCCGAATACTGTTACCAATTTGTTATTCTTCACAAATCTCAGTTTTTGATGAATTGTGGAGGTCACTACCCCTCCTTCATGAATCCATGGTCGTCCAAGTAAACAACTATATGACACACGGATGTCCATGACTTGAAAGGTAACTTGTAAGGTGTGAGGTCCAATGGTTATAGGAAGATCCACTTTGCCGATAACTACTTTTCGAGATCCGTCAAATGCTTTGACTATGTGTCGTACCTCAAAAAATACGATCCTCGCAAAAGACGCGGAAAAACAGACAAACAGAGTCGCCACCTAATTTTAATCTATTCCTAATAAAGAAAAAGGTAAATATAGATAAAACCTATAAAGGAGTGAACTTGGTCGTCGAAACCAAATTCTAGGTTCGGGGGTCAGTTACGCAAGAGGAAGGTATTAGCACCTCTTACGTCTGTTGTATTCAACGGGAACCTCTTAGTCTAATCTACGATTGAATGCTAACTTGTATTAATGTCTTCTTAATGGTAAACGGTATGGAGAATGGTGGTTTTGTTCCTAAGGTGCTCGATAAGGATTGAGTTCCGTGTGACTACGTATTCCCTTGTGCAATGGGAAAGTCAGAGCCTCGTAGTTTGTGGAACTAGGTTTAACTGGTTTTTTTTTATGAACGATTATTTAGATCGCATTCTAACTACTAAGCGTTGGCTTGTCTGCTCGCGATAGGAGGCGGAAGCGCTAGCTTGTTTGCGAGATAGAAAGGATTTAAATAATGTTCGCTTTTAAAAGATGTTTGATCTGGTTGGGTTTTTTTTTAAGAATGAAAGGGTAAATAAACTGCGTCTTGAGGGGCGGGCCTCAGGAGAGTTTATTCGAGAATTCGAGAAATGTTAGATTCCAGAATTCAAGTCTTTCATTATTTGATATGTGTATTAAATACTTTAAATTACGGAAAGTCGAATGAACTAGCATCCCGTGGAGCGAGCCTCAGGAGCGTTCACTCAAGAATTCGAGGAATGCGAGACTCCAGAATTCAGTTTATCTGTTACTTTGATTATAAAAATGTTTGAATGTCGTGTTCGGAAAATTTTGATGGCGAGGCTTGATGCTCTCGGCTTACATGGTTCGTGAATCGATTAAAACGATAAAAAGAAATAAATTAAATTGTGATAATTAAATCAGAATAGATATAAATAATTAAATTAAATCGAGTTCAATAAAGTATTAAATAATTGAAATAAAGTAACAAAATATAAAGGCTAAATTAAAGTGTTTTGTCGAGATTGAATAACATAATAAATTAAGTAAAAATGCCTCATATTGATTAAATTTCCCAATTTAATAATAGCAGAAATAATTTAATTTTTTTATTATGTCATTTGCCCTAAATAATATAAGTTATTAACATACCCTTTTAAGTTATTTTGTTTTTTTTAACTTATCAAAACAAAATAATTTCTTTACATAAATATAAAAACAAAACAGGAAATGGGCCCTTTAGACACAGTGTGGGGCGTAGGCCCATCAGCCATAATCCACATTGATGGATTCGGGTCAATAATGACCTAGTTTGCTCATAATTATAGAAAATAATAAAAATAATAAAATAAATAAATGACCTAGCCGTTTAAAGGCATCATCGATCAAATCCAAAATATTGAAGAGATGGCCTCTTAATTACAGCAGACATTGGGTAAAGCAATTAACTTTGGAAAGAGAGAAAAAACTAATTCATACAAACAGACCCCTCAGATCCTCATGCGGTGATGACAAATCACCAATTCAATTATTTATTAAAAAAAACAAACCAATCAAACCAGATTAAAATCAAATTAAAACCAGAGAAAGGAAAAAGAAACTAGCGGATTCTCATTCGTCATTCTTTCTTCTCCATACTCAGTCACCGTTCGTGAACAAAGATCGAGACATCATCGTATCCAATCCTCAACCATAAACACATCCAAACATCCAAAGAAAACCAACATGGAGACACACCGAAACATATGTTAATCCAAAACCCTCATCCCTTTTGAAACCCTAAAATCCCAAATTCAGCTACACTCATAGCGATTATAATACGCAACAATCTATTCAGAGTGAAAAGAATGACAAGCAGTTCAAGAATCTACCTATTATGTCGCGTCAAAGCTTGATGATGAGGTATAAATTCTTCCTATGCTTGCTATTTGTTCGAATCTGCTTCTTCTTCTTGTTCCTATCACTCGTTGTTTGTCTTGTATATGAGTGAAGGTTTTGAACTCGTCAATCTCTGATTTTCAATGTGAAAAATCAGAGTTGAATGAAATGCGAAAACAAAGTTTTTGTATTAGGTTTTGATGGATGTTGCTTTTTCTATTTTTTAGGGTTTTTCATGTGTCTCTGTATTTGTGGCTAGGGTTTCTTTCAGGTGATGGTGGCGTCCCCAATCATTGCTAATGATTGGGCTTTTATAGGAGGGCTTGAGAGAATTTGATATGTGTGAAGAAGAAGATTTGGTACGAAGTTTGTTACATGATACGTGCGAGAAAAGGTTGTGAAATCAGAAATCCGTTAGGGAATTTTGGAAGGGGATTTCGTGGGGACCTCTTGAGAGCAACAAGTATGAGCTGGATATATTTCTTTAGAATGTGTGGTCCCATGATTGCGTTTGAAATTTCGACCGCGGTGAAAAACTTATGATTCAATCATTTTTACTGCTGTGATTTTTTACTGCCTGCTTGATTTTTACTGCTATGAATTAGTGTATTTTCACTGCTACTAATCATGAAATGTATTAATGTGTGAAATATCTTCTTGCAGGTCAATATTCGGACACAGATATCTTGGATTCATGGCATATATTGTAAATTTCTTGGTAGCTCAGAATTAAAACAAGGAAATCGACTATTGGCGACTTGGATAAAGTCTCCATTTGGCCCTGGCATGAAGCAGGATGATGGTTCAGAGTTTGATATCCTTATGAAGTGATGAGATTCCCTTGATTATGATCTTCTGCAAGTCTGAAGAAACAAAGAGCAGAGTGCTTTGTTAGTCACATTTCGGAGGTAATGCACTTAGATTAAATTTTTTTGCATCCTTGACAACTCTCCTGTTTGTAGTGTTTCTATTATGACTCATATTGATATCTTGCCATTTGTAGATGAACTAATATCAACCAACCATTATCTTGCAGCCATGAGGTTCAAGTTGTATATGAGAGCAATGCACAAAATGAAAGATGATGAAGAGTTCTTTAGCTTGACAAGAATATGAAAAGAGATATTATACTGTTATTGAAGCTTGGTATGGATCATGAATTTACTTTCTTACTGACTTTTGACTGTTTGCACTACTATACATATTGATCTTCCTTGCCTTCTGAATTTTCCTTAACTTATATTCTGATTCAATTTCCTTGTGTGTATTTGATTTTTTTTAATGGACTGTTTATGACACTGAATCTTGAATAACTGAACTATCCTTTCATATTCTTGGACCGAATTTGTATTCATTGTTTCCTCATGCTTGAAATGATTTCTGATACCAGTTCTTGTTATGGTCATTTGAAATATTTTCCATATTCTCATAATCTGATTTGTTGAAAGTTTCTCTAATAGTTTGCCATGACTTTGTCAAACAGATCATGTTGATGCTTCTTGAAGGCATTGAAGGCATTGTGTAATCATTTGAACTGAAGTTGGTAGCTGCTGAAGCTTGTTGTGAGTGTTGGATGTTGTTCCTTATTCTCAAATTTCTGGATATCCTGGTTTATGACTTTTTGTTAATCTCTCTTATATTCCGTAGGTCACAAAGATGATGATGGATGACCTAGGGAGTGGAAGAAATTCTGAAGACTTGGAAGGTGGTATGCTGATGAACCTATGGATCAAGCATCAAGGACGAGATGACTTGTAACGAGGTTCTGTTGTTGACACTCCTCTTTATGATTCTCTTCTCACTATGAATGTCATGGCTCTTCTCAATTCTCGATTGTTGTTGAGCCCTATTTTTACTTGTAGTGCTTGTATTGACCGAGAATTAGTGCCTTGAATCCTCTTTTTGCGTGACATTGTTTAGGTTGATGTTTGGCCGGTTATCCGTGCAAGCAAAAGTGGTCTAAGGAATGCTTAATTTAGAACTTTGGAGAAAGTTTGGGACTGAAGGTGAGTACTTGAAACATGAGGAAATTCCTTTTGAAGAATGTGAAACATGAAGTACTTAGGTATAAGCATTATCAGAATATACTAAAACAGAATTCACATATGGCCTACTAACCAAATTTTCTTTATGTAACCTCTTGAGTTTGCGGTGGTTTTTTGAAGTTCCTTTTTGAACTCTGTGTTTGCAGGCTTGTGGCTTTGGCCTTGAAGAAATAAAATGATACCCTGCTCTGTTTGTATGAACTTGAATTGGAACTGATACCTTGTGCCTCTATGCTACTTTTGATATTTTTCTAACCCCATATGTTCATTCTATGCTAGGCATATCATGGAGACAATTTGGCACAATTTTGCACCTTGCCATGATACCGGCGACAGCTTGTGAAGCTTGGGCATGACTTGCGGAACAAATGATAAGGACTCACGAAGATCTTTAATTCATTCTCAAGATGCGCTAATTCTTAGACCTATTTGTTTGCCAGGCTCACTCGAGCATTACAAAGAAATCGTGGCCTTGGCTTAGAGCAACTTAGCTTCTCAGTTTTTTATTTCTGATATACACATTGCCCTACTGTGTCCTGTATTATCACTTTTCCTAGCAACACACTTGCAGCTTATTAAACACATAAGCACTTTGTAATATTTGAATTCCGATTAATTGTAACCTTGGACTTCGCCTGAGTGTTCCTTTGATTTCCCAAAACTTTCACATTGCAAAACAACCTTGATATTTCCCTTAAAAATATGAATCAGAGGTCCCTAAAATAAACTTAGTACAGTTTAATGTGAATGGATTATTGACTTTACAAAATGGCCTTGAGACAAAACTTCAATTACATGTAATTTTGGTAAATCTTTCTCACCCTTGAAATGAACATGATGTGTTGGCTTTACTTCCAACTCAATCCAACTTTCGAAGTCTATAGCCCAATAGCCAAGTCACTATAACCAAAATTGTTTCAACACATGAATGAGAACCAAACTTGGACTAATGTAATACAATTGAGAATATCAACCAAACTTGAAATAAAATATCAACCAAACTTAAAATGTGATATAATGCTAGCCATGGAAAGAAAAATTTTCATACACAACTTGATTTGTGAGAAGCACATAACTTTACCACTTTTACTTTGCTACTAATCATAACTTGAAATCAATTTTATCTTGGCATAAGAGAATGAATTTTGACCACGACATTGGATTACCTTGAAGCAATTTAAATCTTGACAAAATCCCCATGAAATAAATCTTGGGAATTCGACCCACTTTACCAACCACATAGACCATTCTATAAGTGCAATTAGTTGGGCCTTACAACATGGGCTTCCATTTCTATCCTGAACCCTTATTAACCCTTGCAGTTCCTACTTAAACTACAAGAAACGTGAAAACAAAAATAACAAAAATTTTCATTTTTTACACAGTGGTTAGTGACACAGCAACATATAAAGGTAAAACTATGAAGGTAGGACAAATTTGGGGTGTGACAGATGCCCCTATCTAATTATCTTGAAACCGAAGAAGTTGATATGCTGCATGGCGCTCAAATTTTTAGGTTGAAGGTTAATTAGATACCAACAGACCCCAAAATTTGTCTGAGAAGGTGCGAAATGCAATGCAATAATGGAATAAGCGGATGAGATGGTAGATTGTACAGAATGTCGGAGATTCTTCATATTAACAAAGCAGTATCCCAATTCGATGAATAAACTTCTCCAAGTCGTATAAAGCAGTCCCTTATGAATTAGGGTTTCTTCGGGGACAAGATCTTAACAAAAAAAGTGATTCTTTGGGTCGTGCGAAGCAGTTCCTTAATAATAAAGGCTCTTCGGAAAATGCCCAAATCGGTATCTTGATCAATGGTGTTCTCTGATCCAACAAAGCAGTTCCTCACGCTCAAGGCTCTCCATTGATACTTAGAACAACATCTCAAACAATGGCACGATATTCTCTAGATCATGCGAAGCAACTCCTTCCAATCAAGGATCTTATTAGAATAGTATCTTATCCACAACCTGGAATTCTTTGATTCTTGTGAAGCAGTAGCTCGAACAATCAGATTCTCTAATACAAGCAAAGCAGTACCTTAACAATAAAGGCTCTTTGGGAATATTTAGAGCAGTATCTCTCTCCCATGGTATAAGACTTTATAGGTCATGCGAAGCAGTTCCTTACAATCAAGGCTCTTCGGTGATACTAGAACAGTATCCTTACCACAACATGAGATTCTTTGGGTCTTGCGAAGCAGTACCTTTTTGATTCAAGGTTCCTTAGAGGATGGCCAAAGCAGTATCTCAAGCAAAATGGCATAATATTTTCCAGATCATACGAACCAGTTCCTTAGATTCAAGGATCTTCAGTGATACTAGAACAGTATCTTTACCGAACATGAGGTTCTTCGGGTCTTGCGAAGCAGTACCTTTTAGATTAAAGTTCTTCGGAGAATTCCAAAGCAGTATCTCGAACAAATGAGATTCTCTAATCCAAGCAAAGCAATACCTTAACATTAAAGGCTCTTCGGGGATATTTAGAGCAGTATCTCTATCCATCATTCAGGATACTCTCTGCTTGGAGAGCAACAAAAATGAAGATGGTGGGCACCATCACTATCAACTATAAAGTTGAAGAATAATTTGTTAGGGGATAAAAAATCTGCAAGCACACGCGGGATGTTAGATCCTTTCAGAGGAATATCGCCGATTTTGAGAGAGGAAAACCCTGGATGCATGTCCCGGATCCCGCTATGCTATCACGATATGACCTTGCACATTGTATGATGTACAATGATTCATGTGAGAATACAATGATTAATGATTTTAATGCAAATGTTTTTTTATATGCTAATGATTAATATGATTGTGTTTTGATGACATTCTTGTTTTCGGACAAGAAGGTTATGCATGCCATGCTTGTGACAATGCAGATGGTTGCATAGGCTGGAGGTATGTTTTTCAGTAGTTGCCAAGGATATCGGACTTTGGTGAGATGAATGCCAACGTGGTGGACTTTTAGCCTTTTTTGGTGGTTGCCAACAAAGTGGACTTTAGAGAGGTGTGCCAAACATGGTTGGGCTTTTGGCTTTCTAGTAATTGCCACCATAGTGGACTTTTGGGAATCATGAGGGTGCCAATAAAATTGGACTTTTTCTTTTTAGTAGTTGCCAATAAAATTGGACTTTAGGTTTTATGAGAGATGCCAACGTGGTGGACTTCAAGCTTTTTGGTGGTTGCCAATGAATATTGGACTTTGGGATGTGGTGGAGGATTTTAGATTTTCCAACACTTGGTACACAAGACCCTGATAAAGCTGTAAGCAACAAGAAGAGAGACATGGGTGCCCTTGGCAAAATTTCAACTGAGGTTTAACATTCGTCAATGGGATATGTTGTCTGTGTTGAAACAATCACAATGACTGGAAATGATATTGATATTAGCCAAAGGAAAAACTGTCAAGTTCCTCTTGTCAACCAAAAAAGATAATCATACGACCTTTCAAACATTGTTATTATTTTTACCAAAGTTTCAAAACAGAGTTTATCAATAATAAAAAAAACTTTGCAAATAACCGTAAAAATGATTGAGCACAATTTTGACAAGAAATTTCTCTTTTCATTGCTAAAACCCCTGAAGGGTAATAATGTACATACAGATGCAATTCCTTAAAGAGGTAATTGTTGTGCAAGGAAAATACAATGGCAGAGAAAATAAATGGGATCCCATTGAGTTTCGATACTGCTATGGTCCCTATATCTCCGAAAATCTCATCAGTTAAACTTTGTAGGAAGACGATGGGATGGATCCTTCTCTTTCATAGCTCCCCAGAGTCAAGTGGATGTACAAAATATAATATTTACCTTGGAATTAGTCCCTAATTTTTGCCTGGATCGCCCTTTCGGGTTTTCAATCCACCGGGACGCCCTTTTTTACCTGAGCCGCCCTTTCGGGTTTTCAACTCAGCGGGCTAGATTTTTTTATTTTCATCCCTAATTTTTGCTTGGACCGCCCTTTCGGGTTTTTAGTCCACCGGGATAGCCATTTTTGCCTAAGTTTCCCTTTCAGGTTTTCGACTTAGCGGCTTTTTATTCCACTCTTTTAGGCATAATATCTCTTGACTACATCTGCGTTCACGGGGGTAGACAGTTCTTCGTCGTCCATACTCGCAAGGATCAAAGCACCTCCGGATAAATCTCTCACCACCACAAACGGACCCTCATAATTAGGCGCCCATTTTCCCCTGGGTTCTCTGTGCATGGTAGTGATTCGTTTGAGTACCAAATCACCTTCCTGGTAAGTCTGAGGACGCACTTTCTTGTCAAAAGCTTTCTTCATACGCCTCTGGTAAAGTTATCCATGGAATAATGCCGTCATACGCTTCTCTTCAATAAGATTAAGTTCATCAAACCTTGTTCGGACCCATTCTACTTCGTCTAATTTAGCTTCCATCATAACTCTCATCGAAGGAATTTCAACTTCTATCGGGAGGACAGCCTCCATGCCGTATACCAACGAAAAAGGGGTTGCCCCTGTCGAAGTACGTACTGAAGTACGGTAACCGTGAAGCGTGAAAGGTAGCATCTCATGACAATCCTTATACTTAACCACCATTTTCTGAATGATCTTCTTGATATTCTTGTTTGCAACTTCGACATCTCCATTCATTTTAGGTCTGTATGGTGTTGAATTATGATGCTCAATTTTGAAACTGGCACATAACTCTTCGATTGTCTTGTTATTGAGATTTGACCCGTTGTCAGTAATGATTCGGTGCGGAACCCCGTATCTACATATGATGTTATTCTTCAAGAAGCGAGCAACTACTTGCTTGGTAACATTAGCGTAAGAGATGGCTTCGACCCACTTAGTGAAGTAGTCTATGGCAACAAGTATAAACCTATGCCTGTTTGAGGCCTTTGGTTCAATCATCCCGATCATATCTATTCCCCACATGGAGAAAGGCCACGGCGAAGTCAAGACATTCAACGGAGTGGGAGGTACATGTACTCTGTCAGCGTAAATTTGGCATTTGTGGCATGTTTGAACATGAGCATAACAATCAGCCTCCATTGTTAGCCAATAGTATCCGGCTCTAAGGATTTTTTTTGCCATGGTATGCCCGCTCATATGGGTGCCAAACAATCCTTCATGTATCTCTTTTATGATTTGTTCTGCCTCCTATTCATCTACACATCAGAGTAGGATCATGTCATGATTTCTCTTGTACAAGACCTCCCCATTCAGAAAGAAATTTGAGGCCAATCTTCTTAGTGTTCTTTTATCCATACTCAAAGCACCTTCTGGGTATTCTTTCTTCTCCAAGTAGTGCTTGATATCATAGAACCAAGGCTTGACATTTGACTCTTCTTCGGCAGTCAGACAATGAGCAGGTTCTTCAAAACGCTTGAGATTAATGGAAGGCTGATGATTAGGCCAAATCAGCTGGTACATATATGCCAGAGTTGCCAGAGCGTCATCCATTTGGTTTTCACTACGAGGCACATGAGTGAAAGTAATATCATTAAACCTGGGAAGTAACTTCAACACATAATCCCGATACGGAATCAGATGATCACATCATACTTCCCAATCTCCTGTAGTTTGATATATCACCAGAGCTGAGTCACCATATACATCGAGTGTTTTAATCCTCAGATTAATGGCTTCTTCTAGTCCCATAATGTATGCTTCATACTCAGCCACATTATTCGTGCACGGAAAACAAAGCTTAGCTGTAAAAGGTACATGAAAATCCTTAGGAGATGTCAATACTGCCCCAATCCCACAACCTCGATCATTAGCAGCCCCATGGAACATGAGGGTCCATCGCTCCCCTGGTTCAGGTCCTTCGTCAGGTCCAGGTTCTTCATAATCTTTAATCAACATGATATCCTCATCTAGAAAGTTAAACTTCAAAGGTTGGTAATCCTCCACAGGCTGATGAGCAGGATAATCTGCTAGTATGCTGCCTTTGATAGCCTTTTGAGTGACATATTGAATATCATACTCTGACAAAAGCATTTGCCATCGGGCAATCCTACCAGTGAGAGCTGGTTTCTCAAATATATATTTAAGAGGATCCATCTTGGAAATCAAATATGTCGTATGGGTCAACATATATTGTCTGAGACGTTTGGCAGCCCATGCAAGAGCACAACAAGTCTTCTTAAGTGCTGAATACCTTGTTTCACAATCATTGAACTTCTTGCTTAAGTAGTAGATGGCATGCTCCTTCTTGCTAGTCTCATCTTGTTGCCCCAGTACCCAGCCCATGGATTCGTCAAGAACTGTCATATACATGATGAGAGGTCTTCCTGGAACGGGAGGTATCAAGATTGGTGGTTCTTGCAAATATTCTTTAACCCTATCGAAGGCTATTTGACATTCATTATCCCATTCAATTGCTTGATCCTTTCTTAAAAGCCTGAAGATCGGTTTGCAAGTAGCAATGAGATGTGAAATGAATCTGGTAATGTAGTTTAATCTTCCAAGGAAACCTCTGACTTCCTTTTCAGTTCTTGGCGCATGCATGCTCTGAATGGCTCTGACTTTGTCAGGGTCAACTTCGATCCCCTTCTGACTTACAATGAATCCTAGAAACTTTCCGGATCGAACCCCAAATGTGCACTTATTCGGGTTGAGTCTGAGCTTAAACTCTCTTAATCGTACAAACAACTTTTGCAGATTAACAATGTGTTCCTCCTCTGTTTGTGATTTAGCAATCATATCATCAACGTATACCTCAATCTCTTTATGAATCATATCATGAAAGAGTGTTACCATGGCACGTTGATATGTCGCTCCAGCATTTTTGAGTCTGAATGGCATCACTTTGTAGCAAAAAGTTCCCCACGATGTGATGAACATGGTCTTCTCCATGTCTTCTGGATCCATTTTGATCTGATTATATCCGGAGAAGCCGTCCATAAAGGAGAACACTGAAAATTGAGTTGTATTATCCACCAATACATCGATATGAGGTAGTGGGAAATTGTCTTTAGGACTAGCTCTGTTCAGGTCTCTGTAGTCGACACACATGCAGACCTTTCCATCTTTCTTTGGAACTGGTACGATGTTGGCGATCTACTGTTGGTATTTAGCTACTGCTATAAATCCAGTGTCAAATTGCTTTCTTACTTCTTCCTGAATCTTGAGGGCCATGTCTGGACGAGTCTTTCACAACTTCTGCTTGACTGCTTGACATTCTTCCTTGAGTGGCAACTTGTGCACGACAATATTAGTGTTCAGCCCAGGCATATCCTGATATGACCATGCGAACACATCGGCGTACTCGTGGAGGAGCTCTATCAATTTTGCCTTCACTTCAGCTTAAAGAGAAGCACCTATCTTCACTTCTCGTTTATCCTCCTCTGATCCCAGGTTGATAACTTCAATGTCCTCTTGGTGTGGCTGGATGACCTTCTCTTCCTGTTTGAGTAGTCGGGCTAACTCCTCAGTGAGTTCACAATCTTCCTCGCCTTCTTCCTCCGCTTGGTTGATCGTACAATCGAAGTCATATAGGACCATAGCAGCGTCGTCATCAAGGACCTCGGTGGTGTCTCTGCATGTTTATGATTTATGCATTTATTTTAGAAAGTGTGTGCATTAAAACATTGCCATTTTATTATGAAAGAAAAAACGAAAGAAAGAGAACAAATATTGAATGCAAATTGTAGATTTGTTATATTGATAATCAAAGTGTTAAAACATTGGTGGCCCGACAACATTCTAATATGCCTTGGGTAGAGCATATGGTTTTGAAAAAGAAGTAGAATTACTTTTTAGGGTAAATAAACTGAGGAATCTCGACAGTCCTCCAATTCTCTAATTCCTCCCCTGGATTGGCTTGACGAATCCAATTACAAGTCACTTCATGATAGTCTTCGTCTGAGATCATTGCAGCGTGATCTTCAAAGATGTATCTAGCACTTGTAAATGTATCACTCACCCGAGGAAAATGACCATGTTCTTCATATGCAGAGATCGTTGTTGTGCTGGAAGATTGTTGATAGCCAATGCCATACATGTCTCTTTTATCTTGCACCTCGACAACTTTTCCCCAGCCCTGTGTGTTCCCAGATTCCAAGATAGCCAAAGCTTCCTTCAGAGATGCCATTGACATCGATGGCTGTGGGCGCTCAGATTCTCGTTGTACTGCCAGCATACTCACTATTTCAAAATATTGAAACAGTGTCTCAACGGTTTCGCCTTCAACATCAATATACCGGAATGAGGTCAAATGACTCACCGGTATATCTTCTTCGCCTCCAATCACCATTATTCGGGTATGCATAGGGAACTTTAGTTTTTGATGTAGAGTAGACGTAACGGCCCCTGCGTTATGAATCCATGGTCTTCCCAAGAGACAGCTGTACCCAGGATGGATATCCATTACTTGGAAAGTAATGGTGAAAAATGCAGGTCCTATCTTGATCGGGAGATCCACCTCTCCTATAACCGTACGCCTGGAACCATCAAAGGCTTTGACTATCAATGCACTTGGCTTCATCACCACTCCTTGCACGGGCATTCTTTCCAACGTCGTCTTTGGCATCACATTTAAGGAGGAACCAGTGTCCACCAACACCCTCGACAACAACGTATCTTCACATCTTATAGAGATGTGCAAGGCCTTATTATGATTTTTCTTATCAGCATTGAGCTCTTCATCATTAAAGCCGAGGAAGTTACCAGTGGTAACACTGGCTATGACGTCATCGAATTGGGCTACTGTAATGTCCTTGGTAATGTGAGCCGCACTTACCACTTTCAGCAAAGATTATCTATGTGCTTCAGCTGATCGACTACCTTGTAGTCGCTTTTCTTGATAATCCTTAAGAACTCCTCCGCTTCTTTCTGAGTGAATGCAGCTTTGGGCGATGACGGATCTACTGGTGACCCTTGAGGAACAGGAGTGACAACCAGTGCAGCAGTTGTCTTTTTTTTTATTGGACGACGGTTCTACTGGTCTTGGTGCAAACACTCGTCCACTGTGAGTCACCCCACTTGGTCCGACAATGGATGTGACAACGAGAAATTCAATATTAATGGGCTGCCTCCTCTGTCCTTATCTAGCGTTCACCGGTTCATAACTCCAAGGTACATCTTGGTTATTCTCCCCAGTGTAGGGAACTGGATATTCTATAACTATAGGAGTAACATTGTTTGGAGTCTGAGGCGCATCATAATACACCTCCATTGCAGCCACCATTCTTTTCTTCTTTCCTCATCTTTCGATCTGTATCAAACTTTGATTGAGGAGTCCTTGCAAACACTCCCTGATATCTTCCTCGGAATGATCAACCCCTTCATCTTTCACCAACATCAATCCCGATTTTTCCAATTGTTCCCCAATCTTAGCCATTGGAGTTTGAACATCTTCTGCCTTTAGAATTAACTCACACTCGTCTTCCTCCTCCACGGCATTAACAGTCGCCCCTCCATGAGGTGGCATGGGGTTGTTTTTGACATTTGGGCCTCTTGGAGTAAAAGTTAGATCCTTCGACTCCACCAAATCATGCACGTGATTTTGAAAGGCATAGCATTTGTCTATAGTGTGTCCCGGCGCGCCTTTGTGGAATTCGCAGGTGGCATTAGCATCGTAATTTGGAGGATAAGGGAAGGTGGCTGGTCTTAAATCCCTTAGAGTTAGTTGTCCACGTTGGTTCAGCTGATTAAAGATATCTCTGTAAGGCATGGGGATTGGATCAATGTTCCTTCTTGGTCTAGGTTGCCTCTGCACTGGACCACTTCGTTTGTATTGTTGATTGGGCTGTTGTGCAAGAGCCTGCTGATATTGTTGGTTTTGTGGAGCCTGTGGTTGATATGGAGCTGGCGCAACATTAGCCACGTGCCCATAAGACATGTTATATGGAAAGCTGGCTCTTCCTCTCATAATAGCATTGGCTTCTCCTTCCCTCTTCTTTTGGAAATTAGGATAAGGTTTCTTGCCAACATTTGTAGAAGTGGTTGCTCCTTTGCCCTTTTTCAACTGGCTCTCAATCCTTTCTCCTACGGACACGATTTCGGAGAAGCTAGGAAAACTAGCTCCCATCATCCGGTCCATATATTTGTCCTCCAGTGTATTTAAAAACATGTTTATTAACTCTTTAGGAAGCAACGGCGGTTGAACCCGTGCAGCGAGTTCTCTCCACCTTTGTGCGTATTCTTTGAACGACTCGTTGTTACGTTGCGTCATGTCTTGCAGTTGAGTGCAATTGGGTACAAGATCCACATTGTACTGGTAATGTTCAAGAAATGCATGGGAGAGGTCATTCCACATTTTGACTCGGCCTCTATCCAACTGGACATACCACTCCAATGACGCCCCGGACAGGCTATCCTGGAAATAATGAATTAGGAGCTGGTCATTCCTAGCATACAAAGCCATCTTTCTGCAGTAAGCCCAAAGATGAGTGTGAGGACAACTGTTCCCTTTATATTTATCGGGAAAGTCTGGAGCCTTGAACTTATGCGGGATTACTAATCCTGGCACAAGACACATCTCCTCAGCATCTAGACCCGGAATGGTCTTAATATCCATTGCCTTAAGCTTTTCCTCCATTGAGCGCAACCTCTCTGCTACTGGCTCAAGAAGAGCTTCAGTACGGTGAACCGGTGGGTCTGCATAAAAGACATCAGACTGCTCATCCATGTCCTTAAATGACCCATGGTGAACTGCTAAAGATGGTAAGTTGGGTGGATTCACCCCAGTAAGATTGAAGTTCTCTTTGGCAGTCCCCGAAGTGCGACTTGTCTGGCGAGTTTCTCAGCTTCTTCTTCTCTCTTAGCCATAGTGATGACCTTGGGGATTTGGTCCAGCTTTCCTTTGAGTGAATCAATATCTGACCTCATAGTGTTCTTCTCCTCTTGTATTTGCTCCAAAGTCATTTTGTAAATCTTTCTAGTCTCGTACCTCCGTCGAAAAATCCGGAAAGTCAGCTTTTCAAAAGAGGGAAGGTAAAGTGCATGAGTTTGTGTTTTTATGCAAATGGGACGCATGAATATGCGAGGATGATATGTTTTATGGCTTTTTATTTTCAGGGGAATATTCACAAGCATAAAATGATTTATTTTTCGAGTATAGCATTCAAAATATTATGAAGACAAAATAAAAGAAAACTCAAGATCTCATTCATTTAATTCAATAAGGTACCGAAATACAACCATTACACCAAGTTCTTTTTCAAAATGTGAACAAAATAAAACAAATACAACAATTAAACTGTTGGCTTCTGTGTCTCGCATTCTTTCACTTTCTCCTTGAATGCCTTCAACATGGCCTGACTCATCTCAAGAAAGTACCCCACAGCTGGGGAGTGACTGTCGTTGTCTTCAAATTCTTCCATTTCCATTGAGAGCCTGATGGGCAAATCCTTAGCTTGTTGTTTGCACTATTCAATAAGCATATTAAGCTTACCATGGTACATATCCCTCTCTTTAGTTCGAACATTCACAACACGCTCATACACGTCAAAACAATCTTTCACTTTCTTCCTTGCGGCTTCCCAGATCTTACGGTCTTTGAGAAGACTTTCATATTGGTCCTTCCAGTGTTGAGCGCTTTTTATGGCGTTGTCAGCTTCTTGGCATTTCAAATTCCAATTCTTCACTGAAAGCTTAGAGACATTCATTGCTTCAACTTTAAGATCATATTCCCGCCTGCAACTTGCTACTGCATGGTTGAGGGACTCAGTGAGTCTTTTGATCTCTTCCCCAAGCTCATCTTTTACCCTTTTTACCTCTTGGTGAGCACGGAAGAACCATTCTTCATTATCTGCACTTCGCTTGTAAGCTTTGTTCAAATCCTTCTTTAGGTGGCTCACTTGATAACAAGTCTGATCTAAACAACCTTTGACATTAAACTTCTTTCGTTGTTCATCATCAGCCCTTCCTTGAACAGCTTCAAGTTGAGCAGTCGTGCGAGTAAGATCAAATTTCAAGCCATTCTTCTCATATGTCACCTGTTGCAGCTGTGAAGTAAGTTCCTCATTCTCTTTCCCAAGGCTTGCTATCTTTGCCCTAAGTTCTTCAACTTCCTCATATGACACAGGTACCTGCTCAGGAGTAGAAGGCCTAGAAGGAGCCTCCAAGGAGAAAGGGAGTTTGATAACTTTAACTCTTTCTATGACTCACTCTCGATATGGCATTCTAGTCACACCATCCCTCTTTCTTAGCTCAGTACCCTTGGTATGGATCTTTTCCCAAGACTTAACAATCTTATGGAGTAGAGATGGATCCTTGGTTCCCATGTCATGCAGTATCATCTCTTCTAAGTCTTTGTCATTTGGCTTTCCCAATATAGGGTACTCAAATTATTGTATCACTAAAACAGGATTATAGTTAATACAACCTTTGGTCCCTATTAATGGCACATTACAAAAGCTCCCACAATCCATGATTATCTCTTCAGCATTCAACTTATTAGGATACCAAGTGATGTTTCTATCAGTAAGAGACACCAATTTCTGAGCCCATTCTTTGTCCGTCATATCCGGCACAAGTGAATTGTGCTTGAATATGTGTGATGTAAGCCACTTGTAAAGTAAAGGGAAGCAAAATGTCAAGACGGTACCTTTCTTTTCATGACGGAGATGAAGATTATAAAAAACATCAGCCAAGAGTGGAACAACGGGACTCTGACCTTGCTTCCAAACAGCCCAAAACACACTGACAGCAGTTGCATCAATGAAGTCATCAAAAGTTGGAAAAAGCACTAACCCATATATGAGAAGAGCTAGTACATTCACCAAAGCATCCCAGCATTTACCCTTAAACAAATTCGTAGCTTCTTTCTCCAAATAAAGCCTTCGGAAACAAAGCAACCCCTTCTTTTCCTTCCAATTGTTCTTAGCTGTTGGCACATCAATCTCAAGTGCCTCAGCTAATTCCTCCACCTTAGGCCATCTTCCAATCATAGTATAAGGTGCCCTACCCTTTGCAATGAGACCCATGAACCCTTTGAATTCTTCCAAAGTAGGAGTCAACTGAAAATCTTGAAATAAAAAGCTTCGCATCTGTGGATCATAAAATTGTGCCAAGGCAGTGATAGCTGGCATTTGTACCTTAACAGCAAGGAGGTCAACAATTCAGCCGAATCTCACATTCATTATTCCTTTGTAAGTAGTAGGCATACCCTCTAGACATGCTCTAACAACAGTGGTATTTGGTACAAAGGTCTTCAGTTGCAGTGGTTTTCTTTTCTCTGAATTCATTGTTACTTTGAATGCAAAACAAACTGCTGATAAATAATTCCCTGAAAATAAAATTATTCGTAAGTCATGATGCTTTTATGAAAATGATTATGAATGCATAGCAACTGGATCCAGGATGACACAAGTAACTTCCCAAACCCTCTTAAAATGTAGGTCACAATAATTTAGTTCTAGATTCTTTACCCACAAACCCGCTCACAGGGTAGATTCTATGGTAACAAAATCAAGGTACTCAAGGTCACAGACGTTAATCTTATTATCATCCTGCCACAGGCTAGCTACATTATGACGATAATAATGATAAGGTCTACCTCAAGTGGAGTTCTCATGTTAGACGTACGAAGGGGCGAGCCTTCGGAGACTAACACTACACAACTACCAACATTGAAACTGGTTCTAAAAGTGGGTCCCAGAGTCACATCCCTTTCATGAATCAAGTCGTGTAACAGGCTAGCTGTGTTACGACGATATCTATGAATAGGTCTACTCTCTGGAGGAGCTTTCATGCTAGGCTTGCAAGGAGCGAGTCCTTGAAGACTAACACTAATGACTACCAAATCTAACTTAGATGTTCTCTCTTCTTTTTCCAAAGTTCAGTCAAAGAACTTTACTTGTGATGTCAACCCATGATCCAATAAACATATATAATAATGAGCATTATGATAAAGAAGAAAACGATAAATAAGCGTAAATAGTAATAAATAAAGAAGACAAGCAAAACAAGTTAGCAAACAAACACAAGAACAACCAAGTTAAGCTCGACTCTCTTATGCACAACGCTAATCCCCAGCGGAGTCGCCAATCTGTCGTACCTCGAAAAATACGTCCTCGCGAAAGACGCGGAAAAACAGACAAACAGAGTCGCCACCTAATTTTAATCTATTCCTAATAAAGGAAAAGGGAAATATAGATAAAACCTATAAAGGAGTGAACTTGGTCGTCGAAACCAAATTCTAGGTTCGGGGGTCGGTTACGCAAGAGGAAGGTATTAGCACCTCTTACGTATGTTGTATTCAACGGGAACCTCTTAGTCTAATCTGCGATTGAATGCTAACTTATATTAATGTCTTCTTAATGGTAAACGGTATGGAGAATGGTGGTTTTGTTCCTAAGGTGCTCGGCAAGGATTGAGATCCGTGTGCCTACGTATTCCCTTGTGCAATGGGAAATTCAGAGCCTCGTAGTTCGTGGAACTAGGTTTAGCTGGTTTGTTTTGATGAACGGTTATTTAGATCGCATTCTAACTGCTAAGCGTTGGCTTGTCTGCTCGCGATAGGAGGCGGAAGCGCTAGCTTTTTTGCGAGATAGAAAGGATTTAAATAATGTTCACTTTTAAAAGATGTTTGATCTGGTTAGGGTTTTTTTTAAGAATGAAAGGGTAAATAAACTGCGTCTTGAGGGGCGGGCCTCAGGAGAGTTTATTCGAGGAATGCTAGATTCCATAATTCAAGTCTTTCATTATTTGATATGTGTATTAAATATTTTAAATTACGGAAAGCCGAATGAACCAGCATCCCGTGGAGCGAGCCTCAGGAGCGTTCACTCAAGAATTCGAGGAATGCGAGACTCCAGAATTCAGTTTATCTGTTACTTTGATTATAAAATGTTTGAATGTCGTGTTCGGAAAAGTTTGATGGCGAGGCTTGATGCTCTCGGCTTACATGGTTCGTGAATCGATTAAAACGATAAAAAGAAATAAATTAAATTGTGATAATTAAATCAGAATAGATATAAATAATTAAATTAAATCGAGTTCAATAAAGTATTAAATAATTGAAATAAAGTAACAAAATATAAAGGCTAAATTAACTTGTTTTGTCGAGATTGAATAACATAATAAATTAAGTAAAAATGCCTCATATTGATTAAATTTCCCAATTTAATAATATCAGAAATAATTTAATTTTTTTTATTATGTCATTTGCCCTAAATAATATAAGTTATTAACATACCCTTTTAAGTTATTTTGTTTTTTTTAACTTATCAAAACAAAATAATTTCTTTACATAAATATAAAAACAAAACAGGAAATGGGCCCTTTAGACACAGTGTGGGGCGCAGGCCCATCAGCCATAATCCACATTGATGGATTCGGGTCAATAATGACCCAGTTTGCTCATAATTCTAGAAAATAATAAAAACAATAAAATAAATAAATGACCTAGCCGTTTAAAGGCATCATCGGTCAAATCCAAAATATTGAAGAGATGGCCTCTTAATTACAGCAGACATTGGGTAAAGCAATTAACTTTGGAAAGAGAGAAAAAAACTAATTCATACAAACAGACCCCTCAGATCCTCATGCGGTGAAGACAAATCACCAATTCAATTATTTATTTAAAAAAAACAAACCAATCAAACCAGATTAAAATCAAATTAAAACCAGAGAAAGGAAAAAGAAACTAGCGGATTCTCATTCGTCATTCTTTCTTCTCCATACTCAGTCACCGCTCGTGAACAAAGAACGAGACATCATCGTATCCAATCCTCAACCATAAACACGTCCAAACATCCAAAGAAAACCAACATGGAGACACACCGAAACATATGTTAATCCAAAACCCTCATCCCTTTTGAAACCCTAAAATCCCAAATTCAGCTACACTCATAGCGATTATAACACGCAACAATCTATTCAGAGTGATCCTGTGACCGAAGCACTTCTCAAGGAAGTTCGGGAGGATGAGTTTGGTCTTGGTGTTTGACCATTTGCTTGTTGTTGCTTTCATTCCATGTACTTTTATTTTCTTGTAATATATTTTGACCCCTTAGAGGGCTTGTATCTGTGAACAAACTATGTACCATTTGCCTTTTGTAATATATGTATCAGTTTGTTCCATCCAAGTTTACTTCGAAAGCAACATCAACAGCATCTTCAAGGGTCTGGAAGGGTCAAAACTGAATGCCAAGCCGGATACCTTGAAAACAAATAAGCATACTGCATTGCATGCTAACCCTTTGTCTGTTTTGTAGGTTTTATTGTTACTAACTTTGTTGTGATGTTCAGGAACTATTGCTCGACGCCGGGTATTTCCCCTCAACCGTCCGCACCGATATCCAACCCGTAACAACCTTCCGGGCATACAAATGGATCAGGTACAACAGGACCTTGCAGAGGTCAGAAATCAAATGGCAAACGAAAGATTGGAAATGAGAACCCAGATGACTCAGTTTATGGAAGTGATGAACAACATGGCTCAGAGCCAAGAAAGATTGAGGGCCATGGTGGAAAGGCAGAATCAAGAAGATCCACATATAGGGACTGCTGGCACCAACAACAATGAAAGGGTCCAACCTCATGTTAACCCCCCTGTATTTGGCCCCCATCTTCATCCAGAGGTCAATATTCCTGCAAATGTTCAAGGGACTGCCACTGCAGGCAGGGTACTGCAAGAAGACCCCCAGGAGGATCAATTCACAGTAATGGGTGCTGGGGAGGAAGCTTATGATAGAAGGCTGGAAGAGATAGCTGAGAAATTGAGGTCCTTAGAGTCTCAAAATTCTTTGGGTTTCGATGTCATGGACATGGGCTTGGTAGACGGGGTCAGGATTCCTCATAAGTTCAAGCCTCCTTGTTTTGAAAAATACAACGGGACTTCATGCCCCCGGACCCATTTACAATCATTTCTGGGAAGGCTGAAGGCCTATACTATGGATGAGAAGCTCTGGATGTTCTATTTTGAAGATAGCTTGACGGGAGCTTCAAGAGAATGGTACTCTCATCTGACAAGAGCAACTATCAGGTGTTGGAAGGACCTGGCAGAGGCCTTCATCAGACAGTATCAGTACAACTTAGACATGGCACCCAACAGGACCCTCCTAATGGGAATGTCACAGTCGTCAAGAGAAAGTTTCCGAGAATATGCCCAGAGATGGAGGCAATTGGCTGCTGCTGTTCAGCCACCTATGTCTGAGAGGGAAATGGCAGATATGTTTATGAACACCCTCCAGGGAACATATATTGACAGGTTGGCTGCTTTCTCTTCCACTAGCTTTGCGGATGTTGTCATAGCTGGGGAGAGAATTGAGAGCCTGTTAAAAATGGGCAAGATTTCTGACAATGGTGCCAGCTCGTCCAGTAGTACAAGGAAGCATTTTGCAGGCCCGAGAAGAACTGGCGAGACCAATTCCATCCACACCAACAGGGGCAAACCCCAATATGTTCACAGGTCAGTGGCAGCAGTCACCATTCCCGCTCCAGCTCATCCTCAACCAGCTTATCAACCTCCGCAGCAAAACTATCAGCAACAACCTCAGTACCATCAACAAGCTCAGTATCCTCCAAGAAACTACAACAACACCAACAACAACAACCAGCAAAGGCCATTTCAGCAGAGGCCATCTCAAGCCAATAGGGTGATCGATCCGATCCCTATGCCTTATGCCACATTATTGCCACAACTCCTAAAACTCAACCTGGTTGAGCTAAGGACATTGGCACCTCCAGATCCTGCCAGTCTACCCAGAAATTATGACGCCAACGCCAGATGTGCTTTTCATTCAAATGCACCTGGCCATAGTACAGAGAAGTGCAGAGCTTTGCACATGAAGGTACAAGACTTGGTAGATTCCAAGGCTCTAAATTTTGCACCACCACCAAATGTTAACAAGAACCCTATGCCAAACCATGGAGGTCCCAGAATCAATGCTATTGAAGAAGACAAGCCGTCTTACTTGATAACCAGTGTGGGTCAGATTCGGACACCGTTGGTAGAGATTAAAGCTCAACTCCTCGAATGTCAAATGTTCCCGGGATGTGAGCTAGGGTGTGCTTATTGCAACATTTCAGTGAATGGTTGTGATAACTTGAGAGATGGCATATATGGTCTCATCCAGAGTGGCCTGCTTCAAATCACAACATCAATACCTACCAATCCAGCAAACTCCTTAACAACAGTTCCCGAGTCTTCTACAACTGCAACAACCATTGTTCCAAATAACTCTTCAATCTCATCAACAAATGTTTCATCTGTTACTTCAACGGACCAAATATCAGCAAACATCCCTTCTACAACCTCAGCACCCCTTCATTCAGAATCTCCTACAACAACAACACCCATCCATCCAACAATGTCTCCTACAACTTCAACAGCAAATGTCTCGACAGTTACAATTTATTATGATCCTGAAAATGATTCTGCCTACAACTCACAAAGTGCCACTCCTACCAGAGCACCGGTTACAATATACTATGATCCACATACTATCTTGGTTCCTTCTGCAGCTGCTATCAGTCCAGTCACTATCACAGTGCCTGGGCCAGTACCTTATGAAAGCAGTAATGCCATCCCCTGGCATTACGGCTCTGATCTATACTGCGAAGGACAGAAAATCACTTTTGAATCATCAACCCCTGCACCACAAATAGACAATGTGGGAGGAGGCGGAGGCTTCACTCGAAGCGGACGTCTCTTCGCCCCACAAACTCAAAGACCCACTGCCGAAGCAGAAGCTGCTGCCAAGGCAAAAGGGAAAAGCTTGGTGCAGGAAGAGCAGATTGTTAAAGAAACTTTGAAAACACCCTTTGATCAAGAGGTTGATGAGTTCATGAGAATCATCAAGAAAAGTGATTACAAAATAGTGGATCAGCTTCATCAGACGCCTTCCAAGATCTCAATCCTATCATTGCTTATGTGCTCCGAAGCTCATCGGAATGCACTACTCAAAGTCTTGCACGCAGCTTATGTGCCTGAAGAGATCACCGTCAATCAGTTAGAAGCTGTGGTTGGAAATGTTAATGCTAGTCATGGACTAGGGTTCACCAACACTGATTTGACCACGGAAGGCCGCAACCATAACAAGGCTTTGCACATTACCATGGAGTGTAAGGGTGCAGTTCTTTCCCATGTGCTGGTAGACACAGGGTCATCCCTCAATGTCTTACCTAAAAAGGCCCTTGTGAAGCTAGAGTATGACGGATTAGCGTTAAGACCCAGCAACCTGGTGGTGAGAGCCTTTGATGGTTCTAAGAGATCGGTTCTGGGTGAGATTGAGTTGCCCATAACGATTGGCCCGCAAACTTTCAAAACGACCTTCTATGTGATGGATATACAGCCCGCCTACAGCTATCTATTGGGTAGGCCATGGATTCACGCCGCTGGCGCCGTGACCTCAACCCTTCACCAGAAGTTAAAATACGAGTGGGAGGGTCAAATCGTTACAATCTGTGGAGAGGAGGATATTTTTGTCAGCCACCTGGCTACTTATAAATACATTGAGATGGATGGGTAGATCCATGAAACGATGAGCCAAGGTTTTGAAGCCTTGAACGTAAATGAAACATCTGTTGTACCTGGAACTTCGATGACATCTTACCAACAAGCCCGGAAGGTTGTGGAAGAAGGAACTGCCCAAGGCTGGGGCAAATTGTTACCGGTGGAGAAGAAAGAGGATAGATTTGGGTTGGGTTACAAACCAACTCAACAAGATCAAGCAGAGGCTGCGAAAGAGCCCAACTTTGTGAGTGGGGGGATGCTCACCCCTGATGCTGTCAACAATGTGGAAGACGAGCTGGAATAAGAATGCAACCTGGAAAGCTGGATTCGTCCGAAGATCCCGGGGAGCAGTATCTCAAACTGGTCTTCCCAGGAAATTATAAGAGTTACTCATGCAGAGTAATTATTATTTCCTGTATTTTTATAGCATGCATCAAAGTCTTGCATCTTGCCCAAGATGACAAGACTCATTTTGTAATCGGGCCATCTGTACTTTTTGTGCAACAAGATTAATCAATGAAATATCAGACATCTTTTTGCAAACGAGTCCTTTTTCTTTTCCGTTCACTGTTTTTCCATTTTTCTTTTTGTACAAAAATAAATGGCAACGTTTTCAAAATGACAACTTTATTTCACCTTTCTAAACAAGATTAAAATCAAATCACTAAAATGAACGAACTGAACCCTTGCAGAGAATGCCTTCCAGACAGCACCGACAACAGCACGGCTATGACTTCGTATGACTTTGACAATCTAATCAATCAAGCTGATGAAGGGGTTGAAGAAGAGTATGAGCTTCCTGAAGAGCTAGCCAGGTTGTTGAAACAAGAGGAAAAGGTTATCACTCCTCACCAGGAGGAGGTAGAGACGATTAATCTTGGTACAGATGAAGACGTGAAAGAAGTTAAAATAGGGGCCTGCTTGCAAGACTCAGTGAAGAGACAACTGATTGATCTGCTTCAAGAATATGTGGACGTGTTTGCTTGGTCTTATCAAGATATGCCAGGGTTGGACACCGACATTGTTGTGCACAAGTTGCCTTTAAGAGAAGAGTGCCCACCAGTTCAACAAAAGCTACGCCGTACTCGTCCAGACATGGCAATGAAAATCAAGGAGGAGGTACAAAAGCAATGGGACGCCGGGTTCCTCGCTGTAACTAGCTATCCACCGTGGGTCGCTAACATAGTACCTGTGCCTAAGAAAGACGGCAAAGTAAGAATGTGTGTTGACTACCGGGATCTGAATAGAGCTAGCCCGAAAGATGACTTCCCTTTACCTCACATTGATGTATTGGTGGATAACACGGCTCAGTTCTCGGTATTCTCCTTCATGGACGGATTTTCGGGATACAATCAGATTAAAATGTCACCTGAAGACATGGAGAAGACAACCTTCATCACACCCTGGGGCACGTTCTGCTACAAGGTAATGCCATTTGGGCTCAAGAATGCCGGCGCAACATATCAACGGGCTATGGTAACATTATTCCACGATATGATCCATAAAGAGATAGAATGTTATGTGGATGACATGATTGCCAAGTCCCTTACTGAAGAAGACCACTTGGTAAATCTGCTGAAATTGTTCAAGCGTCTGAGGAAGTATCAACTGAAGCTGAACCCCAACAAATGCACATTCGGGGTGAGATCTGGTAAGCTGCTGGGTTTTATTGTAAGCGAGAAAGGGATTGAAGTCGACCCTGATAAAGTCAAAGCCATCCAAGAGATGCCTGCACCGAAAACTGAAAAGGAAGTTCGAGGGTTTTTAGGTCGATTGAACTACATCTCGAGGTTCATATCTCACCTTACAGCAACCTGTGAACCCTTGTTCAAGCTGTTAAGAAAAGAACAGACGGTCAGGTGGAACGAAGACTGTCAGAAGGCTTTTGACAAGATCAAAGAGTACTTGCAAGAACCTCCAATCCTTATGCCTCCAGTTGAAGGAAGACCTCTGATAATGTACTTGACAGTATTAGAAGAGTCAATGGGGTGTGTGCTGGGCCAGCATGACGAGTCTGGTCGAAAAGAGTATGAAATATACTACCTAAGCAAAAAGTTTACCGACTGTGAACAGCGTTATTCACTGCTCGAGAAAACTTGCTGTGCTTTAGCGTGGGCTGCTCGCCGACTGAGACAGTATATGCTGACCCACACTACTTTGTTGATCTCAAAGATGGACCCAGTTAAGTACATATTTGAGAAGCCAGTGTAAACACCCCAAATTTGCCCTCACCCATTCACACCATGGCTTGTGATCATCTCATATGCATAAACACAATCATATCATCTCATATCACATTTTTTTGATTCACTGCATAGATTCAAAGTCATCTGCACCTAGGGTTTGTGATCTGAGCAATCCAAGAGCCTCTTGAGCCACTCCAAAGGTCAACTAATCACTTAAAAGGGATCCATGTATGTTCTTATATCATATTACATCCTCTCAAAGTCAAAAATGCCAAAGAATCACAAGAACTGGGATTGGTATGGATGCAGAGCCAAGTTTGACTGCACAGATGACCTAAAATTAGGGTTTTGGTTTCAGAGGCCATAACTCCAAATTTTTTGGTCATTCTTGTTTATATTGGTCTCTATATGGTATAGGGAGTATGCATATCAATTTTCATGAAGAAATTCCATGGGGAAGTCATCTGATCAAGGGTTGACTTTTCAGACGAGTCAGTGCAAAATCAGGGCATCTGAGGCCCCCAATGACCCAACCAAGGGGTGATCTTCATCATTTTGAGTGTATATGATCTTTATTTGATCATGGAAGAAGGTTGAAGTTCACAAAATTCAAAAATTACAAGTTTTTGCAAAGTTGACTTTTTAGGGCATGGTTGACTTTTAAAGAATGTGTCATTTTATGCCACTTTTCAAGCCTTGCTTTTTGATCCAAAAATGTTTCAAATGGAAAAACTTTGGTCATGAAAGTTGTAGATTAGATCTTTCCCTTTTCAAAAAGTACAAGAACATGATCTAATTCATTTTGGATCAAAAGTTATGGTGTGTCAAAGTTGGCAAAAATCACTAAATTTCAAGTTATGCCTCAAATGAGAAACTTGCAAGAACTTTGTACCAAGGCATTTGTAACCTCTAATTCATGTCTAACCATCACATAAACATCACATGTGACCAAAAATTCAGAATGGACTAAGTATTTCTCACTTCCCATGGTTTGTGTGGCAAGAAAGTTACATGTGAACCAAAGATGATCAACTTGCAAAACCATCATCACACTTTCACCAACTTGTTGCCTTGGCTGCTGAACCCCCCTAGCCTCACTCACACACCATGCTGCGCCAGCCCACACTCTTGTACCAAGCTAGAACTTAGCCCATGCCTCTCTTACAAAAAGGTTGACAATTTGCAAAAGTGAACTTACCTATCACAGCAGGCTAGGTCACATCATCTGACCAATGAGATTATTTTATGCAAGCCAAATGCTAGCCATTTCACATAAGGAGCCAGCCTAAAACAAGCCCTAAGAGAACATTCACAAAAACACTCCAATCTGCATTTTCCTTCGAATCATCTTCCACAGGCATCAAACACTCAAACAAACTCCACTAATCATCTCACCATGCTTCATTAAGCCCAAGCCAACACTCAAAACAGCCAGAAGCACACTAGAATACAGCCTTCACAAAAACTGTCACAAAGCTTCCCTTCTTCGAATCACCTTCCACAGCCACCAAACATCCAAACTCTTTTCACCAACAAATCAAACACATCAAAAGGAACCAGAATCAGCCATTAACAGAGCTTGAAACCACTCACACACAGAACTCATTTTCTGCTATATCAGATTGGAATCTCTCAAAATAGCTTGCTTAAGCTCATTCCAAGCCTACCATTAGCACCAGGGGAATCAGTGGAGCAAGCTTGCACCAAAGAATAGCTCTGAAAGCCCAGAAACAGGAGTCTCCATCTCAGGTATGGCCATGAAACTTTTCTCTCAGAGCTTGATTTTTAAGTTATAAATTGATTGTGTATGTCTTGCTGATCATGGGGATGGTTTTAGAATTAGAAATGAGTGGGAAATGAGGATTTACCAGGGCTCTGAAACTTTGCCCGTGAATCTTCATGGCTTCGTTTCTCTTAGTTTAAGCATGAGAAATTTAGTTTGAGAGGTGTTTTGAGTGAGGTTTGAGTAGAGGAACATTTCCCTGGCTTTGATTTGAAGAATGGTGGCCTGAATCGTATTCTAGGGTTTTGTTGTTGCCGGAGAAGATGACCGGAGCTTCCCTCCGGTCACCTGAATGTCATTTGCCCTAATCTCAGGTCATTAAGTCCATTTGAATCTTGAGCGTAGGATCCTTTGACTTTCCTTGACTTCGCGCGTGGATGAGTGGTTCAGATGGGTCCTTTGTGCCCTAATCACCATTAACTCATTTAATTATTTCATAAAACTTAATTAAAGTCAGAAGCAATCTGGACCCTTCATAAACGCGCGCGGTCAATGGTTTCCACCCCAGTTCAAATCTCCACCATCAGATTGAAATACTTTCCATTTTATTTTGTTTTTATTTCATTTTTTCTCATTTAACTTGAGTAATTTATTTAAAATAGTAAAAATTGTTTGAAAATTATGAAACTTTTTGTCAAGAGTTTCATTAATTTTTGAAACACAAAAATATTTTTATTTTCATTTTTAGCATTAAAAAAGTATTTTTTAAATATTTAAAAGTTTCTTTTTAATTAATTAATGAGAATTAATTAATTAAAAATACTTTTAGGTATTTAAAAATCACCAGAAAATTCATGAAGTGTTCTAAGACATTTAGAAACATTGTCCAACCTTCAAACCAAATTTATTTTTTGATCTTGATGCATTTTGAGAATTTTCCATTGAATTAAAATCATTTTGATGCATTATTTTGATCCAAAGTTCAAAAAATCATTTCTGCCTATCCATGAAGAGTTGGACATTGATTCTTTTTTAATTGCATTGTGTTTAGCATGTAGTTTGTGAGATTAAATGGCCATGATTTGATCTTTCATTTTCCATTTGTTTGGTAATTTTCTTGTTAAGGAGCCCTAAAACCCTAGAAATCTTAAGAAAATCATATCTTGAGTTAGGTTAGGAGTTGAAACTTCTCCTTTGGGCAGTGAGTTAGTATAGGATTAGGGATCCTTTGAGTGCATTTTCAATTTTTTATAATGTTGTTTGCTTCTGATTTTGGTTTGTGTTTGATGTATGATTCATAAACCCTAATTTGGGCTTCCATATGCATCCATCTTGCATCTTCTTGCATAACATGACTTGCCATGACATTCCATGCTTCCATTTGATTCATTTGACATCATAAGACATATTGAAAGCATGTTTGATCATTGCATCATGTGTTTGCCATGTTGTATGCCATGTGCACTTCATAACTTTTCATGTATGTCCATGGTTCCTAACTTGCTTCATTTGCATTCATGAACTTGTATGATCATTTCCAGGTGCTGCCTCATGCTTGTAGCATCTCATAACATCATTAGCATCATGTAAATGCTTCTGGTTTTGTTTCTCATCATGTCATCTCATCCCATTTTGCATTGCATTGCATTCCCTTTCTAACCTTTCAGGTGGTAAGTGATTTTGAGAAGTGAATTTGCCTTCACTTCTCATACTTTCTTCTCATCCCTCTCTTGCATTCTTGCTGCATTTTTGTATATGTTTGAGTTTGAGCTTGCTCATCCTTCTTCCTCTTACTTTCTTTCTTCAAGTGACTTGACTTCTTGAATGAAGCAAGTTACTTTGCTCCTCCTGATCCTTTCATCTGCTTCCTGGTGGTTCCATTGAAGATTTCTCTTGAAAACCTCACAAACCTTAGGGACAACCAAGCATGACAATGACTAGGGTTTTGATTAGTTTCCCCTCTTAGTTTTACCTTTGTGTCTCTTTGAGTCTTCTCTTCTCACCTCATAGTCAGGGACTAAACCCTAAAGGCTTTAAGGCTTTGTGGTTAAGCTTATGCCTGCATCCTTCTCTTAGGATGGAGTGTATAACTTTAATCCTAAGTGTTAAACCCTTAATGTGTTTAACTCCCTTAATCAATTCACTCAATAATCATCAAGACATCACACTTGTAACTTGGGCCTTGCATTAGGGTTCTAATTCTTCCTTAATTGGTTAAGAAGGACTAACCCTAGTGTTAATGGACAATTCCCCCTCAAGTTGTCTTACAAACCCTAAAAAATCACTTCATCATCATACCATTTAATAAAATCCACTTAATCAAAAGGCTTGTTTTGTCATGAGTTTAATCCCTAATCATGGATTAAGTTGAGGAGCTTTCCTCAGCTTAAACATTCTCATCTATTATCCTTCTATTAGGATGGTGTAATGAGTCTGTTTAATCTTTGATTATGGCTTAACCTCATTACTCAACACTAAACAAAAACACCAAAAACATCTAATTAATCTCAAGTAGGTCAATGATCTTAATCCTACACCAAAGGTGATTAAGTGTGAGAATCTGACTTCACACTTAGGGTATTCTCATTACCCCTAATCAGAGGGAAGATGTGATGAGTTTAATAACCCATTGGTTTAGGCTTAAGCTCATTAACTTATGACAAACTTTCAAAAGCAATAAAGACTGAAAACACAAAAACAAACAATAATCGTCTCCTCCGGGATTCTTTTCTCATCTCATTCACTCATAACCGAGAACTTGCTTCTTCCGTCTAATGCAAGACAGTTAGCACCTGAGCCAGACAGGTCATACACTTGAGCATAGGCAAGCAAGCAGTTCACAAGTCAATTCATCTTTTAGTCTCTTTGGGTCGAACTACGGTGTTCTGACTTCCTCATTGCACGAGAGGATACGTAGGCATAACTTAACAGTTATCGAACAAAAGTCTCTGTATATTCCCCCTCCTTCCAGCTTCATTCTTATAGCCTCATGATCTTGAGCATTTCACTCCTGTTCTTACACTGACACTATATATTTATACACTTCACACTTCCTTTACACTGACACCTGTACATTCTTTTCCAGCTATTTTATACACAGATTGCACTGACACTACCCCTTTAAAACACAAATCTTTTAAGCATGGATCCCGTCGAGTACGGCGGACAATCTGGGTGCTAATACCTTCCCAGGTTGTAACCAACCCCCTTTCTCATTCTCTCTGGTTCGCAACCGTCTTATCCATCTCTTTCTAGGTCTATGCAGCATTGCCTTTCCTCCGGGATAAAAATGCCTAGCTGGCGACTCTATTCATCTCCAGTGAGTTCACGGCTGTGTGTCCTCACTGTTCCCTTCGCCGACCGTTCGCGTCTGTACCTTTATCTGGGCCTGTCCCACTTATCGGGAGCGACAGCTTGGCGACTCTGCTGGGGACCCTTATACTGCAACCAGGGCTTCTGGTTCTTTTTGTGGGTTCCTCCTAGCGCTTGTTTGGTTTGTGTTTATTAGGGTGTTATGTGTTTATTTGTGTTTGTATATTTGTATTTGTTGTTGCTTTATGTACAGTTGCTTTACTGCCTTCTTTATTACTTTATGCATATATCATACTGTCATACTGTGCTGGCTGGATCTGTTTGTTTGCTTTGGTGGGTGGGTGTTTTATTGAGAGTTAAGGTCCTATACCTGGGACCTGAGTGACACCTAGGCTAGAGTGGTTCATATTCTTTCCCATTCCATCTCGGTCTGGTGCGGGAATATGAAACACGGTTCAGATATGGGTTTCTTCTTGAGAACTCTGTGTTGCAGATTTCCTGCAATGCTAGGGCTATCTGGGAAGCCTGCTAAGTCTGGATGACCTTTAGTTTTGACCTTCAGAAACTGAGGAGAATTAGAGGAGGAACTTTTATGGTTATTGTAAACACTGTACCTCCGGGTTAGAAGTGTTTACACTTCTCATAACTGATCCAAGTCTGAGGATCTTTGTTCTAGAACACCACCTGTGAGGGGGATGGGCTGTTTACAGGTTTGCAGGTACCTTGGCCTCAGAATACCCTATTACTTTGTTTGTTTAAGAGTACTTCATTTTGGGACAGTTCTTGTGATTCTAAACCCTGGACATGTGGCTCTTTATTTGAGCCCCCCACCTTGGTTACTGGATTTATAGACCTCCATCTGGCATTCTTGAACATACTTGGACCTATATCAGAGCATTTGATCAGATCCAGCTCAGTCACAAACCCTTGCATATCATTTTCATACATAATCATTGCATCATTTTGACATTTGCTTATTTGTGTTTCAGGGTATCCACTTTCATTTTTGGTTTGGTTTTGACCCTATCTTCAGTATTGACCTATCTTCATCAGCACCTGCTTCAGCTATCAGCTATCAGCTATTTGTTTCAGTCACCTGCACCAGCCAATCAGTGGCCCATTCTTCAGTATCATCATCAGCACTTGTCTCTACTCAGTCTCAACAACATGGCACCTAAAAAGAGCAACATCACCTACCACTTCTTCCAGCCAGAGCTAGCTGACATCAGGAGGATTCAGACCCTGATCACTCCAGATCACATACCATTGTTCAGGGAACACTATGGGGATATACTTGATATGGTTATGGATCTGGACCCTTCACAGAGAAGCCTGATTCACACCTGCCTTCAGTTTTATGATCCCCCATTGAGATGTTTCACTTTTCAAGACTTTCAGCTGGGCCCTCTATTAGAAGAATACTCATCATTGGTTGGTATACCTATCAGGGGTGGAGTCCCTTTCAATCCTGAGATGGTCTTTCCTGGTAATGGAGAAGTAGCCAAGGCTTTGCATCTGGAACCTGTTCTGATTGAGCAGCATATGACTACTAAGGCTGGAATCCCTGGCCTGCATCTGGATTTCTTAATCTCTCAAGCTACCCTGAAAGCTTCTTTAGGAGAGTGGAAAGCAGTCTGTGCTTTATTGGCCCTGAGCATATATGGGATCATATTATTTGCAGATGAGCCTAGATTCATTAGCAAGAATGCAATCCACCTTTTCATCCTGAAGAACCCAGTGCCCACTTTATTGGGGGATCTCTATTACTCAGTGCATCAGAGGAATGAAAAGAAGAGGGGAAGATTAGTGAGGTGCTGTGCTCCATTGTTCCACACTTGGCTTCTCAGGCATCTACCCAAGACAGATGCATTTTTGAATCCTCATCAGCAGAGAAACTGGGCTAAGAGACTCACTGCTCTAACTTCAGCTGACATCAGGTGGTGCACCCAAAGCACAAAAGGCAAGGATATCATCACCAGCTGTGGGCATTTTCCCAATGTGCCCCTAATAGGAGTTAAGGGTAGTATTAATTACAATCCTCTACTGTTCAAAAGACAACTGGGCTATGCACTGGTCCACACTCCTAAGGCACAGGACTTGGTTGAGACTCTTTATTGTGAGAACAAGCCTAATCTGGCTATTGTTAGGCAGGCAGCCTGGGCCTGGGACAATGTTCAAACCAATGGAGTAACCATTCTGGGGAAGTGCAACAATGTGGCATCAGCACAATATTATGAGTGGTCCCATGCCAGGGCTCAATTCTCTGGAATGCCCTTTACCATGGAAGATATGCCTGGATCATCCTCAGCACCACCTCCTGCCACTGTCAGCTTAGAGGATTTTGAGAGCTTGAAAGAAAGAAATGAGAAGTTGACTCAGGCTTTGCAGAAGACCCTCTGGGAGAGGAGTGATGGTAGGTTGGATATTGAGAGGTTAGAGAAGCTGAGAGTGGAGCATCTGGCTAAAATTGAGAAGTCTGGGGATTATATCAAGAAGTCTAAAGCTGGAGAACAAATTCTGAAGAATGCTTGCAAGGAAGCCCAGTTCCAGAGAGCAAGGACAGACTTGTATCTGAAGGAGAGTCAGGCTAGGTGGGTCAGGATCACCGAGGCTCGTACTCTGGGAGATAAGAGGGTCCAAGACAGGATAGAGCAGCTAGAAGCTAGTGCAAAGGAGCAGCAGGAAGCCCTGGCAGCAGCCCAGAGGGAAATATCAGAGCTAAAGATCAGAGCTGGAGTGAAGAGGTCAAAGGACCAAAGTCAGCACAAGAAGCTAATTGCAGCTGTTACCACCCGGAATCTCCTCATCATGAATCTCACGGAGCGTCCAGCTGATCCTGTGACCGAAGCACTTCTCAAGGAAGTTCGGGAGGATGAGTTTGGTCTTGGTGTTTGACCATTTGCTTGTTGTTGCTTTCATTCCATGTACTTTTATTTTCTTGTAATATATTTTGACCCCTTCAGAGGGCTTGTTTTAGTAAACAAACTATGTACCATTTTTGCCTTTTGTAATATATGTATTAGTTTGTTCCATCCGAGTTTACTTCGAAAGCAACATCAACAGCATCTTCAAGGGTCTGGAAGGGTCAAAACTGAATGCCAAGCCGGATACCTTGAAAACAAATAAGCATACTGCATTGCATGCTAACCCTTTTGTTTGTTTTGTAGGTTTTTGTTTTATTGTTGCTAACTCTGTTGTGATGTTCAGGAACTATTGCTCGACGCCGGGTATTTCCCCTCAACCGTCCGCACCGTTATCTAACCCGTAACAACCTTCCGGGCATACAGATGGATCAGATGCAGCAGGACCTTACAGAGGTCAGGAACCAAATGACCAACGAGAGGTTGGAAATGAGGAACCAAATGACACAGTTTATGGAGGTAATGAACAACATGGCTCAAAGCCAGGAGAGGCTCAGAGCACTGGTGGAAGGGAGAAATCAAGAGGATCCACATATAGGGACTGCCGGCACCAGCAACAATGAAAGGGTTCAACCTCATGTTAACCCCCCTGTATTTGGCCCCCATCTTCATCCAGAGGTCAACATTCCTGCCAATGTTCAAGGGACTGCCACTGCAGGCAGGGTACTGCAAGAAGACCCCCAGGAGGATCAATTCACAGTAATGGGTGCTGGGGAAGAAGCTTATGACAGAAGGCTGGATGAGATAGCTGAAAAGTTAAGATCCTTAGAGTCTCAAAACTCTTTGGGTTTCGATGTCATGGACATGGGCTTGGTAGACGGGGTCAGGATTCCCCATAAGTTTAAGCCTCCTTGTTTTGAAAAGTACAACGGGACTTCCTGCCCACGGACCCACTTACAATCTTTTCTGGGGAGATTAAAGGCCTATACTATGGATGAGAAGCTCTGGATGTTCTATTTTGAAGACAGCTTGACGGGAGCTTCAAGAGAATGGTACTCTCATCTGACGAGAGCAACTATCAGGTGTTGGAAGGACCTGGCAGAGGCCTTCATCAGACAGTATCAGTACAACTTAGACATGGCACCCAACAAGACCCTCCTAATGGGAATGTCACAGTCGTCAAGGGAAAGTTTCCGAGAATACGCCCAGAGATGGAGGCAATTGGCTGCTGCTGTTCAGCCACCTATGTCTGAGAGGGAAATGGCAGATATGTTTATGAACACCCTCCAGGGAACATATATTGACAGGCTGGCTGCCTTCTCGTCTACCAGCTTTGCAGATGTAGTCATAGCCGGGGAGAGAATTGAAAGCCTATTAAAGATGGGTAAGATTTCTGACAACGGTGCAAGCTCATCCAGTAATGCAAGAAAGCCTTTTGCAGGCCCGAGAAGAATTGGCGAGACCAATGCCATCCACACCAACAGGGGCAGACCTCAATATGTTCACAGGTCTGTAGCGGCAGTCACCATTCCCGCCCCAGCTCATCCTCAACCAGCTTATCAACCTCCGCAGCAAAACTATCAACAACAACCTCAGTACCATCAACAAGCTCAGTATCCTCCGAGAAACTACAACAACACCAACAACAACAACCAGCAAAGGCCATTGCAGCAGAGGCCATCTCAAGCCAATAGGGTGATCGATCCGATCCCTATGCCATATGCTACGTTGCTGCCACAACTCCTGAAACTCAACCTAGTTGAGCTAAGGACGTTGGCGCCTCCAGATCCCAACAGTTTACCCAGGAATTATGACTCCAACGCCAGATGTGCCTTTCATTCAAATGCACCTGGCCACAGTACAGAAAAGTGCAGAGCCCTGCACATGAAGGTACAAGACCTAGTAGACTCAAAAGCTCTGAATTTCGCACCACCACCCAATGTCAACAAAAATCCTATGCCACATCACGGAGGTCCCAGAATCAACGCTATTGAAGAAGACAAGCCGTCTTATTTAATAACCTGTGTGGGTCAGATTCGGACACCGTTGGTAGAGATTAAGGCTCAGCTCCTCGAATGTCAAATGTTCCCAGGGTGTGAGTTAGGGTGTGCTTACTGCAATATTTCAGTAAATGGGTGCGATAACCTGAGGAATGGCATAGACGGTCTCATTCAGAGTGGCCAACTTCAAATCACCACATCATTTCCAACAAATCCAGCAATCTCAACAGCAACAATTCCGGTATCTCCTACAACTGCAGCAACCATTGTTCCTGACAATTCTTCGGCTTCATCAACAAGTACTTCATCTATCATCTCAACTGATCAGCCATCAACAAATTTTCCTTCTACAACTTCAGCACCACTCCAGTTTGAATCTCCTACAACAACAACGTCCATCCTTCCGACAATATCTCCTACAACATCAGCAACAAATCATGAAGACGTCTCAACTGTCACAATATTTTATGATCCTGAAAACAACTTTGCCTACAACTCAGAAGGTGCTGCTCCCATCAGAGCACCAGTCACAATTTATTATGATCCGCAAACTATCACAGTCCCTTCTGCAGCTGCCATCAGTCCAGTCACTGTCACAGTGCCTGGACCAGTACCTTATGAAAGCAATAGGGCCATCCCTTGGCACTACGGCTCTGATGTATACTGTGAAGGAAAGAAAATCACTCTTGAACCATCAACACCTGCACCACAAATAGACAATGTGGGAGGAGGAGGAGGCTTCACTCGAAGCGGACGTCTCTTTGCTCCACAAATTCAGAGACCCACTGCTGAAGCAGAAGCTGCTGCCAAGGAAAAAGGGAAAAGCTTGGTGCAAGAAGAGCAGACTGTTAAAGAAGCTTTGAGAACACCCTTTGATCAAGAGGTTGATGAGTTCATGCGAATCATCAAGAGAAGTGATTACAAAATAGTGGATCAGCTTCACCAGACGCCATCTAAGATCTCTATCCTATTATTGCTTATGTGCTCCGAAGCCCATCGGAATGCACTACTCAAAGTCTTGCACGCAGCTTACGTGCCTGAAGAGATCACTGTCAATCAGTTGGAAACCGTGGTTGGAAATGTTACAGCTAGCAATGGGCTAGGGTTCACCAATACTGACTTGACAACGGAAGGCCGCAACCATAACAAGGCCTTGCACATCACCATGGAATGTAAAGGTGCAGTCCTTTCTCATGTGCTGGTAGACACAGGGTCATCCCTTAATGTCTTACCGAAAAAGGCCTTGGTGAAGCTAGAATATGAAGGATTAGCATTGCGTCCCAGTAACCTGGTAGTGAGAGCCTTTGATGGTTCTAAGAGATCAGTTCTGGGAGAAATTGAGCTGCCTGTGACGATTGGCCCACAAACGTTTAAAACAATCTTCTATGTGATGGACATTCAGCCTGCCTACAGCTGTTTGTTGGGTAGACCGTGGATTCACGCCGCTGGCGCAGTAACGTCTACCCTTCACCAGAAGTTAAAATTTGGGTGGGAAGGCCAAGTTGTTACTATCTGTGGGGAGGAGGATATTTTTGTTAGCCATCTGGCTACCTATAAGTATATTGAGATGGATGGGGAGATCCATGAAACAATGAGCCAAGGGTTTGAGGCCCTGAATGTTAATGAAGCATCTGTTGTATCTGGAATCTCCATGTCATCTTATCAACAAGCCCGGAAGGTTGTTGAGGAAGGAACTGCCCAAGGTTGGGGCAAGGTTTTATCTGTGGAGGAGAAGAAAGACAAATTTGGGTTGGGTTACAGACCAACTCAACAGAATCAAGCGGAGGCTGCTGAGAAGCCCAGTTTTGTCAGTGGGGGAATGCTCACCCCTGATGCTATCAACAATTTGGAAGACGAGCTGGAAGAAGAACGCAACCTGGAAAGCTGGATTCGTCCAAAAATCCCGGGGAGCAGTATCTCAAACTGGTCTTCCCAGGAAATTATAAGAGTTACTCATGCAGAGTAATTATTATTTCCTGTATTTTTATAGCATGCATCAAAGTCTTGCATCTTGCCCAAGATGACAAGACTCATTTTGTAACCGGGCCATCTGTACTTTTTGTGCAACAAGATTAATCAATGAAATATCAGACATCTTTTTGCAAACGAGTCTTTTTCTTTTTCGCTCACTGTTTTTCCATTTTTCTTTTTGTACAAAAAAATAAATGGCAATGTTTTCAAAATGACAACTTTATTTCACTTTTCTAAGACAAGATTAAAATCAAATCACTAAAATGAACGAACTGAACCCTTGCAGAGTGTGCCTTCCAGACAGCACCGACAACAACGCGGCTATGACTTCGTATGACTTTGACAATCCGATCAATCAAGCTGATGAAGGGGTTGAAGAAGAATATGAGCTTCATGAAGAGCTAGCCAGGTTGTTAAGACAAGAGGAAAAGGTTATTACTCCTCACCAGGAGGAGGTTGAAGTGATCAATCTTGGTACAGATGAAGACGTGAAAGAAGTTAAAATCGGGGCCTGCCTACAAGACTCAGTGAAGAGACAACTGATTGACTTGCTTCAAGAGTATGTGGACGTGTTCGCTTGGTCTTATCAGGATATGCCAGGGTTGGACACCGACATCATTGTGCACAAGCTACCTTTGAGAGAAGAATGTCCACCGGTTAAACAGAAACTGCGTCGTACTCGTCCAGACATGGCTATGAAAATCAAGGAAGAGGTACAAAAGCAATGGGACGCCGGGTTCCTTGCCGTAACTAGCTATCCACCGTGGGTTGCTAATATAGTACCTGTGCCTAAGAAAGATGGCAAAGTAAGAATGTGTGTTGACTACCGGGATCTGAACAGAGCCAGCCCGAAAGATGACTTCCCTTTACCTCACATTGATGTATTGGTGGATAATACGGCTCAGTTCTCGGTATTCTCCTTCATGGATGGATTTTCAGGATACAATCAGATTAAAATGTCACCTGAAGACATGGAGAAGACAACATTCATCACACCTTGGGGCACGTTCTGTTACAAGGTGATGCCATTCGGACTGAAGAATGTCGGTGCAACATATCAACGGGCTATGGTAACATTATTCCACGATATGATCCATAAAGAAATCGAATGTTATGTGGATGACATGATTGCCAAGTCCCTTACTGAAGAAGATCACCTGGTAAATCTGCTGAAACTATTCAAGCGTCTGAGGAAGTACCAACTGAAGCTGAACCCCAACAAATGCACATTCGGGGTGCGATCTGGTAAGCTGCTGGGCTTTATTGTAAGCGAGAAAGGGATTGAAGTTGACCCTGATAAAGTCAAGGCTATTCAAGAGATGCCTGCACCGAAGACAGAGAAAGAAGTTCGAGGGTTCTTAGGTCGATTGAACTACATCTCACGGTTCATATCTCACCTTACAGCAACCTGTGAACCCTTGTTCAAACTGTTGAGAAAAGAACAGACGGTCAGGTGGAACGAAGACTGCCAAAGGGATTTTGACAAAATCAAAGAATACTTACAAGAGCCTCCAATCCTTATGCCACCAGTTGAAGGAAGACCTCTGATAATGTACTTGACAGTATTAGAAGAGTCAATGGGGTGTGTGCTGGGCCAGCATGACGAGTCTGGTCGAAAAGAGTATGCAATATACTACCTAAGCAAAAGGTTTACCGACTGTGAACAACGTTATTCACTGCTCGAGAAAACTTGCTGTGCTTTAGCGTGGGCTGCTCGCCGACTGAGACAGTATATGCTGACCCACACTACTTTGCTGATCTCGAAGATGGACCCAGTTAAGTACATATTTGAGAAGCCAGCTCTTACCGGACGGCTTGCAAGATGGCAAATGATCCTTACAGAGTATGACATTCAGTACACTTCTCAGAAAGCCATCAAGGGCAGTGTATTGTCTGAATATCTTGCTGAGCAACCCATTGATGATTACCAGCCTATGAGATTTGACTTCCCTGATGAAGACATCATGTTCATAAAAGCAAAAGATCATGAAGAGCCTGTTCACACTGAAGGGCCTGGCCCGGAAGAAGAATGGACTATGATGTTTGATGGGGCTGTTAATATGAATGGTCGTGGTGTTGGTGCAGTACTCATTACACCCAAAGGAGTTCACATGCCTTTCTCGGCAAAACTCACTTTCAACTGCACTAACAACGAAGCTGAATACGAAGCTTGCATTATGGGTCTTGAGGAAGCTATTGACCTCAGGATCAAGACATTGACCGTATTCGGAGATTCAGCTCTGGTAATTAATCAAACCAATGGCAAATGGTACACCCACCAGGATCATCTGATACCTTACAGGGATTATACAAGGAGGTTGTTGACTTTCTTTACGACAGTCAAGCTTGAGTATATCCCTCGGGACGAGAATCAGTTTGCAGATGCCCTGGCTACCATTTCGTCCATGATCAAAGTTCAAGCTGCCAACTTTGTACCTCAGATTTCAGTGTCCAGACTTGACAGACCAGCATATGTGTTCGCAGCAGATGTTGTTAAAGATGATAAGCCTTGGTTCCATGACATTAAATGCTTCTTGGAGGATCAAACATACCCACCCGGGGCATCTTCCAATGATAAGAAGACTTTGAGAAGGCTTGCTGGTAGTTTCTTTCTGAACACTGATGGGTCTTTATACAAAAGGAACTTTGATATGGTACTCCTCAGATGTGTTGATAAGGCAGAAGCAGATTTGTTAATGCATGAAGTGCACGAAGGATCCTTTGGTACCCATGCGGGAGGGCATGCCATGGCTAAGAAATTGTTAAGATCAGGTTATTACTGGATCACAATGGATGCAGACTGTTGTGCTTATGCCAGAAGGTGCCATAAATGCCAGATTTATGCAGATAAGGTGCATGTGCCTCCGAATCCTTTGAACATAATGTCTTCACCATGGCCCTTTGCTATGTGGGGCATTGATATGATCGGCAAGATTGAGCCAACTGCTTCAAATGGCCACAGATTCATCTTGGTCGCCATTGATTACTTCACCAAGTGGGTCGAAGCAGCCTCATATGCAAATGTTACAAGACAAGTGGTAGCCAGATTTCTGAAGAGAGATATCATCTGTCGATACGGAGTTCCCGAGCGAATCATTACTGATAATGATTCCAATCTAAACAACAAAATGATGGCAGAGCTATGTCGGGACTTCAAAATCCAACATCACAACTCTTCTCCTTACAAGCCAAAGATGAATGGCGCTGTTGAGGCAGCAAACAAGAATATCAAGAAGATTGTGCAGAAGATGGTAGTCACTTACAAAGACTGGCATGAAATGCTACCGTTTGCCTTGCATGGGTACCGCACGTCAATCAGAACATCCACTGGGGCAACGCCGTATCAACTTGTGTATGGTATGGAGGCAGTCCTACCTGTTGAAGTGGAATTACCCTCCTTGCGGGTACTAATGGATGTTAAGCTGAACGAAGCAGAATGGGTTCGGGCCCGATACGAACAACTGAGTCTGATCGAAGAGAAAAGATTGGCTGCAATCTGTCATGGGCAGTTATATCAGAAAAGAATGAAGAAAGCCTTCGATCAGAAAGTCAGGCACCGAGAGTACCAAGTAGGAGATCTTGTGCTAAAGAGAATCCTCCCTCCTCATACAGACCACAGGGGCAAATGGACTCCAAATTATGAAGGACCATTTGTGGTAAAGAAAGTTTTTTCCGGTGGAGCACTGATGCTCAGCACCATGGATGGTGAAGACTTCCCGTCCCCTGTGAATTCAGATGCAGTTAAAAAATACTTCGCATAAAATGACCCGCTGGACACAAAAACAGAATGTAAGTCCAGGCAAAAATAGGGCATCCCGGCGAGTCAAAAACAGAATAAAAGACTCGGGCAAAAATAAGGGAAAATAAACAAAAATGTACACCCGCTGAGTTGAAAAGCCGCATTGGACAGCTCAGGCAAAAATGAGTATCCCGAGGGATTGAAAACCCGAAAGGGCGATCCATGCAAAATAAGGGAATAAGCGAACAACTGCAGTCTAAATTCGTCTGTATCGTTTACAACTTGGTAAGCTTCGAAAGGATCAAGCCTCAGTCAGAATCAGCCTTCTTCAGAAAGCAAGACGAGAAGAACGTCAAAAGTCATACGAGTCATAGTAAAGAGGAAGCTCCTTAAAGCGTCATCAACATTGCCAGCATTTTGTTTCTCAATTTGTAACAATCTCCTCATTTCAGGGGATTTGTTTCTTTGACTGTATCTCGCCAATTCAGGGCATATGAATTAATAAAATCAGATTTTCAGTCATGTCTCGTCTTGTACATTTTTATTTGCAAAAAAAATGTCTGATAAAGAAAAATTGATTGCATAGAATACAGATGTCTATCTTCAAATAAACACATGCTTGCAGGAAATATACTTACTCTCAGGAGTATCTAAACCCCTATGACGGAATCCGGTAAGGGATACCTCGGGATCACTTGTATGTTTCTATCTTTGCAGGATTGCAGGAATCCGAAGCGCAACATGGGGCATGTAGGCTTCATCCCAGTAAGCTGGCAAATCAACACTCAATCTTGGCACCCAGAGTGCTGTCTCCCCAGCTGAGTTGCCTCTCATGACTTCCCCCAGCTGAGCTGCCACTTGCTACTGCTCCCAGCCGAGTTGCCATTTCATCCTCAGCCGAGTGCAACAATCAGGGAGCCATCCCCCCACGGAGCTTCAGCCTCTATCCAGAAAAGCAGCGCATAGAAGATCACAACAGAGTGAAGAAAGCTTCTACAAACCCCAGCTGGGTCTTTAATTTATTGGAATGGGTCTCTCAGTGACCCGAATCCCCAAGTAGATATCATATCATCAGATCTACCAATGATCTCATCCCCAGCTGGAATGTCTATTTCAAGCAGATCGGCCAAAGATCTTCACAAGCAACGGGATCCGAAATCCCGGTTTGGTATCTTTGCACAATCATAGCATTCGCATCATATTCACCCACAAAGCGTAGCATTCCGTTTTAACACGGAGCATTACGGCAAAAATCAAACATATAGCATATTCATAAGCCATGTTTTGAATCAACACTTGTGAATAATGACAATCCGTCAATATACAGAATACTTCCCCCAAATCCCCAGCGGAGGTTCCCCAGCAAAAGCAGTGGCCTCACATTCCCAAACACCAGTATATATACCCTCTTTGGCACCCGACCGTGTCATCACTCCCCAGTGAAGTCACCCGAATACCCTGTGCAGACAGAACCACTCATATTACAGATACTCTTCGACACCCATCTGTGTCATAACCCAGCAGAAAGCCAAAGACATCCTCTTTGCACTCACCTACTTGTATATACATCCTTTGACACCCGTCCGTGTCATATCCCCAGCGCAGTCATCTACACTTTGTATACCAGATATTTTTTCATATCACACTCTTCTCCTTTTGACACTCGTCCGTGTCACTCTCCCCAGCAGTTAAACACTCATCTATACACCACTCACTCTTATACTGATACTCGTCCGTATCTTATATATACCACTTACATCCCCACAGATTCAACACTAGTCCTTGTTCTTTGTTAACTCGTTGGTACTCTTCCGTACCATCATCTCAGAACATGCATCAAGGGTTTGTTTCTGCATGATACTCGTCCGTATCATAGTCTTAAGGATGCTCGTCCGCATCTTTAATCCATACACTGTGTCAAACACTCATGTCTTGTAAATATAGATACCCGTCTGTATCTACTCTTCCCCAGAAGAGTCCCTTCAGATTCAACACTCGTCCGTGTTCTCTGTTAACCAGTTGATACTCGTCCGTATCACCATCTCTGAACACGTGTCAGTATTTGTTTCTACCCGATACTCGTCCGTATCGTAGTCTTAAGGATGCTCGTCCGCATCTTTAATCTATACACAACATCTAAACACTTATACCTTTTGTTTCTTGAATATAAACACTCGTCCGTGTTTACTATTCCCCAATAGATCGCCAACAAAGCAAATTTTCTTTTTATCTGACACTCGTCCTGTGTCACGATAAACCCTGAGAGCAGCCGTACCCTGCTAGGTGGTCGTCCTCCACCTCTTGATGGTCGTCCTCCATCATGCTCATCCGATGGCCGTCCCCATCGTTGATTTTTAGCAGCCGTCCCCTGCTAGGTGGTCGTCCTCCACCTCTTGATGATCGTCCTTCATCATTTTATCCAATGGCCGTCCCCATTGTTGATTTTGGTTATCTGACATTCGTCCTATGTCATGATAAACCCCGAGAGCAGCCGTCCCCTACTAGGTGGTCGTCCTCCACCTCTTGATGGTCGTCCTCCATCATGCTCATCCGATGGCCGTCCCCATCGTTGACCTTTTATCCGGCATTCGTCCTATGTCGCGATATTTTCGGCAGCCGTACCCTGCCAGGTGGTCGTCCTACACCTTAGATGACCATCCCTCATCTTAACCCAACAGAGCAGTCGTCCCCTGCTAGGTGATTATCCTTCACCTTTGATGATCGTGCCTTATCATCTGTCTATTTCATTTATTCTTTAACCCGATGGCCGTCCCCGTCGTGGTCCCTTTTCTGTTTAACCTGATGGCCGTCCCCGTCGTTGGTTACTTTACTTTATGAACTTGATGGCCGTCCCCGTCATGTTTCATTAATCCCCAGAGATTTTTATAACTTTATCTTGATGGCCGTCCCCATCATGATTCTTTTATCCCCAGCATGTCGGCCGTCCCCGTCATTGCTTTATTTTCCGCACTTTTCCCAGCATGTCGGTCGTCCCCGTCATTGCTCTTTACCCAGCAGTCATCCTCTGCTTGACGGTCGTCCTCCGTCGCCCACACTTTACAATATACTTTATTTTCCTTTACAATCTATATCCCTTTTCTTCTTCATTCTGTGAGTGCAAATTTTGGACTGTCTTTGGTATTCAACCACAAGTTATCTTGTTTGCCTGATAAGCCGTCGCTTACAACCTGCACAGTTAACTCGTGTTTGAATAGGGGCAGCTGTAAACACCCCAAATTTGCCCTCACCCATTCACACCATGGCTTGTGATCATCTCATATGCATAAACACAATCATATCATCTCATATCACATTTTTTTGATTCACTGCATAGATTCAAAGTCATCTGCACCTAGGGTTTGTGATCTGAGCAATCCAAGAGCCTCTTTAGCCACTCCAAAGGTCAACTAATCACTTCAAAGGGATCCATGTATGTTATTATATCATATTACATCCTCTCAAAGTCAAAAATGCCAAAGAATCACAAGAACTAGGATTGGTATGGATGCAGAGCCAAGTTTGACTGCACAGATGACCTAAAATTAGGGTTTTGGTTTCAGAGGCCATAACTCCAAATTTTTTGGTCATTCTTGTTTCTATTGGTCTCTATATGGTATAGGGAGTATGCATATCAATTTTCATGAAGAAATTCCATGGGGAAGTCATCTGATCAAGGGTTGACTTTTCAGACGAGTCAGTGCAAAATCAGGGCATCTGAGGCCCCCAATGACCCAACCAAGGGGTGATCTTCATCATTTTGAGTGTATATGATCTTTATTTGATCATGGAAGAAGTTTTAAGTTCACAAAATTCAAAAATTACAAGTTTTTGCAAAGTTGACTTTTTAGGGCATGGTTGACTTTTAAAGAATGTGTCATTTTATGCCACTTTTCAAGCCTTGCTTTTTGATCCAAAAATGTTTCAAATGGAAAACCTTTGGTCATGAAAGTTGTAGATTAGATCTTTCCCTTTTCAAAAAGTACAAGAACATGATCTAATTCATTTTGTATCAAAAGTTATGGTGTGTCAAAGTTGGCAAAAATCACTAAATTTCAAGTTATGCCTCAAATGAGAAACTTGCAAGAACTTTGTACCAAGGCATTTGTAACCTCTAATTCATGTCTAACCATCACATAAACATCACATGTGACCAAAAATTCAGAATGGACTAAGTATTTCTCACTTCCCATGGTTTGTGTGGCAAGAAAGTTACATGTGAACCAAAGATGATCAACTTGCAAAACCATCATCACACTTTCACCAACTTGTTGCCTTGGCTGCTGAACCACCCTAGCCTCACTCACACACCATGCTGGGCCAGCCCACACTCTTGTACCAAGCTAGAACTTAGCCCATGCCTCTCTTACAAAAAGGTTGACAATTTGCAAAAGTGAACTTACCTATCACAGCAGGCCAGGTCACATCATCTGACCAATGAGATTATTTTATGCAAGCCAAATGCTAGCCATTTCACATAAGGAGCCAGCCTGAAACAAGCCCTAAGAGAACATTCACAAAAACACTCCAATCTGCATTTCCTTCGAATCATCTTCCACAGGCCTCAAACACTCAAACAAACTCCACTAATCATCTCACCATGCTTCATTAAGCCCAAGCCAACACTCAAAACAGCCAGAAGCACACTAGAATACAGCCTTCACAAAAACTGTCACAAAGCTTCTCTTCTTCGAATCACCTTCCACAGCCACCAAACATCCAAACTCTTTTCACCAACAAATCAAACACATCAAAAGGAACCAGAATCAGCCATTAACAGAGCTTGAAACCACTCACACACAGAACTCATTTTCTGCTATATCAGATTGGAATCTCTCAAAATAGCTTGCTTAAGCTCATTCCAAGCCTACCATTAGCACCAGGGGAATCAGTGGAGCAAGCTTGCACCAAAGAATAGCTCTGAAAGCCCAGAAACAGGAGTCTCCATCTCAGGTATGGCCATGAAACTTTTCTCTCAGAGCTTGATTTTTAAGTTATAAATTGATTGTGTATGTCTTGCTGATCATGGGGATGGTTTTAGAATTAGAAATGAGTGAGAAATGAGGATTTACCAGGGCTCTGAAACTTTTCCCGTGAATCTTCATGGCTTCGTTTCTCTTAGTTTAAGCATGAGAAATTTAGTTTGAGAGGTGTTTTGAGTGAGGTTTGAGTAGAGGAACATTTCCCTGGCTTTGATTTGAAGAATGGTGGCCTGAATCGTATTCTAGGGTTTTGTTGTTGCCGGAGAAGATGACCGGAGCTTCCCTCCGGTCACCTGAATGTCATTTGCCCTAATCTCAGGTCATTAAGTCCATTTGAATCTTGAGCGTAGGATCCTTTGACTTTCCTTGACTTCGCGCGTGGATGAGTGGTTCAGATGGGTCCTTTGTGCCCTAATCACCATTAACTCATTTAATTATTTCATAAAACTTAATTAAAGTCAGAAGCAATCTGGACCCTTCATAAACGCGCGCGGTCAATGGTTTCCACCCCAGTTCAAATCTCCACCATCAGATTGAAATACTTTCCATTTTATTTTGTTTTTATTTCATTTTTTCTCATTTAACTTGAGTAATTTATTTAAAATAGTAAAAATTGTTTGAAAATTATGAAACTTTTTGTCAAGAGTTTCATTAATTTTTGAAACACAAAAATATTTTTATTTTCATTTTTAGCATTAAAAAAGTATTTTTTAAATATTTAAAAGTTTCTTTTTAATTAATTAATGAGAATTAATTAATTAAAAATACTTTTAGGTATTTAAAAATCACCAGAAAATTCATGAAGTGTTCTAAGACATTTAGAAACATTGTCCAACCTTCAAACCAAATTTATTTTTTGATCTTGATGCATTTTGAGAATTTTCCATTGAATTAAAATCATTTTGATGCATTATTTTGATCCAAAGTTCAAAAAATCATTTCTGCCTATCCATGAAGAGTTGGACATTGATTCTTTTTTAATTGCATTGTGTTTAGCATGTAGTTTGTGAGATTAAATGGCCATGATTTGATCTTTCATTTTCCATTTGTTTGGTAATTTTCTTGTTAAGGAGCCCTAAAACCCTAGAAATCTTAAGAAAATCATATCTTGAGTTAGGTTAGGAGTTGAAACTTCTCCTTTGGGCAGTGAGTTAGTATAGGATTAGGGATCCTTTGAGTGCATTTTCAATTTTTTATAATGTTGTTTGCTTCTGATTTTGGTTTGTGTTTGATGTATGATTCATAAACCCTAATTTGGGCTTCCATATGCATCCATCTTGCATCTTCTTGCATAACATGACTTGCCATGACATTCCATGCTTCCATTTGATTCATTTGACATCATAAGACATATTGAAAGCATGTTTGATCATTGCATCATGTGTTTTCCATGTTGTATGCCATGTGCACTTCATAACTTTTCATGTATGTCCATGGTTCCTAACTTGCTTCATTTGCATTCATGAACTTGTATGATCATTTCCAGGTGCTGCCTCATGCTTGTAGCATCTAATAACATCATTAGCATCATGTAAATGCTTCTGGTTTTGTTTCTCATCATGTCATCTCATCCCATTTTGCATTGCATTGCATTCCCTTTCTAACCTTTCAGGTGGTAAGTGATTTTGAGAAGTGAATTTGCCTTCACTTCTCATACTTTCTTCTCATCCCTCTCTTGCATTCTTGCTGCATTTTTGTATATGTTTGAGTTTGAGCTTGCTCATCCTTCTTCCTCTTACTTTCTTTCTTCAAGTGACTTGACTTCTTGAATGAAGCAAGTTACTTTGCTCCTCCTGATCCTTTCATCTGCTTCCTGGTGGTTCCATTGAAGATTTCTCTTGAAAACCTCACAAACCTTAGGGACAACCAAGCATGACAATGACTAGGGTTTTGATTATTTTCCCCTCTTAGTTTTACCTTTGTGTCTCTTTGAGTCTTCTCTTCTCACCTCATAGTCAGGGACTAAACCCTAAAGGCTTTAAGGCTTTGTGGTTAAGCTTATGCCTGCATCCTTCTCTTAGGATGGAGTGTATAACTTTAATCCTAAGTGTTAAACCCTTAATGTGTTTAACTCCCTTAATCAATTCACTTAATAATCATCAAGACATCACACTTGTAACTTGGGCCTTGCATTAGGGTTCTAATTCTTCCTTAATTGGTTAAGAAGGACTAACCCTAGTGTTAATGGACAAGTCCCCCTCAAGTTGTCTTACAAACCCTAAAAAATCACTTCATCATCATACCATTTAATAAAATCCACTTAATCAAAAGGCTTGTTTTGTCATGAGTTTAATCCCTAATCATGGATTAAGTTGAGGAGCTTTCCTCAGCTTAAACATTCTCATCTATTATCCTTCTATTAGGATGGTGTAATGAGTCTGTTTAATCTTTGATTATGGCTTAACCTCATTACTCAACACTAAACAAAAACACCAAAAACATCTAATTAATCTCAAGTAGGTCAATGATCTTAATCCTACACCAAAGGTGATTAAGTGTGAGAATCTGACTTCACACTTAGGGTATTCTCATTACCCCTAATCAGAGGGAAGATGTGATGAGTTTACTAACCCATTGGTTTAGGCTTAAGCTCATTAACTTATGACAAACTTTCAAAAGCAATAAAGACTGAAAACACAAAAACAAACAATAATCGTCTCCTCCGGGATTCTTTTCTCATCTCATTCACTCATAACCGAGAACTTGCTTCTTCCGTCTAATGCAAGACAGTTAGCACCTGAGCCAGACAGGTCATACACTTGAGCATAGGCAAGCAAGCAGTTCACAAGTCAATTCATCTTTCAGTCTCTTTGGGTCGAACTACGGTGTTCTGACTTCCTCATTGCACGAGAGGATACGTAGGCATAACTTAACAGTTATCGAACAAAAGTCTCTGTATATTCCCCCTCCTTCCAGCTTCATTCTTATAGCCTCATGATCTTGAGCATTTCACTCCTGTTCTTACACTGACACTATATATTTATACACTTCACACTTCCTTTACACTGACACATGTACATTCTTTTCCAACTATTTTATACACAGATTGCACTGACACTACCCCTTTAAAACACAAATCTTTTAAGCGTGGATCCCGTCGAGTACGGCGGACAATCTGGGTGCTAATACCTTCCCAGGTTGTAACCAACCCCCTTTCTCAGTCTCTCTGGTTCGCAACCGTCTTATCCATCTCTTTCTAGGTCTATGCAGCATTGCCTTTCCTCCGGGATAAAAATGCCTAGCTGGCGACTCTATTCATCTCCAGTGAGTTCACGGCTGTGTGTCCTCACTGTTCCCTTCGCCGACCGTTCGCGTTTGTACCTTTATCTGGGCCTGTCCCACTTATCGGGAGCGACAGCCAGCTCTTACCGGACGGGTTGCAAGATGGCAAATGATCCTCACAGAATATGACATCCAATACACATCTCAGAAAGCCATCAAGGGCAGTGTACTATCTGAATATCTTGCTGAGCAACCCATTGATGACTACCAGCCTATGAGATTTGACTTCCCTGATGAAGACATCATGTTCATAAAATCAAAAGATCATGAAGAGCCTATTCACACTGAAGGGCCTGACCCGGAAGAAGAATGGACTATGATGTTTGACGGGGCTGTTAACATGAATGGTCGTGGTGTTGGTGCAGTACTCATTACACCCAAAGGAGTTCACATGCCTTTCTCGGCAAAACTCACTTTCAACTGCACTAACAACAAAGATGAATACGAAGCTTGCATTATGGGTCTTGAGGAAGCCATTGACCTCAGGATCAAGACATTGACCGTGTTCGGAGATTCAGCTTTGGTAATCAATCAAACCAACGGCAAATGGTACACCCACCAAGATCACCTGATACCTTACAGGGATTATACAAGGAGGTTATTGACCTTCTTTACAACAGTCAAGCTCGAGTATATCCCTCGGGACGAGAATCAGTTTGCGGATGCTCTGGCTACCATTTCGTCCATGATCAAAGTTCAAGCTGCCAACTTTGTACCTCAGATCTCAGTGTCCAGACTTGATAGACCAGCATATGTGTTCGCAGCAGATGTTGCTAAAGATAATAAGCCTTGGTTCCATGACATTAAGTGCTTCTTGGAGGACCAAACATACCCACCTGGGGCATCTTCCAATGATAAGAAGACTTTGAGAAGGCTTGCTGGTAGTTTCTTCTTGAACACTGATGGTTCCCTATACAAGAGAAACTTTGATATGGTGCTCCTCAGATGCGTCGACAGGACAGAAGCAGATCTGCTAATGCATGAAGTGCACGAAGGATCCTTTGGTACCCATGCTGGAGGGCATGCCATGGCCAAGAAGTTGCTGAGATCAGGCTATTACTGGATCACAATGGATGCCGACTGTTGTGCCTATGCCAGAAAATGCCACAAATGCCAGATTTATGCGGATAAAGTGCATGTGCCTCCCAATCCTCTGAATGTGATGTCTTCACCCTGGACCTTTGCTATGTGGGGCATTGACATGATTGGCAAGATTGAGCCAACGGCTTCGAATGGCCACAGATTCATCTTGGTTGCCATTGACTATTTCACCAAGTGGGTTGAAGCAGCTTCCTATGCCAACGTTACAAGACAAGTGGTAGCCAGATTTCTGAAAAGAGATATCATCTGTCGGTACGGAGTTCCCGAGCGAATCATTACTGATAATGGTTCCAATCTAAACAACAAAATGATGGCAGAACTGTGCCGGGACTTCAAGATCCAACATCACAATTCTTCTCCTTACAGGCCAAATGAACGGCGCTGTTGAGGCAGCAAATAAAAATATCAAGAAGATTGTGCAGAAGATGGTAGTCACTTACAAAGACTGGCACGAAATGCTACAGTTTGCCTTGCATGGGTACCGCACGTCAATCAGAACATCCACTGGGGCAATACCGTATCAGCTTGTGTATGGTATGGAAGCAGTCCTACCGGTTGAAGTTGAATTACCCTCTCTACGGGTACTGATGGATGTTAAACTGAGTGAAGCGGATTGGGTTCGGGCCCGATACGAACAACTGAGTCTGATCGAAGAGAAAAGATTGGCTGCAATCTGTCATGGACAGTTATATCAGAAGAGAATGAAGAAAGCCTTCGATCAGAAAGTCAGGCACCGAGAGTACCAAGTAGGAGATCTTGTGCTGAAAAGAATCCTCCCTCCTCATACAGACCACAGGGGCAAATGGACTCCGAACTATGAAGGACCATTTGTGGTAAAGAAATTTTTCTCTGGTGGAGCACTGATGCTCAGCACCATGGATGGTGAAGACTTCCCGTCCCCTGTGAATTCAGATGCAGTTAAAAAATACTTCGCATAAACTGACCCGCTGGACATAAAAACAGAATGTAAGTCCAGGAAAAAATAGGGCATCCCGGCGAGTCAAAAACAGAATAAAAGACTCGGGCAAAAATAAGGGAAAATAAACAAAAGAATGTACACCCGCTGAGTTGAAAAGCCACATCGGACAACTCAGGCAAAAATGGGTATCCCGATGGATTGAAAACCCGAAAGGGCGATCCATGCAAAATAAGGGAATAAGCGAACAACTGCATTCTGAATTCGTCTGTATCGTTTACAACTTGGTAAGTTCCGAAAGGATTAAGCTTCAATCAGAATCAACATTCTTCAGAAAGCAAGATGAGAAGAACGTCAAAAGTCATACGGGTCATAGTAAAGAGGAAGCTCCTTAAAGCGTCATCAACATTGCCAGCATTTTGTTTCTCAATTTGTAACAATCTCCTCTTTTCAGGGGACTTGTTTCTTCAACTGTATCTTGCCAATTCAGGGCATATGATTTAATAAAATCAGATTTTCAGCCATGTCTCGTCTTGTACATTTTATTTGCAAAAAGTGTCTGATGTCTAAAAGAGAAAACTGATTGCATAGAATACAGATGTTTATCTTCAAAAACAAAAACACGCTTGCAGGAAATATACTTACTCTCATAAGTACCTAACTCCTATGACGGAATCCAGTAAGGGATACCTCGGGATTATTTTGTGCGTTTCCCTATCTTTGCAGGATTGCAGGTATCCAGAACGCAACTTGGGGCATGTAAGCTTCATCCCAGCAAGCTGGAAAATCAACACTCACTCTGTCTTAGCACCCAAAGTGTGTTCTCCCCAGCTGAGTGGCCACTTATTACTTCCCCCCATCAGAGTTGCCAGGGCATCACGGAAGGCGCCCATATCCCCGGCTGAGTCAAGAATCCACCTCAACAGAATTTCTAAGGAGGTCATTCAGTGATCTCTCTTTCTCCCCAGCCGAGTTGCCGCTTCATCCTCAGCTGAGTACAAAGGTCAGGGAACCATTTCCCCACAGAGCTCCAGCCTCTATCCAGAAGAGCAACGCATGAAGGGATCACAACAGAGTGAAGAAAGCTTCTACAAACCCCAGCTGGGTCTTTCATTTATTGGAATAGGTCTATCAGTGACCTGAATCCCCAAGCAGATATCATCTCATCAGATCTACCAATGCTCTCACCCCCAGCTGGGATGTCCATTTCAAGCAGATCGACCAAAGATCGTCACAGCAGTGGGATCCGAGTCCCGGTTTGATATCTTTGCATAATCATGGCATTCGCATCATATTCACTCACAAAGCGTAGCATTCCGTTTAACACGGAGTATTACGGCAAAAATCCAACACATAGCATAATCATAAGCCATGTTATGAACCAAACATTTGTGAATAATGACAATCCGTCAGAATGCAGAATGTTTTCCCCAAAATCCCCACCAGAATCCCCAGCAAAGCAGTTGCCTCACATTCACAAACACCAGTATATACCCTCTTTGGCACCCGTCCGTGTCATCACTCCCCAGTAAAGTCACCGAACACCCTGTGCAAACAAAACCACTCGTATTACAGATACCCTTTTTTTGACACCCATTTGTGTCATAACTCAGCAGAAAGCCAAAGACATCCTCTTTGCACTCACATATACCTATATACATTTTCTTGACACCCGTCCGTGTCGTATCCCCAGCGCAGTCGCCTACACTTTTACAACCCATATACCTGTTGATATTATTATACTTTTCTTTCTTGACACTCGTCCGTGTCACCCTCCCCAGCAGATAAACACTCATCTATACAATACTCATACTCACTACTCATGTTACACTCATACAGATACTCGTCCGTATCTTGTATATACCATTCATATCCCCACAGATTCGGCACTAGTCCTTGTTCTTTGTTAACTCGTTGGTACTCGTCCGTACCATCATCTCAGAACATGCGTCAAGCGTTTGTTTCTACATGATACTCGTCCGTATCATAGTCTTAAGGATGCTCGTCCGCATCTTTAATCCATACACTGTGTCAAAAAATTCTGTCTTCTTGAATATAGATACTCGCCTGTGTCTACTATTCCCCAGAAGAATCCTCTCAGATTCAACACTCGTCCGTGTTCTCTGTTAACCAGTTGATACTCGTCCGTATCATCATCTTTGAACACGCGTCAGTATTTGTTTCTATCCGATACTCGTCCGTATCGTAGTCTTAAGGATGCTCGTCCGCATCTTTAATCTATACACAAATATCTAAACACTCATACCTTTTGTTTCTTGGATGTAAACACTCGTCCGTGTTTACTATTCCCCGGTAGATTGCCAACAAAGCAAATTTTCTTTTTATCTGACACTCGTCCTGTGTTATGAAAACCTTGAGAGCAGCCGTACCCTGCTAGGTGGTCGTCCTCCACCTCTTGATGGTCGTCCTCCGTCATGCTCGTCCGATGGCCGTCCCCGTCGTTGACTTTTAGCAGCCGTCCCCTGCTAGGTGGTCGTCCTCCACCTCTTGATGATCTTCCTTCATCAGTTTTATCCAATGGCCGTCCCCATTGTCGATTTTTGGTTATCTAGCATTCGTCCTATGTCATGATAAACCTTGAGAGCAGCCGTCCCCTGCTAGGTGGTCGTCCTCCACCTCTTGATGGTCGTCCTCCATCATGCTCATCCGATGGCCGTCCCCATCGTTGATTTCTTTATCCGGCATTCGTCCTATGTCGTGATTTTCGGCAGCCGTACCCTGCCAGGTGGTCGTCCTCCACCTTAGATGATCGTCCCTCATCTTGTCCCCAACAGAGCAGCCATCCCCTGCTAGGTGTTCGTCCTTCACCTTTGATGACCGTACCTCATCATCTGTTTATTTCGTTTATTCTTTAACCCGATGGCCGTCCCCGTCGTGGTCCCTTTTCCTTTTTAGCCCGATGGCCATCCCCATCGTTGGTTACTTTGCTTTGTGAACTTGATGGCCGTCCCCGTCATGTTTCATTAATCCCCAGAGAATCTTACAACTTTATCTTGATGGCCGTCCCCATCATAATCTTATTTTTCCAGCTAGTCGGCCGTCCCCGTCTTGGCTTTACCTTTTATCCCCAGCATGTCGGTCGTCCCCGTCATTGCTATTTACCCAGCAGTCGTCCTCTGCTCGACGGTCGTCCTCCGTCGCCCGCACTTTACAATATACTTTATTTTCTTTTACAATCTATATCCCTTTTCTTCTTCATTCTGTGAGTGCAAATTTTGGACTGTCTTTGGTATTCAACCACAAGTTATCTCGCTTGCCTGTTATGTCGTTGCTTACATCCTGCACAGCTAACTCATGTTTGAATAGGGGCAGCTGTAAACACCCCAAATTTGCCCTCACCCATTCACACCATGGCTTGTGATCATTTCATATGCATAAACACAATCATATCACCTCATATCTCATTTTTTATTCACTGCATAGATTCAAAGTCATCTGCACCTAGGGTTTGTGGTCTGAGTAATCCCAGAGCTTTTTGAGCCACTCCAAGGGGCATCAATCACTTCAAAGGGGTCCATGTGTGTTCAAGTGTCATATTACATCCTCTCAAAGCCAAGAATGCCAAAGAATCACAAGAACTGGGATTGGTATGGAAGCAGAGCCAGGTTTGACTGCACAGATGACCTAAAATTAGGGTTTTGGTTTCAGAGGCCATAACTCCAAATTTTTTGGTCATTCTTGTTTCTATTGGTCTCTATATGGTATAGGGAGTATGCATATCAATTTTCATGAAGAAATTCCATGGGGAAGTCATCTGATCAAGGGTTGACTTTTCAGACAAGTCAGTGCAAAATCAGGGCATCTGAGGCCCCCAATGACCCAACCAAGGGGTGATCTTCATCATTTTTAGTGTATATGATCTTTACTTGATCATGTAAGAAGGTTGAAGTTCACAAAATTCAAGAATTACAAGTTTTTTGCAAAGTTGACTTTTTAGGGCATGGTTGACTTTTCATGAAATGTCATTTTATGCCACTTTTTCAACCCTTGCTTTTTGATCCAAAAATGCTTCAAATGGAAAAACTTTGGTCATGAAAGATGTAGATTAGATCTTTCCCTTTTCAAAAAGTACAAGAACATGATCTAATTCATTTTGGATCAAAAGTTATGGTGTGTCAAAGTTGGCAAAAATCACTAATTTTCAAGATATGCCTCAAATGAGAAACTTGCAAAAACTTTGTACCAAGGCATTTGTAACTTCTAATTCATGTCAAACCATTACACAAGCATCATGTAAGTCCTAAAGTTCAGATTGGACCAAGATTTCCTCATGTTTTAGGGCTTGTGGGACAAGAAAGTTTCATGTGAACCAAGGATGATCAACTTGCAAAAACCATCATCACACCTCATCCACTTGTTGCCTACAATGCTGAACCACTCTAGCCTCTCACTCACACCATGCTGCGCCAGCCCATGCACTTGTACTAGCCTAGAACTTGGCCCATGCTTCTCTTACACAAGAGTGGACTTTTTGCAAAAAGTTAACTTACCAATCACAAAAGCACAAGTCACATCATCTGACCAATTGGAGTTGTTTATACTATCCATTTGCTAGCCATTTCATACAAGGAGCCAGCCTGAAACAAGCCCTAGCAAGAGATTCACAAAATCACCCTCTCAAGCAAAACCTTTCGAATTTGTTTCCATAGCTCACAAACACAAAAACCAACTCCACTGATCAACTCACCTTGCTTCACTGAGCCAAAACCAGCAAGACTCAGGCCTGAACTAAGCAAGAACTGAGCTTCTCCATTTTTCACCCCCAAAGCCAGAACTTTCGAATCTCATTCCACAGCTCACAAACACCTGAACAAACTTCATAAACCTTCTCCATTCATCATCCTGGTCATAAAGAACCCTTCACCTTTGCCTGAAACAGCCTGGTTCACCAACACCATTTTCACCTGAGCTTGAGCAGAAGCTGTTCAAACTCCTTAACCAGCCAGCATAAATTTCTTCCAAGCATCCAAACATCATCTAGGGTTCACAAGGAGTGGTTTGCATCAAAGGAAGGGGTCAGAAAGTTACAAGAGTGAAAGCTTCGAAACTCAGGTAGCTCAAGAACTTTTTTCCAGAAATCCTTTTTCAAGTTCTTAAGTTATTCTATATGCTTTCCTGATCATAACTATGTCATTGGTTTTGAAAATGGTTGGAAAATGAGGATGTAATCGAGTTCTGAAACTCCCTGACCTAAAAAATGTTTTGTTCGATTCAAGAGTTTGAGGAAAAATAAATGATTTCTAGCTTAGGGTTTTGATTCAGGGGAGTGTGGGAATCATTTCTGTATGTTTGGATTTCATTTTGGTTGCGTTTTGTGGATTTTGTGGATTTTCAGGTGGGGTTCCCACCGGAGAAGATGACCGGAGGTCTTCTCCGGCCACCTGAAAATCATTAGGGTTTTAATCTTGCAATTAAGGGAGTTTGAATCTGGCACGTTGGATCAGTGGACTTTGTTGACTTGCCGCGCGTGTGTGTGGCTGAGATTCATCATTAAACCCTAAACCGAAATTAATTAATTCATAAACCAGATTAACCAAGTTTGAATGTGGGCCTTTGATCTGCGCGCGCAGTCAACCCATTCCTGGCCAGACTCAATCCTAGCCTTCCATCCTGCATACTTCAGTTTATTTTTATTTTTATTTCATTTTCTGTCATTTAACTTCCACGATTTATTTAAAATAGCAAAAATGCTTTAAAAATTATGAAATTTTTTACCAAGAGTTTCATTAATTTTTAAAATACAAAAATATTTTTATTTTCATTTTTAGCATTAAAAAAGTATTTTTAAATATTTAAAAGTTTATTTTTAATTGATTAATGAAAATTAATTTATTAAAAATACTTTTAGGTATTTAAAAATTACCAAAAAATTCATGAAATGTTTTAAGACATTTAGAAACATTGTCCAACCTTCAAACCAAATTTATTTTTTGATCTTGATGCATTTTGAGAATTTTCCATTGAATTAAAATCATTTTTATGCATTAATTTGATCCAAAGTTCAAAAAATCATTTCTGCCTATCCATGAAGAGTTGGACATTGATTCTTTTTGCATTGCATTGTGTTTAGCATGTAGTTTGTGAGATTAAATTTCCTTGATTTGATCTTTCATTTTCCATTTGTTTGGTAATTTTCTTGTTTAGGAACCCTAAAACCCTAGAAATCTTAAGAAAACCATAACTTGAAATTGGTTAAGAGTTGAGACCTCTCCTTTGGGCAGTGGGTTAGTATAGGTTTAGGGGTCCTTTGAGTGCATTTTCAATTTTTTTATAATGTTGTTTGCTTCTGGTTTTGGTTTTTGTTTGTTGCATTGATCATAAACCCTAATTTGGGCTTCCATATGCATCCATCTTGCATTCTCTTGCATAACATGACTTGCCATGACATTTCAAACATCCATTTGATTCATTTGACATCACAAGACATATTGAAAGCATGTTTGATCATTGAATCATGTATTTGCCATGTGCACTTCATAACTTTTCATGTATGTCCTTGCTTCTTAACTTGCTTCATTTGCATTCATGAACTTGTATGATCATCCACATGTGTGGTTTCTGGTTTGTAGCATCTCATAGCATCATTAGCATCATGTATATGCTTCTGGTTTTGTTTCTCATTATGTCATCTCATCCCATTTTGCATTGCATTTCATTTCTTTTCTAACCTTTCAGGTGGTAAGTGACTTTGAGAAGTGAATTTGCCTTCACTTCTCATAACTTTCTCTTCATCTCTTTTCATGCATCCTTGCTGCATTTTTGTGTGTGTTTGAGATTGAGCTTGCTCATTCCTCTTCTTCTTACTTTCTTTCTTCAAGTGACTTGACTTCTTGAATGAAGCAAGTTGCTTTGCTTCTCTTGATCCTTTCATCTGCTTCCTGGTGGTTCCATTGAAGATTTCTCTTGAAAACCTCACAAACCTTAGGGACAACCAAGCATGACAATGATTAGGGTTTTGATTAGTCTCCCCTCTTAGTGTTACCTTTGTGTCTTCTTTGAGTCTTCTCTTCTCATCTCATAATCAGGGACTAAACCCTAAAGGCTTTAAGGCTTTGTGATTAAGCTTATGCCTGCATCCTTCTCTTAGGATGGAGTGTGTAACTTTAATCCTAAGTGTTGAACCCTTAATGTGTTTAAATCCTTTAATCAATCCATATTAATAATCATCAAGACATCACACTTGTAACTTGGGCCTTGCATTAGGGTTCTAATTCTTCCTTAATTGGTTAAGAAGGACTAACCCTAGTGTTAATGGACAAGTCCTCCTCAAGTTGTCTTACAAATCATAAAATTCACTTCTTCATCATACCATTAATTAAAATCCATCTAATAAAGGCTTTGTTTTGTCATGAGTTTAATCCCTAATCATGGATTAAGTTGAGGAGCTTTCCTCAGCTTAAACATTCTCATCTATTATCCTTCTATTAGGATGGTGTAATAAGTCTGTTAAATCCCTGATTATGGCTTAACCTCATTACTTAACACTAAACAAAAACATCTAAATAATCTCAAGTAGGTTAATAATCTTAATCCTACACCAAAGGTGATTAAGTGTGAGAATCTGACTTCACACTTAAGGTATTCTCATTACCCCTAATCAGAGGGAAGATGTGATGAGTTTACTAACCCATTGGTTTAGGCTTAAGCTCATTAACTTATGACAAATTCTCAAAAGCAATAAAAGACTGAAAACTCAAAAACAAACAATAATCGTCTCCTCCGGGATTCTTTTCTCATCTCATTCACTCACAAACGAGAACTTGCTCCTTCCGTCTAATGCAAGACAGTTTGCATCTGTGCCAGACAGATCATACACTTGAGCATAGACAAGCAAGCAGTTCATTGGTCAATTCATCTTTCAGTCTCTTTGGGTCGAACTACGGTGTTCTGACTTCCTCATTGCACGAGAGGATACGTAGGCATAACTTAACAGTTATCGAACAAAAAGTCTCTGTATATTCTCCCTCCTTCAGCATTATTCTTTTAGCCTCATGATCTTGAGCAATTCATCCTCATTCCTGATCTCACACTGACACATCATTTACACACTTCACTTCTTTTACACTGACACTTGCATTCTTTCCAGCTTTGATACACAAATTGCACTGACACTACCCCTTTAAAACACAAATCTTCTAAGCGTGGATCCCGTCGAGTACGACGGACAATCTGGGTGCTAATACCTTCCCAGGTTGTAACCAACCCCCTTTCTCAGTCTCTCTGGTTCTCAACCGTCTTATCCATTTCTTTCTAGGCTTATGCAGCATTGCCTTTCCTCCGGGATAAAAATGCCTAGCTGGCGACTCTATTCATCTCCAGTGAGTTCACGGCTGTGTGTTCTCATTGTCCCTCTCGCCGACCGTTCGCGTCTGTACCTTTATCTGGGCCATTCCCCATTTATCTGGAGCGACAGGTACCTTCCTGGTGCTAGGATAGGTCTTGTGTCTTCTGAATATTTGTGTTTGCTTCTTCTTTAAGTCATTTCTTTCTTTAAGTGCTTACACTTCATCTTATTGCCTCTTTTGCTTCCATTTTGATATTGTTTGGTCTTGTGTGACCTTTCTCTTCATCTTGTTGGCTTCCTAAGCCCTTCTTCATATTGTTTTGGTTCTGGCCTTGAGCATTGTGTTCATATTTGGTGCATCTTGCTTGGCATTTTCCATAAGTGGGCATTTGTCTTCATATGTGTTCATGTTGCATCATTTTGAGTTGCATACTTCTTCTCCTCATTTCTTTGAGTTACATTTGCATTATGCATTTGTTCATATCATGTCACTTCTGATTGTGTGATGTTAGCATGTTATCTTGCTCATTTTGTTTCATTTATATGCATACTAACCTTGCAGGGGCTATGGTAAGTGTGAGATGTGGGAATTGAGTTCCACATCTCCATTTCTCATCTTCTCCTCTTATGTTTATATGCACTAACCATTTGTTGTTAGGCTTAGGCCTTTCTCATCCTTTCTTCTATCTTCTTCTTCTCTTCTTCATTAGGATAGAAACCTCACTAACCCTTAGGACATCCATGCATGTTAATACTTAGGATTATTTTAGTCCCCCTTAGACTTTTTCGTTTGAGATCCTTTTGGTTCTTCTTCTCTTCTCATCTCATAACTCTAAAAAACACTTTAATAAGTTTGGAGTGATGCATTGATCCATAGCCTTATCCCATGAGGTATGCTTGTAGTATTCCCATCTTGGGATAGTACAAGTTTACCTTGTGATGCACAAGTCTGATCAAGGTATCTTCTTCATAAAAGAAAAGCATAAAAAACACTTCTTCATTGTAAATACCAAAACACTTAATAAGTAAACAAGTTAGTAAGCCTAAGCCCTAATCTTTGGGTTCAAGTTTTGGGGATCTTCTCCTTACTTGAGTGTGCTTGTTCTATTATTCCATCTTGGAATGTAGCGACAAGTGCACATTCCATGGAAAAAAGCTTGAGTTCACTTCCTTGTGACACACTCAATAAAAGCTTTCTAAAAAACACAAACAAACAATAAGCGTCTTTCCTTCGGGAATTCTCTTCTCATCTCCTTCGCTCCGTACGCGAACTTGCTCCTACTTGTCACGTTGCAAGACGGTTACGCACTCGTCGTCCGAGTCTGCAACACCTGAGCAATGGCATAGGAAGTTCAAGCTTTAATTCACAAGCAATTTCCTTGTTACCCCTAGTTAGGGGAACTACGGCGTCTCTGATCCTCATTATCCTGATGAGGTACGTAGGCAGCGGGGTAGGGCCCGTTCGAGCACAATCTTTATTTTCCCTACATTTTTCCTTTGCTTTCTTATTTCAGTTCTTTTCCAGTTCCAGTTTCTTTTCATTTCTTTTCTGCAGTTTTCATACCCTCACCCTTTGAAACAGTTTCTTTTGCAAGCGTGGATCCCGTCGGGTACGGCGGACGATCTGGGTGCTAATACCTTCCCAGGTCGTAACCGACTCCCGAGCCCAGTCTCTTTGGTTCGCAGGACCTGTGTCCTTCCTCTTCTTTCTTCTGGTTTGTGCAGCATTACCATTCCCTTCCTTCGGGATAAAAATGCCTGGCTGGCGACTCTATTCTTTTTCCGCGCCACTTTCGCGTTTGTACCAGGATGGAAATCCGGGGAGCGACAGCTGGCAACTTTGCTGGGGATTGCACACCAGATGATCTCTGGTTCCCCTATGAGTCTCTCCCAGCGCTTGTGTGTTGTTGTTTCTTTGGGTGATGATTGTTTGTTGTGGCTTGTTGTATTTTATTGTTGTTTATTTACAGTTTTCAGTCTTTATTTACTGCATCATGTATATATACTGGACTGTCTGGACTGGTTTTCTGTTTGGTGGGATGGGTGTTACTTGTTCTTGAGAGATGAGCCAAGTACCCGGCTCGAGTGCACCATAGGACTTAGATTGGTTCCACTTTGGCCTCATGAGATCTTGTCATGGGGGTAGTAGTGAGTTCCACACCCAGGTTGCGATTGTCTTGGAAATGTATTGATTTGGGGATCTTCCTCTCTCATTACATGACCCTGACAGTTATGTGCAGCTGGGGACCGATCATTGAGAACCTTGTGGAAACATCCCTCTTTAGTGATGACAGTGGCAGCCCACATTTTGTGGCAAACCCATTCACATCCGAGGGCCCACCTGGGGATCACATAGGATGACCTTATTTCACGGACTCAGCTGAGGCCTCCCTGCGTAGTATATAATGCCAAACCGATTCTCTGATTTGGTCATGAGCCATTTCTCGGAGATGGTGACAGTATTATTGCTATTCGGCTTTGAGAGTCCGTGATGTCTAACCCGGAGCCTCTTACCAGTGAGATTGGGAGGGGTTTACAGGTGTGCAGGAACCCATGACCTCAACATACACTCGTCTATTCAGTGGTCCTTGTTATGATCTGTGGTCCTATGATTGTGATCTTTGGTTCTATGGTCCTATGGTTCTGGAGTTCTGGTTTTCTAGAGTTCTGGTTTTCTTGTTCTGGTATTCTTGGTACTGTGGTCCTGAGATCTTCTATCAGAGGGTTGTGATTATTAAAGAGTGTGACTCAGTGGACTTTTGGTTTGCCAATTATTCAAAGGGGCCCTTGTCAGTGATCCAGTTCAAATGGTCCCATTTGATCATATGCATGCATTGCATTGCATTTGCATCATTCTTTGCATTAACTGTTTGTGTTTCCTATTTTTTAGGTCATTGTTCTTAATCTGCTCCCAGTTCTGGTAATCTAATCTCCATGGAAGAAATCAGAAGAGTTCCGAGGAAAAAGAATGTGCATTATACCTTTCTTCAACCGGAAGTTAGAAGTGTTCAGAGGTTAGCGGGTCTGATGAACGATCAAGTCTTGGGAAATTTTAAGAAAAGATATGGCCAGATACTGAAGTTTGTGGACAAGCCCACTGCAGACCAGAAGGACAGTTTGCATACCCTGTTGCAATTTTATGATCCTCTGCTGCGCTGTTTTGTTTTTCCAGGTTACATCTTAGCTCCGACATTGGAAGAAATCTCCAGCATGCTGAATGTGTCGATCAGAGAGACGTTGCCATTCTACGGGTCAGAAGTTGTGCTTAAAGATGAAGACATAGCCAAGGTTTGTAGGTTTCCAGTTGCTTCAGTCAGGAAGGCTCTGCAGGAGAGTGAAGGAAAAGGTCTACCATGGAGTGTGCTTATCCCAAAGGCAGAGAGATATGCTACAGAGGCTAAGTGGAATGACTTTGGAGATTTGCTTGCACTGATGGTATATGGGTCCAGCCTGTTTCCTAGAGAGAAAGAGTTTGTCAGCTTGGAGGGGATCTCAATCTTTTCAAAAGGCAATCCAGTGCCTACCTTTGTGGGTGACTTCTACTACAGTGTCCATTACAGAAATGAGAAGGGTAGGGGTGGTCCAGTAGTCTGCTGCGCTCCTTTGTTTGCCGAGTGGTTTGCTAGACAGTTGCCTAAGTCAGGTGCCTTCAAAGAGATGAGGGACGAGTGGAGATGGTCCATAAGACTGATGGGGTTAACTATTTAAGATATTGCCTGGGGTTATGACAGGGATTTTCTAGGTGAGGAGTTGATGGTCAGTTGCGGAAGGTTTGCTGGAGTACCTTTGCTGGGAAGGAAAGGTGTCATCAGTTACTATCCAATATTATCCAGAAAGCAGTTTGGCTACCCTTTGAAAGATCCTCCTCAAATGGAAGAGTTTGTTGAATCTTTGTACTTTCCTGCTGAAGGGAACAAAGAGTTAGTTCAACAAGCAGTCCAAGCCTGGGCTCACAGGATAAGAAAGGGAAAGAAAGACTTCGGCCGAGTTGATCCCAAGACATATCCACCATATGTTGCATGGTTGCAAAGACATGTAGAGTCAGTTCTCATGCCTTTTTCAGTTGAGGCTCCACTTTATCCCAGAGAGGTGCCTAGTCAAAGCAGTAATGTCTCCTTGGAAGAGTACAAGAAACTAGAGGCTCGGCTGCATGAGGTCAGAATGGAGAATGCTGAGATGGTAAGCCTGTACCACCAAGCCAACAGGGCCAAGAATGAAGCTGAAGACAAGCTGCAGAAGCTCCAAGCCTCTCTAGAAGCCAAAGAGAAGGACTTTGCTGGTAGGGAAGCCCATTTCCACAGGTTGGGTATGATGGAAGCCCAAAGAGAAGCTGGGCGCAAGAAGACTCTAAAGACTCTCAAAGATGCTCGTCAATCAATTGCTTGGCTGCAGGGCCAAAGGGAGGAAGAGCAGAAGAAATTCAGAGAGAAAGAAGAGTTCTTTGAAGTTCAGATGGCCTTCAAGAAGGAGGAGGTGGAGCAAGTCCACACCATCTGGAGGGAAAAGACCCAACAGCTAGCACAAAGTCAGTTAGCTCTGGAGGAAGCAAGGAGAGAGATTGAAGAGCTCAAGTTGAGAGCGGGTGTCAAGAAAAGCAGGGCAGAGGTGGCAAATCTTGGGTCCTTAGCTTAGTTTATTTTTGCAGACTACCTACAGGCCTGTTGTAGGAGTCTTGCTTTTATTTTCTTTTGTCTTTATTTTATGTACTGGCTTGTAACCCTTCGGGGAATATTTCTGGTTGTATTTTGACTTTTAGCCTGCAGTGGTTTGTTCATATTCAGTATTAATGTGCAAGTTATCATTTTGAATGTGCAAGAATCGTTTGTCTGATACTGCTAATGTCTGAACACTCATCAAAAGAGAAAATTTAAAAGCTACTACTAAAAGTGATTGTCTGAGATTAGATGCCATAAATGGGGCATGCCAAATGCTTTAAACTTGGGAACATGAACAATTACATTGCATTGCATATAACCTGTTTGCTTGTTTTGCAGGTAGTGTCTCAGTTACTAACGTGTTTTGTGTTTCAGGAACTATAGCTCCCCGTAAAGTTCGGGAACAACCAGTTGCGCACCGGTATCCAACCAAGATTAACAGAGAATGAGCCATGGACCAGATGAAAGCGGACTTGGCATATCTGAGACTGAGAATGGATAACTTTATGACATTGATGGCCGGCATGGGGCAGAACCAAGAGCATCTGCGGGAGATGATTGAGAATCAGACCAGGAACACTGCTACTGCTGATAATCGTACCGGTGCGGGCGCACGTCAGGTTGAAGCTCCTGTTACACAACTAGGAGTGACTATAATCAATGATGGGTTGAATAATATTCAGATGGACAATCAGGACGAGCAGTTCACTCTACTTGACGAAGCTGAAGGTCAAGGAGCTGAGATGAACAAGAGGTTCGAGGAAATGGCTGAGCAAATCAAAGCTATTCAATCCCAGAGCTCCTTGGGATTTGACATAACAGATTTGGGCTTGGTTCCTGGAGTCAGGATCCCATACAAGTTCAAAGTTCCAACCTTTGAGAAGTATAATGGCACTGCATGCCCGAAGACCCATCTTCAATCTTTCGTGGGGAGAATTGCTGCTCACACGGATGATGAGAAGCTCTGGATGTATTATTTTCAAGACAGTTTGGCTGGAGCTTCGCTGGAATGGTACATGAAGCTCAGTAGAGTTAATATCAAGAGCTGGAAGGATCTAGCTGAAGCCTTTGTGAGGCAATATCAATATAACTTGGACATGGCTCCGAACCGCACACAGTTGCAGCACATGGCTCAAACGGCAAAGGAAGGTTTCAAAGAATACGCTCAGAGGTGGCGCCAGCTCGCTGCCAAGGTGCAACCACCGCTGCTAGAGAACGAAATGGATGACATGTTTATGGGTACTCTGCAGGGTGTGTTTCTTGAAAGACTGACGTCCAGTTCTGCCACTAAATTCAATGATATCATTATTGCTGGTGAGAGGGTTGAGACATTGTTGAAGATGGGGAAGATACAAGATCCTAGTGCTAGTAGCTCGAATGGAGTGAGGAACGCTTTCAGTGGACCTCCTAGAAAAAGAGAGGGCGAGACAAATGTTGTATTTGGCCGAGGCCGGGGCCGTGGTTATAGAAGACCCTATAAGCATGTGGCAGCTGTCACAATTCCTTCAGCTCCAGTGCAACAGATGCCACCTCCTCCACAACATCAACAACAACAACCCAGAAACAACTATCAGCAAAGACCGTATCAGCCAAGGAAAACTCGCCCAGCTAATAGGGTGATCGAGGTTATCCCTATGACCTATGTTGCTTTGCTTCCAAGACTGCTAGATTTGAATCTAATTCAAGTGAGAACTTTGGCACCACCACCTCCTGGAGAGCTTCCAGTAGGCTATGATGTCAATGCGCGATGCACTTTCCACTCTGGAGCACCCGGGCACTCGACTGAGAAGTGCAGGGCTTTGCATCACAAGGTTCAAGATCTTGTGGACTCTAAAGCAATCAACTTTGTGCCACCGCCGAATGTTAACTCGAACCTTATGCCGAATCATGGAGGGGCAAGAGTTAATTCTGTTGAGGGTGGTGACAAATTGAGTCTGGTGTTGAGTATTGATGAAGTGAAGACTCCTTTGAGGGTAGTGAAAGAGAGACTGCTGAATGGTCAAGTGTTTCCTGGTTGCTGTTTTGATTGTGAAGACTGTTTGAATGCTGAGAATGGCTGTGAGAAGCTGAAGATGGGTTTGCAGGGTTTTATTGATGATGGATCCTTGCAGTTCAGCAAAGTGGGTAATGAAGAGGCTGATGATGTGTCAACCATTACTATTTTCTATGATGAAGCTGACATGCCTGTCAGAAGAGGGCCGGTTACGATCTATGCTCCTCAGATTAGTTTGTGACTATCACTGTACCTGGGCCTATTCCGTACACAGACGATAGAGCCATTCCTTGGCATTATGGCTCAGAGGTATATGTAGCTGGACAGAAGATTGAGAGCAACTCTGTTGCTGTGGACCCGACTGTGGAGAATGTCGGAGGAGTTGGGGGTTTCATCAGAAGTGGTAGGTTATTTGCTCCCCCTATGCTGAGAGGGGATCCTGAGGCTGAGGCTTTGTCCAAAGCCAAAGGAAAACAAGCTGTCAAGGATGAGTCAACTACTTCTGTGGCTGGGCAGGGTACGTTTGAAAAAGAGGTCGAGGAATTCATGAGGATCATCAAAAAGAGTGACTACAAGGTGGTCGATCAACTGAACCAGACACCTTCTAAGATTTCCATCTTGTCACTGTTGATGTGCTCTCCCGCACACCGAGAGGCCTTACTGAAAGTTCTGCAAATGGCATATGTTCCTCAGGAAATTACTGTCAACCAACTTGAGGCTGTTGTAGGAAGTTTCAATGCTAGCCATGGCTTAGGCTTTACAGACAGAGACCTCACGTCGGAGGGCAAAAACCACAACAAAGCACTATATATCACTATGGAGTGCAAGGGGGCTGTGTTATCTCTCGTTCTTGTAGACACAGGCTCTTCCTTGAATGTGCTTCCGAAGAAGGCACTGATGAAGCTTAATGTTGATGGGATCGTCCTGAGACCAAGTGATCTGGTTGTCAAGGCTTTCGATGGTTCGAGAAGATCAGTTTTTGGAGAGGTTGAGTTGCCCGTCAAGATAGGCTCTCAAGTCTTCAAAAGTGTTTTCTACATTATGGATATCCAGCCTGCATATAAATGTTTGTTGGGAAGGCCGTGGATACATGCTGCTGGAGCTGTTACTTCAACCCTACATCAGAAGCTTAAATACGTGGTTGACGGCCAGGTCATCACAGTTTGTGGAGAAGAGGACATATTCGTGAGCCAATTGTCGACGTTCAAGTACGTAGAAATGGATGGTGAAATCCATGAGACTTTATGCCAAGCCTTTGAAGCAGTCAACGTCATCATCCTGACTCCTGTGGAGAAGAGCAATGAGAAGGAGGGCACATCCATCCATTCCTACAGAGAAGCAAAAGAGGTTGTTCAATCAGGCAGTGCCCAAGGCTGGGGCAAGCTGTTGGAGCTGGAAAAGAAAGATGATAAATTTGGCTTAGGGTATCAGCCTGGTGGATCTACTCCGAGTGGTAAGGCCATCACGTTCACAAGTGCGGGGTTGCTCGAACGCAGCCAGATCTGTACAGCAAGCCAAGATGGGGATAGTGACGGAGACTGGGACAACAGGATCCACCCGTGTGCGCCCGGCGAGGAGCTAGCAAACTGGTCTGCTGAAGACATTGTTCAAGTCACCTGGCTCTCAGAGTAATTATTTTGTTTCCTTTTATTAGCATACTACATTGTCAAGTCCAGCATTCTGCCCAAGATGCTTGGATCCATTGTATTGGGCCACCATGTTTTATATTGCATCCTATTTTGCTATGAAATAAAAGGACATTTTCAGACAAACTGTGTTCCCTATCTTTGTTTTAAACTTTTTCACAAAAAAAAACATAAAAATGGCAATGTGTTTTTCCTTATGTTTTTGTGTTAGCGTCTCTTTTTCAAATAAGCAGATTCTGAATGAGCACATCATCTGTGCAGTGTTGATCACCCGGATTCCACGGATAACGTTCCTGCTATGACTATGCATGACTTTGATAATCCAGTCTACCAAGTTGATGAAGGGGTTGAGGAAGACTGTGACCTCCCTGAAGAATTGGTCAGATTGTTGAAACAAGAGGAACGAGTTATTCAGCCTCATCAAGAAGAGATTGAGATCATCAACATTGGCAGTGAAGATGCAAAGAAAGAGATCAAAATTGGGGCCAGTCTGCAGGCCGATGTCAAGAAAAAGCTGATCAGTATGCTGAAAGAGTATGTGGATATCCTTGCTTGGTCATATCAAGATATGCCAGGTTTAGATACCGACATCGTTATGCATAAGCTACCTCTGAGAGAGGACTGTCCTCCTGTAAAGCAGAAATGAGAAGAACTCGTCCTGACGTGGCGATGAAAATTAAAGAGGAGGTTCAGAAGCAATGGGATGTCGGTTTCCTTGTTGTGACTAGTTACCCACCTTGGGTAGCTAACATCGTACCTGTACCAAAGAAGGACGGCAAGGTCCGGATGTGCGTTGACTACCGGGATTTGAACAGAGCAAGCCCAAAAGATGATTTTTCGTTGCCACACATTGACGTGTTGGTAGAAAATACTGCTCAATTCTCAGTGTTCTCCTTCATGGATGGCTTCTCCGGATATAACCAGATTAAAATGGCGCCGGAAGACATGGAGAATACAACGTTCATTACCCCGTGGGGTACATTCTGCTATAAGGTCATGCCCTTTGGTTTGAAGAACGTCGGGGCAACTTATCAACGGGCGATGGTCACATTATTCCATGACATGATCCACAAGGAGATTGAGTGTTATGTGGACGATATGATTGCTAAGTCCCGAGACGAAGAGGAGCATCTGGTCAACCTGAAGAAGCTGTTTGATAGACTAATCAAGTACAAGCTGAGGTTGAATCCTAACAAGTGCACTTTCGGAGTGCGTTCCGGGAAACTGCTGGGTTTCATTGTTAGTCAAAGAGGAATTGAGGTAGATCCTGCTAAAGTAAAAGCTATCCAAGATATGCCTGCACCGAGAACAGAAAAAGAAGTGCGCGGGTTTTTAGGGAGGTTGAACTACATTTCTCGGTTCATATCTCATCTAACGGCCACGTGCGAGCCAATATTCAAATTGCTAAGAAAAGAGCAAACGGTCAGGTGGAATGATGACTGCCAAAGAGCTTTCGACAAAATAAAAGAATATTTGCAGGAGCCTCCAATTCTAATACCTCCAGTGGAAGGAAGACCATTAATCATGTACTTGACCGTGCTAGAAGGTTCAATGGGGTGTGTGCTAGCCCAACATGACGAGTCTGGTCGAAAAGAGTACGCCATTTATTACCTTAGCAAAAAGTTTACCGACTGTGAATCCCGATATTCACTGCTCAAGAAAACGTGTTGCGCTTTGGTATGGGTTGCTCGCCGACTGAGGCAGTACATGTTGACTCATACCACACTGCTCTTTTCTAAAATGGATCCTGTCAAGTACATCTTTGAGAAACCAGTGTTGACCGGAAGGGTTGCTAGGTGGCAGATGATTTTAATTGAATACGACATCCAGTACACTTCTCAGAAAGCCATCAAGGGAAGTATATTATCGGATTACCTTGCACAGCAACCTCTTGAGGATGATTATCAACCGATGAAGTTTGATTTCCCTGATGAGGACATCATGTACCTCAAAGCAAACGATTATGAGGAACCACTTCCAGAGGAGGGGCCTGACCCTGAATCCAGATGGAAGTTGATGTTTGATGGGGCCGTCAATATCAATGGTCGTGGAGTTAGTGTCGTACTCATTACTCCTGAAGGTGTTCACTTACCCTTCGCTGCCAGAATTACTTTTGGTTGCACCAACAATTAAGCGGAATATGAGGCATGCATAATGGGAATAGAGGAGGCAATTAATCTTCGGATTAAGAACCTCGATATATTCGGAGATTCAGCCCTCGTCATTAACCAAGTTATCGGCAAGTGGTATATGCATCAAGAGCATTTAATTCCATACAGGGATTATGCTAGAAAACTGTTGACGTTTTTCACGACAGTTAAACTTCAATACATACCACGTGATGAAAATCAGTTTGCCGATGCATTGGCCACTCTCTCTTCGTCAATTAAAGTCTTGTGTTGGAATTATGTGCCCAGAATTGATATATTCAGGCTTGACGCTCCAGCTTATGCCTTCTCTATAGACGTCGTGTCTGACGAGAAACCTTGGTATTTTGATATCAAGTTATTCCTGGAAAAGCAAGAATACCCAACTAGGGCATCTTCCAATGACAAGAAGACCTTGAGGCGACTTGCTGCTAGCTTCTTCTTGAACACAAACGGGGTTTTGTACAAGAGAAACTTCGACATGGTCTTGCTCAGATGCGTGGATAGTGTGAGCAACTCTAGTTTTGTATGATTATAAATTTTAGGTGTTTGTGCTTTTATCATATGCTTCTTATTAATAATGTCTTTGTATGCATTGCTTGCCTTTATATCTCTTGTCTCACTTTTAATAATGTCTTTGTATTTCTAAAAATACGCAAAATGAATCGATTCATTCTATCATGCATCGATTCATGCTGTAGAAATAATTCTGGAAATTCGCAAAATGAATCGATTCATTCCATCATGCATCGATTCATGCTGTATGAATGGTTCTGGAATTTCTTCTATGAATCGACACATACAAACATGCATCGATTCATTGTATGTTCATTTCTCTGCTTTTTATTATCAGTTCAGTATGTATCGATTCATGATACTATGCATTGATACATAACAGTATAAATACCATTATGTATCGATTCATTCGAGTCTTGAATCGATTCATTTTTCTGTTTTTACTTCTAACAGAATCTGCATAGTATATGTTTTAGTCTTTCTGTTAGTTCAGGTGTGTGACAGAAATTGCATACGAATTTCATAGTCAAGGATCATTGAAGAACACATCAAGAAAAGGGTTTTTGAGTGTGGACAATTCAATGTTGAGCAGGATTGAAACCTAGAATCAAATTCATCTTCATCATCTTCTCAAATACCTTAATTCAAGAACATTAACAAGGAAGTGAGTGATGTTCTGTGAATTGAAGGTTTATGAGATAATGTTCAGTGGTATGATCGGAGATCCAGCTGAGTTGAAGAGTGATAGAAGGTTTCAAGGAAAAACCAGCTGGGTTTTCCTTCAAGAACGGGCGTGTTCTTGAGGGTTTGTTAGTCACGTTTAGAAGACAGATTCAGCCGCAGCGTAAGATTTGGAAATTGGGAGATTTCACAAATAGATCATGGAACCGGTAAATTGTTTGTATTACTTGCAGGGAATCTTGATTTGGCTCAGATCAAGTGAAGGTTGATACAATAGGAAGATCTAGGTGTATAGATTTCTGGTGTTTGTATAGCAACCTTGTTAACGACAATTTCAGCAATATTGATATAAAAGTTCTCAATTTCGGTTTGAAATTGAGAGGGAGACGTACCCACACGTGAGGACGAACGTGGGGAATTTCCTTACCAAATCTCTGCGTATTGTATTCCTTCTCCATCTCTATTTACGTTTTTAATCGTTTTTTATTCATTGGAAATAGCTTTTGTGATAGGTGCATTCAACTGTTTTACAGCTTGTGTGTTTAAACCTTTATCATCTCAATTGTAAATCCAGCACATTATCACATGTCCGGTCTTCTAGTGGCTGGTCCAGAATAGACGCTAGTATATTTGGGACCGTTGTTTCCATTAATCTTTGAAAACTCTGAAAAATCTTTTAAATCCTTGTAAACAAGGAGGTGATCCATTCACCCCCTCTAGATCACTAGCCACAGCGTCTAACAAGTGGTATCAGAGCACCGGTTCGCTGGTGCTTTGTGGCTGCCTGTAAAGTTATGGATTCTGAACCAAAGGGGGCGTATAATAGAGCTCTTGTTTTCAATGGTGAAAATTATGGCTACTGGAAAGACTGCATGCGAGTTCACATAAATTTTGTGGATAGGCGTGTATGGACTTCCATTCAAAATGGTCCTTTTCAAATTACCATGATGAATGAGGCAGGTGCCATAGTACCTAAACTAGAAGATGATTGGGATGAAAAAGATGATAAAAAGTGGTCAAGTGATTGGAGAGCTCGAAATATGCTAATTTCAGCACTTAGTGCAGATGAGTATTATCGAGTTTCCCATTGCTTGACAGCTAAAGAAATGTGGGACGCTTTAGAAATTGCACATGAAGGTACAACTAAAGTAAAACAATCCCGCATTAACACACTTAATCAAGAGTTCGAACTCTTTTGCATGAAACAAGGAGAATCTATTCCCGAAATGCAAAAGAGATTTGTTCATCTCATTAATCGTTTGAATGCACTTGGAAAACCTGTTTCCAATGAAATTGCTACTAATAAAATTCTGAGATGTCTTAGCAGGGAATGGCAACCTAAAGTAACAGCTATCAAGGAAGCCAACGATCTAACGACACTCACAATGACTACTTTGTTTGGAAAGCTGGAGGAACATCAGCAAGAACTAGAAAGTCTAGAAAAGTTTGAGAACAAAAGTAAAAAGGGAAAGGAGAAGAATAAAGACAAAGAGGGTGAGAAGAGGCCTATAGCTCTTGTGGCTTCTAACTCAAAGTCCTCACAAAAAGAGCTAAGCAACAATGAGTCAAGTAGTGACGAAGACTCCAGTGACGAAGAAATGGGACTTTTTGTTATGAGATATAATAGATTCATTCAAAAGAATGGAATCAAGCATTCCGACAAAAATCTCATAAAGTTTAGAAGATAATCTATAGATTCAAAACAAGAAGAGATTAAGAAGAATAGAGAAAGAGGGTCTTGCTTTAATTGTGGCAAGTCCGGACATTATAAAACGGATTGTCCTTTAAAGAAAAAGGATAAAGGAAAAGCTCCACCAAAAAGGTATAATAATCAAAGAAGAGCTTACATTGCCTGGGAAAGTGATAGTGATTCATCAAGTACACAATGCTCAAGTGATAGCGATGAAACCGCAAATTTGTGTCTTATGGCTCACACCAAAAATCAGTTCCACCACAAGAAGAAAAGTGATGATAAAAAGGTAAAACAAGCTTACTATAACAATTTCTCTTCTATGTCCTTTTCTGAATTAAAAATAGCTTTTGAAAAACTGCATAATGAAGCTATAGAAGCATTTAAAAGATTATCTTCAGATAAACAAATTTTTTCATACTTGGAAGGTAAAGTATCACATGCTGAAAAAGATTTAGAATACTTGAAAGCTAGCATTACAGAAAATTCAAAAGCTATTGATATTGATGGTTGTAGTAAAATAAGGCATTGTGAAGCTTGTCACATTTGGCAATAAGAGGTTATTTCTCTTAAAGTCAAATTGGAAAAAGCCTTGCAACCTAAGATTACTTATGCTATTGATACTAGGTTGTTCAAAAAGTCATTAAATCCTCCATATGCAAAATATTCTTTTGTTCCAAAGGATTTAAGGACCAATCATAAACAAAAACATTATCGTAGTGTTTGTCATTATTGTTGTCATGCTGGCCATACCATTGAAAAATACAAATTTAGAATATTTCTAGTGCCTAAAGGCATTTATCAATGGAAGCCTAAAGACAACCATGTTACCGCTTACCCACTTGGACCCAATAAAAATTGGGTACCTACCTCTCTCTTTTGATATTGTAGGATGAGTGTCTTGCATCCATGGAAAGAAGATGGTTTCTGGACAGCGGGTGTTCAAGGCACATGACGGGTGACATATCACTTTTTATTGACTTCAAAGCAAAGAAGAAGGGGTATGTTACTTATGGAGACAATAACAAAGGAGTTATACTTGGTAAAGGTAGTGTAGGTAATCCCTCTACCACTACTATTTCTGATGTCCATCTTGTAGAGGGACTTAAACACAATTTGTTAAGTATAAGTCAACTATGCGACAAAGGTTATAAAGTTTCTTTCACAAAAACTTGTTGCAAAATTGAACATACCGAACATAATGTTGTGTTTAAGGGTGTAAGAGTAAACAATATATATATATATATGCTTGATCTTTTGAGTGTATCTTTAACAAGCACTAAATGTCTAGTAGCCCTAAATGATGATTCATGGTTGTGGCATAGACGCTTAGCGCATGTTAATTTCGATTTTCTTAATAAGGTTGTATCTAAGGATCTAGTAGTAGGTCTTCCAAAAATAAAATTTTCAAAAGACCACCTATGTGATGCTTGCCAAATGGGGAAACAAACAAGGGTCTCCTTTAAATCTAAAAACATAATTTCAACTTCAAGACCCCTTGAGCTTCTCCATATGGACCTCTTTGGATCATCTAGGACAAAGCTTAGGTGGAAACTATTATGGTTTCGTAATAGTTGATGACTACTCTAGATTCTCTTGGACTATATTCCTTCATAGCAAAGATGAAACTTTTTCTGCTTTTAAAAGTTTTGCAAAGCTGTCCCAAAACAAAATGAATTCTAAAATAGTTACAATCCGAAGCGATCATGGAGGTGAATTTCAGAACCATCTCTTTGATAAGTATTGTGACAAGTATGGCATTTAGCACAACTTTTCAGCTCCTCGAACTCCACAACAAAATGGTGTTGTGGAGCGCAAAAATTGAGTTTTAGAAGAATTGGCAAGAACAATGCTCAATGAGGGTGGACTACCAAAATATTTTTGGGCTGATGCAATTAGCACAGCTTGTTATGTTCTGAACAGGATTTTAATTCGTCCTATTTTGAATAAAACCCCTTATGAAATTTTAAAAGGTAGAAATCCAAACTTGTCTCATCTTCATGTGTTCGGTTGTAAATGTTTTGTTTTGAATAACGGTAAGGAAAATCTTGGGAAGTTTGATGCCAAAGTTGATGAAGGTATTTTTCTTGGTTACTCTCAATCAAGCAAAGCATATAGAGTGTATAATAGGCGTTTACTTTCTGTTGAAGAATCTGTCCATGTTTCTTTTGATGAGTCTTACCCAAAAATTGTCGGAAAAGGTATCTCTTTTGATGATGCAGGAGTATCTACAGAAGACATACTCAAAGAAGCTGTTTCGGAAATTGATCAATCTGAAACGGCTGATATTGAGAAGGAGGAAGATACTAGTCATGAAAAAGATAAAGAGGAAGGAACATCTGAAGTGAAGGACCTTCCACCAGCTTGGAAATCCTCTAAAGACCAACCTATAGACAATATATTGGGAGATATTTCAAAGGGAGTGTTGACTCGTTCTAAGATAAGTAACTTTCATTCTCACTTCGCTTTTGTATCACAAGTGGAACCTAAAAATGCTAAAGAGGCCTTGATTGATGAATTATGGCTAATGGCCATGCAAGAAGAGATTAATCAATTTAAAAGAAATGACGTTTGGGAACTTGTCCCTCGTCCGCGAGATCATCACATCATAGGTACTAAATGGGTGTTTAGGAATAAACTTGACGAAAGCGGAGTGATAACTAGAAACAAGGCAAACTTGGTAGCACAAGGGTATAACCAAGAGGAGGGCATAGATTATAAGGAGACTTATGCTCCAGTGGCTCTCCTTGAAGCTATACGTCTTTTGCTTGCTTATGCGTGTTCTATGAATTTCAAGCTTTATCAAATGGACGTAAAGAGTGCGTTTTTAAATGGTGTCATAAATGAAGAAGTATATGTTTCACAACCTCCCGGTTTTGAAAATTCTGAATATCTAGATCATGTTTACAAATTAAAGCGTGCTTTATATGGTCTTAAGCAAGCACCCCGTGTATGGTACGAAAGACTTAGCAAATATCTACTTGATCATGGATATTCTAGAGGTAAAGTGGATAATACACTCTTCATTAAACACAAAGGAAAGCACATTCTTTTAGTTCAAGTTTATGTAGACGATATAATTTTTGGTTCAACTAACATACACTTGGTCGAAGAATTTTCAAATGTTATGCAGGGTGAGTTTGAGATGAGTCTCATGGGGGAGTTGAACTACTTCTTAGGCCTCCAAATAAAGCAACTCGATGAAGGTACAACAATATGTCAAACAAAATACTGCAGAGAGCTGCTCAAGCGTTTTGGAATGAATAATACAAAACCAATTGACACTCCCATGCCTACCAACGGAAACTTGGACAAAGATGAACATGGTAAGTGTGTTGATGTCAAAAGGTATAGAGGTATGATTGGGTCTCTCTTGTATCTTACTGTTTCTAGACCAGACATCATGTTTAGTGTGTGTATGTGTGCACGATATCAATCAAATCCTAAGGAATCTCACTTAAAATCAGTCAAGCGTATATTTAGGTATCTTAATCGAACACCTAAATATGGGCTTTGGTATTCCAAAGGGAGCGATTGCAGCTTAGTAGGTTACTCTGATTCTGATTTTGTTGGCTGCAAATCAGATAGGAAAAGCACTAGTGGTACATGTCATCTATTTTCAAATTCGTTAATAAGTTGGCATAGTAAAAAGCAAGTATCCGTAGCTTTGTCTACTGCAGAGGCTGAGTATGTTGCAGCCGGTAGCTGTTGCGCTCAAATTTTGTGGCTAAGACAACAACCACAAGATTTTGACATTGAACTTAAACGCATTCCAATTAAGTGAGACAACACTAGTGCCATTAATCTCACTAAGAATCATGTTTTACACTCACGCACCAAACATATAGAGATTAGACATCACTTCCTTCGCGATCATGTTGAAAAAGGAGATGTTGTTTTTGAGCATGTTGATACTAAAAATCAACTTGCTGACATTTTCACTAAACCTTTGGCAACTGAACCATTCTTCAACATTCGTCGCGAACTAGGGATTCTTGATCTCTCCGCATTGGTGTCTTAAGTTTGTTTGATGTAGTTATATTTATCTCATCGTGTTTACTAAGTTCTGAATGTAGACTTCACTCGTACCTCATGAGATTACTACGACGGAGGTAATATTGTTCCTCTCTTCACTTTGTTGATATTGCGTGATCAATGTATGTTTGAGCAATTATTTCTCGATTACATGTACTTCTTTACATATTAATGTTTGAGCGTTGATATTGTGTTTGTAAAGTATTCTTAAGCATCCATACAATGTTATGATTCATTCTGCATTTTGCATAATGTTTGTTTTGCATATTAATTTTTTGTGTCAATTCATTTTAAATTTCTTTTAACACTGAAAAATTATTATAGTATGTATCGATCCCAACCATCTTGTATCGATTCAAGTTCACTTTCTTTTAATTCTCTCAAAATTGTTACAGTATGAATCGATACATTCGTGGCTTGTATCGATACATAGCCACTTGAATTTCAAATAATTCGCATTATGAATCGATCACAGCCATATTGAATCGATTCATGTTCATTTTCTTTTCAATCTATCAAAATAGTTGCAGTATGTATCGATACATTCGTGGCTTGTATCGATACATAGCAACCTGAATTTCAAAAAAATTTCGTCAAATGAATCGATTCATAAGGTCATGAATCGACGCATACTGTTTTAAATTCAGTTTATTTCTAATGAATCGACACATCAGCAACTGCTATGACATGTCCATCAGTTATAAAACTCCATTATGTCTTCCTCATCATCCCATTTGCATCATTTTCGTTTCTAAACCCTAACTGCCACAAAACCCCTCTTCTCTCAAAACCCTAATCTCATCATTATGCCTCCAAGAGTAATGCTTCCTAGAGAAAAAGGAAAACGTAAAGGCAAAGAACCTGTTGGGTCTTCCCATCAAGCTCCTTCTGTTCCAGAAATTCCTCCATCTGGGGCTTCCATTCTTCATCCTGCCATTGTTGAAGAATTTGAGGTTTCTTTTAAGACGAGGTTAGTCATGAAACCACATGTTTTCAATACTAGTGATGTACGTACTCTTTGTTTAGAAGAAGTTGTTGATTTAATCGATGCACAAAATCTGGGGTCCTTTTTAATTGTTAATGATGATTACCATGAGGACTTTATACGTGCGTTTTATGCTGGTGTGAAAACTGGTAAAGGTTACATTTTCAAGTGTTCTATTGGAACCAGAACTTACCGTTTTAAGGCTGATGATTGGCCCAAAGTGTTCAAACTGCCATCTCTATTGCCTGAATTGCAGATGTGGCATGATCAGAACTTTGAAACACAGTTTAATCTGAAGACATATTGTGCATCAATTTCAAAATTAGAAAGACCTCTTGGTGATGATGAGCCTCTGACTTCTGGTATGATTAAAAGCGTTCCAAGAATTCTGCATTGGATTCTTTCACATATCTTGCGTCCAAGGTCCGGTGGGCACTCTCGATTGGATAAGTCGGACATCCATCTATTGTATATTCTGCAGAAGAAGATACCATTAAACTGGCCCAATTACTTTGTAAAGTGTATCTTTCTTACGCTGAATAGCTCAAAGAACATCACTTTTGCATATGCTGCCCAGATTATGCGGATCCTTAAGTTTTGGAAAGTGGTTTTCCCTCCTGTGCCTCTCTTATCTTCTTCTAGTGTTCAAGAATTCAACAATGCCACTCTCTCTCATATGGGTTATAGGTGGTAAATCGAGCGTCGCTGCTATTACTTCTTTGAACGCAGCACTAGAACCCGCATCTACAACTTTGATATTCCTTTTGAACATGTTTATGTTGAAGAACAAAGGGATGAAGATATGGAGGATGAAGAAAATCCTCCTGATGCAAATGCCAACACTGGTTGGGGTGAGTGGGTACCACAAAGGTGGTCTCCTACAAACTATGAACCGGCTCCTTCATCGGCTCCACCGACTTCATCTACCACTGCTCCGGCATATCTTACTCAAATATTTGAGCAGCTGGAAATTGCAAACAATGCCCGGCATGAAGAGGCCCGTGCGTGGCATGTCCAACAAACGGAATGGCATAAAGAGCACCAAGAATGGCATGAGGAGCACACTAGGATGTATCATAATCAGCATTCATGGCATACCGACTTGGTTAAATGGCATCAAGTTTTCTACAATGAGATCTCTGGATTTATGGATGATTGTCGTTCGCATCCGGGGATTATGGAAAGATTTCAAAGCACAGAGGTTCAGAGACGGTTCAGGCGTTACGCCTTAATGGGGCAAAATCCTGATGAAATGCCTCCTTCACCTCCTCCTCCAAGTTTCCGAAACCCCGATAGAGATGATGTGGAGTCTTGTGGTGGCCACTTTCCTCATTGAGCCTGCATTTCATTTTGCATAACATCATTGTTTCTTGCTTAAGTTTATTTGTATTTTCTGTTTAAACATTGTATGGTTTGGTTTGTTTCTGTAATTCGCAACTCTATTTGACAATTTCACTTCCTATGATTATTTGCTTTTGCCTAATTTGTTTGCCCTTTATATTTCATTCTTTTTGAATGAATTCTGCTTATATATCTTGGTATTGCTGAATTTTTGCTTCACCTATGCATTCTTTCTTGATGTTGACAAAGGGGGAGAAAGGCGAGTGTGAAAAATGACAGGCATGCACAAACTCAGGGGGAGTGGTTCTCACACTTCAATAATTTGTCATCATCAAAAAGGGGGAGTTTGTGAGCAACTCTAGTTTTGTATGATTATAAATTTTAGGTGTTTGTGCTTTTATCATATGCTTCATATTAATAATGTCTTTGTATGCATTGCTTGCCTTTATATCTCTTGTCTCACTTTTAATGATGTCTTTGTATTTCTAAAAATACACAAAATGAATCGATTCATTCTATCATACATCGATTCATCCTGTAGAAATAATTTTGGAAATTCGCAAAATGAATCGATTCATTCCATCATGCATCGATTCATGTTGTATGAATGGTTCTGGAATTTCTTCTATGAATCGACACATACAAACGTGCATCGATTCATTGTATGTTCATTTCTTTGCTTTTGATTATCAGTTCAGTATGTATCGATTCATGATATTATGCATTGATACATAACAGTATAAATACCATTATGTATCGATTCATTCGAGTCTTGAATCGATTCATTTTTCTGTTTTTACTTCTAACAGAATCTGCATAGTATATGTTTTAGTTTTTCTGTTAGTGCAGGTGTGTGACAGAAATTGCATACGAATTTCATAGTTAAGGATCATTGAAGAACACATCAAGAAAAGGGTTTTTGAGTGTGGACAATTCAATGTTGAGCAGGATTGAAACCTAGAATCAAATTCATCTTCATCATCTTCTCAAATACCTTAATTCAAGAACATTAACAAGGAAGTGAGTGTTGTTCTATGAATTGAAGGTTTATGAGATAATGTTCAGTAGTACGATCGGAGATCCAACTGAGTTGAAGAGTGATAGAAGGTTTCAAGGAAAAACCAGTTCGGTTTTCCTTCAAGAACGGGCGTGTTCTTAAGGGTTTGTTAGTCACGTTTACAAGACAGATTCAGCCGCAGCGTAAGATTTGGAAATTGGGAGATTTCGCAAATAGATCGTGGAACCGGTGAATTGTTTGTATTACTTGCAGGGAATCTTGATTTGGCTCAGATCAAATGAAGGTTGATACAATAGGAAGATCTAGGTGTATAGATTTCTGGTGTTTGTATAGCAACCTTGTTAACGACAATTTCAGCAATATTGATATAAAAGTTCTCAATTTCGGTTTGAAATTGAGAGGGAGACGTACCCACACGCGAGGACAAACGTGGGGAACTTCCTTACCAAATATCTGCGTATTGTATTCCTTCTCCATCTCTATTTACGTTTTTAATCGTTTTTGATTCATTGGAAATAGCTTTTGTGATAGGTGCATTAAACTGTTTTACAGCTTGTGTGTTTAAACCTTTATCATCTCAATTGTAAATCCAGCACGTTATCACATGTCCGGTCTTCTAGTGGCTGGTCCAGAATAGACGCTAGTATATTTGGGACCGTTGTTTCCGTTAATCTTTGAAAACTCTGAAAAATCTTTTAAATCCTTGTAAACAAGGAGGTGATCCATTCACCCCCCCCCCCTCTAGATCACTAGCCACAGCGTCTAACAGATAGACACGAAGCAAGCCTGTTAATGCAGGAAATCCACGAGGGATCTTTCGGTACCCATGCAGGAGGGCATGCTATGGCAAAGAAATTGCTGAGATCAGGGTATTACTGGATGACAATGGATACAGACTGTTGTTCATTCGCTCGTAAGTGCCACAAGTGCCAAATATATGCAGACAAAGTGCATGTTCCTCCAAGCCCACTCAACATCATGTCATCTCCTTGGCCCTTTTCTATGTGGGGCATTGACATGATCGGGAAGATCGAGCCAACTGCTTCGAATGGTCATCGCTTCATCCTGGTCGCGATTGATTACTTTACTAAATGGGTAGAAGCAGCATCTTATGCCAACGTCACTCGTCAAGTGGTGGAAAGATTTCTGAAAAGAGATATCATATGCAGATATGGAGTGCCCGAAAGGATCATTACTGATAATGGTTCTAATCTCAACAACAAGATGATGGAAGACTTGTGTCGGGACTTCAAGATACAACATCACAATTCTTCTCCTTACCGACCAAAGATGAACGGTGCGGTAGAGGCAGCTAACAAGAATATCAAGAAGATTGTGCAGAAAATGGTTGTCACCTACAAAGATTGGCATGAGATGTTACCATTTGCGTTGCATGGGTACCGAACTCCAGTCAGGTCGTCAACAGGGGAAACTCCCTTCTCTCTGGTGTATGGCATGGAAGCAGTGCTGCCTGTTGAAGTAGAGATTCCTTCACTGCGAGTGATGATGGATGTTAAGCTGGATGAGGCTGAATGGGTGCGTGCTCGTTACAATCAGTTATGTCTAATTGAGGAAAAGAGATTAGAGGCTATCTGTCATGGTCAGCTTTATCAGAGGAGAATGAAGCATGCATTCGACCAACGAGTACATACTTGGGAGTATCAAGTGGGAGAGCTTGTGTTGAAGAGGATCGTTCCTCCAGGTTCAGATCGCAGGGGCAAGTGGACCCCAAACTACGAAGGACCATTCATAGTGAAGAAAGTATTTTCAGGAGGAGCACTGATGCTCACCACTATGGATGGAGATGACTTCTAATCCCCTGTTAACTCGGACGCGGTTAAAAAATACTTCGCATAAAGAGACCCGATGGACACAAAAACAGAATTATAGTCCAGGCAAAAAAAGGGCATCCCGGCGAGCTAAAAACAGAATAAAAAGCTCGGGAAAGAATTAGGGAAATAAATAAATAAATAATGTACACCCGCTGAGTTGAAAAGCCACATTGGACAGCTCAGACAAAAAAGGGTATCCCGGTGGATTGAAAACCCGAAAGGGCGATCCACGCAAAACAAGGGAATAAGCGAACAACTGCGATCCGAGTTATCTGAACCACGTCATCGTTTCGTATAACTTGACAATATCAGAAGGATGGGGAACAGTCCCCTCATCCTCTCAGAAAGCCAAAGCAGAATGGAGAGTCTCGAAGACATGCTGGTCATTGCAGAAATGGAACTCCTTGGAATGTCGTCCATTGCCATTAGGATAGTTTCTTTTCTCAATTTTATAGTGGCTACCTCTTTCCAGGTGGTTGCTTCCTGTTGTAAAATCTTTGCCTATTCAGAGGCCATTCAATAAAAAGAATATTCAGTCAAAAAACTGTGTGTGTTTATTTTTGTTTGCAAAATGTCCTAAATTTTTGGCAAAAATAGCATTGCATCTGAACATGGTGATAATTTTGAAAAGAAAACTGACATGCAGGGAAACTGTAACCCTCTTTGAGTGTCGGGTGACGATGGATGATCAGATCATACCATGCAAATCCCCGGGGCACACTTGTGTTTTCTGTTGTTGCAGGTTGTAGGATGGTGTCACATTCTCCCAAGCAATTTACTCTTCCCCAATAGAGTATCTCCCCAAGCAGAGATTTCTTCCCCCAAGAGGTATCTGAAAGCCTGACCTCTCCAGCAGAGATTTCTTCCCCCAGCAGGTATCTGAAAGCCTGACCTCTCCAGCAGAGATTTTTCTCCAACTAAGCCTTGGCAGCAGCCCAAGCAATTTCTTCTTATCTAGTGAAGTAGCAGCCATTCTTCCCCAGTGGAGTATGCTAGAAGGTATCTGAAGGCCTGACATCCAGAGTTGGAATCATCAGTGTTCTATCCTCACCAAGAGTCCTTCCCAGCAGGTGGGACTGGAAGCCTGATATCCCCTCAGAGTCTTGAATCAGAAAATTGCTCTCCCTAGCTAGAGTATTGTTCAAGCAGCTTCCCCGGCTGAGTTTGAAGATGATCCTGTCCCCACAGAGTTCATTTGATTTTCACCTCCATCAGTGAAATATTCCCCAGCAAGGTTGCCATACTTTTGGGTATTTTGATGATACAGCCAGGTATTCATCACTTCAATCAGTCGGGTATTCAGACCTATTGACTTGTCTTCCCCTGCATAGTTGTGGCTCTTGTGGCCAATCAGGCATTGATTTATCGCTTGTCTGCGTTTTTCAACACTCGTCTGTGTTATCCCTAAGCAGAGTTTTCCCCGGCAAGGGCATATTATTGCTTTATTGTTGCTCATCTACATCTTTCAACACTCGTCTGTGTTGACCCTTCGGTATTGCTCGCTTGCTTTCCCCAGCAGTGGTTTGTGATTACCTTGATATTGCTCGTCTGCAATTTCCAACACTCGTCTGTGTTTAGTTATATCAGTTGTTGTTTGCTCGTCTGCAACTCCCCAACACTCGGCTGTGTTCTGATGTGATCCTTGATTTTGCTCGTCTGCAATTTCAAACACTCGTCTGTGCTTTGGGATGTAATATCTTTGTTGTTACCTTCCAACACTCGTCTGTGTTTGGTATGATATATGCTGTTGTGATTGCTCGCTCCTCAACGCTCGTCTGTGTTGTGGTATCTCATATGCTGTTGTTTGTCTGCAACTCCCAGCACTCGTCTGTGTTTGGTATTGGATCCTTTGATGCATTCGTCTGTTCCTTGATATGTATTTCTAGTTGTTGCTCGTCTGCAACTTTCCAACACTCGTATGTGTTTGGTATGACTGATTTTTGTGGATACTCGTCTATATCATCCCCAGCACTCGTCTGTGTTGATTACCTGTTGAAGCTCGTCTGCTTCGTTTGGATACTCGTCTGTATCATCCCCAACACTCGTCTGTGTTATGCCTATATCTGTATTGCGAGGATTTGTTGTTTATCCTGATTTCTTATATTGCTGCTTCAAATGCTCGTCTGTGTTTGAATTTCTGGTATTCGTCTGTACCAGTGGCTGATACTCGTCTGTATCATTGCTTGAAGCGCTCGTCTGTGTTTCTCAGATCATCGTCTGATACTCGTCTGTATCATTGACTTTTGGTACTCGTCTGTGTTATCTTGATGATCATCCAATACTCGTCCGTATTGAAGAGGTTTCAAATCCTGACGGTGGGAATTAATGTCAAAATGGTTACCGGTCCTGGCGTAACAGGTAAATCCGAAGGAGGCTCGTCTGTCTCAGGCACCAATTTGGTTGCTGCACCTGGCGTCACAGGTTTGCTAAGAAGACTCGTCTGTCTTATACCATATATCTGCGGATCACAAACCCTAGATGCAAACCCTATATGGACTCTTGGATTGCTCAGATCACAAACCCTAAATGCAGATGACTTTGAACCAACGCAGTGAAGCAAAAAATGCAACATGAGATGATATGATTAAACTAATGCAAATGAAAAGATCACAAGCCATGGTTTGAACTTAGTGAGGGAAAATTTGGGGTGTTTACAGCTTCCCCTATTCAAGCATGAGTTAGTTGTGCGGGACGTAAGCGACGGGCTTAACATACAAGCGTGATAACTTGTGGTTGAATACCAAAGACAGTCCAAAATTCGCACTCACTGGGTGAAGAAGAAAAGGGATATAGATTGTAAAAGGAAATAAAGCATGATTATTGTAACACCCCAAATTTTCCCTCTTCATTTTAAGCATCATCTCACATCATATTCATCATACTCATATCATTTTCTCAGCATCATATCATGGAAAGATGAAGCATAACATCCCTCGTGTCCTAGCATCAAGCATATGGTCATCTGTGGAGTTCCCAGAAGCATTTCAAGCCATGACAAGGGTCCCAATGAGTTTGTACAAGTCTTATGGTGAGTCTACACTCCATTTACAAGATCAAGTCCCTTGGCAAAAGCTCAGAAGATTGCATGATCATCAGAAGTCTCAGGATAAGGCAAAGCTCCTATGCAGTGCACCCAAATTAGGGTTTGTGATTCAAGCACCAAAATCTCACATATTTGGCCATTTCTTGTGATCCAAGTCTTATATATGTTAATAGGATCCTATGTGTCAAATTTCATGAGAAAATTCCATGTAGAAGTCAGTCAATGCCTCAGTTGCTTGCAGATGAAGGAAAAAGTCAACAGAGCCCATAAAAAGTCAATTGTGCAATTTCAAGGGGTCCAACCCAAATTTTTTGGCCAAGAGGGGTCCTTACAATGTTATAAGAGGTTTGGAATGCCTAAAGTTCAATAATCATGGAGATTTGAGGGGTTTTGCAAAAATGGTACAAAGTTGGTTTTTGAAGTTTTCCAAATTTTGCAAGTTTTGCCCTAATTTTCAAGTGGCCTTAACATGATCAAAAATTCTTCAAATGGACCAAAGTCAAACATGAAAGTTGGAGATTAATGGCTCCCATTTTCGAAAAGTACAAGTACTTTTTCACCGGATTCTTGAAACTCCAAGAAAGCCATTCGAAAATTTCCTATATCTAGGGCATTTTTTTACTTTTCAAAATTGCACCAAATGCAAGAAGGCTCCAATCTTATTTTTGTGAATTGGTAAAGGCCCAAACTTGTTTCAAACTTAAAATAAATTGCATAAGGACCAATTTTCTCCAAAGAAATGGTCAATTTCGTGCACTTTGAAAAACTCCCTCCAAAACATGCCAATTTGCAAAAATCATGAAACAAGTGTGACACTTAAATGTAAGGGCCAGGAATGAATGGATTTGGATCAAGGGTGGGAAATGAAGCTCACACATGCTGAGAGGCCCAATAGATCATGAGCATGGAATGCTTATTCCACCAAGTGCACATGATGCATATTCACACTTTTCTCATTTGATTTTCGTGCACTTTCTTTCACACTTTCAGCATTGCTTTCTTACATCATAACAAAGAGAATTAGGGCAAAACCAGATCTGAATTCTCTCTCATTCTCTCATTCTCAACTTTCTTGCATTCTTGCATTTTGCTTCATATCTCTTGATTCTCTCACATTCTCCACAAACTTCTTCCATATTCTTGATCAGTGAATCATATAGATCAAGAATCAACCACTCATTTGAGTTTAAAACACAGAATTGGAAGCTTGCCATTTCAAAGCCACTTGTTGAGAAACCTCAGATCCAAGATATTTCAAGACCTTAGATGCATTTATTTTGCATCTAAGGAGGAAGAGGAGTGATTTGCACGGATTGGTTGGAATTCTATCTCAATATTTCAAGATCTCCATCTCAGGTATGACTTGAAATTTCGTGTTCTGGAAATGGAATTAAATTGTTGCTTTGTGTTCCTTGTTGTTTGTTGATCATGCTGCACTTTGTAGAATTGATTTTAGTGCATTGTAGTGAAAGTTATGTGCATTTTAAGTTTGATGGTGACACTTTATTTTGCTCGATCCGGCCAATTCTTTGAGATTTAGGTATTTTTGATGCCATATTTGAGTTCAGTGATGTTGATTTAGTGGATCTGGACTATTTGTTTTCATTTTTTAGTGAATTTTTGCTTCTGGTTTGGTCTCCGGTGCCGGAGCCCTAGCTCCGGTCACCGGAATTTGTTTTGTGAGCAACCTAGGGTTTCTAAGGAAGAAGATGTACAGCAGCCATCGGATCTACAATCCAGCTGTCCAAACAGCGCCACGTGGCCCTTGCTTCCCTTCATTTTCATGTTCATAATTCTGTTTCTTATTTTAATCCGTGTGTAGTGCAGTTTATTGTAACTCCCGTGAGCTAGCCAATGGCAGCGCGTCTGGCTGCCACCTCAATTAATGAGGTGCTTCACCACAGCCTCAAGATGAATCCAGCGCTCTAGATATTTCCAGCTTTATTTCTTTATTTTAATTAATTCCCACAGCAAGTAACGTGAACCATCAGCGCAGGTCCTGGGCTTAGCTGTTGGCTATTCGCACCTCACTAGTAACAGGCCCATCCAATTCCAGCGTACAACACCTGCTAATCTCACCTCACTTCCTTCTTTTAATTTCTTTCTTTCCAATTTAATTTTTCTTTTTATTCAGTTTGGTTTCCATTTTTATAAAATAGTTTTATTAATCCATAAAATACCAAAAAAATCATGAGTCTTATTTTGTGTCTCTAATATTTTATCATTTTTTTTCCATTATCCATGTGTCAGAATTAATTCACCATTGCTCATAGCTTCTTTTATTTCCTTTCTTGACCAGTCTCCCTTGTTTATTTTCCATAGTCTTCAATATTTGGAGTTTTGATCCTATTCTTTTTGCTTTGAATTCTTAAGATCTTGTACTTTTCATGTGATTTTTCTCTGGATTTTTGGAAATTTATTGCTTGAGTCTTGGTCTAGTAACTTGTGGTGTAAGTTTGTTGTCCTAACTTGTGTTCTTGCCTCCATTTGACTTAGTTCACCTCTGAATCTTTGCAAATACTTTTGGATAGTTGATATAACATGTGTGAAGACCATTTGACTTCAGTTGTGGAATTTTTAGATGGTTGGTTGATTAATTGTGGTTTTTATCTTGAACCTTGTCCCATTTTGCTCCCTTTGGACTTTGTGGTCTCTCATAAGCCTAAAAAGGCACTTGTGCCCTCTTTTTCTTCTCATTTGGGGTTTCTTTGGGGGTGTGGGTACCTTCCTGGTCCTAGGATAGGTCTTGTGTCTTCTAAATTTTTGTGTTTGCTTCTTCTTTAAGTCATTTCTTTCTTTAAGTGCTTACACTTCATCTTATTTCCTCTTTTGCTTCCATTTTGATATTGTTTGGTCTTGTGTGACCTTTCTCTTCATCTTGTTGGCTTCCTAAGCCATTCTTCATATTGTTTTGGTTCTGGCCTTGAGAATTGTGTTCATATTTGGTGCATCTTGCTTGGCATATTCCATAAGTGGGCATTTGTCTTCATATGTGTTCATGTTGCATCATTTTGAGTTGCATACTTCTTCTCCTCATTTCTTTGAGTTGCATTTGCATTGTGCATTTGTTCATATCATGTCACTTCTGATTGTGTGATGTTATCATGTTATCTTGCTCATTTTGTTTCATTTATATGCATACTAACCTTGCATGGGCTATGGTAAGTGTGAGATGTGGGAATTGAGTTCCACATCTCCATTTCTCATCTTCTCCTCTTATGTTTATGTGCACTAACCATTTGTTGTTGGGCTTAGGCCTTGGTCATCCCTTCTTCTATATTATTCTTCTCTTCTTCATTAGGATAGAAACCTCACTAACCCTTAGGACATCCATGCATGTTAATACTTAGGATTATTTTAGTCCCCCTTAGACTTTTTCCTTTGAGATCCTTTTGGTTCTTCTTCTCTTCTCATCTCATAACTCTAAAAAAAACTTTAATAAGTTTGGAGTGATGCATTGATCCATAGCCTTATCCCATGAGGTATGCTTGTAGTCTTCCCATCTTGGGATAGTACAAGTTTACCTTGTGATGCACAAGTCTGATCAAGGTATCTTCTTCATAAAAGAAAAGCATAAAAAACACTTCTTCATTGTAAATACCAAAACACTTAATAAGTAAACAAGTTAGTGAGCCTAAGCCCTAATCTTTGGGTTCACGTTTTGGGGATCTTCTCCTTACTTGAGTGTGCTTGTTCTATTATTCCATCTTGGAATGTAGCGACAAGTGCATATTCCATGGAAAAGAGCTTGAGTTCACTTCCTTGTGACACACTCAATAAAAGCTTTCTAAAAAACACAAACAAACAATAAGCGTCTTTCCTTCGGGAATTCTCTTCTCATCTCCTTCGCTCTGTACGCGAACTTGCTCCTACTTGTCACTTTGCAAGACGGTTACGCACTCGTCGTCCGAGTCTGCAACACCTGAGCAATGGCATAGGCAGTTCAAGCTTTAATTCACAAGCAATTTCCTTGTTACCCCTAGTTAGGGGAACTACGGCGTCTCTGATCCTCATTATCCTGATGAGGTACGTAGGCAGCGGGGTAGGGCCCATTCGAGCATAATCTTTATTTTCCCTACATTTTTCCTTTGCTTTCTTATTTCAGTTCTTTTCCAGTTCCAGTTTCCTTTCATTTCTTTGCTGCAGTTTTCATACCCTCACCCTTTGAAACAGTTTCTTTTGCAAGTGTGGATCCCGTCGGGTACGGCGGACGATCTGGGTGCTAATACCTTCCCAGGTCGTAACCGACTCCCGAGCCCAGTCTCTTTGGTTCGCAGGACCTGTGTCCTTCCTCTTCTTTCTTCTGGTTTGTGCAGCATTACCATTCCCTTCCTTCGGGATAAAAATGCCTGGCTGGCGACTCTATTCTTTTTCCGCGCCACTTTCGCGTTTGTACCAGGATGGAAATCCAGGGAGCGACAATTATAAAGTGCGGGCGATGGAGGACGACCGTCGAGCAGAGGACGACTGCTGGGGAAAGGCAATGATGGGGAAGGCCGACATGCTGGGGAAATAAAGAAACCATGATGGGGAAGGCCATCAGATATAATAACAAAATTCTCTGGGGATTAAAGGTTAAGTCAATGATGGGGACGACCATTAGGTTGGAGAAATAAATGATGAGGGACGATCATCAAAGGTGAAGGACTATCACCTAGCAGGGGACGGCTGCTCTGTTGGGGATAAGGATGAGGGACGGTCATCCAAGGTGAAGGACGATCACCTGGCAGGGTACGGATGCCGAAAGTATCACGACATAGGATGAATGCCGGATAGAAAAGGTCGACGATGGGGACGGTCATCGGATAAGCATGATGAAGGACGATCATCAAGAGATGAAGGACGACCACCTAGAAGGGTACAACTGCTCTCGAGGTTTATCATGACATAGGACGATTGTCAGATAACAGAATCAATGATGGGGACGACCATCGGATAAAATGATGAAAGACGATCATCAAAAGGTGAAGGACGATCACCTAGCAGGGGACGGCTGCTAAAATATCACGACATAGGACGAATGTCGGATAGAAAAGGGGTTCCAATAATGGAGACTCCGCTGAGGGAATGATAAGGGACGGTCATCAAAAGGTGAAGGACGATCACCTGGCAGGGTACGGCTGCCGAAAGTATCATGACATAGGACGAATGTCAGATAGAAAAGAAATTTTGCTTTTTACTGGGGATTTGCTGGGGACTCTTCTGGGGAATGGTAGACACAGATGAGTGTCTACATTCAAGAAAGGAAAGGTATAAGTGTTTGACGCTGTGTATAGATTAAAGATGCGGGCGAGCATCCTTAAGACTATGATACGGACGAGTATCAGTAGAAACAAACGCTGACGCGTGTTCAGAGATGATGATACGGACGAGTATCAACTGGGTAACAAAGAACATGGACGAGTGTTGAATCTGAGGAGAAATAAGTGGCGTATACAAGATACGGACGAGTATCTATATGAGTAAGGATGAGCATGAGTGAGACACAGACGAGTGTTCAACTTGCTGGGGAGAGTATGACACGAACGAGTATCATAAGTTATGAACTTATAAGTGTAAAAGATATTCAGAAGATCTGTGGGGATATGATGACACGGACGGATGTCAATGAGAGTGTATTATAAACAAGTGTTTGGTTTACAATAAGTATTTAGGCAGCCATGTTGGGGAAAGATGACACAGACGAGTGTCAAAGGAGTGTATAGATATCTGTATGTGGTTTATATCTGCAGGGGAATGATGTGACACAGACGAGTGCCAAAAAGGGTATATATAAACATGTATTTGTGTGTGCAAAGGGGACGCTTTGGCTTTCTGCTGGGACTGTGAGTCCTTGTATACATTCCTGATGGAATGTTGGTATATACGGGTGTTTGATTCAAAACATGGCTTGTGATTATGCAATATGTTTGATTTTTGCCGTAATGCTTTGTATTAGACGGAATGCTATGCTCTAAGGGGAAATATGATGTGAATGCTATGATTATGCAAAGGATACCGATTCGGGATTTGGATCCCGTTATTGTGGAGATCTCCGACTGATCTGCTTGAAAGAATATCCCAGTTGGGGATGAGATCATTGGTAGATCTGATAAGATGTATGACTCTGCTTGGGGGGAATAGGTCACTGATAGACCTATCTTTGTAATGAGGAGCCCAGCTGGGATCCGTGGAAGTTTTCGTCACTTTGTTGTGAGATTTTCAGATATTGTTCTTCTGAAGAGGCTGGAGCTCTATGGGGAGATGGTTCCCTGTCTAGCACTCGGCTGGGGAGGAACAATCACTGAATGATCTTCCTAGAGATTTCTGTAGGGATTCTGCTGAGGATAATAATATTTTAACAATTCAGCTGGGGGAAATGAACACATTCTGATGCTGCTCTGAAGAAAGCACTGTTGAAGTGATGTCTGGCAGCTCTGATGGGGAGAAAGACCTTCTCTGGTGCTATTTGGAAGATGTGCTGAGGAAACGATGATTTGGAATCTTTGATGGGGAAAACCTTCATGCCCCACGTTGCGCGTTGAATACCTGCAATCCTGTTATGACAAAAGAAACGCACAAGTACCCCGAGGTATCCCTTGTTGGATTCCATCATAGGAGTTTAGACACTCCTGGGAGTAATATATTTCCTGTAAGCATGTGATTAGAAAAGGCGCATATGTTTTTATGCAACCATTTTATCAAGGATATCAGACATTTTGCAAATGAAATAAAAATGTATGAGACGGAGTGTGACTGAAAATTCTGGTTTTATTAATTTGGGTACCCTGAATTGGCAAATACAGCCAAAGAAACAAATCCCCTAAAATGAGGAGGTTGTTACAAATTGAGAAAAATGAAAGTGCTAGCAATGTTGATGACGCTTCAGTGAGCTTCCCTTTTGCTATGACTCATATGACATTGACGTTCTTCTTTATCTTACTTTCTGAAGAAGGCTGATTCTGATCGACGCTTTAACCCTTCAAAGCTTGCCATATTGTGGGTGATACAGACGAATTCAGAATACAGTTGTTCGCTAATTCCCTTATTTTGCGTGGATCGCCCTTTCGGGTTTTTAATCCACCGGGATACCCATTTTTGCCTGAGCTGTCCAATGCGGCTTTTCAACTCAGCGGGTGTATATTTTTTATTTTTTTCCCTTATTTTTTCCCGAGTCTTTATTCTGTTTTTGACTCGCCGGGATGCCCTATTTTTTCCTGGACTTACATTCTGTTTTTATGTCCAGCGGGTCATTTTATGCGAAGTATTTTTTAACTGCATCTGAATTCACCGGGGACAGGAAGTCTTCGCCATCCATAGTAGTGAGCATCAGTGCTCCCCCAGAGAAAACCTTCTTTACTATCAATGGACCATTATAATTTGGAGTCCATTTTCCCCTGTGGTCTGTATGAGGAGGAAGGACTCTTTTTAGCACCAGATCTCCTACTTGGTATTCTCGAAGCCTGACTTTCTGATCGAAGGCTTTCTTCATTCTCTTCTGGTATAACTGCCCATGACAGATTGCAGCTAATCTCTTCTCTTCGATCAGATTCAGTTGTTTTTCTGAGATCGGACCCATTATGCTTCATTCAACTTGACATCCATTAGTACCCGCAAGGAGGGTAATTCAACTTCAACAGGTAGGACTGCCTCCACACCATACACAAGCTGATACGATGTTGCCCCAGTGGATGTTTTGATTGAGGTACGGTACCCATGCAAGGCAAATGGTAGCATTTCATGCCAGTCTTTGTAGATGACCACCATCTTTTGCACAATCTTCTTGATATTCTTGTTAGCTGCCTCTACAGCGCCATTCATCTTCGGCCTGTAAGGAGAAGAATTGTGATGTTGAATCTTGAAGTCCCTGCATAGTTCTGCCATCATTTTATTGTTCAAATTGGAATCATTATCAATAATGATTCGTTCGGGAACTCCATACCGACAAATGATGTCTCTCTTCAAGAATCGGGCTACCACTTGCCTGGTGACGTTTGCATACGAAGCTGCTTCGACCCACTTGGTGAAATAGTCAATGGCTACCAGGATGAATCTGTGGCCATTTGAAGCAGTCACTTAAATTTTGCCAATCATATCAATGCCCCACATGGCAAATGGCCAAGGTGAAGACATCACATTCAAAGGATTCGGAGGCACATGCACTTTGTCTGCATAAATCTGGCATTTGTGGCACTTTTTGGCATAAGCACAACAGTCTGCATCCATTGTGATCCAGTAGTAACCTAACCTCAATAATTTCTTAGCCATTGCATGCCCTCCAGCATGGGTACCGAAAGATCCTTCATGCACCTCGTGCATCAACAAGCCTGCATCTGCCTTATCAACACATCTGAGGAGTACCATATCAAGGTTTCTTTTGTACAAGAAGCCATCAGCATTCAGGAAGAAACTACCAGCTAGCCTCCTTAATGTCTTATTATCATTGGATGATGCCCCAGGTGGGTATGTTTGATTCTTCAAGAAGCATTTGATGTCATAGAACCAAGGCTTATCATCTTTAGCATGGTCTGCTGAGAATACGTATGCTGGTCTGTCAAATCTGGATACTGAAATCCGAGGTACAAAGTTGGCAGCTTGAACTTTGGTCGTGGATGAAATGGTAGTCAGAGCATCTGCAAACTGATTTTTATCTCGAGGGATATACTTAAGCTTGACTGTGGTGAAGAAAGTTAGTAGTCTCCTTGTATAATCCCGGTATGGAATCAGATGCTCCTGATGAGTGTACCATTTGTCGTTGGTCTGATTGATTACCAGAGCTGAATCTCCAAATACAATTAAAGTCTTGATCCTGAGGTCAATGGCTTCCTCAAGACCCATAATACAAGCTTCGTATTCAGCTTCGTTGTTAGTACAGTTAAAAGTGAGTTTTGCCGAGAAAGGCATATGAACTCCCTTAGGTGTGTAACAATTTTCCCTCTTCCTTTTAAGCATCATATCACTTCATATTCATCATGAACATATCATTTTCTTAGCATCCTAGCATGGAAAGATGAGGCATAACATTCTTCATGTCTTAGCATTAGGCATATGATCATCTGTGGAGGTTCTTGAGGCATCACAAGCCATGGAAAGGGTCCCAATGGTTTTGAACAAGTCTTATGAGGGGTCTAAACTCCATTTACAAGTTCAAGTCCATTTTCAAAAGCTCAGAAGGTTGCATGATCCTCAGAGAAGTCAGGACAAGGCAAAGCTCCTACACAAGGCACCTAAACTAGGGTTTAAGATTCAAGCATCAAAACTTCACAACTTTGGCAATTTCATTTGGGAAAAGTCTTTTATATGTCAATAGGATCCTAGGTACCAAATTTCATGAGAAATGTCCATGTGGAAGTCAGAGAATTCCTCAGTTGCTTGCAGATGGAGTAATTGGTCAATTGTGCCCTTAAAAAGTCAATTGTGTAATTTCAAGGGGTCTAACCCAACTTTTTTGGCCAAGGGGTGTCCTTACAATGTTATAAGAGGTTTGGAATTATTAAAGTTCAATAATCATGGAGATTTGAGGCTTTTTGCAAAATTGGTACAAAGTTGGTTTTTGGAAATTTCCAAATTTGGCAACTTTTGCCCTAATTTTCAAATGACCTTAACATGATAAAAAATTCTTCAAATGGACCAAATTAAAACATGAAAGTTGGAGATTAAGGGCTCCCATTTTCAAAAAGTACAAGTATATTTTCATGGGATTTATGGTTTGTCCTAGAGCCTCTTCGAAAATTTCATTGAAATTAGGGCAAATTCAATTTTTCATGCATGCACCCAAAGCAAAAATGTCCAAAACATAATTTCAAGACTTGGTATGGTTCAAGTTTGATTCCAATGATAAAATACAATGCAAATGGCATATTTTTCTCCAAGGAAACTCCCAAATTCGTGCATTACAAGTTTGTTGCTTACAAAGTGGAATTTTTGCAAAATCATTAGAAAAGTGTGATGGCTTGATCTAAGGGCCAGGACTTGTTGTATTATGATCAAGGGTTGAAAAAGGATTGCCCATGTGCTAAGAGGCCAAGCAAATCATGAGGAGTGAATGCTTCCCTCACAATTTGCAAATTTTGCAAATTCACAAAATTCTCATGATCCACACGTGCAAACCTCTCAATTCTTTCAGCAAGGGTTTGTGACCTCACATAAAAGGAGCTAGGGTTTCAGAAAGCTCAACCTCTCTCTCATTCTCTCATTTCCAATTTCTTGCACCAATTGCATTTTCTCTCATTTCTCATCACACAAGTGATCAATCTCAAAACAAATTGTGGATCCTTGATCAGTGCAAGCTAAGGATCATTAATCACCCACTCTTTCAAGCTCTCTCTCAAGTTCAACAACATTGCCATTTCAGGGCAGGTGTGAGAAAAGCTTCGAATCCAGCTTCATTCAAGACTTTAGATGCATTTATTTTGCATCTAGAGTGAAGTAGGAGTGCATTGCATCCATTATCTGGTCTTCTAACACCTTGAATCAAGATCTGCAACACAGGTATGGTTCTGAATCTTGAGATCTGGAAATGAAATTGATTAGGTGTTTTGTGATATTTGAGGTACACTGATCATTCTGCAACTTGTGGTTTTGAAAATGGTGCATTGTAGCATGAGATATTTGAATTCAAAGTTTCATGGTCATACTTGTTTTGGTTCGATCCCGTTGATTCATTGAGTTTTAGAAGATTTTGATCTCATTTTTGAATTCAGTGTGCATCATTTAGTGGATCTGGAGTATTTGGTTGATTGTTGTTGTTGTTTACGTGTCTGTTACGAATCCGGTGCCAGAGCCCTAGCTCCGGTCACCGAAAATTGGAAATTGAAAGCTAGGGTTTCTTATTGAAGAAGATGACCATCTGGCCATTGGATCTTGTCCACCAACGTCCAGGATTGCTGCCACGTTGCCCTGGAAACACCATCTCCCTCACGTAAAATTTGTGTTTCATTTTAATTCTGTTTGTTTCGCATCCCACCACAACAACCATGTGTCTCCAATCACAGTTCACCTTTTAGCCACGTCAATTAATGAATGGTTCATAGTGCGCGTCAGATTGATCCAAGGCTCAGCGTATTTTCCTTATTTTTCTCACTAAAATCCCACCATATCTAACCTATTCCTGTGCAGGTTTGGGCCCTGGGTTGCTTTGCGCACCCCCCAGCTTCTAAGCCCAACTCATTTTCAGTGTAATCCCTTACTAGTTCCACCCCCAGTCCATTTCTTTTTATTTCTTTTATCCATTTTAGTTTCCAATTATATAAAATAGTTCTAGTCATTAAAAAATTCCCAAATAATTCATGAGTGTCAATTTAAGTTTTCCCTAATTTTCCACATTTTTATTTTTCATTTATTCCCATTTTACACGTGTCATATTAATTCTTCCATTTCTTTACTTCATTTTAAATCCTTTCTTGAGTACACTGCCTTGTCCATTTTCTATAGACTTCATTATTTTGAGTTTTGTACTCATTCATTTTGCTCTGGATTCCTAAGATGGTGTAGTTCTTGTGTGATTTTTTCCCTGATTTTTAGAAATGTATTCCTTGGGTTTTGGTCCTTTGACTTGTGTTGGAAGTTATTAACATTAGTTTGTGTTCTTGCCTCCATTTGACCTAGTTTGCTTCTTAATTCTTCCAAGTCCTTTTAGCTCATTTATATAACATGTTTGAAGACCCTTTAGTTTAAGTTGTGGAATTTTTAGATGCTTAGTTGATTTAATGTGGATTTTTGTTCTCACCTTGTCCCATTTTGTTTCCTTTGGATCTTTAGCTCTCTTATAAGCTTAGAAGGGCACTTGTGCCAACTTCTTCTTCTCATTTGGGGTTCTTTTGGGGTATGGGTACCTTCCTGGTCCTAACTTAGGGTTTGTGTCTTTGGAACTTTTGTGGTTGTTTCCCTTTTAAGTCCTTTCATTTCTTAAGTGTGATTTCACTTCTTCCTTGCTTCTTTCACTCCCACTTTGTGTTTGTTGGTCTTGTGTGCCTCTTCTTTTCATCTTGCTGGCTTCTTAAGCTCTTCTTTGACTTTTTTTGGTTCTGGTTGTGTGCATTGAGTCCATGTTTGTGCATTGTTGCTTTGCATCTTCATAAGTTTGCATTTGTTTTCATATGTGATTCATCTTGCCTCATAGTTTGCTTGTATGCTCCATTCCTCATTCTTGTGAGTTGCATTTGCATTGAGCATGTGTACATATCATTTCACTTCTATTTGTATGATGTTGGCATGTTACCTTGTTCATTTCATTTCACTTGTATGCTTGTTACTAACCTTGCAGGGGCTATGGTGAGTGTGAGGTGTGGAAGTTGAGTTCCACATCTCCAAATCTCATTTTATCTGATTTCTTTATTGACTAACCATTTGCTTGTTGGGCTTAGGCCTTACTCATCTCATCTCTTCTTCTTCTTCTTTCTCCTTTTCTTCCTTCTTCATTAGGATAGAAAGCCACACTAACCCTTAGGATATCCATACATGATAACACTTAGGATTCTTTAGTCCCCCTTTAGAATTTTGCCTTTGTGATCCTTTTGGTTCTTCTTCTCTTCTCATCTCATAACAATAAAAAACATCTTAATAAGTTTGAAGTGATGCCTTGAGCAATAGCCTTATCCCATGAGGTGTGCTTGTAGTCTTCCCATCTTGGGATAGTACAAGTTTACCTTGTGATGCACAAGTCTGATCAAGGTATCTTCTTCACAAAGAAAAGCATAAAAAACACTTCTTCATCTGTAAATACCAAAAACACTTAATAATTTAACAAGTTAGTGAGCTTAGGCCCTAATCTTTGGGTTCAAGTTTTGGGGATCTTCTCCTTACTTGAGTGTGCTTGTTCTATTATTCCATCTTGGAATGTAGTGACAAGTGCACATTCTATGGAAAAGAGCTTGAGTTCACTTCCTTGTGACACACTCATAAAAATCTTCATAAAAAACACCAAACAAACAATAAGCGTCTTTCCTTCGGGAATTCTTTTCTCATCTCTTTCGCTCTGTACGCGAACTTGCTCCTACTTGTCATTTTGCAAGACGGTTACGCACTCGTCGTCTGAGTCTGCAACACCTGAGCAATGGCATAGGCAGTTCAAGCCTTAGTTCACAAGCATTTTCCTTGCCACCCCTAGTTAGGGGAACTACGGCGTCTCTGATCCTCATTATCCTGATGAGGTACGTAGGCAGCGGGGTAGGGCCCGTTCGAGCACAATCTTTATTTTCCCTACATTTTTCTCTTTGTTTTATTATCTCAGATCCTTTCTCAGTTTCTTTTCCAGTTTCTTTTCATTTTCATTTCTTTGCAGCAGTTTTCATACCCTCACCCTTTGAAACAGTTTCTTTGCAAGCGTGGATCCCGTCGGGTATGGCGGACGATCTGGGTGCTAATACCTTCCCAAGTCGTAACCGACTCTCGAACTCAGTCTCTTTGGTTTGAAGGACCCGTGTCCTTCCTCTTCTTTCTTCTGGTTTGTGCAGCATTACCATTCCCTTTCTTCGGGATAAAAATGCCTGGCTGGCGACTCTATTCTTTTTCCGCGCCACTTTCGCGTTTATACCAAGATGGAAATACGGGGAGCGACAAGGTGTAATAAGTACTGCACCAACACCATGACCATTCATATTAACAGCCCCATCGAACATCATGGTCCATTCTTCCTCTGGGTCAGGCCCTTCAGTGTGAACAGGCTCTTCATGATCTTTTGCTTTTATGAACATGATGTCTTCATTAGGGAAGTCAAATCTCATAGGCTGGTAATCATTAATGGGTTGCTCAACAAGATAATCAGACAGTGCACTGCCTTTGATGGCTTTCTGAGATGTGTATTGAATGTCATATTCTGTGAGAATCATTTTCCATCTTGCAACCCGTCCGGTAAGTGCTGGCTTCTCAAATATGTACTTGACTGGATCCATCTTTGAGATTAATAAGGTGGTGTGGGTCAACATATACTTCCTTAGTCGGCGAGCAGCCCACGCTAAAGCACAGCAAGTTTTCTCGAGCAGTGAATAACGTTGTTCACAGTCGGTACACTTTTTGCTTATGTAGTATATTGCATACTCTTTTCGACCAGACTCGTCATGCTGGCCCAGCACACACCCCATTGACTCTTCTAATACTGTCAAGTACATTATTAGAGGTCTTCCTTCAACTGGAGGCATAAGGATTGGAGGCTCTTGTAAGTATTCCTTAATTTTTTCAAAAGCCCTTTGGCAGTCTTCATTCCACCTGACTGTTTGTTCTTTCCATAACAACTTGAACAAATGCTCACAGGTTGCTGTAAGATGAGATATGAACCTTGAAATGTAGTTCAATCTACCTAGAAACCCCCGAACTTCTTTTTCAATCTTTGGTGCAGGCATCTCTTGAATGGCTTTGACTTTGTCAGGGTCAACTTCAATCCCTTTCTCACTTACAATAAATCCCAGCAGCTTACCGGATCGCACCCCGAATGTGCATTTGTTGGGGTTTAACTTCAATTGTTACTTCCTCAAGCGCTTGAATAGCTTCAACAGATTCACCAGGTGGTCTTCTTCTGTGAGGGACTTGGCAATCATGTCATCCACATAACATTCAATTTCTTTATGGATCATGTCGTGGAATAATGTTACCATAGCCCGTTGATAAGTGGCACCAGCATTCTTCAGTCTGAATGGCATTACCTTATAACAGAATGTGCCCCAGGGTGTGATAAAAGTTGTTTTCTCCATGTATTCAGGTGACATCTTGATCTGATTATATCCTGAAAATCCATCCATGAAGGAGAACACCGAGAACTAAGCCGTATTGTCGACCAATACATCAATGTGAGGTAAAGGGAAGTCATCTTTCGGGCTGGCTCTATTCAGGTCCCGGTAATCCACACACATCCGTACTTTTCCATCCTTCTTAGGCACAGGTACAATGTTAGCAACCCACGACGGGTAACTAGTTACAGCAAGGAAACCGGCGTCCCACTGTTTTTGTACCTCTTCTTTTATCTTCATGGCCATATTTGGACGAGTACGGCGCAACGTCTGTTTTACCGGAGGACAGTCTTCTTTTAGCGGAAGCTTGTGCATAACAATGTCGGTATCCAGACCCGGCATGTCTTGGTAGGACCAAGCAAAAACATCCACATACCCCCGAAGCATGTCAATAAGTTGCTCTTTCACGGAATCTTGCAGACGGGCCCCGATCTTCACTTCTTTCAAGTCTTCTTCGGTACCAAGATTAACCGTCTCGACTTCCTCCTGGTGAGGAGTGATAACCTTCTCCTCTTGTCTCAACAACCTGGCTAGCTCTTTAGGTAGCTCATAATCTTCTTCAATCTCTTCATCGGCTTGATTAATCGGATTGTCGAAGTCATACGAAGTCATAGCAGTGTCGTTGTCGGTGCAGTCTGGAAGGCACTCTCTGCAAGGGTTTAGATTTGTTTATTTTAGTGATCAGTTTTATCTTGCTTAGAAAAAGTGAAAATGAAGTTATTATTTTGGAAAAACATTACCATTTTATTTTTGTACAAAAAATGAAAAATGAAAAACAGTGAGCGAGAAAAAAGAGACTCATTTGCAAAAGATGTCCTGATATTCATTAATTGATCGTTTGCACAAAATACAAGATGGCCCAATTACAAAATGAGCCCTGACATCTTGGGCAAGATGCAGGACTTGATGCAAGCTTAAAGACAGGAAATAATAATTACTCTGCAGAAGTAACTCTTATAATTTCCTGGGAAGACCAGTTTGAGACTTGGTTCCCCAGGATCCTTGTACATATCAAGTTTTCCAGGTTGCGTTCGTCTTCTTCCTCGTCTTCCAAACTGTTCACAGCATCCGGGGTTAGCATTCCCCCGCTGACAAATTTGGGCTCCGTTGCAGCCTCTAGTTGATCCTGTCGAGTTGGTCTGTAACCCAACCCGAATCTGTCTTCTTTCTTTTCAACTGGCAGCAGCTTGCCCCAGCCTTGAGCGGTACCCTCCTCAACAACCTTACGGGCCTGTTGATATGAAGTGATGGAAGTCCCAGACACAGTAGATGCTTCATTAATGTTAAAGGCCTCAAACCCCTGACTCGTGGTCTCATGGATCTCCCCATCCATTTATATGTACTTGTACGTAGCCAGCTGGCTAACAAAGATATCCTCCTCCCCACAGATGGTGATGATTTGGCCCTCCCACTTGAATTTTAACTTCTGGTGAAGGGTAGACGTAACAGCGCCAGTAGCGTGGATCTAGGGTCTACCCAACAGACAGCTGTAGGCCGGTTGTATGTCCATCACAAAGAAGGTAGTTTTAAAGGTCTGCGGGCCAATCAACACAGGTAAATCGATCTCTCCAAGCACCGATCTTTTAGAGCCATCAAATGCTCTCACCACCAAATTACTTGGGCGCAATGCCAAGCCATCATACTCCAATTTCACCAGGGCTTTCTTTGGGAGAACATTGAGTGAAGACCCAGTGTCCACCAGTACGTGAGAAAGGACAGCACCCTTGCATTCCAAGGTGATGTGCAAAGCCTTATTATGGTTGCGCCCCTCCGTTGTTAAATCAGCATTCGTAAAGCCCAGTCCATGACTAGTGTTGACATTTGCAACCACAGTTTCTAATTGATTAATAGTAATCTCCTCCGGCACGTATGTTGCGTGCAGGACTTTCAACAATGCGTTCTTGTGAGCTTCGGAATACATTAACAGTGATAATATGGAGATTTTGGAGGGTGTTTGGTGAAGCTGATCCACCACCTTGTAATCACTCCTTTTTATTATCCTCATGAACTCGTCTACATCTTGTTCAAAAGATGTCTTCTGAGTTTCTTTGGCAGTTGGCTCTTCTGATACCACGCTCTTTCCTTTTGCCTTAGCAGCAGCTTCTTCTTCAGCATTAGGTTTTTGTGTTTGTGAGGCAAAAAGGCGTCCGCTTCTAGTGAAGCCTCCGCCTCCCTCAACATTGTCAACTTGTGGTGAAGAGGTTGATGAATCCATAGTGATTTTCTCCCTATTGCAGTAGAGATCAGAGCCGTAGTGCCAAGGTATGGCATTACTTTTTTCATAAGGAACAGGCCCAGGTACCGTAATGGTAACTGGACTGATTGCCGCAGCGGAAGGAACTGTGATGGTGTGCGGATCGTAGTAGATTGTGATCGGAGATCTGACAGGAGGTGTTGCAGTTTGTTGTTGGAAATTATTGTCGGGAGGAACATTTGTTGGGTCATAATAGATTGTGACCGTTGAGACATCTTCATTAATGTTTGTTGGCGTTGTAGAAGATTCCGTTGGTAAAATGGGTGTTGATGTTGTAGAAGAAAAAGTTGTTGAACTCAGATCTATTGAAATAATGGATGGAAGAACTTCTAGAGTTGTTGAAGAATCAGAAGGAATGATAGTTGTTGCGGTTGTAGGAGAAACTGTTGAAGGAAGAATTGTTGGTGTTGTAGGAGAATCCATTGTTGTTGAAACAAGAGTTGTTGAAGGAGCTGCTGAAGTAATTTTCAAGATTCCATCTTTGATGAGGCCATCTATGCCAAACCTTAGATTTTCACAACCATTAATAGCAGTTTTGCAGGATTCACAGCAGGCCCCACAGCCTGGGAACACTTGGCATCTTAAAAGTTGAACTTTGACTTCAGCCAGTGGTGTTTGAATCTGTGCAACATTATCAATTAGTGTGGATGGTTGGTCCTCTTCAATGGCATTAATCCTAGGCCCACCATGATTAGGCATAGGATTTCTGTTAACATTCGGAGGAGGTGCGAAATTGAGAGCTTTGGAATCGACTAGATCTTGCACCTTCATCTGTAAGGCCCTACATTTCTCGGTATTGTGACCAGGTGCGTTGGAGTGAAAGGCACACCTGGCATTAACATCATAATTCTTCGGGAGATTAAGAGGATCCGGTGGTGCCAACGTCCTCAACTCAACCAGGTTAAGCTTCAGGAGTTGTGGCAATAAAGCAACATAAGGCATAGGGATAGGGTCAATCACCCTATTTTCCTGAGATGGCCTCTGTTGAAAAGGGTGCTACTGTTGATTGCTATTGTTGTTGTTGTAAGTTCTTTGTTGCGGAAAATGAGATTGTTGCTGATAGTGATGTTGTTGTTGTTGAGGATATAATGGTTGTTGTGGAACTGGAGCCGGGATGGTAACAGCTGCTACTGACCTGTGAGAATACTGGGGTCTGCCCCTGCTTGCATGGATAGCATTCGTTTCACCCGCCCTCCGGGGTCCTGCAAAAGGTTTTCTGGGGTTGCTGGAGGAACTTACACCATTGTCAGAAATTTTTCCCATCTTCAAAAGACTCTCAATTCTCTCACCAGTTATAACTACATCAGCAAAACTGGTAGAGGAGAAAGCAGCAAGTCTATCAATATAATTCCCCTGCAAGGTGTTCATAAACATGTCAGCCATTTCTCTTTCTGACATGGGTGGCTGGACAGCAGCAGCAAGCTGTCTCCACCTCTGAGCATAATCCCGGAAGATCTCCCTTGAAGACTGAGACATGCCCATTAGAAGAGTTCTATTGGGGGCCATGTCTAGGTTGTACTGGTATTGTCGAATGAAAGTCTCAGCCAAGTCTTTCCAACACCTTATAGTGGCCCTTGTCAGATGCGAATAACATTCTCTTGAAGCTCCAGTTAGGCTGTCCTCAAAATAGAACATCCATAACTTCTCATCCATGGTATAAGCCTTGAGTCTTCCTAGGAAAGATTGCAGATGAGTACGCAGGCATGAGGTACCATTATACTTCTCAAAGCAAGGGGGTTTGAATTTGTGGGGAATCCTCACCCCATCTACCAGCCCCATATCCATCACGTCAAAGCCCAAAGAATTCTGAGACTCCAAAGATCTTAACTTTACAGCAATCTCATCCAGTCTTCTATCATATACCTCATCTCCAGCCCCAATAACAGTAAATTGTTCTTCTTGGGGATCCTCTTGCAGGATTCTACCCCCAGCAGTATTACCTTGAACATTCCTCGGGATGTTAACATCTGGATTCAAATGGGGTCCATACTCTGGTGGGTCAATACGAGGCTGCCCCCGTTCATTATTGTTGGTTCCCCCTGTTCCAAGATGGGGCTCCTCAGGTGTCTGTCTTTCTACCAGCTCTCTCAGTCTTTCTTGACTCTAGGCTATGCCAGTCATTACTGCCATGAACTGAGACATTTGGTTTCTCATCTCGACCCTTTCGTTCGCTATCTGATTTCTGACCTCATTCAGGTCCTGCTGTACTTTCTCCATCTGAATTCCTGGATGGTTGTTACGGGTTGGGTACCGGTGTGTGTGGTTGACAGGGAACACTCGGCGATGAGAAATGTTTCCTGAGATCACAACAAAGTTAGAAACAATAATAATAACAAAACCTACAAAACAAAGACAAAGTTAGTATGCAATGCAGTATGCTTATTTGTTTTCCAAGGTATCATGTTTGGCTCTTGGTTTTGACCTTTCCAGACCTCGAGGAAGATGCTTGATAATGTTGAGAGAAAGCCCAATGAAAACAAACTAAATATATTACAAATGATGAAAAATACATAGTCTGTTTTACAATACATGCCCATGGTGGGTCAAAAATACAACAAAAAGGAAAAGTACAGCAAAAGAAAGGAAATACAATCAAAAGGAATTAGACATCTAGTCCATAGTCATCTTCCCTAACTTCCTTCAGGAGTGCCTCAGTCACCGGACCAGCTGGATGCTCTGTAATGGTCCTAATGAGGAGGTTCCTGGTAGCAATGGCATTAGTCATCTTCTTATGCCTGTCCTGATCCTTTGATCTCTTTAACCCTGCTCTAAGCTTCAATTCTGATATCTCCTTCTGAGCTGCCAACAAAACTTCCTGCTGCTTCTTCTCATTGGCCTCCAACTGATCAATCTTGGCCTGAGTCTTATGGTCTTCTTGTGTACGGGCTTCGGTGATCCTGATCCACCTAGCCTGACTCTCTTCCAGATAGTGCTCAGCCCTAGATTTCTGAATCTTGGCCTCTTTACAAGCATTCTTCAATATCTGTTCCCCCGCCCTTGTTTTCCTTATGTAGTTATCTGTTCTTTCAATCTTGGTAAGATGCTCAGTCTTGAGTCTTTCCAATCTCTCAATGTCCAGGCGACCATCATTTCTTTCCCAAAGAGTCTTCTTTAGGGCTTGAGATAGCTGCTCATTCCTTTCCTTCAACTTTTCAAATTCCTCCAGGCTAACTGTTGCTGCAGGTTGTACTGTGGATGGTCCAGGTGTGTCTTCCAAGGTGAAAGGCATCCTGGTGATCTGAGCTCTAGTACGGGACCAGTCTGAGTGCTGAGCTGAAGCAACATTGTTACATCTTCCAAGAATAGCTATCCCTTTTGTCTGGATGTTGTCCCAAGCCCAAGCAGCTTGCCTGACAACAGCTGAATTAGGTTGCACTTCACAGTATAGGGTCTCAGCTAAATCTTATCCTCTGGGAGGGTGAACTAAGGCATATCCCAATTGTCTCTTAAACAACAAAGGGTTGTAGTTAATGCAACCTTTTACTCCTATGAGAGGCACATTAGGGTACTGCCCACAGCTGGTTATAATGCCCTTGCCTTTGGTGATCTGGGTGCACCATTTGATATTCTCTGATGTTAAGGCAATGAACCTTTTGGCCCAATTCTTCTGCTGCTGTGGGTTCAAGAAAGTATTTGATTTAGGCAGGTGTCTGAGTAGCCAAGAGTAAAACAAAGGAGCACAACATCTTATTAACTTCCCCCTCTGTTTTTCATTCCTCTAATGAATAGAATAGTAAAAATCCCCTAGCAATGTAGGCACTGGATTCCTCAGCAGAAACAAGTGAATGGCATTCTTACTGACAAATTTAGGCTCATCTGCAAACAATATAGCCCCATATATGTTGAGGGCTAAAAGTGCACAGACTGCCCTCCATTCTCCCAAGGTAGCCTTCAGGATGGCCTGAGAAATCAAGAAGTCCAGATGTAAACCCGGAATCCCAGCTTTTGTTGTCATATTTTGCTCAATAAGGGCAGGCTCCAAGTACAATGCCCTTGCTATCTCCTCACTTCTGGGAGCAGTCATCTCTGGATTAAAGGGGATCCCTCCTCTGATAGGTACTCCAATCAACAAAGAAAACTCCTCCAATAGAGGCCCATCTGAAAGTCAGGAAAGGTGAAGCATCTGAGGGGAGGGTCATAAAACTGCAAGCATGTGTGGATCATGCTTCTCTGAGAAGAATCAAGATCCATAACCATATCCAAGATACCCCCATAGTGCTCTCTAAACAATGGGATGTGGTCAGGTGTGATGAGTGACTGGACCTGCCTGATACCAGTCAATACAGGCTAAAAAAAGTGATAAGATATGTTGCTCTTCCTAGGAGTAGCCATGAGTGCTGCTGAATAAGCTGAAGACAAATGCTGATGAAGATCACAAACTGAGAAGCTGGAAGTAAGTCTCTGATAGACTGATGCAGGTGGGTCTCTGACAGATTGAAGGAGATAGCTGAAGAAAATGCTGAAGAAGATAACTGAAGCAGAGGTCTAAGCAAAAGAAGGGGTCAAAACCAAAACCAGGATATAATGAGGTAGATACCCTGAAAAACAAATAAACAAATGTTAAATGATGCAATGATGATATATGCAAATGATATGCAAGGGTCTGTGATCAAGAGCTGGATCTGATTGTCTGTCTTGATATAAAGGTCCATGTATGTTCAAAAGTTCAGATGGAGGCTCAGAAATCCAGTAACCAGGGTGGGGGACTCAAATAAAGAGTCACATGTCCAGGGCTAATCACAAGAACTGTCCAAAGTGAGGTACTCTTAAACAATATAGTAACAGGGTATGATGTAGCCAAGGGTTCCTGCAAACCTGTAAACAACCCAACCCCCTCACATGTAATGTTCTAGAACAAGGATCCTCAGACTTGGATCAGTTATGAGAAGTGTAAACACTTCTAACCCGGAGGTACAGTGTTTACAATAACCATAAAGGATCCTCCTCTAATTCACCCCAGATTCTGAAGGTCAAAATAAAAGTCATCCAGACTTAGCAGGCTTCCCAGATAGCCCTAGCACTACAGGAAATCTGTAGCACAAAGTTCTCAAGAAGAAACCCACATCTGAACCGTGTTTCATATTCCCGCACCAGACCGAAATGGAATGGGAAAGAACATGAACCACTCAAGCCTAGGTGTCTCTCAGGTCCCAGGTATAGGACCTTAATCACTCAATAGAACCCCCGCCCACCAAAACAGAAACCAGATCCAGCAATGATAATGACAGTATGATGTATAAAAACTGTAAAGAAAGCAATAAATAAAGTTGTACATAAAGCAATAAATAAAGCAAATAAATAAACACACTTAGCACATAACAACCCAGTAAACACAAATCAAACAAGCGCTAGGAGGAACCCATAAAAAGAAACAGAAGCCCTGGTTACAGTATAAGGGTCCCCAGCAGAGTCGCCAAGTTGTCGCTCCCACCAAATGACACCTGGTCAGAAGGGGTACAGACGCGAATGGTCGGTGAAAGAGAGAACATGAAGATGAACTAAAAAGACTCGCCAGCTAGGCATTTTTATCCCGAAGGAAAGGTAATGCTGCATAAATCTAGGAAAAGATGGATAAGACGATCGCGAACCAGAGAAACTGAGAAAGGGGGTTGGTTACAACCTGGGAAGGTATTAGCACCCAGATTGTCATTCGTACTCGACGGGATCCACGCTTGATAGTTTGTGCTTAAAGGGGTAGTGTCAGTGCTATTCTGTGTGCAAAAGCTGGAAAAGAATGCAAGTGTCAGTATAAAAGAAGTGTGAAGTGAAGTAAAGAAGTGTCAGTGTAAGGAAAGAGTGTAAAGCTCAAGACTATGAGGCTTAGAAGAATAATGCTGGAAGAGGGGGGATATACAGAGACTTTTGTTTGATAACTGTTAAGTTATGCCTACGTATCCTCTCGTGCAATGAGGAAGTCAGAACACCGTAGTTCGACTCAAAGAGACTGAAAGAAAAATTGACTTGTGAACTGCTTACTTGCCTATGCTCAAGTTTATGACATGTCTGGCTCAGGTGTAAACTGTCTTGCATTAGACGGAAGAAGCGAGTTCTCGTTTGTGAGTGAATGAGATGAGAAAAGAATCTCGGAGGAGAGGATTATTGCTTGTTTTTGAAATTTTCAATCTTTTATTGCTTTTGGGAGTTTGTCATAGGAAAATGAGCTTAAGCCTAAACCAAGGGTTAGTAAACTCATCACATCCTCCCTCTGATTAGGGGTAATAAGAATACCTTAAGTATGAAGTAAGCACCTCACACTTAATCACCATGATGTAGGATTAAGATCATTAACCTAGTTGTATTTATTTAGATGTTTTTTTGGAGTTTTTGTTTAGTGTTAAGTAATGAGTTTAAGCCATAATCAAGGATTTAATGGACCCATTACACCATCCTAATAGAAGGATAATAGATGATAACATTTAAGCTGAGGAAGATACCTCAACTTAATCCATGATTAGGGATTAACCTCATGACAAAACAAAGCCTTTATTAGAGTGGATTTTAGTTAGTGGTAAGATTAAGAAGTGAATTTTAGGGTTTGTAAGACAACTTGAGGGGGACTTGTCCATTAACACTAGGGTTAGTCCTTCTTAACCAATTAAGGAAGAATTAGAACCCTAATGCAAGGCCCAAGTTACAAGCTTGATGTCTTAGTGATTATTAAAGTGGATTGATTAAAGGAATTAAACACATTAAGGGTTTAACACTTAGGATTAAAGTTATTCACTCCATCCTAATAGAAGGATGCAGGCATAAGCTTAATCACAAAAACTTAAAACCTTTAAGGTTTAGTCCTTGATTAAGAGGTGAGAAGAGAAGACACAAAGATGACACAAAGGTAAAACTAATGGGGGACTAATCAAACCCTAAATGTGATCATGCTTGGGTATTCCTAGAGTTTATGAGGCTTGCAAGAGACCTTCAAGGAAAAGCCACCAAGGAAGAAGAAAGATGGAAGGAGGAGAAGCAGAAAGAAGCAAGACAACTTACTTCAATTAAGAAGATAAGTTGCTTGAAGAAAGAAAGTGGGGAGGGAACATGAATGAGCAAGCTCACTATAATACAAAAGTAAAATGCATCAATGAATGCATAAGAGAGATGAGAAGAGATTGTGAGAAGTGAAGGCAAATTCACTTCTCAAACACTTACCACCTGAAAAGTTAGCAAAAGGAAGTGAAATGAAAATGAAATTAAATGCCAAGATGAAAACCAAAACCAGAAGCATGTTCATGATGCTAATGATGCAAAGATATGATGCCAATGTATGTCATGAGATGAGGATGATCATACAAGCAATGAGGATGTAAATGAAGCATGAAAGGAGGCATGAAAGTTCATGAATGCATATGAAATGAAATGTATGCATAACATGGAAAATGGATGATGCAATGATAAAATATGATTCTAATGTGTCCTAAGATGTCTTATATGTCATATGAATGCACAAAATGTCATGGCAAGTTCATGGATGCAAGCATATGCAAGATGAATGCAAGTGAAGATACAAAATTAGGGTTTACATGCAACATGGAATGCAAAACTCAAAAACAGAAGCAAATGACAAGATAAAAAATTGAAAATGCAATCAAAAGAATCCTAACACCATATGATTTCACACCCCAAAGGAGAAGACTTAACTCTTAACCTAATGAGAGGTATGATTTTTCTAAGTTTCTAGGGTTTAAAGGGTGATCCTAAAGGTAAAATGCCAAATAAATTGAAAATGAAAGATAAAAATGAAACAAAAATGTTTTTAGATGCTTGAAACCATGCATAGAACAATGCAAAAAGAAGCATTCACAAACTCAACTTGGATCAAAAGTTATGAATTTTTGAAGTTAGGGTTGAAAATATGCAAATTTAAGAACCCTAATTCATTTGAAAAATGTCAAAGCATGATCAAAACCAAAAATAAATTTGTGTGGTGAGTTTGTAAATGTTTCTAAATACCTAAGAATGTTCTCTGAATTTTTTTGTGATTTTTAAATACTTAAATGTATTTTTAATTAATTAATTCTCATTAACTAATTAAAAATAACATTTAAATGATTTAAAAATAATTTTTTAATGCAAAAAATAAAAATAAAAATATTTTTGGGTTCTGAAAATTAATCAAAGGCTGGATAAAAAAAATCAGAATTTTTTGATGTCTTTTTCTATTTTTAAAAAATTCGTACAAAATAAAATAAAGAAAATGAAATAAAAATGAGAAATAATGAAAGTATGCACAATGGAGAGCTCAGATTGATTCTGGGTTTAAAATGTTTGACTGGGCGCGCATCTGGACGGCCCAAGTTCAAACTTCCTTAATTCTGATTAATTAATTAGATTAACCTAATTAATAACTAATGACAAAATCCTGACCCTTCAAACGCGCGCGGGAACCCTCATCTAACGGCCTACATTCAAACCTGGAGCCCTAACCCTAATTAGCATTTAATCATTTTCAGGTGGCCAGAAATGACCTCCGGTCATCTTCTCTGGCCACATCTCCCCTGAGAATTTTGCAACTCACTCCCTAAGCCATTTCTGGAGCTCTAAAGCTCCAGATTCGTTCATTTCCCTCCCCTAAGCCCAAATCCACCCTCAAACAGAATTTATTTTCAGCCATTAACAAGATTCGAAGCCAAGAACAAAATATGTGAAACTTTCAGACAAGCAATACACTCTCAAATCTTCATCATTTTCAAAAATAAAAAGTTCATTGCACTCAGAAGATCAAACTTAACCATTTAAGAACTTAAAACAAAGCTTCTGGAAAAATAATTTTGCATGGATACCTGAGGTGAAGCTTTCAACCCTAGAGCTTTCAGGCTGCTTTCTTGCTTCAAAACACCTCCAATGACCTCCCCGAAGAAGCTTTGCAGCTTTGCTGAAGTGTTTGTGACCTCCTATTGAAGTTTGATGAAGTTCAGTTCAAAGGGGGAAGAAATCGTGTTTTGTGTATGGTGGCTTTTATGGCAAAGTGAAGGGTGGGAAATGCTTAGTGATTGATGCTGAGATGAATGGTGGTGTTGGTTTGAAGAATGAGTGGTTGAGTTGTGTGTTTTGATAGAAAATGCAAAGAGGAAAGTTTTTGTGAATGCTGAGTTATGGGAGAGTTCAGGCTTGTGTCTTGTTATGTTTGGCTTGCTTTTGATTAGTATAAGGTATTGTGATTGGTCAGAAAGTTGGTAATGGCATAGTGTGATTGGTATGGTGCAAAATGAAAAAAAGTCAAGGTTTGTTGTCCTTTGAGGTATGGGATGTTTCAGGCCAAGGACAAGGGGGTGTCTGGTGTAGATTGATTCAAGGATGTCCATAGAAATCAGTTTGAGGCAAATCAGCAAGTGTGTGAGAAGTTGTGGGAGGTTTTGCAATTTTGTGAACTTTTGCCCCTTTTGGAATTTCTTCATAAGCAAGTCATGAAATCTTGAGACTCTTGGACCAATTCTGAGTTTTAAGTCATGTGTTATGTTGTTATGATGTGTAGAAGTCAATTTTAAGTCATAAAATGGTTTGGCATGAGGTTTTGCAAAAATGCCTCTTTGGCATGAAACATGAAATTATGTGATTTTTGCAAACTTTGGAAAGCCATAACGTGAGTTCCAAAATGAATTAGACCTTGTTCTTGTACTTTTTGAAAAGGGAATGATCCAATCTACAACTTTCATGACCAAGAATTTTTCATTTGAAACATTTTTGGTTGAGAAAGAGGAGGTTGAAAAACTTTCCCAAAATGGAAAGTTTACATTACAAGTCATTTCCATATTTGGCAACTTTTGGTTTAGCTCACTTTTCTTCAAATTTATGAACTTCTAAGCACTTCAATGATCAAATAAAGACCATATAACTTCAATTTGATGAAAAATCCACTTTGGGTCCACTGATGGGGGCCTCAGATGCCCTGATTTTGCTCTGACTTGCTCAAGAAGTTACCCAGTGATCAGATGACTTCCACAATGAATTTTTCCATCAAACTTGGTATGCATGATCCTTATGACATATTAAGACCAATAGAAACAATAATGACCAAAAAATTTGGAGTTATGGCCTCTGAAACCAAAACCCTAATTTTAGGTCATTTGTGCAGTTAAACCTTGGCTCTGCTTCCATGCCTTGCCAGTTCTTGTGATTTTATGACTTCCTTGATCTTGGGAGGAAATAATATGATGTTTGAACATACATGGACCCTCTTGAGATGATTTAAGACCTTTGGAGTGGCTCAAATGGGCTCTTGGATTGCTCAGATCACAAACCCTAGATGCAGATGACTTTGAACCAATGCAGTGAAGCAAAAAATGCAACATGAGATGATATGATTAAACTAATGCAAATTAAAAGATCACAAGCCATGGTGTGAACTTAGTGAGGGCAAATTTGGGGTGTTTAAACATATATTGTAAATTTCTTGGTAGCTCAGAATTAAAACAAGGAAATCGACTATTGGCGACTTGGATAAAGGCTCCATTTGGCCCTGGCATGAAGCAGGATGATGGTTCAAAGTTTGATATCCTTATGAAGTGATGAGATTCCATTGATTATGATCTTCTACAAGTCTGAAGAAACAAAGAGCAGAGTGCTTTGTTAGTCACATTTCGGAGGTAATGCACTTAGATTGAATTTTTTCGCATCCTTGACAACTCTCCTGTTTGTAGTGTTTCTATTATGACTCATATTGATATCTTGCCATTTGTAGATGAACTAATATCAACCAACCATTATCTTGCAGCCATGAAGTTCAAGTTGTATATGAGAGAAATGCACACCATGAAAGATGATGAAGAGTTCTTTAGCTTGACAAGCATATGAAAAGAGATATTATACTGTTATTGAAGCTTGGTATGGATCATGAATTTACTTTCTTGCTAACTTTTGACTGTTTGCACTACTATACATATTGATCTTCCTTGCCTTCTGAATTTTCCTTAACTTATATTCTGATTCAATTTCCTTGTGTGTATTTGATTTTTTTTGAATGGACTGTTTATGACACTGAATCTTGAATAACTGAACTATCCTTTCATATTCTTGGACCGAATTTGTATTCATTGTTTCCTCATGCTTGAAATGATTTCTGAAACCAGTTCTTGTTATGGTCATTTGAAATATTTTCCATATTCTCATAATCTGATTTGTTGAAAGTTTCTCTAATAGTTTGCCATGACTTTGTCAAACAGATCATGCTGATGCTTCTTGAAGGCATTGAAGGCATTGTGTAATCATTTGAACTGAAGTTGGTAGCTACTGAAGCTTGTTGTGAGTGTTGGATGTTGTTCCTTATTCTCAAATTTTTGGATATCCTGGTTTATGACTTTTTGTTAATCTCTCTTATATTCTGTAGGTCACAAAGATGATGATGGATGACCTAGGGAGTGGAAGAAATTCTGAAGACTTGGAAGGTGGTATGCTGATGAACCTATGGCTCAAGCATCAAGGACGAGATGACTTGTAACGACGTTTTGTTGTTGACACTCCTCTTTATGATTCTCTTCTCACTATGAATGTCATGGCTCTTCTCAATTCTCTATTGTTGTTGAGCCCTATTTTTACTTGCAGTGCATGTATTGACCGAGAATTAGTGCCTTGAATCCTCTTTTTGCGTGACATTGATTAGGTTGATGTTTGGCCGGTTAGCCATGCAAGCAAAAGTGGTTTAAGGAATGCTTAATTTAGAACTTTGGAGAAAGTTTGGGGCTGAAGGTGAGTACTTGAAACATGAGGAAATTCCTTTTGAAGAATGTGAAACATGAAGTACTTAGGTATAAGCATTATCAGAATATACTAAAACAGAATTCACATATGGCCTATTAACCAAATTTTCTTTTTGTAACCTCTTGAGTTTGCGGTGGTTTTTTGAAGTTCCTTTTTGTACTCTGTGTTTGCAGGCTTGTGGCTTTGGCCTTGAAGAAATAAAATGATACCCTGCTCTGTTTGTATGAACTTGAATTGGAACTGATACCTTGTGCCTCTATGCTACTTTTGATATTTTTCTAACCTCGTATGTTCATTCTATGCTAGGCATATCATGGAAACAATTTGGCACAATTCTGCACCTTGACATGATACTGGCGACAGCTTGTGAAGCTTGGGCATGACCTGCGGAACAAATGATAAGGACTCACGAAGATCTTTAATTCATTCTCAAGATGCGCTGATTCTTAGGCCTATTTGTTTGCCAGGCTCACTCGAGCATTACGAAGAAACCGTGGCCTTGGCTTAGAGCAACTTAGCTTCTCAGTTTTTTATTTCTGATATACACATTGCCCTACTGTGTCATGTATTATCACTTTTCCTAGCAACACACTTGCAGCTTATTAAACACATAAGCACTTTGTAATATTTGAATTCCGATTAATTGTAACCTTGGACTTCGCCTGAGTGTTCCTTTGATTTCCCAAAACTTTCACATTGCAAAATAGCCTTGATATTTCCCTTAAAAATATGAATCAGAGGTCCCTAAAATAAACTTAGTACAATTTGATGTGAATGGATTATTGACTTTACAAAATGGCCTTGAGACAAAACTTCAATTACATGTAATTTTGGTAAATCTTTCTCACCCTTGAAATGAACATGATGTGTTGGCTTTACTTCCAACTCAATCCAACTTTCGAAGTCTATAGCCCAATAGCCAAGTCACTATAACCAAAATTGTTTCAACACATGAATGAGAACCAAACTTGGACTAATCCAATACAATTGAGAATATCAACCAAACTTGAAATACAATATCAACCAAACTTAAAATTTGATATAATGCTAGCCATGGAAAGAAAACTTTTCAAACACAACTTGATTTGTAAGAAGCACATAACTTTACCACTTTTACTTTGATACTAATCATAACTTGAAATCAATTTTATCTTGGCATAAGAGAATGAATTTTGACCACGACATTGGATTACCTTGAAGCAATTTAAATCTTGACAAAATCCCCATGAAATAAATCTTTGGAATTCGACCCACTTTACCAACCACATAGACAATTCTATAAGTGCAATTAGTTGGGCCTTACAACATGGGCTTCCATTTCTATCCTGAACCCTTATTAACCCTTGCAGTTCCTACTTAAACTACAAGAAACGTGAAAACAAAAATAACACAAATTTTCATTTTTTACACAGTGGTTAGTGACACAGCAACATATAAAGGTAAAACTATAAAGGTAGGACAAATTTGGGGTGTGACACTATGACCTCACTTTTCTCATAAGAGGACTTTGAATAGTCAGTCTTGTGAGTGTGGGCCTTGGCATTACGTTCAGAGATGAACCAGTGTCTACGAGTACACTGGATAGAGCATCGTCACCGCAGTTGATAGTAATGTTCAATGCCATATTGTGATTCCTGCCTTCTTCAGGAAGATCATCGTTTTTAAATCCTAAATTGTTTAAATTAGTGATGTTGGAGACGATACCATCAAAATGGTTCACGGTTACGTCGGGTTCTACAAAAGCTTGCTCCAAAACCTTTTGTAATGCTTCTCGGTGAGCTTCTAAGCTGAGCAGAAGTGATTACACTAAAATTCTCAAAGGAGTTTGTAGTAATTGATCCATAATGTTATACTCACATATCTGGATGAGCCTAAGGATTTCATCTTTATCCTTTGTTGCAGGCTCTGGATTACTTGGCTGACCCACTGGCGGGTTGATGGCCTCACCTTGAGGTTCCTTTCCCTTTGTAGTTTCTTTAACTCCTCGGTTGAATACTTATCCACTTCTAGTGACGCGATTGATATTAGCGACGCTGACAAGAGATGGTAAGGGTACTTCCTTCCCTCCTTCCATGATTGTTGGTTCGTACTTATATGGAATTGCTTTCTCCGAAGTATTAGGTACTGAGCCTAGAAAGTAGATGACCAAAAGGGTTAGACAAGCCTTTCGGTTGTCGAAAGTAACCTCTATCGGTGTTGGTTTAGGGATTTTCTGTTGTCAAAGGGAACTTCCAAGCATTTCTTTTCTTCAATCAAAGGGATTATGTTGAAAATCTCTTTGTCGGTTTCATAGTCCATAGGTTCGACTGCTGAAACTTCTTGTATCATGTTAATGAGTTGTGACTCTTGGAGACGAGTGAAACCTTGCTCCATTAGATCTCAGAGATCCATGCATACTATGATACATCCTTGTTTATCCATTGAAAATACCTCTCAATGTTCATAACTATAAGGTGGAAAAAGACTGTATCCACTTTGTATACGATGCATCTTGACTCTGTATGAATCTTGAATTCCAGCGTCAAAATTTTGCCGTCTATCCGGAGTACCATTTTTAAGACTAATCTGACCAGTTTCTTCGTTCATGTAAATTAGAAGCCACCAATGGTCCAATAAAGCTTGAAGATCTCTTTGCACTGTCGCGCACTCTTGATTATCTTCAGAGCAACCTCTGTAGTTCCGATAATTGTGTATTGATAAAAATCCAAGTCTGACGTGCTTGGAGTGCAATTTGACTAAACAGGTATTCATTATGCGAATGTAGTAGATTTGAACCATGTTAATCTGAGGATCATCCATTTCTCGGTAATATTGAATCCATCCTAAATCTATTTGTCGTTGAAGGGCTTCCTATACAAAGGAGCACCCTTGATATTCTATTGAACAGACGGAGCAACCTTGATAGTCGTATCATGGTAAATTATGATGTAGAATTTTTCTGGAATATAGTGCAACCAAATTGACATTCATTGCTCGGATGTCAAAATTTTGAATAATTCCCAGAGTAGCGGAGAGTAAATTACTTCCTTGGATTTCCTGATCTTGAATCCAGTTGAGCGACGCTTTCTCATGTGGTAATGGATTTGTTTGAACATTCGGGTTAATATCTTTGAAAGATAAAACTCTGTTCCTGACGAGTCTCTGGATGTCATACTTGAAAGCTAGGCAATTTTCAATGTTATGCCATTTCCTTTATTGATGATAAGGACAGGATTGATCAGTTTTATACCATGGAGGGGGTCAGTAGGAATCGCAACAGGAGTCCTGGTCTGAATGTGCCCCTTGCTTAGTAAGAGTGGAAACAAATATGCATATGTTGTAGGTATTGGGTCAATTGTTGGAGCCCTTAGATACTCGTTGTTGTTAAGTTGTGAACAAGTCAGTTGAAGAGGTTGTTACCTTTGCTGATACAATTGTTTATTAGGAGAGCTTCGAGTGATCTGAGGTTGATACATCGGAGCTACAACTGAGGTAATAACAGGAGATACCGTCCCCGCTTGATGAGGTTCAAATCTTTGTCGCTCTTTACCCAGAGATATGTTACTTATGTCTTGCTCCTTCTTCTTTGGAAAGGAACTTCCATATCTTTTGCTTGAACTTGAAGTTTCAACATCCTTCGTTAAACATCCTTCTCTTACTGCCTCTTCTAAACCTACTCCAATGTTTACCATCTTGGTAAAATCACTGGGTGCGCTTGCGACCATCCGTTTATAGTAGAATGAACTCAACGTCTTGAGGAAGATTTTTGTCATTTATTTCTCTTCGAGAGGAGGAGAAATATGAGCAGCAATTTTATGTTATCTTTGCGCTTGCTCTTTGAAGGTCTTGTTACCCTTTTGAGACATTGCTCTGAGCTAGTCCCGATCAGGAACCATATACAAATTGAATTTTTACTGTTCGATGAAATCATTTTCGAGATCTCGAAAATTGTTTATATTTGTACGATTGAGCTTCATGTACCAACGAAGCGCTGCCCCAGTCAAGCTATCCTGAAAGTAGTGAATCAATAGCTTTAGATTATCCATATAAGTGTACATTTTCTAGGCGTACATTGTCAAATGACTTTGAGGGCAAGAAGCACCCTTGTATTTCTCAAATTCTGGCACTTTGAATTTGTGCGGTATTTGAACATTTGGGACTAAGCAGAGATTTACAGCATTGCTTCCAAACAACTCTTGTCCTCTAAGTGATTGCAATTCCTTATGTATTGATGCAAACTGTTTTTGGAATTCTTCCATTCTTTCGTTGATTCCTCCCCCCCCCCCCCTTCACTTGGAGCAGGAGAGTACCTTAGGCTTTCTGAGGTAATGTGTACCTGTGGAGCTGGCACAGCTTATACTGTAGCCGGAACTTCAGATACCGGGAGTTTGTAACCTCCTAGTATTGCATTCTTTTCTAGTGCATCTTTGAGAGTTTGAAGTTTGTAACCTTCAAACTGAGACGGTCCTGCAGTATTTCTCAATTCTTCAGCTAGTCGGAGATCATTTCCTTCTAGGATAAAAACAGACGGCATGCCCCCAAGGACGATCCTTTGACATGGCGAACCTTAGATCCTTATATGGTACCTCTTCAATCGGTGCAGACACGACTTCAGAGATCACTGTTCTTTGGTGATGATTCTGAGCCACAGTCAGAGCTTCGACCATTTCTTTGAGCCTTTCCATATATTTGAATTCATACTAGAAATCTCCTCTTTCAGCTATCTATTCTCATCCTCGAGGTCTTCCATTATTTTCTGGTGACCGACCTGAGTGTTGTACGAATGAGACAGTTTGACTTCTAAAAGAAGTGCAAGAATAAGACTCGATGAAAGAAAATGAAAATGATGCAAATGATGAATGACAATGAAATGATAAAAAAAATTTGTTAATTTCCTCCTTTATTTAAAGAAAGAACTTACTGAACAAACTATTGTATAATATCATATAGAAATTTTTATTGAACTAAAACAAGTTACATCCACACCACATTATTCAAAAGTAGAAAAGAAACTTAAAACTATAAAGCTCTCTTTGATGGGACTTCAGTTTCTTGATGATCTACCTTCTGCCTCTTGAGCGGGGATTCCTCCAAATCTTCAGTTCTTTTCTAGGTGTAAAAGGTTTCGGCGTTGCCCTGAACAGGAAACTGCTCCTCCTTTTATGTGACTTGGTACTCAAATACCTCAATGAGTGCATCCTTTTCCTTTAGGAGACTCTAAATTTTGGAATTCTCTAGGCTGAGAATCTGATATTTGTTTTTCCAGGAGTCTCTCTCCCTTTGCATTTTGTTGAAAGCTATTCGAAGCTTCTCTGTGTCATTCAGGAAGTAGAGAATAGTTTCTTTTAATGGAAGCAATCCTTGTCGAGGGTAAGGAAACCTCAGTTTGATTGCTCTGGCTTGTACCCATTGGAGATAAGGATCCAAAGAGATATAGTTTGGTTTTCCCAAAGATTCCATTCCTTTCTTGTGTACATGTTTCCAAGCATGTATAGTTTCTTCTCTGATAGCCCTATGCTCTTCTCCTTCTTCGAAGAAAAGACCTTCCATCTGAGCACTGACGGGGATATCTCTCATCGGGTATCCCATCTGACGTGGAGCTAACTTTGGGTGGTAATTGATCCCTACCTTAGTACCAATGAGAGGTACATTAGGGAAATTACCATAGCTGGTGATGATCCTAATTCCGTCGTAGACTAGATTGGACCAACTGGTGTCTGAATTGGTCAAAGACATGATCTTCTGAGACCAGTGCATTCCACTTTTAGTTTCGCAAAATGCTGATGACTTGTGTAAGTGGGAAGTGAACCATTTATAGAAAAGTGGTACACAACAAGTGATTATTCCTCCGCCGCATAAATTCCTCAGGCGAACTGAGTGATAAGTATTTGCGAGTAGTGTAGGAATTGGGTTTTCTGATCAGAAAGATCTTTGTTGCCGTGATTTCGACAAAGTTATCTACAATGGGGAAAAGGAATATCCCGTAGATGAGAAATGAGAAGATGACTTTGAATGCAACAGTATTTCCGATACTGGTGAAGTGTAGTGCTCTTTCAGTTAGAAATTTGGAGGGCAGACCCTCGATTCCTCCTTTAATAGTCCAATGAGCCTTAACTTCCGACTCTTCCAAAGTAATATTCCTAGAAATTGTTGATTCTCTCGGCATTCCTTCCAATCTGGAGAATGGTATTTTCTCTTTAATAGGGATTCCTATCAACTGAGAATACTCTTCCAATGTTGGGTAGAGCTGATAGTCAGGAAATGTGAAGCAGTGGTACATCGGGTCGTAGAACTGGACCAGTGTAGCAAGAACACCATCTACCATGCTGACTTTAAGCAGAGACAAAAGTTATCCAAACTTTTCCTTGAATGCTTCTAGATCTGTGACAACCTTTCCTAGCTTTCTCAAATCGTCCAATCTCGGATTCTTGAATGTAAACTTGTGGGTTTCTCGTCGCCATAAGTCCATTTTGAAAAGACTGATATTGTGAAACAGACGTTCGTTTAAAGGATAAAATTATGATGATTTTTTTTTAAAATAATTTTCTTTTGATGAATACATGAATGCAACACACAAAATATGGTGAAAACATGAGTCAAAAGGTTTGTTGTCATGAGGCCAGAGCTCTACTCATTCCCAATATTTATACTAAAGTAAAGGTTTGTGTACGTGTAGATCATGTAACTCAAGGTCAAGGGGTAAATGTTTACTAAATCCTCAGCGTTACAAGTATCCGATTGGAAATCGTCGAGTTTTCGTGGAGTACGCTATAAACAACGATTTCACACCGGATACTTAGACTAATTCAGGGACTTTTGAGGTTTCACCTGGTCGGGATTGGACTCCCTACAAGCTATCTCAATTATGCCTTACCTATCTTAGAGTGCACTCAAGAACACCCAGATGCGGATTAATCTCATTCCTATTTTAAGAAACCACCCCAAAGGATATTAATTGAACAAATATTTTGCGGAAACATAAATATAAAGCGGTATAAAAGCAAATTATAAAAGCAATATATATACATGCTCTTAAACTTAAGGTTTTTTTCTATCTAAAAGGATTCCCACAGACGGTGTCATTTTCCTGTTGCTCAATTTTTGTGGTCTTTAATCACTATCACATTTTTTCTACTTTCTCATTTCTTTTTTTTTTCTTCCTAATGTAGCTGGTTATGGAAGGGAAAAGATATCTTGAACTCACTCCGCTTTGCATAATGTTGATTGACAGATGCCCACATAGTTTTGGATTTTTCCTATATTATTTCTTTTTAAGTATAGGGCAAATTTTTTCTTTTTAATATTGGCGGGGTCTCTTTAATTTGGGTCTGGGAATGATATGAGTTTTGGTAAGATATGATGAAGTTTTGCTTTTGTGTTTCATAATTTTCTGATATTTCTGATAGGTCTGAGAACCTATTGTTGTTTTTTTTGTTTGGTGTGCTCGCAAAGATCTTACGACTTTTTGCCTACGTACCCCCAAAAAGAGAACTGAGGGATCAGAGCATCAAAGTTCCTTATAAAAGGCCAGAGCTAGGATTAGAGGTTGATTTATATCCTGGCTAAAGCAGAGGATGTTGATGCTCAAAGATTGTATTTATGTCTTGATCAAAGCCCAAGATTGAAGCTGAAAAAGTTTGTTTGTGTCCTGATTAAAGCCCAAGATTGAAGCTGAAATGGTTTAGTGTAGCTGATAGGGGTGTTTAAGTTGCATAGCTCAAGGCATAAGCTGAATCTGGTATCTTGATTTGTATAGCTCAAGAAAGGATTAATGGGTACCCTGAATTGCATAGCTCAAGGAGGACTGAATGGTTGACCTGAATTGCATAGCTCAAGAAAGCTGAATTGGGTGGAAAAAATGAATGGTGGAAAATGATCTTAGTTATAGTCCAAGTGTATGACTGAAAGAGATTAGCTTAGTTAAAATCCCAAGACTATGACTATTGGGAATTAACTTAGCTAAAGTCCAAGGCTATGACTGTAATGATTGAATTAGGTTAGCTAAAGTCCAAGACTATGATTATAATATTGTCAGCTTAGTTAAAGTCAAAGACTATGACTGTATTGTTGAATTAGCTTAGTTAAAGTCCAAGAATATGACTGTTGTTTGATTGACTGTAAAGTGTTTGAATTTTTGTGCCTTGATTGAAGCTCAGGGTTGAAGCTAAAAGAGAGACTGACTATTAGTTTATTTTTATCTTATATGAAGCCTAAGATGGGAGGTTGAAAATTTGATGGGAGACTGACTCTGTATGAATAGTGTTTTGTCTATTTTGATAAAAACAATTGAGGTCATCATACATTCCTTTATCTGAGGAGGTTCCACTGTACAAAGCCCAAGAGGAGGCTATCTTGGTCATCCATCGGGGAAAGAGAGACTACTATATGTGTTTGATTCTCTAAGGATTTGTTCATATGCTTTTAGGAAGCCTTTGAGGGTCCTTATGTTTAAGCCAAGACGAGGATGGGTTACCTATAAGAGGCTCATGGGTCCTTGAACAAAGCCCAAAAGGAGGCTGGGGATGGTTTACAAAGAAGAACTTCACCGGGAAACTTCTTATCTTTGTAAACCCCTAGTAAGTTGTAAAGAAAAATCCTAAGTGTTTTGAATGGTGTATCTGTTTGGATGAAGATAACCTAACTACTTAGAGATTCTATATATATATATATATATATATATATATATATATATATATATATATATATATATATATATATATATATATATATATATATATATATATATATATATATATGAAATGCATGCAGACAAATAAAATTTGTCAGTAAATGTGTTGAACATTTTTTTAGTATGTCTTTGCTATGGTTTGAGTATTGTTAAATATATTTTTTTAAGAAGGATGTTGGGAATTACACTGGGAAGCAGAGGCCCAAAATCCCGAGGGAGAAAGATTACATATATATTTTATATTGTATCCTTTTTTATGATTAAGAAATGTTTTATTATCTTTGTTTTAGTATGAGATGAAGAAAGATAGATTTAAACAGCAAAACCCTAATCTAACAAGCAAAAAACAATTTAAGAAAATAACAAGAAGTTAGAGGGAGAAGATATGACTCAAAAGCCAATAATATGGCTTAAACATAAGGATGCCTATGGAAATTGTTTTGTATATTATCATCTTATAATTTCATACACAGGGTAGGGCTTTTAAGGAAAAGCTACCTACCGCCTAGAAAGTAGTTCCACCTGGTTATGAAACTCAGTATATTGAAGGTGTATTAGATCTTTAATTTGAGAAGATGGAAAAATAAAGAGGAGATTTAGAAACTGTCTAAGAAAAAATTTGGGGGATATCAGGATTTATACGGAAGTCTGGCGGAGTTTTAAAATAGACCGGAGAAAGTTTAAAACAAAAAGAATGGGTCCTAAACACAAAGGATTCCCCTATGACACATTTTTTACAATTCATTTTAGAAAAATAAGAGTATGTGTAAAGAAATTCACAGATGAAAATTCAATGCGGGGAAAAAGGCAATCGCGCTAGGTTTTTGAAAATGGATCAGATGAACCCTAATGGTTCAGTTTTCAAAAAGGGATGGGTCTTACACTCTAATAGAGCCCCATGAGTGTGATAAAAATCAATTTGAGGGTGATTAAATCAAAATTATAATTTTGAATATTTTAAATATTAAAAATTATTTAAAACTTTGAGAAATTTCAAACATAAGTGAAAAACAAGTTGAAACATTGGATCAATGTTTGAAAATTTATATTTTATCCATAAGATGACTTGAATATCATTTATGTTTGAAAAATCAAGTGAAAGAAACAATTTCTTAAATCTTTAGAAACAAATAAAATTAATTCTTTAAGAAAATATTAAATATATTAAAGAAATAATTATTTTAGATTTTTTTTTCATTGAATAAAGTATTTAAACATTTTTAGGAATTAATGAAAAAAGAATCATTCAAAAACTCAAAATAATCATAGAGAAATTAATTTTGAAATCAATTAAAAATAACTTGGAAATTCAAATATTTGAATTTTTGAAAAAGGCGCCAAGAACACATGAAGAACACGCGTGTGTTCTTCATGTTGCCCAGAAATCTAATTTTTGCAAAATCTATGCTATCTCACTGAATATGCAATGAAATTGAATGAAATAAAGACCAAACTTGCGTGTTTTTAACCCACGAACATGATGGTGACAATTAATTTCATTTATTTTAAGTGTAGAGTGAAAAATCAGTGATGAACACTAAAGAACCCTAATTTGTCCTAAGCCTCATGAAATTCTACATGATGATGATTTTATGAAATTGATTGAGGGGAATGATTTAATATATGATTACGCACATGTAGTAAAAAGATAGTGCGAGGAAATATGCATGGATTATGAAATGACATAGTTTGAGGCTTACCTGAACTTGGAGTTGCAGTAGCTGGAGTGATTTTGATCTAGAGGTGTTATAGAAGACTTGTGATGATCTAAACAACTTCCTTGGATGATATGGAGTGTGTTTGAACACTTGGACTTGATTGCAAATGGTTGGATCAAGTTATGACCTTCAAGTTGCAGAAACAAGGCTTCTTTGAGATTTTGAATGGTGATTTTGGGTTGGAAGTGTTTATGGGTTGGTTCAAGTGTTTGAACACCTTATATACATCATATATGATGTGTTTTAGAAATTGGTTTGAGCTTGTTGTGGCTCAAACTCAAAACTCGATGGTGGTTGCTCAAAATATCAAGTTTTGAGTCTTTGGGAGTGAAGAAGAGAAAACTTGGGATTCAGAGGCTTTGGTGTAAGTTTTATGATCAAGTGAAGTCTATATTTATAGGAAAATATGTTGATATTTATTAGCCTACAAGTTTTGAAGTGATAAGATCAGCATTGTTGATCATTGCTTGCCATAATATCTCTTAAATGGTGAATGATGAGATTACTCAAATAGCTCAGTTATGCAGCTGGGAAATTCACATTCTTCAGAAGTTTTGATCTTGGACTGTGGACACCTATTACTTGTTGATAAAGAGATCCAAGAATATGTCATTTTGGAGCATGGTGACCATTGGATCAATAGGCATATGTGTTGAAACTCATAAATGCCATAAATGGAAATTCCTTGGTGCAATCATGAATTTGCAGGTTTGATCAGGTTTGTAATGATTGATTAGATGCTTAAGACCACTTGACCTGATACCTTGAATCATCAAAGTCAGAATTTCAAGTTTTATGAAAATCTGTTTTTGGAACAGTTTGTCATGGTGACTTTGATCCATTATTTCTTAATGCTCAAGCAAGATCTTTTCATGCCAATTGGTTATTAGAATTGTTGGTAACATTTGTGATAACATTGTTATTTTCATAAAGATCTGAATCAGCTTGGAACTATGTGAAAAAAGCCTCTAAGTTTTGATGTTTTGACTGATTTTTTACATAGGAAGATTTTATCTAAGTGTTGAAATTTCCAATTTTTTTCTTGACTTTGATCAATCTTCAAATTAAAATCCATAATAAATTGGAGTTTGGTGTAGTTGGTTGTAGTTTGTGGCAAGATCTTTCATTTGAGCTTTGGTTCACAAAAATCTGATGCTTGGATAACAAGTTACGATGCTTGAAAGTGGGGTACTTGAACATTTTTTCTTATAACTTAGAAAATTTTCTAAGTTTCAAAGATTGCCCCTTTTACAAGTTATCTTCAAATTTATGATTCTTTTTGTGATCAAATTCACTCATGGATCATACATTCTTGTAATATAGGTCATGAAGATCATTTTGGGTGAAAAGTCAAACTTTGACTTTTTTGTCCATATGGAAATTACACTAGATACCCCAGGTTTTCTGATTTTTTAATTGGACATCCTCTGGGATATTTTGAACTTGTGAATGGACTTCCATGATGTATATGAGTTATTTAAACCATCCCCTGCGGTATTGGCTCATGTCCAAATGGAAATTTTGACTTTGGGTTCCCCGACCATTCAAAAACCCTGATTTGGACACTGTGAAACCCTAATCTTGAAATCTTTGATCTTTGCATCTCTTGGACTTGTAGATGGCTTGTCAAAGTCATGTCAAACTTTCTGGATGATATATGGAGGCATTGGCATCTTTTTTCATGAAAACTTTCCTCTGGATGGCTCAATTGACTGAAACCCTAATCGGTGATATTGATGGCCCGGGACCTAGATCAATGAAATCCTTGTACAATCTTTTAATGATTCTTCATCATTTGAGATTTCTTGATCTTTTCATAATGATTGAAAAGGTTGAAAATCTTGGGTATTAATGATTGGTCATTTTTCTGAAACCTCTGAGGGATTCAAGAATCTTGATTCATTATGGGGATATTTTTCAAACCAGTCTGACATAGTCCTTAGGTCAGTGGATTTCTTCTGATGAGGTATACATCTTAGGGTCAAAATTTAGGGTATGATAGATCCCCTTAGATTTTTCTTTCAACCTTTGAGTCTCTCTCTCTCTCTCTCTCTCTCTCTCTCAAACAAAATCAAAACACTTAACGAATAAAGTGTGTATAGGGCGCCACGAGCCTTAAGCACATGTGAAATGATAAGAGGGAATCTTTCCAAAACTTATATAGGGTGCTTTGCGCGCATCCCGTCTCAGAGCGATGTGTAAAGTATTTGCTCTTATGTCATAGTCTTTAGTGTTATACATACAACAATAAAAACAATTCAAAACATTTCTCTTAAAATATATTAACAAATCAATCATCTTTCTCTTCTGATCTCACCCCTCCTCAAGCGTAAAGGCATGCCAAGTTCGTTCTACCGCAAACGGTTAATGCATAAGTCTCTACACAGCGAGCGGCAACACCTAACTGCTAGAATGCGCACTTTGGCATCGTCCACTTAAAAAACACCAAAAAAATAGTTGGTGACCCATAGTGAGTCGAACTACGACACTCTGATTCTCATTCTCGGTGAGACACGTAGGCACGAGATATGATGTCTTGGTGAGCAAACTTCCCCTTTCTTTACAGAACTACGTCGACTCTGATTCTCATTCTCGATGAGATACGTAGGCCTAGGATGCGATATCATATTGAGTCCTCTTCTCTCATTTCCCTCCTTTTCTCCCTCTTTCCTCTTTGTTTCTCATTCTTTTTCCTTTCATATCAGCAAATAGAGTTTTAGATATCTATACCCTTTGATCAGAATATCAAGTGTGGATCTTATCAAATACGATAGACACGAAGGGATGCTAATACCTTCTCTCCGTGTAACCGACTCCCGAACCCTGACTTGGTTGGGACGACTTCGTTTTTCATTTTCTTCAGGTTTTCTTCGATCATTTCCTTTCCCTGTTGGGATAAATAATGTTCGGTAGCGACTCTCTGTTATTTTTTCGCCGATTGTTTTTTGCGTTGTGACAAGATTTCCTTTTTCAATATGCTAATTTTTGTGTTTGATAAGATGATAAATTTATTGATCTCTATTTATTTTTAAGCGACAGAACAATGCTTCTATTACCTTGTTTACCAATGGAAAATGGAACATGTTTGGTTCCATTTTTTATTTTTTGGTCCTCAAGAATCATGTCTTTTCTATTCTAAGTATGTTTTTATCTGCACGACTTAGGTTATCACCCTTCTCTTCATCCAGAATGTAGAGTTCTCCAACCTACTTGTGTATGGCCTCCATAATCTTTAGCAGATGTAGTTCATATTCCTCTTGTTGTATTTACTGCATTTTCTCAGGTTCCTCTTCTAAATTATCCTCCCAAACTTGTAGGCCATTATATACCTTGATTATCATCTTTTCTTTCCAAAATTCAGGCCTTGGTTCACTAGTCTCCAAATTCGCATTTTCCCTAACGTAAGAATGGTCACCCTAAGATGATAGAGACCTGATTACAAAATCTACAACTTACACACATGTTTCAACTTTCACTAATACATTTTTCATAATTCTGTGAAAAACTATAGAAGATTTATCTGCTAAAGTCAAAGTCATGTTTGCTTTTCTTACTTTTCCTCCTAGTCATCTCATCATAGAGAGCGATATCAAACCGGATGAGTGTCTCAAACGCATAATATTCTAAGAATGGTGATTTTCTTTTGAAGGTTTGTGTTGGTTTCTCCCCTAGTTGTATATTTAAAAGATGCGAAAATATACATGATCAAAAGGTTAGAGACCAAAACAAAACTATGATCTTGAAGAAACAAAAGCACTATAGATTTCAAGGTTCAATATGCTAATTTTAGTGTTTGATGAGATGAAAAATTTGATACCCATTATTGATCTCTATTTATTTTTATGTGACAGAACAACGCTTCCATTACCTTGTTTATCAATGGAAAATCTATAGGAACATGTTTGCAGCCAAACCATTGTTTCAGAATATAATTGAGGCCTTTTTTAAACCTTATTTTGTTGTAATCGATGCGTAGATTCCACAATGTACAACTTCAATTAATAAGACTAACTGTGATTTAGAGCGTGTTTAAAGGAAGGGTTGTTGATATTCCAAGAGTTTTAATTAGCAGCATTAATGGTGGATGACCATGATTATGAGGCACTGTTTTATTTGACTCTGACCAAGTTCAATTTGCGCAGGATCCAACGTCCCATTCCATTCGTTGATATCAATGCTCACCATTACCAAAGTGCCAGTATGGTCATAGCTAGGATAGGAAAATGCCCCATTGGTTTGGTTCAAAAACAATCTCTATTACAATCAAGCTGATCATAATTTTACTACAAACAAGATACGATCATGATACGAGTATTTATTTAATCATACTGTTTACTACAATGATGGATCATGATAGACACCACACTTTCCCATGCCAGTTATAACCCTTAAATGTATGTCTCAGTTTATTTATGAAATTAAATGTAGTGCAGAGTACTCTAGTAGTATGTAATTATATCAATTGGTTTAACTCAACAGTACTTGCACGTATTTCTTTATCGTGCTTTGAATAGTTTCAGTTACATAAATTTTATGTCTCATAAATTAAAGGATAGACAATCCCTTTTTTTCTTCTCTTTTTAAAATTAAAAGTAATCATTCTATTTTATTATCACTTTCTTAAAATTATAAAAAACAATAATTTATTTACTTTAATATATAAATAAATAAGGAGGTTAGATATTGAACTTTATACCATCAAATTACATTCATTTAATTCATTTGATTTTTGTAAATCGATCAAAGATTATATATATATACATATATATATATATATATATATATATATATATATATATATATATATATATATATATATATTAGCTGCTTAGAGCAGAGCATGCTAGAGATAATGTGGAGCAAGTGGGACAACATAGAGCGTACTCGATGAGAGCATACATGTTGTATTCGGTTGGCATTGCTATTTTTGGGGACATTTGACGATATAGTCTAATATTCAAGGATGGTTGACTTGCAGTTCACATCTGACATTTTTTCATCTCCCTAAAGATCAGCTACACCCAAACTATTCACAAACACTTTATTGTCTCTGCTCTTCCAACTATGACACGTAGAGATATGGATGTCATGTTTAATGATAATATTAGTCAACTACTACTAGAGGAGGCACGAAGTACCATAGCTGAGAGCAAAATGGAGTTATGCAGACTAGTACATCAGGTAGTTCTTCAGGATGTCACATCCATATATGATGCAGGATGCTCCATGAGATCCACTAATGTTATCTCATCAGGAGATACTAAAGGAAGAGCAGAATATGTTAGATCATGCTCATGATGTGTTGCATATATGTCCTCATATTGTAGAGATTTGCGCTTACAGAGGTATCTTTCTTGATGGTTTTGAGGTGAATGATAGATGTCATCATGACGGATGCACTGATGTACCGGAGATAACATCGGTGGACGGGGATAGAAGATGTCGAGGAGCTCTGGTTTGGTATATGCAGTAATTGATAGTATTTATAGTTTAGATTTATGTTTGGTTGTTTTTTATTTTAACTTATTTTATGATGACTTATTTTTTATTTGGAATTAGTTTCGGTTTTATAGTGTATGTCATGATGACTTATTCTAACTCCAAATTTATGTCATTTTTTACATTGTTGTTTTATAGTTCAATGTTCATCACATTATATGAACCTTAATATTTATAAATTATCATTTTCATATGAGTATAAAACTAATTTAACTTGCACTATTTTATTGGTTACGGAGATACATCTCCATAAAACTTAAACGGAAATGCATCACCAAATCAATAAATGTTTAAAATGGACCTTTTATATAGAGATGCATGGGATGTGATTTGAAATATTTTGAAGATACATCACTAGATCAATTGTAATGTTTTAACTTAAGACAAGATACGTGCAAAGATACATCTCCAGAATCAGAGGGATATTTTGGATTTTCCATAGGATGGGATAAAAAAATTATCTTCTTTTATTCTTAAAGTTATTACACCCTATGAGGTGGAAAAGAACCTTATGGATATCCAAAATGTCCATCAGTTTCTTAAAATAAATCTTCGGACGCACCTCATACACATATAATTCATTGGTTTTTGAGATACGTTCAATTTTATGACTAAATTTATTTCAGAAAAGTATTTCCACAATAAATTTAATCGTGTCTCAAAATCAAATGAATTGTATGTTTGGAATATTTTCGGAGATTTATCTCCAAAAAATCTGAAGATACTATATTTTCACGAGATATATTAGTAATCAAGGATGCATTAAGAAATTCAGTTACATCTTTCCACTTAAAACTACCATAGCCTAATAATATTCTTTCCTCCTTACATTTAGTAAAGCCCTTCCATCCCATAAAGTGATGGTAGGGCCCAGCGAACTAAAAGCAAGCCTACATGGATGAAAGACTATATTTTTAAATAATCAAATTATTAGTTTTTCTTATTGGTACTTTTTTTTATTATGAAGTTTTATTGGGTCTGGCCCCTTTATCCAACCCATTAGGGTTGTGTTGGTACTTTTTATTTAAACCTTGCTTTATGATTGAACGAGGTAGACAAGAATTAATTCAGCATTTTATATTTATTTTCTTATCTTCCTCTTGTTTTATGTGTGTCATTGATAGAACCCTAGATCTAAGAAATAGTTGTGGAAATCTTTTTTATCAAATTGGTGCTTTCATCATGGCTCCTCCTCCCAAACCCCCTAACCTTAGAGATATTATTGAAGAGGTTATCCAAACAGCCAACGTTCGTCTTGATAATGCCATGGCTGAAACTCAATAAATAATCGATGAACGCTTTGATAAAAATGCAACATATATAGAATTGCTTCAAAATCGTATGGATAATGAGAAACAAATTTTTGATTCTCGTTATGAAAACATCATGGGACTGCTCAACAAGCTGGTCATTCAAAGGGAGAAACAACCTGTTATTACTTTACCCACTGTTATTATTCCTTCAGCAGCAGCTGCAAATTCTGCTGCAGCATCAGGTAGTCGTCTTAACTTTGCCTCACATTCAAATTTTGCTAGTATCCCAGATCCCCATTAAATTCCCCTAATTTTACCCAACCATTTTCTACTCCCTTACACTCAACCACCACTTCCAACACCCATCAACCGTTGATTTCCACATCCATGCGCATGAGCCAACCTAATATTCCCAATTGTATTCCCTCTACCTACATCCCTCAAACCAACGCCTTCCCATTCCAAACTCAGTATCCACCACAAATGTTCCAACCAACATCCCTTTCACACACTCAGCCACACCCACAAATGTCCCCATTTCGCACCCCAAAACTTGAACTGCCCATGTTTGACGATAGCAACCCATTAGAATGGTTATTTTAAGCTGACCAATTCTTTGATTTTTATCACTTACCTCATGAATATCGAATTTCAATGATGTCATTTTATATGAAAGTTGAAGCTTTATGTTGGTTCAAATGGATGCATCAAAGTAATCTTTTAATTGATTGGGCCTCCTTTGTTAGGGCTTTAGAACTACGATTTGGTCCCTCTACCTATGCAAACCACCAAGCTGAATTGTTTAAACTTAAACAAGTAGGCTCGGTTGTTGAATATCAGGCTTCTTTTGAAAAATTGGGTACTCAAGTGGTGGGTCTTTCACAAGATGCAATTCTGGATTGTTTTATTTCAGGTTTGACAGCTGATATTCAAAATGAAATTGCTATTCATAAACCTGTTTCTATTTCTCAAGCTATTGGATTAGCAAAACTGATTGAGTCAAAAATTAAAGATGCCAAACCCAAATACTCAAAATCCTTTTCTCAATACACCAATCGTTCCTCAACATCAGCCCTCACTCCTTCACAACCAATCCCAACCTCAAAACCTCTTTTAACAACGCAAACAAACAAACTTCCCATTAGTCGTCTTTCCAACACCCAACTACAAGAGTGTAAGGCACAAGGCCTATGTTTTAATTGCGATGTAAAATTTATTTCAGGACATAAATGTTCTACGGGTAAATTTATACTCTTATTGGTTGATGATGAAGAGCCTACATCTGCTGAAGTTGAAACTATTGATACCACTCTTGACAGCACTCAAAACTCAGTCCCTAATGATACTTATTTCCAACTTTCTCCTCAAGCTGTCAACGATCATTTTTCACCGAAGACCTTAAAATTTAATGATTTGTTTCATGGTCTGAACGTGACCGTCTTAATTGACACCAAAAGTACCCATAATATCTTACAGCCCAGAATTGCTCAACATCTCAAAATTCCTACCAAGCCAATTCCTAATTTTTCAGTAATGGTAGGCAATGGATCCAAATTGTCTTGTTATGGTCTTTGCCCACAAGTCCCAATCACCCTTCAAAATAACTTGTTTGTCATACCATTCCATCTTCTTCCTATTGAAGGTGCTGATGTAGTGCTTGGCATGGAGTGGTTAAGAACACTTGGCCCTATAACTACTGATTTTTCCATTCCTAAATTATCCTTCTCCTACAAAAATAATGAAATCACTATTCAAGGCGACCCAAAGACCTTACCTACCCAATTTTCATTCCATCAATTCTACACACACTCAATTGCATCCATTCACCTTCTCCTATATCAACCTTCATCCGAAGAACCCAACAACCAACTTCCATAGAACCTTTACCTTTACCTCCCTCATTACCCAAACAAATCCAAACCATTTTGAAATCCTTTGTTGTTGTTTTCACACATCCAAAAGGACTTCCTCCTGATAGAGCACACAACCACCATATTCCTCTTCAACCTAATACCCCACCTATTAATGTAAAACCATATCGCTACCCTCACTCCCAAAAAGAAGCCATGACAACAATAATTAATGAGATGCTACAAGAAGGGATTATAAAACCAAGTAATAGTCCTTATTCTTTGCTCGTGTTGTTGGTTCGGAAAAAAGATGGTTCATGGCGTTTTTGTGTCGATTATCGCGCTCTCAATGCGATAACTATCCGAAACTGTTTTCCCATACCCACAATTGATGAATTCTTTGATGAATTGGGTTCTACAACTATTTTCTCTAAGATTGATTTACGATCTAGTTATCACCAAATCCGGGTGACATCTGAGGACACACATAAAACAACATTCAGAACATTTGATGGACACTACGAGTTCTTGGTTATGCCTTTCGACTTAACTAATGCTCCTAGTTCGTTTCAGTCTGCGGTGAATGACTTACTTCAGTCATTTTTAAGACAGTTTGTTTTAGTTTTCTTTGATGACATCTTAATTTATAGCCCTTCTATTTCTGAACATGCTCATCATTTAAAATTAATTTTAGATTTATTGTTATCCCACCAATTTTATGCCAAATTGTCCAAGTGTGTTTTTGTTGTTCCTAGTGTTGATTATTTAGGTCACATCATATCAAGTGAAGGTGTAACCCCAAATCTGGAAAAGATTCAAGCAATACTTAGTTGGTCGAGATCACGTTCACTCACGACTCTCAGGGGTTTTTTAGACCTCACCGGCTTTTATCGAGGATTTGTTTGTCATTACGCCACTCTCGTTGCTCCACTCACCGGTTTACTACGTTTCACTAAATTAGTTTGGAGTACATCTGCGGAATCCGCTTTTTTACAACATTAAAAACAAAAATGACAAATACTCCAGTCTTGCGACTTCCAGACTTCACACAAATATTTGTAGTCGAAACAGATGCATCAGTTGTGGCAGTGGGCGTCGTGTTATCTCAGGAGGGACACCCTTTGGCCTTTTTCAGCATGAAGTTGTGCAACCGTCTTCAAGCATCCTCGGTGTATGTTCGGGAGATGTATGTCATTACAGAAGTTGTCAAAAAGTGGCGTCAGTATTTGATTGGGAGACATTTTCATATTTATACTGATCAAAAAAGTTTAAAAAATTTGTTAATCCAAACTATCCAAACCCTAGAACAACAGAAATAGGCAGCCAAGTTACAAGGGTTTAGTTTTGACATTTTCTACAAACCTGGAAAATCCAACCAAGTGGTTGATGCTTTGAGCCATATTGAGTATGATAGTGACGCTCTGTTGCTCTTCATATCCTCCTCAGTCCCTCTTCTCATACGATAGCTCAAGCAATACTACGAAACAGATCAAGATGGTCAGAGTCTCAGACAGAAAATTTTGGAAGATCCACTCTCCAATCCATAATTTCAAGTTAAAGATGGCCTTTGTACTACAAAGATAAAAAATTTATACATAAAGTCAATAGTTGCGACATCACTTTGTTCACGAGTTTCACTTTACTCCTGCTGCTGGTCATTCAGGACTACAACCAACTCTAGCACGACTTTCCTCTTCTTTTATGTGGCTTAGAATTTACAGAGACGCAAAGAAATTCATTCAGCATTGCACAGTTTGTCAACAAAATAAATAATTGACAACAAAGAAACAAGGCCTACTTCAGCCCCTACCTATACCAACAAAGGTCTTGGATGATTTATCTATGGATTTCATAACACACTTACCTTCTTCCTTTGGCCACACGACAATCTGGGTCATTTGTGATCGGCTAACCAAGTTCTCTCATTTCATAGCTCTCCCAACCAAATACTCTGCAAAGGACCCGGCTTTACGCTTCTCGGTTGAGATTTGTCTATTACATGGTACCCCTAACTCCATGGTCTTGGATCGAGATCTTCTCTTCCTCAGCACTTTTTGGAAGGAACTATTTCGAGCACAGGGTACTACATTGAAGTACAACACGACATATCACCCTGAAACAGACGGCCAAACAGAAGTCACTAATCGTTGCTTAGAGACTTATCTACGATGTTTTACAAGTGAAAATCTGAAGCAGTGGTTTAAGTACTTACACTTGGCTGAGTATTGGCATAATACGGCTCTTCATAACGCCATCAACATGACCCCATTTGAAGCTCTTTATGGTCGGTCTCCACCTTCCTTCCCTCACTACAACTCAGGATCCTCTTTGATGGAAGCCATCGACATCTCCTTGCAAAACAGAGACGATATACTTAATCAGCTGAAACTAAATCTAGAAAAAAGCAGACAGAACATGGAAAACTAGAGCGACAAAAAACGACTTGATATTACCTTTAAGGAATGAGACCTGGTGCTTCTTAAGCTGCAACCGTATCGACAACGATCAGTCCAAACTCGCAACTTTCACAAACTTTCCAAACGCTATTTCGGACCATACAAAATCCTGAATAGAATTGGTAAGGTGGCGTATCGGTTGGATCTTCCCATTTCTTCGAAGATACATCCGGTCTTCCATGTTTCTCAGCTCAGGATCTTCAAGGGACCTCTTGACTCTACCGTTTTTACCTATGTTCCACATGAGTATGACTCTTCCAGCTCCGATCTGTTGTATGCAAACAGTGATAACTCCGCCTCACCCCATGTACAAGCCCCTGTTCACAACAAATCAGTATAAGTTAGCGAAACATCAACGCATGGAGGAACTGAAACATCAACATGGTATTAAACGCTTACCTCAGGAGGCCATGCAAGACATCGGCTTATTTAAGAAAGTGGAAGATGTTGTTGCTCTGTTGCGCGAAATCAAAGGCAAACCTATACTTGACTCATCGAACATGAACAAGGAAGAAGAAAATTTACGGTCTTTGAAAAATGAAGAAGAAAATTTTCGGTCTTTGAATAATGAAGAAGAAGTTACGGAAGTGGGTTATGAACCCAAACTTGATGACTTGGGAAATGTAGTACTTAATGAAGAGTTACACTTCCCCACTCCACCACATACGACCCTATCTTCTTCCCTTGGGCCACATGATACGCTATCCCATCCTATGTCTCCCAACGGCTCCCCACAAGACAATTATCCACCGTTTGATCATGCTTCATCCCACCTCTTCACTCCACGTGGTCTGGGCCCTTTATCTACCATATCTACTTTACAGACTTTTATCCTGCCACAAGTAGATTTTCCCACCACTCCTTTACCTAACCCACGTGACACTGCCTCCAAGACCACACTTTCCAACACCCATGCGTCAAACCCTAATGGTCTTGTTACTCATTCTACCGCAGCCGGGTCTAGGCCTTCCAATTGGGCTAGCGCTTTTCAACACCCCAAAGCCTTTTTGAAACCCATCCTTGAGTACAAGGATTTTGTTGGGCCAATGAGTAGTGATGGTAGGGCCCAGTGAACTAAAAGCAAACCTACATGGATGAAAGACTATATTTTTAAATAATCAGATTATTAGTTTTTCTTATTGGTACTTTTTTTATTATGTTGTTTTATTGGGCCTGGCCCCTTTATCCAACCCATTAGGGTTGTGTTGGTACTTTTTATTTAAACCTTGCTTTATGATTGAATGAGGTAGACAAGAATTAATTCAGCATTTTATATTTCTTTTCTTATCTTCCTCTTGTTTTATGTGTGTCATTGATAGAACCCTGTATCTAAGAAATAATTGTGGAAACCTTTTTATCATAAAGCTTGTTTCTTGAATCTTCGCACTAATTACTAAATACTACAAACATCATAAATGAAGAAACAAAAAAGGTTTAAATACATATTTGGTAACATAAATGTAACAATTTTCTGCTTTGATCTATTTTAAATGAAAAAATTGGATTTCTAACCTACAAAGTTATAAACCGTTAATTTTGGCCCGTCATGTGTTGCATGGCTAAACTATATTTCTTCATAATCAAAACCAATAGCCTAAAAACCATCAAATCCTTCATCCCAAAAACCTCCACAAGCTCATAATCTTGTAAACTTTCACCTGGATAAATTGGATTCAACCAACTTAGACATCGTCAAATGTCCAAATTGTGAATGAATGCGTGGGTGGCATTGGCAGAAACTTGATGTAAGATATATATTACAATCATGGTGGAGCAAACTTTAGAAGTCAGATTAACGATTTCAAAATCATCATTTGGTACCCGGTCCAAGGACCAACTAATCCAAGAAGATTAATTTCATTGTCCACTTGTGGATGCTTCATTTAAAGTCAGAGAAAAACTCTATATGCGGTGCATACTGACCCAACACAAAAATTGTTAGCATATTGCGGTATTTGATTTTTAAATTCAACCACTAAAGCAAGTTCCCAAGCACAAATGTTGGTTGTTGGTACTTTTTATTTCTACATCTGCAATATAAATCAATTGTCTCACTGTTTTCTGTTAGGTACTTCTTAGAGCTCAACATATTGGCACTAGACGACACGAGAAAGTATATTTTACTTCTTATAGCCAAATATCCAACATAATCAAAGCAGGTTGTTCAAGTAACAAAATATTGATGGGGTAAATTACTTAATTACATAATTGAACATAAAATTAAGAAGAAAAAAAAATTGTTGCATAATTATAATAATACACCGAGCTAAATGGGTGCAAGTTGTTGGTGTCCAGGGTATAACCCTTGACAGTGCCATTTCTTTGTAATTTTTCATAATGTACTAATGTAAACAAATTATTGATACTTCTAAATCAACAACTCTTTTTAAAAAAAAAATGTACTACACTAAATTATACGGTCGGACATTAGGGGAAATGAATGAATAATAGTTTGAAGTATACAAAAAGTTAAATAATTTATGGGCGTATCTGCCAATTTCCATCAATTTACACAACCTGTGGGAGAATGAATAAACCAAAAAAAAAATGCATACCTTTCTTTCAGTTGTCAGAGATGTGGTTAGTTGTTATCTGCCAAATAAGAATTGAAGAAAGCCATCAGAAATGCAGCCAGTGAATTATTCTATTAACAATTTTGGTCTCAAATGTACATTGTCAGCTCAAAACATTTTTAGTATAACTAAGCAAATGCATACACCACTTGCTTGAAGTTGAAAATTGAGATTGACATTTTGCTTAAAGTAGATCGCTGACAAAAAAATAACCTGGAAATAAGCTACAAGTGATTTTCCAAAAATTAAGTATCCTTGGCCAAATTCAGAGTGGTAGTGACTGACTGCAATGAGGTCAAGCAGAATACTTCATACACGACTCTACATAGTTTAACTGTTCTGTCAATAGATTTTAAAATCTAATGACGGTCTTTCCTTACATGAGGAAATATGTCATTAATTACTTTTCAATTCCTGACTACTAAAATAGCATACCAACCACTAACATTCACTACCAATTGTTACTTGGTCCATGATGGCTGACACTGAACTTGGTAGGGAGAACCACGGTTCAATCCCCCGCAACATGATGTTTCACTAAAAGTTGTAATGTTGGTGGGTTTGTAATTTAAGGACTAGGTGTACCAACCAAATATATTCGCTAACAATGAAGTTTAAGATAAAAGAAATGAAAATCTCCATGACAAATGTGTTGTCTCATTTTGATTAACATGGTTCAAAGTTATTGTTTCTCATGTAGCCAACAATCATAAACAATATTAGTTGATATACATAAGGTTAAATTACTATGACTGAAGTACTTAAAAACAGAATTGGAAGACTCTACACACCTGTGCCTTGTAATACAACAATCAAGTAGATTCTTGACACTTCTCTTCATTGTTTTGAGCAATATCTTCCGTCCTAGGAAAGAAACATTAATATTTTAATATAAATGAAATGGTTGTATTATTAGTATAGGCCTAGATATGAAGAACAAACCACTACCCAATATCAATGAAGCACGGATACTCGTATCTTATTCTATATGTACCGATATGCCGATGCCCGATACGCTCCTCCAATACATATAAAGGAGTATCCGAATTTTTTTAATGTAAAAAATAAAAAATAAAAATTCCGATAAATCCCAATACGGCGGTGACACGTCATGAGACACTGGCGACACATCTCCAATATGTTGCAGATACGGCTAGTTAATCTCATGACTACTCATATTTCTAGAACACGAATCAATCTTCCTCAACCTTAATTCTTCTTATCTCAACTTTAATTGCCCCATCACTTTCATTTTTTTATGAGACGAATCAACCTTTTCCTTTATTTACTTTTCTCTCAACTTTAACTATCTTTTCTTTTTCTCATTATTCCTTTACTATTACTATCAAATTTTGCAAACTCAATTGGTTTTTGTTAGAGAATGAGTTAACTAATGTTTAATTTTAGTTTTTTATATGCGTATTGTATCCTAGATTTCTCAACGATTGACATATCTCTATATCGGATATGTATCGTATCTGATACCCGTATCGTATCCCTACTTCATTGCCCAATATCTTCAGTTTACTAATTACGAAGTACAAATTACAACCATAAAAGAATGAAGGAATTATTGGATATATATTTATATTTATATTTATATTAAAGTGGACCACACGTCTAATATTTAATTGTGTTAGGGTCATTATTTAATTAGTCTAAACTTGAGTGGTTATAGGGCTATGATATTATAACGATCGCGCCTAAACTTTAGTCTAAACTTGAGTGGTTATAGGCTAATTCATTATAGAAAGAAAAGAATATAAATTCAAACAGAAATTTATGAAATATTTAAATAAGTTAGTTACCTAATTGTATCTGCTATCTCCATATCTGTTGTACTTACTTCTTTATGTTGCGAAATTGATGAGAATAACCTTTTGTCCTGGAATAAAATAAGCATTGTACTGAAATACACATACAAAATAAAATATACTCTTTGATTATGAGAACTAACAAGAAGGAATGGTGTTAAAGAATTGTATTGCAGAACTAATTATACAAATATCCAGGCAGATGCACTGGTGTATCTTTCAAGCAATGTGCTGAGCGAATAAAATTGTGGAACAATGTATTTCCAGGGCCAGAAATAGGACTACCTCAGGTCCTATTTAAATTTACATAAAAAAAATGACTAATTCAGAAAGACCAATGAAAATCATTTTTAACCATTAAGATCAAATGAAGTTTTAACTTACCCCAAAATACGCATAGTAAAGTATTATGCTCATTCAAGATTAATATATTGACTTGTATGGGAAATCACAGCAGAAGAAAGGTACTGTATAAAGAATGCTGGGAATTACTACACTTAAAAGTGAGTCTATGTTTCTTATAATTAGTACAAGGAAATACACTCAATTATTCCTCTTTGTCCTCATATATCTTTCAAATTAACAATACATAGATAAAGTTCAAAAAAGAAAATGACAAAATATCCAACAAACAAAAGTAAAAGATAACATGTTGAAAAATCAAAACCTTAAACCTAGAAAAAGATGAAGATAAATTCCATCTACCTCTTCATTCATATTAGTAATATTGCCCTGAAACCTCTGTAAGATGAGTCTTAAGCTTCCAACTTCATAATGCAGTGCCTTTGGATTATTTTCATAAACATCATAAAATAATGAGATTTCTAATCAGAATTGAAAAAACATAATGGAAAGGTTGAATATCACACCTCTTTGTCTGAAATTAAATTTTGTATCTCTGCATCCTTTGCTGATAAAGTTTTCTGAAGGTGATGCTAGTTAAGAAACCGCTTAAATAAGATTTTAAGAAAATGCAACTTTTTTGCTATTTGGTACAGATAACTATTCCATGCTGGTATGGATATATCTTCTATTTGAGCTTGGTTATTGTTGCTAATTTTTTCCGCATCAAGCTTTGCTTCGAGTTCCGAGATGACTCTATCTTTTCTTCTTGACTCAACCTCTTTGTTTTCCAGTTTATTTCTTAAGTCAGTGATATGTTCTAGAACAAAACGGAAAGATTTTCAGTTGATAAAGCTTAGACAGATGTATCATTGCCATATTTTCAAGTGTAGGATGGAATCAAGGGATTTCTTAATTACCAACAAATTCTTTTTCAAATGCACAGACCCGCTCTATTTTGTTTTTCAAGCTGGTCACTGAATAAAGGAAAGATAAAAATAACTGAACATGAAATGAAACTTTTGTGACTGATAATAATATTCAAAAATATGAATGCTTCAAATCAGTACGAGTTGAAAAACAGCTTACCAATTTCTTCTTTTTCTTTGACAATGTTTTGGACTTTATCTAGAATTTGCTTGGTATAAAACACCTCCTTCTCTATAGAATCATATAATAGTAGATGAGAATTTATCTTTTCTGTGAGGACACTAAGCATCCTATCCTTGGTTTCAATTGAAAGTTTCATATGAGAAGTAGATTCCTGCAAATCCCTCCACCCACCAAGACAGAAAAGCTTCAGTTGTGCTCAAACATGTGAATTAGATGAAATGAAGGTAATAGCTAAAAGCCTAATAGAACATGACTTTTAGTCAAATAAATGGTATCTTTGATTTAATTACGTGGTTATCTAAAAAGTTCACATTAGCTTTTTCCCTTCGCTTACTATATGTTAAAGAGTCTCACATCGAATATTATATGGCTTGAACATATGTTTATAAATGGGGACAACCCTCAGCTTACATATCGGTTTTGTAATGTTGAGTTAGGCTCAACCATAATTATAAAATGGTATTAGAGATCCTATCAGGTTTCCGCTATCGAGCCACCTATCGTTTATATTCTCGCACCAAGCCCACCTACTCTTTATATACACGCACGAAGTCAAATAGTCATGATCTTTTGTAGAAAAAACGGACCCCTTTTTTCCCACACGTATAACTCTTGTAGTACAACATCAAATATTGTGAATAGTTAATATAAGAGATTGGCAACTTGTGTAACAAATTAAGTAATTTTCAATTTTAACACGGAAAATATAATGTAAAATCACTTTCCATTGTGGAACATGCTAGAAATCGCCTTGTGAAATAAGTCAATAACCACCAACAATAAAAATCAGTCAATAACTCAACATAACATGTAATCACACACAATAACCTCATAAGCAATCACAAAGTTTTCCCTGGACTGAAGCAAGCCATTCAGTGTTCCCTTCAACTCTTTCAACTTATTTTCAAGCATCACATTATCATTCTGTATGTAATTCACCTGCATTACAAACAAAAACCAATTATTATTTTTTTTAAAACCCCAAAATACACTTCAACATCGCATAAAAACATCCTCTAACCTTCCTCTCCAACTTCCCGCGCTCTTCTTTAACAGAAGCCAACTCACTCTGTAACTCCTGTATCTTTCTGCTAGATTCTTCCTCATGCCGCTTCTGCTTCTATTCTCAAAAATCACAAACCAAATTAGCACAAATGGAACAAAATATTGCATGTACCTCGAATTTAAGAACTTACTAGTAAAAAAATTAATCTAATTGAAGAATAATCGGTGGAAAGAGAAAGATAATCGAAAACCTGGATTAGATGATGGTGTTGCTCGGTGGCGGAGCGTTCTCTATCCTGAAAGAGTTCAAGTTAGAGGAAGAAGAACTGGAGTAAACGGAAGAGAAATTTAGCGTCGGAGAGGGGAATTATTACCCTGAGATCTCGAACTTCGGTAATGAGAGATTGTAGCTGAAGCTTGAACTTCGAAAACTTGAGCAACTCCATTTTTGTTTCACTTTTTTTGCATTTCAAATGTTTCAGTTTTTTATTATCTGGGAAACGTTTTTGGAACGACGCCGTTTATGGCACGTGGTTTGGAATGGGGTGCACGTGGTTTGGGATAGGGTGCAAGGAGAACAAGGAGGGTGTTGTGTTTACGGGTCGGATATTAAAATTTGACGGGATAACTCCCAATGCTCGTGGGGGAAGGCTTTATCATATACCCCCACACCCATACCTTTATCCCCACAATTTTTTTAAAATGCCCATTTTAACCTTATTATATTTTATTATATTATTATTTTATTATTATTTTTTTTACCATTTGTGTCAAACCGTCAGATTATAGTAAAAATTGGTCCCAAAACAGAAGTTCCGGAAGACTTTGCAGATGAGTTCCGGTACGTTAATTAACATACCGGAAGACTTTATGTAAGTCTTCCGGTATTGTGAAGTTTGCTCACCGGAAGACTTAATTAAAGTGTTCCGGAACGGAAGACTTTTATTAAGTCTTCCGGTATCAATGAATATGTGTATCGGAAGACTTTATGTAAGTGTTCCGGTATTGTAAGAGTACAATACCGGAAGACTTACATAAAGTCTTCCGGTATGTTAATTTTTTTTTTTTTTTTTTATTCTTTTTTTAAAAAAATATTTTTATTTTGTAGGTGCAGTACCTTTATACGAAAAAGAACCGATATGTGTGAATACATCAGATGTATTTACAACGACAGAGAGATTTGGTACACGAGAAGAGGTGATAAGATGGGTCAAAGACACCAGATTACGAAATAAAGTGACGGTCATCATCACTCGTTCAGATACACAAACAGGCAAGAGAGGAAGAAAGAACAAAATAATATTTGGTTGCGATAAAGGTGGGAAATACAAGGATATTCGTAGTGGAATAGAAAGTGCGACCAAAAAATGCGGATGTCCATTTAAGATCAGGTCAACTCCGACAAAAGATGGATCTGGATGGAAGATTGATGTAAAATGTGGCGTTCATAACCATGATTTACCTGATAGATTAGAAGGTCACTCATTTGTTGGTAGGTTGACAGCGGATCAGAAGCAACATGTTGCTGATTTAACAAAGAGAAAGGTTGCACCTAGAAATATATTGCATTCCTTGTACGAGCGAGATCCAGATTGTGTCACTCGGATCACACAAATATACAAGCAAAAGAGTATGATGGAAAAAGAGATAAGAGGTCCTAGAAGTGAGATACAACATTTGTTTAAGCTTATCGAGGCTGCGGGTTATGTTTATTGGAGTAGAAAAAGAGATGACTCTGAAGTTATTAAAGATATATTTTGGGCACATCCAGATTCAGTTAAGTTGTTGAATATGTTTCCTATTGTGTTAGTTATGGATAGCACTTATAAGACAAACAAATACAGGACCCCATGCAGGATCAAATGGTCCCGCATCGTAATCAGGAATAGATGCAACTAGCGGCTCATCATGGGTAGGAGGTACCAATCGAGGATGCGAAACATGATAATACCACTCAAGGTATCCATCCTCTACCTCAAATGGGGTAGTCTCCAGTGTAGCAGAACGAATCACCTGGGCAACGCTATGGGTGTAACTAATCCACTCAATATCAATATCACCAGCCATCCTAGGATCAATAGGTGCAGGTGGAATGTACTGACGGTATCCAAACTGTCGAAGACACCTGTCAGGCATGTATGGAACAATAGTATCTCCCCACCTCAAGCAACCCCTAAATAGAGAAATCTCATCAAAACGACGATGAACTCTATGATCCTCGAACGGCCTCCATATGACATCGGTCGGTGTCAGCTCATCCATAATAGGTCGCAACTCATCCACCTTTAATGCCCCCTGTTTGTACGTCCACCTCATCGCTCGCGGGAGACCACAATTCTGAGCAGGTATCCAATTCTCTCCTTTTTTCCCAAGTGTAGGAAAATACTCATGAATCCAGCACTGTTAAAAAAACAATAACATAATAATTAAATATAGCATAATGAACATAATAAAATTAAAATTAGACTTAAAAGAAAATCAATAAACTGAATTTAAATATATAACTTTAACATAATAAAATTAACATTAGACTAAAAGAATATCAATAAACTGAATTTAAATATATACCTGTAAGAGAGTCGGATAACCACCAAGCTGTTTGCAACTAAACATAGACGCATCTCCAAGAAACCTATACAATGTCACCAATGCAGCTGTTGCCCAACTATAGTTGGACAACTCATTCAGGTCCCTAAATAATGCCAAGTATCGCGCCTCCACGAGTGTAAACGACTTATCCGCAAAGATCGTGCAACCCACTAATATCATCAAATAACATCTGGTCGCAAATGCCCATGATGAAGCTGCTCGAAGCTCTACGAATCGATCATATAACCACTCTATCTTGAAGTACGAACCTCTGCACTCACGAACCTGGAATAGTGCCACTCTCGATGACACTCCAAGATAGTCAACCGCCCACTCAATGGCTAGCTCCTCACTGATGGCTGGAGGGTTCCAGAATACCCCCCTGATAGGCAAATGAAGCAGACATGCCACATCATCTAGAGTAATCGTCATTTCACCGAACGGCAGGTGAAATGAAGATGTCTCTAGATGCCACCGCTCCACAAATGCAGAAACCAAGTTTGCATCGATCTTCTTCAAACTTGATCTCTGTAAGGAAGCTAAACCGGACCTAGATATGATAGCCTCAATCTCCGGTGGATGCTGCTGTGGAACCATTTGGGTCAACTTCAACCCATGTCCTGCCACCTTCAATTCCTTTTTTGCCCCTCTCTCCTGAAATCAAATAAAATTAAACAAATTATATAATAGCTACTAATAATTTCGGTTTTTATTCAAAACTAAATAATTATAATTTCCTTACCTCACCAAACCATACACGTCTAGCCACATGATGCTCGTACGAAACCAAAATACTGGTATCGTACGGACCTCCAGGATACCCCACAGGGTCTGCTGCAGCTGCAGATGTACCAACATCATCTGCGCGTGTCCTACTCGTATTGCCCCGTCCCATCGATCGAATTGGTATCCTCCCATCTCTGCCTCGTGAACGCACCACTGGAAAAAAAACAATAAAACAATTATTTAATTAAATAAAAAAAAAAATTCCGGAAGACTTTCTTCAAGTCTTCCGGTACACACTTTTTTAAAAAACCATTCCGGAAGACTTCATCAAAGTCTTTCGGTAGTCATTTTAAAACGCATCATTCCGGAAGACTTTGATGAAGTCTTTCGGTAGTCATTTTAATCATTCCGGAAGACTTTCATAAAGTCTTCCGGTACCGGAAGACTTTCACAAACTCTTCCGGTAAACAAATTTTCAAACCGGAAGACTTACTTATAGTCTTCCGGTAAACACGTCTGAAAAGCGAAAATTTTTTTCTCTCTGTAACTTTGGACGAATGGTAAAAATGGAAAGTAAATTTGATTTATTAACTATTTATACAAGGGCAATTTGGTCAAAAAAAATTTGATGTGGGGGTATGGGATTAAGTGTGGGGGTGTAGGGTAAAGCCTTCCTCGTGGGGGTAAGGAGAATTTAGGATTCACGCGCCCCAACCGCATAAATTATATTTTTCTTTAAAATATTTTTTTTCAATTACAATAAAATTAATAGTTAAATTAAATAATGAATTATTTTAAGAATAATTATAATGCTCGATAATTTTTATTTAAATTATATTTTCAAAATAATAAATCTAATAAACATGATATTGTAATACTAAATAGTATAAATGAGTAATAAAATTATTAAAAATAAATTTAATAAATTTAATTTAATTGGGGTGCGGGGCAGATACTAGTATATCCCGCTCGTGCCCCCGTAAATAAAAATTGGATTTCTCCGCACCCGCCCCTGTTTAAATCAGATTTTTCTTGTTAATTTCGGGGTTGGGTGGGCGGGACCCAGCGGGGCCGTTTTATTTGTCATGCCTACTTCTTTCTAGTGCCTTATATGTCACATATATGTTGTTTATCATGCTCCTGCACCTTCACTATAGTTTTGTCTCCATTGGTCAGTGACGGGAGGCAGTAGACAATCAGATGTCAACTTCACTTAAACCTGGTGATTGTTGTTATCAAAATCAAGTGTAATAAGTTTATGTCTACTCGCAGCTATGAATGAAGGTACCACTAATGGGAAGAAAATAATGTTAAGGTTCTTGGACAACGAGACCAATATGACACTATATCTATAAGCTAGGGTAAGCCATATTATAAATTGTCATCTATTTATCACAATCTTGCACATTCAAGCTAGCTACTCGCAATGAACTCCTAACTTCAGAGACTGTCATAGAACACATTGAAATATAGTTTATGGTGTTGATAAACTTCATCAACTAACTACGTCTGAAGCAAAGGTCATGACTCTTCACCACATCCAAGTAAACCTACAATAGCACAAAAATCACAATTTTCATCTTCACCTACATCAATTTTTAATCGCCTTCAGAGGAATTCTTCATTTTTGTAGTTTCCTCATTCTCTCTCTCTCTCTCTCTCTCTCTCTCTCTCACACACACACACACACACACACTCACACACACACACAACTTATAATCAATTTATATTTCCTTTGTATTATCCCATTTGCAGTATCAAAATGAATAGTAACAAAAATAATCTCATTTTGTTTATCAATAGTGATTTTACTATATTGTCCTTATCAACTATTGGTGTATTATTAATGCACATTGAAAAAACAATAAATTAAAAGTATTAATTAGAGGGTACAATTTGAAGATAAAATGACAAATATATTTTTTTAAATGTGATACTTATTTTTAGACGGGGAAGTAATTCACAAAATCAATTTCATTGATACAAACCTGCATTCACTAAAATATTGATACAACAATTATATCCTATAACAGGTTAATAGAAAGTTTATCTTGAACCTAATATTGTCCCTAATAACTTAAGATCTTATGTCTTGTCATGTGAGAGATTTCTTCATATGGAGGGTGATTTGGGAATCACAAAGAGGTGTATCGATTCAGTTATCTTCAAAGCTTCATCGGAGGATCCTATGTTGTTTGACTGAAGTCACCGCTTATGCATCAAAATAGATCTGAAAGGAATGGAATTAATGGTCAGAAAAAGAGAAGAAAGAGAGAGGACTAAGAGAGATGACGACTAGGGTTTTGGGGAAGATAAGAGATGTGAGAAAAAGAAGTTGATGTGGTGGATAAAATAATGTTTAATAAATTATAGATAATAAAATATTAATAAGACAATTTTAAGTTAGCCACAACAGCTAGAGCGTCACGTCTGTCCAACTTAATGGAGTTTCACAAAATGTATCAAAAATGATCAATCTGACTAACAGAACTTGATTTAAGGGATCAAGGATACATTAACCCTTAATTTATGGGTTAATGTAGTTTTTCGTCCCTCTAAATATTTCAAACTTCATGTTTAGTTCCTAAAAAAAATTCGTTAAATGGATCAAATACAATGCTTTGTTTTGTCAAGTTATATAATGATAATTTATGTTAAATACATTGATTCAAATATTATATTTGAATATTATATTAATTCAACTAAAATTAAAATTAAGAATAAAAAGTTCGAATGAGTTAGGATGAGTGAAATATCAGGATGAGTGAAGTAACTCAATTGTTATTTGTTAGTCGGGCTAAATAACGAGTTGTTGGTATAAGGTTTACTAACTAATAACTTAATTTGTGTTGATGTTTCAAAGATAAATCCAACTCATACTGATACTTTGAGGATGGTTTTGATGTGGTGTTGATTAATATAGATGGCATTTTTTCATTAAGTCTTCATTCTTCTAACTTTATGCTAATCTGCATAATATTATTTTATCAGTAGTAACTTAACAAGGTTTTGTTTTGGTGTTGGATTTCATTATAACAACATTAGCAATTGTATCTTAGAGGCAAAAAATTTAAAACAAATGGATGTGTTGGATTTCTTTTCTTTTTTTTTATCTTTTTCTCTCGACGAACATCTTCTCTCTTTCACTTTTCTTGTATATGTTGAGAATGTAACAATAAAAAAAAAGTGATTATCGAATAATAACTCTACTCTAATATCTAAGTATAAAAAAGTTTGTTTAATCTTTCTCCATTAAACCATTTCTAATCGAATTTAATTCTAACCTAATTCAAAGGGTAAACATGTCTTACTAAATAATACTAAACTAATAGAGATTTGGCATTAAATGCAACTGATGTGTCATAGCCACAATTTTTCACTCTTGGTATTTTCTTACTAATTACTATTATAATTATTGTTGTTATATTGTTCTAATATTATTCTAATATTAAGGCAAAAGTTGGGAAGATCAAAATAAGTCATTAGCTGCAGGTTTATTCTGATGTCTTCATAATTATTAGCCGCATGTTTAAGTTGGGAAGATCAAAAAATCAACTTTTCACGATAAACAAAAAATTTGGGAAAGGAATTCATAGTCATTGTGCCTCTCATACCATTGGGAATCTCAAAGAACCCTAAAATCCTCTTTTGAATCTCCTTGATGCAATAAGTTATCCAACAAATTCATTTTCTCTCTTTTCTCTCTTCTTCGTTCTCTGTCTCTCTTCTTCCTTCTATTCAAATCTTTTTGTTTCTTCCTCCATAGCTTGCAATTTTGAAACAAGTCAACAAAAATATACCTCTCTCTATCTCTCTCTTTTTCCTTTATTTATTTGACCTAAATCCATTTTAAATTTTTTGAATCGGTGTTGTTACTTTTCTGCAGAAATAGATTTAAGGAATCGAAGATGATTAAGGATTCGATTTTTTAGAGCAGGCAATTGGAAGAGTATTTCAGATTTGTTGTATGGATTGAGGTAGCTTATTTTTTTTATTTAAGATCTTTTGTTAAAGCTTAAAAACAACTTCTTTTTAATGTCTTTGTTTTAGTGGTTTATGCATTTCAATGTTTCGTTTGTTTTATGATCTAATTGTTCAATATGTTTAATGTCATTTTTGTTTTAATGCTTCAATTTGATTAATAGTCAATTTGATTGATACAGGAAGAATACGATGGCCTGAAATGTTCAATAGGAATTCCCAAAACCATTTATAACGATATCTGGTGAGTGATTTTTCATACACATTATATTTTCACTTCATATGATTTAAACCTGTTTATTATTAACCATTTGCACAATTAATTGGTCAAAGTCAGTATGATATTTTGTATGAAGAATAAAGAAGAATGTGTTGTGAGTTTTTTTAATTTTTAATTTTTTGAATTCCTGTTAGTTGTAAATTTTTTTATTGCTTTCATTTTTTTAATAATGAATATGGAAATATTATTGTTTGCGTCGACATCTACAAACAGCCTGCATTTGACCATCTTTCCTTAATGAATCATACAGTAATATTTTATTTGATGTATATTATTGTAATGAATGTGCCTTAACAGAACATTTATTCTGATGATGAAAACAAAAGCGGTGACAATTCTAAGTTGTGGAGACTTTTCACTGTAAGATAGATGGAGGAATTAAGAATTTTTCAAGGTTTGTAGATACACATACACTTTCATTTCTGGATATAAACCTTTTTTTATTGTGTACTTTCATTCCTGGATATAAACCTTTTTTTATTGTATTTATCGATACTTTTTAAAATTGTATTTGTTAAATTTAAAGAGTATTTTGTTGTGTGTAAAGGAATGGATATCACTCTTTAAAATTGTGCACTATTTTCTGTTGGTTGGCTTCCTAGATCTGCAGTTTTTTTTGTTTGACAATAAATGACATGGCTTGAGTAGTTAGAATACACATCTTCAGTCAGTTTAGTGTTCAGTGTTGTTTGATTTATTTAGTAGATACAACTCACAATATGTTCTGGACTGGGCCCAGGGCCACCTTGGGCCTTGACCCAGTTACGTCGGGCAGGTGCTCATCTGCACGAGCAGCAGTTTTGTCTTGGCGAGCATTAAAACAAGGTGTCGAGCACAGTGATGTCGCACGGGCAGTAAGCAGGTCCTCCATCTTGCCTGCCACGTCACCCCAACTGCCCACGAATATCTCCTGAGATATAGGGGTTGTTGAACCAGGGCAATGACCTAATAACTGGTCATACACGCTCCTACGTGTTCCGGACTGGGCCGCAAGAATGTATAAGGCCACGGCCCAGTACATGTCGAGCAAGGGCCCATATGCTCGAGCAGGAGAACCTCTTGGACAAATCACCTGCTTATGCGACGGGCATACACTAAGGACGGGCAGAGAGTATGTCTGCCAGCTCATCCACCACGTCACCCAACTGCCCTTTATTATCTCCTGAAAGATAGGGGCAGTTGGACCAAGGGGCAGACCTTTTGTCTAGGTCTTCATGCTTCTTACGCGTCCCTTGGCAGTTCCTCCATGGGCCTAGCCAGATTAAGCCCATTGAGGGGTCTTGGCCCAGCGCTGGGGGCACATTATAAATACCCTTTCTTAGCAAAGGGTCAGGTATTCTCACTCATGCTAAACTCTCATTGTTATTACCATACTGTACCTCTCTAACTTTGGCATCGGAGTGCCTTGCAGGTACACCCCCCTTCATTCCATCCATCCATCAACTTTGCTACGTTCGACCGACCAAGGGAAGGCCCTCCTGATCAGGTAAGATCAGTGGCGCCGTCTGTGGGAAACTAGCTATCCCCATCTTCACCAACAGAAGATCAAAGCTCATTCACTTCTGCCCTTCCAACATGGCCGGAGAACACAACAACAACCAAGGCATCCCCCTCGTCGACTACACGACGGAGGATAACCTCACTTACAACGAAGCAGATCCAAGAGACGGGCAGCCCGCCACACCGTCGCCCGAACCTGAGGACAACGGAGCCCTTCCGCCTCAGCCCCCGGTCCAGCCGGTCGCCACTTTCCAGCCCATTCCAGTGCCCATTGAGGGTGACCCCACCATGATTGCTATGGTGCACGCCCTCAACCAGACCAACTTCATGCTCTCCCAGCAGCACGAACGGATCATGGCGTTAGAAACTGAACGACAAGCCGGTCGACCTCAGCAAGGGCGGGCGCAACCTCAAGAGAAGCAGCGCGCCGACGCTGCCCGGAAGCGGAGACGCTCCCCCCCGCGAAGGAACCAGCGCTCCCCCGAGCCAAGGGTGAATAGGTCAAGGATACGCTGCGAAGGGGACAGGTCGGGAGCTTCACCCCGACGTGGTCGCAGCCCCAGGAATGACGAACTCTCCCCGCTAAGAAGCGACGAACAGGATCCCCATTGCCCGCTCTCACGGGTTATCATGGAGGCCCCGCTCCCCAAGGGCATGGAGAAACCCCCGAACCTGCCCACCTACGATGGGACCACTGACCCGGACGTTCACGTCGACAACGTCAACGTCATGCTCGACTATCGCAACGATATCACCGGGCATCTCAAGTGCAGACTGTTCTCCACGACCCTGAGAAAGGGAGCCATGGCATGGTACAAGAGCTTGGCCCCAGAATCCATCACATCCTGGAGGGGCATGAAGTCCCTATTCACAAGGCACTTCACAGCCTCCAAGCGTTATCCGAAGACCGAGGCCTCTCTAGAAGCCATTATACAGAGGAAGAACGAGACGTTGCGCTCATACATTGAGCGATTCAACCAAGAGGCCGTCGAGGTGGACACGACGGAACACATGAAGAAATATCTCCTCGAGAGGGGGCTCCTGCCCGACAGCGAACTCAGCAGAGCTGTCGGGATCGAACCTCCCCGCACCCTGAATGAGCTTCTGCACAAGGCCCAGGCCTACATCAGATATGAAGAAAAGCAGGTCGCCTACAGTGTCCGGAACAGCCGCGGCACCAGTGAAACCGACCATGCTAAGCGCGAGGAGCCCAGCGCTCCCCGACATCAAGGAGACAGGACGGATAATGGGGCCTACTACTTAGAGAGCCTGCAAGGCGAAGAACTCGCTCGACCATGGAACGCAGAGAAACTTAGACAATATTACAACTAAAAAAGCACCTACGGAGCCGTGGAAGGTACGTCCACGACCTCGTCGCCAAAACAAAGGGGGATAATGCCTACACCTGGGCGAACACAGCCCCCGACGTCGGCCACCTCGACCGAGCCCCGGCGTCACAGTACCACGCGGGCAGGACACCCAGCTCGCGATGGGAGGTCCAAGCCCCGGGATCGGGGCACCCGATCGCAACCCCGATCCCGAGTCAAGGTGGACAACAACCCGCCACCTCGCCGGTTCCCTAAACCGACGAGCCTAAACGAGTCGAGCATAAAGAGTTCACAACAAGAATCAAACGTAATAAAACAAACAAGCAACCCGCCTTCAATTCTCATGACACATCAGCATGGGGAATCGAGAACGACGGTGGGCGTTCATTCGTCCCTCGACATGACCCTCTGTCTCCCCGGCCAAAGACTGGCCGTCTCATACGTCCACGAGCACCCGATGCTCGACATATCCTATGTGGACCCATCATGCTCGACCTCCAACACCTCCTCGACATCAAAACGCGCCCGACTCTCTCTCTCTCTAACTCATCGCTCCAACCTGGAGACTCGACTTGGGGGGCTCCTGTTCTGGACTGGGCCCAGGGCCACCTTGGGCCTTGACCCAGTTACGTCGGGCAGGTGCTCATCTGCACGAGCAGCAGTTTTGTCTTGGCGAGCATTAAAACAAGGTGTCGAGCACAGTGATGTCGCACGGGCAGTAAGCAGGTCCTCCATCTTGCCTGCCACGTCACCCCAACTGCCCACGAATATCTCCTGAGATATAGGGGTTGTTGGACCAGGGCAATGACCTAATAACTGGTCATACACGCTCCTACGTGTTCCGGACTGGGCCGCAAGAATGTATAGGGCCACGACCCAGTACATGTCGAGCAAGGGCCCATATGCTCGAGCAGGAGAACCTCTTGGACAAATCACCTGCTTATGCGACAGACATACACTAAGGACGGGCAGAGAGTATGTCTGCCAGCTCATCCACCACGTCACCCAACTGCCCTTTATTATCTCCTGAAAGATAGGGGCAGTTGGACCAAGGGGCAGACCTTTTGTCTAGGTCTTCACGCTTCTTACGCGTCCCTTGGCAGTTCCTCCATGGGCCTAGCCAGATTAAGCCCATTGAGGGGTCTTGGCCCAGCGCTGGGGGCACATTATAAATACCCTTTCTTAGCAAAGGGTCAGGTATTCTCACTCATGCTAAACTCTCATTGCTATTACCATACTGTACCTCTCTAACTTTGGCATCGGAGTGCCTTGCAGGTACACCCCCCTTCATTCCATCCATCCATCAACTTTGCTACGTTCGACCGACCAAGGGAAGGCCCTCCTGATCAGGTAAGATCACAATATAACTTCAAACTACTTAAATTGCAAAGAAAATGTTACATTTTGATGCATCTCTGATATGTATCATGTATTTCTTCAGGATGAGGCAGTACTTGACAAAATTTTGGAGTCAGCAAGGATCGGGGAGATTGGTGATGTAAAAATTACATGTAAGGCCAAAAACTACTTTTTTTAGTTGTTTTGAGTTGTTACATTGTGGTTCGTTCTGATATGATACAAACTTGATATATTTTATTGTAATCTTTCTTAATAACTAGGCAAAAAGGTTTATAGGCAACAATACTTATTTCTTAAGTTGAAATGAATTATATGCAACATGCTCTTCTTATTTATTGGAAACTTTTGAGGAGGAATGATTTAACTATTCTACAAATTTGAATCTTAAGTTGAAGTGATGTGAGATCATTCTAATAGTAGGAGCATAAGAAGTTGGAGTTCGTGACAATGTTGATCGTAGTTCTCATGGAACAGGTGGTAGAATTGACCAGTGATGTTTCGCAACGTAGCGTGTGAATACAGACAGGATCCGTGCGATAGTACGGGTATCCCACTAGTTATTTTAATGTTTTGAAACATTGCAACTTGTATACCATTATCATGAATGTAACGCACAACATAGGACAGAGATGCAAATTGCAACAACAAATAATTTAAGCATTTCAAGTAACTAAAAGTGTGAGGCAATCTTTGACTCACATCACCATTTGATATCGCTGAACCATATTTGAAAACTTAATCTTGATCAAATAGTTTTTTAGCTTTAAGGGTTATGCAAAGAGACAAATAGGTTGATGAAGAGACTGCATTTTCCATGTGATAGATTAGCTACGACTTTAGCTACATATTAGCTACGAAATTTTATGTGTTCAAAGTATGTTTTTGACCTTAGCCACATGTCATGCCACATCAGTATCTTTGTCACGCTGGCAAAGCCATGTAGCATGACATGTCAGCTCTGTTAACTAGAATTGACAGTAGGGACAAAAATAGGAACGAAAAACTTTAGGAGAACAATTCATTGAACAAACAATTTTGGGGGACTACACACGTAGTTTGGAATATTTAGAAGGACCAAAAACATATTTAACTCTTAAATTATTATCCCATTCTTTCCTCATTGTTAAATCTATAGGATTATATTTGGGATTTCGAATATTCTCATGGATCAAGCGCCAATAATAAATGTTGCTCCCAACACGGTGTCATTTCGACCACTAGAGAAATCAACAATCTTACCTCATGGTTCATAAGGTTTGGTTTCAATAGCCTAGCCATATTTAGATGGTCAGACTAATGTTGAATACACACTCAGGTTGTCAAAGATACATAACTTTCCTAATCCAAAGACTTAGAGCACTTCCAGTGGAGGTTTTTCAATTTGGTTTGCCAAGTTGGCATGTGTTGCATCAGTATTATTTACCATTGGAGTTGGCCACCTTGGCCAACCGTAGTAATACAATGCAACATTCTTCAATGATTTATATATTAACTTTTATTTCAATTTAAGTAATACAATATAATGAAACGCCCTTTTTAAATTGAAAACTAGTAGTATCTTTTAAATTTTAAAACTAGCAACGGTAATAAACTAATAATGTCGTTCAATGACTAGTTTTTTTTATTTTGTTTTTTTACTTTTTATTTTATTATAAATATAGTTTTTATCCAAAAAAATTACAAACACAAATTTTCTCTCACTTTTATTTTCCCTTCTATTTGAAATTTCTCTCTCACACTTTCATCATTTTATTCCTAAACTTTTAATGTTTTTCAATAATTTATTCTCAAATGGATCCTAATCATTTTCATTATCAACAAACTTTCTTCAATTACATGAAAATTATCAAAATCATAATCCTCAAAATTCTCAAACTCCATCGGTGCCAACAAACCCCACCATATTTCTTCCGTCACCAAACAATCCAAATATGTATCCTAGACCTCAAATGAATTCTAATAGTATAGAATTCTCAACTCAAGTTCCACCATTTTCTACTCAAGTTGGTACTGAAAAAGAAGAAAGAGTTATCGTTAAAAAAAATCTCGAGAGCAATTTACAAGGGATGAGGATATACTACTTATCCATTCATGGCTTAATGTTTCAAAGGATCCAATTGTAGGAGTTGATCAAAAGGTTGAGAGTTTTTGGTTAAGAATCGCTTCTAGTTATAACCAATATCATGGGCAATCGCGGGAAAAGTTAGGGGACAATTAAAATGTCGATGGCATCGAATAAATGAATGGCTCAAAAATTTGTTGGGTGTTACAAAAATGTTGTTAAAGGAAATAAAAATGGAACATCGGAGAAAGATATCATGGCAGATGCACATGTTATTTTTGCTCAGGATCAAGGTACAACATTCAATCTTGAGTACGCATGGCGATTGTTGAAAGATGAAGCTAAATGGTGCATCGTCGGAGAATCGATTGGAAGTTCTTCAAAAATAACAAAGACTTCTGCTAGTGGGGCATCATCGGAGAATCCAAATACAACTTCAAGTTATGAGTTTAACTCATCATCACCAATGGAGCGTCAAATGGGACAAAAAGCAGCAAAAAGGAAGGGTAAGGAAATTTCAAATGCAACACAAGATGCAAAGAATAAAAGAGCAATAACAATGGAAAGACTTGCGCAGTCTAAGGAGGACGAGTTTGAATTAAGGGTAGTGCAAATGTTGATAAAAGACACTTCTACTATGAGCGATAGTCAATGAGATATTGATGAAAAAATATTGTAATAAGATGAAAAAAAATATGGAATATAGTTAGTATCACTTATGTAAAATGGTCATTAGTACCACTTTAATTTGTCAACACCTATGTAAAATAGTCATTAGTACCACTTTAATTTATAATAAATATTATGTTATTCAAACTAGTCGTTATTCAAACTAGCCGTTATTCAAACCATTATATATACTACCACTTATGTCATTGTTTTCTCATTCTCATATTTACCACATATCTCTCATTTTTCTCTCATTCTTTACTAACTACAATGGATTCAGACAATTCAAATAATTACAATCAAGAATTTTGGGTGTTGGTTGAAGAAGAATTTATGGACGACAGTGATGAAGAATAACAGCTTCGGAATTCTGGGAATTCCTCTAGGCAAAAGAGAAGAATAAATATAGATCGAGGTCGTGAAGAAGCGCACAATCGATTATTCAATGACTACTTCTCGGAAAATCCATTATATAAGTTTATTTGAATTTTATTTATTTTATATCAATTTTAATTAAAATTATTAAAATTATTATTTTAATTAATATAAAATTTAATATGAATAAAATATTAATATATAAAGTAAAATTGTGGGACCCAATATGAGTTCTTCAGAGTTGCATCATTGGAGTGAAAAATTAATTAAGTTACTTCAAGCTGATGTGGCTTAATAGGTCCCACAAAGAACCCAAAAATGGGTTCACGGTTTGAGATGTTCTTATGTTGAGGTAATTTTTTTAGCTACAACTGTTTCTATGTGGAAATTATATTGTATATTGATTTATGTTTCTTGTAGAAGAACATTACATGAAGTTTACACAATTTACTTTGTCACCTATAGTTATGTTTATTGAAAGTGTACCCATATACAATTATAATTGATGATCGTGATTAAATTTAAAAGTATATATATATATATATATATATATATATATAAGTTCTTGTCTTCTTGATCATTTATTATTATGTTTGAAACTATATGACATACTTATCTGCTCAACTTCTTGAATTTGTAGTTTCATAAAATTTGCATGAAGAACTATTGGGATACAAGGGTTTGTACTTTTTTTTAAATGAAACTCATTAATTCAAACAACGGAAACAAAGTTACAATCCGCACTCATTCTAGACAGAATGAGGCAAAACCAAGTTTTCGAACCTACAGACTTGCCAATACCCACCATATGATGAGCATCCTAAACAAAATCTCTCCTAACAAACAAAAGCAAAACATTACAAACACTGTCAAGAAGCGTTTTACAATCGGAAACTTTCGGAGCAAGGCTAGCAACATTATCAACTCCATTAATACAATTAACAATCACTTGCGCACCAGATTTGATGATAAAACCATCCAACTGGAGGTCTTTTGCGATTTTCAGACTCCAATTGATGCTCATAAGCTCTGTTGTCCCCGGATCTGCAAAAGAATTCAATCTTTTAGAAACTGACATAAACACCTCCCCATTTGCATCAGTAATAACACAACCAAAGCAAATGAAGTCTGCTTCGAAACAGCCTGCATTGGTAGAGATAATCCAGTTCTTCGGCAGCTCCGAGCCTACACTGTGATGCACAAGATCAATGTTCCTAGCTGGAACAACAAAATAATCCTCTTCCACATTTTTCTAGATAGCCTTCGCAACGGATTGGGGATTAAGCCTCTCGTTCTTGAAAACACACAAATTCCGCGCATTCCATATTTTCCAAAAACCAGTAAGAATCATAACACCAAGTTGTTTGTCCTTTGCTGCAATAACATCTGCAATCCAGTCCACCACATTTTTAAAACAAGGAACCCGAATTTCCAGCGCAGATGAGAAAAAACTTGCTTAGAGAAGAAGCACCCGAGGAAAACATGAGAGATTGTTTCAGCTTGACATAAGCAAAACGGACAGGACACATCAACCACTATACCTTTCCTACTAATGTTCGTCTTCATCGGCAAAATATTCTTCACTAGTCTCCAAGTGAAGTTCTTGATGCGGGGAGCCATCAACATCTTCCACAAATTCTTGCAGAAAACCTTGTAATTTGAACCATAAGGGCCATGACAGGTCTGGATTTTATGGTATTCGATCGCATGGTAAGCACTCCAAGTGGAGTACTCACCATCTTTCTCAAAGTGCCAAAGTAACTTATTCGGGTGCTGGCCCGAAGGAACCGGAATGCTACAAATGTGGGCTATGGTATTAGAGGAAAAATTCTCCTTGAGGATTTAAAAGTTCCAGTCACCAGAATTAGAATCGATAAGGACTGCTACCTTACTGTTGGGAGCCAAATTACATTTTGTATAGGAAATCATAAAACCATTCACAGACGGAATCCAACGGTCGTTCCAAAAATAGCAGTCTTGCAGCTCGAGCAAAATTTCACAGACAAAAGTCGAAGTTGATCTGCAAATAATTCAAATTTATCTGATCAAGGATTTCCTAAGTTAATTGATTTATTCAAAGGATTTTCAAGGTTCTTGTGTTTATTTCCATGCCTTCGTCGACATACAAAAAGAATCGGGCCACAACAACCAAGCAACCTCATTTGAATAAAATATTCAAATTTTGGCTTGGTTAACCGGTTAACTAGTGCGAAATTTGAATATTTTATTCAAATTCAGCACCCTTAGATCATTAGTATAATTGGAATATTCTAGATCCATTGGTTTCTGATTTCTCTACATTATTTTGATCATTTCCTACCATAAACCCTCACTAATCACCACTCTTTTCCATTTCCCACCAAAATTGCAATTACTAAACCTAATTTTAATTATAAAAGCAAGCTCCATTCCACCAAATTTTCATACCTAAAGTCTTTAAATAGGACCATAATTTCATTCATTCACCAAGCTTTTGAGAGCCAAAAAACCCCTTGCAAAACATTCTCCCAAAACCAAAAATTCACTAAAGCTCATTTTCTTTCTTTTGAAGTTATCAAGAATTCACATTGAATTCTTGACTAACTTGATTTAAACCTTCATCATTTCCTTCTCTTATTCATCAATCTCAGTAGATCTAGCTTCATTTGGTCCAATTTGAAGAAGTGCTTTTGGTAATTCATCTCTCTGCATAAACCCATATTCACCATCAACATTCAAGATGTTAATCTTTGGTACCTTTGTTTCTAGATCCTTTGGATCTTTATTTGTTGTTTGATTGCAGGGATTCCACTGTATTTTGGTTTTAAAATCCGTGCAAATTCAGATCATGATCATCAAATGTTTGAGGAAAGGTTTCAACAAGTTTTGGCATCTGTCCCAACCTCTCAGACCAAATGAATTTGAATCGGATGCGAACTCGGGAAAGAAATCACGAAAACAACATTTTTCTGCACCCCTGCTGGTCATACGCGTACTGGCTAAGGCCATATGTATATTGTCCAATTTGGTCCCTTAACTTTAAAAAGTGACAAAATGGCCCCTTAAGTTTTTAAAAGGGTCCACGTTAGTCCCTGTCGTTAGCACCATTAGTCAAAGTCAACCAAATTGTACACATGGTGTTGATATGTGATGAGTCATGTGCCATATGGATGCCATGTTGGATCTGAAACATAAAAAGGAAAGTTTGAGTGTTATTGGGATAAAAATTAAATTCTGAAGAAAGTACCAGTGTAGCATGGCCATGGAGCTAAAATTTCAGTCATCAATCCCTTCTATAAACTTCTTAAACCCATCTTCATCTTCTTCTACCCCATTCTGCACCTATGCTATTCACCTTCTCTGAAACGGAACCAACAACTCTCGTTCCACTCACAAAAGAAAGACCTCACCTTTGCGTATCGGTAACCCTTCCATCCAACCTAAATTGAACCATCACCAGAGCCTCTATCAACATCAAAATGCAGACTTGTCGCGTTTGCTTCAAGAGGGTAACCTTAATCATGTTTTGAAACTCATGGGTCAAGGTGTTTTTGCTGATTATAATGTTTACATTTCCCTATTGAGATTATGTAAGGATTTGAAGTCACTTGAGGTAGGGAAAAAGGTTTATGATTTTATTAGAAGATCAAAATTTGGAAGGGGGTTTAATTGGAAATGGGTTGATTGGGATGTATGTGAAATGTGGTAGCTTGAAGGATGTGCGAAGGGTGTTTGATAAAATGTATGAGAGAAAGCCAGTTTGAAGCCTGTGAAGAGTTAGGACAGATTATTCCTACTATGAGGATGATGGTACAACCTAAATGGCCGCAGATGGAACAATTTCATAGTATCATAAATTGTAAACCTAATGGTCGTAGATGGAACAACCTGAATTACAAATAAACAAAAAAAAGCTTAATTATATAGAATGGTTTTTTAAAGTGAATGGCTAATGAATCCTATTCTGTTCATATATGTAGATGTAGAAGCATACTTCAAGCTCAATGTTTTGATGACGTCAACATTATTCAAGCTCATTCCGTATTGCAAAAAGTCGAGATGTCAACAAAGATCAAGATCATGGCTATGCATCATCAATGGAATGCTATCGTTCGAATCAAGCTACTATGCATCTTTTCAAGACTTGGACACAAGGCTTAGGTATATCAAAACTCACTCCTTAGAATGATATACAAGTGTTCAAAATAATTTATCATGATTATTCACTACATGTGCATTATTTTGAAATAAATCGGAACTGGTTTAACACTTTAAAATCAAATATTTTTCTGAGTTTTAACAGTGTTAACCGGTTAACCATATGGGTTAACCGATTAACGGTCCCTAAATTTGAATTCTTTGGTAACTTTTCAGCGCGTTAACCGATTAACCCATATGGTTAACCGGTTAACACTGAAGGATTTTCTGAAAAATTGTTTCCATTCAATTCAAATATTTTAAATGTTATACCTCTTCATTAATTTATTTCATAATTTTCATACCTTTTTGAATAGGTGTTTTGACTCTTATAAATTCTTAAAATTTCAAATTCATAAACACCTCCAAGAACTTTTCAAATATTATCACACAATCAAAATCACTAAAATTCAAATATTTTTCATGCTTCTAAAAGTGTTCATAGTTCATCATTTTCATTTCCATAAGAACACTTGTATTGAATTTTGAGTAGTGAATTTTGAATATAGGAGAAGATCAATTTTATTGATACCAATCATTGTATTACTCACTCAAACAAAAAACTTATAGAAAGAATTTCTATTGTGACTTGTGTTCCAAGGATTGTTTGGACATAAGGGTTAGTGTTGCAAGAGGATTGTTCTTGCACACTAGGTTGTTTAGTTTGTTAGAAAGTAGGCCTCACCATTAAAGGTGTGATAGGTTGTACATTTCTAAAAACTAGTGGAAATCTCTTTCGTGTTGAAAGGGGACTGGATGTACCTTCGGATTGTGAAGGGAACCAGGATAAACCTCTGTGTCACTTTTTATTTCTTGCTTTACCGTTTTCATTCCATAAACCATAAAAAGCAAAATCCATCCATCAAAGAAAAAGAATCGAGAAAAATTTGATAACACCTAATTCACCCCCTCTTAGGCGCACTTTGATCTTACAATTGGCATCAGAGCAGGTTTAGGTAACCTGTTCCTACAAGATCCTATGGCTTCCGCAAACTCGAATCCTGTTTTCAAAGATGGTGGAAGTAGCAACAAGCCTCCGCTCTTCTCCGGCGAATACTTTGATTTTTGGAAAATCAGAATGAGGGCACATCTTGAAGCCCAAGGAGAAGGGATATGGGAAGCAATCGAAGAAGGTCCTCATAATCCTGTTAATGTGATCAATGGCGTTGGAACCGCAAAGTTGAAGAATATGTATGATGAAGATGATAAGAAGAAGATCCTAAATGAGAAGAAGGCAATCAACATACTCCAAAGCGCTCTTAGTATGGACGAATTCTTCCGCGTATCACAATGCAAATCGGCTAAGGAGATTTGGGATACTTTGGTAGAAACACATGAAGGAACAACAGAAGTAAAAAGATCAAGGCTTAACACGTTGAGTCAAGAATATGAAATGTTCCATATGCAGCCCGGAGAATCTATTGTTGCCTTACAAAAAAGATTTGTTCATCTAACAAACTACTTGATTGCACTCGGGAAGACCTTCACCAACGACGATCTCAATTTGAAAGTCCTAAGGTCCTTGACAAGGGAATGGCAACCGAAAGTGACCACGATTTCGGAGAAGAAGAGTCTCTCAACGATGACATCCACATCTCTATTCGACAAACTTCAAGAGCACGAATTGGAACTTGGAAGGCTCGAGAAGCACAAAAGTCAAGAGAAAAAGTCCAAAGGAATTGCTTTGAAGATTGACACGAAGGATGACAAAGATGACGAGACTTCCGAAGATGAGAACTTCATGCTTCTTGTTAAGAAGCTTGGTAAGTTTTTTAACAAAAATAAAAATTCCTCTTTTCCTAAAAAGAATAAACATTTCAGGAAGAATGATGCATCCACATCGATTCAAGAAGTCACATGTTATGAATGTGGGAAGCAAGGTCACATAAAACCGGATTGTCCAAGACTTGCAAAGAAAGGAGGATTCAAAGGCAAGAAGGACTTCAAAAATAAAAAGGCTTATGTTTCTTGGGATGACAATGAAGTTAGTTCCTCATCGGAATCGGAAAGCGATGAATGTGCAAATATGACTTTAATGGCGTCACATCACTCCGATGAAGAAAATGACGAGGTTAGTAGCAACTTTTCAATTTATGAAAATGATGCACAAGAAGTCATAGATGAACTTCTAAAAGAATGCAAGACTTTGTACAAAAATATTTCATCCCAAAAGAAAAGAATATTATCTTTAGAAGAACAAAATACATCTTTTGAAAAGTACATTGAAAATTAAAAACAAAAGATAATGGATGAAAAACAAAGCCTTGCATGCAAAAATTGTGAGTCATTATCTTTTCAAATTGTTCAACTTAAAAGAGTTTTAGAAAGATATGAAAAATGTCAAATTGGCTTGGAGGAAATTCTTAGGCACCAAAGATATCCAAATGATAAAAGTGGCTTAGGATATTCTAAATTTTCCAAACCAAGCACAAGTGAAACCGTTTTCGTAAAAGCTAGTGAACAAATTGTTAAAGAAAAGACTAACAATTCTAAAACTATGCATCAAAGTCATAAAAAGAAAAGAATCATTAAGAAAAAAAAATATGTTCCTAGATATAAAAGTCAATTTCAACCTACTTGTTTTTATTGTGGAATCAAAGGCCATACACCTAATGCTTGCTATGTGCGCAACATTGGTGTTGCTAAAGGGCATTATGTGTGGGTTGAAAATGGTACTAACTATCAAGGACCCAAAGCAATTTGGGTACCTAATAATACTTGACTTTGTTTTGTAGATATGCTTATGATTATTATGATGTGAATATGATGATAAAAAGGAAGAGGGAAAATTTGGGGTGTTACAGTTTGTAACTTTGATTCAAGGCACGAAAATGAAGGATTCTTTGGGAAAAAATGATTGTTGTGAATTGAATTTTGGTATAATAGTGAGAAAATATCCATCAGAAGTCATGAGAAACCAAATTGAACATTTTTGCAAATGGTGTAAAACTTGCACTTTTGAAAATCCCTAAAAATGAACCAACTTCCATCAAGCATAACTTTTGATCCAAGAATTCTATGAAAGAGTTATTGTACTTTTTGAAAAGGGGAGAACAAGCCCTAGAACTTTTATGCTTATGGAAAATTCATTTGAAGTTTCTTTGATCATGAAAGTATTGATTGAAGTTAGGGAAAAAACTACCAAAAATGGAAAGTTCCATTATAGGTCATTTTCTAATTTTAGTAACTTTTCCCAAACTCATGATTCTTGACTTTTGAGACCATTCATGCCACTTGACCAAATTAAAGTCCCTAGACTTGAAAATCATGATTGGAACCCTAAAAATGCATTGGTTGACTTTTCTTATGCATAGTTGACTTCTTTCTTCAAGAACAAGTTACTGATCAAATGCCTGACTTTCTCAATGAATCTTTGAACCAAATTTCATCCATAGGCATTGTATACCATATGAAAGCCTTTAACCACAAGAAATGGTCAAAGCTAATAGGATAGAATGCTCTGAGGAAAAACCCTAATTAGGGTTTCTTTGTGTAGGAGGAGATTGCATTGATGAACTTCTGATGAACCACACCCCTTCTAGGGTTCTGAGGATGATTTTTAGCTCGTATAAGATATGAGGATCCCTTGTAGGCTTCTTGCAAGACCACTTGGATCTTATCTTGGCTTTGAAGAATCGCAACTTGATGGATGCCTGATCACATGCCCTATGCTTTTAACTATGGATGTTATGCCTCATCTTTCTATGCAAAGATGCAACGAGATGTAAACTATATGCTATGCTATATGCTATGAAAATGAGAGAGAAAATTTTGGGGTGTTATAGGTACCTTTCACAATTGAGCACCACAACCTAAGTTATTTATCATAACCTAAGTTATCTCCACTACTCTTATTCACCTAGTTACGAACTTAGGTTTAAGCTCACTTCTTAGCACATGATTTAACCAATCATTGTTCATTCAATGTAAACATGTTATTACATAAGTTATAAGGACTAAATGATAATTTAATGTTATTTATCGAGCAATATTTGACATATAAATATAACTTCTTCACCAAATGGTAAAGCATGAAACTAGCTTTCCAACACATCCGACCGCGTCTCATTTTAAATCACGAAACTCATTTTATGGTGCACACAAGGAAAACAAACAATCTGTCAAAATATCAGAGCCCTCGATTAGAGAGTACCGACATTAGCTTCAAGCGAGCTCTCGCTTAGGGAGCTCAAGACGAGGTCCTAGTGAGACAAAATATAATGTCCCAACTTTCCCAAAACAACTATCTCGCTTAGCAATGACAATGTGAGCCTCACTTAGCAAGTCATCCCTCGCTTAGTGAGTCTTGCAAAATAACACATCGTGAAAAGAAGAAAAAGGAGAGAAAATTTGCCATACATCTCAACATGACATCATATTACACCTACCCAACATCATATACCATGTATGAACAACTATAGACATGCAACACACTAAGAAGATTATGCATCAACTGTTAGTTCTATGATTGGTAGAAATTTTGGTAAAACATGATATTCCTTCAAGATGTCATGACTGATGTCTTCATATTTGGCTCTAAGACTTTTGCAGGCGTGCTTGTGTTATTGTAGGAATCTGGTCTTGTTGTCAAGATAGATGTTCTAACATTCTATGACAGAATATTCTTTTCAGAATGATATGTTTGTCTGTTGTACAATTATCTTTTGTGTGTTTTTGTTGAGTGATTGATTGCACATTTTTTAAGGATAATATTAGAGCAGACTATTTTGCTTTTGAAAGGTTCAGATGTTTCCATTCTTATGCTTTTTGAATTAAGAAGATTTAGAGATCAATCAGTTTTAATGAAGATCAAATATATCTGTTTTTATTGCCCTAGTCCTTGAAGATTGTTCTCTACTTAAAGTAGTGCAACCCTAATTGAAGAAAAAACATAAAATTAGAGATTGAAGAGCTGCACATTGAGAATTAGGGTTTAGTATTATCTTGTTATTTTGGTGAGCCATTCATACATCACCTAGATGTTTGAATTGGACTGATTTTTGAGTTGTATTTTGTCCACTCTAAGCTTTTAAGCATGAGTGTTTGTTCTTGATTGAAGCTTTTAAGCAAGATGAAGTTGTTTATCTTGGAAGAGTCTTCTTCTATTTCTTTGTAAGGTTTTGGTTGATTATCACAGTGTGTGATTAAGGGGGGGAGTGAAAGAGGGTTCTCTTAACTAAAGGTTCTTAGATTAGAAATTGCATTGGGTAGTGATTAAGTGAGAAGTGTAAACTGGGATTGTTTAACTTCAAATTGATACTACCAATAGTGGATTTCCTTCCTGGCTTGGTAGTCCCCAGAGTATGTGAGTTTGCACCGAACTTGGTTAACAATTTCTTGTGTTGTTACTGCTATTCTTTATATTGTTTTTACCTTGTTAATGTTCAGATATTAATGTCGTGACATCTCCTTCAACGTCTCATATCTGATACTAGAATTTCATCAACATAACATTCAAAACCATAACTCCCAAATTTCATACAATTTTTCCTTAAAGCTAAAACCTATTAGTGTTGCATTTGATCAAATCACAATTTAGAAGATACTCAGGAGTGGCTTCAAACTTTACCATTAGTGTTGCATTGGATCAAATCACAATTTAGAAGATACTAGTTAATTTCAATAATAAAAGGAACATTTCTTAAATTGACCATTAATATTTTTTTACAATACATGACACTTAATAGAGGAGGAAAATGATTTTTGATGAATGAATTTTCTGAATAGATTGGGTATAAATAAGAGCTAATGTTGTATGGATCATAGAAAGCTTATTCTCAAACTGCAAAAGGTTCCTCCCTTGCCAATATGAAATCTTATTCTCAAAGAAAGACCTTCCAATTAACACAGGACAAAGACAAAGACAAGGGTAGAGTTGTCTTTCCCCAAACAATTATAACAATTATAGATATAGATAAATAGATTTAAAGGAATGGAAGAGAGTGGTGGGACTATAGAAGTGACTTGTATTTGACCCCCAAAGTAGTTGTGTCTAAAACAGCAAGAGTAAAGACATAAAATTATCAACACTACCACTCTGAGCATTACTCTATACTCTCCCAACCATATCACTATTCAACCACACCAAACTATTCTCTTCTCTCCCTACAACTTCAATTCAAATGCTTTATTTTATTATCCCATTCTTCCCTCGCTCTTAAACATATAGGGCTATTTTTGGAATTTCCAATCTTTCCATGGATCCAGCGCCAATAATCAACGCTGCTCCCAACACGCTGTCGTTTCACCCACCGGAGATCTGGCAGTTCCCACCGGAGACAACACCGCAGTTCGAGCATGGTTTCGGAGCTTTCGCAACGGAAGTTCCCGGTAGAGAATTGGTAGGTTCTGAGCTGAGACTTCTGAAACATGGCCGGAAAAGGCGCGACACGGAGGAGGATTCTGTTAAAGGCGTTTCCACCAGCAACGACCTGGTAATTTCTCATTCCAGTATTTGATTTTGCTCTATGATAAAGTTTGTACTATAGTCTATTGTGCAATTCGGTATTCTAAATAAGTAGTTAGGTTTCAATTGAATAATGAACTTCGGTTTAAGTCTAATTGATTACTGTATGAAGTAACATTTTTGCTTTATTTACTTTCCGATTGAACTCCTTGATAATTAGAGGGTTATGAGAAAAAAATTAATGTGCAATTTAGTATTAGGATTTATAATATGAAAAATAGATTAGTTTCTTGCAAATTGCTAAAAATATATATTCGAGTTTTGTTATTGTAGTTGAGGCAGTGAATTTGGGTTTGTGCAGAATGATGATGGTGGTGATGGAAAAAGGATTAAGACATCAGGGAAGAGTAAAGATGAAGAAGTAGTAGGAAAAGAAAACAGTTCAGGAAAGCATGCGGAAAAAACTACGGATGAGCCTCATCCTAAGCAAGATTATATTCATGTTCGAGCTAGAAGGGGTCAAGCTACTGATAGCCACAGTCTTGCTGAAAGAGTATTTTCCTACTCCTTCATTCTCACTAACTACCCCCCCTTTTAATTTGGTAGTATTGTTGTATGTATTGATAAGAATAGATTTCTATATTAACGATTTGGATAGAAGCATGATCCTGGATAGAACATTATGGTGAAACTTGATCCATGTAGTCAACCCCACTTAGTGGAATAAAACTTGGTTGTTGTTGTCGATGTTGATGTTGTTGTATTGATAAGAATAGATTATAGAATTTGATCCTGGAAAATACTGCTTGCTTGTGTTTCTTTTTTCTTTTTACTTTGTAAAGTTGACAACATAGATTCAATAGGCTGAACTTGTCAATAAGTTGAGAACTTCAAGGACCGTATTCGAATATAAGTAAAAAATGCTCATATTTGGTAGTTTTGAATATAAGTAAATTTAAATACTTCCATTATATCTATTGATATGATTTCTAAATACCTCCTAAACTAGTAATAGTATAAGTGTTACTTAAGAAAGACTTTTATTCGCTTAAAAGGCAGTTTTGAGAATGTACATATTTTTTGAGGCCAAGAAGATTAATTGTTGTCAACTAAATTACTTAATCATTGTGAGGTAGATATTTTTGTTTTGCTTATAATTGAGATCAAAATGAGTATTTGCTCAATAGTTGTTTTAGTTTCAGTTTTCGGTAACTTTTGTGTATTTATATTAAGGATCTTTTTCTTAACTGTGATAGTTGACATTTAGAGGCCGGCACAATGACCCAACTATAGGACATGTCATGTTATCTGAAAATTCCCTTTAAAAATTAAGTTAGGAAAATGAAACTGTTATGGAAATGGGAGGAAATATTGAATTATTGGATATTATGCAATTGGAGTTATTGACTTAGTTTTCTAATGAAATACTGGTGGACACTGACAGGCTAGAAGAGAAAAGATTAGTGAAAGGATGAAAACTCTTCAGGATTTAGTCCCTGGTTGCAACAAGGTATGGTTATCTTACGGGCTGTAGAATTTTGTCTTTGCTCTCACCACATTTTTTAGGAGTATAACTATAACATAAAAATAAGCATAAAGGAAGAAGAATAAAAGGTGTTACTTTTCATATGAAAAAAAGAACAAAATCATCTGTGAATATTTGTGTTTGTAAATCTCTAATAAAGATTAGCCGACAGTATCTTATATTCCTTATGGCTGGTTGATTTGTTTTCTATGCAGGTTATTGGGAAAGCATTGGTCCTTGATGAGATAATAAATTATATCCAATCACTTCATCACCAAGTAGAGGTGTGGATTATTTATCTGATGTTGTCCCCCTTTATAATCAAAATATAATGCTTTATAGTTTACTTCTGAGTCTTGTAATTTTAATTTACATTACAGTTTTTGTCGATGAAGCTGGAAGCAGTAAATTCAAGATTGACACCTGGTATTGAAGTGTTTCCTCCTAAAGTTGTAAGTATTTAACACCGTCCTTACATTTTGACATTGAATTCTATATATCTAAAATCCTAATAACTTGAAAGTTGGTTTTATCCACTTTATTTGTCTATTGGTGAGTTGAGTATAACTGCACTCGTTGTATAAATCTTTCAAACCATATTAAGTGCATAAGTGTAAAAGAAATCAACAGCACAAAGAAATGCTTTTAGTTTTTTCCATTATAAGATTGAAGACTAAAGTCACTCCAAAATATTTTAGTAACCAAAATGCACATAGCCTATATTAGAAGGTTTAAAAGTCTAATTAAGTCTTCATCTTTTAAGCTGACTATCTCCATTCTTACAAGACATTAACTTGTGTTTCAGTTTGATCAGCAAACATATGATACAACCCCCATACCATTTGTTTCACAAGCTACAAGAGAGTACAGCCGGGGTTCATCACCAGAGTGGTTACATATGCAGGTGGGAGGTGGTTTTGAAAGATCAGCGTAATCTTAAAATTTCATCAGTTGGTATGCAAATAGCAATTTTATTGTCTACTTCAGAGCTCCCATAAATCATATACTCAAGGTATAAAAGTCGACATGAACACTACTTGATTCCGTTTTCTAAACCACACTGTTGCTACGGTTAGTATTTATGTAAGCAACACCATTTGTAAGTGTGTTGGATATGAATTCATTTAGAGAAGATGTAGCTCAGTGGACTATAGGCTTTATATGCTGGCATTCTTCATAACTTTTAAAATTATCATTGTTGTTGTAAGAGAATGATGCTTGTTCTTAATACAGATTGGTTATATATTGTATATTGGTCTCAACATTCATTTTTGTTGATTCAACATGGTGTTCTGTTTGTGAAGCTATGTTGAATAAATTGAAATTTTTGATGGTTATGATTCTCATGACTCGTGAGCATGAGTTAAAAATTGTCAATTTTTTATTATTTTATTTTAAAGAAAATGAATTGGTATTAGAAGATTAGTTTTTGAATTTCTTAAGTGAGAAGGTTCTTTATTGCCTAAATTTAAGTTACAAATACCTTTCTTTTTTTAAAGCTTTTATAACTCGATTGTGTCAAATGGTAGTGGAAGAATTCGATCAAGATTAATAACTCGATTGTGTCAGGAACTCAAACCATCTTATTTTACTTCTATTTTTATTTATTACAAACGAGTATAAAACTTGTGCGTTCACATGTGCACGTATGTTCGATTACTTTATGTAATAGACGTGTTATCGTTTCTCAAATTGAAAATAAATAATGTCAAAATGGAAGGAAAAAATTATTAATATGAGAAAATAAAACAATATAGTGAGAATATAATATGACAAATATACTTTAAAAGGTGTCTATAATTATTTTATAAATATAATTCAAAACCATTAATTATTTGTTATGTAACAAAGATGTGACAAATAATAGTAATTTTCATAACACAATATATGTATAAACAAACAATGTATTATATCCCGTATATAAATAGATTTTTTTATGTGTTTTTGGTACGTATCTTTGGTTTAAATATTTTTATTAAGCAGTCTATTGATTTGAGTCCTTTATTAAGTAGTCTTACATGATGTTTTATACAACTATCTATATAGGTTATTTTAAGTTGTTAAAGATGTTTATTTGTTGTCTTAAATAAATTTTAAAGTTTATTTGTAACTATTATCAAATAAAAATTTCAATAGTCTTATAAATTTAGGTCTATTTTGTTAAAATTTTATCATGGGAGAAATAAAAGGTTATAAATGTTAGTTATTATATTAGTTTAATTTGAATAAAATGAGTAGTGGAGGAACTTGTTGTATATTTGTCTTTTATTGTTGTAAATACTATATTATAGAAATTAAGATTTGATTACTTATTTAAAAAAAATTATCGTTGTTTATTAGTAAAACTTACATATTGTAACTCATGACTAATGTTGTAAATCAATGTTTATTAGTAAAACTTACATAAGCTTGTAAAATAACAAAACAGAAAATCTAATGACAAAACAAATGTAACCCATGACTAATATTACATCATAGTGACCCCTTACTATTTCTACTAGCATTTGCAGGAACCAATGGTTACAATATAAACCTTACATTTTCAAATGACAAAACAGAAAATCTATCTTAATTGTTGCAACAAAAACCACATGGTATATGTTTTTGCACTACTTGTCTGTAGAAAACATGTCATACTTTCAGCAACAAACATTACAATACACAACAAATCTTAGCAAAAGAGAAAGACAAAAAGTGCAAAAACCAAAATTATATTTCAAGGCATTTACTAAATGAAACATTGTTTGTCACTACACATTCAACCAGAAATAAATCAAGCAAATAATAAACTAAAAGTTGGATTTTTAATCGGAAAACCTAAAACGTCGAGCAAACATAAAGTTTAACCATGTATAATCGGCTTCATCGTCGTCATCTGAGTCAAATATTGAATTGTCTTCTTCTTCCTCTTCATCTTCCTCGAAACGTTATCTCCTTTCCAGCCTCTTTCTTCTCCTATGCCTTCCCCGTCGCTCTGCAGCCGGGTGAACAACCACAAGACCATATTCAATATCTTGATGCATACGTTGGACCTGTTTCACAAAACAATTTCATACAGTCAGAACAACTATGGGCATACAAAATTAGAAAAAATATACAACGGATTTACAAAAGTTTTTTCAATCAGTGCTGGACCATATTTGGTTGTTCAACGTCAGGAGGTTGTTGGCCGGACATAGGTGTAGACGGGTATTTTCGACGCCATGAGATGAAGCTATAAAATTGATGCATTTCGACTAGGGAAAAACAAATTGAAGAATATGAAAAAGGCAAATTTCGATAGGATTAGTCAGTAATGTCGTTTTCGACATTTCGACAACATTAATCTTGTTTTTGACATTTCGACAGATTTGAAGAGATGCGTCGTTTCAACGCAGAAGAAGACATTCAAATTTCAAAATTTGGCACGTTTGGTAGAAGGACGCGTGGGAGCATTTGGTGGAAAGAAGACATGCCGAAGGCCATGTGTCATAGTTTTAGGATTTGTCCGTTAGTGGCAGTTATTTTATTTATGTATAAATAGGGTAGTTCTTGTCAGAATTAGGGGTGTGTGAAAATCTTGAACAAAATTCCTGCAAATACTCAAAGTAACTATGTGTGAGAAAATAGTTTATTCTGGAAAATGTACGTGTGCAACACCATTTCATTTTACCAAGTTTAATAAAAGCTCAAAGTTATTTACCATTCCTTTATATTTCCAAGTCATTTACTTGTTTTTCGCCATTTACTTTATGCATTACCAAAGTTTATTTCCTTTAAGTTTTCGCTAAGACTTCTACTTTTGTACTTAGTTAAACGAATCATACGTAAAAAGTCTAATAGAAGTGAAACCATAGAATTGTTAAGAGTTAGAATATTTTTGACAAAAACGCACATGTGTCCTAGGATTTGTATGGTTGATCCTTCAAGTAAACCAATTTAACATTATTGGAAAACCAACGATTGTTTGCCAAAATCACCTGAGAACAAATTGGCACACCCGGTGGGACTCGTGCAGATTTATAAAAACATAATAACTCTTAGTCAAAAAGGTTTTTACTTTGTTGTATGATTCTGAGAAGCGGTAAATTAGCCGTAACTGACGTAGAAAGACCTAAAAGAACAAGAGTAAGAAGAATGACGAGTGCGCCAAATAATTCAATTGAAAACATTCCAATGTCTAGCCCTACCCCTTCGACAGGGGGAAATACGAGGTCAATCTCTGTGTCAGAGGCTGTGCCTTCGTCAGCAGGGTTTACACTAATGTTTTCAGTATCTCAAAATGCGCCTAGTTTCTCCACCTTAGGACACCAAAGACCCATAGGGACACCTCCTCCCATAGGAAACACACATAAGCCTTTTGCGACAAATTTTATCATGCCTCCATATAATAGGGAGCAACTTTTTGGAATGCCAACTTCGACGATGGAAAATTTGTAGAACGCGTCATCATTGTATTCTGACTCCATGGTAAATATGTCTTCCCCATTACAAGGGTCAGGATTTGGTGGAAACATAGGTAGAATAAATCAACCTCCACCAGGATTTCAAAATTATACGCCAGCAATTAAAAATAATTTTGCGCAAATAATTAGACAACAAATGGACGAGAGCAATCATGATATGGTCCAAATGTTGATACGATAAATGGGAACAATGTTTAATCCTTTAATACAAAACACCACCCAAACAAACCAACTATTGGCAGAGCAAATGACGCGCATTGCTGATTTTTTCAGCGTCCCTCAAACTCGACAGATAGAACAAATAGTTCAGAACCCTAGGGTGGGTGTCGAAGAGGAACCTACTATAAATTAGAGGCCTTTAGACATTCCTCATGCAAACCTTAAAAACCAAGAAGAGGCAGTCCAACAACCTCATGTAGAAATCCCCGTCCAACAAGAGCCTAGGAGGATATTAGTCCAGAGAGACCAAGACGATGATGATGTGATGCAGCGAATTCGGTATAATAACTTTCCTGCCGAAAACAATTTAGCAGCCATGGTCGAAAGGATAATGGCACAAAATGGGGCGAATATAGGATTGCAAAGGCCTAGTTATGTTTCCCCATTAACTGAATATATTCTGCAAAAGGAACTACCCCCAAGATGGAAAGTTCCTAAGTTTACCAAATTCTCAGGGGATACTAGTGAATCCACTATAGAACATGTAGCCTGTTACCTGATCGAAGCGGGAGAAATATCCCACAATGAGAATTTGAGAAATAAATATTTTCCAAGTTCTTTGACTAAAAATGCATTCACTTGGTTTACCTCCTTGCCCGCAGGTTCAGTATAAACATGGACTCAATTAGAAAGGCTGTTCCATGAATAATTTTATATGTGACAAACCAAAATAATCTTGAAAGAATTAGCCAGTGTCAAAAGGAAATTCTCTGAACCAATAGATGACTATCTAAATAGGTTCAGGTTGCTAAAGGCAATATGTTTCACTCAGGTTCCCGAACATGAGTTAGTCGAAATGGCCGCAGGGGACCTAGATTATTTTATAAGAAAGAAACTAGACACTCAGTATTTAAGAGATATGGCACAATTAGCAGATAGGGTGAGACAAGTCGAAAGGTTAAAATCTGAGAAATTTAAAGCAAATAAAAATAAGAAAGAAAGGGTGGCCTATATAGGGGTATACCAATATGAAGATAATAATGTGAATTAATTAATTACTTTTGACGAACAGGAAATTGACCTGGAAGAATTAAAACAAGGTCTACCATATTCATGTAAATGATTGGTTCCATCGAACAGAAAGAATTCAGTCAAGTCTGAAAAGAATGAGAAATTTCCTAAGAGAACTTACACATTGGACATCACCAAGTATGACGAAATCTTCGACTTACTGGTTAAAGATGGCCAAATGATAGTACCACCAGGCGCTAAGGTGTCTCCTATGGAGCAACAGAAAAAGAGAGGTTTTTGCAAGTACCATAACGTTTTGTGTCATAAAACATCTCAATGTTTCCTTTTCAAGGATCTCTTACAAAATGCTATCCGTGACGGAAGACTCAAGTTTGGTGACAAGTCAAAACAACAAATGAAAATTGATTTGATTCCTATGTAGGCTGTCGAAGCCCACTACGTTGATCTATCCATCATAAACATGATGGAGGTCGAAGAGGGTTCTGAATACAGTTTTGATGATAATCTTACAGACCATGATGAAGTCACTAAATGGAAAAACATTGAGCACCTGGTTGAGGGAGATTCAACTAGATACACTAACAAGGAGGCTACTGAAGGCCTCAATGACACAAACAAGGTTGAAATCACTGAGGGTTCCAGCGAGACAAAAGATGGCGAAGTCACTGAAGATTTCGTCAAAGAAAGCATGAAGGTTGCTGAAGGCCTCAACAACTCAAGCAAAGTCAAAACCGCTGAAGGTCACAGTGAAACAAGCAATGACGAAGTCACTGAGGATTTCATCGAAGAAAGTAAGAAGGCCACTGAAGGCCTCACTGTCAACACTGAAGGCCTCACTGTCAACACTGGGGATGATAAAGATGTTACCAAGGGTAAAACAATGATTGCTGATGGTCCCAGGGAGCCTGTCACATATGGAATCTTACGTAGAACGATGGAAGATCCCATAAGAAAGCCAGTGGAAGACTGCTGCCAAAATGTCTGTGGAGACTTATCCCTAGTTGAAAAGTGCGACTCAGCAAAGGAGATAGGTGAAACTGAGCGAAGGCTCATTGAAAAAATGGACAAATTAAGTATTGGTGATGGGCAAACCGCCAGTATTAACATGGTGGAAGCATCCCAGAAGAATCAGGAAAAACCTTCCGAGGAACGTCGTCGAGAGGAGTACCAAAGGCTGACGTATCCAAAAGAAGACGAGAGTTTAATCAAATTCATCCAAAAGTGCAAAAGGAAGAAGGATGAGGACATGTTGTGCCCACGTTGCAGTACCATCTTCGACAGAAAGGCAGCAAATAACCTGGAGGTGATAGAGAAATCCAAGAGAAAAGGAAACTAGAGAGCTATCCCAGCCCCAAAGACAGAAAGGTATGACCCAAGAAGAAATGAACACCACCAACAGAGGATTGGAGGTAGAAACTATAATTTGTACAAACCAATAAACAAATCCGCTGACGACAAATGGGTTCAGCCAATCAGGGACGCTCGGAAACAAACGAAGTGGGGAAGCTTCGACATTCAAATAGGCCCTTCGGTAGCGGAAACAAGTGAAGTCGAGAAATGTAGACCAATACCTTACCCTTCAGAAAACTATAAGGGTAAAATCCCATGAAAAAGTCTCAGTGGAGGAGATTCCAGAGACAGAAGAAGGAAGAGAAAGAGGCTGCAGAAAGGAGCCCGATCAACAAGGAGGCTGTCAAGAAAATCGAAGCTGCATACAATAACAACATCCAGGCGATGGACAAAAAAGAATTATCCCACAAAAATAATCCAAGCAACAAGGTCGAACCAATAAAGCCCAAGGAAAAGGCACATGAAGATGACAAAATGACTGATGATTTACAATCCGACTCAGAAGCGTCCTTTGACGTTGTCTGCAGCGTAGTTTCGGTTCTGCCCAGAGACTACGTTAGGGTTATGGAGGTCGAAAACAAAGACAATAGTATGGAAGAGGAACAAATGGCACATAGACCTGTTTCCTATTATATAATGAACAATGGTTGCGTCGAAGAACAAAACGCATTTTTTGAAAGGCCATCCGACTCAACGAAAGGGCAATTGAAGCCTTTGTTTATAAAAGGGAAAGTTGAGAATGTTGGAGTGAATAAAATACTGATAGATGGGGGAGCGGCAGTAAACCTGATGCCCTATTTTATGTTAAAGAAAATTGGAAAGGATGATTCTGACGCCAAACCTCATAATATGGTGTTATCAAACTACGAAGGAAAAGTAGGAACCACTATAGGTGTTATCCAAATGGATCTAACCGTCGGAACCATAACAAGGCCGATGATGTTTATGGTAATCGCTTCAAAGGAAAACTACAACTTGCTTCTTGGAAGAGAGTGGATCCACGACGTATGGGTTGTACCTTCATCGATGCATCAACGCATTACCATCTGGCGAAATGATGGCATTGTTAAGAATATTAAAGCGGACCAAAGCTATTTCATGTCATAGGTGAACCATGTCAATCGTCTAAATTTCGACAAGAATCTGGCTCACATACCCCCATGCAGCCCAACGGATTTCGACCTCAAGGCAACTGATAATGCCTATTGCTCAATGTACCTCCATCCAACGTATGATTTTCAGTGGGATAAGGAAGTGGTCGAAAAGTCGAATTTTATATGAGGGACTGCCCATATAGAGCCAACTGACTGGGGAATTGAATTCGACGACAATGACTGAAGCATCAACTCTTGAAAGGATGATGAATTACATAGCCGAAAATAATCTTAAAGTGGCACTTGAGGCCGAAGTAAAGTATATGGTTGTCGAATCCAACCAAAACAATTCCAACAAACAATTTCTATGAAGAGACGTTGAAGAAAATTATAATAATGTTCAGATAGGCGAATGGCAACACCAAAAGCTTGATGCCATCTATGATGACGAACCTTTAGGGTTCAAAAAAGATCCAGTGTCAACTGATATGAAGATGGTGGCACAAGATCCATTAGAAGAGATAGATCTAGGATTGGGGGAAGAAAAAAGGCCAACCTACATAAGAGCCAAGATGGACCCTCAGTTCAAAGTCGAAATAGTCCAGTTGCTGCAAGAATTCAAAGATTATTTTGCATGGGACTATGACGAGATGCCTGGTTTAGACAGAAGTTTGGTCGAATCGAAGCTGTCAATAATGGAAGGAAAGAGGCCAGTAAAACAGGCTCTAAGATGCTTCGCACCAGAAATTCTGTCAAAAATAAAAGAAGAGGTCGAAAGACTTCTGAAATTCAAATTCATCTGCACAGCCAGGTATGTCGATTGGATTGCAAACATAGTTCTTGTAATTAAGAAGAATGGCAAACTTAGGGTATATATTAATTTTCGATACTTGAACTAAGCTACCCCAAAAGATGAATACCCTATGCCAGTAGCAAAAATGCTCATATATTCGGCAGTTAGACATGAGTACTTAAGTATGTTAGACGGATACTCTGGCTATAATCAGATTTTTATTGCCGAAGAAGATGTACCTAAAACAACATTTCGCTATCCTGGAGCAATAAGAACTTACGAATGGGTACTAATGCCCTTCGGTTTAAAAAATGCTGGAGCAACTTATCAACGCGCTATGAATTTAATTTTCCATGATTATATTGAAAGTTTCATGCAAATCTATATTGATGATATTGTGATTAAGTCTGTTTCAAGAAAAACCATATATATCATCTTCGACAATCCTTTGAAAGGATGGGGAAGTTTGGTTTAAAGATGAATCCCCTAAAATGTGCTTTTGGTGTGCAGACGGGTGATTTTTTAGACTTTGTGGTCCACAAGAAGGGAACCAAAATAAATGAAAACAAAGTCGATGCCATAATGGAGGCGAAAGCGCCATCGACAAAAAAGGAACTGCAGTCTCTACTAGGGAAAATTAACTTTCTCAAAAGGTTCATCTACAACCTTAGTAGAAAGACGCAAGCCTTCTCGCCTCTACTTCGACTGAAGAAGGAAGATTTTTCATGGGGCAAGAACAAAAGCTGATTTCGACAAAATAAAAGGATACTTGTCTAGTACTCCAATTCTAATGTCTCCTTGTAGAAGAAGAGGTATGAGGTTGTACATTTCGGTATCAGATAAAACCCTAGGAAGTATGCTATGTCAAGAAGATGAAAATGGCGTCAAAAGGGCCATTTACTACCTCAGAAGAGTCCTAAATGATGCCGAGACTAGATATAGTATAGTAGAAAAATTATGTTTATGTGTATATTTTTCCTGTATGAAATTAAAGCATTATATAAAACCTGTTGATGTATATATTTCTTCTCATTTCGACGTAATAAAGTATATGTTATCTAAATATATTTTACATAGTAGAATTGGAAAGTGGGCTCTGGCATTGACAAAATATTCCTTAAAGTATTTGCGCTTAAAGGTTGTTAAGGGACAAGTGGTTGCTGATTTCATAGCTAACCACTATGTAAATGAAAATGGGGTAGAGTATGTCAAATTAGAATCATGGGAATTGTATTTTGACGTATCTAGTCATAATAATGGAACTGGGATTGGAATATTAATTGTTTCTCCTAACAAAATTCCAACAAAATTCAAGTACAAAGTCGAAGGATTGTGTTCAAATAATGAGGCAGAATATGAGGCTTTGATTGCTGGACTTGAAATCTTGTTGGAATTGGGGGCAACAAGAGTCAAAATAATGGGTGAATTTTAATATAAATGTGTAAAATATAATTTAATCATGTACTTCGTGATAGGTAATAGGCTTCTTAAAAGATTCGACGATATGACCAGTAGGCATATACCCAGGATAAAAAATCAAAAGGCAAATGATCTTGCTCAAATTGAATCTGGGTATAAAGTGTCGAAAGCAAGTTTAGAAAAAGCTATTGAAGTAAGAGGAAGAGTTATATCCACCAAGTTGTCTCCATCAGATTTGGAAACAATAAAATTAGGATACGGTGACAAAGAAAATTTTGAGATTTTCAATGTAGATGTTTCAAGGATTGAAGATTGGAGAAAACCCATCAAGGATTATCTGCAAGACCCAAATCAAAAAGTTGAAAGAAAAGTAAAGTACATAGCTTTAAGTTATGTACTTTTTGGAAATGAACTATTCAAAAAGACTTCAGAAGGAGTTTTGTTGAAATGCTTGGACGAAGAAGAAGCCTATATAGCATTGTCAAATGTACATAGTGGAGCTTGTGGTGCACATCATTCAGGATACAAAATGAAATGGTTACTTTCGACAAGGAATGTATTGGCCAACAATGTTGAAAGACTCTGTCGATTTTGAAAAAGGGTGTCAGGAATGCCATGTGCATGCAAGCATACCACACGTTCCTGCAAGTGAATTGCATTCAATTGTAAATCCTTGGTGTTGAACCCCAAAATTTTCCCTCCACAAGACAAGTAATTGTGTACTAAGAATCTCACAAGGTTCACAAAGTTCACAATTAGTCAGAAAGTTTGACAATTCCCTCAGACAATGCATCCTCCTAAGCAATGCATCATAAACTAGGGTTTTGACTTTAATCAGGCTAAATGGACTTCCAAGACTTCAAGTGAGCTTCATAGAATCCTATATGTGTTCAAGAATCCCCATGTCAAGTTTCAGAACTTTCCCAAAGGATTTGCTCAGTCAGATGATCAGATAGGTTAAAATCAGTCAAAGTAGTTAAAAAGTCAAACTGAGGTCAACTGTGGTCAAACCAAAGTCAAACTTCATGATTTTTTGCGAACATCAAGTATATGAGGTAAAATTCATCATTTGATCAAGGGTTGATCATGATTCATCAAGGAGATTTCAGATCATCAAGAATCAGGAGTTTCTAAATTAGGGTTTTCATAGGAAAAGTCAACTGAACTTTGACCAACCATAACTTTCACATGCTTCATCAAAAATTTTCCATCCAAAGCTCATTTTGAAGGAAATTGAATTCTCTACAACTTTGCGTCTCACAAGCCAAGCCCAAAAATGCTTCATTTGGAAGGTATGAGCTAAGACATTATAGGTCCTTTTAAAAGTCAACAAAAAGTCAACAACTTCCAAAGAGCATAACTTGAGAATGGTAAAAGATATGGACATGATACCAAAAAGGTTGGTTATAGGACTCTTTAAGCTTTCCAAAATGTCCAAGAACACCCTCATAGCATTAAAATTGAAGGATTTGTGCCCTTGTAAAGTTGGGAAATTTTTGAGAGGTTTATGAAGAAAATGGGGTCTTAAAACCATAATTCTTCAAATGGGCTGACTTTTTGGTGATCCAATATGTTCCATGACATCATGCACGAAATTAATTTAATATTTTCCTAATTTTATTCATTTTATTTTTATTTATTATGATTTTTTATATTAAAAATCATTTTAAATTCAAATAAAATATAAAATGGTGAAGATTTAAAATTATTTTGTTTCTAGAATGTCATAAAGGTTATTTGGATCTAATTGATACAAAAATTATGAAGATTGTCTTAAAATAGCAAGTTCATATCAAGAATATTCAAATTTTTAAAGCTAATCTTTTTCAATCTTCAACTATCCAAATATCCATCAAATTGGTAAAGTCTTTAACCTAATTCATTCACTCATATATATACAACATTTAGCAAACCATAGGGCACGAATTCACAGCCTCCTCATATCATCTTCAAGCTTCAAAAATCTCATCAAAAACTCCAATTCGGTTTGGTACTTTTAGCCCCTTTCAAGACAAACCAAAGGTTGCAAATTGTTCCTTGAGGCTCACTGATTGTTTCTGGATCATAAAATCATCCATCCATGCACTAAATCGTGAAAACCGAATGCACATTGTTCATATTTTAACTTTTTTCGATTTGAATGATTTATACATTGATAATGAAAACTAACTGTTGTTTTGTGTTTATGATGATGTTTGGATACTTTCTGGATGAATCAATTGGATTTTAGGTACATGGATGCTTAGACACCATTGTTAGGGTTTTGAGGACAATTTAGGGTTTCGTGATTTAGGGAATATAAATGAATTCTAAGACCATGGATCAACTCTAATTGACCTCTGGATTGTGTTGGTATATTTAATTTGATAAAATTTTGCTGTTTTGTTGATGATTGAGTTTTGTAGGGTTTGCTGCAAATGAAAATTCGCAGGAAAACTTATAGGAAAATTCGTAGCAAAATGCGCAGGTCTGGAGGAAGAAGAAGAAGTCCAGCGCGCCAAATTCATATTTCAAAATTTGATATTATATTTTATGTTATTGTTGTGATATTTATTTCAGAAGGACAAGATGGCTCAGTTGGCTAACGCGCGTGTGTGATAAAGGAAAGGTCCTGGGTTCAAACCGTCCCCAAGCCATTTGTTTTTTGGTTATTTTCATTAATTCTTGTAGGTTAAAAATAAAAAAGAATATAACCTGTGATATTATCACCAGTACGCAGCTGGTCCAGTGGTTGGCTTGTTGGTCTAAGGATATTGAAGCCTAGGGCGTGGGTTCAATCCCTGCCCCAGGTAAGTTCCATTTTTTTCCTTTTTTTGCTTTATTGATTTGTTTAAATTATTTTATTATTAATTAAAAAATAATCATATATATATATATATATATATATATATATATATATATATATATATATATATATATATATATACATACATATATATATATATATATATATATATATATATATATATATATATATATATATATATATATATATATATATATATATATATATATATATATATAATAATATGTAAATATTTTATATTTTCTAAATTCTGAAATTATTTTCTAAAATTCTAATATTAGTTTTTATTTATTTATTATGTACTTAAAATTATAGTATATATATATATATATATATATATATATATATATATATATATATATATATATATATATATATATATATATATATATATATATATATATATATATATATATATATATATATATATATATATATAAATTAATAATGTAAATTAAAATTAAAATCCTAATATTTTGCATCTAAAACCCTAATTATTTTTAAACCCTAATTTATTTTCTAATAATTCAAAACCCTAATTTTCTTTTACAATTTTAATTTCTTATTTTTATTTAATTATACTTAATAAATATTTCTAAATCATGTTTATTTTCTGTAAATAAATATATAATAATCATTATTAATTTATTCTCATCTTAAAATTCTTAAAAAATTTATTTATTTAAATTTAAAATTTTAATTTGATTTCTATATTGTATATTATTGTACTAACCTCTTTTTCTCTTATATTTATTATTACTAATCCTTTTATTATTAATTTATATGATTATCATTTAAATTGTTTTATTATAATGTAACTGTACAAGCTATGTAATAGTGGTAGAATTTTTATTGTTTATTTAAATTGCTATGGTTAGTAAATTAGGGAGTGAAAACATGTTTGTATTTTAAAATTAATTTAGATCACTAATTATAAGATGAATGTATGAACTTGTACACGCACACACGTAAGTCGATCTTTGATCTCCATCTCACTTCCTTAAGGGTTACCCCTCATGTTGCCTAAACAAAAAGGTCAAGTAAGGTGTATAAAGCAATGACCCTTCTCCTAAAAATATCATCAAGTCCCTTTACGATTATAAGATCAAGTCTTTATGATGTTGCCTTCGTGAATGATCTTGTCCCTTTCGAATAAAAGATGATAAATCCCTTCGTATTGCTAATACACCTTACAGTTGCCTAATCACAGATGACCCTTCACATGTCCCTTACAACATCCAAGGTAATGACTACCTATTCCTTAATAATAGGGATAGTCTTACCATTGAAAGAACATTTAAGAACAGTAAAGATTTAATCATAGGGTAGGTTCCTCTTAAGTACTTGCTCACTCCTTCAAAAACACTTCATAACACCTCACATTTTCAAACAATTTTCAAAACAAAGTCTTTATATATATCCGTACAAGGATCATTATAAAGTACTTAAGAAAATTTTTAATCACACACTACACTTCTCAAAACATTTTAAAGTGAGCTAAGTAACTAAGAGCCCATGGATAACCATGGATGTAAAGGGTGCTAACACCTTCCCTTTACATAACCTACCCCCCGAACCCAAAAATCTTTTAAGTTCTTTCCTGTTCTTTTATGCCCTTTCCTTTTGGATAAAATAAAAGTCGGTGGCGACTCTTGCTATCCGCAACATTTAACTAAAGTCAGTTCTCCCACTGTGTTACACTTAGCCATTCAGAGGTTGGGCTTTGGACTTAATTGGCGAAATTCGACCAGCTTCCTCAAAAGGGAAGAAGTATATTTTTGTTGGAATAAATTATTTCACTAAGTGGATTGAAGCTATACCACTGGTAAATGTGGATCAAGAAACAATCATAGAATTCATTTGACGACACATAATTTACAGGTTTGGGATTCTAGTAACAATAACAACAGATCAAGGATCTGTGTTCATTGGAAAGAATATGCAAACGTTTGCAAAGGAAGTAGGATTTAAACTCCTTACTTCAACGCCTTTCTAAGCTCAGGAAAATGGATAAGTTGAAGCAGCTAATAAGGTTGTGATAAATTTGTTCAAAACGCATGTGGGTAAGAAATCCAGAAATTGGCATAAAACTTTAGATGAAGTTTTATGGGCTTGTCGAATGTCTCCTAAATAAGCAACAAATTCTACTCCATTCAAGTTAACTTTTGGGCATGATGCAGTCTTACCAGTCGAATTTTACTTACAGTCGATTCGAGTTCAGAGGCATCATGAAATCCCATCAGATGTGTATTGGAGTATGATGATGGAAGAATTGGTTGACTTAGAAGAAGAGAGGTTACGTGTGCTAGATTTGGTAAGAAGACAAAAAGAAAGAGTCGAACGGTTTTACAATAAGAAAGTAAAGTTCAAAACTCTTTTTATTGGTGATCTTGTATGGAAGGTAATTCTTCCTATGGATCAAAAAGTCAAATTAATGGGAAAATGGTCTCCTAAGTGGGAGGGACCTTTCCAAGTTTTGAAATTTTTTTCGAATGGCGCATACAAAATTGAAGAAATAGGAAAATACATGATAATTTTAAAGATAAATGGGAAGTATTTGAAAAAGTACAAACCAACATTGCAAGAAGTCAAAATAAACATATAATAATTGTACATAATACAAAGTAATGGTGTACTTTTCCAAATAGATGGCATTAATATCATTACCAACAAGTTAAAAAATTCTCATGAGGTTAATAAAATAAAACGATTTCTATTACAATTGAATGTTGGCAAAAGATTTCTTCAATTCGTAAAACTTCTTCTTCTGAATTTGGAGTCAACGATCACATAAGCTTCTATTAGTCGAAAGGCTTTCAATCTCTTGAGTGCATGTTTGAACCCTTTCAGCGTGATGAACACCCACCTTTAGCTCCTCATCAATCTCATTCTTCTTAGGTTTTTGAAGGGCTTCCTTGCGCCTCTGCTCCTTGGAAATCTTCTTTTGGAGTGCAACTATTTGTTTCTCCCACGTCTGGATATTGTCATCGCATTCAACAACCTCTTTAGTGTAAGTTTCAGAAAGTTGTTGCAACTCTAAGATTTTGTTGGTCGAAGCGGCTGCAACATCTCATTCGGAAAGTTGAGTCTCATATTTCTTGGATATTTGTTTTGAGGATTCTTTGAGACGGTTCAGATCTGCACTCACCAAGTCGATTAAAGTAGTTAGGTCCATCACAAGACTGCTTACTTCAGTAGGAGATTCCAAAATGTTCACTTGCTTCAAGATTTTCTTTAAGTCGAAGCAGGCTGTCAATTTCTCTTCCAAAACCTTGAACAAATCCACATCAAGGATTTTCTTCCTAATCTCAGCCATTGTGGCATCAAGAGAGTGCATACCAGAAGTAGCTCCAGAAGTGGTATAAGTGTTTTGGGAAAAATCTTGAAAATTGTGACGAGCACTAAGCACAACTTTTAAATACTCCAAAGGCTTCTGCACTTTGAGGCTCTCAATTTCTTTGCGGGAGAGACTGTTCGAACCAGTGGACAATGAACCTCCTTTGGTTGGGTCAGAATGTGGTTAACTACTTTGTCCCCGAATTAAATCGACAGCTGATTGTTTTGTATGGTCATCTTCACCAGCAATTCCTCCTTTTTTTTACCCTCATCTTCGAACTCAGCGTCAATATTCAAATTGTCACTTTTCTTGGCTGCATATGACTTAGGAGGAGGAGGAAAATTATCATCAGATGACTGAGGAGTGTCAGGGGATTGTTTCTTTTATACTGCTGACTCTTTTGTCGAGTTCTTTGGAGAAGTGCGTGGTGGGCTGACAACTGTGTGAACGGGTTTACTCTTGGGCGTTGGCACTTCTTCCTCCAGGGGGTTTCCTTCGATATCAACCTGAAAATGACTCCAAGATTAGAAATCAAAATAGAAATAATAAGAAGTAAATATAGGTGGTCAAAGCAAAATTTTACCTGAGGAATCTCAGTATTAAAACTAGAGTTTCCACTCTCGGCGTCCTTCACTTGAACCTTTATAGTTGGACTATTTGGGGGAATGGCCTTGGTGGATTTGATTGTGGATTTTTGTGAAGAGGTATTGGTGACTTTCTTCTTTTTTGGAGGTGGACTTTGGTCTGGGGATTCGTCACTTGACTCTTCACTGGGAGCTTTTTCTTCTTGTTTTTTCCTTTTGGGGGCAGGTGGTGGTTTTCGACCTACCTGGAAAAGAAAATAGAAAATTAATTAGCCTCTGGAAGAACGAAAAAACTAACATGGAAAGCGAATGTTATACCTTTGTTACAATTTTTCTGACGTTGCCTGGTGGATCTTCATCCATTTTCTCAGAGGTACCTTCAACAACAGCTTTCTTGGCAGGGATTTTTACGGCTAAGGACAAAGAAAAAAAGTCATAGATGAGTACAAGAAGCATATGAAGTAAAACTTAGGATGAAAAAAAAAATTATTTCGTTAAACACCTTCAAGAATGGGAGTTTCCACGCGAATGTGTTCTATTCCAATATGAAGGTGTCCTCTGAAATTGTCCAAAATAAACTTAGTTGGAACCACTCGCTCAACAGTCTTTTTGTAATGTTATCGAAGAAGTTTAATAGAATCCCCACAAACGAACAAATCTAGAAATGGGGGGCTCAACACCACACCAAAATCAGTAGAAGGTAGAGGGGGAAACCTTGGTGGATAAAGATTGAAATCAAATTCACATCGCTGTTCTGGACAAACATATGAAGGCAATTTCAACTTTTCCAGTATTTCTGTCAACTTATGTTTTAAAGTTACTGCTACTTCACTTATGGTCCGACTAAGTTCCTCTGGCCTATAAATGGTTTCAAAATAATTCTGAAATTTTTGTATTTCTTTGATGTGCTTTTCTTTACCTTTCTTTGTTTTGTCCTGCACAAGAGCAAAGGCAGTTGTTAGATGGGTGTTGAAAGCTTCTATGTCGAAGAATTTGGTGAGGTAGTATTCCTTCCACCAGACATCAAATTCATGGGTACAAAGGAAAGATGGTCGAAAGACCATTGGGCGAATTTTAAGAGATTCATCAACATATTTCTTCGACAATTCCTTGGTTTTCTCTTCAGTGTGGTAGGAGTTATAGAATATAATGGAACCTTTTTTTGGGAAAAATGGATTTGGGTTTGAGTTGAACGAGTCCAAACTGTCGAGCAACGAGATTAGGTTGATAAACAATCAGTGCAATTTTTGTTTTTATGACATTGTGGTGAGAAGTAAGAAGCCTAGGTGTCAAGAATGATTCCCAAATGTCAAGGAATTCATCTTCGTCCTTCTGCATTTTGAAAGGGAGTTGGTTGGTGAACCACTCATGCCTAACTGTCATGCTAGCAAAAGGTGCCATAGAGGAAATGAAACTGTATCCTTTGGCAAATATCATGACATAGACGGTAAAATATTATCGAAGACTTAGCCCTTCGTCAGTTGATGTCAGTTGTACTAATCTAGGCCATTCGATAGTCATGTCTGTCGCTCCCCGGACTTTCGTCCTGGTACAAACGCGAACCGTCAGCGATGTTGGAGGTTGAGGTTGAATAGAGTCGCTAGCTAGGCATTTTTATCCCGAAGGAAAGGTAATGCTGCATAAACCTGGAAGGGTATGGATAAGACGGTTGCGAACCAAAGAAACTGAGAAAGGGGGTTGGTTACGACCTGGGAAGGTATTAGCACCCAGATCGTCCGTCGTACTCGACGAGATCCACGCTTACTTGATTGTGTTTAAAAGGGGATAATGTATGTGCTAAACTATGCATAAAAAGCTAGGGAGAAAAGGATGTACAGAGTGTCAGTGTAAAAGAAAGTGAGTGCTCAAAACTGAGGCTAAGAAAAGAAAGCTAGAAAGAGGAGAGGGGGGGGGGAGACAAAAAGAATTTTGTTCGATAACCATTAAGTTATGCCTACGTATCCTCTCGTGCAATGAGGAAGTCAGAACACCGTAGTTCGACTCAAAGAGACTTAGTGTTTTGTTGTGAACTGCTTACTTATCTATGCTCAAGTGTATGACTCGTCTGGCTCGAGTGCTAACTGTCTTGCATTAGACGGAAGAAGCAAGTTCTCGTTTTCAGAGTGAATATGATGAGAAAAGAATCCCGAAGGAGACGTTTATTGTTTGTTTTTGTGTTTTGAGTTTTTTTTATTGTTTTTGGTGTTTTGCATAAGATAATGAGCTTAAGCCTAAATCAAAGGTTGTAAACTCACTATATCCTCCCTGATTAGGGATAATGAGCCTACTTAAGTATGAGATGAAGATCACAATTTAATTACCATGATGATATAGGATTAAGATTATTAACCAACTTTTGTAATTATTAAGTGTTTTTGGGTTTTTTGTTTAGTGTTAAGTAATGAGTTTAATCTCCAATCAAATATTAGTGAACTTATTACACCATCCTAAGAGAAGGATGATAGATGAGAACACTTAAGCTGAGGAAGATACCTCAACTTAATCCATGGTTAGGGATTAAATTAATTATATAACAAGCCTTTATTAAGTGGATTTTAATTAAAGATGAGATGAATAAGTGTTTTTTATGTTTTCAAGGCTTTTGCATGAGGGGGACTTGTCCATTGAACACTAGGGTTAGTCCCTCTGAACCACCAGGCAGAGATGTAACCCTAACATAAGGCCCAAGTTACAAGCTTAAGTCTTAATGATTATTAGGTGTTTTTATTAGGAGGTTTAAACAACTTAAAGGTTTAACACTAAGTATTAAAGTTATACACTCCATCCTAAGATAAGGATACAAACATAACCCTAATTCAGAGAGAGAAGGGTTAGGTTACTTACTTCATGAAGAAATTAAGTAACCTAAGAACAAGAGGTAACATAAGTGAATGAGATTCACTTCAAACACAAACAAAGTGCATAAAAATAAAGAGAGAAAGAGAGGTTGGATGTGGATGCACATCCACATCCTGATTAACTTACCAAATGCACCTGAAATGGTTAGTTTGAAAGCAAGATATGTACAAATTCAAAAGCATAAGCAAATCAAGTGATAAAAAATTGAAAATGCATCCAAGGGGACCCTAAGCACTCATGAAATCACCATCCAAAAGGGGAGGTCTAAAGGTTTACCAAGTTCAAGTTATGGTTATCCTATGATTGGCTAGGGTTTTGGATATTTCTCAAAGGGAAAATGCATATTAATTTTAAAATTAAAGATAAAAATGTGACAAAAATATATTTAGAAACTAGAGGTCAAGTGTGAAAGATTGCCAAAAGAATCAAATGCAAACTCATCTTGGTTTGAGAGAAATGAATTTTTGAAGTTAGGGTTGAAAAATATGAGATTTAGAAACCCTAATTCAAAGGAAAATGTCAAAGCATGATCAAAACCAAAAAGAAATTTGTGGGATGAGTTTGTAAATGTTTAAGAAACCTCTTTGATTTTTTTTTTGTGATTTTTAGATACTTTAAAGTATTTTTTATTAATTAAAATATACAATTAAAATATTTAAAAATGCATTTTTTAATGAAAAAAAAATATTTTTGGTTTCTGAAAATTATTTTAAGTGTTGACAAAAATATTCAGAATTTTTAAATCATTTTTACTATTTTAAATAAATAAAACAAAAGAAATGAAATAAAATAAAAAGAAAATGAAAAGTATGCAAGATGGATGGATGAGATTGCGTGAGGGAGAGATCAGTGGCCAGGATTGAAAGTCACATTGACCAAGGGTATGAAGATCCGATGGCCTAGGTTTGAACCTGTGTTTCGCGCGTGATCCAATGGCTGACATTTAAACTGACTTAATTAATTATAATTAATTTAATTAATCAAAATTAATGTTAATTGAATTATCTGAGCCGTACGTTGCCTAACCCTAATCATGATCTAAGGGTGGAGATTCAATCTGGGCAACTAATCAAGGTTTAGCCCTAATTATTTTCAGGTGACCGGAGCTAAGCTCCGGTCATCTTCTCCGGCCACTCAAAAATGCTAACTTCTTCCCTAGGTCATTAAACACCAAATTTCTTGCCCAAAAATGATCCCCAAGCATCATACATCATGAATCAACAAACAAAACACATTTATCATGCATATTAAAGCTGAATCGAATCAAACAAGTTCTAGGTCAAAAATTTCAGAGCATCATGAAATCCTCATTTCTAACCTATTTTCAATTCTAATCATATCAGGATCATCAGGGAAGCATGGAGAATCATTCTATAACATAAAATCATGCTTCTGGAAAAAAAAGTTCATGAAGGTTACCTGAGATGAAGTTCTTTGAAATGGAGCTTTCTGGGCCTCTCCTTTGTGCAATCCACCTCCTTTGGTCCCCCTTGTGCTATTGTGATGCTTGAATGGAGTTTATAATGAATGGTTTATGAGTTTTAATTCTGCCAAAGCAGAAATCGTGTTATTGTTTGGGCTTGTTTCAGACTATGGTGATGGGTGGGAAATGATCCTCAGGATATGAGGAGTTGAATGGTGAAAGAAATTTTTGTTTTTGTTGGCTGGTTTGTGAAATTCGATAGCATGAAGGTTTTGAGGAATTTCTCAATCTGAAGTTGTGTGTCCATTAAAGCCATGAAGCTTTCATATTTATAGCCTTGAGGATGTGTATGAGCCATACCATTGGTCAGGATAGTTGGTTTGGCACTGTGTGATTGGTATGGGAGAAAATGCAAAAAAAGTCAAGAATTGTGTACCATAGGTATGGGCCACGGCAGAGCTGGTTTTTGTGCTTGAACTGCTTCAACTAGCTTCAAGGATAGCCATAAGATCATTGTTATGCAGCTAGATGGCTTGGATCAAGAGTTTATACGGTTTATGCATTTTGGCCATTTTAAAATTTCTTGTGAATCAATTCACCAAAACCCTAGGTTCAAGGCATAATTCTTATCTTTAGAAGTCACTTGATCATGTTATGATGTAATTGAGTGAATTATAGGTCATATAGACGCTTGAAATGCCAATATGCAAAAATCCCTCTTTGACATGAACATGAAATTTACAAGATTTTTGCCAACTTTGCAAGGCCATAACTTGAGTTGTAGGATGAATTAGAATGAGTTTTTGTAATTTTTGAAAATGGGAGGATCCAATCTACAACTTTCATGTTTGAAGAAATTTCATTTGAAACCTTTTTGAACAAGAAAGAGGAGGTTGAAAATCTTTCCAAAAATAGAAAGTTTACATTACAAGTTATTTCCATTTTTGGCAAGTTTTGGCTTTGTTCATTTTTCTTCAATTTTGTGAACTTCCAAGTATTGCAATGGTCAAATAAAGACCATATGACTTCAAATTGATGATGATGACCCATTGGTACCCTTGTTGGGGGCCTCAGATGCCCAGAATCTGACTTTTCTTGCTCAGGAAGTTACCACTTGATCAGATGACTTCCACATTGAATTTTCCATGAAATTTGATACGCATGCTCCTTATATCATATGTGGACCAATAACAACAAGAATGACCAAAAATTTTGGGTGTAAGACCTCTGAAACCAAAACCCTAATTTCAGGTCATCTGCGTAGGAGCTCACCTCAGCTTCCATACCTCTGTAGTGTTCTTACATATCTTGACTTCAATGGACCCATGAGGGCATACAATGATCATAGAACACTCATGGACCCTCTTGAAATGCTTCATGACCTTTGAGATTGCTCATATTACTTCTTGGATTGCTCAGATCACAAACCCTAGATGCAACTATGCAGATGAAATGTTAAGGATGATTATGTATTGTGAAAATGTTATGATAGGCTATGCAATGATGATAATAATAACTAAAGATGTGATAAAAGTGAGAGGGCAAATTTGGGGTGTTTACAGCTGCCCCTATTCAAGCATGAGTTAGCTGTGTAGGATGTAAGCGCCAGGCTTAATAGATGAACAAGGTAACTTGTGGTTGAATACCAAGACAGCCCAAAATTTGCACTCTCTGGGAAAAAAGAAGAAAAGGGATATAAATTGTAATAGATATTATAGACTGAATATTTAAATGGTAGCGACGAAGGACGACCATCGAGCAAAGGACGACTGCTGGGGGTGAAAACGGTGAGAAACACACTGACGGGGACTGCCATCATGCTGGGGAATAAAGAATCCTTCGACGGGGACGGCCATTGGGTAAAGAAAGGCGACTGTACTGGGGGATTTAAAAGCACTAACGGGGACGACCACCAGGTTGAAGAATAAAGAAACCGCGACGCGGACGACCATCGAGTGAATAGTCAATAAAATGATGAGGCACTGTCATCAAAAGGCGAAGGACGATCACCGAGCAGGGTACGACTACTGAAGATTATCGCGACATAGGATGAATGTCGGATAGGAAAAAACGACGATGGGGACGGCCATCAGATGAACGACGAAGTATGGTCATCAAAAGGTGAAGGACGATCACCTAGCAGGGTACGACTGTTGAGAGTTATTGCGACATAGGACGAATGTCGGATAAAAAGATCAACGATGGGGACGACCATCGGATAACATGATGAGGGACAGTCATTAAAATAAATGATGAGGGAAAGTCATCAAAAGGTGAAGGACGATCACGTAGCAGGGGACGGCTGCTCTGTTGGAGATTATCTCGACATAGGATGAATGCCGGGAAAAAAAAGATCGACGATGGGGACGGCCATCGGATAACATGATGAGGGTTGGTCATCAAAATAAATGATGAGGTACGGTCATCAAGAGGTGAATGACGATCACCTAAAAGATATCACGACATAGGACGAATGTCGGATAGAAAGTTATTTTGTTGGCGACTTCTGGGGATAGATAAACACGGATGAGTGTTTAAGCCCTAAAACTAAAATGGTAAGTGTTTCGATAGTGTGTATAGATTAAAGATACGAACGAGTATCCTTAGAACCACGATACGGACGAGTATCGATAGAAACAAACAACGACGCGTGTTTAAGAAGTGATGATATGGACGAGTATCAATTGTTTTGAACAAGGAACACAAACGAGTGTTGATTTTTCAGGGTGACGTGTATGATACGAACGAGTATCAAAGAATTATGTATAGGTAGGATACGGACGAGTATCAGAAGGATTGTGTATAATTATGTACAAGTATTTTGTAATGAGAGTGCAAAATGACATTTTGGCTTTCATCTGTAGGGGATAGGTTTTTGCGTATTGTTGGAGGAGTGATCCTTGGTATTAGCAGGTGACTGGCTCGAACCTGGCTTATGATCATGCAAATGTTTGATTTTTGCCGTAATGCTCCATATTAGACGGAATGTTATGCTCTGTTTGGGGAGAAATGATGTGAATGCTATGTTTATGCAAATGAGAGAAACGAGATCCGAGTTCTGAAATCTGTTGGGAGAACGAATCACTGGGCGATCTGTGGGGAGAAAGCATCACTGCACGATCTTTCTGGAGAACTATAGGGAAAGAACTCTGTAGGGACCCCATGATGAGGATGAGAAGATCTGACAACTTGCTGGGGACAAGTGGTTCAGGCATTGCTTTGGAGACCCTGCTTGGGGAAGAGAGAACTTCTGGGAAGTAATCTGACGGAGGATCAGCTTCGCGGGGATACTCTGAGGGGATAAAGAGCTTCGTGGGGGAACACTTTCGTCAAGTAGTCCTTCTGATGATGTAACTTCCAGCTTGGCTGGGGATATAGTGCTTGATATGCCTCATGCTGTGAAAGGTTGTCCACCTTGAGTACCCGCAACCTATCAAACAAAAGAAACGCACAAGTGTCCTGAGGTATCCTCAATCGGATTCCTTCATAGGAGTTAGGTTCACTTAAGAGTACATATTTCCTGCAGGCATTTATTGAAAATGGCTTATATGTTTTCATGCAAATGTTGTATTACGAACTTTGGACATTTTGCAAACAAAACAAAAAGGTACAAAACAAAGTGTGAATGAATATTTGACTTTATTGATTTGTGTGCCCTGAATAGGCGAGTACAGTGAGGAAGCTAATCCCTGAAATGAGGAGATTGCTACAAAATTTAGAAAATAAAAGTCCTATTTGGCAATACTGAAGTTGACGCTCCTATGAGCTTCCTTTGCTATGACCTGTATGACTTGAACGCTCTTCTTATCTTGATTTCTGAAGAAAGTTGATTCAAATCGACGCTTTGTCCTTTCGAAGCTTGCCATGTTATGTGAGTGTAACACAAACGAATTCAGAATGCAGTTGTTTGCTTTTTCCCTGTTTAATGTGGATCGCCCTTTCGGGTTTTCAATCCACCAGGATACCCATTTTTGCCTGAGCTGTCTGATGTGGCTTTTCAACTCAGCAGGTGTACATTTTTTTTTAAAATTTTCCCTTATTTTTTTCCGAGTCTTTTATTCTGTTTTTGACTTGCCGGGATACCCTATTTTTGCCTAGACTTACATTCTGTTTTTATGTCCAGTGGGTCATTGATGCGAAGTATTTTTTAACTACATCTGAATTCACAGGAGACGAGAAGTCTTCACCATCCATGGTTGTGAGCATCAGTGCCCCACCCGAGAAAACTTTAGTTATCACATAGGGACCTTCATAGTTTGGTGTCCACTTGCCCCTATGGTCTGTATGAGGTGGAAGGATTCTTTTCAGTACAAGCTCTCCCACTTGATACTCCCGAGGTCTGACTTTTTTATCGAAGGCTTTCTTCATCCGTTTCTGATATAACTGACCATGACAGATAGCTGCTAATCTCTTTTCTTCAATCAGGCTCAGTTGGTTATAACGAGATCGGACCCATTCTGCTTCGTCCAGTTTTACATTCATCATTACCCGCAAGGAGGGTAATTCAACTTCAACAGGTAGGACTGCTTCCATACCATACACAAGCTGATAAGGTGTTTTCCCGGTAGATGTTCCGATGGAAGTTCGGTACCCATGCAAGGCGAATGGTAACATTTCATGTCAGTCTTTGTATGTGACTACCATCTTTTGCACAATCTTCTTAATGTTCTTGTTAGCCGCCTCAACAATGCCATTCATCTTTGGCCTGTAAGGAGAAGAGTTGTGATGTTGAATCTTGAAATCCCGACATAGCTCTGCCATCATCTTGTTGTTAAGGTTTGAACCATTATCAGTAATGATTCGTTCGGGGACTCCATATTGACAAATTATGTCTCTTTTCAGAAATCGGGCTACCACTTGGCGAGTGACATTTGCATATGAAGCTGCTTCAACCCATTTGGTGAAGTAGTCAATGGCTACCAGGATGAATCTGTGGCCATTTGAAGCAGTTTTCTCGATCTTTCTAATCATATCAATGCCCCACATGGCGAAGGGCCAGGGTGAAGACAATATATTCAAAGGATTGGGAGGCACAGGCACTTTGTCTACGTAGATCTGGCATTTATGGCATTTTCTGGCATAGGCACAACAGTCTGCATCCATTGTGATCCAATAGTAACCTGATCTCAACAATTTCTTTGCCATTGCATGTCCTCCGACATGGGTACCGAAAGAACCTTCATGTACTTCATGCATTAGTAGGTCTGCTTCCTTCTTGTCAACACATTTGAGCAAGACCATGTCGAAGTTCCGCTTGTATAAGGATCCATCAGTATTGAGGAAGAAACTGCCGGCTAACCTTCTCAATGTCTTCTTATCATTAGACGATGCCCCAGGTGGGTATGTCTGAGTATCCAAGAAGCATTTGATGTCGTGGAACCAAGGTTTGTCCTCAGTAAAGGTGTCCACAGAGAAGATATATGTTGGTCGGTCTAGTCTGGATACTAAAATCCGAGGTACAAAGCTGACAGTCTGTACTTTGATCATGGACGAAATAGTGGCCAAGGCGTCTGCAAATTGATTCTCATCTCGAGGGATGTATTCAAGCTTGACTGTTGTGAAGAAAGTTAAAAATCTCCTCGTATAGTCACGGTAGGGAACCAGATGCTCTTGATGAGTATACCACTTGCCATTAGTTTGGTTGATCACCAAACCTGAATCTCCAGATACATTCAAGGTTTTGATCCTGAGGTCAATGGCCTCCTTAAGACCCATGATACAAGCTTCGTACTCTGCTTCATTGTTAGTGCAGACAAAGGTGAGCCTTGCTGCGAAAGGCAGATGGACTCCTTTGGGTGTAATAATCATTGCACCAACTCCACGATCGTTACAATTAACTGCCCCATCGAATATCATAGTCCATGCTTCTTTTGGATCGGGCCCTTCAGTGTGAATAGGCTCTTCACAATCTTTTGATTTTAAGAAAATGATGTCTTCAACAGGGAAATCAAATCTCATAGGCTGGTAGTCATCAATGGGTTGCTCGGCCAGATAGTCAGACAATACACTGACCTTGATGGCCTTTTGAGAGGTGTACTGAATGTCATACTCTGTTAGAATCATTTGCCATCTTGAAACCCTTCCGGTAAGTACTGGCTTCTCAAATATGTACTTGACGGGGTCCATCTTTGAGATCAACAAGGTAGTATGAGTCAACATATACTGTCTCAGTCGGCGAGTAGTCCACGCTAAAGCACATCAAGTTTTCTCGAGCAGTGAATAACATTGTTCACAGTCGATAAACTTTTTGCTTAGGTAGTATATTGCATACTCTTTTCGACCAGACTCGTCATGTTGGCCCAACACACACCCCATTGATTCGTCTAATACTGTCGGGTACATTATTAGAGGTCTTCCTTCAACTGGAGGCATGAGGATTAGAGGTTCTTGCAGATACTCCTTGATCTTTTCAAAAGCTTTCTGACAATCATCGTTCCACCTGACTGTTTGTTCCTTCCTTAGCAGTTTAAACAAGGGTTCGCAGGTTGCAGTGAGATGAGATATGAACCTTGAAATGTAGTTCAATCTACCTAAGAACCCTTGAACTTCTTTTTCAGTCTTAGGTGAAGGCATTTCCTGAATTGCTTTGACTTTGTCGGGGTCAACCTCAATTCTCTTTCCGCTTACAATAAAACCCAGCAGCTTACCAGAATGTACCCCGAATGTGAATTTTTTGGGGTTCAACCTTAACTGATACTTCCTCAGACGCTTGAACAATTTCAACAGATTTACCAAATGCTCTTCCTCTGTTTGGAACTTGGCAATCATGTCATCCACGTAACATTCAATTTCTTTATGGATCATGTCGTGGAATAATGTTACCATAGCCTGTTGATATGTTGCACCGGCGTTCTTCAGACCAAACGACATTACTTTATAGCTGAATGTGCCCCAGGGTGTGATGAAAGTTGTTTTCTCCATGTCTTCAGGCGACATCTTAATCTGATAGTATCCAGAAAATCCGTCCATGAAAGAAAATACCAAGAACTGAGCTGTGTTATCCACCAATACATCAATGTGAGGTAATGGGAAGTCATTTTTTGGGCTTACTCTGTTCAGATCCCAGTAATCAACACACATACACACCTTGCCATCTTTCTTAGGTACAAGTACAATGTTAGCAACCCAAGGCGGGTAACTAGTCATGGTAAGAAAACCGGCGTCCCACTGCTTTTGTACTTCCTCTTTGATTTTCATGGCCATGTCTGGACGAGTACGATGCAACTTCTGTTTAATTGGCGGACAATCCTCTTTCAATGGCAGCTTGTGCATGACAATATATGTATCCAAACCCGACATATCTTGATAGGACCAAGCTAACACATCGACATATTCTCGCAGCATACTGATAAGTTGTTCCTTTACCGGAGCTTGCAGACTGGCCCCAATCTTCACTTCTTTCACATCTTCTTCGGTACCAAGATTGATAGTCTCAACCTCCTCCTGATGAGGAGCAATCACCTTTTCCTCTTGTCTCAATAACCTGGCTAGCTATTCAGGTAAATCATAGTCTTCTTCAACCCCTTCATCTGCTTGATTAATCGGATTGTCGAAGTCATACGAGGTCATAGCAGTGTCGTTGTCGGTGCAATCTGGAGGGCTATCTCTTCAAGGGTTGAGATTTGGTTCATTTTAGTGATTGATTTTATCTTATTTAGAAAAAGTGAATGAAGTTATTATTGAGAAAAACATTGCCATTTATTTGTTTTGTGCGAAAATAACAAAAATGAAAAGACAGTGAGTGAAAAAAGAAGAACGTTTTCAAAAAGATGTCCATTGTTCATTAATATTCAATTTGCACAAAAATACATATGACCCTATTACAAAATGAGTCCAAAACATCTTGGGCAAGATGCAGGACTTTGATGCATGCTTAAAACAGGAAATAATAATTACTCTGCAGCAGTAACCCTTATAATTTCCTGGGAAGACCAGTTGAGGACTTGTTGGCCCGAGACTCTTGGACGGATCCAGCTTTCCAGGTTGTAGTCGCTCTCACCCTCGTCTTCCAAAGTGTTGACAGCATCCGGGGTTAGCATTCCCCCACTTATGAACTTGGGAGCTTCAGTAACCTCCTCTGGAACTTGTCGGGATGGTCTGTAACCCAAACCGAATTTGTCTTCTTTCATCTGAATCTTCAGCAGCTTGCCCCAGCCTTGGGCATTTCCTTCTTCCACAACCTTCCGAGCCTGTTTGTAGGAAGTAATTGAGGTGCCCATCCTCTCTTCTTGGGATGCAGCAAACACCTCCGTGGTAGCTTCGTTGATGTTCAAAGCTTCGAAACCCTGACTCATGGTTTCATGGATCTCCCCATCCATCACTATGTACTTGTATGTAGCCAGGTGACTGACAAAGATGTCCTCTTCTCCACAAATGGTGATAATTTGGCCTTCCTACTCATATTTTAACTTCTGGTGAAGGGTCGATGTTACTGCACCAGCAACATGAATCCAGGGTCGACCCAACAAACAGCTGTAGGCAGGCTGTATGTCCATCATGTAGAAGGTAATTTTGAAAACTTGCGGGCCAATTATCACAGACAGTTCAACTTCTCTGAGAACCGATCTCTTAGAGCCATCAAAAGCTCTGACAACTAGGTTACTTGGACGGAATGCAAGACCATCATACTCCAACTTGACTAAAGCCTTCTTTGGTAGCACATTGAGTGATGATCCAGTATCAACAGGGACATGAGAAAGTATGGTACCTTTGCATTCCAAAGTGATATGCAAAGCCTTGTTGTGATTACGCCCTTCCGTAGTAAAGTCAACATCGGTGAAACCTAGTCCATGACTAGTATTGACATTTGCAACCACCGTTTCTGACTGATTGACCGTGATCTCTCCAGGCACATAAGCTGCATGCAGGACCTTGAGTAGTGCATTCCGGTGAGCCTCAAAACACATAAGCAGTGATAATATAGAGATCTTGGAGGGTGTTTGATGGAGCTGGTCCACAACTTTGTAGTCACTTTTCTTGATAACCCTCATAAACTCGTCTACATCCTGATCAAAGGGTGTCTTCTGAGTTTCTTTTGCGGCTGGTTCCTCTGGAACCAAACTTTTGCCTTTTGCTTTGGCAACAGCTTCTGCTTCAGTATTAACTCTTGGAAACTGTGAAGCGAAGAGACGTCCGCTTCGAGTGAAGTCTCCGCCTCCCCCGACATTGTCAATTTGTGATGCAGGTATTGAGGAGTCAAGAGTGATCTTCTTTCCGTGGCAGTAAAGATCTGAGTCGTAGTGCCAAGGCACGACACTGTTGTTGTCATAGGGAATTGGCCCAGGCACCGTGATGGTCACCGAACTAATTGCAGTAGAAGAAGGAGTTGTGATAGTTTGTGGATCATAGTAGATGGTGACAGGGGGTCTGATTGAAGATGGTGCAGGTGCAGGAAGTTGTTGATGAGAATGTTGCTGTAATTTATTGTTGAGAGATTCCGGAACATGAATGGTCGCTGGATCATAGTAAATGGTAACTGTTGAGATGTCGTCACCAGTGGTGTTTGCTGTTGTTGTAGTTGATTCTGTTGAAATGACTTTTGCTGGTGTTGTAGAAGATTCTGATGGGATAATTTTTGCTGGTGTTGTAGAAGAGATTTTTGTTGTCTTTGTAAAAGATGGAACCATTGATGTGATTTGCAGAATTCCCTATTTGATAAGACTGTTAATACCATTCTTCAGATTTGCACAACCATTGGCAGAAACTTTGCAAGCTTCACAATGGGCCTCACAACCTGAAAACACATGGCACTTCAATAGCCAAGCTTTTACTTCGGCCAGTGGTGTTTGAATACTTGCAATGTCATCAATCAGAATTGCTGGTTGGTCCTCCTCAATAGCATTAATCCTCGGCCCACCGTGATTCGGTATTGTATTCTTTGTGACATTTGGTGGAGGTGCAAAATTCAAAGCTTTGGAATCAATTAGATCTTGGACTTTCATGTGCAGGACCCTGCACTTTTCTGTTGAATGACTAGGTGCATTGGAGTGAAAAGCACATCTGGCGTTGACATCATAATTCCTTGGAAGATTCAAAGGATCTGGTGGAGCCAAAGTCCTTAGTTCAGTCAGGTTAAATTTTAATAGTTGTGGGAGTAAGGCTGCATAGGGCATCGGGATGGGATCGATCACCCTGTTAACCTAATAAGACCTTTGTTAGAAAGGACGTTGTTGTTGTTGTAAGATCTTTGTTGCTGTTGTGGGAACTGTTGTTGTTGAGGATACTGTTGCTGAGGTGCTGGAGTAGGAATGGTGACAGCGGCCACTGATCTCTTCAAGTACTGGGGTCTACCTCTATTAACATGTACTGCATTAGTCTTCCTGTCCTTCGAGGTCCCGAGATGGGTTTCTTCACATGGCTGGAGCTAGCACCGTTGTCAGAAATCTTACCCATCTTCATTAGGCTTTCAATTCTTTCTCCTGCTATAACCACATCAACAAAACTGGTAAAGGAGAAGGCAGCAAGTATATCAATGTAGGTCCCTTTCAAGGTATTCATTAACATATCGACCATTTCTCTTTCAGACATAGGTGGCTGGATAACAGCAGTGAGTTGTCTCCACCTTTGAGCATATTCACAGAAACTTTCTCTCGAGGACTAAGACATACCCATTAGGAGGGTCATGTTGGATGCCATATCCAGGTTGTATTGATATTGGCGTATAAAGGCCTCAGCTAAGTCCTTCCAGTTCCTGACAGTAGCCCTTGACAAGTGTGAATACCACTCTCTGGATGCCCCGGTTAAACTGTCTTCAAAGTAAAACATCCATAGTTTCTCATCCATGGTATATGCTTTCAATCTCCCCAGGAAAGATTTAAAATGGGTACGAGGACAGGAAGTACCATTGTACTTTTCAAAGCATGGAGGTTTGAACTTGTGAGGAATCCTTACTCCTTCTACTAGGCCCATATCCATCACATCAAACCCCAAAGAATTCTGTGATTCCAGGGATCTCAGCTTCTCAGATATCTCGTCCAAACGACGGTCATAAACCTCATCAGCCCTAGCACCTAACACTGTAAACTGCTCATCTTGAGGATCTTCCTATAGGACACGATCTCTAGTGTTTCTCTGAGTATTTCCAATAACATTAAATTTAGGGTTGTTGTGGGGCCCAAACTCTGGTGGATTTGTTTGCGACTGATCGCATGCATTGTTACTTGTACCCCCTGTACCTGCATGGTTATCTTCTGGAGTTTGCCGCTCGACTAACTCCCTTAATCTTTCTTGGGTATGTGCCAGCCCTATCATCACAACCATAAATTGATTCATATGAGTCCTCACTTTTGTCCTTACATCAGTCATCTGAGTCCTCACATCTGTCAGTTCCTGCTATAGCTGATCCATTTGTAGACTCGGAAGGTTGTGTCGAGTTGGATATCTGTGGATGCGATTGACGGGAAAGACCCTCCTGCGAGCAATATTTCCTGAAACAACCAACAAAGTGAGAAGACAACAACAAAATCACCTGAAAAAACAAGATGTATGTCAGAAAGCAATGCAATATGCCTATTTGTCTTTCGAGGGTATCCAGTTTGGTTCTTGGTTTTGACCTTCCAGACCTCTGGGAAATGAAGATGTTGAAGCTAACGAAGTCCATAAGAGAAATAACCATAACCATAAAACATAAGTGGCAATGCCAAAATACAAATAGTACATACATTTAAATTTAAGAATACAACAAGTAAAATCACCATGGTAAGCCAAAATACAAGTACAAAGAAAATCAAACATCCAGTCCGAAAGCATCCTCCTTGACTTCCTTAAGGAGAGCATCGGTTACTGGTCCCACTGGGTGCTCTGTAATGGTCCTTATGAGAAGGTTTCTGGTTGCAATGGAATTTGTCATCTTCTGATACTTGTCCTGTTCTTTGGATCTCTTTAACCCCGCTCAGAGTTTCAACTCTGAGATCTCCTTTTGAGCGGCTAGCAGGGCCTCTTGGCTTCTCTTCTCATTGGCTTCCAACTGCTCTATCTTGGCTTGCATCTTCTGGTCTTCTATCATACGAGCCTCAATTATCCTGACCCATCTATCTTGGCTTTCTTCCAGATAATGCTCAACTCTTGCCTTTTGAATCTTTACTTCCTTACATGCATTTTTCAACACAAGTTCCCTTGCTCGGGCTTTCCTGATGTAGTCGTCAGTTTTCTCAATCTTGGTCCCATGCTCGATGCGTAACTTCTCTAACCTTTCAATGTCTAGATGACCATCATTCCTTTCCCAAAGGGTCTTCTTCAAAGCTTAAGCCAACCGGGCATTTCTTTCCTTCAACTTCTCAAACTCTTCCATACTGACTGTGGGTATAGGCTCAACTGCTGATGGCCCTGGTACATCCTCCAGGCTAAATGGCATACGAGTAACATGTCCTCTAATACGAGATCATTCAGTGTACTGAGCAGTAGCTATGTTGTTGCACTTCCCCAAAATGGCAGTCCCTTTAGTCTGTATGTTGTCCCAAACCCAGGCTGCTTGTTGGACAATGGCATGATTGTTCTGAAAGGCACAATAAAGGGACTCTGCTAAGTCCTACTCCCTGGTGGATGTATCAATGGCTATCCTAGCTGTCTCTTGAAGAGTAAAGGATTGTAATTGATGCAACCCTTTACTCCAATAAGTGGCACATTTGGGTACTATCCACAACTTGTTATTATGTCTCGACCCTTGGTGTTCTGAGTACACCATCTGATATCTTCTGATGTAAGGGCAATCATCCTCTTATCCCAATTCCTTGACTGATGTGAATTCAGGAAAGCTTCCACCTTCGGCATATGTCTTATCAACCAACTATAGAAGAGAGGTGCACACCATCTTACCAGTCTTCCTCTCTGTTTCTCATTCCTCTGATGAACTGAGTAGTAAAGGTCTCCTAACAAGGTGGGAACTGGGTTCTTTAGCATGAAGATATGGATGGCATTCTTGCTTACAAACTTAGGCTCATTTGCAAACAAGATGATACCATAAATGCTGAGGGCTAGGAGAGCACAAACAATTTCCCAATTCCCTGCTGCAACATGCTTTATAGCCTGAGTAACCAAGAAATCCAAATGGAGGCCTGGGATTCCAGCCTTGGAAGTCATGTGCTCATCAATGGTGGTTACTTTTAGATGTAATGCTTTGGCTATGTCTTCATTCCTTGGAGGAGTCATTTCAGGATTGAAAGGAATTCCTCTTCTGATAGGGACACCCAATAACATAGAGTATTCTTCCAGTAAAGGCCCTATCTGAAAATATGGGAAAGTGAAGCAACGGAGAGGAGGATCATAGAACTAAAGACATGTATGAATCATGCTCCTCTACAATGTGTATAAATCCATGATCATGTACAGGATCCCACCATAATGCTCTCTGAATAAGGGAACATGATCAGGGGTGATAAGAGCCTATATTTGCCTGATGCCTTCCAGAGGATACTCAAAGAAGTGGTAAGTGATGTTGCTTTTCCTGGTTGAATCCATGCTGAAGGAGACAACTGAAGAGGATAGCTGAAGAAGTGTTGAAGAAGATAAGCTGAGCAGAAGAACGGTCAAAACCAAACCAAGAAGAGATGGATACCCTGTAAAACAAATAAACAAGATGTTAAATGATGCAATATGATGTATGTTTATGATATGAAAGGGTTTGTGATCATGTGTTGGATTATCTGTTGCTCTTGGTAGGATCCATGAGTGTTCAAAGTTCAGATGAAGGCTGAGAACTAGTAACTAGGTGGGAGACTCAAATAAAGAGTCAATAGTCTAAGGTTTCAAAGGATCAGTCCAAAATCGTACAACCTATAACATTCCAGTAGCCAGGTATGATGAGGTCAAGGGTTCCTGCAAACCTGTAAACAACCCAACCCACTCACAGGTATTGTTCTATAACAAGGATCCTCAGATTCAGATCTATTATGAGAAGTGTAAACACTTCTAACCCAGAGATACAATGTTTACCCTAATCATAAAGAACCCTCCTCTAATTCACCTCAGATGCTGAAGGTCATCTAAAAAGGTCATCTAGACTTAGCAAGCTTCCCAGATAGCCCTAGTACTACAGGAAATCCGTAGCACAGAGTTCTCAAGAAGAAACCCATGTCTGAATCGCGTTTTCATATTCCCGCACCAGACCAAAATGGAATGGAAAAGAATACAAAACCCCTCTAATCCTAGGTGTCACTCAGGCTTTTGTGTTGAGCCTTTCTCACTGAGTACCCCATCCACCAAAGCAACAATAATCCAGCACATATGATATGATAACAATAAATGAAATGCAGAAAGCAGTAAATGAAAGTGATAAAATAAATGCTATAAATAGAGCTGTACAGGAAGCAATAAATAAAACAAAAACATAACCACAAATAGCACATAACACCCCCATAAACACAAATCAAACAAGCGCTAGGAGAAACCCATAAGAGAACCAGAATCCCTGGTTGCAAAGACTCCCCAGCAAAGTCGTCAAGCTGTCGCTCCCCGGACTTTCGTCCCGGTACAAACGCGAACCATCGGCGATGTTGGAGATTGAGGTTGAATAGAGTCGCCAGCTAGGCATTTTTATCCCGAAGGAAAGGTAATGCTGCATAAACCTGGAAGGGTATGGATTAGATGGTTGTGAACCAAAGAAACTGAGAAAGGGGGTTGGTTACGACCTGGGAAGGTATTAGCACCCAGATCGTCCGTCGTACTCGACGGAATCCACGCTTACTTGATTGTGTTTAAAAGGGGATAATGTATGTGTTAAACTATGCATAAAAATCTAGGGAGAAAAGGATGTACATAGTGTCAGTGTAAAACAAAGTGAGTGCTCAAAACTGAGGCTAAGAAAAGAAAGCTAGAAAAAGGAGAGGGGGGGAGACAAAGAGACTTTTGTTCGATAACCTTTAAGTTATGCCTATGTATCCTCTCGTGCAATGAGGAAGTCAAAACACCGTAGTTCGACTCAAAGAGACTTAGTGTTTTGTTGTGAACTGCTTACTTGTCTATGCTCAAGTGTATGACTTGTCTGGCTCGAGTGCTAACTGTCTTGCATTAGACGGAAGAAGCAAGTTCTCGTTTTCAGAGTGAATATGATGAGAAAAGAATCTCGAAGGAGACGTTTATTGTTTGATTTGTGTTTTGAGTTTTGTTATTGTTTTTGGTGTTTTGCATAAGATAATGAGCTTAAGCCTAAATCAAAGGTTGTATACTCATTATATCCTCCCTGATTAGGGATAATGAGCCTACTTAAGTATGAGATGAAGATCCCAATTTAATTACCATGATGATATAGGATTAAGATCATTAACCTACTTTGGTAATTATTAAGTGTTTTTGGGTTTTTTGTTTAGTGTTAAGTAATGAGTTTAATCTCCAATCAAAGATTAGTGAACTCATTACACCATCCTAAGAGAAGGATGATAGATGAGAACACTTAAGCTGAGGAAGATACCTCAACTTAATCCATGGTTAGGGATTAAATTCATTATATAACAAGCCTTTATTAAGTGGATTTTGATTAAATATGAGATGAACAAGTGTTTTTTATGTTTGCAAGGCTTTAGCATGAGGTGGACTTGTCCATTGAACACTAGGGTTAGTCCCTCTGAACCACCAGGCAGAGATGTAACCCTAACATAAGGCCCAAGTTACAAGCTTAAGTCTTAATGATTATTAGGTGTAAACAACTTAAAGGTTTAACACTAAGTATTAAAGCTATACACTCCATCCTAAGATAAGGATACAGGCATAACCCTAATTCAGAGTCCCAAAACTTTAACTGTTTAACCTTGATTATGAGATGAGAGAGAGAGAGAGACTCAAGGAGACTCAAAAGGTAAAAACTAGGGGGGACTATGTACAACCCTAAAGTTATCATACTTGGATATTCCTAAGGTTTGTGAGGCATCAAGAGAAGTCTTCAAGTTGGCCACCAAAGGAGGAGAAGCAGATGAAAAGAGAGAGAGAGAAAGGTTAGGTTACTTACTTCATGAAGAAATTAAGTAACCTAAGAACAAGAGGTAACTGTAACACGGTGGGAGAACTGACTTTAGTTATGTTGCGGATAGCAAGAGTCGCCACCGACTTTTATTTTATCCAAAGGAAAGGCATAAAAGAACAGGAAAGACCTTTTAAAAGATTTTTGGGTCCGGGGGGTAGGTTATGTAAAGGTAAGGTGTTAGCACCCTTTACATCCATGGTTATCCATGGGCTCTTAGTTACTTAGCTCACTTTAAAATGTTTTTGAAATGTGAAGTGTGTGAATAAAAATTTTCTTAAGTGTTTTATAATGATCCATGTACGGATGCGTATAAAACCTTTGTTTTGAAAATTTGTTTGAAATGTGAAATGTTTGAAATTGTTTTTTGAAGAGTGAGCAAGTATCTAAGAGAAACCTACCCTAAGTTTAAGTCTTTTCTGCTCTTGAATCCTTTGAATGGTAAGACTATCCCTATTATTAAGGAATAGGTAGTCATTACCTTGGATGTATGGGACAAGTGAAGGGACATCTGTTATTTAGGCAACTGTGGGGTGTATAAGCAATTCGAAGGGACTTATCATCTTTTATTCGAAAGGGACAAGATCATTACGAAGGCAACATTCGAAAGGGACTTGATCTTTTATCTGTTAAGGGACTAGATGATGTGAAATTGAGGGTCTTTGCTTTATACACCCTACTTGACCTTTTGATTAGGCAACATGAGAGGTATCCCTAAGGAAGTGAGATGGCGATCAAAGATTGACTTACATGTGTGAGTGTACAATTTTAATATTTATCTTTTAAATTAGTGATCTAAATCAATTTTAAACATACAAACATGTTACACTCCCTATTTTACTAACCATAGCATAAAATAAATATTTAAATACTATTATTAAAATATTACATCCAGGAACAATTACATAATAACAATTAAAGCAAATTAAATATAATAAGCAAAATAATAATAATAATTGGGTTAGTAAAAAAAAAGAATATAACAATAAGAATAATACAAAATTAAATGGGGTTAGTAATAATATATGAAAATAAAAATTAATAATAAAATAAACAAGAAAATTAGCATGGTAATTAAAAATTCAAAATTTTTTTTGTATAGACAATTATTATTTAAGATTAATAAGAAATATAAACAATTATACTAATTATTATAAAATTTTAAGTTATATGTAAATTATAAAAATTAAATCAATTATACACATATTATGAAAATAAAATTATAATTACAAAATTAAATTAGCAAATTTTAACTATTTCTAAACATATATTAAAAATTATTTATATACAAAAATTAAATTATAATTAAGTTATAGAATATAGGCATATTATGAAAATAAGATTAACTATAATTATATTTACAAAATTAAGTTAAGAATTTTATTGTTTTAAACATAATTTAAAATTATTTACATTATTTTAATAAGATTACATATAATGATAATTGTAAATAAATAATATTAATAAAAATATAGAAACATGAAAACAATTAGGTTTTTTAGAAAAAATTTAGGGAAATATACATTGATTTAATTAATTATTATAAATGAATTGAGAATATTAAATTATTAAAATATTAAATTTCTTATAAATTATACACACAAAATTTAGAATAAAAAACAACAAACCAATAACCTATTTAATTTTATTTACAAATGTACACACTATAAATAAATGATTATATATAAAAGTTAAGGAATTTTAAAAAAAAATTAATATATTTTTTACTATGATTTATTTGTAAAAAGAAAAAAAATTGGTGAATTATCTAATCTATATAATAAATAATCATATAATAATAATTGATTTTTAAAAAAAATAAACAAAACAATAATAATTAATTTAAGAATAAACAAGCAAAACAACAAAAAAAATGGGATGGAGGGATCAGCCAAGGATCGAACCCACCCCAGTTACCTCAACATCCAACGCACATGACCACTGGGACAAGCTGTACGCTTGTGAACATAATCCAACATCATCTCCTTTTGTTGCATGTCTTTCTCTGTCTTCGGCTTCGTCCAATCGCACCCTGCCACGCAGTCGTCTTCAACCTCTACCCATGCGCAATTTCCTGCGAATTCAAATACAATATTTCCTGCGAATTTTTTCGCATCTAAACCTGCGAATTGCATAGGATGTATAATACGCACAATCAATCAACAATAAGTGTATAATGTCAATGCCCAGATTCAATAGGATTCAAAAATGTCCATTAAAGTTCTTGAAAGTCCTTAAATCAAGAGTTCCCAATTTTGAACCTCAAACCCTAACAATGGTGTCACGGGATTTTGGCCATAAAACTCCATGCAAATCGTCCAGAAAGTTTACATGCTTCAAGATAGACACAAATCAATGGTTAAATTTAAACATAAACGCATAAAACAACAAAATCGAAAAAATTCAAAGCCAAGGTTAAAGCAATTCGGTTTATGCATATGAGGTCGATTTCGGCAATGTAAAGGGTTTGGACATGTTCAATGATCATCATAGAAGAGATTGGTGTGCTTGGAATGTGTTGAAACTACCTCTAATCCAAAATCCGATTATGAGTTTTCTTTCAAATTTTTGAAGCTTGCTCTTGGTTTATGGAGGCTGCAATTCGTCCCTAGTGTATTGCTTCATGTTGTATACTTATAGTGGACTGAATTAGGTCAAGAAACTTTGGATTTGTGGGCTTCTTTGGATGCCTTGAGTGTGAAGGAATTCCATTGTCATAAATGTCATAAAAATCAAATATTTTCTTGTTGGTTTGGTCTTGCACGAATTTGTAAAGTATCAATCATCTTTAAAGGTCAAATATTTGATCCCAAAGCAAAGATTGGATTCAAATATTTAATTTTTATATTTAATTTTAATTTAAATGATATTTTAATGAATAAAACTCAAATAAATATAAAATAAAAAATAAAAATTCAGAAAACAAGTGGGTTGGGTCGTGCTTGGTGTTTTCATAAAGATGGGATGACAATTTGGTGGGCTCATTTAGCAAAAATTTGATTTTAGGCCTTATTTGCTTCATAAACTTCCCTAAAATTTCCCAACTTTGCAAGGGTACAAATCCTTCAATTTTAATGCTATGAGGGTGTTCTTGGACATTTTGGAAAGCTTGAAGAGTCCTCTAACCAACCCCACTGGTTTCATGTCCACATCATTTACCATTCTCAAGTTATGCCCTTTTGAAGTTGTTGACTTTTTGTTGACTTTCAAAAGGACCTATAATGTCTTAGCTCATACCTTCCAAATGAAGCATTTTTGGGCTTGGCTTGTGAGACACAAAGTTGTAGAGAATTCAATTTCCTTCAAAATGAGCTTTGTATGGAAAATTGGTGATGAAGCATGTGAAAGTTATGGCTGGTCAAAGTTCAGTTGACTTTTCTTGAGGAAACCCTAATTTAGAAACCTCTGATTCTTGATGATCTGAAATATCCTTGATGAATCATGATCAACCCTTGATCAAATGATGAATTTTACTTCATATACTTGATGTTGGCAAAAAATCATGAAGTTTGACTTTGGTTTGACCACAATTGACCTCAGTTTGACTTTTTAACTGCTTTGACTGATTTTGACTTATTTGATCATTTGACTGAGCAAACCTTTGAGAAAAGTTCTGAAATTTGTCATGGGGATTCTTAGACACATATAAGATGTTATGAAGCTCACTTGAAGTCTTGGAAGTCCATTTATCCTGATTAAAGTCAAAACCCTAGTTTTGGATGCACTGCTTAGGAGGATGCATTGTCTGAGGGAATTGTCAAATCTTCTGACTTTTTGTGAACTTTGTGAACCATCATAAAATGTCTTGTGAACCTTGTGAACCTCATAAAGTGTCTTGTAGACTTCATGAACCTCATGAAAGGTCTTGTGAACCTTGTGAACCTCATAAGGTGTCTTGTAAACTTCATGAACCTCATGAAAGGTCTTGTGAACCTTGTGAACCTTCTCAGCACACAAAGTCTTGTATTGTGAGGGCAAATTTTGGGGTGCAACAGCTGCCCCTGTTCAATTTTCTGAAACCTGAGGGGTTAGATTGGTATATGTGCCAGTCGTGACCTGGAAGGTTGAAGGGGATTGAACACAAAAGCCCAAAAATTTGCACTCACCAGTGCGTAGAGTGATACTGATGACTAGTTGAATATGCTTGAGTGGGCTTAAAGATGCCACTTGGAGAAAAATTCTTCAGGTACATTTCTTGGAGGATGAAGCAGTCCAAAATATGAAGATTATAATAATAGCTTTCAGGAAGATGAACAATGTCCTGAGGTAATGGTGATAGCTTTCAGGAAGATAAACAACGTCCCGAGGAAATGATATGCTTTCAGGAGGATAAACAACGTCCTGAGGTAATGGTGTAACCTTTGGGAAGATAAACAACGGCCCAAGGTAATAATATGCTTTCAGGAGGATAAACAACATCCTGAGGTAGTGGTACGCTTTTGGGAAGATAAACAACAATCCAAAGTAACAATATGCTTTCAGGAGGATAAACAACGTCCTGAGGGAATGATAGCTTTCAGGAGGATAACAACGTCCTGAGGAAATAATGTAACCTTTGGGAGGATAAACAACGGCCCAAGGTCAAGATATGCTTTCAGGAGGATAAACAACGTCCTGAGGTAGTGATATGCTTTCAGATGGATAAACAACGTTCTGAGGTATAAGTATAACTTTTGGGAGGATAAACAACGGCCCAATAGTCATGATATGCTTTCAGGAGGATAAACAACGTCCTAAGGTAGTGGTATGCTTTTGGGAAGATAAACAACGACCCAAAGTAATAATATGCTTTCAGGAGGATAAACAACGTCCTGAGGGAATGATAGCTTTCAGGAGGATAACAACGTCCTGAGGAAATAATGTAACCTTTGGGAGGATAAACAACGGCCCAAGGTCAAGATATGCTTTCAGGAGGATAAACAACGTCCGGAGGTAGTGATATGCTTTCAGAAGGATAAACAACGTTCTGAGGTATAAGTATAACTTTTGGGAGGATAAACAACGGCTCAATAGTCATGATATGCTTTCAGGAGGATAAACAACGTCCTGAGGAAATGGTGTAACCTTTGGGAAGATAAACAACGGCCCAAGGTAATAATATGCTTTCAGGAGGATAAAAACATCCTGAGGGAAAGATAGCTTTCAGGAGGATAACAACGTCCTGAGGAAATGATATGATTTCAGGAGGATAAACACCGTCCTGAGGAAATGGTGTAACCTTTGGGAAGATAGACAACGGCCCAAGGTCGCAAGTTGTTGATGAAGTTTGTCTGTTGGAGAATTAACCTGAAAAACAAGATTATAACATCCTGCACAATAACATTAGTTTATGCATTATGTATGCATGTATAATATGATGCACTTAAGTAATGTATTTATGTATATGTATGATATGATGTAAATGATGTATGTATGCATCATGTAGCCTGAAGCGTCTTGGATATCTTCGTATAATAACTGCTGGCCAGGGAAAATAAATCCCGATTCGTTGCTGAAGAATATGAGGATCTTGTTTCCGTCTTGTTTGATAATATAGTATATATAACCTCCCGTCTTCGTTTGATAGTAAGGTATCCATAACCTCCCGTCTTCGTTTGATAGTAGGGTATACATAACCTCCCGTCTTTGTTCGATAGTAGGGTATACATAACCTCCCGTCTTCGTTCGATAGTAAGGTGTCCATAATCTCCCGTCTTCGTTTGATAGTAGGGTACACATAACCTCCCGTCTTCGTTTGATAGTAGGGTACACATAACCTCCCGTCTTCGTTTGATAGTAGGGTACACATAACCTCCCGTCTTCGTTCGTCGTACTCTTATTGGAAGAATAAATTCCCGATTATCCTTCTGAGGATAAAAGAGATGGACATAAATTCCAGGGGAGATGAATTTGCCCTACCGGGGGAGTTGTAGCTGTCTTGTAGGGATGAACCGGTGAAGCTTCGTTGAAATCTTTCCCTCGTTCGTTCTTAGTAAATACTATCACTGCATTTCATGCATTTCTGGTAAACATCAATCATATTCAAAAGCATACATACATTTAAACACAACCAATGGACGTTTCGCTTATGTAAATAGGGTAAAAGTAAATCTGGATTCAGAGGCAAAAGTAAAGTTGAACTTGAAAACAGAATCGTTTCAACTTCGAGAGTGTATAACCAATTGGATTTGGAGCTCCTGAAATTTTTAACTTTCCTGAATACCTTCCTAGAAATCCTCATAGCTGGATCTGAAGACATGATACTGACACCATCTGATACTACTGGCGTAGACAATTAATTTCCATCATGGTTTCAGCTGAGAATCCTATATCAAGGTAATACAATGAGAGGAATGTGTTTTCAAATTGTAATGGACCATATACGCTCTGGCTACTAGATTTGAAAAGAAAGCATTGCCCCTTGGTTGAGGATGAATTGTCCCAAAAGGGAAGTATCTGAATGTAGTTACCTCAGGAGAACTAAGCAAAATGCCCCATAATAATATGCCCTTGCCATCATGAACTTTGCAGTGTTACCCTTGGTAACTCAAATATATAAGAAGAGCTGCCCCTGGCTATTAAGCACTGTTGGATCTGGAACTGATTGCCCCGAATTATTTGAACAATAATTTGGTATGCCCCCTTGATTAGGAAACAATGACCATGCCCCAGGAATTATGAATTCTGTAATGTTACCCTTGGCACTTCAGATAGATGAGGAGATCTGCCTCTGGCTGCTTAAACATAGTTGAATCTTGTCCTGATTGCCCCAAATGAGTTAGGCAGTATCATGGCCTGCCCCCTTGATTGGGAGATAATGATTATGCCCCTTTGTATACATGGACTTTGATCCAGGAAGCAACTTTATTTATCGGAAGGACTTTGAACATTCATCCTGTAAGTTTCTCTGTTTATCAAACACTCAAGTATATGTAAACAAATATATTCAAAAATGCAATGCTTATGTCTGTCTTGAAATTTTGAAAAAGAGTTATTTTAGAAAAAACATTTTTTGTGAAAACTGTGATATTAACTCAAGTTTTATAATAAGCCCTAAAGGAGTCAGGATACCTTTTTTGTAGCAGTACGCTTTCGAACTAACCATGCTTCAGTTAGGACTTTTAAAGGGTTGTAACGTGGCCTGGTTCATGGTTTAAGAAACAAAAGATAAAGGCTCAAATTTATTTTTACCCAACCCATTCTCCATGATGTTCTTCAGTCCTATACTCAGTTAACTTATGCATTGAGGTTCCAAAGTAGTTTGGAATTGTAACACTGACATTTGTGATGATTCAGAGACCAAAAATTTATTTGAACATTCAGTCATCTTTCTTTGTTGAGGATTCATAGTGACCTCTTTTTTCTTTTGACTTTGTTATCCCTTATTTTTGCCTGAACTGTTTATTTCAAGGTTACAGTCAGCAGGATATCTCAATGTTTACTAAGTTTCCTTCATAGGTTTTGACTTAGTGAGCTTTTCTTTTGCTAGATATTGACTTGCAGACTTTAGTGATTATAGAGAACCATCATTAGTTGTGTACAACACAAATAATTGGCATAGTTGAGTTAACCGAGTAGCTACCCTGCCCCAGGTTATGAATAAGGGTTTTAATTTGTGCGAGAATAAAAACTCCTACTTCATAGGCTCAAAAGGGTTGACTAGGGATTAACTTCCTTATATCTCCACTGTTTAGGAATTGAAACAATGCATGTACATCGTTAGCATAGTCTGTTCAAAAGCATACTGCCTAATATTTATGGTATTGTTTTCGTCATCCTCCCTCTACAGGCTTATAGCTTTATCAGGAGTTAAATATCACAAGATAGAAATAAGAAGCATAATTCAAAATATAGTGGAACGAATGGATTAATTCAAGACAAACATATGCAATGCATTAATGAAAACAAAAGTTTAACATAATAGTAAGTGTTCAAACAAATAAAAGAAATTACAAATGAAAATTCAAATGTTGTCCCATCCAGTTGGCTGAATGTCTTCAATTGCAATCTGTGAACTTTGAGGAGCAGTATACTTCACCATGAAATCAAATTTACCACTTGGATGTCCCAAGGTGCCCCATATCTCAACAGGAATAGGTAGGCTTCCTTTCTTGCTACATTGGGCAACTTGTCTTGCAGCTTCGGTGTTTGATGGGTGATAGTAGAATTCAACTTGACCTTCTGGAGTAACCTCTAGGATTCCTTCATCAATCAGGTCTTGGATCTTTTTCTTCAATGTCCAACAACTATTAGTATCATGTCCAGGACAATTGAAGTGATACCCACACCTTGCCTTGGGATTATAGCGAGGAGAGGAAGTTTTAGGATTTTGAGGAGAATTTTTCAAGGAAATTAGTTTCATCTCCAACAAGCATTGCAGAACTTGTGACATTGGAGTGCTGAATTTGATAAACTGTCTTCTACATCCCTTGTGTTGAGATGGATTAGCTTTACCATGTCTTTTAACTGAAGAACAATCAGTGACAACCGGTTTCTTACCTTCTTTTATCCTCATCTTCCTTTCAACCAAATCCACTTGTTTTAATGGAGGTTGACTGACAATTAGATTCCTGACTCCATTACTTTGAAGTTTGTGGACAAAGGTTCTTAGCTCTTCTTGCCCCTTAGATAAACTTTGAATAAGGACCACCTGGTCATTCATCTGGGTCCTCATTTTTGTCATCTCAGCTTGCAGTTGTTTCAGCTGATTATCCTTGTTGTCCTCAGGATTTTCAGAGAGGAGTGCTTTCAACTCTTCTTGCCCCTTGGACAAGTTCAGGATCACTTCTTGGAACTGTGCATTCTGTGCCTGGAGATATTTAACTGTTTGTTCAAGAGCCATTGCTGAAATAAACAACGAGAAGATAAGAAACCTGTGCACAATAAACCTGCGATGCAATGATATGGTATGTGAATGTATATGCAATGTTTTCAAGGACCGCAGGATTTAAATTTGCTTAAACAAACAAGAAGGTAAACTCTTTATTAGTAATAAACTTGTTTTGCCTCTTGGGCTTACAGAAAATGAAATGCAATAAATACAAGAGATGGGGTTTTAAGTCTCCCATGGACGTTTCCTCTTTGTGTTGAGGTATGAGTTGAGATTCCGCTCCTCATGAAGTTGCTTTGTTAGTTCCAGGATTCTTCCTTGGCTTGCTTTGTAATGAGCCTCGAAGGTATCCCTTTGCTCCTTCAACTGGATCCAGGATCTCTGTAAGTCTTCCATGTCAGTAGGCATGTCTGGGTGAAGGATGGTATAAGAAGTATCTCCTTCAGCAACAGGTTCCATGGTAACTGGCAGGATAGCAGGATATGGCATCATGAGAGTCTGAGCACGAAATCGCACCCATCTGAGATAAGCTTCCATAGGAATAATGTACTTAGGCTCCAGAGTCTTGCTGTCAACCTTGTTCACTTTTCCCCATGCTCGTATGAACCTATGACGGTAACCTTGAAGATCGTTGTCGTAGTCAAACACAATGCCTTGAATCAACATGTCATGTGGGCCATCACTCCGAGCGTAACCAAACTGTCGTAAAGCTAAGGAAGGGTTGTAGGTAATGCCTCCTCTTATGCCTAGAAGTGGCACATTAGGAAACTCCCCACAACGGTCAATGATAGTGATATTCTCCATAGATCTGGAGCACCAATGGATATCTGAATGAGAGAGTGACATAATTCTTTCGGACCACCTGAACCCTTGCTCATTCTTCATTACTGAGCGAGGAAGGTGAGAAATAAACCACCTAGATAGCAAAGGTATGCAACACATCAAAGTTCCTCTTGCTTTTGTAGTACGAGTATGAAGAGAGTGCAGGATGTCTCCAAGCAATGTAGGCACTGGATTGTGACTCAGGAATATGTTGATGGCATGAACGTCTATAAACTGATCAGGATTGGGAAACAACACTAAGCCATAAATCAATAAGGCTAAGATCTCCTCAAAAGCATCGTAGCTCATAGCCTTCAAGAACACTTGAGCTTTATCCATTAATACCTTAGCAAGAATACCTTTAACTCCGCTTCTCGTTTCTAGAACAATGTCAGACTTCTCCAGATGTAGAGCTGCAGCAATAACCTCTGGTTTAAGCTCTTTTTCCAAGCCTGTAAAGGGTCTCTGATCAAGAACAGGTATACCCAGAAGTTTAGAGAACTCTTCCATTGTAGGAACCAACTGATAGTCAGGGAATGTAAAGCAATGGTGCTTAGGGTCAAAGAACTGAAACAAAACACTTATCATGTCTTCATTGAATCCTGAGGTGACTAGATCTAATAGGTGACCATGTCTCTTGATGAACTGGGAATGATCAGACAATTGAGAAACCAAATCTTTAAGCTTAGCAGGTATGCCTACAAAGTTAATCCTGATAGTGTTTCTACGAGCAGAAGCCATGACCTGCAACAAAGAACAAAGATAAATCCTTTGGTCCTTGAAATGGTTAGTGAAAATGCTATGCTTATGATGTATGATGATGTCATGATGTTATGCTCAATCACAAACATGTGGCACACACAAGCAAGTCACACAATAGCCCTAGGTTTAAAGGCTTGCATGAGGTTCAAAGGTAAGTACCCTCCCCTGAAGTTAGTTGGTTCATCCTGTCTTACAAAAGTAACCAGGTTCTAAGGGATCTCAATATCATTGATCCTTCACAAGGGTGGTTGTTCAGTAGGCAACTTACTTGCCAACCAAAACCTTCCAAGTTTAGAATCTCAATGAGCGTAGTATCGAGTATCAACCAACTTCAGTCTGCACCAAAGCCGGTTATCTCACTACTTTCTAAAGGCCAAGATGGGATAACTAGGGTTCTAAAAGTTAGTTAGTGCATTGACAACATATGGCAACCTCATATTATCCTCAACTTGACTTAAGGAACATAAGCACCAACCAAGAAGTCACACTAACTATGGCCACCAGATCAACCATATCGGTATACGCCGTACAGTTTCCTTGGTCTATTGCCATTTACCTAAGGTACACTAGATCCGGGTTAGGACCTTTCACACATAAGAGCCCAACAAGTAAGTATAAACAAGGCAAACAATTTTAAAGTGATCTAATTCCTAAGGGTACCCCTCTTTAATATTAAATCCCCAGCAGAGTCTCCAGTTCTGTAACACGGTGGGAGAACTGACTTTAGTTATGTTGCGGATAGCAAGAGTCGCCACCGACTTTTATTTTATCCAAAGGAAAGGCATAAAAGAACAGGAAAGACCTTTTAAAAGATTTTTGGGTCCGGGGGGTAGGTTATGTAAAGGGAAGGTGTTAGCACCCTTTACATCCATGGTTATCCATGGGCTCTTAGTTACTTAGCTCACTTTAAAATGTTTTTGAAATGTGAAGTGTGTGAATAGAAATTTTCTTAAGTGTTTTATAATGATCCATGTACGGATGCGTATAAAACCTTTGTTTTGAAAATTTGTTTGAAATGTGAAATGTTTGAAATTGTTTTTTGAAGAGTGAGCAAGTATCTAAGAGAAACCTACCCTAAGTTTAAGTCTTTTCTTCTCTTGAATCCTTTGAATGGTAAGACTATCCCTATTATTAAGGAATAGGTAGTCATTACCTTGGATGTATGGGACAAGTGAAGGGACATCTGTTATTTAGGCAACTGTGGGGTGTATAAGCAATTCGAAGGGACTTATCATCTTTTATTCGAAAGGGACAAGATCATTACGAAGGCAACATTCGAAAGGGACTTGATCTTTTATCTGTTAAGGGACTAGATGATGTGAAATTGAGGGTCTTTGCTTTATACACCCTACTTGACCTTTTGATTAGGCAACATGAGAGGTATCCCTAAGGAAGTGAGATGGCGATCAAAGATTGACTTACATGTGTGAGTGTACAATTTTAATATTTATCTTTTAAATTAGTGATCTAAATCAATTTTAAACATACAAACATGTTACACTCCCTATTTTACTAACCATAACATAAAATAAATATTTAAGTACTATTATTAAAATATTACATCCAGGAACAATTACATAATAACAATTAAAGCAAATTAAATATAATAAGCAAAATAATAATAATAATTGGGTTAGTAAAAAAAAAGAATATAACAATAAGAATAATACAAAATTAAATGGGGTTAGTAATAATATATGAAAATAAAAATTAATAATAAAATAAACAAGAAAATTAGCATGGTAATTAAAAATTCAAAATTTTTTTTGTATAGACAATTATTATTTAAGATTAATAAGAAATATAAACAATTATACTAATTATTATAAAATTTTAAGTTATATGTAAATTATAAAAATTAAATCAATTATACACATATTATGAAAATTAAATTATAATTACAAAATTAAATTATCAAATTTTAACTATTTCTAAACATATATTAAAAATTATTTATATACAAAAATTAAATTATAATTAAGTTATAGAATATAGGCATATTATGAAAATAAGATTAACTATAATTATATTTACAAAATTAAGTTAAGAATTTTATTGTTTTAAACATAATTTAAAATTATTTATATTATTTTAATAAGATTACATATAATGATAATTGTAAATAAATAATATTAATAAAAATATAGAAACATGAAAACAATTAGGTTTTTTAGAAAAAATTTAGGGAAATATACATTGATTTAATTAATTATTATAAATGAATTGAGAATATTAAATTATTAAAATATTAAATTTCTTATAAATTATACACACAAAATTTAGAATAAAAAACAACAAACCAATAACCTATTTAATTTTATTTACAAATGTACACACTATAAATAAATGATTATATATAAAAGTTAAGGAATTTAAAAAAAAAATTAATATATTTTTTACTATGATTTATTTGTAAAAAGAAAAAAAATTGGTGAATTATCTAATCTATATAATAAATAATCATATAATAATAATTGATTTTTAAAAAAATAAACAAAACAATAATAATTAATTTAAGAATAAACAAGCAAAACAACAAAAAAAATGGGGTGGAGGGATCAGCCAAGGATCGAACCCACCCCAGTTACCTCAACATCCAACGCACATGACCACTGGGACAAGCTGTACGCTTGTAAACATAATCCAACATCATCTCCTTTTGTTGCATGTCTTTCTCTGTCTTCGGCTTCGTCCAATCGCACCCTGCCACGCAGTCGTCTTCAACCTCTATCCATGCGCAATTTCCTGCGAATTCAAATACAATATTTCCTGCGAATTTTTTCGCATCTAAACCTGCGAATTGCATAGGATGTATAATACGCACAATCAATCAACAATAAGTGTATAATGTCAATGCCCAGATTCAATAGGATTCAAAAATGTCCATTAAAGTTCTTGAAAGTCCTTAAATCAAGAGTTCCCAATTTTGAACCTCAAACCCTAACAATGGTGTCACGGGATTTTGGCCATAAAACTCCATGCAAATCGTCCAGAAAGTTTACATGCTTCAAGATAGACACAAATCAATGGTTAAATTTAAACATAAACGCATAAAACAACAAAATCGAAAAAATTCAAAGCCAAGGTTAAAGCAATTCGGTTTATGCATATGAGGTCGATTTCGACAATGTAAAGGGTCTGGACATGTTCAATGATCATCATAGAAGAGATTGGTGTGCTTGGAATGTGTTGAAACTACCTCTAATCCAAAATCTGATTATGAGTTTTCTTTCAAATTTTTGAAGCTTGCTCTTGGTTTATGGAGGTTGCAATTCGTCCCTAGTGTATTGCTTCATGTTGTATACTTATAGTGGACTGAATTAGGTCAAGAAACTTTGGATTTGTGGGCTTCTTTGGATGCCTTGAGTGTGAAGGAATTCCATTGTCATAAATGTCATAAAAATCAAATATTTTCTTGTTGGTTTGGTCTTGCACGAATTTGTAAAGTATCAATCATCTTTAAAGGTCAAATATTTGATCCCAAAGCAAAGATTGGATTCAAATATTTAATTTTTATATTTTATTTTAATTTAAATGATATTTTAATGAATAAAACTCAAATAAATATAAAATAAAAAATAAAAAATCAGAAAACAAGTGGGTTGGGTCGTGCTTGGTGTTTTCATAAAGATGGGATGGCAATTTGGTGGGCTCATTTAGCAAAAAGTTGATTTTAGGCCTTATTTGCTTCATAAACTTCCCTAAAATTTCCCAACTTTGCAAGGGTACAAATCCTTCAATTTTAATGCTATGAGGGTGTTCTTGGACATTTTGGAAAGCTTGAAGAGTTCTCTAACCAACCCCACTGGTTTCATGTCCATATCATTTACCATTCTCAAGTTATGCCCTTTTGAAGTTGTTGACTTTTTGTTGACTTTCAAAAGGACCTATAATGTCTTAGCTCATACCTTCCAAATGAAGCATTTTTGGGCTTGGCTTGTGAGATACAAAGTTGTAGAAAATTAAATTTCCTTCAAAATGAGCTTTGGATGGAAAATTGGTGATGAAGCATGTGAAAGTTATGGCTGGTCAAAGTTCAGTTGACTTTTCTTGAGGAAACCCTAATTTAGAAACCTCTGATTCTTGATGATCTGAAATATCCTTGATGAATCATGATCAACCCTTGATCAAATGATGAATTTTACTTCATATAATTTATGTTGGCAAAAAATCATGAAGTTTGACTTTGGTTTGACCACAGTTGACCTCAGTTTGACTTTTTAACTACTTTGACTGATTTTGACTTATTTGATCATTTGACTGAGCAAACCTTTGAGAAAAGTTCTGAAATTTGTCATGGGGATTCTTAGACACATATAAGATGTTATGAAGCTCACTTGAAGTCTTGGAAGTCCATTTAGCCTGATTAAAGTCAAAACCCTAGTTTTGGATGCACTGCTTAGGAGGATGCATTGTCTGAGGGAATTGTCAAATCTTCTGACTTTTTGTGAACTTTGTGAACCTTGTGAACCATCATAAAGTGTCTTGTGAACCTTGTGAACCTCATAAAGTGTCTTGTAGACTTCATGAACCTCATGAAAGGTCTTGTGAACCTTGTGAACCTCATAAGGTGTCTTGTAAACTTCATGAACCTCATGAAAGGTCTTGTGAACCTTGTGAACCTTCTCAGCACACAAAGTCTTGTATTGTGAGGGCAAATTTTGGGGTGCAACAGTAACATAAGTGAATGAGATTCACTTCAAACACAAACAAAGTGCATAAAAATAAAGAGAGAGAGAGAGAGAGAGAGAGAGAGAGAGAGGTTGGATGTGGATGCACATCCACATCCTGATTAACTTACCAAATGCACCTGAAATGGTTAGTTTGAAAGCAAGATATGTACAAATTCAAAAGCATAAGCAAATCAAGTGATAATAAATTGAAAATGCATCCAAGGGGACCCTAAGTACTCATGAAATCACCATCCAAAGGGGGAGGTCTAAAGGTTTACCAAGTTCAAGTTATGGTTATCCTAAGATTGGATAGGGTTTTGGATATTTCTCAAAGGGAAAATGCACATTAATTTGAAATTGCAAGATAAAAATGTGACAAAAATATATTTAAAAACTAGAGGTCATGTGTGAAAGATTTCCAAAAGAATCAAATGCAAACTCATCTTGGTTTGAGAGAAATGAATTTTTGAAGTTAGAGTTGAAAAATATGAGATTTAGAAACCCTAATTCAAAGGAAAATATCAAAGCATGATCATTACCAAAAAGAAATTTTGTGAATGAGTTTGTAAATGTTTCTAAATGTTTAAGAAACCTCTCTGATTTTTTTTGTGATTTTTAGATACTTTAAATTATTTTTAATTAATTAAATGGAATTAATTAATTAAAATATACAATTAAAATATTTAAAAATGCATTTTTTAATGAAAGAATAAAAATAAAAATATTTTTGGTTTCTGAAAATTAATTTAAGTGTTGACAAAATATTTTAGAATTTTTAAATCATTTTTACTATTTTAAATAAATAAAACAAAAGAAATGAATTAAAATAAAAAGAAAATGAAAAGTATGCAAGATGGATGGATGAGATTGCGTGAGGGAGAGATTAGTGGCCAGGATTGAAAGTCATATTGACCAATGGTATGAAGATCTGGGGGCCTAGGTTTGAACCTGTGTTTCGCGCGTGATCTAGTGGCTGACATTTAAACTGACTTAATTAATTATAATTAATTTAATTAATCAAAATTAATGTTAATTGAATTATCTGAGCTGTACGTTGCCTAACCCTAATCATGATCTAAGGGTGGAGATTCAATCTGGGCAGCTAATCAAGGTTTAGCCCTAATTATTTTCAGGTGACCGGAGCTAAGCTCCGGTCATCTTCTCCGGCCACTCAAAAATGCTAACTTCTTCCCTGGGTCATTAAACACCAAATTTCTTGCCCAAGAATGATCCCCAAGCATCATACATCATGAATCAACAAACAAAACACATTTACCATGCATATTAAAGTTGAAACGAATCAAACAAGTTCTAGGTCAAAATTTTTAGAACATCATGAAATCCTCATTTCTAACCTATTTTCAATTCTAATCATATCAGGATCATTAGGGAAGCATGGAGAATCATTCTATAACATAAAATCATGCTTCTGGAAAAAATGTTCATGAAGGTTACCTGAGATGAAGTTCTTTGAAATGGAGCTTTCTGGGCCTCTCCTTTGTGCAATCCACCTCCTTTGGTCCCCCTTGTGCTATTGTGATGCTTGAATGGAGTTTATAATGTCTAGTTTATGAGTTTCAGTTCTGTCAAAGCAGAAATCGTGTTTGTGTTTGGGCTTGTTTCAAACTATGGTGATGGGTGGGAAATGATCCTCAGGCTATGAGGAGTTGAATGGTGAAAGAAATTTTGGTTTTTGTTGGCTGGTTAGTGAAATTCGATAGCATGAAGGTTTTGAGGAATATTTCTCAATCTAAAGTTGTGTGTCCATTATAGCCGTGAAGCTTGCATATTTATAGCCTTGAGGGTGTGTATGAGTCATACCATTGGTCAGGATAGTTGGTTCTGCACTGTGTGATTGGTATGGGAGAAAATGCAAAAAAATCAAGAATTGTGTACCATAGGTATGGGCCATGGCAGAACTGGTTTTTGTACTTGAACTGCTTCAGCTAGCTTCAAGGAGAGCCATAGGATCATTGTTATGCAGCTGGATGGCTTGGATCAAGAGTTTACAAGGTTTATGCATTTTGGTCATTTTGAAATTTCTTGTGAATCAAGTCACCAAAACCCTAGGTTCAAGGCATACTTTTGATCTTTAGAAGTTGCTTGATCATGTTATGATGTAATTGAGTGAATTAGAGGTCATATAGAAGCTTGAAATGCCAATATGCAAAAATGCCTCTTTGACATGAACATGAAATTTACAAGATTTTTGCCAACTTTGCAAGGCTATAACTTGAGTTCTAGGATGAATTAGAATGAGTTTTTGTACTTTTTGAAAATGGGAGGATCCAATCTACAACTTACATGTTTGAAGAAATTTCATTTGAAACCTTTTTGATCAAGAAAGAGGAGGTTGAAAATCTTTCCCAAAATAGAAAGTTTACACTACAAGTTATTTCCATTTTTGGCAAGTTTTGGCTTTGTTCATTTTTCTTCAATTTTGTGAACTTCCAAGTATTCTAATGGTCAAATAAAGACCATATGACTTCAAATTGATGATGATGACCCATTGGTACCCTTGTTGGGGGCCTCAGATGCCCAGAATCTGACTTTTCTTGCTCAGGAAGTTACCACTTGATCAGATGACTTCCACATTGAATTTTTCCATGAAATTTGATACACATGCTCCTTATATCATATATGGACCAATAACAACAAGAATGACCAAATTTTTTGGGTGTAAGGCCTCTGAAACCAAAACCCTAATTTCAGGTCATCTGTGTAGGAGCTCAGCTCAACTTCCATACCTCTGTAGTGTTCTAACATATCTTGACTTCAATGGACCTATGGGGGCATAAGATGATCATAGAATACTCATGGACCCTCTTGAAATGCTTCATGACCTTTGAGATTTCTCAGATTACTTCTTGGATTGCTCAAACTAGAAACCCTAGATGCAACTATGCAGATGAAATGCTAGGGATGATTATGTATTGTGAGAATGTGATGATAGGCTATGAAATGATGATAATAATAAGTCAAGATTTGATAAAAGTGAGAGGGCAAATTTGGGGTGTTTACAATGTCCTTCACTTCTTCTTCATTTATATCATTCTTGACAGGAATGAAAGCTTCGAAGGTGGCATTAAACCACAGTTGCAAAAGCCAAAGTGGCCCTGATATGCTAAGATTTCCTTTATCTGTTACAATCATAAAAAGCCTACACTCTCACTCAAAGATTCATACAGATTCTCCAGAATCATCTCACTCAGACACATTCTGGTTCCACTGTGGATTTGGTTGGCTATAGTAATAAAACATTTGGCCACTTGAAGGGACCGAGAACAGAAAACAAATTTCGACAACCATAAGGTTAGGAAAGCTATATGTTCTTTCTCAGAGACCACAACAGTCTTCTTGTCATGGTAATGGGAAATGAAAACATAGTAAGAAGCTTTACTGGTGTCGAAATCTATGGAGTCATAGTTCAGGATGGTGGGGTCAAAATCTACTCCTAGAGGACTAAGCCCAACAATAGCAGCTATGTCGAAAAAGGGTTGGAGTAACCATCCCACAGGGTAGATGGAAGTTGTTGTAAGTACTATCCCAGAAAAAGAGGGAAGCTAACAACATATTAGGGCAGTAATTAGGTCCTACTTTCGACATTTGTATTAAGTCGAAAATTCTCATTTCTTTCCAGAAGGGTGTCTTAACCTTTTCAATCTTGGCTAACCAAGCTAAATAATCAGAAGGGTCTTTCGCCCCAGGACTGGTTCTAAAAATCCTAGCATTATTTAGGTGAAGCAAGTTCAATTCTGCAGTCGAACTTTGTTCCTCGGTTTGTTTTGTGGGTTTAGGCTTAACACCAGCACCTATAGGCTTGAGGTGTTGATAAGAGGGAAAATATTCTTTTAGCCTATCTGGGTTAATATCTGGATTGAGGAGAGGGCCTAACATGGAGTGACAAACACCAGAAACAAGAATAGGGATCAATACCTAAGATTTGTAGATACTTGCTTTTTCTTTCTCGTTTGGAGGCTCAGGAATGTATTATTGATTTCCAACAATGTTTGGTCCATTCAATCTGTGTGCGTATGGAAGTGAAGTTGAGCTTTTAGATTTCTTGCTGCTGGAAGGTTTGGATGAAGCCATTGTTGTAGAAGCAAAGCTTTTTTTTTCAGTTTGGAAAAATGGGTTTTTTGTTTGGAGAAGAAGAAGAAAGCATAAAGAGTTTGAAGGAGCTGATGAATGAGTATTTATAGATCCATGTACTAAAACGGTTGAGTTTTGGATTTTTTGATCATGGACTAAGTGGCGAAATTTTCATGGAGGAAGCAAGTTAGTGGCAGTTGAAATTCCTATGACTTATTAGCTTTTAGGGAATGATGAGAGTAGTGTCAGAAACGTGAGTTAGAGTTGAAATTTCTAAAAAAGGTGTAATGATGGAAATTTTTAGGGATTTGGAATATCAAGTCTTGGAAATGATAAAAGTGATGAAGGAAATATGACATCGAAATGACTTATCAACAACAAATGATCTTTCCCCCAAAAGTAGTAGAAAAATCTTTGCTAGGGGGCAATTTGTAGACGGGTATTTTTGACGCCATGAGATGAAGCTAAAAATTGATGCATTTTGACTAGGGAAAAAATTGAAGAATATGAAGAAGGAAAATTTCGATAGGATTAGTCAGTAATGTCGTTTTTGACATTTCGACAACATTAATCTTGTTTTCGACATTTTGGCAGATTTGAAGAGATGCTTCAGTTCAATGTAGAAGAATACATTCAAATTTCAAAAGTTAGTATGTTTGGCAGAAGGACACGTGGAAGCATTTGGTGGAAATAAGACATGTCGAAGGCCATGTGTCATAGTTTTAGGATTTGTCCGTTAGTGACAATTATTTTATTTATGAATAAATTGGGTAGTTCTTGTCAGAATTAGGTGTGTGTGAAAATCTTGTACAAAATTCCTACAAATACTCAAAGTAGCCATGTATGAGAAAAGAGTTTATTCTGGAAAATGTACGTGTGTAACACCATTTCATTTTACCAAGTTTAATAAAATTTCAAAGTTATTTACCATTCCTTTATATTTCCAAGTCATTTACTTGTTTTTCGCCATTTACTTTATGCATTACCAAAGTTTATTTCCTTTAAGTTTTCGCCAGGACTTCTACTTTTGTACTTAGTCAAACGAATCATACGTAAAAAGCCTAATAGAAGTGAAACCGTAGAATTGTTAAGAGTTAGAATATTTTTTACAAAAACGCACATGTGTCATAGGATTTGTATGGTTGATCCTGCAAGTAAACTAATTTAACATAATTGGGAAACCAACGATTGTTTACCAAAATCACATGCGAACAATAGGTAGAACCAACATTGGAGGTGGCTGCAGCTCCATGTCTTGGTTGATAACGACTGGATGTTCGTCGATGTCTTCAACCTATTGATCAAAACATATATAATATACATTCAAAGAAAAATGGAAAAGTAACGAATTTAGGCAGCTGTTGGACATGTGGCGGTTGTTGCTCTGCGTCACGATCATGATGTTCTAGACGTTCCTGAAAATTCGTTGTTGTATTCGACTGCACAGGTGTTTTGACATTCTTGGACGCCATACTTTTTAATATCAAACCTGATATTGTTTGTTATGTTTTGAGATTCACTTTAGGTTTATATGATACTGATTGTGTCTCTTCATATTCTGACCTGTTTTGAAAATTGGAATGCATTAATTGTCTTTGAAAATATAAAAAAAAACAATGAACTATGATGGTCAAGTTCCATATTAAGTTCTAAATATAATCAATATTATGATGGGGCATTATACAAAGACATTTAAAGTGAGAGAATGACTCCAATCATCAGCCTAAACATAAATACAAATTAATGAAATCATGGACTGTAAACCTTAACATGTAATAACGAAAAATCATATATAGTGGCATCTATGAAAAATTTGAAAGCCTTCAATCAAATATCTAATATAATTTTTTTTTAAGTACATTACTTATATATCAAATAAAAAAAGTCATATATTTAACTTAACAGTCAGGTCTGCGTTATCAGTTAAAGGTTGATTCTACCAGGTTGTGAAGCTCCATTTTGCTTTCCTAACCAAATGGAAAGATACAATTTAAACAACAAATTTTGATGATAGAAATTGAAAATTACAACTTATAGGTAGAAACCTTAAACTTTTTAACCACACCATGACAAACCTCACAGATGTGAAGAGATTTGATAAAATCAACAATCTCACTGAGCATACCTGTAGCTTATCAGGGATAAAAAACCTCACAGATTCGAACTTTGACCACATAACAAACAAATCAAACAATTAGAGAAAACTGAATAAAATAAGACTCAAATTTCACCTTTTGTCGGACACCCCAGAGAAAAGGTTCTGAATGGTTGCGTCTATCGTCTGCAAAAACTACAACAAATGTAATTCCACATACAAGTATCACCTTGCCATGAAACAACTCTTCACCCAATATCATATTAATTCAATACACAATTTCATCATTCCTTGTTATAAAAAAAGATGAAGCAGAAAATTATAAAGATAACAACATTGACATGCTTAGGAAACAACCACAACGTTAACACTCCGAAAACTATACGGTGTAAAGATCATAATTTCCTTCCTCCATTCTGCATTTCGAAACAATTGGCAACATAAAAAAGTAGCAGCTATTTTATTTTCAATTTAGGCACTATGATAACTGACACGATAACAGAAATTTCAAAAGTAGCATTTTGTCATCAGCCAAAGGAACAAATTCAGACAAAGCAAACTATAGTTACCAATAAAGTAGTCCTTACATTTAATAGTGGTACTTTTAAGTCCAAATATCCAAATATTTAGTTGGAACCAAACCAATAGGATAAATTATCATTTAAAAAGGTGTGTAAAGAGAAGCAAAATAGTAACTATGCCATTCAAATATGTTCAGTATCTTAGTTTGGTTGGATAAAGTAATTTTTAGGCACTATATGCACTATGATAAAATAAGGCTCAGATTCAAACAATTCTACAGACTTTAATAAAATAAGGCTTAAATTCACCTTTTGTTGGATAGGTGTAAACACCACAAATTTTACCTCACTAAGTTAACACAATGGCTTGTGATCTTTCATATTTGCATTAGTTCAAGCATATCATGTCATATTGCATTTTTGCTTCACTGCATTAGTTCAAATTCATCTGCATCTAGAGTTTGTGATCTGAGCAATCCAAGATTCATCTGAGCCACTCCAAAGGCCATCAATCATTCCAAGAGGGTACATGTATGTTCAATCATCATATTATATCCTCCGAAGATCAAGGAAGTCAAATAATCACAAGAACTTACAAAGCATGGAAGCAGAGCCAGGTTTTAACAACATAGATGACCTGAAATTAGGGTTTTGGTTTCAGAGGCCATAACTCCAATTTTTTTGGTCATTATTGTTTCTAATAGTATCAATATGTTATAAGGATCATGTGTACCAAGTTTGATGAATAAATTCATTGTGGAAGTCATCTGATCACTGGGTAACTTCTTGAGCAAGTCAGAGCAAAATCAGGGCATCTGAGGCCCCCAACAATGGAACCAAAGTGGATTTTTCATCAAATTGAAATCTTATGATCTTTATTTGATCATTGAAGTGCTTGGAAGTTCACAAAATTGAAGAAAATTGAGCTAAACCAAAAGTTGCCAAAAATGGAAATGACTTGTAATGTAAACTTTCCATTTTGGGAAAGTTTTTCAACCTCCTCTTTCTTAACCAAAAATGCTTCAAATGAAAAATTGTTGGTCATGAAAGTTGTAGATTGGATCATTCACTTTTCAAAAAGTACAAGAACAAGATCTAATTCATTTTGGAACTCAATATATGGCTTGTCAAAGTTGGCAAAAATCCCATAATTTTCAAGAATGCACCAAAAGGGATTCTTTGCAAAACCACTTGCCAAGACTTTTTGTGACTTCAAACACACTTCAATGTATCATCACATCATAGTGCATTGCCTTTAGATCAGAATTGCCCTAATAATTGCAAGATTACATGCCTTGAACATCAAGATTTCTCAAAAGGGCCAAAACTTCACATATTTGCAAAAGGTCCCACAACTTTGTTTCAACTTGCTGAATTGCCTCCAAATGGATTCTATGGACATCCTTGATCTCAGCTGCACATTGACATGCCAAAAAGCCAGCTACATCCTTGCCCATACCTCAAGTACAAGAAATGTTGACTTTGTGCAAATTCACCCATACCAATCACTACAGTCCACCACCCACTCTCTGTCCAATCCAGACACTACAAGCATGCCTCAAAGATCATTTTTCATAACACACACAAGCTGAAACCTCCAAGAACTCAGCATTGCCAAAAACACTCCCTCTTGCATTTTCCTTCGAAACTCCCAGCTCACTCACTCAATCTTCAAACCAATTCCACCATTCATCTCAAAATCACTCACTGATCACAAACCAACCATTAAAACAGCCAAAAACACCCCATACACCAAACACGATTTCTGACCAGTTGGATTGCTACCACTCAAACCAGCCATTCTCAAAGCTTTCCAAGCATTGCAACTTCTTCAGGGAGGCCATTAGAGTCATTTTGCACCAAGGAAGTGGCCAGAAAGCTCAAGTTTGAAAAGCTTCATCTCAGGTAGTCATCTGAATTCATTTTTCCAAAACCTCTTTTTTATGTTACAAAATGAATAAACATGCTTCACTGATCATTCTGAGCTTTGAATTTTTGAAAATTGTGTAGAAATGAGTATGTACTGAACCTCTGAAAATTTTTGCCATTTTTATGTTTCTCTTCTAATCTTAGGATTGAGCCATAAGAAATTTTTTTTGAGGGTGGATTTGGATTCAGGGAGGTGAGAGGAGTTAATCTGGAGCTTTAGAGCTCCAAAAATAACCTAGGGAGAAAGTTGGAGATTTTCCGGTGAGGGTGTCACCGGAGAAGACGACCGGAGCTCTTCTCCGGTGACCTGAAAGTAATTAGTTTGTTAATTAGGGTTAGGGCTTCTTTTAAATTTGGACCCTTTGATTTCCATCTCCCGCGCGCGTTGTGTGGCTGAGATCTTTTCATTAGTTTTAATTATGGATTAAAGAATTAATTAATTAGGGTTAATGAAATTTGAATACTGGCCATAGGATCTGGTGCACAGTCAATCCCAAAATCCCCAGAATCAATGTGGTCCCTTAGATTTGCATACTTCTGTTATTTCTAATTTTTATTTCATTTTTCTCATTTAATTTTATACCATTTATTTAAAATAGCAAGAAAATTCCAAAAATAATTTTATTCTGCATTTTTACTTCAAATAATTTTCTCAACCCAAAAATATTTTTATTTTTATTTTTTTCATTTAAAAATCATTTTTAAAACATTTAAATGTTTATTTTAATTAATTAATGAGAATTAATTAATTAAAATATCATTTAGGTTTCTAAGAATCCCAAAAAAATTCACATTGCATCTTTAAACATTTAGACACATTGTCATACCATCCACACAAATTTCTTTTTGGTTTTGAACCACCTTAGATAATTTTCTTGAATTTAGGGTTCATAAAATTCCTATTTTAGAACCCTAACTTCAAGAATTATTTTCTGCCTAACCAAGAATGGTATGACAATGGTTCTTTTTGCATTGATCTTCATTTGACATGTAGTTTCTAGCATAATTTTGTCACAAATTTCTTCTGTATTTTTGATTTGATTTGCATTTTTTCCTTTTAGGTGCCTTAAAATCATAGATAACTTAGAAAAATCATAACTTTCACTAGGTTAAGAGTTAGGTCTTCTCCTTTGGGGTGTGATATCATATAGGTTTAAGGATCCTTTGATTGCATTTTTAATTTTTTATCTTGTCATTTGCTTCTGTTTTTTTTGAGTTTTGCATCTCATGTTGCATGGAAACCCTAATTTCTCATCCTCCTTTGCATACATCTTGCATAAGCATTTATATAAGAACTTGCCATGACATTTCATGCATCCACATGACTTCTAAGACATCATAGGACACATTAGACTCATGCTTGATCATTGCCTCATCCATTTGCCATGTTATGCATTCATTACATTCCATGAACATTCATAAACTTTCATGCTTCTTTCATGCTTCATTTGCATTCTCATCACTTGTATGATCATCCATTGCACATGACATATATTTTCATCACCTCTTAGCATCATTTACATCATGAACATGCTTCTGGTTTTGGTTTGCATCCTTGCATACATTTCATTTTCATTTCATTTCTCCTTTTGCTAACTTTTCAGGTGGTAAGAACTTTGAGAAGTGAATTTGCCTTCACTTCTCACAATCTCTTCTCATCTCTCTTATACATTCATTGCTGCATTTTACTTTTGATTTAGAGTGAGCTTTCTCATTCATGTTCCTCCTTCACCTTCTTTCTTCAAGTTACTTATCTTCTTAAGTGAAGTAAGTTAACTTGTTTCTTCTGCTTCTCCTTCTTTCTTATGCTTCTTCCTTGGTGGCTTATTCTTGAAGATCTCTTGCAAAACTCATAAACCCTAGGAACACCCAAGCATGATAAAAATTAGGGTTTGATTAGTCCCCCATTAGTTTTACCTTTGTGTCATCTTTTGTGTCTCTCCTCTCATCTCATAATCAGAGACTAAACCTTTAAGGTTTTAAGGCTTTGTGATTAGGGTTATGCCTGCATCCTTCTCTTAGGATGGAGTGTATAACTTTAATCCTAAGTGTTAAACCCTTAATGTGTTTAAATCTCTTAATCAATCCATCTAATAATCACTAAGACAATAAGCTTGTAACTTGGGCCTTGCAGTAGGGTTCTAATTCTTCCTTAATTGGTTAAGAAGGACTAACCCTAGTGTTAATGGACAAGTCCCCCTCAAGTTGTCTTACAAACTATAAAATTCATTTCTTAACCTTACCATTAACTAAAATCCACTTTAATAAAGGTTTTGTTTTGTCATGAGGTTAATCCCTAATCATGGATTAAGTTGAGGTATCTTCCTCAGCTTAAATGTTCTCATCTATCATCCTTCTATTAGGATGGTGTAATGGGTCCATTAAATCCTTGATTATGGCTTAAACTCATTACTTAACACCAAACAAAAAAAATCCAAAAACATTTAAATAATCACAAGTAGGTTAATGATCTTAATCCTACATCATGGTAATTAAGTTTGAGGTGCTTACTTCATACTTAAGGTATTCTCATTACCCCTAATCAGAGGGAGGATGTGATGAGTTTACTAACCCTTGGTTTATGCTTAAGCTCATTATCTTATGACAAACACAAAAGCAATAAAAGATTGAAAACACAAAAACAAATAATAATCGTCTCCTTCGGGATTCTTTTCTCACCTCATTCACTCATAAACGAGAAATCGCTTCTTCCATCTAATGCAAGACAGTTTGCACCTGAGCCAGACAGGTCATACACTTGAGCATAGACAAGTAAGCAGTTCATCAGTCAATTTATCTTTCAGTCTCTTTGAGTTGAACTACGGTGTTCTGACTTCCTTATTGCACGAGAGGATACGTAGGCATAACTTAACTGTTATCGAACAAAAGTCTCAATCTCCCCCCTCTTCCAGCATTATTCTTTAAGCCTCATTCCTGAGCATTTCACTTCACATCTTTTTGCACGGACACCTGTACATTATTTTCCAGCTTTTGCACACAGATAGCACTGACACTACCCCTTTAAGCACAACCTTTCAACCGTGGATCCCGTCGAGTACGACGGACAATCTGGGTGCTAATACCTTCCCAGGTTGTAACCAACCCTCTTTCTCAGTTTCTCTGGTTCGCAACCGTCTTATCCATCTCTTCCTAGGTTTATGCAGCATTACCTTTCCTTCGGGATAAAAATGCCTAGTTGGCGACTCTTTTCATTTCATTTTCTTCTCTCCTTTCGCCGACCGTTCGCGCTTGTACCGGGATGCAAATATTTGGGAGTGACAGCTTGGCGACTCTGTTGGGGACCCTTATACTGCAACCAGTGCTTCTGGTTCCTTTTGTGGGTTCCTACTAGCGCTTGTTTGATTTGTTTTTATAGAGGTGTTACGTGCTACTTGTGCTTGTTTGTTTTCTTTATTTATTGTTTTATGTACAACTTTATTTACTGCTTTCTTTACAGTTTTTTATACATCATACTGTCATTATCATTGCTGGATCTGGCTGCTGTTTTGGTGGGTGGGGTTTCACTGAGTGATTGAGGTCCTACACCTGGGACCTAAGTGACACCTAGGCTAGAGTGGTTCATATTCTTTCCCATTCCATTTCGGTCTGGTGCGGGAATATGAAACACAGTTCAAATGTGGGTTTCTTCTTGAGAACTCTGTGCTACAAATTTCCTATAGTGCTAGGGCTATCTGGGAAGCTTGCTAAGTCTGGATGACCTTTATTTTGACCTTCAGAATCTGGGGTGAATTAGAGGAGGACCTTTTATGATTATTGTAAACAATGTACCTCCGGGTTAGAAGTGTTTACACTTCTCATAACTGATCCAAGTCTGAGGATCCTTGTTCTAGAGCATCACATGTGAGGGGGTTGGGTTGTTTACAGGTTTGCAGGAACCCTTGGCCACATCATACCCTGTTACTGTATTATTTAAGAATACTTCACTTTGGACAGTTCTTGTGATTAACCCCGGACATGTGACTCTTTATTTGAGTCCTTCACCCTGGTTACTAGACTTCTGAGCCTCCATCCGGACCTTTGGACATACATGGACCTTATACCAAGACAGATAATCAGATCCAGCTTTTGATCACAAACTCTTGCATATCATTTTCATATATCATCATTGCATCATTTAACATTTGTTTATTTGTTTTTCAGGGTATCCATCATATCATATTTGGTTTGGTTTTGACCCCTTCTGTTGCTTTGACCTCTGCTTCAGTTATCTTCTTCAGCATTTGCTTCAGTTATCTCCTCCAGCACCTGCATCAGTCTGTCAGAGACTTACCTCCAGCTTTTTCAGTTTGTGATCTTCATCAGCATTTGTCTTCAGCTTCTTTATCAGCACTCATGGATGCTCCAAGGAAGAGCAACATATCTTACCACTTATTTGAGCCCATCTTGACTGGTATCAGGCAGGCCCAGTCCCTTATCACACCCGACCATATCCCACTATTTAGAGAGCACTATGGGGGTATTTTAGACATGGTCATGGATCTTGATTCATCCCAGAGGAGCATGATCCACACATGCTTCCAGTTTTATGACCCTCCACTCAGATGCTTCACCTTTCCTGATTTCCAGATGGGGCCTCTGTTGGAAGAGTTTTCCTTGTTGGTTGGAGTTCCTATCAGAAGAGGGATCCCCTTAAACCCAGAGATGACTGCTCCCAGAAGTGAAGAGATAGCAAGGGCATTGCATTTGGAGCCTGCCCTCATTGAGCAAAACATGACAACCAAAGTTGGGATTCCTGATTTACATCTGGACTTCTTGATTTCTCAGGCCACCCTGAAGGCTGCAGTGGGAGAATGGAAGGCAGTCTGTGCACTTTTAGCCCTCAGCATATATGGGGTTATATTGTTTGAAGATGAGCCCAAATTTGTGAGTAAGAATGCCATCCACTTGTTCCTGTTGAGGAACCCAGTGCCTACATTGCTAGAGGATTTTTACTACTCCATCCATCAGAGAAATGAAAAGCAGAGAGGGAAGTTAGTCAGATGTTGTGCTCCTTTGTTCTACTCTTGGCTACTCAAACACTTGCCTAAATCAGATGCCTTCTTGAACCCCCATCAGCAGAAGAATTGGGCCAAGAGGTTCATTGCCTTAACATCAGATGACATTAGATGGTGTATCCAGAGCACCAAAGGCAAGGATATTATTACCAGTTGTGGGCATTACCCTAATGTGCCTTTAATAGGAGTAAAAGGTTGCATCAACTACAACCCTTTATTGTTTAAGAGACAATTGGGATATGCCTTGGTTCATCCTCCCAGAGGACAGGATTTAGCTGAGACCCTATACTGTGAAGTTCAACCCAACACAACTATTGTCAGACAAGCTGCCTGGGCTTGGGACAACATCCAGACCAAAGAGACAGTCATCCTTGGAAGGTGCAACAATATTGCTTCAGCCCAGTACTCTGACTGGTCCCGTACTCGAGCTCAGATCACCAGGATGCCTTTCACCTTGGAAGACACACCTGGACCTTCTACAGTACAGCCTGCAGCAACTGTTAGCCTGAAGGAATTTGAAAAGCTGAAAGAGATGAATAATTAGCTATCTGAAGCCCTGAAGAAGACTCTCTGGGAGAGAAATGACAGTCGTCTGGACATTGAGAGATTGGAAAGACTCAAGACTGAGCATCTGACCAAGATTGAAAAGACAGATGACTACATAAGGAAAGCAAGAGCAGGAGAGTTGGTTTTGAAGAATGCCTGCAAGGAGGCCAAGATTCAGAAGGCTAGGGCTGAGCATTATCTTGAGGAAATCCAGGCTAGGTGGATCAGGATCACTGAAGCCCGTGCACAAGAAGATCAGAGGACTCAGGCTAAGATAGAGCAGTTGGAGGCTAGTGAGAAGAAGCATCAGGAGGCTTTGTCGGCAGCTCAGAAGGAGATATTTGAATTGAAACTTTGGGCGGGGTTGAAGAGGTCAAAGGATCAGGATAAGCATAAGAAGCTAACCAGTACCATTGCTACCAGGAGCCTCCTCATCAGGACTATCACAGAGCACCCAGTGGGGCCAGTGACTGAAGCCCTCCTAAAGGAAGTCAGGGAGGATGACTTTGGATTGGATGTCTGATCCTTTTGCTTGTATTTCTTTCTTTTGATGTACTTTTCTTTTGATTGTTGTATTTTGACCCACCACAGGCATGTATTGTAAACAAACTATGTATTTTCATCCTTTGTAATATATCAGTTTGTTTTATTTTGGTGGGCTTTATCTATCAACATCATCAGCATCTCCTCGAGGTCTGGAAAGGTCAAAACCAAGAACCAAACCGGATACCTTGGAAGGCAAATAAGCATATTGCATTGCATACTAACTTTTTCTTTGTTTTGTAGGTTTTTGTTTATTATTTGTTTCTCACGTTGTTGTGGTTTCAGGAAACATTGCTCGTCGCAGAGTGTTCCCTGTTAACCGAACACACCGGTACCCAACGCGAAACAACCTTCCAGGCATTCAGATGGATCAGGTACTGCAGGACCTGAATGAAGTAAGAAATCAGATGGCAAACGAAAGGGTTGAAATGAGAAATCAAATGACCCAGTTTATGGCTGTGATGATTGGCTTAGCTCAGAGCCAAGAAAGGCTGAGAGAGTTGGTGGAAAGGCAGACACCTGAAGAGCCCCACCCTGTAACAGGAGGAACCAACAATAATGAACGCGGGCAACCTCGCATCGACCCACCAGAGTTCGGGCCCCATTTGAACCCAAATGTTAATGTCCCAAGGAATATTCAAGGAAACACTGCTGGAGGCAGGATCTTGCAAGAAGATCCTCAGGAAGAGCAGTTCACAGTTATTGGGGGTAGGGATGAGGTGTATGACCGAAGGATGGATGAGATTGCTGAAAAGCTGAGGTCTTTGGAATCCCAGAATTCTCTAGGCTTTGACGTAATGGATATGGGGTTGGTAGATGGGGTAAGGATTCCCCACAAATTCAAACCCCCATGCTTTGAAAAATATAATGATACCTCCTGCCCGCGTACTCATCTGCAATCTTTCTTAGGGAGACTCAAGGCTTATACCATGGACGAGAAGTTATGGATGTTCTATTTTGAGGAAAGCCTGACTGGAGCATCAAGAGAATGGTATTCGCATCTGACTAGGGCCACTATAAGATGTTGGAAAGACTTGGCCAAAGCCTTCATCCGGCAATACCATAATAACCTAGACATGGCTCCCAATAGAACTCTTCTAATGGGCATGTCTCAGTCTTCAAGGGAACGCTTTCGGGATTATCCTCAGAGGTGGAGACAGCTTGTTGCTGCTGTCCAACCACCCATGTCTGAAAGAGAAATGGCTGACATGTTTATGAACACCTTGTAGGGAACTTATATTGACCGACTTGCTGCATTCTCTTCCACCAGTTTCGCTGATGTAGTTATAGCTGGTGAAATAATTGAGAGTCTTTTGAAGATGGGAAAAATCTCTGACAACGGTGCAAGTTCCTCCAACAACCCCAGAAAACCTTTTTCAGGACCCCGAAGGGCAGGTGAAATAAATTCTATTCATGCAGGCAGGGGCAGACCCCAATATTCTCACAGATCAATAGCAACCGTTAGTATCCCGGCTCCAGATCCACAACAACCACTTTTTCCTCAACAACAACAACAACATCACTATCAACAACAATCTCATTTTTCGCAACAAATAACGTACAGCAATAACAACAACAACCAACAGCAGCGCCCCTTTCAACAGAGGCCATCTCAGGCAAATAGGGTGATTGACCCCATTCCTATGCCTTATGCCGCTCTACTGCCACAACTCCTGAAGCTCAACCTGGTTGAGTTAAGGACGTTGGCTCCACCAGATCCTCTCAACCTCCCTAAGAATTATGATGCCAATGCCAGGTGTGCATTTCATTCCAACGCACCTGGTCACAATACCGAGAAATGTAGAGCCTTGCAAATGAAGGTTCAAGATCTGGTCGATTCAAAAGCTCTCAATTTCGCACCTCCTCCAAATGTTAACAAAAATCCCATGCCTAATCATGGTGGGCCCCAGATTAATTCCATAGAGGAAGATCAACCATCTACACTGATTAACAATGTTGCACAAGTTAGGACACCGTTGGCAGAAGTCAAGGCTCAACTCTTAAGATGCCAGGTGTTCCCGGGCTACGAGGCCTGCTGCGAGTCGTGCAAAACTGCTATTAATGGTTGTGAGAGACTAAGGTTTGGCATAGATGGCCTTATCAGAGATGGAATTTTGCAAATTACCACAACGGTTCCTACAACATCAATGACTCTTTCTTCAGCAATAGATCCTCCTACAACATCAACAATTCTTTCTTCAGCAACAACAGATCCTCCTACAACTGCAACAACTATCATTCCCACTGATTCATCCACAACTCCAGCAATCACTCCATCCATTATTTCAACAAACCAAAGTTCAGAAACATTCACTTCTACAACATCAACACCCATTTTATCAACGGAATCGTCTACAACACCAACAAACACTAATGAAGATGTCTCAACGGTAACGATCTATTATGACCCGGCAACTGTTCATCCCAACAACAATTTTCAACAGCAAACTGCAACACATCCTGTCAGATCTCCAGTCACAATCTACTACGACCCGCATACCATCACGGTCCCTTCCGCTGCAGCAATCAGTCCGGTCACCATTACGGTGCCAGGACATGTTCCTTATGAAAGCAGTAATGCCATACCTTGGCACTACGGCTCTGATCTCTACTGCGACGAAAAGAAGATCACTCTAGATTCATCAACCTCTTCACCACAAGTTGAAAATGTTGGGGGAGGCGGAGGCTTCACCAGAAGCGGATGCCTTTTTGCCTCACAAACACCAAGACCCAATGCTGAAGCAGAAGCTGCTGCTAAGGCAAAAAGGAAGAATGTGGTACTTGAAGAGCCAACTGTTAAAGAAACTCCGAAGACATCTTTTGAGCAAGAGGTGGACGAGTTCATGAGAATAATCAAAAAGAGTGATTACAAAGTGGTGGACCAGCTTCATCAGACACCCTCCAAATTCTCTATATTATCATTATTAATGTGTTCCGAAGCCCATATGAATGCACTGTTGAGGGTCTTGCACGCAGCCTACGTGCCGGAAGAGATTACGGTTAATCAACTGGAAACAGTGGTTGCAAATGTTAACACCAGTCATGGACTGGGCTTCACAGATGCTGATTTAACGATGGAGGGACACAATCATAACAAGGCTTTACACATCACCTTAGAATGCAAAGGTGTTGTTCTTTCTCATGTGCTGGTAGACACTGGGTCTTCGCTCAATGTCCTTCCAAAGAAAGCCTTGGTGAAGCTGGAGTATGATGGTTTGGCTTTGCGTCCAAGTAACTTGGTAGTGAGAGCATTTGATGGCTCTAAGAGATCAGTGCTTGGAGAGATTGATTTACCTGTGATGATTGGCCCACAAATCTTTAAAACTACTTTCTTCGTGATGGACATACAGCCGGCCTATAGTTGTTTGTTGGGTAGACCCTAGATTCACGCCGCTGGCTCTGTTACATCTACCCTTCACCAGAAATTAAAATTTGAGTGGGAAGATCAGATCATCACAATCTACGGGGAGGAAGACATTTTCGTTAGCCAGCTGGCTACTTGCAAGTATATAGAGATGGATGGGGAGATCCATGAGACTATGAGTCAGGGGTTTGAGGCCCTTAACATCAATGAAGCAACTGCTGTGTCTGGAACTTCCATCACTTCATATCAACAAGCCCGAAAGGTTGTTGAGGAGGGTACCGCTCAAGGCTGGGGCAAGCTGCTGCCAGTGGAAAAGAAAGAAGACAGATTCAGGTTGGGTTACAGACCAACTCGACAAGATCAACCGGAGGCTGCAACGGAGCCCAAATTTGTCAGCGGGGGAATGCTTACCCCGGATGCTGTGAACAGTCTGGAAGACGAGGAAGAAGACGACCGCAACCTGGAAAACTGGATACGTCCAAGGATCCCGGGGAACCAAATCTCTAACTGGTCTTCCCAGGAAATTATAAGAGTTACTCCTGCATAGTGTTGCACCCCAAAATTTGCCCTCACAATACAAGACTTTGTGTGCTAAGAAGGTTCACAAGGTTCACAAGATTCACAACACTTACAAGACCTTTCATGAGGTTCATGAAGTCTACAAGTTACTTCTTGAAGGTTCACAAGGTTCACAAGTTCCCACAATACTTTCAAAGACCTTTCATGAGAGTCATGAAGTCTACAAGCTACTTTATGAAGGTTCACAAGGTTCACAAGTCTCTCAATGCTTACAAGACCTTTCATGAGGTTCATGAAGTCTACAAGTCACTTCTTGAAGGTTCACAAGGTTCACAAGATTCACAATGTTTACATAACCTTTCATGAGGTTCATGAAGTCCATAAGTCACTTCATGAGGTTCACAAGCTTCACAAGCTTCACAATACCTCTCATGAGGTTCACAAGACATTTTATGATGGTTCACAAGGTTCACAAAGTTCACAATTGGTCAAAAGAGTTGACAATTCCCTCAAACAATGCACCTCCTAAGCAGTGCATCCAAAACTAGGGTTTTGACTTTAATCAGGCTAAATGGATTTCCAATACCTCAAGTGAGCTTCATAACATCTTATATGTGTGTAAGAATCCCCATGACAAGTTTCAAGACTTTTCTCAAAAGTTTGCTCAGTCAGATGATCAGATAAGTCAAAATCAGTCAATACAGTTAAAAAGTCAAACTAAGGTCAACTGTGGTCAAACCAAAGTCAAACTTCATGATTTTTTGCCAACATCAAATATATGAAGTAAAATTCATCATTTTATCAAGGGTTGATCATGATTCATCAAGGAGATTCCAGATCATCAATAATCAGGAGTTTCTAAATTAGGGTTTCCTCAGTAAAAGTCAACTAAACTTTGACCAGCCATAACTTTCACATACTTCATCACCAAGTCTCCACTCAAAGCTCATTTTGAAGGAAATTGAATTCTCTACAACTTTGATCTTGCAAGTTAAGCCCAAAAATGCTTCATTTGGAAGATATGAGCTAAGACATTATAGGTCATTTCAAAAGTCAACAAAAAGTCAACAACTTCAAAAGGGCATAAATTGAGATTGGTAAATGATATGGACCTGAAACCAATGGGGTTGTTTAGAGGACTCTTCAAGCTTTCCAAAATGTCCAAGAACACCCTCATACCTTTAAAATTGAGGGAGATATGCCCTTGCAAAGTTGGGAAATTTTGTGATGGTTTATAATGAAAATGGGGGTCTAGAACCAATTCTTTCCAAATGGGCTTGCTAAATTGTGATCCAATCCATATCATGTCATCATGCACGACCCAAATGACTAAAATTCAGAATTTTTATTATTTTATTTTTATTTATTTTTGATTTAATTCATAAAAATCATTTTAAATAAATATAAAATATGAAAATATATTATTAAAGGGAGATTTGGTTTCTAGAACATTTTAAATATTGATTGAAGTTGAAAGGGAAGGAAATCATGAGATTGGTACAAAAATAGCAAGCCTTCATGAGCAAATATTTGAATTTCAAAGCATAATCTTTTTCAATCTTCAAATATCAAAACTTCCATACAACCATTCAATTTTTCTGACCTAAATGATTCACATATAAGTACTGATCACAACCCTAGCATTCATGCACGAATTGGCAGCCTCAAAGTGTAAGTTTCAAACCTCAAAAAACCTCCTAAAAATTCATATTCGGATTTGGAGTTTCAGAGCACTAGAAGGTAAAATAAGAACATAGAGATGTTCTTTGGACATCACTGAAGCTAAACCATCACTCATATTCATCTCATACATGCCCTATTGTTCAACCCGAGCCATTCTTGTTCTTGTTTTTCTCTTTTTCGATTACATCAATTCACTGCATATTAATGGATTTTGTTTGTCTAATGTTGTTCACAATGTTATGTAGAATGTTTCTGGGCAGGAAAATCAAAGAAACCGTGGCCAATGCATAAAACACCATTGTTAGGGTTTGGACCTAGGTTTAGGGTTTTCTAATTTAATGAATATAAATGGATTCTAAAAACACAGGATGAATCGCATGAATGATTGGATCATGTTGCTGTGTTTGATTTTGTGAAATTGTACAGTTTTGTTGCCCATTGAGTTTCGTAGGTTTTGCTGGAACTTGTTATTCGCAGGTAAATTCCCAGCAACATTCGTAGGTAAAAACGCAGGTATGAGGAAGAAGATGAAGTCCATTCGCGCCTGTTTTAAAAATTCAAATTCTTGTTTAAAAATATTATGAATTAGTTCTGGCTATATTTCACAAACGCATGTTTGTCCCAGTGGTAAAGCTGATACGCATATGTTGTGAGGGCACTAGTTCGATTCCTGGCTGGTGCATTGTTTTTGTTCTTATTTTTCAGGATAAAAGTGGATTTAATATATTATGAGTTCTTGCCATTATACTATCAGGAGGGCTCTTCCAGCCGGGTGGTAGTGTGCGCGTGTGTATAGCTATGAGGTCCTGGGTTCAACACCACCCCAGGCCTTTTTGTTTTCATTATTTTCTGGATTTTTCAAGGCAAGACACAAAACCAAGTTGACTCATTCCATTATCACTAAAGCCTGGCTGGCCTGATGGTACGTTTTGAGGGTTGCAGCCTGAGTGTCCTGGGTTCAAACCCAGCCAAGGTATGTTTTTTTACTACTTTTTTCTATTTTAATTTCTTATGTAATTAGTTTAATTGTATTCTTGTTATTAATAAAAAAAATAAATCATATATATTCAAAAATTTAAAATAACATCATATTTTCTAAAAGTTCTAAACTTTCTATTCTTTTTCTAATTCAAAAAAATTATTTTCTTTATTATTTTTTTGTAAATGTAATATATGCATATTAGTTAAATAATTTTATATAATTAAATTAAAAACCTTAAAAATATTTTTCTAAACAAAAAACCCTAATTTTGTGAAAACCTAATTTTATTTTCTAATTCTTTACATAATTATAATATATATTTATTTAGTATAATTTTTTTGTAAATATAATAATTAGTAGAAATTAAATTTTGTAAATATGATTAATTTTTGTGAATATGATATTTAAAATTTATTTTCTTCATATAATGTGTAAATATTTTTTAAATAATTGTTGATATATATTTAGAAATAATTAAATTTTGTAAATGATTAAAATTTATAATTATATTATGTTTAAAAAATTTATATTATAGTAATTATTTAATTATTCATGTTTCTAAATAAATGCTTATATATTAAAATCCAATTTTGTGTTTATTATTCTAATCATGTCATTATTTTTTATTTAATTCTATTTATTTTAATTATTGTTACTAATTATGTTATTATTTATTTTGCTTCACTAATCTTATATATTTTATTATTATTATTATTTCACTAACTTTATTTATTTTTTAATATTTTTACTAACCTTATTTTTTAATTATTATTATTACTAACCCCTATTTATTTATTTATTGTTTATTTATTATCTTTGCTTATTTATTTATATTTTGCTTATTATTTATTTTTGCTATTTATTTTAATTTGCTTATTATAATTATTATGTAATTGCTTCTTGGTGTAATTTTGTAAATATTTAATTTATTGCTATGGTTAGTAATTTAGGGAGTACAAATATGTATTTTATTTAAAAAGTTAACTTAGATCATTTTAATTAAAGATAAATAATATTGAACACTCACACACGTAAGTCGATTTCTAATCGCCATCTCACATTCCTAAGGTTATCCCTCAAGTTGCCTAAATCATAAGGTCAAGTGGGGTGTATAAAGCAAGTCCCTTAAAAGAAAAAAAATCATCAAGTCCCTAATGGTTGCCTTTAAAGATCAAGTCCCTTCGAATAATGATGATAGTCCCTCCAGTATGCTTAATACACCCCACAGTTGCCTTCATAACCAGATGTCCCTCACATGTCACTTACATCCAAGGTAATGACTACCTACTCCTTAATAGTAGGGATAGTCTTACCATTTAAAGGATAAAGAACAGAACTTTAGGGTAGGTTCCTCTTATGTACTTGCTCACTTCAAAAACTTTTCAAACTTTCCACAATTTCAAACAAATTTTCAAAAACAAGTTTTTACGCATCCGTACATGGATCATTAGCAAATATTATGAAAATTTTTCTATTCACACACTACACTTTCAAAAACAATTCAAAAGTGAGCTAAGTAACTAAGAGCCCATGGATAACCATGGATGTAAAGGGTGCTAACACCTTCCCTTTACATAACCTACCCCCCGGACCCAAAAATATCTCTTAAGGTCTTTCCTGTTCTTTTATACCCTTTCCTTTTGGATAAAATAAAAGTCAGTGGCGACTCTTGCTATCCGCAACATAACTAAAGTCAGTTCTCCCACCGTGTTACAGAACTGGCGACTCTGCTGGGGATTTAATAAAAGAGGGGTACCCTTAGGAATTAGATCATTTTAAATTGTTTGCCTTGTTTGCTTTATATTATCTTGTTGGGGTGCTCTTATGTGTGAAAGGTCCTAACCCGGATCTAGTGTACCTTAGGTAAATGGCAATAGACCAAGGAAACTGTACGACGTATATCGATATGGTTGATCTGGTGGCCATAGTTAGTGTGACTTCTTGGTTGGTGCTTATGTTCCTTAAGTCAAGTTGAGGATAATATGAGGCTGCCATATGTTGTCAATGCACTAACTAACTTTTAGAACCCTAGTTATCCCATCTTGGCCTTTAGAAAGTAGTGAGGTAACCGGCTTTGGTGCAGACTGAAGTTGGTTGACACTCGATACTACGCTCATTGAGATCTTGAACTTGGAGGGTTTTGGTTGGCAAGTAAGTTGCCTTCTGAACAACCACCCTTTTGAAGGATCAATGATATTGAGATCCCTTAGAACCCGGTTACTTTTGTAGGACAGGATGAACCATCTAACTTCAGGGGAGGGTACCTACCTTAAACCTCATGCAAGCCTTTAAACCTAGGGCTATGGTGTGACTTGTTTGTGTGTGCCACATGTTTGTGATTGAACATAACATCATGACATCATCATGCATCATAAGTATAGCATTTTCACTAACCATTTCAAGGACCAAAGGATTTATCTTTGTTCTTTGTTGCAGGTCATGGCTTATGCTCGTAGAAACACCATCAGGATCAACTTTGTGAGTATACCTGCTAAGCTTAAAGAGTTGGTTTCTCAAGTGTCTGATCACTCCCAGTTCATCAAGAGACATGGTCACCTATTGGATCTAGTCACTTCAGGGTTCAATGAAGACATGATGAGTGTCCTGTTTCAGTTCTTTGATCCTAAGCACCATTGCTTCACATTCCCCGACTACCAGCTGGTTCCAACCATGGAAGAGTTCTCTAAACTTCTGGGCATACCTATTCTTGATCAAAGACCCTTCACAGGCCTGGAGAAGGAGCTTAAACCAGAGGTTATTGCTGCAGCTCTACATCTGAAGAAGTCTGACATTGTCCTGGAAACGAGAAGCGGAGTTAAGGGTATTCTTGCTAAGGTATTAATGGATAAAGCTCAAGTGTTCTTGAAGGCCATGAGCTATGATGCTTTTGAGGAGATCTTAGCCCTGTTGATTTATGGCTTAGTATTGTTCCCCAATCCAGATCAGTTCATAGACGTTCATGCCATAAACATATTCCTGAGTCACAATCCAGTACCTACCTTACTTGGAGACATCCTGCATTCTCTTCACACCCGTACTACAAAGGCAAGAGGAACTTTGATGTGCTGCATACCTTTGCTTTCTAGGTGGTTTATTTCTCACCTTCCTCGCTCAGTAATGAAGAATGAGCAAGGGTTCAGATGGTCCAAGAGGATCATGTCACTCTCGCATTCAGATATCCATTGGTGTTCCAGATCTATGGAGAATGTCACTATTATTGATCGTTGTGGGGAATTTCCTAATGTGCCACTTCTAGGCATAAGAGGAGGCATCACCTACAACCCCTCTCTAGCTTTACGATAGTTTGGTTACGCTCGGAGTGATGGTCCACATGACATGTTGATTCAGGGCATTGTGTTTGATTACGACAACGATCTTCAGGGTTACCGTCAGAGATTCATACGAGCTTGGGGAAAGGTAAACAGGATTGACAGCAAGACACTGGAGCCTAAGTACACTATTCCTATGGAGGCTTATCTCAGATGGGTACGATCTCGTGCTCAGACTCTCATGATGCCATATCCTGCCGTCCTACCAGTTATCATGGAGCCTGTTGCTGAAGGAGACACAGCTTATACTATCCTTTACCCAGACATGCCTACTGATAAGGAAGACTTGCAGAGATCATGGATCCAACTGAAGGAGCAAAGGGATACTTTCGAGGCTCATTACAAAGCAAGCCAAGCAAGAATCCTAGAGCTAACAAAGCAGCTTCACGAGGAACGAAACCTCAACTCATACCTCAACACAAAGAGGAAACGTCCATGGGAGACTTAAAACCCCATCTTTTGTACTTATTTCATTTCATTTTTTGTAAGCCTAAAAGGCAAAACAAAGTTATTACTAATAAAAGTTTACTTTCTTGTTTGTTTAAACAAATTTAAATACTGCGGTCCTTGAAAACATTGCATATGCATACCATATCATTGCATCACAGGTTTCTTGTGCACAGGTTTCTCATCTTCTCGCTGTTTATTTCAACAATGGCTCTTGAACAATCAGTTAAGGATCTCCAAGAACAAAATGCACAGTTCCAAGAGCTGATCTTGAACCTGTCCAAGGGGCAGGATGAATTGAAGACACTGCTGGCCAAAAAGACTAAGAAGACTAGAAGATCTGCTGGCTTGATCAACATGGGAAGAAGGTTCAAAGGTCTTTCCAAGACCAAGGAACCAGCTGAAGACTATGAATCTGAAGAATCTGAGCAAGAGGTAGGCAGTCTCCACCATACTATGGGGGACTCTGATTCTGAGGCTAATTACTACCATGAGCCTAATGAAGACAAATTCAAGATGCTGGTGGATAGGATGGATGCCATGGAGTTGCAGAAGTCATCTGGACTGGATTTTGAGGATTTGAGTCTGATATCTGGGGTAGTCATACCCATTGGTTTCAAGGTTCCAACATTTGTTATCTATGATGGGGTCTCTTGTCCCAAGCTGCATCTGAGGTCCTATGTCAGAAGAATTCAACCCCACACTGCTGATAAGAAGTTGTGGATCCATTTCTTTCAAGAGAGCTTATCTGGAGCTCAGTTGGAGTGGTATTATCAGTTGGAGAGTGTCAACATCAGAGACTGGAATGATCTTGCTGAAGCTTTCTATAAGCAGTACCAATACAATGCTGACTTAGCCCCCACTCGCATGCAGCTTCAGAGCATGTCTATGGGTGCCAAAGAAAGTTTTAAAGAGTATGCTCAGAAGTGGAGAGATTTAGCTGGAAGAGTTCAACCCCCTTTGACTGATAGGGAATTGGTTGATATGTTCATGTGCACGCTGAATGGTCCGTTCTACAGTCATCTCATTAGAAGCTCATCATCTGGCTTCACTGAGTTGATCATGACAGGAGAGCGAGTAGAAAATGGTATAAAGAATGGTAAGATCCAAGTGGGTGCTTCCTCATCAGGTGCTGCAAAGAAGCCTCCCACTGGAAAGAAAGAATCTAATGCTGTTTATGATCAGCCTGATCGTAACAGAAGGCATCAGTCTGTTAGTGCAGTTCATATTTCAAATCCAACTCCTGCACCAACAGAGCAGCCACAGGGCAACCAACAGAGGGCTAGAAGACAGTTCACGAAGATCAACATGTCAATGGCTCAGGCATTGCAACACTTGTTGAAGGCTGAACTTATTACTTTAAAAGAGGCTCCTCAAAATCCCAATGTTACCTCTCCCAGGTACAATCCCAATGCACGATGTGCATATCATTCAAACTGTCAGGGACATGATACTAATAACTGCTGGATCTTGAAGAATAAAATTCAAGATATGATTGATGCTGGAGAAATTGAGTTTGATCCTCCGGGTACTCCCAATGTGATTACTGCTCCAATGCCAAACCACGAGAAGACTGTCAATGCCATTGAGGAAAATCTACATGTCTATTCAGTTATGGAGTTGACCACACCATTGTCTGTTATCAAAAAGAGGTTAGTACAAGCTGGGATCTTTCCAGGTTGTCGTGAAGATTGTTTATATTGTACCTATAAGCCGGAAAGTTGCTTCATATTGAGAAATGGAATTCAACGTCTCATGGATAAGTATACTATAGTGTTTGAGAGGACTCCGTTGTCTGTGGAAAGTATGGTGGATCATCTGACTCAAGGTAAGAAGACTGAAGAGGTTGATATGATTGACAAAGTACCAATAAGAATCACTTCAAAGGGTCCCATTAAAATCACTCATCAGGGTCCAATCAAGATTACTGCTGAAGGTCCCGTGAAAGTTGTTGCTGAAGCCAGAGTAGCTCCTGTGGTCATTACTACTCCTAGTCCTATCCCATATACGTCTGACAAAGCTGTACCTTGGCACTATGGGTCTGATGTTTATATCCATGGTGTTAAGCAAGAACCTTTAGCTGATGTGCCTGTTGACATTGATAATATTGCTGGATCTAGCAAGATCACTCGTAGTGGAAGAGTCTTCTCTCCTCCAGTTACTTCCAAGAATGCAGTCACTCCAACTGCTACCTCCACCACTGATGCTCGGGGCAAGGGTCCTGTTATTGAGCCTGTATCTACTGATGTGCCAGCTGCTGATGACCTCTCTAAGCAGATGGAAGAAGTATTGAAAATCATTCGCAAGAGTGATTATGACATTGTGGATCAGTTGGGGCATACTCCCTCAAAGATTTCTATGTTGTCCTTGTTGTTATGTTCTGAGGCTCATGCAAAGTCCTTGATCAAGTTTCTGAAGACTGCTCATGTACCCAGTGCAATTTCTGTTGACCAATTTGAGAACTGTGTTGCCCACCTGACCTATGACAATGGGTTAGGATTTTCTGATGCTGACTTGACCCCTGCCAAGAGGAATCATAACAGGGCCTTGCATATTTCAATTGAATGCAGGGGCACTACCCTGTCACATGTACTGATAGACAATGGTTCCTCTTTGAATGTGTTGCCTAAGGAAGTCCTGAACAAGCTGAGTCCTGAAGATGCTGTGCTGAAGCCCAGTAATATTGTGGTAAAGGCTTTTGATGGTTCTAGAAGAGTAGTACATGGGGAAATTGATCTTCCAATCAAAGTTGGCTCCCAGGTGTTTACTGCTACATTTTTTGTGATGGATATTCGTCCTTCATACTCTTGTCTGCTTGGTCGTCCCTGGATCCATGGGGCAGGTGCTGTAACCTCTACATTGCACCAAAAGTTGAGATATCCGGTGGATGGAAAGGTTGTTACTGTCTATGGAGAAGAAGAATACTTTGTCAGCCATGTGAATACCTTCAAGTATTTGGAAATGGAAGGTGAATACATTGAGACTCCGTGTCAGACGTTTGAAGTGGTTCCCTGGGTTGTTAATGATTATGTAGCTCCTCCTGTTGTGAAGAAAGTTCCTGTGATCACCAGAAAGCCTCCAACAATGGCAATGGCCTCCCTCAATGATGCTAGAGCTATGGTGGATGAAGGTGGTTGTACTATTTGGGGTCAGCTTCCTGATATTCCATACAAGTCTGACAAGTTTGGTTTGGGTTTCACTGCAGAGTCCCAGAAGGCTGTTCGTCGTGCTCGTGCTGCCCGTATCACTAATCAAGGGGTTGTGAAGGACCAGATTAATGTTGTGGGAGATCAAGATGAAGACTACAACTTGGATGCGTGGATTTTTCCTACTGTGGGTGCTGGACTCAATAATTGGAAAGCTGAAGATGTTATCCCTATCTCCTTTAGTCAGGAGTAAATACTATTACTGTGTTGTTATATTTTAAATTTGTAATTTCTTGAACAATAAAACTTTCAAGCCATGTGCCTTACCCGGGGCACAATGGTGTGCTTGTTACGGGCTGTCATTTCATTTGCATACTTCATTCAATAAAATCAGTGGACGTTTCGTTTTCGTAAATATTGTGTTCCTTGTCTTTCTTTTCTTTTATTTTTGTTTTATCAGCTATGTGTTCTTACACACACCCACATCACTAAAATGCAGATCCTCATCCACTCTGGATCCTGTTAATAACAGTTCTACTATTGCCAATTATAATTTCGAAAATCCGATCTATCAAACTGAAGACGGAAATGAGGACGATTGTGAAATACCTGTAGAGCTTGCTAGGTTGTTACAACAAGAAGAGAAAGCTATACAGCCACATGAAGAGCCAGTCGAAGTTGTGAATCTGGGAACTGAAGAAAACAGAAAAGAGGTCAAGATAGGGGCTGATTTAGAGGACAGTGTCAAGAGTAGGTTGATTCAGATGTTACGTGACTATGTGGAGATCTTTGCTTGGTCTTATGAAGATATGCCAGGGTTGGATACAGACATTGTGGTTCACCGTTTGCCAGTGAAAGAAGATTGTCGTCCAAAGAAGCAGAAGGTTCGTCGTATGCGTCCTGAAATGTCAGAAAAGATCAAGGCAGAGGTAATGAAACAGTTCAATGCAGGATTCTTAGCAGTGACTTCTTATCCTCAGTGGGTTGCAAATGTGGTACCAGTTCCTAAAAAAAGATGGTAAGGTACGTATGTGTGTAGACTACAGAGATTTGAACAAGGCCAGCCCTAAAGATGACTTTCCACTCCCTCATATTGATATTCTGGTAGACAACACTGCTCAGCATAAGGTATTCTCTTTTATGGATGGTTTCTCTGGTTACAATCAAATCAAGATGGCACCTGAAGATATGGAGAAGACAACATTTGTGACACAGTGGGGCACCTTTTGCTATAAGGTAATGCCATTTGGTTTGAAGAATGCAGGGGCAACGTATCAGCGTGCTATGGTGGCTTTGTTTCATGATATGATTCATCATGAGATAGAGGTATATGTAGATGATATGATAGCCAGGTCTCAAAATGAAGAACAACATCTTGATCATCTGCACAAGTTGTTTGAGAGGTTGAAGAAATACAAGTTGAGGTTGAACCCAAACAAGTGTACTTTTGGAGTTAGATCTGGTAAACTCCTGGGTTTCATTGTCAGTGGAAAAGGTATTGAAGTAGACCCTGCAAAAGTAAAAGCTATACGAGAAATGCCAGCTCCTCGTACCGAGAAGGAGGTTAGAGGTTTCTTGGGACGATTGAACTACATTGCAAGATTTATCTCCCAATTAACTACCATCTGTGAGCCAATCTTCAAGTTGTTAAAGAAAGATCAAGTGATGGAATGGAATGATGAGTGCCAGACTGCCTTTGATGAAATCAAGAGGTATTTGTTAGAACCTCCAATTTTGATGCCACCAGTTGATGGAAGACCCTTGATTATGTACTTAACAGTGTTAGACAACTCAATGGGGTGTGTGTTGGGGCAACATGACGAGTCTGGTCGAAAAGAGCAGGCAATATACTACCTTAGCAAAAAGTTTACCGACTGTGAAACAAGATACTCACTGCTCGAGAAAACTTGCTGCGCTTTGGCATGGGCTGCTCGCCGACTAAGACAGTATATGTTGACCCATACTACCTTGTTGATTTCAAAGATGGATCCAATCAAGTACATATTCGAGAAACCTGCTCTCTCCGGAAGAATTGCAAGATGGCAAATGATCTTGACAGAGTATGATATACAGTATACTACTCAGAAGGCCATTAGAGGAAGTGTTGTTGCTGATCATTTGGCTCATCAAGCAGTGGATGATTATCAGTCAATGAATTTTGAGTTCCCTGATGAAGACATTATGATTATTACCAAAGAACCTGGACAATATGACGGACCTGAACAAGGATCCCGATGGACTATGGTTTTTGATGGTGCCTCTAATGCACTTGGTAATGGTGTTGGTGTTGTGATTAGTTCCCCTGAAGGTTGTCATACCCCGATTACTGCCAGACTTTGTTTCCATTGCACCAATAACATGGCTGAATATGAGGCATGTATCCTGGGTATTAAAGCTGCTATTGATATGAAGATTCAGTTCCTTGATGTATATGGAGATTCAGCCCTGGTAGTAAGTCAGATTAAAGGAGATTGGGATACCAAGCATGATAACCTCATTCCTTACAGAGAGCATGTGTTGTCTTTGATCCCACATTTTAAAGAGATTACCTTTGGACACATTCCACGAAGAGAGAATCAGTTGGCAGATGCATTAGCTACCATGGCATCTATGTTTGAGATCAGCTGGGATGATGAAGCTCCCAAGATTGCAATTGATAGATTTGAAAAGCCTGCATATTGCAATGAGATTGACACTGAAGGGGCAGAGGAGAAGCCTTGGTTCTATGAAGTGAAAAGATATCTTGAAGCTCAGGAGTTCCCTGAAGGGACATCTGTCAAAGATAGGAAGTTTCTGAGAAGGTTTGCTGCTAAGTTCCTCTTGAGTAATGGGATTCTGTACAAACGCAATCATGATTCAACTATGCTTCGTTGTGTGGATAAGAAGGAAGCAACTGAGATTATGGAAGACATGCATGATGGGATCTTTGGCACTCATTCTAGTGGTCATACTATGGCAAAGAAGATATTGAGAGCAGGTTACTATTGGTCTACCATGGAAGCTGATTGTTATCAACACTCCAGAACTTGTCACAAATGTCAAATTTATGCTGATAAAGTCCATGTACCTCCATCACCATTGAATGTGTTGACTGTTCCTTGGCCCTTTGCCATGTGGGGCATTGATGTGATTGGTGAGATCAAGCCTACTGCTTCTAATGGGCATCGTTTCATTCTGGTTGCTATTGATTACTTCACGAAGTGGGTAGAGGCAGCTTCGTTTGCATCTGTTACTAAGAATGTTGTGGCTCGATTCATTAAGAATAATCTCATATGTAGGTATGGCATCCCTGAAAGGATTATCACTGACAATGGCTCTAATCTGAACAACACTATGATTACTGATCTCTGCACGCAGTTCAAGATTAAGCATCACAATTCTTCTCCGTATCGTCCAAAGATGAATGAGGCAGTTGAAGCTGCAAATAAGAACATTAAGAAGATTGTACAAAAGATGACTGTTACTTACAAGGATTGGCATGAGATGTTACCATTTGCTCTTCATGGTTATCGAACTACAATACTTACTTCAACAGGGGCAACCCCATTCTCCTTAGTCCATGGTATGGAAGCAGTTCTGCCCATTGAAGTTCAGATTCCCTCCTTAAGAATTATGAAGGATGCAGGCTTGGATGAAGATGAGTGGATTCAGACTCGACTTGACCAGTTAAACTTGATTGATGAGAAGAGACTAGCAGCAGTTTGTCATGGCCAGATGTACCAGAAACGAATGATCAAAGCTTTTAACAAGAAGGTTAAGCCAAAGGTATATCAGGCTGGTGACTTGGTAATCAAGCGTATCATATTACCACAGGGTGATCCTAGGGGCAAGTGGACTCCAACATATGAAGGACCATTTGTAGTCAAGACAGTGTTCTCAGGAGGTGCCATGATACTCACTACAATGGATGGTGAAGACTTTCCACAGCCTGTGAACGCAGACATAGTTAAAAAATACTACGCATAAAAAGAGACCCGCTAGGTTGACAGGCCTAGGCAAAAATAAGGGCATCCCGGCAAACCAAAAGGGTTTGGGCAAAAATTAGGGATATATATAAAAAGATGTACACCCGGCAAGTCGAAAACCTGAAAGGGCGGCTTGGGCAAAAAAGGGTATCCCGGTGGATTGAAAACCTGAAAGGGCAATCCAGGCAAAAGTTAGGGATTAAAGCGTATGACTATGTCTCGTTTGGATCACCCATGAAACTGCAACCAGTTGTACTACTTACTCAAGCTCGAACAGATAAAGCTCAATCCAATCGTTTCCGTCTCAACAGCAGAAGATAAGATACTTGAAGATAATGGCAATAGTAGAATTGAAACTCAATAGGATTGTTTCACACATAGCTGATTTTCTCTGTTTTGTAAAAACTTCATGAAAAAATCCTCTTACTAGGGTTTATGCCTCCTTGTACAAACTTACCCGTGTATGGGTTACTTTTTGATATAAATAAATTCCATCTGTTGAATCCAGATTTACTTTTACCCTATTTACATAAGCGAGACGTCCATTGGTTGTGTTTGAATGTATGTATGCTTTTGAATATGATTAATGTTTACCAGAAATGCATGTATGCTTTTAAATATGATTAATGTTTACCAAAAATGCATGAAAATGCAGTAATAGTATTTACTAAGGACGAACGAGGGAAGGATTTCAACGAAGCTTCGCCGGTTTACCTTTACAAGACAGTTACAAACCCTCAGTAGGACGAATTCATCTTCATAAAGTCTGATCTCCCCTGGAATTTATATCCATCTCTTTTATCCTCATACGGATATTCGGGAATTTACTTTCCAATAAGGGCACGACGAACGAAGATGGGAGGTTATATCTACCCTACTATCAAACGAAGACGAAGGTTATGTATACCTTACTATCCCCAGCATCCGGGAGGTTATCTATACCTTATTATCCCCAGCATCCGGGAGTTTATATATACCTTATTATCCCCAGCAGACGGAAGATTATGTATAATATATTCTCCAGCAACGAATCGGGATTTATTTTCCCTAGCCAGCAGTTATTATACGAAGACATCCAGACACTTCCGGCAGTATCATATCATACATACACCATAACATACATATACATGAGTGCATAATATATTACTTAAGTGCATCATGTTATACATGCATACATAATGCATAAACTAATATTATTATACAGAATGTTACCTTGTTTTCAGGGTAATTATCCAACAAACAAACTTATGATCATCAGGACTGCTTTATCCTCCTGAAAGCTTATAATCTCATCAGGACTGCTCAATCCTCCTGAAGACATGCTGTTACATCAGGATTACTCCAGTCTCCTGAAAGCATATCATATTATTACCTCAGGATTGCTCCATCCTCCTGACAGCTTTTTATATCAGGATTGCTTCATCCTCCTGAAATCATATCATTACCTCAAGATTGCTCCATCCTCTTGACAGCTATCATCATTACTTCTGGACTGCTTCATCCTCCAAGACGTATTTCAGAAGAACAAATCCTGACGTTCTTTTGATCATTAAGAGCAAATCCTGACGCTCTTTCGACCACTTGTTCAAGACATTTTCAGAGGAACTAATCCTGACGTTCTTTTGATCCTTAAGAGCAAATCCTGACGCTCTTTTAACCCCTTGTTCAAGACATTTTTCAGAAGAACAAATCCTGACGTTCTTTTGACCCTTAAGAGCAAATCCTGACGCTCTTTTGGCTCCTGGTTCAAGACATTTTACTCAGAAGAACAAATCCTGACGTTCTTTTTGATCCTTAAGAACAAATCCTGACGTTCTTTTGGCCCTTGGAGAATAGGCAAAGGATCTGTACAAAGATCCATTCCCTAATCCAAAATACTTCCAGAAGAGATAATCATCACAAGATTTATTTCTACTGGTCCATCCAACAACTCAAATCGTGTTGCATAAATGGTTCAGAGACGGCCTATACAAAGACCTAGTACTGATATCCAGCATCAACATAAAGACATCATCATATTCCAAGTGGCATCTTTAAGCCCACTCAATCATATTCAACTAGCCATGCACTGATGAGTGCAAATTTTTGGGGCTTTTGTGTTCAATCCCCTTCAACCTTCCAGGTCATGACTGGCAAATATACCAATCTAACCCCTCAGGTTTCAGAAAATTGAACAGGGGCAGCTGTTGCACCCCAAAATTTGCCCTCACAATACAAGACTTTGTGTGCTAAGAAGGTTCACAAGGTTCACAAGATTCACAACACTTACAAGACCTTTCATGAGGTTCATGAAGTCTACAAGTTACTTCTTGAAGGTTCACAAGGTTCACAAGTTCCCACAATACTTTCAAAGACCTTTCATGAGAGTCATGAAGTCTACAAGCTACTTTATGAAGGTTCACAAGGTTCACAAGTCTCTCAATGCTTACAAGACCTTTCATGAGGTTCATGAAGTCTACAAGTCACTTCTTGAAGGTTCACAAGGTTCACAAGATTCACAATGTTTACATAACCTTTCATGAGGTTCATGAAGTCCATAAGTCACTTCATGAGGTTCACAAGGTTCACAAGCTTCACAATACCTCTCATGAGGTTCACAAGACATTTTATGATGGTTCACAAGGTTCACAAAGTTCATAATTGGTCAAAAGAGTTGACAATTCCCTCAAACAATGCACCTCCTAAGCAGTGCATCCAAAACTAGGGTTTTGACTTTAATCAGGCTAAATGGATTTCCAATACCTCAAGTGAGCTTCATAACATCTTATATGTGTGTAAGAATCCCCATGACAAGTTTCAAGACTTTTCTCAAAAGTTTGCTCAGTCAGATGATCAGATAAGTCAAAATCAGTCAATACAGTTAAAAAGTCAAACTAAGGTCAACTGTGGTCAAACCAAAGTCAAACTTCATGATTTTTTGCCAACATCAAATATATGAAGTAAAATTCATCATTTGATCAAGGGTTGATCATGATTCATCAAGGAGATTCCAGATCATCAATAATCAGGAGTTTCTAAATTAGGGTTTCCTCAGTAAAAGTCAATTCAACTTTGACCAGCCATAACTTTCACATACTTCATCACCAAGTCTCCACTCAAAGCTCATTTTGAAGGAAATTGAATTCTCTACAACTTTGATCTTGCAAGTTAAGCCCAAAAATGCTTCATTTGGAAGATATGAGCTAAGACATTATAGGTCATTTCAAAAGTCAACAAAAAGTCAACAACTTCAAAAGGGCATAAATTGAGATTGGTAAATGATATGGACCTGAAACCAATGGGGTTGTTTAGAGGACTCTTCAAGCTTTCCAAAATGTCCAAGAACACCCTCATACCTTTAAAATTGAGGGAGATATGCCCTTGCAAAGTTGGGAAATTTTGTGATGGTTTATAATGAAAATAGGGGTCTAGAACCAATTCTTTCCAAATGGGCTTGCTAAATTGTGATCCAATCCATATCATGTCATCATGCACGACCCAAATGACTAAAATTCAGAATTTTTATTATTTTATTTTTATTTATTTTTGATTTAATTCATAAAAATCATTTTAAATAAATATAAAATATGAAAATATATTATTAAAGGGAGATTTGGTTTCTAGAACATTTTAAATATTGATTGAAGTTGAAAGGGAAGGAAATCATGAGATTGGTACAAAAATAGCAAGCCTTCATGAGCAAATATTTGAATTTCAAAGCATAATCTTTTTCAATCTTCAAATATCAAAACTTCCATACAACCATTCAATTTTTCTGACCTAAATGATTCACATATAAGTACTGATCACAACCCTAGCATTCATGCACGAATTGGCAGCCTCAAAGTGTAAGTTTCAAACCTCAAAAAACCTCCTAAAAATTCATATTCGGATTTGGAGTTTCAGAGCACTAGAAGGTAAAATAAGAACATATAGATGTTCTTTGGACATCACTGAAGCTAAACCATCACTCATATTCATCCCATACATGCCCTATTGTTCAACCCGAGCCATTCTTGTTCTTGTTTTTCTCTTTTTCGATTACATCAATTCACTGCATATTAATGGATTTTGTTTGTCTAATGTTGTTCACAATGTTATGTAGAATGTTTCTGGGCAGGAAAATCAAAGAAACCGTGGCCAATGCATAAAACACCATTGTTAGGGTTTGGACCTAGGTTTAGGGTTTTCTAATTTAATGAATATAAATGGATTCTAAAAACACAGGATGAATCGCATGAATGATTGGATCATGTTGCTGTGTTTGATTTTGTGAAATTGTACAGTTTTGTTGCCCATTGAGTTTCGTAGGTTTTGCTGGAACTTGTTATTCGCAGGTAAATTCCCAGCAACATTCGTAGGTAAAAACGCAGGTATGAGGAAGAAGATGAAGTCCATTCGCGCCTGTTTTAAAAATTCAAATTCTTGTTTAAAAATATTATGAATTAGTTCTGGCTATATTTCACAAACGCATGTTTGTCCCAGTGGTAAAGCTGATACGCGTATGTTGTGAGGGCACTAGTTCGATTCCTGGCTGGTGCATTGTTTTTGTTCTTATTTTTCAGGATAAAAGTGGATTTAATATATTATGAGTTCTTGCCATTATACTATCAGGAGGGCTCTTCCAGCCGGGTGGTAGTGTGCGCGTGTGTATAGCTATGAGGTCCTGGGTTCAACACCACCCCAGGCCTTTTTGTTTTCATTATTTTCTGGATTTTTCAAGGCAAGACACAAAACCAAGTTGACTCATTCCATTATCACTAAAGCCTGGCTGGCCTGATGGTACGTTTTGAGGGTTGCAGCCTGAGTGTCCTGGGTTCAAACCCAACCAAGGTATGTTTTTTTACTACTTTTTTCTATTTTAATTTCTTATGTAATTAGTTTAATTGTATTCTTGTTATTAATAAAAAAAATAAATCATATATATTCAAAAATTTAAAATAACATCATATTTTCTAAAAGTTCTAAACTTTCTATTCTTTTTCTAATTCAAAAAAATTATTTTCTTTATTATTTTTTTGTAAATGTAATATATGCATATTAGTTAAATAATTTTATATAATTAAATTAAAAACCTTAAAAATATTTTTCTAAACAAAAAACCCTAATTTTGTGAAAACCTAATATTATTTTCTAATTCTTTACATAATTATAATATATATTTATTTAGTATAATTTTTTTGTAAATATAATAATTAGTAGAAATTAAATTTTGTAAATATGATTAATTTTTGTGAATATGATATTTAAAATTTATTTTCTTCATATAATGTGTAAATATTTTTTAAATAATTGTTGATATATATTTAGAAATAATTAAATTTTGTAAATGATTAAAATTTATAATTATATTATGTTTAAAAAATTTATATTATAGTAATTATTTAATTATTCATGTTTCTAAATAAATGCTTATATATTAAAATCCAATTTTGTGTTTATTATTCTAATCATGTCATTATTTTTTATTTAATTCTATTTATTTTAATTATTGTTACTAATTATGTTATTATTTATTTTGCTTCACTAATCTTATATATTTTATTATTATTATTATTTCACTAACTTTATTTATTTTTTAATATTTTTACTAACCTTATTTTTTAATTATTATTATTACTAACCCCTATTTATTTATTTATTGTTTATTTATTATCTTTGCTTATTTATTTATATTTTGCTTATTATTTATTTTTGCTATTTATTTTAATTTGCTTATTATAATTATTATGTAATTGCTTCTTGGTGTAATTTTGTAAATATTTAATTTATTGCTATGGTTAGTAATTTAGGGAGTACAAATATGTATTTTATTTAAAAAGTTAACTTAGATCATTTTAATTAAAGATAAATAATATTGAACACTCACACACGTAAGTCGATTTCTAATCGCCATCTCACATTCCTAAGGTTATCCCTCAAGTTGCCTAAATCATAAGGTCAAGTGGGGTGTATAAAGCAAGTCCCTTAAAAGAAAAAAAATCATCAAGTCCCTAATGGTTGTCTTTAAAGATCAAGTCCCTTCGAATAATGATGATAGTCCCTCCAGTATGCTTAATACACCCCACAGTTGCCTTCATAACCAGATGTCCCTCACATGTCACTTACATCCAAGGTAATGACTACCTACTCCTTAATAGTAGGGATAGTCTTACCATTTAAAGGATAAAGAACAGAACTTTAGGGTAGGTTCCTCTTATGTACTTGCTCACTTCAAAAACTTTTCAAACTTTCCACAATTTCAAACAAATTTTCAAAAACAAGTTTTTACGCATCCGTACATGGATCATTAGCAACTATTATGAAAATTTTTCTATTCACACACTACACTTTCAAAAACAATTCAAAAGTGAGCTAAGTAACTAAGAGCCCATGGATAACCATGGATGTAAAGGGTGCTAACACCTTCCCTTTACATAACCTACCCCCCGGACCCAAAAATATCTCTTAAGGTCTTTCCTGTTCTTTTATACCCTTTCCTTTTGGATAAAATAAAAGTCAGTGGCGACTCTTGCTATCCGCAACATAACTAAAGTCAGTTCTCCCACCGTGTTACACATAGTAATTATTATTTCCTGTCTTTTAAGCATGCATCAAGTCCTGTATCTTGCCCAAGGTGTCAGGACTCATTTTGTAATAGGGCCATCTTGTATTTTGTGCAAATGATTAATTAATGAATATCAGGACATCTTTTGCAAATGAGTCTCTTTTTCGCTCACTGTTTTTCATTTTTCATTTTTTGTACAAAAACAATAAAATGGCAATGTTTTCAAAATAATAACTTCATTTTCACGTTTTCTAAATAAGATAAAACTGATCACTAAAATGAACCAATATAAACCCTTGCAGAGAGTGCCCTCCAGATTGCACCGACAACAACATTGTTATGACTTCGTATGACTTCGACAATCCGATTAATCAAGCCGATGAAGGGGTTGAAGAAGATTATGAGCTACCTGAAGAACTAGCCAGATTGTTAAGGCAAGAGGAGAAGGTTATCACTCCTCATCAGGAGGAAGTTGAGATAGTTAATCTTGGTACCGAAGAAGACTTGAAAGAAGTGAAGATCAGGGCCCGTCTGCAAGATTTAGTGAAGGAACAACTTATTGACATGCTTCGAGAGTACGTTGATGTCTTTGCTTGGTCCTATCAAGACATGCCAGGTCTGGATACCGACATTGTTGTGCACAAGCTGCCACTAAAAGAAGACTTCCCTCCAGTGAAACAGAAGCTACGCCGTACTCGTCTAAATATGGCCATGAAGATAAAAGAAGAGGTACAAAAACAGTGGGACGTCGGTTTCCTTACTGTAACTAGTTACCCGTCGTGGGTTGCTAACATCGTACCAGTTCCTAAGAAGGATGGAAAAGTGCGGATGTGTGTGGATTACCGGGATCTGAACAGAGCTAGCCCGAAAGATGACTTCCCATTACCTCACATTGATGTATTGGTCGACAACACGGCTCAGTTCTCGGTGTTCTCCTTCATGGATGGATTTTCAGGATATAATCAGATCAAGATGTCACCTGAAGACATGGAGAAGACAACTTTCATCACACCCTGGGGCACATTCTGTTATAAGGTAATGCCATTTGGATTAAAGAATGTTGGGGAAACTTATCAGCGGGCTATGGTAACATTATTCCACGACAGGATCCACAAAGAAATTGAATGTTATGTGGATGACATGATTGCCAACTCCCTCACAGAAGAAGACCATATGGTAAATCTGTTGAAGTTGTTCAAGCGTCTGAGGAAGTACCAGCTGAAGCTAAACCCCAACAAATGCACATTTGGGGTGCGTTCCGGTAAGCTGCTAGGATTTATTGTAAGTGAAAAGGGAATTGAAGTTGATCCTGACAAAGTAAAAGCCATTCAAGAGATGCCTGCACCTAAGACTGAAAAAGATGTTCGGGGGTTCTTAGGTAGATTGAACTGCATTTAAAGGTTCATATCTCACCTCACAGCGACCTGTGAACCCTTTTTCAAATTGTTAAGAAAGGAACAAACGGTTAGGTGGAATGAAGACTGCCAGAAGGCTTTTGACAAAATCAAGGAGTACTTACAAGAACCTCCAATCCTTATGCCTACAGTTGAAGGAAGACCTCTAATAATGTACCTGACAGTATTAGAAGGATTAATGGGGTGTGTACTGGGCCAACATGATGAGTCTGGTCGAAAATAGTATGCAATATACTACCTAAGCAAAAAGTTTACCGACTGTGAACAACGTTATTCACTGCTCGAGAAAACTTGTTGTGCTTTAGCGTGGGCTGCTCGCCGACTAAGGCAGTATATGTTGACCCACACCACTTTATTGATCTCAAAGATGGATCCAGTCAAGTACATATTTGAGAAGCCAGCACTTACCGGAAGGGTTGCAAGATGGCAAATGATTCTAACAGAATATGACATTCAGTACACATCTCGAAAAGCCATCAAAGGCAGTGTACTGTCTGACTATCTGGCTGAGCAAACCATTGATGATTACCAGCCCATGAGATTTGAATTCCCAGATGAAGACATCATGTTTCTGAAAGCTAAAGATTAGGAAGAGCCTGTTCACACTGAAGGGCCTGGCCCAGAAGAAGAATGGACTATGATGTTTGATGGGGCTGTCAACATGAATGGTCATGGAGTTGGTGCAATGCTTATTACACCTAAAGGAGTTCACATGCCTTTCTCGGCGAAACTCACCTTTAACTGCACTAACAACGAAGCTGAATATGAAGCTTGTATCATGGGTCTTGAGGAAGCCATTGACCTCAGGATCAAGACTTTAACTGTATTCGGAGATTCAACTTTGGTAGTTAATCAAACCAACGGCAAATGGTACACCCACCAAGAGCATCTGATTCCATATCGAGACTATACGAGGAGATTACTGACTTTCTTTACAACAGTCAAACTTGAGTATATCCCTCGAGACGAAAATCAGTTCACAGATGCTCTAGCTACCATTTCCTCCATGATCAAAGTTTAGGCTGCCAACTTTGTGCCTCGGATTTTAGTATCCAAACTTGACAGACCAGCATAAGTATTCTCCGTGGACATTGCTAAAGATGACAAGCCTTGGTTCCATGATATCAAATGCTTCTTAGAGGATCAAACATACCCACCTGGGGCATCATCCAATGATAAGAAGACATTAAGAAGGCTGGCTGGTAGTTTCTTCTTGAATGCTGATGGTTCGTTATATAAAAGGAACTTTGACATGGTGCTTCTCAGATGTGTTGATAAGACAGAAGCAGACTTGTTGATGCACGAGGTGAATGAAGGATCTTTCGGTGCCCATGCTGGAGGACATGCAATGGCTAAGATATTTCTAAGATCAGGTTACTACTGGATCACAATGGATGCAGACTGTTGTGCTTATGCTAGGAAGTGTCACAAATGCCAGATCTATGCAGACAAGGTGCATGTGCCTCCAAATACTTTGAATGTGATGTCTTCACCTTGGCTCTTTGCAATGTGGGGCATTGACATGATTGGAAAGATCGAACCGACTGCTTCAAATGGCCACAGATTCATCCTGGTAGCCATTGATTACTTCACCAAATGGGTTGAAGCAGCTTCGTATGCAAATGTCACCAGGCAAGTGGTAACCAGATTCCTAAAGAGAGACATCATCTGTCGATATGGAGTTCCCGAGCGAATAATTACTGATAATGGTTCCAATTTGAACAACAAAATGATGGCAGAACTGTTTCGGGACTTCAAGATCCAACATCACAACTCTTTTCCTTACAAGCCAAAGATGAATGGCGTTGTTGAGGCAGCTAACAAGAATATCAAGAAGATTGTGCAAAAGATGGTGGTTACATACAAAGACTGGCATGAAATGCTACCATTTGCCTTGCATGGGTATCGTACCTCAATCAGAACGTCCACTGGGGCAAAACCGTATCAGCTTGTGTATGGTATGGAGGCAGTCCTACCTGTTGAAGTTGAATTACCCTCCTTACGGGTACTGATGGATGTCAAGTTGAATGAGGCAGAATGGGTCCGTTCTCGGTACAATCAACTGAGTCTGATCAAAGAAAAGAGGTTAGCTGCAATCTGTCATGGGCAGTTATATCAGAAGATAATGAAGAAAGCCTTCGATCAGAAAGTCAGGCTTCGGGAATACCAAGAAGGAGATCTTGTGCTGAAAAGACTCCTTCCTCCTCATACAGACCACAGGGGCAAATGGAATCCAAACTATGACGGTCCATTCATAGTAAAGAAGGTTTTCTCTGGTGGAGCTCTGATGCTCACTACTATGGATGGTGAAGATTTCTTGTCCCCTATGAATTCAGATGTAGTTAAAAAATACTTCACATAAAATGACCCGCTGGACATAAAAACAGAATGTAAGTCCAGGCAAAAATAGGGCATCCCGGTGAGTCAAAAACAGAATAAAAGACTCAGGCAAAAATAAGGGAAAATTGAAAAAATATGTACACCCGCTGAGCTGAAAAGCCGCGTTGGACAGCTCAGGCAAAAATGGGTATCCCGGTGGATTGAAAACCCGAAAGGGCGATCCACGCAAAATAAGGAAATAAGCGAACAACTGCATTCTGAATTCATCTATATCACTTGCAGCATGGCAAGCCTCAAAAGGATAAAGTATCGGTCAGAATCAACCTTCTTCAGAAAGCAAGACGAGAAGAATGTCAAAAGTCATATGAGTCATAAAAAAGGGAAGCTCACTAAAGCGTCGTCAACATTGCTATCACTTTTACCTTTTTTTCAATTTGTAACAATCTCCTCATTCCAGGGGATTTGTTTCTCTGACTGTATTTGCCAATTCAGGGCACCCCAAATTAATAAAATCAGAATTTGCAGTCACACTTCGTCTTGTACATTTCTGTTTCGTTTGCAAAAACAATGTCCAATATCCACGATATAATACTTGCATAAAAACGGATGTGCTTCCCTAAAAATTACATGTTTGCAGGAAATGTATTTACTTTCGGGAATCTCTAACTCCTATGACGGAATTTGGTAAGGGATACCTCGGGATACTTGTACATTTCTTTGTTTTGACAGGATTGCAAGTATTCAAAGCGCAACATGGGGCATGCCAAACATGTTTCCTCCCCTAACAGTATCCAGAAATGTTTTCCCCAACAAAGTTGCCAAATCATTGTTTCCTCAGCACATCCTCCAAACAGCACCGGAAATGCTTTCTCCCCATCAGAGTTTCCAGAGCATCACGCCTCAGTACATTTTCTTCAAACAACATCAGTAAATGCTCACATCCCCAACTGAGTTGTCAAGCCTCCTCATCCTCAGCAGGATCCTCACAGAAATCTCGAGGAAGATCGTTCAGTGATCTTTCTCTTCCTCAGTCGGTTTGTCTCCTCACCATATAGGTCTATCATTAATCTAATCCCCAAGCAGAGTCATATATCCTATCAGATCTACCATTTATCTCATCCCCAGCTGGGATATCACTTCAGACAGATCAGCCGGAGATCTTCACAGCAGCGGGACCCGAATCCCGAATCGGTTCCTTTTGCATAATCATAGCATCCGCATCATAAATACCGAAATATGCGTAGCATTCCGTCTAATACGGAGCATTACGGCAAAAATCAAACATATTGCATGATCGCAAGTCAGGTTCGAACCCGTCGCCTGTAAATACCAACAATACGTCATCAGCAATATATAAATACCTCTCAACATCCCCAACAGAAAGCCAAAGCGCCCCATTTGCACTCTCAAACACAGATACATGTTCATATGAACCTTTTGACACCCGTCCGTGTCATATCATTCCCCTACAGATAAGCCACAAACACCCTCTTTGCATTCCTAAACACTCTTTTGACACCTGTTCGTGTCACCTTTCCCCAGCATGGTTACCCAAACACTTACTGTAAACCAAACACTTATTATAATACACTCTTATTGACACCCGTCTATGTCATCCTATCCCCACAAATTTCCTGAATACCTTTTACACTCATAAGTTCATAACTTATACACTTTCTCTTCTGACACTCGTCTGTGTCACCTTTCAGCAAGTTGAACACTCGTCCGTGTCTTGCTCATACTTCACAATGCTTGTTTTACTTAAACAGATACTCGTCCGTATCTTGTATATACACTTATTCCCCGCATATTCGGCACTCGTCCGTGTTCGTTGTTAACCAGTTGGTACTCGTCCGTACCATCATCTCTGAACATGCGTCAGCGTTTGTTTTTACCGATACTCGTCTGTATCACGGTCTTAAGGATGCTCGTTCGCATCGTTAATCTATACACAGCATAAAACACTTATACCTTTTATTTCTCGAGCGTAAGCACTCGTCTGTGTTTACCATTCCCCAGTAGAACAACTTTCTCTTATCTGACATTCGTCCTAAGTCAGGATACTTTCGGCAGCCATACCCTGCCAGGTGATCGTCCTTCACCTACGGATGACCATCCCTCATCCCTGTCCCCAACGGAGTCTCCATTATTGGAACCCTTTTATATCCGGCATTCATCCTATGTCGTGATATTTAGCAGCCGTCCCCTGCTAGGTGATCGTCTTTCACCTTTTTGATGATCATCCTTCATCATTTTATCCGATGGCCATCCCCATCGTTGATCTTGTTATCTGACATTCGTCCTATGTCATGATAAACCCTGAGAGCAGCCGTACCCTGCTAGGTGATCGTCCTTCACCTCTTGATGATCATCCTTCATCATGCTTATCCGATGGCCGTCCCCATCGTCGACCTTTTCTATCCGGCATTCGTCCTATGTCGTGATAAAGAGCAATCGTCCCCTGCTAGGTGATCGTCCTTCACCTTTTTGATGACCGTCCCTCATAATTACTTCATTTATTCTCTGAACCTGATGGTCGTCCCCATCGTTACCTTTATTTTAATCCCCAGAGAGCCTTGTTTCTTTACTTGATGGTCGTCCCCATCATGATCTCTTTATTTCCCCAGCATGTCGGCCGTCCCCGTCATTGCTTTATCCCCAGCAGTCGTCCTCTGCTCGATGGTCGTCCTCCGTTGCCTGCATTTTATAATCATATTATACTTTCTTTTACAATTTATGTCCCTTTTCTTCTTCACCCCAGTGAGTGCAAATTTCGGACTGTCTTTGGTATTCAACCACAAGTTATCTTGTTCGTCTGTTAAGCCCGTCGCTTACATCATGCACAGCTAACTCATGCTTGAATAGGGGCAGCTGTAAACACCCCAAATTTGCCCTCACTAAGTTCACACCTTGGCTTGTGATCTTTCATATTTGCATTAGTTTAAGCATATCATGTCATATTGCATTTTTGCTTCACTGCATTAGTTCAAATTCATCTGCATCTAGGGTTTGTGATCTGAGCAATCCAAGATTCATCTGAGCCACTCCAAAGGCCATCAATCATTCCAAGAGGGTCCATGTATGTTCAATCATCATATTATATCCTCCAAATATCAAGGAAGTCAAAGAATCACAAGAACTTACAAAGCATGGAAGCAGAGCCAAGTTTTAACTACATAGATGACCTGAAGTTAGGGTTTTGGTTTCAGAGGTCATAACTCCAAATTGTTTGGTCATTCTTGTTTCTAATAGTCTCAATATGTTATAAGGATCATGTGTACCAAGTTTGATGAAGAAATTCATTGTGGAAGTCATCTGATCACTGGGTAACTTCTTGAGCAAGTCAGAGCAAAATCAGGGCATCTGAGGCCCCTAACAATGGAACCAAAGTGGATTTTTCATCAAATTGAAGTCTTATGATCTTTATTTGATCATTGAAGTGCTTGGAAGTTCACAAAATTGAAGAAAATTGAGCTAAACCAAAAGTTGCCAAAAATGGAAATGACTTGTAATGTAAACTTTCCATTTTGGGAAAGTTTTTCAACCTCCTCTTTCTTAACCAAAAATGCTTCAAATGAAAAATTGTTGGTCATGAAAATTGTAGATTGGATCATTCCCTTTTCAAAAAGTACAAGAACAAGATCTAATTCATTTTGGAACTCAAGATATGGCTTGTCAAAGTTGGCAAAAATCCCATAATTTTCAAGAATGCACCAAAAGGGATTCTTTGCAAAACCACTTGCCAAGACTTTTTGTGACTTCAAACACACTTCAATGTATCATAACATCATAGTGCATTGCCTTTAGATCATAATTGCCTAAAGAATTGCAAGATTACATGCCTTGAACATCAAGATTTCTCAAAAGGGCCAAAACTTCACATATTTGCAAAAGGTCCCACAACTTTGTTTCAACTTGTTGAATTGCCTCCAAATGGATTCTATGGACATCCTTGATCTCAGGTGCACATGGACATGCCAAAAAGCCAGCTGCATCCTTTCCCATACCTCAAGTACAAGAAATGTTGACTTTGTGCAAATTCACCCATACCAATCACTACAGTCCACCACCCACTCTCTGTCCAATCCAGACACTACAAGCATGCCTCAAAGATCATTTTTCATAACACACATAAGCTGAAACCTCCAAGAACTCAGCATTGCCAAAAACACTCCCTCTTGCATTTTCCTTCGAAACTCCCAGCTCACTCACTCAATCTTCAAACCAATTCCACCATTCATCTCAAAATCACTCACTGATCACAAACAAACCATTAAACAGCCAAAAACACCCCATACACCAAACACGATTTCTAACCAGTTGGATTGCTACCACTCAAACCAGCCATTCTCAAAGCTTTCCAAGCATTGCAACTTCTTCAGGGAGGCCATTAGAGTCATTTTGCACCAAGGAAGTGGCCAGAAAGCTCAAGTTTGAAAAGCTTCATCTCAGGTAGTCATCTGAATTCATTTTTCCAGAACCTCTTTTTTATGTTACAAAATGAATAAACATGCTTCACTGATCATTCTGAGCTTTGAATTTTTGAAAATGGTGTAGAAATGAGTATGTACTGAACCTCTGAAATTTTTGTCATTTTTATATTTCTCTTCGAATCTTAGGATTGAGCCATAAGAAATTTATTTTGAGGGTGGATTTGGATTCAGGGAGGTGAGAGGAGTTAATCTGGAGCTTTAGAGCTCCAGAAATAAACTAGGGAGAAAGTTGGATTTTCAGGTGAGGGTGTCACCGGAGAAGATGACCGGAGCTCTTCTCCAGTGACATGAAAGTAATTAGTTTGTTAATTAGGGTTAGGGCTTCTTTTAAATTTGGACCCTTGGATTTCCATCTCCCGCGCGCGTTGTGTGGCTGAGATCTTTTCATTAGTTTTAATTATGGATTAAAGAATTAATTAATTAGGGTTAATGAAATTTGAATACTAGCCATAGGATCTGGCGTGCAGTCAATCCCAAAATCCCCAGAATCAATGTGGTCCCTTAGATTTGCATACTTCTGTTATTTCTAATTTTTCTCATTTAATTTTATACCATTTATTTAAAATAGCAAGAAAATTCCAAAAATAATTTTATTCTGCATTTTTACTTCAATTAATTTTCTCAACCCAAAAATATTTATATTTATATATTTTGCATTTAAAAATCATTTTTAAAACATTTAAATGTTTATTTTAATTAATTAATGAGAATTAATTAATTAAAATATCATTTAGGTTTCTAAAAATCCCAAAAATATTCACATTGCATCTTTAAACATTTAGACACATTGTCATACCATCCACACAAATTTCTTTTTGGTTTTGAACCACCTTTGATAATTTTCTTGAATTTAGGGTTCATAAAATTCCTATTTTAGAACCCTAACTTCAAGAATTCTTTTCTGCCTAACCAAGAATAGTATGACAATGGTTCTTTTTGCATTGATCTTCATTTGACATGTAGTTTCTAGCATAATTTTGTCACAAATTTCTTCTGTATTTTTGATTTGATTTGCATTTTTTCCTTTTAGGTGCCTTAAAACCCTGGATAACTTAGAAAAATCATAACTTTCACTAGGTTAAGAGTTAGGTCTTCTCCTTTGGGGTGTGATATCATATAGGTTTAAGGATCCTTTGATTGCATTTTCAATTTTTTATCTTGTCATTTGCTTCTGTTTTTTTGAGTTTTGCATCTCATGTTGCATGGAAACCCTAATTTCTCATCCTCCTTTGCATACATCTTGCATAATCATTCATATAAGAACTTGCCATGACATTTCATGCATCCACATGACTTCTAAGACATCATAGGACACATTATACTCATGCTTGATCATTGCCTCATCCATTTGCCATGTTATGCATTCATTACATTCCATGAACATTCATAAACTTTCATGCTTCTTTCATGCTTCATTTGCATTCTCATCACTTGTATGATCATCCATTGCACATGACATATATTTGTATCACCTATTAGCTTCATTTACATCATGAACATGCTTCTGGTTTTGGTTTGCATCCTTTCATACATTTCATTTTCATTTCATTTCTCCTTTTGCTAACTTTTCAGGTGGTAAGAACTTTGAGAAGTGAATTTGCCTTCACTTCTCACAATCTCTTCTCATCTCTCTTATGCATTCATTATTGCATTTTACTTTTTCTTTAGAGTGATCTTGCTCATTCATGTTCCTCCTTCACCTTCTTTCTTCAAGTGACTTATCTTCTTAAGTGAAGTAAGTTAACTTGTTTCTTCTGCTTCTCCTTCTTTCTTCTGCTTCTTCCTTGGTGGCTTATTCTTGAAGATCTCTTGCAAGCCTCATAAACCCTAGGAAAACCCAAGCATGATAACAATTAGGGTTTTATTATTCCCCATTAGTTTTACCTTTGTGTCATCTTTTGTGTCTCTCCTCTCATCTCATAATCAGAGACTAAACCTTTAAGGTTTTAAGGCTTTGTGATTAGGGTTATGCCTGCATCCTTCTCTTAGGATGGAGTGTATAACTTTAATCCTAAGTGTTAAACCCTTAATGTGTTTAAATCTCTTAATCAATCCATCTAATAATCACTAAGACAATAAGCTTGTAACTTGGGCCTTGCATTAGGGTTCTAATTCTTCCTTAATTGGTTAAGAAGGACTAACCATAGTGTTAATGGACAAGTCCCCCTCAAGTTGTCTTAAAAACCATAAAATTCATTTCTTAACCTTACCATTAACTAAAATCCACTTTAATAAAGGTTTTGTTTTGTCATGAGGTTAATCCCTAATCATGGATTAAGTTGAGGTATCTTCCTCAACTTAAATGTTCTCATCTATCATCCTTCTATTAGGATGGTGTAATGGGTCCATTAAATCCTTGATTATGGCTTAAACTCATTACTTAACACCAAACAAAAAAATCCAAAAACATTTAAATAATCACAAGTAGGTTAATGATCTTAATCCTACATCATGGTAATTAAGTTTGAGGTGCTTACTTCATACTTAAGGTATTCTCATTACCCCTAATCAGAGGGAGGATGTGATGAGTTTACTAACCTTTGGTTTAGGCTTAAGCTCATTATCTTATGACAAACACAAAAGCAATAAAAGATTGAAAACACAAAAACAAACAATAATCGTCTCCTTCGGGATTCTTTTCTCACCTCATTCACTCATAAACGAGAACTCGTTTCTTCCGTCTAATGCAAGACAGTTTGCACCTGAGCCAGACAAGTCATACACTTGAGCATAGACAAGTAAGCAGTTCATCAGTCAATTTATCTTTCAGTCTCTTTGAGTCGAACTACGGTGTTCTGACTTCCTTATTGCACGAGAGGATACGTAGGCATAACTTAACTGTTATCGAACAAAAGTCTCTATCTCTCCCCCCTCTTCCAGCATTATTCTTTAAGCCTCATTCCTGAGCATTTCACTTCACATCTTTTTGCACGGACACCTACATTCTTTTCCAGCTTTTGCACACAGATAGCACTGACACTACCCCTTTAAGCACAAACTTTCAAGCGTGGATCCCGTCGAGTACGACGGACAATCTGGGTGCTAATACCTTCCCAGGTTGTAACCAACCCCCTTCTCAGTTTCTCTGGTTCGCAACCGTCTTATCCATCTCTTCCTAGGTTTATGCAGCATTACCTTTCCTTCGGGATAAAAATGCCTAGCTGGCGACTCTTTTCATTTCATTTTCTTCTCTCCTTTCACCGACCGTTCGCGCTTGTACCAGGATGCAAATCTTTGGGAGCGACAATAGGCGAGAGAAAAGGTTTTGAATGGCTGCGTCTACCATCTGCGAAAAGTACAACAAATATAATTCCACAGACAAGTAATCACCTTGCATGTACCAACTCTTCACCCAATTTTCGATCCATTTAATACAAAATTTCATCATTACCTTGTTATAAAAAAAATGATGAAGAAAACAACATTAGCTTGTTTTAGAAACAAAAAAAAAATAGTTAACACTCAGTAACCTATGCGGTGTAAACATCATAATCTCCTTCCCTCATTCCTGATACACCAAAAATAGTAAGTGAATAAATATTTAGTTGGAAGCTAACCAATTGGATAAAGTGGCATTTATAAAGGTGTGTAAAGAGAAGCAAAATGGTAACTATCCCATTCAAATATGTTAAGTAGCTTAGTTTGGTTGGAAAAAGTAATTTTTAGACACAATTTGCCCCTAAAATGAGGATGTGGCAAAATTAGAGTAAATGGCATTTAGGAGTTTTCCAGAACAACATCTTTTCTTATATTATAGATATAAACTTATTGTTATGGTTTTAAGGTTCCAACTCGATCAATCTAAAATAAATAAATAAATAATGTATATAATATAATTTTTGAGGATTTCTTAATGCATATCATACGAATTTTAGTCATCACGTAAAAATATATAAATGTTTTTAGATTCTGGAGATATATCTTCTGATGTATTAAATGCAGTTAAAGTTAAAATATTCCAGAGATACATCTCTAGAATATTTTGGAGGTTAAACTGCGTCAGACCTTTCTCCTTCTTCATTTCTCATTTTACTCAAATTTAACTACAAATTCTCACATTTTTTCTCTACACCAAGTCAAAACTCAATCAACAAGACTCAAGGGAATTTCAATCAACATATGTAATATCATAAACAACACCAGAAACATCAATTTCTTGTAAGTTTTTTGAGTTTTTGATAAATTTTTTACTTTTTGTATAAATGAGTAGAAATCAATGATTAAAGTTAGAAATGAGTAGAAATAACATTTAAGATAGTTTAGACATAATGTATTAGATGTTTGTTGGTTGAAAATGATGATCAAACATGTTTTTTTGAGATTGCATGGGGTACATTGACGCCATTGACGCAACTTCTAAGTTGTTGAAAATATCGGAAATGCATCTCCAAAAAAATTCAACATTTTAGTTTCTCAGATTCCGAAGATGCATCTCTGGAATTTATGAAGTATTTTTTTTAGCTTGTGGTGTTGTTTGCATGCACTAATTGTCTAATTTACTTTAAATTACATGCATAATGACTGGTAGACACGATCGACTAAGGCACAGGAGGGTTTCTCAACACGCATCATTGCGGCGGGAAAAGAGTTAGCGAATTTTGGAGGCTGTTGGTCCCTCTGGTCATGCATAGTCATCTACTTCTAGGGTCCGTGCTTCTCCTCATGCCATTCCATCTTCTTCTTCTTCTTCTTCCCATAAGAGACGAGATATACCATCTGACATGTCACTCACTCCATCCACCCGCAGATGACAGATTTCCTTTATTCAAACGTATGAGGTACCCGATTCACTAGTGCCACCTCTTACTGTAGATATTGTTGATCCAATTCCACCTCCTACTGTTGATGTTGCTAATCCAGTGCCACCTCCATAGGGTGAGGCTATTGCGGGTGCTGAGCCAGGAAATTTGGAAGAGGTCCAGTTGATTTGTCATTACTGCATTTGTATCCATACCATACTTCCAGACATATCTAGGAAAGAGAGGTAACATTAGTTAGATTCATTATTTTTTTACGTTATCCAGACCATACTTACATACCATACTTCCAGACATATCTGGGACATAGAGGTAGAATTTATATCCAGACCTTTTCAGGACCGTGATCCGCAGAAGTTTATTAACCACAAGCGGAAGATTGTTGGCTTGCCTCAGCCGAATGAGGATTGGTTTCAGGCAGTTTTGTCCTTATATGGCTTGAAGGACTAGTGCATAAACGATTATACTACGATCAACCACGAGATGCTTAGTGCATTCGTGAAGAGATGAAACTCGATGACCTCATTGTTTAACCTTCCGCATTGTAAGATGTATATCACACTCAATGATGGCTCATGTTTGTTACATCTTATAATCTGAGGGAGATTCCTAGATCATTTGAGGATTACCAAAGACGGGACACTCGAGATGATGGTAGAATATCAGAGGGCTGATCCAGGGGAGGTGAATGAGGATTTGGATAAGACCAGGGATGCTCATGCTAGATTTGAATACCTGAAGAATATATATGAGGTTGAGATCCTTAGAGAACAACAGGCTGAAAGTATATCAGATGGTTCTTTAAGGTGTCACATTCGTACATGGTGCATGTTACTCCAAGAGATCCGTCGAGAACAACTTATCAAGAGATATTAGAGGAGGAGCATTCACATCTAGATCATTCTAAGGATTTCTTGCCAAGGTGTTGTCTCATAATGGAGATGGCGCAGGCATTCATTGACACAAATATCTTCCCTGACGGGTCTGATGTGAGGCGGGTCCTAGATGCCATCTTATCGGAGGCACAAGAAGTATTGTTGTATCGGAGACACGCCATAGTACAATAGGGATTTATGACCAATGAGGTAGACGAGGCAGGGGAGGCAGAAGAGGTAGAGGAGAGATAGTCAGGCATACACAGTAATGTATTAGTATATAATATTACTATGGTCTGTATTTTGTTTTGGCATCATACTACTTTATTGTTCTTGATTGTATGACATTTTTGATATTTATTGGTCTTTTATTTATATATGGCATTTTTGGACCATCTGGATTTATGTACATCTATTTTTTATTTTCGATTGTATGATATAATTTAAATCTTCATATAAATACAGATAAACAAAATATAATGTACCAAGTTCTGATACGTTACAGAGATGTATCTCCGAAATATTCACGGAAATATATCTCTGATCCAATTCACATGTATGTTGGCTTCTGATTGTGATGCATGTAGTATGCTTTAAATTGTTACAGAGATGCATCTCTGAAATATTTCAACGTTCATTCAGAATTTAGTGCGTTCGAAAATACATCTCCAAAAATTAGAAGTATTTAAATAATTTCACATGATGGCTAAAAACATAAAAGATATATTAAAAAATCCTATCATTTTTTAATGTAATTTCATGGAGTGAACATATGTGTTCGATAATAGATATATGCCGGCAGAATTGTCTTTGACCTATTTGTAGTCATCCACTTTGAGAATTAGAGAAAGGGTTGAGGAAAAATTGTATTTGACCTATTTGTAGTCATCCACTTTGAGAATTAGAGAAAGGGTTAAGTTTGTGGGTTAAAGGATAGGGAAGCAATCTTTTTGGGAGACCTTTTGTGTAGTTACAGATGGAAAATGTAGTATTATCTAGGAGCTTGATTCTATAGACATTAGGATATTCATCCGTTTGGAACTATTTTTCATTTACATGAATAATACACAATTTTTTATCTATTTCTCCCAGTAAGTTGCAGTGATACGAGTACATAATACTAGGAGAAATCTACTTGTCATTCCTCAAATTATATCTGACACCCTCCTATTTTTTCTTAATGACAAAACTGACCCTGTGTGAAAAAAGATAAAATTTTCGATAGTAAAAAAAATTATGGTATTGAATTAAATTTCCGGTAATTTATTAAAATTTTCGGTATACCAAAAATTTCAAAATCTTCAGTGCGTTCCAGAGATATGAAATCTACATGTTGATACCAGTAATTTCAGTATATATGAAATTTCTGGTAGTTATATTTATAGGCATTTTTAACGATCATGATTTTACCGACAATTTTATACGGTTGTGATTGCACCGACAGTTTATGTGGTCGAGAATTCTCTCATAGTTGCATAAATATGGGTCCGCTCATGTTGATAAACACATCTTTAGAAATGCCTCTTCCTTAATTTTTGATTAAGGCATAAGTTTACTTCAACGGAGTTGCTCGTCCTATAGAGTTCAAACTCCCTGATGGCACCACCTCTTTTGCCAGTCTGACAGCGAGGTTGAATGAATTGTTGCCTAATGGCGAAAATAGAAATCTGAGAAAGATATAGTTTCATGAAGATTTGGAGGATACAAACGGTAGGGTGAAATACAACTTTATCGAGTTGAAGACCAACAAATACGTCAAGGAAATATGGAGATCCTTTCGCCGTAGGCTAACAAAGGGTCCGATCAAGTTTGATGCAAAGCTGCTAAGATCCGTCGATGATATAATGGAGATGTTGAAACATTCTGAATCGTCTGGTAGTGTTTATATTTTTCTTATTTATTAATCATGTTGTAATGGAGATGTTGTAATGTTAAGTGTTGTATGTTTAAGGTGTTTAAAGAAGACCATTACAATGTAATGAAAATATATAAATAATATAATGTTATAAGAAAGATGTCTGGGTAATATACATATAATACAAAAAATATCTAAATAGGCCCCTAATGGGCTATGTGTGTTAATCAAACTAATGCAGTATAAACCTCACCATATAGGTTTATCAAACCCATGCCCTCATCCATAATCACTACAATCATTTGTAAGTGTTGTTGGTCCTTGGGGTGATGTACTGGAGGAGGAGGAGAAGGCGCGCCACCAAGTACCTGCTCATCAGAAGGTTTATCCTTAATTAGCAGTGGGTGGTGCAAGGATGTGATACAATGAGGTATCTCTCTAAGTATTCATCGTCACACTATGCAAGGTACTGAACAGGTACAACTCAGGCTCTAATGGCACGACCGAAGCTAAGGAAGTGACTTTGAAACCACCAATCAATATCGAAAGACGATGTGTCTAGAAATGCTGGTGGTATAGACTAAACATAGCCATGGTGGCGCATACATCTATCAGGAAGGTGTCAAACAATAAATGTCTCCCACCTCATATATCCTGAATATAAGGACGACTCCTCGAACTCACGATGGACTATATGAACATCACGGTGGACACCTCTCTATAAAGGCACAAAGCAACAGAGCATCCAACATGGTGAGTGAGCAGTGGGAGAAATGATACAGGTCGAAGTCATGTACAATCTTCCTAACCTTCTCAGGCATCGGAATCTTCGAGAAATCCTTTAGCTTGTTGCCATGAGAATGGACCCTCGGGACGGGTTGATCATGTGACAACAAAATAAACAAAATTTAAAATTAACCGTAAAAACAAAAATTAAAATTACCTCGCCCTGCCATAATCGTAGGGCCACGTGCTTACTATACTCTAAGCACAAATCGGTCGATGGGCCCTCTTAGAAATCCTCCATCAGTGTGTACGGAGGGCTCGGTCGAAGGAACCGTGACAAATGTCTCAACAGTGTCATTTGCATCTCTAGTAGCCTCATGCACAACCTCCTAAACAGCCTCCTACATAACCTCCTGAGTAACTGGCAACTCAACCACAAGGGAACTACCTCCTCAACCATCAGATAAACCACTAGATCAACTACAAGAGCATCTGCACTTACCTCATATGTGGCCTGAGATGCAGATCAAACCTCACGACGGCGAAAAGTACAAGGTGCCCGAAAATGATCTTGTTCCGCCTGCTTGACCATCTGCTTCCGATGGGGACCACTCTTCCTGTTCGTAGATGGGACGACTCAGCATTAACATCACAACTCGCATGTCTACCCTGATCAACCTCTCTGTCAGTAATAGTACCGTCTCGTCCTCTAGTTTTCACTACAAACAAATGTAAAAAACAATAAGACATATTTTTTTAACACTACTGGTAGTTTGAAATTCCCGGGAAAAAAACATAATTTTAACATTACCGGTAATTTGAAATTACTGGAATACAACATAATTTTAATACTACGGTAATTCGAAATTCCCGGTAAAAATCAAAATAAATTCTATGAAGTGACTAGTAATTTCAAAATCTCCGGTATTTTTCACCGAATATTATGCAATTACTAGTAAAATATACTAATTATTATGAAATTACCGGTAAAATATACCGGATATATGGATTTACCGGTAAAATGAAGAAAAATGAAATTCCCGATATCGCCCTGAACTTTTGAAAAATGTGTATCTGTACCGAAAATGTGGAAATGAGAGAATGATTTTTTTCAAGGGTATTTTTTTCTTTTCATTCAAAATGAAGGGGTGTCAGGTATAACTGGGGGGTGACAAGTAGATTTCTCTAATAATAGGCAGGCCAAAACATATCGAATTAACTTGTCACTTCAGTTATACCTCACACCCCCTAATCTGTATGAAAAGACAAAATTGATCATGCAAAATATTTTTTCAAAATTTATAAATTTACAGTATTGGGATGAAAATTTCAAATATCAGGGGCGATATCGGAAATTTCGAATCAACTATCGAAAATTTCGAAACGAGTGAATTTTCCTACGAAAATTATATTATTTACGGTATTTTGTCCCGGAAATTTTAAATTTTTCGGTATTTTCTACCGGTAATTTTATAATTTTCGGTATGTTCTACCTGAAATTTCATAATTTTCAGTATTTTCTACCGAAAATTTTAAAATTACTGGTACATAATCCATTGTTTTTATCGGAAATTTCAAAATTTCTGGTAGTTATAAAAATCTCATGGATTTAATAAACTCAGATGACGAGGTTTATAAGTTTGGGTTGCACACATAGCTCGTGGGGGCCTATTTAGATATCTTTTATATTATTTGTATATTATTCAGACATATTTATCATAACACTTTATTAACTAATATTATTGATCTTCCTTAAATTCCAGTGTGAACGTTAACTAACATCTAACAATGGATTACATAAATTAAACGGAAAAAATTTAACACTACAATATGATTAATAAATAAAACCTAAACAATATCAGACACTGACGTTTCGCCGTCTCCATTATGAAGTTAAAGGATCTTCAAAGCTTCACATCTAACTCGATAGGACCATTTGTTATCATACGGCAAAATGATCTTTACATTTCCTTCACATCTTCGTCAGTCTTCAACTCAATAAGATCGTATTTCACCCTCCCGTTAGTATCAATCCAATCATCACGAAACTCGATCTTTCTCACCTTTCTGTTTTCGCCATCAGACAACAATTCATTCAACTTGGAGGCCAGACCCGCAAAAGATGTGGTGTCATCAGGAAACCGGAACTCTACATGAGGAGAAGCTTCGTTGAAGTACACTTCTGTCTTAATTAAAAATTGAGGAAGAGACATTTTCTGATATGTGTTTATCAATATGTGCCCCCTATTTATACAACTTTGTATCTATTCTGAGCTACACAAAATGTCGGTGCAATCGCAGTCATCTAAACTTGTTGGCAAAATCCTTATCATCCAAAAAACCATACAAATAAAACTATTGAAAATTTCACAGTTTAAAATTTCTGATAACACCCCGAAAAATTCAAATATCCGACATTATTTGCAACTTACCGGAAATTTCTAAATTTCCGGTACATCGGAATTTTAAATGATCTATTGAAAATTTCAACATAATTATCGGAAATTCTATAAAACTTTGGTGTGTTTTTTATCCAAAAATAATTTTGGTATTATGAAAAATCGGAGAGATATCAAATTTAGGGAGTGGCAAATTAAAACAATCCACTATGTTACACGTAAAAAATAGTCAATTGTTGGCGACCTCTTATACTAGATTTGTAGTTTCTTGGTGAATTTTTGGATTAAGTTACTATATATTATCCTAGGAAATACTTTACGACTATTATCCTAGACTTGTGTTATTTAATCATTTAGATTATGTTTAAGTTGATATATAGACTTGTGTTATTTAATCATTTAGATTATGTTTAAGTTGATATAATAAAATGTAACGAGGGAGATTTTTTTTAATGGATTCTTTATAATTTGGCAAAACAGAATATAACAAATTAATTTTAGTTTATTTTATTCATTATGTCAAACAAGACTTACAACAATGTTTTTTTTTCTTCCTTTAAAAGTAATGTCTAAGTCTGCGCTATCATAGGTAAAGACAACACTTTTATTTAAGGAAAAAACGATGTCTAAAGGCCCATTTAGAAAACGTTTTTTACAAAAAAATACTTTCTAAATGGACCTTTAGACATCGCTTTATAAAACGTTGTCTAATGTATAATTATAACATTTTAATTAATTTTTGTATTTACCTTTAGATAGCACTTTTAAGGTAGGAAACGTTGTCTAATGTATCCCTTTAAAAGCGTTGTCTAATATATAAATATAAAATTTTAATTAGTTTTTGTATATATCTTTAGACAGTGTTTTTTTGGGAAAAAGCGCTGTCTAATGTGAGCCTTTAGAAGGCGTTTTTTTTTCTTAAAAAACGCTGTCTAAAGTATGCGTATAATATTTAAATAATTTTTTTTATACATCTTTAGAGAGCGCTTTTAAATTATTGCATACACTCAAATTGAATAGAATGAAAATTAAAAGGATTTGATGTAATATTCAAATCTTATATATATATATATATATATATATATATATATATATATATATATATATATATATATATATATATATATATATATATATATATGGGGATATTATTACTTCAGGAGTAAGTTTAATAGACATACTCCAAATTTTAACCCTTGATTTGTATTAATTTAACGACTTTAATTGATCATTTAATATATATATATATATATATATATATATATATATATATATATATATATATATATATATATATATATATATATATATATATATATATATATATATATATGAAAATATTTTTCGACATGAGTAATCAATCAAAGTCGTTAGATTAATGCAAATCAAGGGTTAAGATTTAGAGTAAGTTTATTAAATTTACTCCTGGAATGAAAATATCCTCACTCATATATATATATATATATATATATATATATATATATATATATATATATATATATATAAGTGGAGATATTCTTACTCGAAGAATAAGTTTATGAAATTTACTCCACATCATGATCATTAGACCTTTTTTAATCAATGACCGAAAATAATAAATAATTAAATATGGAGAGAGAATAATTACGACTTATTTTCAGTCATTGATTAAAAATGATCTAATGATCATGATGTGGAGTAAGTTTAATAAACTTACGGCTTTTTTGAAGTAAGTTTAATAAAAATGATCTAATGATCCATACTATATATATAACAACCAAACGAGCAACAAGTTGTGCAACTACATTTTTTTAGATGACAAAATCAATTATCCTAAACACTATATTCATTATCCTATTTATTAGACTTTTTTTTACTGAAATACCCTTGTTTTTAAAAAAAATCTTCATATAACCCACTTTTCAATTTAATTTCTTATCTACCCCACTTTTGGACAATTTTAAGAGGAGTCTCCAATCAAAATGACGACCATGTACAAACTTAAAAAGGTGTCACCAATTGGACTGAAGACACCATATACAGTCTCCAATCCAATTGGCGACTATGTGTAAAAATAGGGAAGGGTCGCCAATTGATATGGAGACATGGTTCTAATTGAAGTTTGGCTATAAATAGTGATGGTGTACTCAATTATTTTCACATTTCTTCTTCCATTTCTTCTGATATACAAGTAATATTGATATCATGTATACGCGCCGCTATAGGAAAGTGATTTTTTCAAGAGAGAAGCATATGATCGATATGTTGTTCTGTAATATCCAAAATCTCAATCAACTGCAGAGGGAGTTGAATTGGTGGTTAGAAAAAGAAATTGGTGAAGGTGAAAAAATTCGCAGTATTGAAAGATATGATAGAATGCGTGGGTGGGTGTGGGTTAAGACTGACACGGAAGCTATGAAAATGATGTTTGGACCTAATGAAATCAAGTTGTTTGTTATAATTAGTTAGAAATATTGTGTTTAGTTGTTGTATGTGTTATTTATATTAAGTTTATTTAAGTTATTGTGATGTTTGTTGTTAACATTGTTGTAACAAAAAGTTCTTAATATATTAAAATATAAGGTTACAACAAGTTCTTATTGTGCAGAGTTGGATCTGACATTTGGACATTTTTTCTTATTGTGCCCAGGTTGACGACATATACTACACAATCTTATCATTTTATCAACCGTATCCATTTATGTTCTTATACGCGTGTTGTTTGGACAATCTTTTTTCTTTCTTCACATTCGATCGTTGTGTCAAACTATGTCCCCTTGGTATGGAGGTCAATATTCCTCCATTGGTAACACTGTGAAGCTTTCGTTGTAGACATTCATCACATTAACAGTCTTGTAAACATCCGATAGGTAGTTGTACGGGTCCTGACGAGCATGCGCGCATGCCACAATTACATGAAAGCAATGTACCCGGAAGGCCTGGTACTTGCCACAATCACACAAGCATGTGTCTAGTCTGACATCATATTCTAAAAATGGCATTCCTTCATTGTGATCAATTGTTTCCTTAACATTGAAATTTCTCCCATGACGGTCAAAGTTTGTGACTGAATATGTGTTAGCCTTGATAGTTTCATCTTTCATAACTTTCATTATGCATTGATTGTAAACTTGACCAGACATTAACACTGCATTCCATTTTTTTCATCTTGATGCAAATTGAGATGTCAACCTAAAATAGGTTGATCTTACCACTGATGTTATAGGTAGGTTTCTAATTCCTTTGAAGACGTCATTCATGCATTCCACAAGATTTGTTGTCATGTGGCTCCAACGACATCCACCATCAAATGTCATTGTCCACTGGAATGTTTTCCAACCACCTTCCTGCATCTGCATTTGACAATCTAATTTCATCACGGTAGTAATGAAATGATGGTTGAGTTAAAGCATACCCTGCATTCACAAGTTTTTTGCGAAGGTTCATGTCTTTGATTGCACGCATGAAGTTTTGTACGATATGCCTAAGGTAATAGACTTGGTTATTGTAAGCACTCTCAATAACAACATGCCTATCTGAAATCAAACAAATATTGGCTTATGGAGCAACATGTATTCTGAGATTCTTAAGGAAGAAACTCCAAGCAGAAGTAGTTTCACCTTCAACTAGAGCAAAGGCAATGGGAAATACATTATGATTGTCGTCTTGTGCAACTGCCATTAGCAACATACCCTTGTATTTTCCATATAACCATGTTCCATTAATCTAAATAATAGGTTTGTATAATGCAAAACCTTGGATGCATGGTAGAAATTCCCTGAAGAGTTGGTGAAATATTATATTTCCATCAACAATAGATCCATCTGGCCTACATGTCGAAACTGTCTGCATGATTACAACAGTCCATGGTGTTTGTGTCTTAAGTGCCATCAAAAATCATGGAAACTCTTTATAAGAATCCTCCCAATTTCCATACACATGTTCAATGGAATTTGTCCTTGCAATCCACACCTTATTGTACGACGGAGTATAATTATTTTTTCAGACAATATGAGAGATTATTATACTCACCTTCACTGATGGATCCTTGTTGACAAGCGGCAAAATGTCTCGACATATCAAGTCAGCACTTAATTTTTGGTGATTCTGGACAATGTTAGTGGCAGTGCAAGTATGTGGTGGTTCTAATGAAGTTATCTTCCAAGAATCACTTTTTTTACTGTAAGACGCATCAAGCCAAATTTTGCAAAGTCCGTTACGAAAAATAACGACATACCTTCTTGAATCGCTTCAATCCACGTTGAAATCAACAAAATTATCCATGTGATATTTTATAATAGCTCTTATGCATTCTTCCTTTGTACGACACTGGTCTCCCTCTTTCAATTCACCCACAAAGCGTTTATACGGGTTGAAAAAAATCTACGGAGACATCATCATCATACAACTCCAAATCTGTCATATGTTGAGGAGGACAATATGACTGGTGTTAAGGGACTGGATAGGCGTCATATTCAGTGGTGGTTCTCAATAGATGATTGAGTTGTGTCTCACTTTCTTCTTCTTCGTTGTCAATGATGTTGACTTCCGCTGTAATTTCACCTGAGTATTCCATTTCAGTTTCCTCAAAATCATAATGTTTTGATTCATTGATGATCTGAGATTATTGAGATGGAAGATTTTGCTGAAGTATAACGTACACCTCAATAGAGTTGAACCCAGAATGTTCGTGACTAACGAACATATTCTCAATGTCTTCATTATGGCGAACTTTAAGTGGATAAAATTTAACGTGGTTGGTATAAAAAAACAGGGTTTTGATATATGATTTGTGATATAGGACCATACCCTAATTTTAATTCTAACTTATCTTTAAAGTGCACAAAATTTGACTTTCTATTGAGTGTAAGTCGAACAACATCAGTGTTTTGAAAAATGAAGCCATATTCATCAGAGATAAAAGTCTCTCTGTTGTAGTGGGCGTTAACAGAGTATCTCGATGCAGATGACATTCTTAATTGGTGTAGATAGAAACTATTATGGTACAGAATTTGAATTGCACTGCATGGTACATATTTAAATATGCATGGATCATTAATGGTGTCTCCATTTGACTTGGCGACAACTTTACATTTAATACATTGTCGCCATTCAAATTGGCAACAACTTTAAAGTATCTTAATTCCTATGCATGCAGACTGCAAGGCTATACATAGCCTATGTAAGATTCCCATGCAGACCCTTCCATACACATGCACTTGTAAGTCTGAGCACAACAGGCCTCAAAATGTGTGGTCAACGTCTCCACTTGACCTAGCGACCATGTTTAAAAATTGTTCTTTGTAGCCAATTGATATGGAGAGATACTCTTGAGGAATATGTGAAAGTATGCCCTAGCATACCCTATAAATGCAAGAGGTTTGTTTCTTGTAGACTCATCAAAACTATTCAAATCTTAATTATTCCTTTTCTGATTATTCCTTCCTCGATAATTACTTCCCAGATTAATCGATGATCTGACACATTGTCGCTATTGACAATGGGTGAAATGCATAGAGTCACAGTCGCCAACATTGCAGATTATGTACGTTCATTTACAAATTTTATTTTTTCATTGTCTCATTTAAAATTATATTTTTTTCCATTGTCTCATTTTTAAATGTCTCATTAACAAATTTTTAATTTTTATAGGATGTTTCTAGATTTCGTCCTCTTGCCCATGAATATGTTTCCCCCGACGTTTTAATCGAACCTTATATTGAGATTGTCGATTTCAGACATGTAAGCAAAATCATGTCTTACTCATTTGATGCAAAGTTTACACTAGCTTTGCAAGAGCGGTGGCGTCCAGAGACACACACTTTCTTTTTTCCAACGACTGAATGTACTGTCACTTTAGAAGACGTGTACATGTTACTTGGGTTGCCTATTGATGGTAAGGCAGTCAATGGATAGACAAACCTTGCAAATTCAATTTGCATGAAACTTTTGGGTGTTGACTTGTTGGAAGAAAATCACAAAGGCCAAGGTATCTTACTTTCACGTCTCAAGGCATATTACCATACTCTAATTTTAAATGAAGACTCTACATAAGAACAAAAAATAATTAAAACTAGGTGTTATCTTATGGTTTTATTTGGTTCATTTTTATTTCCCGAAGGCACTGGTTCTTCTATGCACGTTATGTATTTACCATTACTAACAAACCTAGAAAGGACTATGGAGTATAGTTGGGTTTCCACATGTTTGTCCTATTTATATAACTTTTTATGTAAAAATGTAACGAAAGGCACATCTACATTTTCTGGATGTGTCGTTTTGCTCAAAGCATAGGGTTGGTCTAGGTTGTCATCCATTGCCCGGTCAACGAAAACGCCTTCTCATTCATGTATGCTCAAAAGTAAGTTAATTGTTTCATATTAATTAGTTCACTTTATTATTTCATTTTATTCATTATTGTTTATAACTGATATATTTAAATTATTTTCTATGTCAGATGGTCGGCACACGGTATGACTTACAATAGATGCCCAAGACACTGTATTATTCAGTACCACAATCTCTTGGATCACCTTATTGTAGCGGTAAAATCATGAGTGTAAGCTATTGGTTAACTTAACTCAAGGTAAACAGAGTTGTCACCGTGCTTTTTTTTATTCCAAGTGGATAAGGAAAAAAGAGCGAACAAATCCTAATGAATCTAAAAGAAAAAGCTAAAGAAACAAGCAGAGAAACAGATAAGGGGATATGTTAAAAAAATGGGAAGGTTTTACATACCCAAAATGTTTGTGGTACTCCACGGGAGCCCTTTCAAAAATTTATTGCTTTTGGTTTGACAATTGAAATTCTGGTATGACAGTCTCAGATGTCGAATATGATGTTGAGACATCTTATATGTTACATATAAACATGGCAAGGCACAAACGGAAGCACTTTTAAAATTATGATATATCAGATTCAAACATTCTTCAAGATGTTTAAACATCTGATATGACATTCAGCACACATACTGCATAAATAAACTGAAAGCTGTAAAGAACACATTCAAATTGTTAACCCAGTTCGGTGTTAACTCATCTACTTTGGGGGCTACCAAGCTAGGAAGTAAATCTACTATGTAGTATTAATTCAAAGACTTCTTAGCAAACACCTACAGTTTACAGTCTTCTCACTTAATCACTACCCGTGCAACTTCTACTTAGGAACTCCTAAATATGATAAACACATCTCACTTCCAATCACCTCAATGATGTCTCATAGTCCCAACAGTCAGTTGTTGTTATTGATGGCTCTTTACCTACACCAACAATTCAAACCAGAAGTCACACTTCCATGACAACAACTTAACCTTGCTTACAAGCTTCAGTTAAGAACAATCCACCTCTTACTTACCAGCTTCGAGGTTTACAAATAAAACATCCACAACATAAACATTGTTGCCCACGGCTGCCACAAGAACACAACCCTAATGATATGATCTTTTACATTTTCGGTTGGTTGGTTAACCTAGGTTACAAGGTTTCTATTTATAACCTATTCCCAACTGGATTTGTGCCTAAAAAAATCACAACAATAATTGCAACAAAAATGCAGAAAAAATATGCTACAAATATACAAAAAGATCTTCAAATAAACAACTTCCTAAAATATCTCTAAATATAGAAACTTTATATTTATTCAATATTTGAAATTTGTCTTCAATGCATATTTGAGTCTTCAATATCTTTTACAATCAGCGCCACTTGGATTGATTTAAATCTTCAAAATATTTTGTTTCTGTTGAAACCAAAACAGAAACTTCAATCCATATTTAGCAGTTCATGATATCGAATGATCTGTCTTTACATCTTCTTTAACATGTTGATTCAGATTTTGAAACATTTCAACACAACATGTTTGGGTGCACAAAAGGACTCTTTGCTTAATGTTACCTTTAGTTTGAAAAGATCTTGTACATATACATTGATGTTATATTTGTTTTATAAAATTAAGGTCAATCCTAAAAGTAAGAACAGACAAAAATGATTTGTTAAAATATATTGAAAAGATGAGAAGAGAGATGTTTTGTTTAAAGATTTTTGTGTTTGATGAGACATGCGTCTCATGCCTACGTACCCATAACGTGCAATGCGGGATCAAAACCTTGTAGTTCGTGGTACAAATAGTGAAAATTAATGTTTTGGATTGATTTTAAAATGAAAAGATAAGTTGTCATTCTTTAGCGAATAATTCCGATAGAAAGAATGAATCGTATCTAAACATGTGAAAATGGTTAAAAGGAAAAATGCGCGAGGGCACAAAAAGGATTGAATGAGTTTTTCATTTTTAAGTCTTTTGAAAAAAAGTTTCGATATGCTTATGTGGTTTAGCATTTATTAAGAAAATCAAAGAAAAAGTAAAATCGCTTGACCTATGTCAAGGTTTAATTATGAAAGCGGTTTAAAGTTTGAAAATAAAGAAGTTTTTGAAAAGAGAGAGAAGTTTTGAAAATTAAAGAAGTGGGAAGAGATGAAGAGGCTATCCTAAGACTTAAAGTAAAAGTTAAAGTAAAAAAAAATCTAACTACATGACGAACATTCTTCGAAACATAAACAACAATAGGACTTCATCTTCATAAACAAGTGAACCAAATCAAGGCTAAGGTCTTCAATCCATAATAACTCGAGCAAAAGGAATGATCATAAAATCTAAGTCCAAAACTCCAAGTCCAATGCAAAGGATAGTGGCCATAGTCTAAGATTAAAGTCACATGTTTTTTAGAGGTTTAAACCTTTATTAATATTTTTGTGTCCAAATGGACAAAAGAAAACACACAAAAATAAGAATATAAACATAAACAATATGATGAATGATAAAGCATAATAAAAGAGATAAGGTAGTGAGAAAGAATTTAAAGAGGATAAGGTGCGAGAAGGAATTAAAATGTTAGTATAGTAATAGTAATAATAATATGTACATAATAATGGTATGGTGAACTTAATCATCCACAACCAAAAGAGTAACAAGCCATTTAATGCCAAAACCGAAAAAGACAACCGGTTCCGCTTAGTATCTTACACTATAGTGATTAACCGAGATGGTTAGATCCAAATTCAATGAAACTTGAAAGATGATTGGGATACCCAAAGCAACCACGCATCAAGCTTCAAAAGTCGTGGATCTTAACGCAAAAGACTAACCACTTTGGGATTACGCGACCATCACGAAGTCCGGTCCATGAAAGTGCAAGTATCCAATTGGATTTTTATTCCGAATTCAGGACATATTTAGGTCTTTGTTAAGCAACCTCCAAGTAATTTATGGAGTAATTACCCTACAAATGAGGTCGACCAATACCAATTAAGGTTAACGATGTTAGTGTTAATACACACGAGATAAACGATATGTAAATCGTCATCCAAACGCAATGCCGCACAAAAATAAAGATGAATACCAAATTAAGTTACACTTATGGTATTCTTTCATCTTTAAGTTCAATCACTCATTTTGGTGGATTCAAGTATGAAAATATCTCACTAATGCAAAGTACCTAAAGTGAATTAAATAATCAACTTAGAGGTATATTTGAACTAATGAATATTAACCACACTAATCTACCCCCAAAATCCATTGAATTTAAAGAGAAATTAGTCCCAAAAATGTCTCCCAAGGTAAAAATAAGAATGAGGAAGAAGAAGAAGCAAAAGGAACCAAAACCAAATAAAAAACAAGCCAAAAACAGCTTTTGGAGCTATGTTAATCGGTTAACACATCTAAATTTTCAAATCTGGCGCAAATTTACACTAGTTAACTAGTTAACCATTTTGTACTGAAAATGGTTAATCGGTTAACACTGAACTAGTAGTAGAAAATTAGCCAAAATTCAACATGATCCTCTTTTAAAACCACTTTCAAAAACCATATGATCATGAACTTAATTGGCACGTATTTTAATGTGAAAAAAACACTGAAATCCCTGCAATCAAACAACAATTTATGATCCAAAGGATCAACAACCAAAGGAACCAAAGATATACATCTTGAATGTTGGTGATGAAGGTAGAACCATGGAAGAAGGTGAATTACCAAGAACAATCTTCAAATTGATCCAATACCAAGCTTGGTCTACTAAATTTGAGAATAAAATAAAAATAATGAAGGTTTGCTCAAAATTAATCAAGAATTCAATGTGAATTCTTGATAACTTTCAAAAGAGGTAAAAATAAGCTTTGGTGAATTTTGTGGTTTGGGAAGATAATTGGCAAGGAATTTTTTTGGCTATCAAAAGCTTCCAAGAATTTTTTGCAGGGTGAATTTGGCTATCAAAAGCTTGAAAAATGAATGAGAAAAGACCTCTATTTAAAGAGTTTAGGTATGAGAATTTGGTGGAACGAAGCTTGCTTTGAAAATTCAAAATTTGGAGGGAAATATAAAAGAGTGGTGATTAGTGAGGGTTTATGGTGGGAAATGATCAAAGTGATGTAGAGAATTAAGAGGGAAATGGATCTAGAATATTCCAAATGAGATCAATGGCTAAGATATGCTAAAGTTGAACAAAATATTCAAATTTTGCACTGGTTAACCGGTTAACACATTGGTTAACCTGTTAACCAAGTCAAATTTTGAATATTTTGTTTAATTTTGATTGCTTAAATGTTTCGGCCCGATTCTTTTACGTGTCGAAGAAGGCATGGAAATAAACACACGAACCTTGGAATTCCTTGAATAAATCAATTGAATTAGGAAATCCTTGATCAGATAAATTTGAATTAATTACGGATCAACTTCGACATTTATCTGTGAAATTCATTCGAGTTGTGGGACTGCTATTTTTGGCATTTTTGACCTAAAAAGGATTAATAAAAGAAAACAAAAATATTTTTTGGATTTTAATTAATGGTTAGTAAACATGCACAGGTAAAAGAAAATAAAAACAATGGTGATCCCCTGTGAGACATAAACCCGCAACTAAAAAGGATAAACGGACCAGTGTGTGATCTTGTTTGTGTGTAAAAAATGCAAATGAAAATATGAAAAATCTTAGGGTCAAAAATTAGGGTATGACACTTACGCTTGCAGATGTAATATCAATAAATTAATCAATTTATTTTTACCCATAACATTTTCTATTATCTAACAATTTTTTCTTGTACAGTTCATTTGGCGTCCATATCTAGGAATGTACCATGATCACCTAGTTAGAGATGAATATGCATTTGTTTGGACTGCATGTGTGTCGATCATCAGATTCACCACTGTGGAGATGCACAATAGTGATCGTGTCAAACTCCAGTTCGGAATGCATCAAAACATCCCAGATCTCCGACTGATCTTGGTCAATGACATCTAAAAAAAGTCAACGACCAATGGGGCTATAATAATTGGAAAGACTTTGCAAAAACTGAGCGTCGTAAATGAAGGAACCGTCACTAGTATGTCTTACGTGAATCGGTGATGCCAACCCTGTCTATACCAACTAATACTTATATGGTTTGGTATAGATCGGTTGCAACTAGTTTTCTATCCGAAGATAGGTATCTACATGACCCACGTCAGACTACTTACACACAAGAAGCTACCACGTCTAACCAACGAGGAAATTATTAGCCTTGTTACTCACAACTTCCTACCCAACTAAATTATTGAGCGACAAATACATAAACCCACTTTCCAAACATGTCAGACACCTAACCACAATACCAAGAGCGCACTCCTTACCATGTCCAACAAAATGACTATTATCAATACACTCAAACATCACGCCATAGCCGACACACACAAACATCACCCCACAACCGACAAACACAACCATCACAACCACTCTATGGCTTTCAAACACCACAACCATTTCAACCTTTCACCAACGAAGCCTTCACACCAATGTCCCATTTCAATCGTCCAAGTCGCACACCAATGACCCCATCATCACATCCAAACTACACTGTCATGGGTCACGACCTCAGTTACGGCATGTCGTCTTTCCATACACAAGACTTCGTAGAGATGCAAGAATTACTAAGGGAGTCTAGCGATGTTCCGGAGAGCTCAACTCCACGAACACCGGGAGTGAATCAACATCGAGTGGAGCGAGTGAGGGTACCTAGGGGATGTGGAACCGGCGGGCGGTATGACCAACCTAACTGTGCTCATTAAATTATGTACTTTTAATTTTAATTAATTATTAATATCATTTTATTTTTCATCAATTATTAAAGTTTTTTATTTTTAAATAAATTTTGTAAATACACATTGTCTCCAATTGAATTGGCGATCATTAACAATATTTCAACATAGTCGTCAATTGGAATTGAGACTGCATATGGTGTCTTCAGTCAATTAGCAACACCTCTTAAGCACAATAAGCAGTCGTCAATTCATCTGAAGACTGCTCTTTATTTTTTTAAAAACTGGGATACTTTGAGAATATTTCTGAAAACTGGATTATTTAAGAAATTTTCTTAAAAAACAAGAGGATTTGAGTAAAAAAAATATATTCATCACTCTATTTTATTTCATCTCATATCACCTATCCAAACAAACCCTAAGTTACATCCATAAGTTATCCTATTAAAATTGTAAGAGTTGAAATTTTAACATCTATAGAGAGCCGATGCCCATTTTTCAAATTTAACTCGAGAGGTAGAATTTTGTTTCCTCAAAATGCCATAAACACTGTCACTAGTTTGAATAAATAAATTAAAATTATAAAATAAAACAAAGTTCAATTCTTCTAATATTCTTAATTTCTAGATTTATTAGTCACTAATAATCTTTGCATAACCCTACATAGTTTCAAAACTTTCCTCAAACATAATATAGTATAAATAGAGTATATTAATGGATTTACTTTACTTTAAATAAGTGTGGAAAGTATTTTAAGAGATGTCACATAAAAATATATTTGATAAATAGATTGTTCTAAGAAACGATGTGACAAACTGTCACTACATAGAGAAAATAACTTATATAAAGGCATCCACAAATGTCTTCACCAAGTCCAGAAGAGATCCCCAAATCAGTTTATGTATATAACAAGTTGGGTTCATATAGTTCATATGATTCAGGAGGTGAGAAGATGAATACAAAATCATGTAAATCGTGTAATTATATTTTAACTTTGTTAGTATATTAAGTAATTACAATTAATTAAATAACTGTAAATCTTTGTATTTATGACTTATTGTGTAAACAACATCCATAAGTGTGTCATTCAGACACACGTGATTCATCGCTTTCTTCTTCCTCATCACCAAGAGTGATTTTATTCAGCTGAACCGAATAAAATATGTACCTAAAGAACAATCCATATGGAAACTACCATCAAACAAAATTTACAGAAGAGGTTTAGGCTACAGCACCAAATGAATTGTCCCCTTGGTTGAAACTATTTCCACTGGACTGGAAGTAAGAAACTGCTGCCAATATGACACGCAGGATCAGAATTGCAGCAAATACAGTGCCGCCAATGTTGCAGATAACCTGCAATTCATATTCAATATTCAGTTATTCACCGATTGATGTTAGTTACTACTAGTGCTTAATAACACATTCTCCAGTTATAAAGCAAAGAACTTTTGTGGAGAAAGATTTACAAAATTCCAGAACCATACTTGAGTTTTGCGCGCATATAGCTTCTATGACCCTAAATCTATGCGAGTTAGCATAAACTACACAAATATCTCAAACTTCACATATTATCTCCTCCCACATAACTCACCTGGGCGTTACAGTTGCCCGGGCATTACACAAATCCATGATCTAGTATGAGAATCAATGAAGGAGTGTACAATGTGCATGGAGCATAAATAATGTGCAAATAACATTTCAATCCTTTGTGCAAATACTAGTATGACAAATACTATGATTTAGAGAACAACAACCGAGCCTTATTCCACTAATTGGGCTCGGCTACATGGATCAACTTCCGATAATGTTCTATCTAAGACCATACTTCTCTCCTTCTTAATAACTTCTCTTATAGTTTTTCTAGATCTTCCTCTACCTCTAACTATTTGACTCCTCTTACCACATAATCTACAAGTTTTTCTCTACATGTTCAAACCATCCATGTCTATGATTTAGAGAACACCAGGAGAAAATTTCGTTCAACATGTTATTGGTCTTAAACCACTGTGGAACACAGCGATGGATGGAGTACATTTTATGAATTTGTCTCAAGAAACTGTAATCATTTTATTGCAAGCCCTCTCTTTCATCTCTTATTCACATCACGAAAATGCTTGTTTACATTCAATTGTTTACGAAAAGCAAAATGATGATGAAGATGATTATAAAAGTGAAGTAAAACAAACTGAGGTTTCGAGTCTTTCGACTAGCCAAGAACTCTTCATTAAGCCACACAATATTGTAGAACCAATAAATACCTCAAGAAGTGCTTTGACAACAGAAAGCGAAGCAAGTAGCAGAGTCCCATCAACAGCAAAAGAAACCTGAATTCCCCATCAACATGGAAAGCAAATAGAGAAATCATTCAATGAAACATTGAAAGATATATTCCAGTGCCTAAAGGGAAACTAAGCCACATTCCACAAGCATAAATAACTGCATGTTAAATTAACTTTTTTTCTTATCGATTATATTAACACGGAAATACGACACTGACATTGGAACCGGAAAAACTTACAAGCTGAGGAGAAAACACCGATGGCAAAACAGAACGAGAAGCCTTTTTAGCCTTTCTAGACATCTTCTTAAACATACTCTGCAAGAATTTAATCAACAAATCAACGCTACTCTCTGCATCATCTTCATCACTATCATCTTCAATTCCATCATATCTCCCAAAAACACCATCCACCTCATACGGTTCTCCTCCTTCACTCGAGTTATTCAGCTACAAATCACAGATAGTGTAAAGATATGAATCGAATTTCAACTAATTGATGAGTTAAACGTATACAAATTATCATGTGTTTATTTATACCTTGCTATTGCAATTGATGGTTGTGAGATTTGAACGGCGATTGTGGATGAGTTTGGAAGTGAAGGGTTGGTGGTAAAGAATGTGGACATTGTTTGATGAGAAGTGGCGATGGGTGGAGCGTGGAGAGCGCGTGAGATTGATCCACTGGGTTGTTGTTGCTGTAGATGTTGTTGCTGCCATTTGAGACTGAAAATTGAAGATTTTGTTTGGATGAATCGTTGAGATTTTTTTTTGCCTTTTTGGTGTCTCATACTTTAGTATTAACCCTCGGACACATTTGTATGTCGTTCTGAGTGACGCCCTAAAAATTGGGTTATTTTTATTCCGGAGATGCATCTATGAAATATTTCAAAAAATATATTAATAATTGATCAGTTCAGTAGAAATTTCAGAGCTACATCTCTAGAAGTTTGGGTCGGATTTTAAAATATTTTGTCACCTTTGCATATCAAATATTTTTAGAGATGCATCTCCAGAATAATCTGATAAAAGAAATAATTGCATGATCACACATCCATTGTTGTCATTGTTTTTTCTTCAATACAAACCCTCATCAGAAACTCCTCCATTCTCAATCCATTTTTCACTTCAAATCTCAAATTTTGTAGTTCATCACATCAAAGGGAACAAAAGAAGATAAAATGCCAGGTAAAGATCATTTATATCTGATCGCTCCTAGAGATCAGAATCTGAGGTGAGCCACAGATGTTGATGATGATGCTCGGTCGTCGAGGAGAGAACAGGGGTGTACAGGCAAGACACTTTGATGTCAAAGTAAGACAGGGCAGAAGAGTGAGCAAGTACGAGTAAAGAGAGTTAAAAGAGTGAATATTGGACACATGGCCCTCTCAAGTAAGAAGGTTTATATAGAGCCCTCATCACTTAGCTATTGGTCCCTATTTTGGGTCTAGATCGTGGATCCCCCGAAAATAGGTAACTGCCGGAAACTAGTCGTTGCTCCGAGCCTGTCTGGTCGGATGGATGTGCGTCGAGCATAGAGATATCCGAGCAGGAGCCACCTTTGGCTGAATCTGGGCGACTACTCCGGGTGTCGGATAGAAGTCTGAAAAAAGCAGAGGAATCTGACCATGGATAAACGTGGTTGACAAATCCTCCTCAGTTGAGGGACATAAAGTAAGTGGGTCCCCCTTGACATTGGGATATTGGGCCGTCCTAGATGCAGGAATGGATTGGGTCATGCCTAGTCATTGGGTCATTCCGAAATAGGAGCCCCCAAGTTGTTGCTTCTGATCATAAAAGCAATGACTTAAGGGTGGCTCATTATGTACAGGATGAAAACTGAGACTTGTAAGATTTTTTTGTCCCAGTCCGACTAGGGGTGTGCTCGATGGCATCTGGACGTTGAGATGTGATCGACAGACGAGGAGCTCAGCAACTGAGTGTATGCAAAAGAGTTACCTCATGCATGCGCCTTGGGAAGCGTGTGCATTTAATGCATAATGATGGCTAGCCTATGGTTGTCCCTAGGTCATGAGTGTGTCATTGATAGATCTTAGACCATATGTGCTCGCACATGTGCTGCGGGAGGCTATAAATAGGACAACGGAAACCATTTTCACACTTTTTCGCTCATTGTCCCTCTGCTCAACAATGCTCATATCTCTTCAGGTCTCAAACTCCGTTGTGAACCATCATCCGTCGCTGCTACTACCGAGGATAACCAACCGACCATCTCTCTAACTTCTAAAAACGTGTAAGTTTTGTAACTTTCTTGCTTTAAGATAGATTTTGATCTTCACTTAAGGATATCTCCTGGTCTTCAGTTAGTAGAGATGCATGCGACTATGGCTAGTTTTAGGGTTTAGAAGACCTATTTAGTGGACTATTAGGGCTTCTAATACGGCACCCTCCGCCTTCGTCTGGTGGATGGCCAACTTTGTTCATCGTCGTTGCGATGAGTAGAGCCTCTAAGGACGTTTTTCCTAGCCTTTTCACGGCGGCTCCAGTTGAACTTCAATTGGAGTTCTGGGTCCTGCGTACCGAGGAAGTTGCACTCCTTGTGAGTTGAGAGTTTTTCGCTTGTGAATTTCTCTCCTCGTGTGAGCTTGTGGATGTACTTCTGAGGATACAAGCATGAGTCACTTTGAATAAGGGCTTAGGTCAAGGATATCGTCCTCGTTCCTCTGCACGCCCCTTCACTTGATTAGTAGTATAAGGGTGGATTTGATTTAAATCATTGAATTCACGTTTTCTTTCGTTGCTTTTCAGGTTCAAAGATGTCTGCATAAGCCCCTGACTTCATGCTTGTATAGGAACTTTTTGACGACACGACTTCATCTTCTAGTAGCTCCGAAGGAACTGCTCCTGAAGAGATTGCTTTTAAACAAACTGATTCTGAGGAAACTCCGAAGATAACCCCCCGGAGGAGAATTACATCGAGCGGGAAGTCCCTATCGAAGACTGGGCTTCCAGAGAGCCTCTTCATATCTAATCAGTCTATGATGTGCCCCAAGAAGGTCCTGACCCTGTGGTCAAGGATCCCGAGGATTGGTGTATTAGGTACCCTGATGTCGGGGATCGCATATGCTCGTCATATGGGCCCAATAAGTTAGCAATGCATGGTTTTATCTTTAAGGAGCTTAAATTCAGAGTCTCGTTCTCGGACTTCCAAACGTCCGTCTTTGCCCATTTGGAGCTGGCACCCTCGCAACTCCACCTGAATTCCTTCACAGATTAAGCAATTTAAAATCATTTATCAGATTAAGCAATTTAAAATCATTTATCAGAGTAAAACTCATATAAAAGGGCATCACATTTACTTCTAAAACTCAAAGTTCAAAACATCACATAGAGTCTTGTCCCGTAACACGGGTTCATAAAATCATAAACAACATCATAATTATTTTCTCAATAAATATGTAGTGGAAAACCAATAAGTCATAATATCTTCTTTATAAAGCAAAACTCAAGTATTATCTCAAACACCATTTTATCAAAATACTTAAAACAAAACTTAAACATCTTAATCTAATTAAAACATAAACACTCAAGCAAAACCCATCCCAATGTACTGGACACGGAGCAGGACTCCACTTCTAACTAACTCGACGACTCATTATCTCTGAGTTAAGCACGCACCGAGCTAACCTTGATTATCTGCAGAATGGCATAATAGACCATCACCAGAAGGCAGGCAGGGTGAGTAAATTCACATTCCATAATATAATATAGAAATAAGAATTCAAAACAAAACAACAACAACAATTCATTTACAACTCAATTATATGTATCATCATTATCATCATCAAGTCATATAAATATTCCTCATGCTCATTTAATACACCTCATCAGATACATCTCATCATTAAAAAAAACATCAATGCACTCATGCTATGTCATTTAGAATGAAATTCAACCTCTTACTAATGCATGTGGTATTGAAACATCCTCATGTAATGGACACTGGGCCATCAACCCTCCTCTAAAAGAGCACATCATAAACATCATATCACTTCAATCCACACAATGGGATTGAAGCTACCAATGGACCAAAGTCCCCTCATAAAAATCAATGCCATGAATGCAAGACGCAATATACATACATCATCCTCAAACATCATAAAATTGCATCCGCATTCATTATCAACAATCATTACTCATACTCATTCATAACATCATGTACATACTCATGGAACATCATACAACGAACTCATCCTACATCATAACTCTACGTCATATAATCATACCTCTTACTCAAGGAAATTAATTTAATTCTTCACATCTCAATTAAATACTAATCTCACTCACATTTCACAACTCATAAAATCAAGGTAAATCTCTACACATCATATTATACCAATCCTACTCATTTAATCCTTAAAACATATCATGATATAACTCTACAACATCATGGCATCCTAGACAATATCACCTCAAAACAGTTTTCAAAACAAAGACATTTTTCCAAGTTTTTCAGGGCTCGCTAAGCGAGGCATCACGCGCCCAACTCTCCGACTCTTATCGCTAAGCGAGCTTCACGATTCTACAGATTTTTTCTGCGATTTCAGCCTTCTCCCTTCTGCGACAAAACCCCTCCAAAACCCACAATTCAACAGTATTACGCCAGAAAACCTCATTAACATCAACATTCATCGTAACAACATCATTTACATCATATAAATCATTGTATTCATCTAATTCATCATGAAACCATCATCAACAACAAAAAATCATAAAATCAAAACCCTATTCCCTAACTACACCATAAAACTCTCAATTCCCTTCCCATATTATATTATCGAAAGGAAAATACTCCTCATACCTTAATTTTGTAAGCTTTCGATAAACCATTCGCAATTTCGCTCTAACCTTCAAGCCCTAGCTTCTCTTCTTCTCCAGAGATCTTTTCCCCAAAAGCGTGATTGTACCAAATGATCGTTCTTTCCAGCTTTTCCCTCTTTTGTCACTTTTTCCCCTAGGACCTCTTTTAGTCTTTCCCCATAAAACCCTCATTTATCCTCAACCAAAAGACCACAATTCCCTCATCCTCTAATTCCTTTTATTTTATTTTATTAATCCCAAATAATAAATTAAACCCCATATACTTAATTATTCTAATTATTATCAAAATAATAAGCTACCCTTAAACTTCACAAAACATCAATAAACATCACAAACATCATAATTCACAAGAAAACACAGCAATATAATTAAAATCGACTTTGGGGTGTTACACAACTTTTCCTTTATTTTTTTCCCCATATTTTTCATCTTCAGAGGCAGATCGTCCAAGGTCGGTATTGTTGGGTCTCTCTTAAGCAGAAGAGAAAAATTTACAAAGCTTACTCGGAGTCGATCAGGGACTTCAAAGATAGATATTATTTGGTAGAGCCAATGTCAGATCAAGATATGGACTTTGTATACTTCTGGGGGCAGGTTACTGATGACCAGGAGAGAATCTTGCTCAACGATCATTGGAAACCTGTCCCACATCTGATGTTGAAGTTCCAATTTTCATGGTCACGTGCGCATTTCTTGCATGGCATAGATGAGTACCTGACCACCGCTTCCGACCTGAATACCAAGGACAAGACTAGCTATGACGTCATGATGAAGTTCGTCTCTGGCTTCTCCATGATATAATATGTGGACGAGCAAGGCTGACCAATTTTGGATAAGGATGGGGGAGCAAAAGTGGCTCCTCGATTTATAGAGGTGGCGAAGCTCCTCGTCTGCGAGACGGTCGAGGAAGTTTCAGCTTACCTTGGTAGTTTTTAGAATAAAATGCATGCTTTGTGTCCTTTGCTCATATACATTTATGTTCTAACTCGTTTCTTTTGCCTTTTTCAGATTCCATGTCGGATGTACAAGACAAGCTAATGGCAAATGCTATCAGAATGAGAGGAGCAAAGAAACTGAAGTAAACTCGGTTGGCCAATCATTTTGTATCGACAAACACAGGTTTAGGCAATTCCACCTCAGCTCCCCAGGGGTCTCCAAGCACTGGCTCTATCCTTGGAAAAAGGTTGTGGGCCGAGGACATCGTCAACCTGACCGGGACTGCTTCGAAGCCTAAGTTCGAGCTCCCAACTTGTTTCCTTCAGCCAAATTTTTTTTAGGATAATACCATTCACCTCTGTTACCTTGGTTAATCAAAGTCAACTAATCAACCAACTTCAAATCAGATTGTTGTCTTTCACGGATTCTTTCCATAATTTCACTAGTTAACTTCAGCATCCCCAACTTCACACTCTCAGATGTAGCCTCACACAACAAACTCATGTCTCTGAACTGTTCAATCATTTCGAGTTCTTTCACCATAAGCATTGACATATGCAATGTCTTCCTACTCAAAGAATCTGACCACATTAGCCTTACCAAGATGGTAATTCAAATCAAAATTAAAGTCTTTCAACAATTCCAACCATATTTTTTGCTTCATATTTAGTTCCTTCTGATCAAATAGATATTTCAAACTCTTGTAATCACTGAAAACTTCAAATTTTAAACCAAAGAGATAATGTCTCCATATCTTCAACACAAACACCACAACTTCCAACTCTAAATCATGTGTAGGATAATTCCTTTCATAAACTCTCAATTGTCTAGAAGCATAAGCAACCACTTGGCCATTTTGCAGTAAAACTCCTCCAAGTCCCATCTTTGACGCATCACAATACACAACGAACGACTCATTCAGATCCGGCAAAATCAACACTAGAGCATTTGTCAACTTCTTTTTCAACTCTATAAAAATATTTTCACACGCAACATCCCACACATAAGCTTGACTCTTTTGAGTCAACTGAGTCAAAGGTAGCGCCAACTTCGAAAAACCTTCAATAAACTTCGTGTAATAACCTGCTAAACCCAGAAAACTTCTAATCTCAGTAGCAAATTTAGGAGTCTCCCACTGTAACATTGCATCAATCTTCGACGAATCTACAACAATTCCACTACTGGAAATCACATGTCCAAGAAAACTCACTTCTTGCAACCAGAACTCACACTTTGAACTTCTCATACAACTTCTTATCTCGCAACACTTGTAATACAATCCTCAAATGAACTACATGTTCCTCTCTTGTCTTGGACTAAATCAGAATATCATCAATAAAAACTACCACAAATTTATCCAAGTACTCATGGAAGATTCTATTCATGTACTCCATGAACACACTGGGTGCATTGGATACACCGAATGGCATCATCACCGTGTACTCATAATGACCATACCTCGTTCTAAAAGTTGTCTTCGGAATATCATCAAACTTCTTTTATAAAAATTCTTCCATTTGCTTCTTAAACTCACTCAATTCCACAGAAGACATCTGATACGGAGCCATATACACAGAACTAGTACCAAGTAATAAATCCACTGCAAATTCAACTTCACGTTCTAGAGGTAAATCACTTATGTCCTCCGGAAACACATCTGAAACTCTTGAACAACCGGTAAATCAATACTCGAAGTCTTCCCTTCGACTTGCAACGATGCAAACATTGCAAACATCTGAGCTTCGTCTTCTAATAATTCATTTACTTGATTAGCCGTCAAGAACATATTTTCACCATAACCACCAATTTCAGGAAACTCTACAGTCTTCACATAACAATTGATATGCACAAAATTGAACTCTAGCCAGTTCATTCCAAGAATAACATCAATTTGGTGTAAGGGCAAGCACATCAGATCCATCAAAAAGTCCTTCTCAAAAATAGTCAAAGGACACTTCAAACACACAAATGTAGTAGTAACAAAACCATTAGTTGGCGTTTCTATTACCATACTACCATTTATACTACACAACTTCAAACCCAACTTATTAGCATCTCACCACTGGATTATTGCACACATCCGACTTGTGACCGGATTCTCCATACTTGTAGCACTTGGGAGGAATAAAACCTGCTCCCCCACTTGGCTTCTTCCCATCGGAAACCTTCTGCTTCCCCTTCTCAGCTAGAGCCACATAAGGCTTTCCTCTAAAGTGGTATTTCTCTTTCTTTTCACTTAGTTGCTTGTAGTGAGCAGATCGAGCTCGGCTATCTTCATCATAGATTCTACTTTTATCCACCAACTCAGCATACCTACGGATATGATGTCATCCAATCCCTTGTTTGATCTCTGGTCTCAGCCCATTCTCAAACTTGATACACTTCGACTGCTCAGCATCAACACGATTATAGTGAGGACAATACTTCACCAGCATCTCAAACTTAACAGCATACTCTGCTACCATCATGTTTCCTTGCTTCAACTCAAGGAATTCCACCTTTATCTTACCATGAGCATCCTCTGGAAAATACTTTCCCAGAAACTCCCTTCTGAACACTGCCCAGGTCACCACATTACCAGCATCCTCTAAACGCTGACACGTATTATCCCACCAGTCTTCAGCCTCTTTAGACAGCATGTGGGTACCAAAATGTACCTTTTGCGCATCCATACATGCCATCACTCTAAATATCTTCTCAATTTCCTTGAGCCACTTCTGTGCACTATGTGGGTCATGATCACCTTCAAAAACCGGCGGACTGTTACTCTGAAACTTCTCTAAATCACGAAACTCATCTTGTTCATTGTTTCGAGTCGTAGCCTTATCCAGCTCCGCAACAGCTTCAACAAGAGCACATGTGTTGTTTACACCCATTCTGCACAACACTCACAACATCAGAAAAGAATAATCGTTAACAATTAACGACCGACAATAGAATGACAACAATGACACACGACCGGACAGACTGACCTGCTATGATACCACTAATGTAACACCATTTTTACCCCTACAACATATTCATACAAATTATTTAAGAAAAATCAGAGTTTCAACCAAAAAAGCATTACATTCTGTCAAAACATCAATAATACTCATTTATGTGTCATGTCCCATAACACGAGTTGCGACTTATATCATAATTAAATAAAACATCAATTCAATGCAGCGAATCATCATTTAACAACTTAATCATCATATTAAAAAAGATTCGAGTTCTAATCCAAAGCATCATCATCATATAATAAAATAGACAAAAACAACAAAAATATCCACTTGTTCCCAGTGTTACACGACACAGAGCAGGACACCACCTAGACTCTATAAATGACAAAAGGAAGCACTTCAAGCTACCTCCAAACACCGAGTTATTCTTGAGTATCTACGGGATGGCATAATAGACCATCACGAAAGACAGGCTGGGTGAGTAAATTCACATTCAATATATATAATATAAAGACGGAATTATATGACAATCATGCAACAATCATCATTTACGTCAAATCTCACCCATACACAACAAAGTCAACCACGTCATCATAAAACAAATGCACTCATGTTATGCCACCAAGAATGAATGCAATCCTCTTAATATGCATGTGGTACCGAAACATCATCACGGATGGACACTGGGCCGTCAACCCTCCACAAAGGAGCACAACGTAAACAACAACACCCCAATCTACACTATGAGATTGAAACCTCAATCATCATAAGTATGTGTCGCTCTCAGAATTTTCATCATAGTACAATCGCGAAAGTGACACGGAAAAAGAAGAAGAGTCGTCAGCCAGACATTTTTATCCCAAGGAAATGGAAAGGTAATGCTGCTAAATTTTGAGTTCACCCTTCTTATAACTTTAGTGCTTCGGTGGATTAAAATGATGCATTTAAATTTTTTTATGGATTATTTCAATATTAGGTTAAGGTATTGTCGCTCCCGGGATTTTCATCCTAGTACAAACGCGAAAGTGGCACAGAAAGGTTAGAGTCGCCAGCCAGACATTTTTATCCCGAATGAATGGGAAAGGTAATGTTGCACAAACCTGAGGAAGAAGGAAAGGACAAGGCCTTGCGAACCAAAGATCTGAGTTCGGGAGTCGGTTACGACCTGGGAAGGTATTAGCACCCCAGATCGTCCATCGTACCCGACGGGATCCACGCTTGCAAAGATAACTGTTTCAAAGGGTGAGGGTATGGAAACTGCAACAAAAGAAAAGAAATGGACTGGAAAATAAATTGAGAAAAGAAATGAAATAAGAAACAAAGGAAAAATGTAGGGAAAATAAAGATTGTGCTCGAACGGGCCCTACCCCGCTGCCTACGTACCTCATCGGGATAATGAGGATCAGAGACGCCGTAGTTCCCCTAACTAGGGGTAGAAAAGAAATTGCTTGTGAATTAAAGCTTGAACTGCCTATGCCATTGCTCAGGTGTTGCAGACTCGGACGACGAGTGCGTAACCGTCTTGCAAAATGACAAGTAGGAGCAAGTTCGCGTACGGAGCGAATGAGGTGAGAAAAGAATTCCCGGAGGAAAGACGCTTATTGTTTGTTTGGTGTTTTTTAGAAGCTTTTATGAGCGAAGGTTTGCATAGGTAAGTGTACCTAAGTCTTACTCAATGGGATGTGTACATCTCACATCATCCCGAAATGGAATGCGCAAGAGGCACACCTATCTATGGAGGAAATCCCCAAAGCTAGTCCCATAAGTGAAGGCTTAAGCACACTGGCCTATTACCATTATTAAGTATTTTTGTGGTTTTCTGGTTAAGAAGTGTTTTTTTTAGCTTTTTCTTTGTGAAGTACTCATGCTAAGACCTATCCACCACGAGTGATAACTCACACCTCGCCCCGAAATGGAACGCATGTGAGCATCTCATAGCAAAGTCTCATGTCACATGAAAGTACTCAACCTTTATTAAATGAATTAGAATTAAGTTTGAAGATGAAAAGAGAGAGCACCAAAGGATCTCAAAGGAAAAATTCTAAAGGGGGACTAAAATAATCCTAAGTATTCACATGCATGGATATCCTAAAGGTTAGTGAGGTTTCTATCCTAATGAAGAAGGAAGAAGAAGATAGAAGAAGGGATGAGAAAGGCCTAGGCCCAATAGAAGAGAGTTAGCTCACATAAACATAAAAGGAAGAGATAATAATTAGAGATGTGGAACTCAATTCCCACATCTCACACTTACCATAGCCCCTGCAAGGTTAGCATGCACAAGTGAACAAAAATGAACGAATTAACATAACATCATCCAACAATCAGAAGTGAAATGAAGTAAGCAAATGCTTAATACCAATTCAACTCAAAGAAATGAAAATGAGAAGCTTATGACTTAAAATGAGGCAACATGAATACATATGGAAACAAATGCGCACTTACGAAAGATGTAATACAAAACACACCAAATACAAGCACAAAGTTCAAAACCAGAATCAAAATGATATAAATAATGGCCTAAGAGGCCAGCCAGATGAAGAGAGAAGTCACACAATACCAAACAATATCAAAATAGAAGCCATGGAACCAAAAGATGGAATTTAAACACTTAAAGAAACAAATGACTTGAATATAAAGCAAACTCAAAAATTCAGAAGAACCAAGACCTATCCTAGGACCAGGAAGGTATCCATACCCCAAAGGAACCCCAAACAAGAAGAAGAAGTTGGCACAAGTGCCCTTCTAAGCCTATAAGAGATCTAATGAATCCAAAGAAGCAAAATGGGACAAGGTGAGAACAAAAATCCACAAATAATCAACCAGCCATCTAAAAATTCTACAACTGAAACCAAATGATCTTAAAACACATTATATCAACTTTCCAAAAGGACTTGCAAAAATTCAGAAAGGAACTAGGTCAAATAGAGGCGAGAACACAAGCTAGGACAGAAAACTTACATCACAAGATACCTGGCCAAAACTCAAGAAATAAATTTCTAAAAATTCTGAGAAAAATCACATGAAAACTAGAAGATCTTAGGAACACAATGAAAAAGGAATGGGATCAAAACTCCAAATATTGAAGTCTATAGAAAATAAACAAACAGACGGGTCAAGAAATGAAGCATATGAAGCTATGTACATTGGTGATTTAATTCTGGCACGCGGATCAATGAAAAAAATAAAATAAAAATGCTACAAAATTTTAGAGACACAAAGAAACATCTATGATTTATTTGGGAATTTTTAGATGATTATAACTATTTTATTTGAATTAAAAATAAAACTGAATAAAGAGAAATTAAAATGAAGAAAAAGAAGTTGAAGGAAATGAGATGGAGGTGCGATTGGCAAGGATTTTAGGCTGAGTTCGCTTGGGCCAGGCAGGGAGGGGTGTTACTAGCAAATCCGGGCCAAGGCCCGTCCGAAATCACCATTAATCAAAAAGCTAAATCAGTTTTTCTCTTTTTATATTTATGAACAAAATGTTATGTGACTTATATCAACCGGTGCACTTATCACTTAAGTGAAGAAAAACATTAAAATAATAACAATAAATCACATGAAACCGCGGACCAACCAGGAGGAGACACGTCATCGTCTCCTCCATCCTCATGCATGAAGAATCGAACAACAGCAGCAGAAAACGCAGCGTGGCAACAGATTTCACCCAACTTCATCTTAGCATAACTTTCTCAAACCTCAACGAAAATCAAAAGTGTAAACATCAAAATTCAACTACGAAATGATATCAATGCAGCTAGATCGAAACAGAACCGATACAAACGCTCGAACACACAGAAATATCGTGCCAAAGTAACACCACCAAGTGCGGTTTCGGTCGTCGCCGCGAACAAAATTCCAGAAATTACTAAAACACTTATCCACATGAAGCACAGATCATAAGGATCACAAATCTACTAGCAAAACTCAGTAAAACGCACTGCACAATCCAGATCAACCAAGGCAAACTTGAACACCAAAACTTTAAATCTACAATAAATACTTCACAAGACTTCTTATCCTCTCATATAAACTATGCCGAAAATCATCAACATAAAACAAAGCAAGAAGCCATCAAAACTGAAGCAAAAAAAGATTGAACGCAAACCTATTATGAAATCTTATGAAAAGTGTTGAGAAATCCAGAGGTGGTGAGAGTTTTCTTACGCTTCCCTTGATCTTCTCCAAGCCAAATAAAGGCTCAATGCTTGATGATGAATGGAGAAATGGAAGAAACCGTGCGTTGATGATCTTCACAGATCCACACAAACTGCTTTTCGGATTTTTTTGATCTGGAAGCTTCTTTTTCTGTTATGCAACTGAATCCACAATGAGAGAAGAGAGAGGTTGGAGAATGTGATGTGAGAAAAATGGAGCGAGAGAGAATGAAGTCCTCTTTGTGTGATTGTTTTTATAGTGATAAGAGTGCTCCTTTATGGTGTTTTTTTTCAATATCAAAAGAAAGATCTATCTCCCTTATGTTGCTACTTGTTTTCGTCAGCAACCACAGCAAAAGCAAGAAAAAATACAGTGCATTCTCTATTGTGCTGGCCATCACCTTCTTCTTTCTTTTTTTTTCCGCCACGTGTCCACTTATGATTCATTACTTTTTCCTCCCATGACATGTCCTCTTCACGTGACAGCTTCTTATTCTCTAATGCCAAAAGCGTGACTACCAACCCAATTCCAAATTTGTGATTTCATTATGCATGAGAAACATGACCTCTCCTTTTGGTGGAGCAAACAAGGCACGTGGAACCCCATGCTGACTTTCTCTTCTTTTTTCCTTTTTTCTTTTTTTTTTTGCTACCTTGCCTCACCATCACATGCACTTTGTACCAGTTTTCTACCTTTTTCCAATAACAAAACTAACAAAAGCTTCCACCACCACTTTTTATGCCACGTAAAAAAATGGCTCATCAAACAAAGTTATGTAAGGGTACAAAAAATGTGACATAAAAATATTTCAAAATAAAGGACCAATGGAGTAGTGACAATTGTGCACATTAAAACCTTAAAATGCATCAAACTTCCAAAATTCATATCTTGAGTTATACAAATACTATGAAGGTGTTCTACGACTTTTCGGAAAGGGAAAATCATGCTCTACAACTTTCGTGTTTACCGGAAAATCATTCGGAGCTTTTTAGCACATGAAATAATAGCTTGAAGTTTCGGGACAAATAATTTCTAAAAATGGAAATTTCTAAACTTCCAAATTTAGCAACTTTTTGCATACTCCCGATTTTTGACATTTGAGCTCAACTGAATTATTCCTTGACATGATATGACCTCAAAAATTGATAATCCTGATTAAAAACCCTGAAATCTTCATGTTGACTTTTTTGACTGCAAAGTTGACTTTCTTGCTTCACCTTCAAGTAACTAGACCAAATCTTGACTTCTTCAATGAATTTTTTCCTCCAACTTCATATATAAGCCATGCAGACCAAATGAGATCCTTTGCCCACAAGAAATGGTCAAAAATAAGAGGATAGGAGGATCTGGCCCATAACCCTAATCAGGATTTCCCTCACACAGGAGAAAAGTTGTATCTTTGAACTTCTGATGAAATAACTGGCTTCCCTAAGGAAATTTCTCACCAAATTCCATCCCTAGGACCCTCTTGTCATATAAGGGACTTTGCCCAGATGAAATGGCCAAAGTCTCAAAGATTTCATGCTTGAAAGTAAAACCCTAATTTGGGATCATTGTGTAGGAGCTTGTCCTAGCTTGGGTTCTCTGATGCTCTCCCAACCTCTTGAGTTTTTGTGACTAATCTTGAACTTGTGAATGCCATGTAGATTCCTCATGGGACTTGGACAAGTCCACCGGGCCTCTTGTTATTGCTTGTAATACCTCAAATCCACCCACAGATGATCATATGCCTAATGCTAGGTCATGAGAATGTTATGCTTCATATTTCCATGATATGATGCTGAGGAAATGATATGAGTAGGATGAATATGATATGAGATAATGCTTAAAATGAAGAGGGAAAATTTAGGGTGTTACAGCTGCCCCTATTCAATCGTCAGTTGATCTGAAAAGGATGATAGTACGGGCTATCGACCATTCAAGATGAACTGTGATTGAATACCAAGAAGACCTGAAATTTGCACTCTGACGAAGAATGCAACACTGGGAAATAAACCCAACCAGATGACGCTTTGGGGATATGAGGTGGAGAAAAAAGCAGACGAGCTTCTTCCAAGTTGAAACTGATATCTGGAATAATAACATGTTGACAAACGAGTCTTCAAACCATCCTGTGACGCTTGGATATGGACGTACGAGTCCTCAACACACTTTAATAACGATAACTGAGACAGACGAGTCTTCAAAAAAGATCCTGTGACGCCAGGAGCTGGACAAACGAGTCCTCAAACACTGCATATAGCATGAGACAGACGAGTCTCCTTCGGATTTACCTGTTACGCCAGAACCGGTAATGCACTTAAGTCTGTGGGATAGACATGCAATCAAGGTAGACGAACCTTCTTCATATATTATCCGCGGATATATGGTATAAGAAAGACGAGTCTTCTAAGCAAACCTGTTACGCCAGGTGCAGCAACCACAATTGGTGCTTGAGACAGACGAGCCTCCTTAGGATTTACCTGTTACGCCAGGACCGGTATCCATTTCGACATTTAATTCCCACTGTCAGGATTCGAAACCTCTTCAATACAGACGAGTATTGGATGATCACCAAGATAACACAGACGAGTGCCATAAGTCAATGATACAGACGAGTATCAGACGATGATCTGAGAAACACAGACGAGTGCCTCAAGCAATGATACAGACGAGTATCATCGACTGGTATAGACGAATACCAGAAATTCAAACACGGACGAGCATTTGAAGTAGTCACATAAATATTAGGGTAAACAACAAATCTTCACATTCAGGTGCAAGCTAGCACAGACGAGTGCTGAGCATGATACAGACGATTATCCAGGCAAAGCTGACGAGCTTAAAACAAATGACTTCTGGGGAATAAAAGCAGACGAGCTTCAAACAAACACGGACGAGTGTTGGACAGTTGCATACAAGCAACAATAGAGAATGCATATCAAGGCACAGACGAGTGCAGCGAATGATCCAATACCAAACACAGACGAGTGTTGGGAGGTTGCGGACGAGCAACAAGAAATATCATCTCAGAACACAGACGAGCGTTGAGGAGTTGCGGACGAGCCACTATCATAACCAAACACAGACGAGTGCTGGAAATTGCAGACGAGCAATAACATAGGTGTCGTAACACAGACGAGTGTTGAGAGTCAACAGCAAAATAATACGTCTCGAAGCACAGACGAGTGCTGGAATTTGCAGACGAGCAATCAACCAACTGAGATAATCAGACACAGACGAGTGTTTGAAATTGCAGACAAGCTAAATCGACGTAATCAAGAACCACTGCTGGAGAAAGCAAACGAGCAATACCACAGAGCTAACACAGACGAGTGTTGAAAGATGCAGACAAGCAGCAATAAAGCAGTAATATGCCCTTGCTGGGAAAGCTTGCTTAGGGATAACGCATACGAGTGTTGACGATTGCAGACGAGCAACAAACGAATGCTTGATCGGCAACAAGAGATACAACTCTGCAGGGGAAGACAAGTCAAGAGGTCTGGATACCCATTCTGACTGAGGTGATGAATACCTGGCTGTATCATCAAATAAACCGACAATATGGCAACTTTGCTGGGAAATATTTCACGGACGGAGGTGAAAATCAAATATGAACTCTGTGGGGAAAGGAACATCTTCAGACTTGGCTGGGGAAGCTTCTTGGGCAAATACTCTGGCTGGGGAGAGCATCTGATGATTCAAGACTCTAAGGGGATATCAAGCTTTCAGTCACGCCTACTGGGAAGGACTCTTGCTGATGATAAAATACTGTTAATTCCACCTCTGATGATGACATGCTCTCAGGTACCTTCTAGGCATACTCCGTTGGGGAAGAATGGATTACTACTTCACTGGGGAAGAAGAACCTACTTGGGCTGTTGCCAAGGCTTGGTTGGAGGAAATCTCTGATAGACAAGTCAAGCTTTCAGATACCTGCTGGGGGAAGAAATCTCTACTTGGGGAGATACTCTACTGGGGAAGAGTAAATTGCTTGAGAGAATGTGACGCCATCCTGCAACCTGCAACAACAGAAAACACACGTGTGTCCCGGGGATTTGCATGGAATGATCGGTTCATCCATCGTCACCCGACACTCAAAGAGGATTACAGTTTCCCTGCATGTCAGTTTTCTTTTCAAAATTATCACCATGTTTAGATGCAATGCTATTTTTGCCAAAAATTCAGGACATTTTGCAAACAAAAATAAACACACACAGCTTTTTGACTGAATATTATTTTTATTGGATGGCCTTTGAATAGGCAAAGATTTACATCAGGAAGCAACCACCTGGAAAGAGGTAGCCACTATAAAAATTGAGAAAAGAAACTATCCTAATGGCAATGTACATGGCATTCCTAGGAGTTCCATTTCTGCTATGACCTGCATGTCTTCAAGACTCTCCATTCTGCTTTGGCTTTCTGAAAGGACGAGGGGACTGTTTCCTATCCTTCTGACATTGTCAAGCTGTCCAAAACGATGACGTAGTTCAGATAACTTGGATCACAGTTGTTCGCTTATTCCCTTATTTTGCGTGGATCGCCCTCTCGGGTTTTCAATCCACCGGGATACCCTTTTTTGCCTGAGATGTCCAATGTGGCTTTTCAACACAGCGGGTGTACATTTTTTTTATATTTATTTCCCTAATTTTTGCCCGAGCTTTTTATTCTGTTTTTAGCTCGCCGGGATGCCCTTTTCTTGCCTGGACTTACATTCTATTTTTGTGTCCAGCGGGTCTCTTTATGCGAAGTATTTTTTAACTGCGTCCGAGTTAACAGGGGATGGGAAGTCTTCTCCATCCATAGTGGTGAGCATCAGTGCTGCTCCTAAGAATACTTTCTTCACTATGAATGGTCCTTCGTAGTTTGGGGTCCATTTGCCCCTGTTGTCTGAACCTGGAGGAACGATCCTCTTCAATACAAGCTCTCCCACTTGATACTCTCGAGTACGTACTCGTTGATCGAATGCCTGCTTCATTCTCCTCTGATAAAGCTGACCATGACAGATAGCCGCTAATCTCTTTTCCTCAATTAGACATAGCTGATTGTAACGAGCACGCACCCATTCAGCCTCATCCAGTTTGACGTCCATCATCACGCGCAGTGAAGGAATCTCTACTTCAACAGGCAGGACTGCTTCCATGCCATACATCAGGGAGAAGGGAGTTGCCCCTGTTGACGTCCTGACCGACGTCCGGTACCCATGTAAAGCAAACGGTAACATCTCATGCCAATCCTTGTAGGTGACAACCATTTTCTGCACAATCTTCTTGATATTCTTGTTAGCTGCCTCTACCGCACCATTCATCTTTGGTCGGTAAGGAGAAGAATTGTGATGCTGTATTTTGAAGTCCCGACATAAGTCTGCCATCATCTTATTGTTGAGATTAGAACCATTATCAGTAATGATCCTTTCGGGCACTCCATATCTGCATATGATATCTCTTTTCAGAAATCTTGCCACCACTTGACGAGTGACGTTGGCATAGGACGCTGCCTCTACCCACTTGGTAAAGTAATCAATCGCGACCAGGATGAAGCGGTGACCGTTCGAAGCAGTTGGCTCGATCTTCCCGATCATGTCAATGCCCCACATAGAGAAAGGCCAAGGAGATGACATGACGTTGAGCGGGTTGGGAGGAATATGCACTTTATCTGCATATATTTGGCACTTGTGGCATTTTCGAGCGAATGAACAACAATCTGCATCCATTGTCATCCAGTAATACCCTGATCTCAGCAATTTCTTTGCCATGGCATGCCCTCCTGCATGGGTACCAAAAGATCCTTCATGGACTTCCTGCATCAATAGACTTGCCTCGTGTCTATTCACGCATCTGAGCAAGACCATGTCGAAGTTCCTCTTGTACAAAACCCCGTCTGTATTCAAGAAGAAACTAGCAGCGAGTCGTCTCAAGGTCTTTTTATCTTTGGAAGATGCCCCTGTTGGGTATTCTTGCTTCTCCAGGAATAACTTGATATCAAAATACCAAGGTTTCTCGTCAGACACGGCGTCTACAGAGAAAGCATAAGCTGGAGAATCAAGCCTGGAGATGTCAATTCTAGGCACAAAATTCCAACGCAGGACTTTAATCGACGAAGAGAGAGTGGCCAAAGCATCGGCAAATTGATTTTCGTCCCGTGGTATGTATTTGAGCTCAACTGTTGTGAAGAATGTCAACAGTTTTCTAGCATAATCCCTGTACGGAACTAGATGCTCTTGATATGTATACCACTTGCCGGTAATTTGGTTAATGACGAGGGCTGAGTCTCCGAATATATCGAGGTTCTTAATCCGAAGATCAATTGCCTCCTTTATTCCCATTATACACGCCTCGTATTCTGCTTCATTGTTGGTGCAGCCAAAAGTAATTCTGGCAGCGAAGGGTAAGTGGACACCTTCAGGATTAATGAGTACGGCACCAACTCCACGACCATTGATATTGACGGCCCCATCAAACATCAATTTCCATTTGGATTCAGGGTCAGGCCCCTCCTCCGGAAGTGGTTCCTCATAATCGTTTGTTTTGAGGTACATGATGTCCTCATCAGGGAAATCAAATCTCATCGGCTGATAGTCATCCTCAAGAGGTTGCTGAGCGAGGTATTCCGACAATACACTTCCTTTGATGGCTTTCTGAGAAGTGTACTGGATGTCGTATTCAGTTAAAATCATCTGCCATCTAGCAACCCTTCCGGTCAATGCGGGTTTCTCAAAGATGTACTTGACAGGATCCATCTTGGAAATGAGAAGTGTAGTATGGGTCAACATGTACTGCCTCAGTCGGCGAGCAGCCCATACCAAAGCGCAGCAAGTTTTCTCGAGCAGTGAGTATCGGGATTCACAGTCGGTAAACTTTTTGCTGAGGTAATAAATGGCGTACTCTTTTCGACCAGACTCGTCATGTTGGCCGAGCACACATCCCATCGACCCTTCTAGCACGGTCAAGTACATGATTAATGGTCTCCCTTCCACTGGAGGCATCAGAATTGGAGGCTCCTGCAAATATTCCTTTATTTTGTCTAAAGCTCTTTGGCAATCATCATTCCACCTGACCGTTTGCTCTTTTCTTAGCAGTTTGAATATCGGTTCGCACGTGGCAGTTAGGTGAGATATGAACCGAGAAATATAGTTCAATCTACCTAAGAACCCGCGCACTTCCTTTTCTGTCCTCGGTGCAGGCATGTCTTGAATATCTTTCACTTTAGCAGGATCTACCTCAATTCCTCTTTGACTTACAATGAAACCCAGCAATTTTCCGGAACGCACTCCGAAAGTGCACTTGTTCGGATTCAACCTCAGTTTATACTTGATCAATCTATCAAACAACTTCTTCAAATTAACCAAGTGCTCCTCTTCGTCTTTGGACTTTGCAATCATATCATCCACATAACATTCGATCTCCTTGTGGATCATGTCATGGAACAATGTGACCATCGCCCGTTGATAAGTTGCCCCGACGTTCTTCAATCCAAAGGGCATGACCTTATAGCAGAAGGTTCCCCACGGGGTAATGAACGTTGTCTTCTCCATGTCTTCCGGCGCCATTTTTATCTGATTATAACCGGAGAATCCATCCATGAAGGAGAACACTGAGAATTGAGCAGTATTGTCGACCAACACGTCAATGTGTGGTAACGGAAAATCATCCTTTGGGCTTGCTCTGTTCAAATCTCGATAGTCAACGCACATCCGGACCATGTCGTCCTTCTTAGGTACTGAAACAATGTTAGCTACCCACGGCGGATAAGTAGTCACGGCAAGGAACCCGACATCCCACTGTTTCTGTACCTCCTCTTTGATCTTCATCGCCATATCCGGGCGAGTTCTTCTCAATTTTTGCTTTACAGGAGGACAGTCTTCTCTCAGGGGTAGCTTATGCATCACGATGTCGGTATCTAAACCTGGCATATCTTGATATGACCAAGCAAAGATATCCACATACTCTCTCAGCATACTGATCAGCTCTTGTTTGACATCGGCCTGCAAACTGGCCCCTATCTTGATTTCTTTCCTTGCATCTTCACTGCCAATGTTGATGGTCTCAATCTCTTCTTGATGAGGCTGAATAACTCGTTCCTCCTGTTTCAACAATCTGACCAATTCTTCAGGGAGGTCACAGTCTTCCTCAACCCCTTCATCAGCTTGGTAGACTGGATTATCAAAGTCATGCATAGTCATAGCAGGAACGTTATCCGTGGAATCCGGATGATCAACACTGCACAAATGATGTGCTTATTCAGAATCTGCTTATTTTGAAAAAGAGACGCTAACACAAAACAAAAAAATAAAACACATTGCCATTTTTATATATATATTTTTTTTTTGTGAAAAAGTTTAAAAACAAAAACAGGGAACACAGTTTGTCTGAAAATGTCCTTTTATTTCATAGCAAAATAACAATGCGATACAAAACATGGTGACCCAATACAATGGATCCAAGCATCTTGGGCAGAATGCTGGATTTGACAATGCAGTATGCTAATAAAAGGAAACAAAGCAATTACTTTGAGAGCCAGGTGACTTGAACAATGTTTTCAGCAGACCAATTTCCTAGCTCCTCGCCGGGTGCACACGGGCGAATCCAATTGTTGTCCCAGTCTCTGTCACTATCCCCGTCTTGGCTTGCCATACAGATTTGATCGCGGTCGATCAACCCAGCACTTGTGAACGTGATAGCTTTACCACTCTGAGTAGACCCCCCAGGCTGATACCCTAAGCCGAATTTATTATCCTTCTTCTCCATCTCCAACAGCTTGCCCCAGCCCTGAGCATTGCCTGATTGGACGACCTCTTTTGCTTCTTGGTAGGAATGAATGGACGTGCCTTCGTTGTTTTTCTTCACCGGAGTCAAGATACTGACATCTGCTTCAAAAGCTTGGCACAAAGTCTTGTGAATTTCTCCGTCCATTTCCACATATTTAAATGTCGACAGATGGCTGACAAATATATCTTCTTCCCCACAAACTGTGATGACCTGGCCGTCCACCACGTATTTAAGCTTCTGATGCAAGGTTGAAGTGACAACTCCAGCTGCATGTATCCACGGTCTGCCCAACAAGCAACTATACGCAGGCTGGATGTCCATGACATAGAAGACACTCTTGAAGACTTGAGAACCTATCTTAACAGGCAACTCAACCTCTCCGAAAACTGATCTCCTTGAACCATCGAAAGCTTTAACCACCAGATCACTCGGCGTCAGAACAATCCCATCAATGTCAAGCTTCATCAACGCCTTTTTCGGAAGCACATTCAAAGAAGAGTCTGTGTCCACAAGAACATGAGACAACACATCGCCCTTGCATTCCATCGTGATATGCAGTGCTTTATTGTGATTCCTTCCCTCCGAAGTGAGGTCTCGGTCAGTGAAGCCCAAGCCATGGCTAGCATTGACACTTCCAACAATAGCCTCGAGTTGGTTGACCGTGATCTCTTGAGGAACGTAGGCCATTTGAAGTACTTTCAATAATGCTTCTCGGTGTGCGGGAGAGCACATCAACAGTGACAAGATAGAAATCTTTGAAGGTGTCTGGTTCAGTTGATCAACCACCTTATAGTCACTCCTTTTGATGATCCTCATGAACTCCTCTACCTCCTTTTCAAACGTCCCCTGCCCAGCCACAGGAGTATTTGACTCGTCAATCGCAGTCTGCTTTCCTTTGTCTTTGGATGAAGTTTCGGCCTCAGGATCCTTTCTTAGTGCAGGGGGAGCAAATAAACGGCCACTTCGAGTAAAACCTCCAACAACTCCCACATTCTCAATTGTCAGGTCAGCGACAGGTCTACTCTCCATCTTTTGTCCCGCTACATAGACATCGGAACCATAGTGCCAAGGAATGGCCCTATCATCGGTGTACGGCACCGGCCCAGGTACAGTTATAGTCACGGGACTAATTTGAGGAGCGTAAATGGTAACTGGCTCTTGTCTGACGGGCATGTCAGCCTCATCGTAGAAGATAGTAATGGTTGACACATCATCAGCCTCTTCATTACTAACCTTGCTAAATTGCAGGGACCCGTCATCGATTAACCCTTGCAAACCCGTCTTCAATTTCTCGCAACCATTCACAGCACTTATACAATCTTCACAACCAAGATGGCAACCAGGAAATACTTGACCCTTCAACAATCTCTCTTTCACCACCCTCAACGGCGTCTTGACTTCATCGATACTTAGCACCAAACTCAACTTGTCACCACCCTCAACAGCATTGACTCTTGCCCCGCCATGATTAGGCATAGGGTTCGAGTTGACATTAGGTGGTGGCGCAAAGTTGATTGCCTTTGAATCTACAAGATCTTGAACTTTGTGATGCAGCGCCCTGCACTTCTCAGTTGAGTGCCCGGGTGCTCCTGAATGAAAAGCGCATCGCGCGTTAACATCATACCCAGCTGGAAGCTCTCCAGGAGGTGGTGGTGCCAAAGTCCTCAATTGAATAAGGTTCAAATCTAGTAGTCTCGGCAACAAGGCAGCATACGTCATCGGAATAGCTTCAATCACCCTGTTAGCCGGGCGAGCCTGCCTCGGCTGATATGGTCTTTGCTGGTAGTTGGTTCGAGGTTGTTGTTGTTGCTGGTGTTGTTGTGGTGGAGGTAGCATCTGTTGTACGGGAGCTGCAGGAATGGTGACAGCAGCCATATGCTCATAAGGTCTTCTGTAACCACGACCCTGGCTTCGGCCGAATACAGCATTGGTCTCACCTTCTCTCCTTCTCGGAGGTCCGCTAAAAGCTTTCCTCGCTCCATTTGAACTACTAGCACCGGGGTCTTGTATCTTCCCCATTTTCAACAGCGTTTCAACCCTTTCTCCCGCAATGACAATATCGTTGAACTTTGTAGCAGAACTCGACGCCAGTCTTTCAAGAAATACCCCCTGGAGGGTACCCATAAACATATCGGCCATTTCATTCTCTAACAGGGGTGGTTGCACCCTGGCAGCTAGCTGGCGCCACCTCTGGGCATACTCTTTGAAGCCTTCCTTTGCTGTCTGAGCCATATGTTGCAATTGGGTGCGATTCGGAGCCATGTCCATGTTATATTGGTACTGCCTCACAAAGGCTTCAGCGAGATCCTTCCAGCTCTTGACATTGACCCTACTGAGTTTCATGTACCACTCAAGGGAAGCTCCCACCAAGCTGTCCTGAAAGTAATACATCCACAGTTTTTCATCGTCTGTATGCGCGACAATTCTCCCAACAAAAGATTGCAGATGGGTCTTCGGACAAGCAGTGCCGTTATACTTCTCGAAGGTTGGAACTTTGAACTTATACGGAATCCTGACTCCAGGAACCAAGCCCAAGTTTGTTATATCGAATCCCAAAGAGCTTTGGGACTGAATAGCCTTGATTTGCTCGGCCATCTCTTCAAACCTCTTGTTCATTTCTACCCCTTGACCCTCGGCTTCATCAAGTAGAGTGAATTGATCCTCATGGTTGTCCATCTGAAGGTGATGCAAACCGTCGTTGACTATTGTCACTCCTGGTTGTGTAACTGGAGTTCCACCCTGACGTGCGCCCGCACCGGTATGATTATCAGCGTTAACAGCAGCAGCAACGTTCCGGTTCTGATTTTCAACCATCTCTCGCAGACGCTCTTGATTTTGCCCCATGCCGGCCATTAACGTCATGAATTTATCCATCCTCTGCCTTAGATCTGCCAAATCTGCCTGCATTTGATCCATGGCTCACTCTCTGTTAGTCTTGGCTGGGTATTTGTGCACTGCTGGTTGTTCTCGAACTTTACGAGGAGCTATAGTGCCTGTAACACAAAACACGTTAGTAACTGAGACACTACCTGCAAAACAACAAACAGGTTATATGGATGCAATGCAGTTGTTTATGTTTCCAATCACAGGTCATTTATGCCCCGGTTCCAGTATTTAGCAAAGAAAACCAGATGGGCACTGATCCTCGACTTTCAGAAACCTTTGCAGGAAACCACATTCAAACCATAATAGCAAGCAAACCAAGAAATGGTGAGAAACATCATAACATAGATCAACCCATTAGGCGCAATAAAACAGAATTCCTCATAGGGTACGAGTTCTTACAGAGGATAAACAAACAGCTAGGACTCCTACAACATGCCTGTAGGTAATCCAAATACAAAGAAAACAAACTAAGAAGCACAACCACCGCCTGAGGATCTTGAAACTCCATCATCAGACCTGACCTTCTTGACTCCTGCCATCAACTTGAGGTCTTCAATCTCTTTGAGTGCTGCTTCGAGGGCTTGTTGACTGTCTGCGAGCTGTTGGGTCTTCTCTCTGCGAATCCTGTGGGCCTGCTCCACCTCTTTTTTCTTGTAAGCCATCTGAACTTCAAAGAACTCTTCCTTTTCTTTATACTGCTTCAACTCTTGCTCTCTTTGTCCCTTCAACCAGACAATAGACTGACGAGCATCTCGGAGGGTCTTTGACTTCTTCTTGCGCTCAACTTCTCTTTGAGCTTCCATCATCCCTAATCTGCGGAAATGTGCTTCTTTTCCTGCAAAGTCCTTCTCCTTAGCCTCCAAAGTCGTCTGTATCTTCAGCAACTTCTCCTCAGCTTCATTCTTGGCCCTGTTAGCTTGGTGATACAAGCTTACCATCTCGGTATTTTCAACTCTAACTGCATGTAGATGGGCTTCCAACTTCTTGAATTCCTCTAGAGGCACAGTATCAATGGACTCAGCAACTGGGGGAACTGGTGTTGAAAATGGTAACAAAACTCTTCTGACTCTGTCTTTCAACCAAGCTTCGTACTCTGGGAATGTCTGATTGTTGCACTTCCCGAAACTAGCTATTCCTTCTCCTTTGATGCTCTTCCAAGCTCCCGCAACCTTCCTCACTAAGGGCATATTATCTTTCACTGAGAAGTAGAAAATAGGGGTCAGCTTCAAATCTTCAGGCACATCTCTCAGAGCATATCCTAATTGCCTTCTTAACAAGATTGGATTGTAATTAATCCCTCCAGTTATTCCCAACAAAGGCACACTATGATAACTCCCGCAGCTGGTGATGAAACGTGCACCTTGCAGCCTTTGAGTGAACCATCTAACATCCTTGGCCAACAACTTTTCCAGCTTCTGAGCCCATATCAGACTATGGTCACTAAACACTCCCGTACTGGGCAAATGCCTTATGAACCACATGTGAAATAACGGAGCACAGCAACGGACCAAACCTCCCCTCTTCTTCTCAGTCTTGTAATGAACCGAGTAATACAAATCCCCGAGTAAGGTAGGCACAGGATTCTTCAGCAAAAAGAGATGTATGGCGTTTATATCTATGAACTTCTCCATATCAGCAAACAAAATGATGCCATAGATAGAAAGAGCCAAGATAGCACAGACAGCATCCCATTCCTCTTTAACAGCCAATTCTTCCGCCTTCTTTACCAGAACCTCCAAAGAAAACCCAGACACACCTCCTTTAATAATGGTCAAAGACTTCACAGTAGAAGGGCTCAAATAAAGAGCCTCAGCAATAGCCTCAGGTGCAGGTCTACTCATCTCAGAATTGAAAGGAACCTGATCTCGAACCGGCACACCCAGGATCAAAGCATACTCCTCCAGCATAGGGCCCAACTGAAAATCAGGAAAGATGAAGCAACGAAGCTGAGGATCATAATACTGAAGCAATGTATGAATGTCACTCCTCTCTGAAGAATCTAATTCTATCACCACATCAAGAATACTCTCGTAAGCTTTTCTGAATCTCTCTACTTGGTTGGGTGTAATCAGCTTTACCATCTTTTTCAACAAACCAACCTTGATATCAAAGAACTTGAAATGAATATTCTGCTTGCGAGGATCTTCCATCTTTGAAGAGAATACCGGAACCGGAAGCAGATATATGAACCTGTGAATGAAAACAAAAAACAATGATCAATGATGCAATGCAGATGCAAATGCAAGGACATATGGTCATCTGAGACTGTCTGGAGTCTGGCCACTGACAAGGTCCCTCTGAATAACTGACAAACCAAAAGTCCACTGAGTCACACTCTCTGATAATCACAACCCTCTGAAGAAAATCTCTGGACCACAGTATCAAGAATACCAGAACCAGAAAACCAGAACTCCGGAACCAAAGTAACGGTATCATAACATGAACTGCACTGATAACAAGGGTATGATGAGGTCAAGGGTTCCTGCAAACCTGTAAACCCATCCCCAATCTCACAGGTGTGCTCCAGGTCAAACATCACGGACTCTCAAAGCCGAATAGCAATAATACTTTCACCATTTCCGAGAAATGGCTCATGACCAAATCAGGGAATCGGTTAGGCATTATGTACTACGCAGGGAGGCCTCAGCTGAGTCCGGGAAAAAACAAGCATCCCTTATAAGTCCCCAGCTTCAAGCGCTGAAATCGAGAAACAATAGTACATTCAGCCCGTAGGATACAATACTAATGTCATACGACCAGATGCTTTGACTGAGTTCCTATAAGAGAACCAGGTCATCCTATGCGAGTCCCCAGTGGACCCTCGGGTGCGAATGGGTTTGCCACAAAATGTGGTCTGCCACTGTCACCACTGGAGAGGGTTGTTTCCACAAAGGTTCTCAATGATCGGTCCCCAGATGCACATAACTATCAAGGTCCTATCCCGAAGTGGAGGAAATCCCCATACAAGATATTTCCAAAACAGTCGCAATCTGGGCGTGAAACACATCGCCACTCATCATGCCACATGCGAGTACAATATGTCCACTCTAATCCTAGGGTGCACTCAAGCCGGGTACTTGGCTTATCTCTCAGAAACAGTATCACCCAAACCCACCAAACAGAAAACCAGTCCAGACAGTCCAGTATGATATATATGATGCGGAAAATAAATACTGAAAACTGTAAATAAAGCTGTAAATAAAGCTGTAAACAACAACAATACAATACAACAAGCCACATCAAACAAGCATCACCCAATGAAACAACAACACACAAGCGCTAGGAGAGACTCACAGGGGAACCAGAGATCATCTGGTGTGCAGTCCCCAGCAGAGTCGCCAGCTGTCGCTCCCGGGATTTTCATCCTAGTACAAACGCGAAAGTGGCGCAGAAAGGTTAGAGTCGCCAGCCAGACATTTTTATCCCGAATGAATGGGAAAGGTAATGTTGCACAAACCTGAGGAAGAAGGAAAGGACAAGGCCTTGCGAACCAAAGATCTGAGTTCGGGAGTCGGTTACGACCTGGGAAGGTATTAGCACCCCAGATCGTCCGTCGTACCCGACGGGATCCACGCTTGCAAAGATAACTGTTTCAAAGGGTGAGGGTATGGAAACTGCAGCAAAAGAAAAGAAATGGACTGGAAAATAAATTGAGAAAAGAAATGAAATAAGAAACAAAGGAAAAATGTAGGGAAAATAAAGATTGTGCTCGAACGGGCCCTACCCCGCTGCCTACGTACCTCATCGGGATAATGAGGATCAGAGACGCCGTAGTTCCCCTAACTAGGGGTAGAAAAGAAATTGCTTGTGAATTAAAGCTTGAACTGCCTATGTCATTGCTCAGGTGTTGCAGACTCGGACGAAGAGTGCGTAATCGTCTTGCAAAATGATAAGTAGGAGCAAGTTCGCGTACGGAGCGAATGAGGTGAGAAAAGAATTCCCGGAGGAAAGACGCTTATTGTTTGTTTGGTGTTTTTTAGAAGCTTTTATGAGCGAAGGTTTGCATAGGTAAGTGTACCTAAGTCTTACTCAATGGGATGTGTACATCTCACATCATCCCGAAATGGAATGCGCAAGAGGCACACCTATCTATGGAGGAAATCCCCAAAGCTAGTCCCATAAGTGAAGGCTTAAGCACACTGGCCTATTACCATTATTAAGTATTTTTGTGGTTTTCTGGTTAAGAAGTGTTTTTTTTAGCTTTTTCTTTGTGAAGTACTCATGCTAAGACCTATCCACCACGAGTGATAACTCACACCTCGCCCCGAAATGGAACGCATGTGAGCATCTCATAGCAAAGTCTCATGTCACATGAAAGTACTCAACCTTTATTAAATGAATTAGAATTAAGTTTGAAGATGAGAAGAGAGAGAACCAAAGGATCTCAAAGGAAAAATTCTAAAGGGGGACTAAAATAATCCTAAGTATTCACATGCATGGATATCCTAAAGGTTAGTGAGGTTTCTATCCTAATGAAGAAGGAAGAAGAAGATAGAAGAAGGGATGAGAAAGGCCTAGGCCCAACAGAAGAGAGTTAGCTCACATAAACATAAAAGGAAGAGATAAGAATTAGAGATGTGGAACTCAATTCCCACATCTCACACTTACCATAGCCCCTGCAAGGTTAGCATGCACAAGTGAACAAAAATGAACGAATTAACATAACATCATCCAACAATCAGAAGTGAAATGAAGTAAGCAAATGCTTAATACCAATTCAACTCAAAGAAATGAAAATGAGAAGCTTATGACTTAAAATGAGGCAACATGAATACATATGGAAACAAATGCGCACTTACGAAAGATGTAATACAAAACACACCAAATACAAGCACAAAGTTCAAAACCAGAATCAAAATGATATAAAGAATGGCCTAAGAGGCCAGCCAGATGAAGAGAGAAGTCACACAATACCAAACAATATCAAAATAGAAGCCATGGAACCAAAAGATGGAATTTAAGCACTTAAAGAAACAAATGACTTGAATATAAAGCAAACTCAAAAATTCAGAAGAACCAAGACCTATCCTAGGACCAGGAAGGTATCCATACCCCAAAGGAACCCCAAACAAGAAGAAGAAGTTGGCACAAGTGCCCTTCTAAGCCTATAAGAGATCTAATGAATCCAAAGAAGCAAAATGGGACAAGGTGAGAACAAAAATCCACAAATAATCAACCAGCCATCTAAAAATTCTACAACTGAAACCAAATGATCTTAAAACACATTATATCAACTTGCCAAAAGGACTTGCAAAAATTCAGAAAGGAACTAGGTCAAATAGAGGCGAGAACACAAGCTAGGACAGAAAACATACATCACAAGATACCTGGCCAAAACTCAAGAAATAAATTTCTAAAAATTCTGAGAAAAATCACATGAAAACTAGAAGATCTTAGGAACACAATGCAAAAAGAATGGGATCAAAATTCCAAATATTGAAGTCTATAGAAAATAAACAAACAGACGGTTCAAGAAATGAAGCAAATGAAGCTATGTACATTGGTGATTTAATTCTGGCACGCGGATCAATGAAAAAAATAAAATAAAAATGCTACAAAATTTTAGAGACACAAAGAAACATCTATGATTTATTTGGGAATTTTTAGATGATTATAACTATTTTATTTGAATTAAAAAAAAAACTGAATAAAGAGAAATTAAAATGAAGAAAAAGAAGTTGAAGGAAATGAGATGGAGGTGCAATTGGCAAGGATTTTAGGCTGAGTTCGCTTGGGCCAGGCAGGGAGGGGTGTTACTAGCGAATCCGGGCCAAGGCCCGTCCGAAATCACCATTAATCAAAAAGCTAAATCAGTTTTTCTCTTTTTATATTTATGAACAAAATGTTATGTGACTTATATCAACCGGTGCACTTATCACTTAAGTGAAGAAAAACATTAAAATAATAACAATAAATCACATGAAACCGCGGACCAACCAGGAGGAGACACGTCATCGTCTCCTCCATCCTCATGCATGAAGAATCGAACAACAGCAGCAGAAAACGCAGCGTGGCAACAGATTTCACCCAACTTCATCTTAGCATAACTTTCTCAAAACTCAACGAAAATCAAAAGTGTAAACATCAAAATTCAACTACGAAATGAGATCAATGCAGCTAGATCGAAACAGAACCGATACAAACGCTCGAACACACAGAAATATCGTGCCAAAGTAACACCACCAAGTGCGGTTTCGGTCGTCGCCGCGAACAAAATTCCAGAAATTACTAAAACACTTATCCACATGAAGCACAGATCATAAGGATCACAAATCTACTAGCAAAACTCAGTAAAACGCACTGCACAATCCAGATCGACCAAGGCAAACTTGAACACCAAAACTTTAAATCTACAATAAATACTTCATAAGACTTCTTATCCTCTCATATAAACTATGCCGAAAATCATCAACATAAAACAAAGCAAGAAGCCATCAAAACTGAAGCAAAAAAAGATTGAACGCAAACCTATTATGAAATCTTATGAAAAGTGTTGAGAAATCCAGAGGTGGTGAGATTTTTCTTACGCTTCCCTTGATCTTCTCCAAGCCAAATAAAGGCTCAATGCTTGATGATGAATGGAGAAATGGAAGAAACCGTGCGTTGATGATCTTCACAGATCCACACAAACTACTTTTCGGATTTTTTTGATCTGGAAGCTTCTTTTTCTGTTATGCAACTGAATCCACAATGAGAGAAGAGAGAGGTTGGAGAATGTGATGTGAGAAAAATGGAGCGAGAGAGAATGAAGTCCTCTTTGTGTGATTGTTTTTATAGTGATAAGAGTGCTCCTTTATGGTGTTTTTTTTCAATATCAAAAGAAAGATCTATCTCCCTTATGCTGCTACTTGTTTTCGTCAGCAACCACAGCAAGAGCAAGTAAAAAAATACAGTGCATTCTCTATTATGCTGGCCATCACCTTCTTCTTTCTTTTCTTTTTTTTCCGCCACGTGTCCACTTATGATTCATTACTTTTTCCTCCCATGACCTGTCCTCTTCACGTGACAGCTTCTTATTCTCTAATGCCAAAAGCGTGACTACCAACCCAATTCCAAATTTGTGATTTCATTATGCATGAGAAACATGACCTCTCCTTTTGGTGGAGCAAACAAGGCACGTGGAACCCCATGCTGACTTTCTCTTCTTTTTTCCTTTTTTCTTTTTTTTTTTGCTACCTTGCCTCACCATCACATGCACTTTGTACCAGTTTTCTACCTTTTTCCAATAACAAAACTAACAAAAGCTTCCACCACCACTTTTTATGCCACTTAAAAAAATGGCTCATCAAACAAAGTTATGTAAGGGTACAAAAAATGTGACATAAAAATATTTCAAAATAAAGGACCAATGGAGTAGTGACAATTGTGCACATTAAAACCTTAAAATGCATCAAACTTCCAAAATTCATATCTTGAGTTATACAAATACTATGAAGGTGTTCTACGACTTTTCGGAAAGGGAAAGTCGTGCTCTACAACTTTCGTGTTTACCGGAAAATCATTCGGAGATTTTTAGCTCATGAAATAATAGCTTGAAGTTTCGGGACAAATAATTTCTAAAAATGGAAATTTCTAAACTTCCAAATTTAGCAACTTTTTGCATACTCCCGATTTTTGACATTTGAGCTCAACTGAATTATTCCTTGACATGATATGACCTCAAAAATTGATAATCCTGATTAAAAACCCTGAAATCTTCATGTTGACTTTTTTGATTGCAAAGTTGACTTTCTTGCTTCACCTTCAAGTAACTAGACCAAATCTTGACTTCTTCAATGAATTTTTTCCTCCAACTTCATATATAAGCCATGCAGACCAAATGAGATCCTTTGCCCACAAGAAATGGTCAAAAATAAGAGGATAGGAGGATTTGGCCCATAACCCTAATCAGGATTTCCCTCACACAGGAGAAAAGTTGTATCTTTGAACTTCTGATGAAATAACTGGCTTCCCTAAGGAAATTTCTCACCAAATTCCATCCCTAGGACCCTCTTGTCATATAAGGGACTTTGCCCAGATGAAATGGCCAAAGTCTCAAAGATTTCATGCTTGAAAGTAAAACCCTAATTTGGGATCATTGTGTAGGAGCTTGTCCTAGCTTGGGTTCTCTGATGCTCTCCCAACCTCTTGAGTTTTTGTGACTAATCTTGAACTTGTGAATGCCATGTAGATTCCTCATGGGACTTGGACAAGTCCACCGGGCCTCTTGTTATTGCTTGTAATACCTCAAATCCACCCACAGATGATCATATGCCTAATGCTAGGTCATGAGAATGTTATGCTTCATATTTCCATGATATGATGCTGAGGAAATGATATGAGTAGGATGAATATGATATGAGATAATGCTTAAAATGAAGAGGGCAAATTTAGGGTGTTACAGGTATTTCATGAACATAACATGTTTCAAAGCAATAAACATGTCAATCAAACAACTTTGACATTTTGTACTCTTTCCAGAACTCAATTTCATTGCTCTAATTAGACAAAGCAAATTGTATTATTATTTTGCCATAAATTAATAAAAAGTAGGCTACATTGTAACTAGGGGTGACAATTGGATCCATTAAAACAAAATCCATCTAATCCATCCACTAAGAAACCCATCCAATCCATCCACCACATAAAAAATAAGTTAATGGATTGAACTAAATCCATCGATTTATATGTATGGATTAATCCAATTCATCCAGAAAATTAAACCTTGTACCCCTACACTTGTCCCCCTACCCCTACATAATTTCAAATATTCCAATTTTTCCCTTTCAATATTTATTTAATTATTTTTAATTTTTACCGCGAAGTCAGATTAAAACAATATTTTTTTACATTGAACGAGACAAAACGGAAGTACCATGAGTAAGTTTTCCGGTTAAGAAATTTCAAAACTGGAAGTAGCCAAGATAAGTTATCCGGTTCACGAAAATCTTTCACCGGAAGTAACACGCTTGTGTTATCCGGTGTAGGATTTTCTTAACCAGATGTAGCTCTCTTGAGTTTTTCGGTTCGTCTATTTTTTTTTTTAATTTTAATTTTTTTAATATCATTAAATAAAAAATTAATTAGTAATAAATGTGGATTTTGTGATCATTAATTTATTTTAATTGTGTTAAAAAAATACTAATCAAGAGAGAAAGAAAAAAAACGTATAGTATATTGATTTTCCTTGTTTATTATATATATATATATATATATATATATATATATATATATATATATATATATATATATATATATATATATATATTTTCACATCGTGTTTTTAGTTCTAAAAGAGTTTTTTTTTTAAATAGTAATGAAATATACCAAATGATAATTTTTAATAAGTTTCAAAAAAATAGGAGTTTTTTTTATTTATTTATTTCTATTTTATATTTATTAGGTTAAGATATTTCATGAACATAGCATGTTTCAAAGCAATAAACATGTCACTCAAACAACTTTGACATTTTGTACTCTTTCTAGAACTCAATTTCATTGCTCTAATTAGACAAAGCAAATTGTATTATTATTTTGCCATAAACTAATAAAAAGTAGGCTACATTGTAACTAGGGGTGACAATTGGATCCATTAAAACAAAATCCATCCACTAAAAAATTCATCCAATCCATTCACCACATAAAAAATAAGTTAATGGATTGGACTAAATTCATTTATTAATATGTATGGATTAATCCAATTCATTCAGAAAATTAAATCTTGTACCCCTACCCCTACATAATTTCAAATATTCCAATTTTTCCCTTTCAATATTTATTTAATTATTTTTAATTTTTACCGCGAAGTCAGATTAAAAAAATATTTTTTTACATTGGACGAGACAAACCGGAAGTACCATGGGTATGTTTTCCGGTTAAGAAATTTCAAAATCAGAAGTAGCCAAGATAAGTTATCCGGTTCAGGAAAATCTTTCACCAGAAGTAACACGCTTGTGTTATCCGGTGTAGGATTTTCTTAACCAGATGTAGCTCTCTTGGGTTTTTCGGTTCGTCTATTTTTTTTAATTTTTTAATTTTAACTTTTATAATATCATTAAATAAAAAATTAATTAGTAATAAATATAGATTTTGTGATCATTAATTTATTTTAATTGTGTTAAAAAAATACTAATCAAGAGAGGAAGAAAAAAACGTATAGTATATTGACTTTCCTTGTTTATTATATATATATTTTTTCACATCGTGTTTTTAGTTCTAAAAGAGTTTTTTTTTTTAAAAATAGTAATGAAATATACAAAATGATAATTTTTAATAAGTTTAGAAAAAATAGGAGTTTTTGTTTTAATTTATTTTTATTTTCATATCTAGATTTATTTAATGTGTGCTTAAACTTATATTTTCTTTTACAAAATAAAAAAATCTAAAACAAAACTTTAATTTTCTTTTTAATCTAAAATTCAAAAATATACGAACCGGAAAAAATTGTAAAAAAATTATAAAAATTAAAATTAAAAACTTATATATATATATATATATATATATATATATATATATATATATATATATATATATATATATATATATATATATATATATATATATATATATATATATATATATATATATATATATATATATATATATATATATATATATATATATATATATATATATATATATATATATATATATATATATATATATATATATATATATATATATATATATATATATATATATATATATATATATACGATGTGGAAAAATATATATATAATAAACAAGGAAAATCAATATACTATACGTTTTTTTCTTCCTCTCTTTATTAGTATTTTTTTAACACAATTAAAGTAAATTAATGATCACATTAATTAATTTTTTATTTATTGATATTGTAAAAATTAAAATTAAATAATTTAAAAATATATAAATACGAACCGGAAAATCCAAGAGAGCTACATCCAGTTAAGAAAATCCTTAACCGGATAAGATAAGTGTGTTACTTCCGGTGAAGGATTTTCATGAACCAGATAACTTATCTTGGCTACTCCCGGTCTTGAAATTTCTTAACCGAAAAACCTATCCATGGTACTTTCGGTTCGTCTCATTCAATGTAAAAAAAAAAAAAAAATTTAAATCTGAATTCGCGGTAAAAGTTAAAAATAATTAAATAAATATTGAAAGAGCAAAATTAGAATATTTGAAATTATGTAGGTTTAGGGAAACAAGTGTAAGGGTACAAGGTTTACTTATCATTCATCCAACATATTTTAATAATCCAATAGATTATTTTTATATCCATCATATCTATTTAAAAATAATAATAATGAATTATTTAAAAATTTAATTTTTTTTATGGTAATACAAAAAATTGATTTTTTTTCAAAAATACAAAAAAAATTGTTTTTACAAAAATATCATAAAACTGATTTTGTTTTCAAAAATATCAAAAAAATAATTTTGTTTTCAAAAATATAAAAAAAGCCAATTTTTTTAGAAAATATAAAAAACAAACGATTTTTTCAAAAATATAAGAAAAACCAATTTTCTTTTCGAAAATTTCAAAAAATCTATTTTTTTTCTCGAAAATATAAAAAAAATCGATTATTTTCAAAAATATCAAGAAACGACTTTTTTTTCGAAAATATATAGAAACGACTTTTTTTTTCTAAAATAAAAAAAAACTAATTTTGTTTACGAAAATATAAAAAAACCGATTTTTTTCGAAAATATAAAAAAAAAAAACTTTTTTTCGAAAAATGTAAAAATAAATTGTTTTTCTCCCGAAAATTCAAAAAACCTTTTTTTTTCGAAAATATCAAAAAAACCGATTATTTTTCGAAAATTTCAAAAAACCAATTTTTTTCGAAAATATCTAAAAACCGATTTTTTTCGAAAATATATAAAAACGACTTTTTTTTAAAATATCAAAATACCGATTTTGTTTTCGAAAATATCAAAAAAACGACTTTTTTTTCAAACATATCAAAAAATCGATTTTTTCGTAAATGTAAAAAAAATCGATTTTATTTCAAAAAAACCGACATTTTTTTTAAACTATGAAAAATCCGATTTTTTCTAAAATATAAAAAAATTGATTTTTTCGAAAATATAAAAAAAAACGATTTATTTCAAAAATAACAAAAAAACAGATTTTTTTTCTCGAAAATATCAAAAAATGACTTTTTTTCCGAAAATATCAACAAATTGATTTTGTTTTCGAAAATATAAAAAAAATGACAGTTTTTTCGAAAATATCAAAAAACAGATTTTGTTTTCGAAAAAAATATAAAAAACGACTTTTTTTCAACAGTATCAAAAAACAGATTTTGTTTTCGAAAATAAAAAAAAAATCTTTTTTTTTCAAAAATAACAAAAAATTGATTTTGTTTTCGAAAATATAAAAAAAAAACGACTTTTTTTAGTATATAAAAAACTACTTTTTTTTTCGAAAATATCTAAAAATCGTGTTTTTTTCGAAAATATCAAAAAACCGAATTTTTTTTACTTTTTCAAAAAAAAATTGATTTTTTCAAAAATTAAAAAATCGACTATTTTAAAAAATTAAAAAAAATCGATTTTTTTAGAATGTAAAAAAATTATTTTTTTGAAATAAAATATTTCAAAAAAAAATTAGATGGATGAAAATCCATCCATTAAAAATATGTTAACGGTTGGATTTGATGCATTTTATCCTTAATTAATGAATTGGATTAGATATTTTCAGAAATTTTTAATTGATTGTTAATTGATTCATGGATTGATTTGATCCATCCATTAACAATTCAATTCATATATATCCAATCAATTCATTTTACCACCCCTAATTATAATTCATGTTCTATTTTTCATTGTTTAAGCAATTATTGTCTTTGTAATTCCTGATCAAAATTTAACACCATCTCTGAGATTAGATGCATATATATATATATATATATATATATATATATATATATATATATATATATATATATATATATATATATATATATATATATATATATATATATATATATATATATATATATATATATATATATATATATATATTTTTTTTTTTTTTTTTTTTTTATAGTAATGACATTTTTTTAGGTAGAATACAAGATTGTTTCATGTATTGTGTAATCATTTATTCAATGAACTTTACATTCATTCATGATCTGTTTCTTTATATTAAAATATTGAATGCACCCTCTTATACCTACGTGACTCCCACATGCATGAGATGAAAATGTAAGTGGAAATGGAATATAACCCAGATTTTTGGGGTTTATCGTCATTTTCGTATGGGTTTTTATATTATAATTGTTGTTTGAAATATAAAACCAGTTGTGATGTTCATTAAATAAAAACTATATAATATAAAAAAAAAATATGTAGTGGTAATTTTATGAGAGAGCATGGTTAAAATATATTTAGTTTAAAGAAATTATAAAATTTTAATTAAAATAAATTATAAGATATAAATAAAATTATATGTCATTAAACAAAATAATATTTTTTTACAAGCAAAAATACACTGTCGATTCAAATATTTTTATATAAATTCAAATATATAAGTAATGAAAAAATAAATTTAATATTTATATACGGGATTAAAATCGTTGTTGATTAATTTATTTATATATACATGAAAAAATATCATATAGATTAATTGTTCAAGATATTAAATAATATAAATGTATCGATCATTTTTCAAACAAGTGGAGAGATTAATGAAAAAAATATTGTTCTTATAAATGAGGACAATTTTATAAAAGAAACCATAATTTTTTAATTAAAATAAATTATAAAAACTAAATAAAAATGTATGCCATTGAACAATTTTATATTTACTTACAGGTAAATAATATTTTTAGTATGCACTAAATAATATATTTAATTTAAAAAAATCATATACTTTCAATTAAAATAAATGATAAAATATGAATAAATTGTTTATTCAAATACATTATTGATTCAAATCATACATTTTTAATATACATGTCATTGAATAAAATAATATTTACTTACAGGTAAAAATATATTGTTGAGCGAAGAGGGGAAGAGGGCGGCCACGCACGGTGCCCAAATCGCTGGTTACGCAACCATCGCCGACAAGAGAGGTGGTGGGGGAAACACCGTCACACACAGAAGAGCTGGTTGAGAATGAGGAGCAAGAAAAAGAGGATGTGGTATTGAAGATAGTGGAAAATGTTGAAGAAATCGTGAAAACCCTAGATCCAATTGAAAAGAGGGATGAAGGGGTGAAACCAGTGAGTCATACAAAGGAGACGCAGAAGCTGTGGGTGGATGTTCTGAGTGAGAATCGGAATCCATCGAAGGGATTAACAATGGAATTCATAGCTCCAAGTGTGGTTAATGGTGAAGTGGAAATTGCTATAGAAGCTGAAGATATTGCGAAGGAAATTCTGTTCTGGAAATCGATATTGATCCTATATGCTTTAGGGGAGAACCTAAGCATGACTTCAGTGAAGAATTACATGACGAAGATGTGGAATTTTGTGAAGCTCCCAGAGATGTATTATCATGATGATGGTTACTTCATTCTAAGATTTCAATCTAACGCTGATAAGGAGGAAGTGCTGATGAAAGACCAGTATACAATGCGTAATATTCCACTATTGCTAATGGAGTGGAAGCAGGATTTTAACCTAGAAAGGGATATGCTGCGCACATTGCCGATTTGGGTCAAACTGCCTCAACTACCCCTTCACTTTTGGGGGGCAAAGAGTTTGAGCAAAATTGGTAGTGCAATAGGAGTACCACTGGTTACAGATGAATCTACAACAAGCAAGTTAAGAGTGTCTTACACTCGGATACTTGTGGAAGTCGATGTAACCAAAGAATTGACAAAGAGTGTGACTATAAGGGACTGTGAAGGAAGGAAGATGGCTCAGAGCATTGAATACGAATGGAAGCCAATGTATTGTGAGAAGTGCAACAAAATTGGTCATCAATACAAGAAAGAAGGCATAGTCAAAGAGAAACAATGGAAACCCAAATCGAAACCACCTGAAGCAAGCACATCAAACAAAGGTGAATCAGCAACAAAGGTTACCATGAAAGCTACTCCAAAAGTTGACCACACAAAGAAGACAATGGATGAAAATGGAGAGGTATGGATCATGGTTATTACAGTGACAAGAGATAAAGGGAAGAGAATTGTGTTCACTGGATCAAATAATGGTGTGAATTGTATGAATGGATTTGAGGCACTTAGGGTTTTGAATGACCCTATAGTGACCTTAGATACGGGTCCATGATATTTTCCTGGAACATAAGAGGGTTAAATAAATCAGGTAAACTTAGAGAGATTAGCTCCCGTCTCAACAAGTTAAAACCTGAAATTGTGATTCTATTGGAAACAAGGGTGAAGAAAGCTAAGGCCACTAGTACTAGAGACAAGTTGAAGTTGTATGACAAGTATATAGACAACTATGAAGCACATGATAATGGTAGAATATGGGTATCTTGGGATGATACCAAAATTTGTGTGCAAGCTTTGAAGAAGACTGCGCAGATGATACATTGTGGCATTTAGACAAAATTGGTAGGTTTCAATACTGGATGACAACCATTTATGCTAAGAACCAACTAGAACAGAGAAGAGTTTTGTGGAGGGATATTATGAGTATGCAAAGTACCTGTCAGGGGCCATGGTGCATGATCGGTGATTTTAACAATGTGGCAAAAGCTGGAGACATAATAGGTGGAAGACTTGTGTCTGAGAATGAGTTATTTGATATGCAGGAGATGATGAATTTTACTGGTCAGGCTGAAATGGATAGCATATGGGATTATTTTACATGGAGCAATAGACAGAGTGAGGGCACCATTTACTATAGAATTGGTAGAGTTTTGGGAAATGTGGAGTGGTTCCAAAAACACCATGACTATCAATTAAAAATTCGGCCTCCCAATATCTCTGATCATGCTATGTTGCAGGTGGATAACAAGAGCCATTATCAGAATAAAACTAGAAGATTTAAGTTCCAAAACTACCTGGTTAGTTTGAATGGGTTTAATGAGATTGTGAAGCAAACTTGGGAGAAGCCTATGAGAGGGAAGCCAATGTATGCACTATGGCAGAAACTGCAAAGACTAAAACCAGAGCTGACAAAGTTTAGTAGCTCAATGCATAATGTGACACAACAAGTGCAGGTGGCTAGAAGAGAGCTCGAAATGGCTCACGAAGCCTTGACTCAAAACATGATGGATAATAGGCTTATCTCTGAGGTGAAAATTTGCACTGACAAAGTTATAAAGTGGAATGAGATAGAGGAGGATATTCTAAAGCAAAGAGCAAAAATGGATTGGTTGACTAAAGGGGATGAAAATAGTGCTTATTTTCATGCAACAATAAGAGCAAAACATCAACAAAGAAGCATGAGTATTCTCCAATTGGAGGATGGGAGTGTTCTCACTGAGCAATCAGAGATTATGCAAGAAGTTATGGGATTCTATAAGAGGCTTATGGGGGTTTAAGCTAGTAATATCAAAAGCATTGACATACAAGTGATGAGAGAGGGCAAACAAATCTCTAATGACCAAGGAGAGATGCTTACTGCTACAGTTACAAAAGAGGAAATTTTGCATGCATTAAAGGGCATTGGTGATACGAAAGCTCCAGGGATAGATGGATAAAGAGCAAAGTTTTTCAAAGCTTGTTGGAACATAATCAAATGTGATGTTTGTCCAGCAGTCCAGGAATTCTTTGAAGCAGGTAATATCTATAGGGCATTCAACAGTACTCTTGTTACCCTTATACCCAAATCAGAAAATGCTAAGACCATTAAGGATTATAGGCCAATAGTTGAGTGTTCTACCTTTTACAAAATCATTTCAAAAATCCTGACAAAGAGGCTTGGTAATGTGTTACAGGGCATTGTCCACCACAGTCAAGCAGCATTTGTGCCAGGACAGGTGATTCATAACCATATTATGTTGGCAATTGAATTAATAAAGGGATACACTAGGAAGGGAGAGACACCTAGATGTATGATGCAAATAGACCTCCAAAAGGCGTATGACATGGTTGATTGGGAGGCTCTTGAGGGAGTGCTGAATGAGATAGGTATGCCTCAGAAATTCACTAACTGGATTCTTAAACTAACTAAATCAGTTAGCTATAGATTCAATGTGAATGGGGAGCTGACTGAAGTTCTTGAAGTTAGGAGAGGAATAAGGCAGAGGGACCCTATCTCCCCCCTCTTATTTGTTCTAATGATGGAGTATTTAAATAGGCTGTTGGTTAAGATGCAAAGGGTCCCTAATTTCAACCATCATAGCAAATGTGAGAGGCTGAATATAACACACTTGTCCTTTGCAGATGATGTCCTCTTGTGTTTGCAGGGGTGATAAGCAGTCAGTGGAACTTATGTTAGCAGCTTTTCAAACGTTTTCACAGTCAACAGGCTTACAAGTCAATCCCATCAAATGTAAATTGTTTTTTGGTGGTATGGAGAAGGAGATTATGAAGGAAATGTAGGAGTACATAGGATTTGCCATTGGAGTGCTACCAGTCAGATACTTGGGGGTACCACTTTCTAGTAAAAAGTTGAACATGATCCACTATTTACCGTTGATTGAAAAAATTGTTAGCAGAACCAAACATTGGTCTACAAAGTTGCTTAGCATTGCAGGAAGGATTCAGTTGGTTTAGAGCATAATTCATTCAATTGCAAACTATTGGATGAGTTGTTATCTTCTACCTAAGAGGGTAATCCAGAAAATTGACAGCATCTGTAGAAGTTTCATTTGGATGGGGCAAACTAAGATGAAAAAGAAGAGTCTTGTGGCCTGAAAGTTAGTGTGCAGACCTGCCAGAAGTGAGGGAATGGGCATTATCAACTTGAATGTGTGGAACATAGTGGAACTTCTAAAATGTTTATGGAATATTTGTATGCAGGGTGAAAATATGTGGGTGAAATGGATCCATGCTTACTTCATCAAAGGTGAGGAGGTGATGGGTGCAATTGTTAATACAACAACATCCTGGTGCCTAAAGAGTATCATGAAGTAAAGAAGCATGATCGAATCAATTAAGCAATTGTGGGATGATATGAAGAGGTTGCATAATTTTTTAATGAATCAGGTGTACATGGCTTTCATAGAATTGCAGGCCTGGATGGTATGCAGTCCTGAGGAGAAATAGGACGCGGCCTATAGCGAAAACGATTGTGTGGTTGGCTTGTCAAAATAGATTAGCCACTAACGTTAGACTAAATAAGATGAATTTGTTGGGGGAAACTGTGTGTAGTCTGTGCAATGGGGAGATGGAGGATCTCAATCATATGATGTTTACATGCAGGAAAACAAATATTTTATGGGCTGAAGTGTTGCAGTGGTTAGAAATGAACCACAATCCGCAGAGATGGGATATCGAACTAAATTGGGTGTGTCAGCAGGTCAAAGGCAAGGGTTGGAGGAGAGATTTGCTGAAGATCGCAATTGCGGAGACCGTCTATGGCATATGGAAGTTTAGGAATCAAGTTATATTTGAAAATAATGATGATCATGTTAATACAGGAAATGAGATACAAGCCAACATTGTGTATATGGGTTGGTTGGTAGATAAAATTAAAAACCACTTAGCTAGATTGATGTGCTAAGGGTTTGTAGATTTTGTTTGTCTTTTTGTCGTTGTTGGGCTAGATCGATGGATCGCCGTGTTATCACTGTTTTTTGAGATATATAATAATCTGTTATTTAAAAAACAAATACATTGTTGATTCAAATATTTTTATATAGATTCAAATATATAAGTAATATCAAAACAAACTTAATATTTATAAATGGGATCAAATACGTTGTTTATTAATTTCTTTATATATACGCGAAACATATTATTTTTATAAACAAGAATAATTTTAATTGTTCCAAATAGTGAATAATACAAATGTATCGATCATTTTTTCAAATATGTGAAAAGATTAATAGAAATAATATTATTGTTATAAACGAGAACAATTTTATTAAAATAAAAAAATTAAATAATTATAACTGGAACATGAACTTATTGATTAATTAATCATGAAAAAACGTTTATTATTTGTTCTAATATTTCTTTTTGTAAATAATGGCAAAACAAAAGTAATATTTATATAAAAAATAATATATTATTGATTCAAATATTTTATATATGAAATTAATTATAGACACTAATTAATTATATCTTTTTATAAATAATAACTTTTTTGTTTGAACAATTTAATTTTTTTAATATCATTTTTATTATATTTTAATTTGGAAAAAATGTGTGTACCATATCAGTATTCGTGCGAATGCATGTGTATCCCACTAATTTTATTACAATACTCTATTTCTTTAAAGTTATAAATAATTGACGTCAACTTAACATACCAGACCAGTGCAACACTCGTATTGATATAATAAGAACATATGTAAAAGATTTTGAATAAAATAACATTGTTTTTATTTCAAAACTATGTTTTTCTTTTAAAAATAATAAATTATTTTTAAAAGCAATTTTATTTTTTTAATTATATTTTAAAAGTAAACTTATCATTTCACACCAGTACCCGTGCAGAAGCACGAATATCCAACTATTACACAAATATTTTTTTAATTAATTTATAAATATTTAAACTTATCAAATATATTAATTTTATTAGACATTTTATATTACTTTTCTTAAAAAATTTATTTTTACGACAAATGCGCATCACGACGGGTACCCGTGCGAACGCACGGGTATCATACTAGTTTATTTTAAAATTAAAAAGTTTTGAATATGTTTTTAAAAATTTTGGTTTTAAATTTTTTATTATTGTCAATTTTTATATTTTAATATACCTAAAAGATTTAACTTATATATACCTTAAAGTTTTATTTTTATGCTTTTAACTTTTTTTATTTATTATAAGGAACATTATTATTTTTATGTTTTGATATTGTCAATTTTAATTTTTCACTAATATTAGTTATTGGTGCAATATCAAAGATTGGTACCGTGATTATTTATATATATTTCATTTCTATTAAATAATTAATACTACATACTTTTCATCTTTAAAGTATTTCTATTTTTCTTTGTCACTACATTTACTTAACATTATATACATTTACTTAACATTATATATTTATTTTAAAATTAATAAGTTTTGAAAACTTTGGTTTTAAATTTTTTTATTATTGTCAATTTAATATTGCCAATTTTTATGTTTTAATATACCTATCAGATTTAATTTATATATACTTTAAAGTTTTATTTTTATACTATTAACTAATTTTTATTATTTTTATTATAACGAACTTTAATATTTTTATGTTTTAATATTGTGAATTTTAATTTTTCACTAATATTAATTATTATTGGTGTAATTTATCTGTTAAAGCTGACAGCTTGTGGATAAAGTGGATACACGTTACTATGTGAAAACGCAAGATATTATGAACATGCATGTGAACCAGAATTCTTCGTGATAATGAAAAGTATCATCAAAACCCGGGATAAAGTCAGTGGCCTTACGGAATGACGAGACAACTTGCATAAAGGCAAATTCAGCACAAGGTTGTTATATGAGGAATTAAGTAGCAGTAATGAGGTTCATTGGAGGAAGCTTTTCTTGAAAAATCCAGCGAGACCTAGGGCCTTACACACTTTGTGGCTAATTTGCCATGAGAGAATGACCACAAAGGAGAGACTCACTAGGTTTGACATGATTAATGATAGTAAATGTTGTTTTTGTGATGCAATGGAAAATCAAGAACATCTTTTCTTTCAATGTCAGCCTTTGGTGGATATTTGGAAGAACATCATGGCTTGGTTGAATATCATGCATAGTCCGTGTGGGTGAAAAGAGGAGCTGATTTGGGTGTTGAAAAAAAGCAACCTAAAGAGTCCTCGTAGTGAGATTTTGAAGTGTGCGATTGCCGAAACGATTTATGAGCTATGGTATTGTAGGAACAACATGTGTTTCAAAAAGGAAAATATCTTGAATGGGGCAAATGATAGAATCATAGATGTGATAGTTAATAGGTGTTGGACTAGACCTAGATTGCGAATAGTTGTTGGTAGGATGTTAATGTCGTAACTTTCTTTTCTTTCTTAGTCTCTTTATCTAAGAGATTAACTGGATCTCCTTAGAGATCGCTTGATGTAATTTGTTTTTATGATAATAAAATATTTTTTCTTAAAAAATAAATAAAATAATTATTGTGTAATATGGTACATGTGGGAACAACTAGTTGGTTTTTCAAAATTTAAAACATTATTAATGCACGTTTGGTGAGTATGTGTTTTCTTTAAGTTTAAGGTAGATACTTCGCAATAATTCCCATATTCCCACGTTCTTTCCTCCCGCGACCGTTTCCACAGGTACTCGGTCCCACAACACGATTCTTTCCAAATCTAAAATGGCATGTATAAGAATATGCTCATTTATCAAATACTATAAAATGAAAAATAGATGGAACATTTATCAACTTTCAAAATGACCCTGTCATTTTACTCCTAAAATCATAAAATAAATTGAAGTGATTAAAAAGGGACATCACACGAACTTCCAAAACAGAGAAGAATAATAAGAAGCAAAGAGAAGTTTTAAATTGTGAATTTCAGCGTTCCATATTTGCCACGTAAGATTGGAACGAAACGCATTTGGATGACGAAATCGGTATAAACCGTAACCGTCATTTTCTTCTCTTTCTCCTAGATCGAGTTTTCGTGATGAACCAGCGCGTGCCTTCGTCTCGAACGGTTGGACTCGGACGTGTCAAACCTCAAGCTCCTGGTAATCGCACCATCTTATCTAACGATCGTCAAGCCAATCTTCACCTTCGATTCAAGGTTCGATTTCGATTTCTTCTCCACCATGCACAATTTGGTTGCGATAGAGTGGCATTTGCTGAACTTATCTCATTGAAATAATATTATGTTGTCATGATCTACGACAGACACCAGAAACACTACGCTGACACAACGTCAAGACTAGTGAGATTGTTAAACGTAATTAAAGTGTGTGTCAGTTTCGGACACTAACACCAGAAATACTTATCTCATTGAAAATTGAATAAATTAAACGTAATCACACCGGACATGGACACAGAGGCACCTTTTTCAAGAGGTGTCGGTGCTACATCTGGCTTTCTTCTCCATGAGTGATATTATATTGAAGGAAAATATCATTTTTCGTCGCTTAACTTTATCTAGGTATATTTTGGTCTCAAATCGATCCCTAAAGTATTAAAATCGAAGAACGTTTGTCATTCCGTTTGTTTCCTTCAAATGGACGATTGTGAATGACGACATGACAAATGATATGACTAGGAACCTTGAGTCTGTGAAGAACAACCATGTCATCTGCCACGTCGTCGTCCGTTTGGAGAAAACAGACGGAAAGGATCCACGTGACCAAAATGGACTCCGAGCTAAAGTTAAGGGATGAAAAATAGTATTTTGCATGTATTGAATATTCATAATATACTTAAGAATTGTTATTAATTGATATACATTTATTATGCTAGGTGAATTCAATATCGACTACAAAGTACAACTTTTTCACTTTTTTGCCAAAAGGATTGTTTGAACAGGTAATTACTTATTAGTTTTCTGATTTTGATTATATGGAGTCTGATGCATTCAGTTTAGTTTTTGAAAAACGTTATAAGCTTGGCTTGTCATTATAAAATATGTGAATGAGGAGTCAAAGTGATATCGGCTCAAAACAATTGATTACAGTTGTTTGTGCTTAAATTAGCTCATGCAGATTTGTATGAGTCAATGAGTTCAATCAGTTGCTAACCAAACAACTCTTAATTAACTGAATATAGAAATTCCTGTTTATCTTGCAGTTCAGGCGGGTTGCTAATCTCTATTTTCTTACAATCTCGATTTTTTCTACCACACCAATCAGGTATGTTGATGTTAGTTAAACTCACAGTTAGATGGTTGTTTTGCTACTTGCAAGCTAAATTGTGAGAAAAGGTTATAATGACTGAAGGGGACCAAGAGTAATTTATTTTCCGTAGACGAAATAATATGAAGTTTACTACAATACACTTTACAATATATAATATAATTATTAGGCAATATACACACACATACATAGATAGATACATCACAAAATAGTGTAAGCAGCAATGCAGTTTACTTCTTACATTATTACATGCTAAGATATATTTTGTTTTGGTGACATTTTATTCTTTAGAGAGAGAGAGAGAGAGAGGGAGGGAGGGAGGGAGGGCACTTATTAAGGCAGGAATACATTTTTTGTCTTTTAATTAGTTTGCTTATAACACAAGTTGTTCCATGATTTGCTGACTAACATGATATTAGGTTTTGTGTTGTTCTTCATCGACTTTTTTGTCCTGTTTTCCACCACTTATTGACTCAAACATGGAAAAATTACGCTTGTGCTGCTGTCTAGTCCCACATTCTTTTGTACATAAAACAGATCCTTAGAATTGTATTGTTTTTGATTGTAAATTTCACATCAAATTTCTGATACTGTCTCTTATATGACTTATTACTTTGTCCCATTTTACATTGTCGTTTTGTTTTACTTCTCTGTCTTGCTTTAATTATTGTGAAGGTGATTATCAGTAATATGTACTTGATCTGCTTATTGCGATTCATATTATTTTCTCTGTTTGTAATTTTCACCAAATAGAAATTAGTCTAATTGCTGTATTATAAAATGAACAAGGGTAATTGATAAATTATGTATTGTGCTGTTGTTGTTGTAGCCCTGTGTCTCCACTCACCAATGTGCTTCCTCTATCAATCGTGCTTCTCCTCTCTCTTATTAAGGAAGCTTTTGAGGACTGGGTGAGAAGACTATTTCCTTTCCTCGTGCATTGTTATTGTTTTTTTTACATATGTGTTAAGAGTTCCACATCGGATAATATATGGTCTGAACATGTCTTTATAAGTGGGGACAATCCTCACTCTACAAGCCTATTTTATAGGTTGAGTTAGGCCCAACCATATATTTTAACATGGTATCATAGTCCGTTTAAGATCTGATGGGTCACCTGTTATCAGATTTTCGCTATTAGGCCACCCACCATTTATTTTCACGCTCCAGATGTCCAGTTTTGGGCGTGAGGGGATGTGTTAAGAGTCCCACACCGGACAATATCTGACCTGAACATGTCTTTATAAGTGGTACCCGAATCCCCAAACAATCCCCATTCCTCGTCCCAAATCCAAACGTGGATGAAGAATTAAAACCCAAACCCGTCCCAAACGGGTTCAGGTTGGGTTCGGGTATCCTCGGCCCGCCACCATCTATTTAGTAAAATCAATTTTTTTTAAAAGAATATTTATTTTTTCCAAAATCAAATTACATTCCAAATAATAAAATAAAACAATCTCAAAAAATTTCATATGTACATTTCAAATATTTTAAATAATTAATACATATCAAAATATCAAAACATTGGCCACATATTTAATATTTCAAATTAACAAAACTAAATAATAATGTACATAATGAAATAAACGGGACGGATTCGGGGTGGATACTAGTGTCCCCATTATCCGACCCGTCCCCATATTTTTTAATCGGGGAAAACCCAAACCCGAATCCAAACCCAGTCAAAGCGGGGTTTCCCCGTTAACTTCGGGGCGGGTTCGGGTTGGTACCCTAGGGTATGGGTTTTATTGCCATGCCTAAGGAGAAAGTAAGGTAGAAATGAACATTTATTATGCCTTTTAATTGTAAATTTATTAAGGATTAACGGGGTTTCTATAACATATGCAGATGGATTGGACTGTTTTTCTCATAATTTATGTTTTTCTTTGTTGTTTATTTTCCCTTGTCCATGAGGCTTCAACTCAGTGGCAAGAGCTTGATTTTTTAATCTCAAGGGATGAATTTCAAATCTCATATGGAATAGTTGTAAAAGGACCATTAGTGCCACTGTTATTAATAATGTTTTTTTTTCCTTTTCATGATTTCATCATGCAGTATCCCTTTGCTTCCAAATTCCTTGTATTTTCTTATGTCTTGATGTATTTATTAGTTTATACCAAAAAAAACATGGTTATGACTTCATAAAAAAGGCTAACCTAGTGCTACAAAGCTCCTTCCATGGTAAGGTCCACTAAAGGGTTGGACATGGTAAGGTCCACTAAAGGGTTGGACTCATTGATAGTCTGCTGTAGGAAGCTTTACCTTACATTTGTATGAGGTTGATTCCATGATTTGAATTTGTGATCTCCTACCAACTCTGTCTGTTATGTCAAGGCTCTTCTTCTTACTTGGTTATGACTTGATATCTTCAATTTTTCTTATGGCATCCTTAATTAACTACTGTCGACCTTTTTTATGATCATGGAAGTTGTAATGCGTCTCTATTCCCTTTCTATAATCAAGCTTATTATTTATGCGTCTCTATACCTTTTTTATAATCATAATCAAGCTTATTATTTGTGTCTATTACCTTTGATATTGTTCCCTATTTTAGTAGCTTCTTTTTCTTATTTTGCATTTTTAGATAGATTCTCTATTGTATATAAGTATGTACAGTTTTATTGAGTCATATAGGTTACTCATTCTAAATTATTCAGGGGATTTATTTAGTTTTCTTAAACTGTGTACAACAGAAGCGTTTTCAAAATGACATGATCATAAACAACAACGTGGTAGATGTGTTGCAAGATAAAGAGTGGGTGTCTATACCGTGGAAAAAATTGCAAGTTGGCGACATTGTTAAGGTGAGTGGAGTATATATGAAGATTTTATGTTGACATATTTGCATTTTGAACTTGTGCTTATAAGGGTATCTATAATAGTAAAATGGTAACAGGTTGTATGCTTCCAAATCACCTGTTGATTATATTCCTTCCATCCCTATTCTTTGGTCTGTTTAGCTTTTTACGTTTGTCTCAAAACTTTGGTTGTTATAGAAAACCAAGATACAATTAAACATGGTTTTCCCTTTACATCCTTAGAAAACCAAAAACATGCATTATGTTGGAGAATCCACAATTCTCTCTTCTTTAATAGTGCATATTTTTTGTTTTTATTTTATGATATGTTTTGTTTATGATTCATAAAATTCTCCTTGATTCAAGGAAGATAATTCTTGTACTCTCTATTTAAACCAGTCTTAGACTGATGAGTAAAACATACTGGAAACAAACCCTCACCGGCTCAACAAATAACAGTTCCAACGTTGTGGACAAGAGGCGGCATAGGCCGTAGGACTGGCGTCGGCGTTTATTCACTCAATTGAGAAGGTGACTATGAATGTGTTTCCCTAATTGACATGACTCATAATGTAAATTAGATAACTTTGATAAACTTGACACCAACTTTTGTAGTTTAGGAAGACATGGATGACCCAATTAAGCATGGAAGCATGAATAGTGAGTGGAGAGATCGTGGCTGAGCGTGTCTTAGATGACACATAGGGGTAGTAAAGGCCTTGAGACTCATCCGACGCAATTGTCATCCCAAACTCCGGTCATGTAGGGTAATGTTACCATTAGTGAAAGCGACAATACAATAAACAAAACAAGTTAAACGACTGATAAAATACATAAAGAAAAAAAGCAACAAAGACACAAGGTAGAATTTGAACAATACTAATCCTTTGGGATCGAGTTTGAGAACCATTGGCAGAAGAAACCATAGATAGAGGGAAGAGAAAAAACTTTTTTTCCGGTAACAACAAGATTAGACGCACCAGAATCAAGGACCCAAGGTCCAAGTGAAATTATAACTTGGTTTGTTGAAAAAAATTTCTCACTGGAAGGCAGTAGGTTGACCGTGTAAGCACGGTGAAAGATTGTCTCTCCACAGGGCCTCTTAACAGGCTCTGATACCATACTGAAATGCGAGAGAATGAGAGATATTTAGAGAAACCGTGTGACTGAATAGCTATTATATAGTGAATTACAGAGTTAATTGTATGTCTCGTTAAACCAGTTCAGTTGGTAGCCGTGCAGGGACGTCAAATGTAGGGGAGCGGGTTCAAACCCGTGACATCCCACTTGTTCACCTTTAAAAGGGTGAATTTCAGCCACTAGGCTACTTGACAAAAGATAGGCTACTTGACCAAAAAAAATAAAAAATACAGAGCTAATTGTATTAACCACAGTTGAAATATATATATATATATATATATATATATATATATATATATATATATATATATATATATTTATATTTATTATTTTTTAATGTGTATCCAAAGCTTATAGGTACGAAGATTTTGGACGAAGGGAGTTATATTTTTGGCTACATTCTCCGTTTTACATGTTCAAAATAATGCCTTTTTCTCCTACATCTGATAAATTTCTCATTATCTTGTAGGAGAAATCCCTAATGATTATCCTGTTAGTATTTTGTATTTTTGTCAGTTTTAGTTGCAGATGTGTGTAATCTGAGTCCATTGCGATTCATTTTCTCAAGCTGCTTTTATTGACTTCATCGTGGGTGTTTCTATTTCAACCATATAACTTTGTTCTTTGTTGCAGGTTAAGCAGGATGGGTTCATTCCTGCAGATTTGCTTTTCCTAGCCAGTACAAATGTTGATGGTGTTTGCTACATTGAGGTTTATTCATTCATTTCAATATGAAAATTTGTTGTTTTGACATTCTTTGGGCAATCATTTCCGTTTATTAATCTTATGTTTTGGATTATAGACTGCTAATTTGGATGGGGAAACCAATTTGAAGATTAGAAAAGCATTGGAAAAGACTTGGGATTACCTGACTCCAGAGAAGGCATCTGAATTTAAAGGTTCATATTTTTATTTACTGACCTATGTTTTTTGGGCATCATCAATGATTAACCTTAAAATTTTCCGTGATTCTATGTTGTGCATTTGATTTTTTATTCCAAAGATCAGTTACGAACTTACGAGACAAGTTGACAAAGTCATTACAAGATCATGGACTTAGCCTACCTGGTCCTAGGTTAGAAATAGCATACGTATGTAACCAAATGGATACAATATATATGCTACAGCTAGTGGGGAGTGTTAATTGTAATCATAATTAGTATTTATTTATTTCCATTATTATTCTTTTCTCCGGTTTCTTTCTGATACATTTTCATAGTACTTTCATAGTTACCATAAAGAGTCTGGGCTGTGCATATACTCTCTCTATTTTTATTTATAAGCAAATTTTAACTTTTAAGGTTCATTGAATAATTGATGATACATCATTTATTCAATGAATCTAAAAAGTCAAAATTTGTTTATAAATAGGAATGGAGGGAGTATATTTCTTCAGTTTTTTTCATAAACAATACAACAAATGTTAAAATTCAATTCAAATAAAGCTATAAGGAGTTCATAATAAATTAGTATCGTTCCATACACAGTGGAAGGTTTAAGGATAATAAGTACTCCCAACTACTCAAATAAAGTCAAAACTGTATTGTTGCAAAAACAATTATATATACCTCCAATTCTACATAGAAAAATCTGAGAATCCGAGATAAAATGGTTGGTTCATCCAGTATTTTTACTTTGATGCAATAATGATCAACTTCTATATGGTTAGTTCTTTTATAAAATATTGCATTTGAAGAGAGATACACTATTGATTGTTATCATAAACTATTTGGAGCAAATACTCTTTTTAGCCACACTAGTTCACAAGTAGTACTAACCGTTGTAAAAATTAAAATTGTAAATAATAGTAGCATTTAAAGTTATTGTACGTTATTAGTATGAAACCAGTTAAATATGCTCATTAGGTTTAAATTTATCTCTATTTAATTTGGTTTATTCTAGTATTGTAAATTACAACTTTGAAATATATTAAAATAATTTTTCTACAGTAGCCATAGCTTGCTTTTCCACGAGAGAAACTCGGGAAATGACTTAAGCAGGATACCTATAGACAATGCCCTACTGCTGACAGAGGTTGACACCCTAAACAAGTGAAAAAGGATAAAACCAAAAAATGTCCAGTACCAACTTAAATTGAATCTTAATATTTCTTGTATTGTTAACAAAGAGTTATATATATATATATATATATATATATATATATATATATATATATATATATATATATAAAAAAGAGAAACCTTGGCAAGATCCTACAATAGTGTGATCAAATCAATCAGCGTACACTGTTCACTGCAACTGTGAAAGTCTAGCAAGAAATGAGAGTATTGGGAAAAACCCAAATTGAGGAAAATAATATTTATGATTACAATCAACAACTTCAGTTAGTTCTGCTTAATTTTAATATGTATGAATATAGACAGCAGCATCTTTTCAAATGACATCCCCTTTGTTGTGTGGGATCTAGTATTAACTGTAACTAGTATTATTATTTTGTTTGAATATTGACATTTATGTTAAAATGCTTAATTTTATCACACATTTAACTATAGTATATGATTATTTCTGATTGTTAGCTCATGATTAGGATGTGATATAACTGTTGATTAGCTCTGTGATTGATCAGAATCACGTTACAAAGAACAGTTTTTCTCAAAAACTTAATGTCAATCAACATGTTATTCTAATTTCGAGCGTAACTACCATCATCAGGGACCTATTTTTGTCACTGTTTCAATGTTTCAGAAATCTAGAAATTCTTTCTCTTGACATCTCTCTTGTTCATTCGCTGAGCACCAACTCTGTCTAGTTCGTCTCCTTCCACTTATATATTATTGACTTTTTACTGTGCTGGTAAATTTTCTCCAACGTTTTAGGAACTCCTATATTGTGATTGTCCATACTCCACAGAACTTGGTGTGGCTTTTCAAGAATGTCTTTCCTTTTGATTTCTTTAGGTTTAAGGTACAATTAATATCAGAAATCAGATTGATAAGAGTCAGTTACTGTTGGGCAAGAAACTAATGACTCAACAAAAAGGACCATGCGAGTCTATTATAGGACGAAGTTTAGAAATAGGAGTTAGAGGATCAGTTACTGTTAGGCAAACACTAATGACCCAACAAATAGGACTCAGCAAGTCTATTAAGGGAAGTAGTTTAGAAATAGGAATTAGTTTATTCTTTTGTATCGGTTATTTAGGTTTCTTTTTATTGTATTATAGTTAATTAGGTTGTTAATTTTCTGTTATATCCCTGAACTTGAGTCTGTAGTGTAGAAAGTCTTTATAACTGTTGAAATAAGCGATACTAAGAATATTTAGATTAAACTGTGTGTTTTAAAAAGCACTACAGAGACATTATTATATATAGAGAAATTACAACTAATTACATGATATAGTCGATGTGAGACTATTCTATATATAAATATTCTTAACACTATATATATTTACAAATATCAAAACTCCCCCTCAAGCTTGAGCATATAAGTCAAATGCACCAAGCTTGTTACATATATAATTAATTCCGGGGTTTCGTAGGGATTTTGTAAACACGTCTGCCAATTGATCGTTAGAGTTGACAAAGTTTGTAACGATGTCACCTGACTCGATCTTCTCTCTGACAAAGTGACAATCTATCTCAATATATTTGGTCCTCTCATGGAAGACTGGATTTGAAGCAATGTGCAATGCAATTTGATTATCACAAATAAGTGTCATTGGTCTTGCTTCTTCAATTTGAAGTTCCTTGAGCAATTGTTTTAACCAAACAAGTTCACATGTTGGCATTGCCATGACCCTATATTCTGCCCCGGCACTTGATCTTGCAACAACGGTTTGTTTCTTACTTTTCCAGGATATAAGGTTTCCTCCAACAAGTACACAATACCTAGAAGTGGATCGTCTATCAATGGGTGACCCTGCCCAATCAGCATCAGAGTATCCAACTATTTGAGTATGTTCTTTATCTTCATACACTAAACCTTTTCCTGGAGCACATTTGATGTATCTCAGAATCCGGATAACAGCATCCATGTGTTCCTGACAAGGGGAATTTAAGAACTGGCTTACCACACTGACTGCAAAAGAAATGTCTGAACGAGTGACTGTGTGATAATTCAACTTTCCAACCAATCTCCTATATCTTTCGGAGTCAGATAGAGGCTCCCCTTGATTGGGTAGTAATTTAACACTTGGATCGATAGAAGTATCAACTGGTTTAGCATTCAACAAACCCGTTTCTTCCAAAATATCCATAGCATATTTCCGCTGAGAAATCACCAAGCCATCTTTAGATTTGGCTACCTCAATACCCAAGAAATAACAAAGTTTACCAAGATCTTTTGTCTGAAATTGATTCGAGAGATGTTGTTTTAACTGGAGTATTCCCTGTTGATCACTAACAGTTATGACATTATCATCTACATACACAATAAGATAAATACACCTTGGACTGGGTGACGAAAAAAAACAGAATGGTCAGCTTCACTACGTACCATACCAAACTATTGGACTACAACGCTGAATCTGCCGAACCAAGCTCTCGGAGATTGCTTAAGACCATAAAGAGACTTGTGTAGCCTACACGCCATATTCGATGACTCCCCCTGAGCAACAAACCCAGGTGGTTGCTCCATATATACTTCCTCTATCACCATGTAAAAAAACATTTTTAATGTCAAGTTGATGAAGAGACCAATGTCGAATTGCTGCAATAGTTAGAAGAAGTCTAACAGATGCCATCTTGGCTACAGGTGAGAAGGTATCACTATAATCCAACCCAAAAATATGAGTGTATACTTTGGCTACCAATCGAGCTTTAAATCGATCAATCTTACCATCTGGACCAACCTTCACTGTATAAAGCCAACGACAACCTACTAAAGATTTCCCAGGGGGTAAAGGAACCAGTTCCCAGGTACCACTGCTTTGAAGAGCACACATTTCATCAATCATTGCTTACCTCCATTCAGGATGAGATAATGCTTCACCTGGAGTATTAGGAATAGAAACAGAAGACAAAAAAGACAAACAAGTATACTGCAAAGGGGAAAGACGATGATAACATAAATCAATATAATGTGGAGAAGGATTTCGTGTTTGACGTATACCTTTTCGAAGGGCAATCAGAAGATCGGACTGAGGTTGCAGGATCGGATCCGGTGATGGCGAGAGCGTCAGAGGAGAGTCTACAATGACCTCAGGAACAGGTACGACTTTAGGGACAGGTACGACAGACGTTGGTTGACGACACTGATATGTTTGAAGTGGACGAGAAGTATGGGGGTCAACTGTAAGGGTATTTAGTGGGCCAGGTTCCCTAGAATGATCAGGGACAATGACATATAAGACTTCCGGAAGAGGTGTGGGAATACGTTCCTGAAGGGGTTCCGAAGTTGCTTGGCTGGACTCGAAATATGGAACACTCGAAGAAGGTAACATCGGCTGATATGAGGTATCGTTGTAGAGTGTGAATAACAACGATAACCTTTTTGTGATCGATGATAACCAAGAAAGACACACTTTAGTGATCGAGCTGATAGTTTATCAAGATCAGGAGAGAGATTGTGTACAAAACATGTGGTCCTGAAGACTCGAGGAGGAATTGGGTGAAGTGGGGAATTGAGAAAAAGGATTGAATGAGGGATTTTATTGTTAAGGACAAATGAAGGCATGCGATTTATAAGGTAACATGCTGTTAGCACAGCATCCCCCCAAAATCGAAGTGGAACATTACCATGGAGAAGTAAGGTCCGAGTGGTTTCTACGAGATGCCAATTTTTGCGTTCGGCTACCCCATTTTGTTGAGATGTGTGAGGACAAGATGTTTGATGGAGAATACCATTGCGTGACATAAAATTTTGAAATTGTTGGGATAAATATTCACGGGCATTGTCACTTCTTAAGGTACGGATAAACACACCGAATTGAGTTCTTATTTCTCGATAAAATTGTTCAAAAATAGAAAATAATTCAGATCTATTCTTCATTAAAAATAACCATGTGTAACGTGAAAAATCATCAATAAAGGTGTCAAAATACCTAGACTCAAGAGTAGAGACAGTACGCGAGGGACTCCAAACATCGGTATGAACTAAAGCAAAAGGGGATGAAGCTCGTTTAATGACTCGATTGGAAAATTGACTACGAGTGTGTTTCCCTAACTGACACGACTCACATTGTAAATTAGATACTTCGATAAACTTGACACCAACTTATGTAATTTTGAAAGACTGGGATGACCTAATTGGGCATGGATAGTGAGTGGAGAATCTTTGGCTGAGCATGTCTGAGATGACACTGAGAGGTAATAAAGGCCTTGAGACTCACATCCGACGCCAATCGTCCGTCTCGAACTCCGATTCTGCAGGATAACATTATTGTTAGTGAAGGTGACACTACAACCAAGAGAACGAGTTAAACGATTGACTGAAAGTAAATTAAATGGACAATTCGGAACATAGAGGACATAAGTAACAGAGAGAGAGAAGCTAGACTTTGAACAGTACCAATCCCTTCGGATTGGGTTTGAGAACCATTGACAGAAGTTATAGTAGGTAAGAAACCAGAGGTGGAGAGGGAAGAGAATTTTTTCTTATTACCGGTAACATGATCAGACGCACCAGAATCAAGGACCCATGGTCTAAGAGAAGATGAGAGGCAAACAAATAAATTACCAGTGTGTGCTACCGTAGCAGTAGAATAATCTGAGTTTTGATAATCCTGATATCACCTGAGGAAATCATCGTAGTTTGACATAAATTTCTGAGGAGTAGCCATGAGTATGAGTATCTGAAAAGAGAAAATATCATGCAATCAGAAAGTAAAACTGAGGCCGGATCTGGACCGGGTGGAGAGAGGCAACTTGACCGGTGAAAAAACTGTCGGAATCAGCCATCGGACGCGCTGACACGGGCGGGGCAGTGGAGGCGCGGGTGGACGTGTGCGTGAGTTTTTGACGGCGGGATGGTGGGGTCAATTTTGTGGAACGTCGCCGAAAGTTTGTCGGAACAGGAACGGCGTTAGTGGCGGCAGGGAGGTTACCGAAGAATTTTGAAAAGTAAGAGGCAAACCGGAGTGATAACACGGTTTGCAAAAAAAAAAGTGAGGCAAACCGGAGTGATAACACGGTTTGCAAAAAAAAAAAAAGTCTCACCGGAAGACAGTGGGTCAACCGGGTAAAGCACGGTGAAGAAAGGATTGTCTCTTAACAGGCTCTAGGCCTAACTCAACCCTACAAAACCGGTTGGTAGAGTGAGGATTGCCCCCACTTATATACACAAGTTCAGGCCATATATTGTCCGATGTGGGACTCTTAACACCCCCCCTCACGTCCAGGATTGGACATCTGGAGCGTGGAAATAAATAGTGGATGGCCCGATAGCAGAAACCATAGAAGGTGGCGGCCCACCGGATCTTAAACGAGACTCTGATACCATGTTGAAATAAACGATACTAAGAGACATTTAGATTAAACCGTGTGTTTTGAAAAACACTACGGATACATTATTATATATAGAGAGATTACAACTAATTACATGATATAGTCTATGTGGGACTTTTTTATATATAAATATTCTTAACACTATATATTTACAAATATCAACAATAACGTACATAACAAAATGGAATGGAATTGAACGGAATAAAAATGTCATTCCATTGTTTGGATATTTCATGATGGAATGTAACAAATGATTATTCTGGCCAAATCGGATGGTACAAAAAATGAAGGGAAGTGATGGAATGGGATGAAATGCATTCCATCTGTTCTACTCTATTCCATCCTTTTTTAATCTATCCAAACAATGAAACATAGACTTATTACATCCCATTTCATTCTATTCCATCAATCCAAACATAACCTAAATAAATTTTCCTCTATGTTTTAGGGATCTTTTTTGAAAATACTTGTATTGACTCGATATCCAGTATGAGGGGAGTTGTGTAGCTATTTTCTCTTGGTGATCAATAAAACTTGTGTGAATAATCCTCTTTGTTCCTACTGCTAATCAAAGAAACGTAACAGTTACCATGGTTTTTGCAAGACTTCATTTATGGCTCATTTAGTTGTAAGTTGTGATGTGCAGTTTCTTTTTAAACTACCTGCAGGTGAAATTCAGTGTGAACAACCAAACAATTCATTGTATACCTTCACTGGAAATCTATTAATTCAAGATCAAACACTTCCTCTTAGTCCAAATCAACTTCTGTTGCGAGTATGTTATTTTCTCTGCCCTTCATTTTTTGTTTTGAGCTCTTATACCATATATTAAATAGTCACAAGTCATAATAATTGTATACATTCACTGTTAAATAGTCAAGATCACACTTCCTCTTAGTCCAAATCAACTTCTGTTATGAGTATGTTATTTTTCTCTGCCCTTCATTTTTTATTTTGAGCTCTTATACCATATGTTAAATAGTCAAAAGTCATAACTGTTGCAATTGATAGGACTTGTGAGATTCACTTCTTTATTATATTTCTTAAAAACTTTATATATTGCTTAAAACATTGACAATTACTGATGATTTGTACTACTTGTGTAACCAAACTGGTATTAACAGGTTGAAATTTCCTGCTATTTCAGGGATGCAGCCTCAGGAATACAGGACATATTGTTGGAGTTGTTGTTTTCACAGGACATGAAACAAAGGTTTCTACTAAGAGATGATTGCCTAATGATGATTCATTGATACCTCTTTCAAATTTCTAGTCACTGGTCTTTGCATTTATTCAAAATATAGTCATACATATGTAATTTTGTAGTAATGCATTGATTGTTGAAATGTAGTGCTAAAGAAATATTACTGCTGTTGTTCACTTGTTTGATGTTGTCATAAATCATCATTGTCATTAGCATTTCCTTTATCACTTCAATTCTCACATGATACTACTCCAACCTTTTAATATAAGCAAAAAAGCACATGTATTTGGTCCAAATATGGACTAAATACATGTACTTTTTTTCTTACACTAAATGCCCAGGGGAGTACTTCTTAGAACTTGGGTTGAGATGACTAAACCACTCTAAAGGTGAGATATTCCTTCCGCTTATAAATACACTTTACGTCGTATTACTATCCAAAGTGGGACTCTCAACAATATCAAATGTTTGTGATTATTCTTTTGGGTGAAGATGGTATTTGGAAAGAAGAGAACCTCTTAAAACTCACTTTCTTCATGGTTGTTTTGATATATGCACAATTATTTGAGAAATTATGCTGATGGTTTCTCAAATTGTGAGCAGCCCTTACAAGTTTTGCTCCACTATAGTTCTTATCATTTGGCGATGTTGATTTCTGTACTATTTGGTTAAGTTCTCCTAATGCAAGGGTGGTTTAACTTGGGCTCTTGACTAAGTTGTATTAAACTACTTGTGTGGTTGAGTTTTATTTGCCCCATAATTTGTTTATAGTTATTTTTTCCCCCTAATGCAGTAGTAGCATGTTTTCCTTTTTAAAATGTAAATAAACCGTTATACTGACTTTTGGAATGCATTTCAGGTGATGATGAATGCTATGAATGTTCCTTCCAAAAGAAGTACATTGGAGAGGAAGCTTGACAAGCTCATACTCGCTCTATTTGCAACTCTGTTTGTGATGTGTTTTATAGGAGCTGTAGGCAGGTCTGTTAATAAAACCAATTAGTGTGCCTGCCCCACACTTTTTCTAATTGCTTTCTGGTTTATTTGACTGCTTGTTTGTTAGAACCCTACTGGGATGGGGATGGGGCTAGTTTTATTTACACACTACATTAGATTTATTTATATTATGATTACTATAACTATTATTCTCATTATCTATTGATGATGTGATTGAGTTTATGTAAATTGCAGTGCTATCTTTGTAAACAAGAAGTATTTCTATTTACATCTTGAATCATCATCAGAAGAGGAGGGCATGTCACAGTTCAATCCAAGAAATAGATTTTTGGTACTATATGTTTCACATTAAGATGGATACCCATCTCCTTTATCTCTTTTCCTCTTGATTTACTTTCTGCTGGTTCTACTTACCATGTTTTCAGGTTTTTCTTCTGACTATGTTTACCTTCATCACTTTGTACTCAACAATTATCCCCATTTCACTCTATGTATCGATAGAGGTTTGTGTCTCATCCATTTATATGCCCTATAAATGTTGTTGTCTTGATGAATAATTAAATTTGTTTTTGTTGTTGTATCAGATGATCAAATTTATTCAGTCTACTCGATTTATCAACAATGACTTGCACATGTACCATTATGAAACCGATACGCCAGCATTAGCCAGAACTTCAAATCTGAATGAAGAGCTTGGGCAGGTAAGTTCTACATTCTCTTTTCTTGACACTAAAGCAGCTGTGGTTTCTAACTTGTTTGAACTGTGGGACATGTACGGTTGCATGGGTTTCAAATCCCTTCAATGCACCACTCCTAAATGTGCAAACCTGGCAGAACCACTGTTCTCTTGTGAAATAGTTCTCCTAGAATTTAGTATAACGCATAATAGACTTGTAAGCCGGGGAATACTCAAGCTTTATAAGCATTGTTTACTCATTTCTCTAGGCAGCGTGAGACTAAACATGCTCGCTCTCACGCACCACAATAAAGGCGTGGAGTCTGTAATTTAGGAAGTCCAAAGTTATTCAGCATAAGTAAAAATGAGGGATTTTCAACTAGAAAGTCTAGGATAAGCTCTGATACCTTTTTAGAATTGCGATTTATGTCTAATATGAAGCACGGACTCCGACACGGATAATGGTAAAACATAGGACACCGATACCATTATATATAAGAGAGTATTTGGGGTTTATTTATCCATCTATGATTTAAAAAGTTGAAAATATTCTACTCAAAATTAATGTCTTTAATTCTTTATTGATAACATAGTTTAAAAACATGTTTTATAATTTTAAATTTGTGTGCGATTTGTCCAAAATATGTATAAAGGTGCGATGAAGCAGAGAAAAAAACAAATTTTATTTGAAACACTTGTTTGAGTTGTTTGACATATGTGTTATGAATGTCATACGGGTGTCAACAATTGATTCAAAGAGTGTCGAAACAAAGAAAAAAATCATTTTATAGTGGACACTTGTCTAACTTTTCTGACACTTCTTTTCGATTGGTTGCAAAAGGATTCACTCAGACCTATGACATAGATTACTCAGATACCTTTGCTCCTGTTGTAAAACTTAATAGAATTAGAATACACTTATCCCTTGCTGCTAACTTAGACTGGCCTCTCCATCAGCTAGATGTAAAAAATGCTTTTCTCAATGGTGATTTTGAAGAAGTATATATGGATTGTCCTCCAAGTTTTGAAGAAACCTTTGGGTCACAGGTGTGTAAATTAAAGATGTCCTTGTACGGGTTGAAACAATCTCCGAGAGCTTGGTTTGAAAAGTTTATTCAGTCTGTGAAGAAACAAGAATATACTCAAGGGCAAGCAGATCATACTTTATTCACAAAGTCAGGTCAAAATGGAATGATAACTGTTTTGATAGTCTATGTTGATGATATTATTCTTATAGGTAATGATGAGATAGAAATAGAGAGATTAAAAAGAAAATTAGCAATAGATTTTGAAATCAAAGACTTGGGTCCCCTCAAGTATTTCCTTGGCATGGAAGTAGCAAGGTCAAAGAAAGGAATTTTTGTTTCTCAGAGAAAATATGTTCTTGATCTTCTACAAGAGACATGTATGAGTGGTTGTAAGCCTGCTGACACACCGATGGACCAAAGTGCCAAACTTTGGGAGAAATGGGACACACTAGTTAACACTGGAAGATATCAGAGGTTGGTTGGAAAATTAATATATTTGGCTCATACTCGTCCTGACATTGCTTTCTCTGTTAGTGTTGTGAGTCAATTCATGCATGCACCATATGAAGAATACCTTGAAGTTGTGAACAAAATCTTGAGATACTTAAAAGAAACTCCTAGAAAAGGGTTACTCTTCAAGAAGACCAATGATAAAAATGTAACAATATTCACTGATGCTGATTGGAAAGGGTCCATTATTGGTAGAAAATTAACTTCAGATTATTGCACATATGTGTGAGGGAACCTAGTGACGTGGAGAAGCAAAACACAAGTAGTTGCAAGAAGTAGTGCTGAAGCTGAGTTTAGAGCAATGGCCCAAGGAATTTGTGAAGGTATGTGGATTCTCAGAGTCCTTAAAGAACTGAAAATAGAGGTAGAAACTCCATTAAAACTGTATTGTGACAACAAGGCAGCTATAAGCATAGCTCATAATCCGGTTCAACATCATCGTACAAAACATATCGAGATCGATCGTCATTTCATCAAGGAAAAGATAGATTTGGGTACTCTTTGCTTGCCATTTATCCCTTCCAATCAACAGACCGCTAATATATTGACCAAAAGTTTGGGAAGAACTATATTTGAATACTTGATCAGCAAGTTGGGCATGATTGACATCTATGCACCAACTTGAGGGGGGTGTTGAAATATTTCTTATTTAATACTATTTATTTTTTATTTAAGTGTCATTATATTACTCCTAAAATAAAGGAGTTAATGTTCTATATTCTCTCCTATAAAAAGAGTCTTTTTTCTTCATAAAAAATATAATATTATCACCCATATATTTTTCTACACAACTTATTACAATTGGAGTGTCATTATTTCACACTGTGGTTGGGATTTGTTGTGCTTGATTCTTTTTGTTTTCACTGTTGTCCTCTTCCTCCATTCCCCTCGCCAATTTTTTTTTATAAATATAAATGAAGTTAATCATTGAGCAGTATCTTATAAAATTTGTTACATAAGCTTGTGGTAATATTTTTGTCACATTTCTGAGTTTGCATTATGCAGTTTTACTTGCTGATTTGAATAGGTTGAATACATCTTCTCAGACAAAACTGGGACTCTTACACGAAACTTAATGGAGTTCTTCAAGTGCTCAATTGGAGGAGAGGTCTATGGAAATGGTGTAACTGAAACTGAGAAGGGAATAGCAGCACGCAGGGGCATAAAACTAGAGGTAATATGTGTGTTAATCGAGAGGAAGTAGTCAAATGGGATGTTGATTGTAAAAAAATGCTCTATCTTTGCAGGAAAATATCTCACCCAATGCAGTGCGAGAGAGGGGTTTCAATTTTGACGATGCTAGGCTTATGGAAGGAGCTTGGAGGAATGAGCTAAATCCTGATAGTTGCAAGGTATATCCATTTTCCCGACTTGAAATAAACAATTTTGTTTCTTTTTAATGTTGCTTAGTGTGTGTGTAGCTATGTATTTTTCTTATTGTGTTTTGTTTATTACGGAAAATCAACCGGCTACATCTTTTATCCTTTATTACAAATATAACAGGTTCTTGATTGATATGCATAGAAATATATTTTGTATTTCATACGTTGGTAAAACAGTACATATGAGGTCTTTATAGAACACAACTGAAAATCAGGGGTAAATATTGAAAATGCGGAAATATGTTTTATATTTCAGTGATTTGATCAGTGATACAATTGAGTTCAATCATTTGTGAAGGAATAGTTGGCGGAGACACAACTTAGACTTGGATCAAGAATTCAATCATTTACTTAATTCATGTCGTATAAATTTTATTTCTCTTCCGGTAAAGCTTGCCTTTTTTTAAGCTCTTAAGATGCTATTCTTTCAACGTGCTTATACCATGAATTTGGTAGGTCCAAGGATGTATTATGCTTATTGCTTAAATTTGTTATTTACATGGCAAAGCAATAATCTTCTCTTTTAACAAAACTGATTTTGTAGGAATTCTTCAGATGCCTTGCTATTTGCCATACTGTGCTTCCTGAGGGTGAGGAGTTCCCTGATAAGATTAGATATCAAGCTGCATCACCAGATGAGTCTGCTTTGGTTATCGCCGCAAAGAACTTTGGGTTCTTCTTTTACAGGTTCATACTTTTGTGTGTAATTTTTCTGCAAAGATAGAGCATTTCTTTGATCATAATCTGCTTAATAACTAACCATAATCTGTTTCTCCTCTTCTTTCTCTATTTATTCCTAAAACTAAATAATATACTGCCATAGTAACTTCTCATAACTGGAAGTCTAATTATCACATCACGTTGTCTTTTTGAAGGGGTTTTGTAGAAAAAAATACATGAGTGATAATATTATATTTTATTATGAAGAAAAAAAGCTCTTTTTATAGGAGAGAAAATACAACACTAACTCTATTTTAGGAGTAATATAATGTCATCCTTATTATTTGAAACAAAAAAAGATTTAACAGAAGAACTTATTGGTCCAAATTGATGTCTGGTTTTTGGTTCATCTTCCAAGTAGTAGAGTCCACCACTCTCCTCAGCAGTGTCAACCCCAATATTTAGAAAAGAATATTTTCTTTTCTAAATATTGGGGTTGTTATTGTACTAGTAAACTGAGTATTTCAGGATATCTTACAAGCCTTATTATAGTTTTGTAACTAAGTAGGATACTCCCGCTGCAGTGTTATTAGGTTGGGCCATGTCATCTTCCACCTTCCTTCATTACAGTGGTGCAACACCTTAAGTGTGTTGGGTTGAGGGAGTGGGGCTAGTCCCAAATCGCCTAGAGATGTGGTCTTTGTAAGGCTTGATAGTCCTCACCTTATAAGACGGTTTTGTGAACATGAGTTTGACTCAAATTCTAAGGTGGTTCATAGTTTTTCTTTGTAGTAAAATTGAAGTTTTTTCTATATTATTAAAAGGTCGAGTAGCGATCCTATGAAAGCTTAGAACCTTCATTTTAAAAGCTCGAGTAGCGATCTGATTTCTTATAAGCCACCCTAAATATGCACATCAATTCTTGATTCTGCTACCAGCTTATTGATAGAGAAACTAAATCAGTGTTATTCCTTTCCAGACGCACACCTACAAAGATATATATTCGGGAATCTCATGCTGAGAAGATGGGCAAAATTCAAGACCAGTCATATGAGATTTTGAATGTGCTTGAGTTTAACAGGTAACCATTTGTCCCCTTTTTTGGTACATGGTTTCAAGATTATAGGTAGCAATTGTAATTGTTGTTCCTTTGATAGTACAAGGAAGCGCCAATCTGTTGTTTGTCGTTATCCAGATGGGAGGCTTGTATTGTACAGTAAGGTAATAATTTCTTGAAACTTGCTAGGTTGAACATGCATGACATTGGCTAAGAAAATAATATCTTCCAGATCTTGCTTTTCCCAGGGTGCTGATAATGTAATCTTTGAGAGATTAGCGGACGGATCTAATGATATTAAAAAAGTGACTAGGGAGCATTTGGAACAATTTGGATCTGCGGGACTACGCACATTATGCTTGGCATACAAAGAATTACATCAAGATGTTTATGAAAGCTGGAATGAGAAGTTCATCCGTGCCAAATCCTCTCTAATTGATCGGGAAAAGAAGTTAGATGAGGTGCATTTTATCCTCAACTTTGGTAGCTTTCATGTGCATATTTACCTCAATTTTAAATTTTGTTTCTTGGTAAAATTTTATAAACCTAAATTGATTAGGATGACAATGGATAGAATCTGGACAGGATACTAGATTATTCATACACATTCTCTTGTGGGCATCAAATTTAATACATGTACTCGTTATGTGCAATTTAATTAACTAAAAAAAAAATAACATTGTTTAAAAATCCATCAGAAAAGCTATTTAAAGATTTTTCAAACATAATTATAAAGCATTACATATAAAACTATTTACCAAGTGAAAATACAACATAATAAGATTATTAAATACAACAAATTTCATGTGTTTGAATTTTTAGAACAAGAAATTCTTAAACTTGCATATAACATTTTAGATATATTATCATCATCATCGTCATCATCAGGGTTAAATATGTTTTTAGTCCCTATAAATATCTCAATTTTGGCGTCCCTATAAAAAAACGTCGAGTTTTAGTCCCTATAAAATTACTTTTGCACGCAGATTTAGTCATTGTACAGGGACTAAAACTGCGTGCAAAAGTAATTTTATAGGGATTAAAAACATATTTAACCCTTATCATTATTATAAACTAATCCACGGTATGGTTGAGGTCATTACTTGGCTCCCTCTTCCAAGCCTATTAACTTTTTTGTTCATTACTAATACCCGTATGCACTAAGCTGGTAGTTGCCCTACCTATTGTCACCGTGGGATCTCTACACCCTCTCTTATGCCTAGCACAATGAAGGAGATGGAGGCTCTGCAATAGAGATCAGCCATGGTGGCTGCAATAACGGTGATTACGGTTTTCAACATGCTTGTCATGCCTAGAGCTAGGTGTCTGAAGTGTGGGAAAATGTGGTTGGCTCAATATCGAGTCTAGAATAAACTTTGATACCTTATAAAAATTTGTGCTACGCTTAACTCTACCCCAAAAGTTAGCTCAAGGAGTGAGGATTATCCAACCTTATAAGGACTACTATCTCAAGACACCTTATGAGTTCCGACATACAACACAATGAAGGTGCTAGATGCTTCAATGAAGCTATTTCTAGGTGTTAGCAACAAAGATGGCTATGATTTTCAGTACATCAAAAATTAATAAAAGGTTATGCTAACAAGTTCTGTAAGGGCACTAGTTAAGGAAGTCAATAGTAAATTTTTTGCATTGGAAACCACAACTTTTAAACATCAAAAAACTTAAATAAACCATTTCTTAATACAAAATTTCTATATTATCTCTTTAACCGATGCCTTACGGGAACTCGTTAGCATTTTCCATAACTAAATGTGCTATTCTTGTTGCAACTATATTTTTTATTACAATGATCTTTCTTTAACTGCATATTAAAAACTAGATAGTCGTAATCTTTTTATTTTTGTCCTATGCACCCAATCATAATTGGTTGGTGCAGAAATGCATGATTGTTTTCACATATCTCACTAAATGAGATAGTGTGTTCATACTGATGCCTATGGAGATAATATAGGTGGCAGAACTTATAGAAAACAATCTCATTTTGATTGGTAGCACTGCCATAGAAGACAAACTTCAAGATGGAGTACCGACCTGCATAGATATTCTTCAAAGAGCTGGCATAAAAATTTGGGTGCTCACAGGGGACAAAATTGAAACAGCAATCAATATTGCCTATGGTGAGTCTGCTTCAAGTGGAGGCTGTTTTTCTGCATCAAACAATTGATTGTTTTGTGCATGATTAAAATGTAACTGTCACTTATTTTATATTTGTGTGCCCACCCTTTGCCTACAGCTTGCAATTTAATAAACAATGAGATGAAGCAGTTCATTATCAGTTCAGAAACTGATGCAATTAGAGAAGTTGAAGACAGGGTAATCTTTATATTTTAACTTTCATGTTTTGCCGACGTAATCATAGTTCTTTATAATTTTTATTGTTAATTTCGTTAGGGGGACCAAGAAGAAATTGCACGATTTATTAAAGAAGAAGTTATGAAAGAGCTGAAGAAGTGCTTTGAGGAAGCACAGAGCTATTTTAGCTCTCTATCTCAACCAAAATTAGCACTAGTAATTGATGGAAAATGTCTAATGTATGCACTGGATCCAAGTTTGAGAGTCATGCTGCTGAATTTAAGTTTGAATTGCCATGCTGTTGTTTGCTGCCGAGTTTCTCCCTTACAGAAAGCACAGGTAAAACTCATGCATCAATGTAAATATTATTTCTGCTAACCTTGTTATTTTTGTTGATGTGTAGAGTGTTTAAGTTTATCAAGAAATCTAATTGTTGAGTTACTTCTTGCCTTGTTGATTTTGGGATTGTTTGGCTTATAATTCCACGTGCTTACAGGTTACAACTTTGGTCAAGAAAGGCGCACGGAAAATAACACTTGGTATTGGTGATGGAGCCAATGATGTTAGCATGATTCAAGCTGCTCATGTTGGTGTTGGCATAAGTGGGATGGAGGGGATGCAAGCTGTAATGGCTAGTGATTTTGCAATTGCACAGTTTCGTTATCTTGCAGATTTACTTCTTGTTCATGGCCGGTGGTCCTATATTCGAATAAGCCAGGTGTCTTGTCTCTTTGAACTATACAATTATTTGTGTATCTTCTTTTTTTTTTTGGTTGTGGCATCCTTGAAACTTAGTTATCGCAGGTGGTGATGTACTTTTTTTACAAGAATCTCACTTTCACTCTCACTCAGTTTTGGTTTAACTTTCAAACTGGGTTTTCTGGCCAAAGATTCTACGATGATTGGTTTCAGTCGTTGTATAATGTTATCTTCACTGCGCTGCCTGTGATCATTGTTGGCCTATTTGATAAGGTATCACATTCTCTCCGACCATCTGGATCTGTAGGGGAATAGAGGGGGTTTTTCTCCTATAGAAACACATACCATTTACTTGCACCCATTTCCTTTTGTGCTCACTAGTTACATTAGATGCTTTATCTCAGATGATTACAATTTACATCTCTCTGATTATTTTACTTGTACCTTTTGAAGGATGTCGGTGCATCTCTATCCATGAAGTATCCTGAACTATACATGGAGGGAATAAGAAATGTCTTTTTCAAATGGAGAGTTGTGGCTATAAGAGGCTTTCTATCCGTTTACCAGTCTCTAATATTGTTTTATTTTGTGAGTTCTTCAAGTCTAAGTGCTAAAGATTCAGCAGGCAAGATATTTGGACTCTGGGATGTTAGTACTATGGCCTTCACATGTGTGGTAGTAACTGTTAACTTGCGACTTATTCTATTTTGTAATTCAATCACAAGGTGGCACTATATTAGTGTTGGTGGAAGTATATTAGGATGGTTTATTTTTGTTTTCTTATATTCAGGGATCAGAACTCGTTATGATAAGCAGGTGAATTCTCTGTCTATCGGAGAATATACTTTGGCATTTTCCTTATTATCCTTTAGCACAATTACTCAAGTTCTATTACATTTACCTGCAGGAGAATGTGTATTTTGTCATATATGTCTTGATGAGTACAGTGTATTTCTACATTACGCTACTTCTTGTTCCTGTAGCGGCACTTTTTTGTGATTTTCTTTACCATGGGTAAGGTTCAAAATTGAAGAACTCTTGGCTCATATTTGTCTGTGCTTGTTTTTATGGAGATATCACGATGCTGTTGGGTTACATCAATCTTGTTCTGGGACACTTGATCATGATGCACAAGCATAAATCACTTTTGCATGGACATTTCGAATTCACATTTACTTGATGCCTTCTATTTAAAATATCCAAGTTGAGTCACCTTTTGGAAGCCAACCTGTTACAAATGCAAAAGGGTCCTAGTTTTGACTCTCAAGAACAAGTCAATATTTCTATGGATGATTACTTGATAATATTGTTGAATTATGACCTTTATTGGTAATGGTGATATGTTGTGCCCTTTGAGGTGACACATGTGCCAATTAAACAAAAAACTTATATCAATTGCATATATGGTAGCAACACTGCTTGGGGAGGGTCAAACAATAAATAAAATTTACTGCTAATTATGTTGCAATATTTCTCTGTTTATTCAGTTTTGTTCATCTGGTTACAGGGTTCAGAGATGGTTCTTCCCTTATGATTATCAGATTATTCAAGAACTGCATAGACACGAGAATGATGACTCCGGAAGGAACCAATTGTTAAAGATAGGGAGCAAGCTTACTCCAGATGAAGAAAGAAGCAATAAGATATCTCAACTCCCGCGCTCGATATCAAAGCACACCGGTTTTGCTTTTGATTCACCTGGTTATGAGTCATTTTTTGCTTCACAGTTTGGTGTACATGTCCCTCAAAAGGCCTGGGATGTCGCAAGACGCGCTAGCATGAGATCCAAGACGAAGATTGGGGAAAAATAGTAAGTTAGTATAGGATGTATGTACATTTACTTTCATTTCAGTCTTAAGTTTGTGAAATTAGAATGTGCCATTTCAAATGTTGGTAATTTTTTATTTAGGTAAATATTGTTCATTTAGGAATATTGTCTTTCTTTCCATGACAGTTAGTTTATTTTATAGGGGTTATTAGATCAAAGTTTGAAGGATTATCACAGATGTATACTTCACTACTTTTACAAAGTTGGCCAATTTTTATATTTAGAAGTTTTGTGAATTTGTTTCAGTCACTTTCAATACACTTGATTTTGGATACATACAAACAGACTGAGTCGAAAAATCATGAAATACAGTGCATTAGCATATAATAAGAACATCCACATATATTCATATATTGAGACATTATTTTCACCATCGTTTGCATAAGTGGGCGTACAAGTAATTCACATTTAATCATCCTGTCACAATACAGATGCAGGGACACACTAGACACTCACATATTCTTGATATTAGTATTTTCCTTTATACCTTCCAAGACATTTGGACCCTTCATAAGGTATATTAAGAATGCAAGCAATTTCACATTTTTTTTAGACACTTCTCCACACTCGACATCCTATACTCTAGAACACATGGTGAGGAATATGGTGTACTATGGGAACTATTCAAACCTTTATAGACTCAATTAACTCATCTTGAAATCTCTTAGGTGTCATGTCATAGTACAAAAGACTTCCATTGTAGTACTTAACAATTCGAATGTTTCTCCAAGTCACTTTAGAATTCTCATTCTTTACAATTGTGCTTTCTCAAATTATTTAGGATAGTCGCATCACACCCTCGAGTTAACTCTTATATTTGAAGGCCATCGTTAATAAAAAGTTAGAACTTATCACATTTTCATCTAACACATACAACACATCACATAATTCACATTCATAAGCACTTAGTCACATAATATAGATTCATAATTGTTTTTCTTTTTAAATCTTTTAGGATCTGACCTTGCGACCAACTAATTTAAGAAAATCAATTCTATAATTTACTAATGGGGTTCCGCAAGAATTATCACCTAAGAGCACCCACATTCATACTACTCATGTTGGTGGTATAAGTAGATTCCATATAATAATATATTATTTCACACTTCTCAATTATTTAAATCACCTAATTATATTTTCTAAATATCCATACTACTCATCTAAACTGTAACATAGATCCCATAAAAATCTAAAACTTGTAAAAAGAAATTGAATGAGAAAAACAACAGTAATCTTTTTCAATTGTAACAACATTAATTTGAAATATTAATCCAATTAAAGTTGCTCCAAACCAATATATTAATTGAAAGATATGCTGCTTCTTTTAGATACGCTGCCAATTAATACAACAACATATATATGTCCATAATTCATACTACTCTGACAACAAATGGCACAGGTAGATAAATATCACGGCGATATTTATACTCTACTAGGATTCAAATTTAAGGTCTTGAGAGAAATAAAGTCTCAAGACTCCAACCTCCACGACTAGACAATAGATTCATAATTCTTGATTTAAATGATTTCAACATTTAACTAAAGTTATTTTTTTCTCGATTCAACACTTAACTAAAGTTATTTTTTTTATCGATTCACATAGTATTGGCACAAGTAGTCAGACATATATGTAACAATCACCTAATCATAATTAATTACCTAAAAAACATTTCACATCTAATTCATCATGTATCTATAGCAACATGTATCTTGATTTCAAATAAATTTAGGTTTAAATATATGATTCGTTCATGGTAAGTTGGCGAATTTTTTTTTTCCACTATATTTTTGTTGAAAAAGTTCTTAAATATCAATATTCATTTGATTTTCATCTTTGACAATAATCTTCCCGTTAAAAAAATAACGTGGCAAAACTTTGTGATACAAAGAAATATTTAATTTCATAAATTCATCTTTTTCTTCCTCAATCCATCTCCAGTCTCCAATCTTTATTTTTTTCTCATCTCCAACCTTCATCTCCAACTTTTATCTTCAACCTCTATCTCCTACCTTTGTCTCCAACCTTCATCTTCAACCTCTAATCTCTATCTCCAACCTCTATTTTTTTTTTATCTCTAACCTTCTTTTTTTCCCTCCATCTCCTACCTCTGTCTCTAACCTTCATCTTCAACCTCTAACCTCTATCTCCAACCTCTATTTTTTTTAATCTCCAATCTCCATTATTTATCTCCAACCTTCATTCCAACCTCTATTTTTCATCTACAGACTCCTTTCCTTCATCCACATGTTTGTGTCGTCGTTGACATATATCATTATCTCTTCATGGGAACTTCAACGAAACACGTCATCTAACCACCATGTCAGGAAGACTTTCGACACAAGGAATTGGTCCTTTACTCAAACCAGGTTCTGATACCACTGATAGGTCATCATGAGGGAGAAACATTCACATTAGGTCAAACACTCACCTAAAAGGTTAAAGTCTCAACAAAACAAGTGGGAGATACCACATATTCACCCTAAATCTTAAGGTGATAAATGTATGAGTTTTCTCACTTATAAATTGCTCAATCTCCACTTTTCTAAACAATGTAGGATTTAAAACACACACTTGTTTTTCAACACAACTCACTTTTCTTTCTCAACATAACCTCCATCTTCAACTTTTTTTCCTCATCTCCAACCTTCATTTCTACACATTAAAGCATATCTTTAACAATGGCCATGACGTTTCCTTCTTCGAGAGCAATTGTGGCAACAAAAATAGGAACTGAATGTGCAACAACAAGGTGGAATATAAAGTGAATTTGATGATTGACTATTATTCTTTTGTTATACATTTACAATTGAAATTCTGGTATGACAGACTCAGAAGTCGAATATGATGTTGAGACATCTTTTCTGTTACTAATAAATATGGTAAGACATACACATCAGTACTTAAAAATTTTGATACATCAAAGTCAAACATGCTTCAGGATGTTGCGACATCTGATAGGACATTGAGTTCAGGTACTGCATAAAATAAATACAAAAAAGCTGTAAAGAACACAACAAAATTGTTAACCCAGTTTGATCAAACTCATCTACTCTGGGACTACCAAGCCATGAAGGAAATCCATTATGTAGTATCAATTCAAAGACTTCTCAGTAAACACCAACAGTTTACAGTCTTCTCACTTAATCACTACCAATGCAACTTCCACTCAGGAACTCCTAAATATGAGAAACTCGTCCTCACTTCCAATCACCTTAGTGATGTCTCATAGTTCTCAACAGTCAGTTGCTGATATTGACGGCTTCATACCTATACAACAATTCACAAAATAGAAGGCACACTTCCATGACAACAACTTAACCTTGCTTAGCAACTTCAGTTAAGTACAATAATATCTCTTGCTTAAAAGCCTCGAGACTATCAAAAGACAGCCACAACAGGGTTCCTTGTTGCGCACGACTGTCATAAGAACACAACCCTAATAATGTTTACATTTTCAGTTTGGTTGGTTGGTTCTAAACTAGGTTACAAGGTTTCTTTTATAACCTATTTCCAACTTGATTTGAGCCTAAACAATCACAGCAAAAGCTGCTACAAATATGCAGAAAAATATGCTACAAATTATACAAAAAGATCTTCAAATATAAAAACTCCTAAAATATCTCTAAATATAGAAACTCTATATTTTTCAATATTTGTCTTCAATGTAAATTTGAGTCTTCAAGATCTTTTACAATCAGCTCCATTGGATTGATTTAAATCTTCAATAATATTTTGTTTCTGTTGAAACCTAACAGAATATTCAATCTATCTTCAGCAGTTCATGATGTCGAATGAACTGTCTTGACATCTTCTTCGACATGTTGTTCCAGATGTTGAAACATTTCAACACAACATGTTTGTGCGCACACAAAATGATTCTTTGCTTTATGTATTCTTTGTCTTGCAAAGATCATGTACATACGCAATGCTGCTATATTTGTTTTACAAAATTAATGTCAATTCTACATAACTTACAATTTTCCCCTTTGAAAATTTTTGGCTAAAACAAATATATCAAGAAAAAAAAGAAACAAAAATAAACACCACCAAACTCTCCATTATATCAGGACATGTTGTTGGACATCTTCAGCATTATTCATAACTGAACAAAAACAACAGTCACCTATTCTTCTAGTGGATGAGTTACTACCTTTTCTTCTAGTAGACACAACAGCAGTAAATTAAGTAGTAGAAGGTCCTGAACTCTTAACCGAACACATCCATTACTACTTCCTTTCTTTTCAGATTCTGAGAAGTTTCCTTCACAGGCTGCTGAACATCTTCCATCAAGAAGGCCAATGGTGACATAAGAGAACAATATGTCTTTCCCTTATGTAACTCAGAACACAAGTCACAATTGTGTTCAACAACTCAGGACACAAGTCACAAAGACTAGCATACGACATCCACCTTAACATCCTGGTAACCACCACACATAACATATGCAATTGTTGTGACAACAACACTGGGCACAACATTTGTACACATTCTTTTACCCCCCTTTTTATCCAAAACTTGGCAAACACAACCCTCACAACACCATACCCACGAATTATTCATCCAAACATAAAAGAACCCCATTAGAAGGAAAGGTGAAGGATGAAAAATAATTAAAACTCACACGCGGGAGGAGGAAGAAATACGCTTCTATAAATAGGGAGCAAGGACATAGATAGTAACGACATATCCTTGAAAAAGAAGCGTTCTTGGTCCAAGATCTTTATGATAGGAGAAAAAACGTCTGCACCATTCAATGTGGAACAAAAACTGATCTTGACCAGCTGACTAGTTCTCCCAAAACAAACGACCCAATAACAAACACACTTGAAAAACCTGTGTTTCACATTTTTCTATCAGCGTTGTCCACAAACACTCCAAAAAGGAGAACAATACACACATGTTTTGAAACATGTTCTGAAATTCAACCATATATTGTCTTCTAGTAGTGCAATAGTATGGTCCACAACACCTCAAGTATCCAACATAAACTGCAGAGAGCAGCTTTATACAATATAACCTTCTGGACTCCTAGGACACTCCTTATCTGGATCACAACGACATGCACACCACAAATACTAATTAATAAAAATTAATCAGGAAAACATACTTAGTAGCATATGTCACAACATGATATGTAACATCGCAGAACCTGGTTAAGGCATTACTCCCCCTTAACTTCACAAATCAGTTGCACAGAATTGTAACATACTCCCCCTGTCTAGGATACTCCATGCTTCTCTGTACTATGATGAAAAGAAAACATAAGACGCATCTTCATGTATTCAAGAGCTCACCCTATGTTCAATTCCCAATTGAACACATTCACTTCTTGTACCAAAACACACCTGATCCCTTCTAAGTTTGTTGTTACCACAAACTACACAAGTTGAACATCTTCTGCACACAAGTTCTTGAAATTGGCCCAACATAATATCTTTATAGTCCTTTGGCCATACAATCCAGACAAAACACATTCAAACTAATTCTGAAATTAGAGAAAATGTCCATAAACAGACTTCCAAGCAATCAATACTTGATCTACTCTAGTATCCTCTACATGTTTCTTCCAGTACATATCATCTACTTCATCATTCTCCCTTATGATTAGGTAGGATTAAAAATAGAAACCATGTAGACAAATACCCAAGATAAGGTACTGACACTTAGTTAAAACATTTTCCACACACCAAGACGTTATCACCATGATCCTAGATATGCTCCACCAACTGGACTTACTATAACATAGTAATCCAAGAACTGGAAATATTCAACTGCACTGTGCCACCGGCTAGAATCAGAAATCCAGAAAGAGAGATAAACTCTCACCCACCTTCAAGAATAAAAAATCTCCTTGAGTCTTCAACTTATCACTCTTCTTCCCAAGAGCAATTTGTTCCAAGATAATCCATAAGAACAACCAGCTGCCACACTCTGATTATCTTGATTCTTCGGATCCACTGTAGAGATCAACGAATTGCCAAACTTTGATCACATCCTTTATGAATCCTCATATGAAAAAGCCAATTGCCACACTTGTCTTCTTCACGTTTATCAGAAATCTTCCAAAGATATCCTGATTAATAAAGTTGATCTTCACCAAGTTGTCCAGATAACAGGCCTTATGAAGCATTCAATCCCTGTACATCATTCTATCTTAAATTGATGTGCCACTTCATCAATTAGACTTTGATGTTGAACTAGATGTTTGAACATTGTTAGTCCACATCCAGCTGTTAAATTCAGCTCCTTCTTCTTCCACTTGAAAGAACCTCCTTCCTTTATAGAACAAGAGTTCCATGCTCTCATTGACTTTATTTGTTCGCCAAGTTTGAGTAAACAACCTCCATTATGTTGATTTTGCAGAAATTCCTACCAATAACACATATTGATGAGAAACTTCCAATGTTTCTCCAAAGTAAAACCTGCCACTACCTGAATCTTCAGAAGGAATAGTTCAGAACTACACCTTGTAGCAATACCAAGGATGAAATTTCTCCTTGAGTAAAGAAATCTTCACAAAGTCCTGATGATTTATCAATAATAACTTCATGATTTTAAACACCTTCCTTGTCAAGGGAAGAACAAAATTCTAGCTGCATCCACCAAAACCAGTCTGCACTCTTGCACTAAAACACCACAGATGGCACTACTTAACTCCCCCTTTCATGAACAACCAAAGCTCTTTCTGAAGATGAGCATATGTTACTCAATACACCTTCTGAACCATAAGATTCAGATTGCAGATATGCATACTTCCAGATAAACACTAAGTCTCCCGTATAAGTATCCATCTATATGCATCATAAAAACAATAGAAAAATATCAAGTCTCCCGTCAAGGTATTTACTAATGGTCAGATAAGATTACCTTCTCACACAAGGTTGAACATGTAATATGACTTCTTTTTCTTCTTCTGCAGAAATCTGACACTTTCTGGGATGATGTTCTAACATTCGTTCAGACATCAATATCAGTTAAACAAGCCTCCATATCAACCATGTTCATGGAAACACAGGGGAATCAACCATCAACAGTTGATCAGGCTACCGAAACACAGACATAAGCAGCAGCTGGGACACTTCAACAGACTTCTCCTTCAGGCCCAGAATCAGACTGAATTAAGATGTCTTCACACACAATATAGCTATTGATCAGCTATATCCACATCAGTCAACTCCACTAGTTGACACAACTTGACCTTCATGTACAAGGAATCTCTTTGAAATAATCCTCCTTGAAGCTCAGGTACTTCATTCCTGTAACAAGGACCAGAAATAAACTGTCTTAGGAGAAAAAGACATGTTGATCATTCCTTGATCAACACACAAAACTAAGAAAAGTTCCAGGGCCAGAACCTTATTAGACACACCATACAGATGCCTCATCTTCCAGATCAGGAGTAGGTTTCAAACACTTGTGAAATAAACACAGTAGTTTAGCACCCCAAGCATCTATATAGTCATTCCTTGGACAACAGAATAATGCCTAATTCTGATGTGATGTTTTATCATGGGATAAGACATCATTCCAAGGATCCCAAAGAGATCTACAGACAAAAGATAAGTTTGTTAATAGCAGTCTTTAGATATCCAAACAACCACTTCTCTTCACAGTGCCTTGAGTGGACTTGAAAAATAGTCTTCAAGTATCATTAACACAGTTGACAAAAACGGATAGACATATATCCCCAACACATAGGATATATCTCCAGAGAAGAGAAACCTTCTCACACAAATGAGTTATTAGATAGATAAGCAGCTGATACATAACTCCTCAGAGGCTCCAAGTGTCACAAATTAGCCCTTCCAATATCTCCAGGTGACACCAACAACCATAAGTTTGAAAATAAATCAAACCTCTCACAATAGCAGTACAACCCTATGCTACAACATCAGAACAATCCATCCTTCACTTCTAGGGACCATTCATACATCTAAACAGCTTTTCAGTAGAACCCTTCTACCTTGACCATGAACCAGAAAGTATCCCCCTTAGATCTCATCCAGAAACAGACTGGGATGCCTGCTCTGATACCAATTGAAATTCTGGTATGACAGACTCAGATGTCGAATATGATATTGAGACATCTTATCTGTTACTAATAAACATGGTAAGGCATACACATCAGTACTTAAAAATTTTGATACCTCAAAGTCAAACATGCTTCAGGATGTTGCGATATTTGATAGGATATTGAGTTCAGGTACTACATAAAATAAAGACATAAAAGCTGTAAAGAACACTATAAAATTGTTAACCCAGTTCGATCAAACTCATCTACTCTGGGGGCTACCAAGCCAGGAAGGAAATCCACTATGTAGTATCAATTCAAAGACTTCTCAGTAAACACCTACAATTTACAGTCTTCTCACTTAATCACTACCAATGCAACTTCTACTTAGGAACTCCTAAATATGAGAAACTCATCCTCACTTCCAATCACCTCAGTGATGTCTCACAGTTCTCAATAGTCAGTTGCTGATATTGACGGCTTCATATCTATACAATAATTCACAAAATAGAAGGCACACTTCCATGACAACAACTTAACCTTGCTTAGCAACTTCAGTTAAGTACAATAATATCTCTTGCTTAAAAGCCTCGAGACTATCAAAAGACAACCACAACAGGGTTCCTTGTTGCGCACGACTGCCATAAGAACACAACCCTAATAATGTTTACATTTTCAGTTTGGTTGGTTGGTTCTAAACTAGGTTACAAGGTTTCTTTTATAACCTATTTCCAACTTGATTTGAGCCTAAACAATCACAGCAAAAGCTGCTACAAATATGCAGAAAAATATGCTACAAATTATACAAAAAGATCTTCAAATATAAAAACTCTTAAAATATCTCTAAATATAGAAACTCTATATTTTTCAATATTTGTCTTCAATGTAAATTTGAGTCATCAAGATCTTTTACAATCAGCATCATTGAATTGATTTAAATCTTTAAAAATATTTTGTTTCTGTTGAAACCTAACAGAATATTCAATCTATCTTCAGCAGTTCATGATGTCGAATGAACTGTCTTGACATCTTCTTCGACATGTTGTTTCAGATGTTGAAACATTTCAACACAACATGTTTGAGCGCACACAAAATGATTCTTTGCTTTATGTATTCGTTTTTTTGCAAAGATCATGTACATACACAATGCTGCTATATTTGTTTTACAAAATTAATGTCAATTCTATAGAACTTACAACAATGAAAGTAGCAATGACTTATAAGTTTATTTTTCCCTTCTACTATAGTTTGTGATTATTACTATTGTATTTATTCATTCATACTTAGAACAGTACATTCAATAAGTGTTTTAGTAATAGTTGATCAGTGTCCTTTTTAATTTGAACATTATAAATCATTGATTTGTATTGGATATAATTCTGCATTTTTGCTATGGTACTAAAAATTAAAGACAAAGTACATCAAATAGAATGCAATTCAAATATATTGAATTAAACTTATGTATTCAAATAGGTTGGAGGATGGATATGAAAAAAAAATGGAGGTTGGAGATGGAGGATGAAGATGAGAAAAAGTAAAGGAAGATGAGAATTAAATAAAGGTTGGAGGGTTTAGAAAGAAGAAAATGAATTTGTAAAATAATTTTTTTAGATATTGTCCTTCCAACCAGATCACGTCACAAACATTTGTCGTGTTATTTTTTAAAGGTTGACGTCAGAAACGGAAATCAAATAAACTGTAAAATTTAAGAATTTTTTCAAAAAAATAAATACAGAAAAATAAAACGGAAATCCACTAATTTACAAGAACTATTCATATATTTAAGCTTTAAATTCATTTACACATATTCATATATATTTTTACTTCTCATTTATGTCTCAGTTTACCTAGTGCATATTTATTCAATTTGAATTATTTCAGTTCTAAAGAAATTGGAAAATTATACATTCTGATTCATTATATATATACAACATAAATGATATTTTTACATCATTTTCTGTATTTATACCGTATTTTACTGTTCATCAATGTAGTAAACAGTAAAATATTATGAAAGATTAATTGTTATATATTGTCAGTGTAAAAAATTTACATCATCAATTAATCACAACCATTCATAATCATTACTTTAAATATAATTAAATTAAAAGTCAAATATTTTTTTGGATCTGACGGTTACCATTCACTAACAGTTATAAAACTGCTTTACACTAGTGTATTCCAATTAAATTCATATTATAATAATATTTTTTTTAAATAAATAATATAAAAAATATTATTTTATTATTTATTATTTTATTTTAATACTTGAACGCTTATCAACCAATTTCATTACTGTGTTAACCAAATTTTTACACTACATTAGTCAAATAGATTGGCGTCTAAGTGCTATTAAAAAAATTAATCAATTCATTTGACACATAAGTGTATTTTTTAAAAAATAAAAATAATAACACCTGAAGCTATATAAATTGGCGCATGAGTGTATTTTAAAAATAAAAAAATAAATTTCAAGTTTATTCTAAATGAATTGGCATATAAGGAGAATTTTTTTTTAAAATCATTTTATTTTTTACTGTTTATTAACTAACTTCATTACTGTATTAACCAAGTTTTTACAATGCATTAATTAATTTTGGTGACTGCTAAAATTATTTTTAATACCTGAACGTTTATTAACCAACTTCATTACTGCATTAACCATATTTTTACACTACATTAAGCAATTTTATTTCACTACTTTAAAATGATTGTTTATGATATTATTTATGTGCACTATTCTTGTGCACTGTTCTAGTATTGTTCATGTGTATTATTCACTAAAAATATTATTTTATTTAAAAAATACTATTCACTGTATAAATATAAATATGATGAATAATATATAGGTGCAAGTATTTGATATAAAAAAAAGTAGTGTAGGAATAATATTATTATATATAAAACGCCTATGAGTTTTAACCGAGTTAGTTCACCGCTTACTTTACTTTGAATGATAAAATCTCCTAATCCTAAACTACAAGTATTATTCCTATTTAAAAGAGTAGTAACCAATTTCAAGTACGTGAACATTATTAAGACTTAATCTAAAAATTAATGAAGGTAATTCTCATCTAAGAAAATGAGAACAATTGCATTAAGAATTTAGTCTCCTAACACTTAGGCACAACATAGAGTAGAATTTTCAAGAATAATGTCAATAATAAAATATAATGAAAATACTAATCAAGAATAATTTAGAATTATAAAAAGGGTAAATCTTACAAGATAAGCAATAAGAGAAAGGGGTTCTGAGGATAAATTTTGAGAATTTCTTTTGACCCTATGTGTTTTTAGCTTCCTGTGGAGATTTATACTTATATCATTAGATTTTAGAGATATATTTTTGGATGTATCTTTTGTAGACTCAATCAAGATCAATCAGAGAGGCGTTCCATATATTTGATCTAGATATATCTCTGGAACGGTTTTAGGAAAATATTTTAATTGTTCAGTTTGGTAGGTATTCCAGAGATGCATCTCCGGAGTTATGAGCGGCAATTTGAATTTTTTTTGTCACATTTGCATGTCAGATATTTTCGGAGATGAATCTCCGGAAATATTTGATATAACTTTCAACTGCATGATCAATCCTCCATTGTTGTCATACTTCATTCTCAACATAAATCCTCACCCTAAAAATCTTTCATTCTAAAAAATATTTTTTACTCCAAATCTCAATTCTTTTGATTCAACATATCACATGGAGCTAAAGAAGATTGAATTTCAAGTAAAGATTGTTCTTTTTTCTCTACATTGCTCACATTAATCATCATTTTTTGCTGGAAAAATTACGATGTGTCCGAAGATGTATCTGCGGAACGTGTATGAATTTTGTTCGAAGATACATAACCGAAATATATTTGTGTTCAATTTTACAGCCCTTCTGCAACAGTAGATTAATTAATTAATGTTATTGTTTTAATTGTTTTCAATAGATATGGTGCACCCCGATATTATCCCAAAACAAGTAGTTTCTCTGAATGTTCAAGGGGTTTTTGTGAATGAGGTAGATGTTGGAAATGAATTTAATAACAAGCAAGAGTTTGAAAATCATGATAAAATGCTTGAATGGATTTGCATGGAGGCATCAAGATTTGGATTTGGCGTGGTTATCAGAAGGTTTGATAATGGCTCAGATAGAAGATGCGTCTTTGTGACAATGGCGTGCGAAAGAAGCGAGGGATATCGCACTCATTTCATGAATTTTTAAAGAGACGACATAGGTAGTAGAAAATGTGAGTGTCCGTTTATAGTTCGTAGTGTAATACCTCAAAATTTGCCCTCTCATTTTCATGCCATTTAGCATATCCTTTCATACATTGCATTGCATTTAGATCACAATTGCATCATAAACATACATGAACATACATCTCCATTTGAGCTTTCACAGGTTGCGACTGGCCTTTATTTTTTCATGCGGAACGTGCACAAGAATCTTAGAAGAAACCAAAAGTTCTCGGTTGATTCAAAGGAGTTTAAGCAGAATATCAGTTTTATGGTGCAGTTTGCAAAAGTTGTAACTTATGCTCGGAAACTCATTTTGGCTTGAAACTCAATAGTTTAGACTATTTCGGTATTCTCTACAACTTTTGTGTTCGGCTCGGAGGCCAATTCATCAAGGAAAATGGCGGGAATTATTTGTTTTTGAAATTTCGGTTTCGCCGATTAACTGTGCTAGCGGTATTCAAGAGTTCGTAACTTCTGATTGGGTCAACATGTCTGAGAGATTCATATGCCAAAAGTTCCGTCTTGATATCCTTTCTAACTTTTGGGTTTTGGCCGAGAACTAATTCTTTGAAGAAGATCTCAGAATGTGCGAGTCTTTAGAGTCGACATAGTGAAAAACAGTGCTGAACCGGTGAGTTTTGAACACTAAAAAATTCATAACTCTTGGATCGTTTATCGAATTGATGTCGTTTTGGTGCCTAAAATTCCGTTTAGATGTTATCTTCATTATGTGAATTCAGTTTTGGTTCGGTCCAAGCGGAAGGATCTCGAAAATGCGAATTACCAATAAGGTTCTTTGATGCACTGCATTGTCTGTCAGATTTTGTAAAATTCATAACTCGGTCAATTTTCATCGGATTGCACCCGTTCTTGAAGCGTTGGTTCAAAAATTTTATCCTCTTCAAGTTCAAAGACAAATGCGAGTTTGAACGGTGCTCCAAAGATTATCGTTTTGGTTTATTTCACAAAACTGAAGTGCTGAACCGAAGAAAAAAGCTGAAAGTGGTTTCACGAGAAAATTCATATCTCCCTCGTCGTTTGTCCGGTTGAGCTTAGATTTTAACACCAGGTCACTGACTCATATATCTACAACTTTGCTGACAAAGTCGAGTCGAGATTATGCTCCGAAGAGGTTGACCTCGTCACATTTTTGAGTAGCGGACACCAAATAAGCCGAAAAAACAACTTATTCAGTGACGTCTTGCAGCTTAAACGTATCGATCGCACTCGATTTTGATTGTATGACGTTCGTTATTTTTGAATTGCAACCGTGATTCAGAGGCGGACGATGTTGTGGAAGGTTCAGAGTCGAAATTTCTTGCCGAAGATATTGTTATTTTCACTTAAGCCGAAATTCTACCTTTTGCCTTTCATTTTACACTCCACTATATATTCTTTTGACCCACAATTTGTCTCATAACTTCAATCATAATTTACAAACACCAAAAACTCTCACAAACCCTCTCTAAAGGATCAAATTTCATTCTCTCAACTCTTTCTCAAGAACACAACAACTTCATCAAGAACTCAAGAACACAACAATTCCGATCAAGCTTCCGGTAGCCGAGCCGCCACGAACCACCACCTTCGGTCAACTTCACCACCGTAAGACCACCATCTTCCGCCACCGGCAGCCGCGCGGCCTCTCCTCCTCTCCTCCGTTCATGATCGCGTCTCACTTCCTTCGGATTCGCAATTTCTTCGTCGATTCTTCATTCGGTAAGCTTCTTAAATTTAATTCATGAATAATTGTTGAATTGTTTCTTGAATTAAATTTTGAAGTTGAATTAATCTTGTGGAGATTATGTGCATTGATTCATGATTTGATTATTGATTGATTCTTGATTAATTTATCCTAATAATTGTTGTGGTGCATGATTGAAAAGGCTTGGTAAAGTTGACATAGAATAATCGGTGAATGTTAAGTGTTTGACAAAATTCCTAAGAGAGCTAATTATTATAACTTGATATTGATTGAAGTGCTTGACTTTTAAATTCATGCTTGTTTCAATGTGCAAATTTGAAATAGGATAGGTTGAGGCTTAATTGTTGATGTTGTTCATGTGTCGCGTGTCGAGAATATGTTTTGGTCATAACTTCCTAACCGTAGTGCGTTTTTGCGAATGTGAATAGTGTAAATTGACTTTGTTGATTATTTCGGAGCCATTGGTGAACTTTTTAGTCGATTTTGGACAATTTTTTCCGGCTATTTTGCTACTGCCAGCCGACGAAATCGGCCAAAAAGTATCACTTCCAAGCGGAATTTTCAAAAACCGATTGCATATTTGAATCCGTTGGAACGTTTGCAAGTTACCATGCGATTTTCGTTCAATTCCGAGTCGGTGATTTTTGACGCGTTTTTTCGTTTTAAGGCTTTTTAAGTTCGGTTTGGTGCGATTTTGATGCATGTATCTTGTTTTGACTTGTATATATGTTTGTTGATCATTTGCCATTCATTGCATGTAAATTTGTTCGATTCCGGTTTGAGTTTGCATGTTGTTTATGTTAGAGCATAAGTGCTGCCCCGTTTTGAAACGTAAATTTCAATGCATGTCCATGACTCGTATATTCATATTTCTACTTGATTTGGAGTTGTGAGGCATAGGTGCAACTTTCGGTTGCACCTCTTTTTGGTTTCTAATGCATTTGTTGAGTTCATGCAAGGTTCTCGCAAAGATCTTAACGACGGTTGTTTGGTTGGTATTCCACTTTATTTGTGGGATACTTTGGATTCAAATGATATTTTGTGCCGTTGTTTTTGTTTCGATTATGGGGGATCTTCACAAAGAAATTATGGAAGATGAGCATTTATTTTGCTCAAGGGAGATTACACGGCTTGGCTTGAAGTTTTTTTTTCCGGATTTCTTTTATGTGAAAGAATCGACACTTCGACCAAGTAAGTAATCTCGATTCTCTACTTTAATGCACCATTCTAGTTGTATGCGACTTAGAATCATATAACTTAAGGTGCATATTGAGCCCTCCCACCTGAGGCATTGGATTTATTTGTGATTTTTGATGATATGTTTCGATTTCGGAACTTATGGATTAGGTTACGAACCATTAGGATCGCTTCCTTTCACTTCCCCTTAAAATCCACTTTTTTGCCCGTTTCGTCGCAATTATTAAAAATAGTTTTAAGTGAGATAAAATTCTGGAAAAATTAATGAGTAATCCTTATCCTCTTAATTAATTTGTCATATTTTTTGTTTCCAGATTTGGGTGGTTTTAATAATTAATTTGGATTTTAGATCATAAGCTGTCCCAAAAAGGGGTGTTTTGGCATAAGGGACCGAAATCGTTTTTTCCCCATAGGTGTGAAACCTATTTTGTGTGTGTGATTAATCACTGTAATTTGTGACATTTTGATGCCCCTTAGGCATTTTTTTTCATAATTTTAGATGCCCTTTTTGATCCACTTTGTGGAGTTGTTTTTGGTGATCATGTTTTGTTACCTTGCTAGTTAAGGAATTGTTTTGGCACTTTGGTGCATAATTTTGTATAATACTTTTGGAAAATGTAAGATAATGACTATATCATTCCAGGGATTTAATTTCATAATTTTTAAAGGCTTTTTGCTATTTTTCCATGTCACCTAGATCCTAGGTTGATTCATGTGTTTATGTGTCGCATAACCTAAGTGTTAAGAAGGCATTCATGCCATTTTCTTGAGGGGATTTTTGGTAGCTTTTAGGAGTTGATTATAGGTCATTTGTATGTCTTTAATTCCAGTCATAGGTCACTTTTTGAACCATACTCATTTGGTTTGTTTTGGTGCTTTAAAGTGCATACTCATGTGAATTAACTTTAACCTAAACTAGTTTCTCTTCTCCTCTAAATAATAACTTGAATTATGTGTGTCGCTCCCGACAAGTGACACCGGGTCAGATGAGGGTATAGACGCGAACGGTCGGCGAAGGGAACAGTGAGAACACACAGCCGTGAACTCACTGGAGAATGAAAAGAGTCGCCAGCTAGGCATTTTTATCCCGGAGGAAAGGTAATGCTGCATAGACCTAGAAAAAGATGGATAAGACGGTTTGCGAACCAGAGAGACTGAGAAAGGGGGTTGGTTACAACCTAGGAAGGTATTAGCACCCAGATTGTCCGCCGTACTCGACGGGATCCACGCTTAAAAGATTTGTGTTTTAAAGGGGTAGTGTCAGTGCAATCTGTGTATAAAGAGCTGGAAAGCAATATGTACAGGTGTCAGTGTAAGAGAAGTGAAATGTGATATGTACAGTGTCAGTGTAAGGAACAGGAGTGAAATGCTCAAGACTATGAGGCTTAAGGAATGAAGCTAGAAAGAGGGGGAATGTACAGAGACTTTTGTTCGATAACTGTTAAGTTATGCCTACGTATCCTCTCGTGCAATGAGGAAGTCAGAACACCGTAGTTCGACCCAAAGAGACTGAAAGGTGAATTGACTTGTGAACTGCTTACTTGCCTATGCTCAAGTGTATGACCTGTCTGGCTCAGGTGCAAACTGTCTTGCATTAGACGGAAGAAGCAAGTTCTCGTTTATGAATGAAGGTGATGAGAAAAGAATCCCGGAGGAGACGATTATTGTTTGTTTTTTGTGTTTTCAGTCTTTTATTGCTTTTGAAAGTTTGTCATAAGTTAATGAGCTTAATCCTAAACCAATGGATTTAGTAAACTCATCACATCTTCCCTCTGATTAGGGGTAATGAGAATACCTTAAGTGTGAAGTCAGATTCTCACACTTAATCACCTTTGATGTAGGATTAAGATCATTAACCTACTTGTGATTATTTAGATGTTTTTGTGGTTTTTGTTTAGTGTTAAGTAATGAGGTTAAGCCATAATCATGGATTAAACAGACCCATTACACCATCCTAAAAGAAGGATAATAGATGAGAATGTTTAAGCTGAGGAAAACTCCTCAACTTAATCCATGATTAGGGATTAAACCCATGACAAAACAAGCCTTTGATTAAGTGAATTTTATTTAATGACATGGTGATGAAGTGATTTTTATGATTTGTAAGACAACTTGAGGGGGACTTGTCCATTAACACTAGGGTTAGTCCTTCTTAACCACTTAAGGAAGAATTAGAACCCTAATGCAAGGCCCAAGTTACAAGTGTGATGTCTTGATGATTATTATGTGAATTGATTAAGAGATTTAAACACATTAAGGGTTCAAGACTTAGGATTAAAGTTATACACTCCATCCTAAGAGAAGGATGCAGGCATAAGCTTAATCACAAAGTCTTAAAGCCTTTAGGGTTTAGTCTCTGATTATGAGGTGAGAAGAGAAGACTCAAAGAGAGACACAAAGGTAAAACTATGAGGGGAGACTAATCAAAACCCTAATTCATTGTCATGCTTGGTTGATCCTAAGGTTTGTGAGGTTTGCAAGAACAAATCTTCAGAGGAGCCACCAGGAAGCAGAGGAACAAGATCAAGAGAAGCAAAGTGACTTGCTTCATTCAAGAAGTCAAGTCACTTGAAGAAAGAAAGTGGGAAGAAGAAGAATGAGCAAGCTCAAACTCAAACACAAATAGAAATGCAGCAATGGATGCAAGAGAGATGAAAAGAAAAGTTATGAGAAGTGAAGGCAAATTCACTTCTCAAGTTCACTTACCACCTGAAATGTTAGAAAGGAATGCAATGCAATGCAAGATGAAATGAAATGACATGATGCTAGACCAAACCAGAAGCATGTTGATGATAATAATGATGCTATGAGATGCTGCAAACATGAGGCAAGGCATGGGGATGTTCATACAAGATTATGAATGCAAATGATGCAAGTTAAGGAGCATGAATGAACATGAAATGTTATGAAGCATACAAGACAAATGACATGGCAAATATGTAATGCAATGGTCAAATATGCTTTCTATATGTCTTAAGATGTCAAATGGATCACAAGAATGCACAAAATGCAAAGACAAGTCATGTTATGCAAGAGAATGCAAGAAGGATGCAAGAGAAAGCCCAAATTAGGGTTTATGGATCAAACATCAAACAAAAACCCAAAACAGAAGCAAACCCTAAGATAAAAAATGGAAAATGGCATCCAAAGGAATCCTAACCCTATGCTAAACCAAGGTTCAAAGGGGAGGTCCCAACTCTCAACCAAACCCAAGATATGAATTTTCTAAGTTAATAGGGTTTTTTAGGGTTCTTAACAAAAGAAATGCCAAACAAATAGAAAATGCAAGATCAAATCATGGCCATTTTACCTTAGAAACTATATGCTAAACACAAGACAAAGCAAAAAGAATCAATGTCTCAACCTTCTCCAATAGGCAGAAATGAATTTTTAAACTCATGATCAAAATAATGCATAAAATATGGTTTAATTCAATGAATAATTCTTAAAATGCATCAAGATCAAAAAAGAAATTTGGTTTGAAGGTTGGACAATGCTTCTAAATGTCTTAGAACATTTCATGAATTTTTTTGTAATTTTTAAATACCTAAAAGTATTTTTAATTAATTAATTTCCATTAATCAATTAAAAATAATCTTTTAAATGTTTAAAAATACTTTTTTAATGATGAAAAATGAAATAAAAATATTTTTGTGTCATAAAAATTAATAAAACTCAGAGGAAAAAGTTTCATAATTTTTATGCATTTTTTGCTATTTTAAAATAATTATGCAAGTTAATGGAAAAGAAAATGAATTAAAAATAAATAAAATGAAAGTCAAAGGAAAGGATGGCCAGGATTGATTCTGGCAGTGGATGGGTTGACTGCGCGCGCAGATCAAAGGCCCATATTCAAACTTCTAAAACTCAATTAATTAAATTAATTAATCCTGATTATCACTTAATGAAATGATCCTGACCCTTCGTACACGCGCGGGAGATGAAATTCATATTTCTACTTGATTTGGAGTTGTGAGGCATAGGTGCAACTTTCGGTTGCACCTCTTTTTGGTTTCTAATGCATTTGTTGAGTTCATGCAAGGTTCTCGCAAAGATCTTAACGACGGTTGTTTGGTTGGTATTCCACTTTATTTGTGGGATACTTTGGATTCAAATGATATTTTGTGCCGTTGTTTTTGTTTCGATTATGGGGGATCTTCACAAAGAAATTATGGAAGATGAGCATTTATTTTGCTCATGAGAGATTACACGGCTTGGCTTGAAGTTTTTTTTTCCGGATTTCTTTTATGTGAAAGAATCGGCACTTCGACCAAGTAAGTAATCTCGATTCTCTACTTTAATGCACCATTCTAGTTGTATGCGACTTAGAATCATATAACTTAAGGTGCATATTGAGCCCTCCCACCTGAGGCATTGAATTTATTTGTGATTTTTGATGATATGTTTCGATTTCGGAACTTATGGATTAGGTTACGAACCATTAGGATCGCTTCCTTTCACTTCCCCTTAAAATCCACTTTTTTGCCCGTTTCGTCGCAATTATTAAAAATAGTTTTAAGTGAGATAAAATTCTGGAAAAATTCATGAGTAATCCTTATCCTCTTAATTAATTTGTCATATTTTTTGTTTCCAGATTTGGGTGGTTTTAATAATTAATTTGGATTTTAGATCATAAGCTGTCCCAAAAAGGGGTGTTTTGGCATAAGGGACCGAAATCGTTTTTTCCCCATAGGTGTGAAACCTATTTTGTGTGTGTGATTAATCACTGTAATTTGTGACATTTTGATGCCCCTTAGGCATTTTTTTTCATAATTTTAGATGCCCTTTTTGATCCACTTTGTGGAGTTGTTTTTGGTGATCATGTTTTGTTACCTTGCTAGTTAAGGAATTGTTTTGGCACTTTGGTGCATAATTTTGTATAATACTTTTGGAAAATGTAAGATAATGACTATATCATTCCAGGGATTTAATTTCATAATTTTTAAAGGCTTTTTGCTATTTTTCCATGTCACCTAGATCCTAGGTTGATTCATGTGTTTATGTGTCGCATAACCTAAGTGTTAAGAAGGCATTCATGCCATTTTCTTGAGGGGATTTTTGGTAGCTTTTAGGAGTTGATTATAGGTCATTTGTATGTCTTTAATTCCAGTCATAGGTCACTTTTTGAACCATACTCATTTGGTTTGTTTTGGTGCTTTAAAGTGCATACTCATGTGAATTAACTTTAACCTAAACTAGTTTCTCTTCTCCTCTAAATAATAACTTGAATTATGTGGAAATCATTAATTCCTATTCATGCATTCTAATTGCATCTCATACCTTGTATTCTACTGACCCATAATCATTTCATGCATATTCACATGTCATTCTTCCTTAACTTTCATCATGTGCGATCTTATGCGATTTTTGTTCGTTTCTTCTCATATCTTCTTTTCATTGCTCCATATGCCTAATCCATTGCATCCATGATTGTATATTCATTCACACATATTCATGAGCATTCACTATTGACTTTGATGTTCATCTCATGCATTAATTCATGTTTGTAAGCCATATGCATTCATACTTCATCCATGAACCCTAATTTGCATTTATGTGAACTTAGGTGAACTTTTTGTACATAGTTTGACATAGTTTGATTTTGTGAGGTATCCTAGCATCCTTAGGGACCTATATCATGTAGCTACTGACTTTATAAGTCATGTAACCTTTAGGTACCTTCACCTTTAGACTTAGGTCTTATTTTGAACCCTAGTTCCATTCTAGGACGTTTATGGTACTTAATCGCTTTCATGCTTTGATTTTACTTTCAATATGCATTGTCATGCTAACTTTTGTTTTGTAGGGGGGAAGATTGAGGTAAGCCTTACTTCATTCTTGTCTCTTATGCATTTTAATTGTCTTTGCCTTAACACTTGGTGCTTGCTTATAGGTTTTCCCCATTTTTAGAACCAACTTAACTTCCTTAGGAAGTAAGTTGAGTTCTAGTTCTTTTCTTATTTTCCTTTTCTTTCTTAGGTTTAGAAAACTCCACAAACCATAGAATCTCCCATGTAAATAAACAAATAAAATTAGGGTTGTGTCTTAGTTCCCTTAGTTTTTTCCTTTTTGCAATTTGAGTCATTCTTTCTCATCTTCAAACAAAATCCAAAAATAATTAATAAATAAATGAAAGGATCCCTTGTGTATAGCCTTATTCCATGAAGCACTTGCATTCATTCCATCTTGGAGTGGTGTAATCTTGCCTATCATGATGCACAAGTCTCATCAAGGGATTGTTTCATAAAACAAATAAATTCAAAATACTTCTCTTAAAAGACAAAAAACAAATAACAAGCGACTATCCTACGGGAACTTCTCTTCTCATCTCATTCACTCTCAACGCGAACTTGCGACGACTTGTCTCATTTGCAAGACGGTAAACGCACTCGTACCAGACGAGCCTGCAACACCTGAGCAAAGACATATGCAGTTCCAGCATAAAAAACACAAGCAAATAGTTCCCGCCTTAGTTAGGCGAACTACGTCGACTCTGATCCTCATTATCCCGATGAGGTACGTAGGCAGCGGGGTAGGGCCCGTTCGAGCACATTATTTATTTTCCCTATATTTTCCCCATTCTTTCATTCCATTTGTCAATTCCATTTCATTTCTCATTTCCATTTTATTCCAGATAGTCATTCTTTCCTTTGAACAACATCTTATTTCTCACCCTTTGAAACAAAGCAAGCAAGCGTGGATCCCGTCGGGTACGGCGGACGGATTGGGGTGCTAATACCTTCTCAATTCGTAACCGACTCCCGAACTCAGATCTTTGGTTCGCAAGGCCTTGTCCTTTCCTTCTTCCTCAGGTTTGTGCAACATTACCTTTCCCATTCTTTCGGGATAAAAATGTCTGGCTGGCGACTCTAACCTTTCCGCGCCACTTTCGCGTTTGTACTAGGATGAAAATCCCGGGAGCGACAGCTGGCGACTCTGCTGGGGATTAACCTGATTCTTCCGGTTTCCCTTGTAGAGTCAATCCTAGCACCTGTTTGATTTTGTTTCTTTGGGTGTATATCTGTTTGCTGCCGTGTGCTTTAGTTTAGCTTTATTGTTTTCATTTACGGTTTTACTTTACAGCTTTACTTTACCGCATTTATTTACCGCTTTCAGTATTTTATTTTCCATGCATCATATTATACTGGACTGTCTGGCTGTGCTAGTTTTCATTTTTTCCGTGGGATGGGGTTATTGTAAGATGAGCTCGTAACCGGGGCTCGAGTGCACCCTAGGACTTAGAGTGGTTCCACTTTGGCTTCATGGCATCTTGCTATGTTGGTAGTAGTGAGTTCCACACCTTGACTTGCGACCTTCTCGGGAATGTATTGATACCAGAATCTTTCTGGGTTGATGCGCTACCTTGATAGTTATGTGCAGTCAGGGGACCGATCATTGAGAACCTTAGTGGAAACAACCCTCTCCAGTGATGACAGTGGCAGACCACATTTGTTAGCAAACCCACTCGCATCCGAGGGCCCACTGGGAACTCGCATAGGATGGCCTGGTTCTCTCATAGGAATCCAGTCAAAGCAAACTGATCGTATGACGATAGTATTGTACCCTTCGGGATGAATGTACTATTGTTTCTCGACTCAGTGCTTGAGGCTGGAAACTTGTGAGGGATGCTTGTTTTTCCGGACTCAACTAAGACCTCCCGGAGTAGTACATAATGCCAAATCGATTCCCTGATTTGGTCATGAGCCATTTCTCGGAAATGGTGAACGTATTATTGCTATTCGGCTTTGAGAGTCTGTGATGTTGACCCGAGTAGCACACCCGTGAGATTGGGGGGGTTTACAGGTTTGCAGGAACCCTAATACCTTCAGCATACCCGTTGTGCCTTTGGTTCAGTTTTGTGGTCTGGATTTCTGGTTTTAAGATATGGATCCCGGATCAGAGGGATGGTTATTGTGATATCTGGATTTTGAGATCTTGCACCGACGCCTGATTATATGATTGGCACATCGCAGACACTTCACTGATCACATGCCTGTTGCATACATAACATCATAGCATTCTATCATACATGTTCGGCTATTTCCAAAGATCCTATGTTTGAACCATGTCATTATATGTTCCTATATCCAAATTGGAATCAAAGCAGATGGATCCCTTGGAAATAATCGAACATGGCATTTGCATACATCCTTGCATTCTTGACAGGTGTTCAGAGACAAATTCTTTTCCTGACTTGATTTCTCATCAGAATGGACAACTTGAAATCACAATCATCAAGGTATATATTTGAAGTAACTCCGGGCGGAGGTAATCGAAGGAAGACCCAGCTGAGGCCATTCAGGGAAGAGGTATAAACTTTATTTCAGAATCAGAAACTTTTGAAACAGGAAGTCAACCAGATGAAGACTCATATTAGCTTGGTTATGGAAATTCTGAACGAAGCTATTTTCATCCCTATTGAGGGGAACTACGCTGCTCTGATTCTCCATTGGTCAATGGAGATACGTAGGCAGGAGATTAAATCAGATCTTTTCGAGCAACCTTATTTATCAACTTTATTATCAACCTCTTCCCTCCAGATGTCGTTGTCAGTATCCAACCTGAGCTTCCCAAGAGTGTCCTAGGTCCAAAGCATATGGGTAAAGGCCAGAACAACTTGAGAAGAAGTTTGATCATATTCTGAGGTCGTACACGCAACAAGTTTTCTCATTTACTCAAATTCGAACTGGCTGAGCTAATTGCATCAGGATCATCTCCGACAAAGCTTCCTTTGGGGTTTCATTGCCAAGTATGATTACCATTCTGGGGCATCTGGCCTTTTAATTGAAGATTACAAGTATTTTAGAGGCAAAAGTGAAGACGAGGTCCCGAATTTGATCGACTCAAAGGTCATCGTACCAGAAAGTCTGCTCACATATTGAAGTCTCCTCATCAAATGGGTCTCCCAATTTGCAAAGGCGTCTTCAAAAGCAATAAGTCCAGACGGAGTCAAGTCTCCTCAATGACGGCAATGTTCAGCTTCTTTACCTGCATTTTCATTTGTAGTTTATATTGTTTGTTTAAATATTTGTATGCATGCATGAAACTTATTTGTTTTTGAATGTTAATCATAATATAACGCACATGTTTTTCTTGAAGTAATCCATTCGTATTCACTCATGATTTTGTGTATGTGCATTTTGATGTGAAAATAGCAAGTGTACTATTTTTCTCACTGTAGTAATAAAAGGGAAGTTCCCAGTTTGTCGATCTCAAGGATTGCTTGACGATACAGAGTTTATAGATTGTTTCAATTAGACAAAAGTCTTTGGTTTTTGTGTTGTGGTGTAATTATACTACCTATTGCAAATAAATAAAACAAGTAAAGGGTTGAACGAGATACAATTGAGAGAAGATTGCTAGGGTTCGGTGAATGAAACCTCTTGTAACAGCTATAATTTATGACGGCGTAGAGCTATTCCTGTCAGATTAATTCCGGTCCTCAAGGGTATCTATTATTAAGTCCTTAGTAATAGACCTTTGATTTTGTAACCTAATTACTATGTCCATAAACAATTAGGTTCATACTCAAGCATTCACATATCAAGAATTACCGGTCAGATAGAAAATCCCTAGTCCTAGGTTATTTTTACTATCCAAAGTTCTTATCCAGGTCAAAGAATAATTGCTGTCCAGCTTACACTATTCATAAGAATCATCATTCGTTGGTCCGACAAATAACGCATAAAGAACGGCGATAAGAACAAATTAATGTATAAGAAGAAATAGCAATACTGTCATAAACATTAATACTGTCACATTCAGAATCAGGGTCACCCCCTAGCAATAGGGGTTTAGTTACTCATAATAAAAGTAAAAACAAAGATAAACATTGTTGTCATTACAGAATTTCGTGAGGAATCAATCTTCAATAGTCGGAAAACTCTTGAACATATGAATCCTGTGATCTTCCTTGAGTCTCCAGCTCTCAAAACGCGTATATTTTCTTTCCAAAAATGTCCAATCTAGGAAAATTGCGGTCTGGCCTTTTTATAGCTATTCAGTTGGAAATTCCCTGAATTTGTGCTCCATACGCGTACTGCGCTGTCCCATACGCGTACTGCCTAGTAGGAAACGCGTATTGGACGTAACACAGCAGATGGTACGCGTATTGGCCAGCATGTTACGCGTATTGCCCAAGTTGATACGCGTATCACCAAGTTGTTACGCGTATCACCAGAAGCTTGTATTTTGGCTGAATTTTCCTTCCCTCTGGTCCTTTGCGTATGGTATGCGTACTATGAAGGTCCATACGCGTATCAAGTAAGGTCATACGCGTATGGACAGCAAGTTCTCCAAAAATTGACTTTTTCTTCCGTTGGTTTGCTCAGGCTCGATTTCTCATCTGACGTTTGATCCCCTGAGCTTCCAAACTAGCTTTTTACCTGCTAACATACCAAAAAGTGTAAAATATCCTCAAGAAACTCATTAGTAACAACACACTTACTATCATGGAATTGAGCTTATTTCTAACGAAAAGTGCTTCAGTTTATACAGTTTACCTGATTTATTTACGGTTAAATAGTGAAATGACTAGCATAAATGGTGACTGATCACAACCCCAAACTTAGCTTGTTGCTTGTCCTCAAGTAACATCTTATTACCTTCAAAAATCATGTCACCCCAAACTTACTGTAAAACAGTTCTTACCACAATACTGCTGAAATCTTTCGCACTGGACCTCTTGATGTTTTTCAGGTTTTCTGATTCTTCCACATAGCCAACGAGCTAGAAACTCTTTCCCTCAGAAATATGACTTCACCTGTCAGCTTATATCACACTCTCACCAAGTCTCTCTGGGTTAAAGTTTTATCACTCTCAAATCACAATATGCAATATCAAATCAACAGTTTGAATAAATTCTCTCATCCTATCAACATGTACAATCACACACACTTTTTGAGGTCTTTTAGGGTTGTAACGGGGCTTGGGTTTAGGTAGGCTATGAAGGTGGAACCTAAGGTTCAGAGTACATGAATTCATTCTCTTACTAGTTTCTTTGTTATTATTCCTGTAGGGTGGTGCAATCCTCTTTTTCTTTTATTTCTAGTGAATGTAGCATCTTTCAAAAGCTGTTCTTCGCTTTTCTCTTTCATTTTTTTTTTTTTTTTTTTTTTTTTTTTTTAGAACATTCACTTACTACCTCTTTTGACTGCAAAGCTACCCCAAACTTAAAGGTTGCTATACCAACAGCAACCCCAAACTTAAATAGAAAAATAGATATGAAATTACTTTCTCACATACTCTGAACAGGGTAAGATAAGTCCAAGGTCATGGGTTTAGAAAAAAAAAATGGGTATATCAACATTAAATGATTAAAGGCTCAACGGGGTAAAACAATGGATAATAATCATAATAATGGGATGGCTAGAAAGGCTCTAGGTGATAACAAAAATATGCCTCAGTGTGTGCATTCGTACAGTTAATAATAACAAAAGAACATACGCAAACCAAGATTGATAAAGACATACCTGATATCGCTCATATGATAATAAGTGTTTGGCTTTTTATGAACTCACCAGGACGGGTTAAGCTGACTTGTTCTATCATACCTCTGAGTTCAAAGCTCATGCTCGTGGTTCTGATGTTAATCTTAACCAGTGCGTCCAATCATAAACAACAGTATCTAACGTCAGAGGAATGAAAGGGAGGATGCCCAAGTAGTTGGTGTAAGTGATCGCGAAACCAATAGCCAGACATAATCACGTATCTAAGGAAATAAACAGAAAAATTGAGATAAACCAAATCATATTCATTAGAATTTGCCAACCCATAATAGGTGGTTACATCAGAGTAACAGAAATTAAACTACATAACTAAAAAAAAAAAAAACAAAAATTAAACAAATAAAACCAAAAATACAAAAACAACAATCAAAGTCCACCGTCCTGCATGTCTGTATCAAAATTAATCATATCTGTCGGGTCCAAACTAGTCTGCCCTCGTGCGAATGCCGAGATAGGCGTCAATGTCTCTGTGTGGACCGACGGAGACTGCTGCTGGGGTGGTTGCTGATGCGGTGGCTGCTGCGGTGGCTGCTGCGGAATCTCTCCCCCTATCTGCACTGGCTGGTTCCACCAAGGATAGGTGAACTGGCCAAAATGAGGGGCTGGAGGCGGTCCCGAGAATCTATCTCTGAAACGCTGTGCCTCCTCCCACAGATCCGTCTGATGAGTCAGAACTCTCCCTGATAGCCCATACTGAAAACAAAAATCCTGCATCAAACAAAACTGGGACATCTGCATCCGATACTCTCTGGAGTTCTCATCAATCGGAGGAGGCTGAGTATCTGCTGCAGCTGGATGAGCCTCCTGCTGCGGAGCACTGGTGCTTCCCTCCCTGACTCGCGGTTGCCTCAGAGGTCGGGGCTGATCATCTGTGACCGTCCTCTCTTTCATCCAGTGGGCGTTCAGCGGTGCAGCTGGTCGCAACAATGGTGAATCAGAGAAATCTGGGACACCCGCTTTTTTGCACAGCAGGTAAATCACAGTCGCATGGCCTAAGGATTTCTTAGGCGACTGAGCTATGTCATCCATATCAGCAGCTATTATTTGTCCAATGTTCACTTGTCTCTGACGCAGGATCTGATGGAGCAGTAAGGCACGTTCGGATATTAATTCAGATCCGCTTCTATTGGTACTCAGATTATGATGAATGAAATAGGCCAAAGCCTTCGGAATCGGTGCTAGATCAACCACCATAACTTTTGCAGGAGAGATTTTTGATGTGGGGGCCCAATCGTGGCCTGGCCTAATCAGTGAATCCTTCATATCAGCATAAGGCCAACGGTTTTTGTCCGACCGTTTCATCTCATTAAACGGACAAACAGAATCATAAAACTTGCATTTCAGCACCCTGTTGATCGTTCTGGCATCAAATTTGATGACTGTGCCCCTGACCCATGATACGAATGCTTCATTACCTGTTGGATCTTCTTCATCAGATGTTACCCTGAACGCATTCGCTTAAAACTCCCAGATCAGATCAAGTGAAACAGGTTGGATTTTGTCATTAAAGAAAATCAACTTCTGCTTCTTCAAGATATTCGTGACCTCTGGATATGTATCATTCTGATACATCCAATGTTTTTCTTCAACTATGTTTCGACCCTTGATTTGTTCATAACGTTCTTCATGGTGGGTGGTACGGAAGTTGTTGATCTCTGACGGTGATTGAGACATGATGTTGCTCTGTAAACTAAATGAACAAGAAGAAAACAAAGAAAATGCAGAGTAATACGCAGAAAATTCGTAATGAAAAAGTGAGAAAATGAAGTCCGTACGGACAAAAAATATTTATACAGCCCCAAAAATCTGATACGCGTAACATACGCTGCAGGTACGCGTATCAGACTGCCATACGCGTACCGTACGCGTATCATTTTTCCATACGCGTATCATACGCTGCGAAAACAAGTTTAAAAATTGATCTGCGTAACAGATCACGTATCATCAGGTGATACGCGTATGGACTGGTCCCTTACGCGTATCATACGCGTATGCTTCATACTCAGAAGCTCTATACGCGTATCATACGCGTTTCACCAGAAGGCTCCACTTTTGATGACCAATACGCGTATCACAAACCCATACGCGTATTGGCAGATTCATTTTTCAAAAAATTTTTCTTTTTGTTTTCTAGCAAAAATTTTCTTTTCTACATACTACTGACTCGGCAAAAATAAAACGAAAGAAAGATTCAAACCTCCCTTGGGTTGCCTCCCAAGCAGCGCTTCGTTTAACGTCGCATGGCTCGACGGGACATCTCATACTCAGAGGAGTCTAACGGATTCAATTGGCCCCCCTTCTCCGGGATTGTACGGCTTTAACCTCTGACCATTAACTTTGAAAGTGTCTCCATTCTTCTCATTTTTAAGCTCTATTGCTCCATAAGGAAGTACTTTGTTAATGACGAACGGTCCAGACCATCTTGACCTCAATTTCCCTTGGAACAACTTCAACCTGGAATTAAACAAAAGTACAAGTTGTCCCTCCCGAAATTCCTTTTTCTGTATCTTTTTATCATGCCACTTTTTTGTTTGTTCTTTGTAAATTTTGGCATTTTCATAAGCTTGATTCCTGAATTCCTCCAACTCGTGAAGTTGAAGAATTCGGGATTCACCGGCTTTAAAAAGATCACAGTTAAGGAATTTGGAGGCCCAGAAGGCTCTATGCTCGAGTTCGAGTGGTAAATGACAAGCCTTACCGTAAACTAATTGATAGGGAGACATACCTATTGGTGTTTTAAATGCAGTCCTGTATGCCCACAATGCATCATCCAGCTTTACTGACCAATCTTTCCGGGAAGCACTTACCGTCTTTTCCAAGATTTGCTTTATTTGACGGTTAGATACCTCCACTTGCCCACTCGTCTGAGGGTGATATGGTGTGGCGATCTTATGTTTTACATTATACTTCTTCAACAGATTCTCAAAGAGTTTATTTATAAAATGCGTACCTTGGTCACTAATTAAAGCCCTTGGTACCCCAAACCTAGAGAAGATGTTATGCCTCAAGAACTTCACCACCATTTTAGCATCATTAGTTGGTAATGCCACAGCTTCTACCCACTTTGACACATAATCGACCGCAACCAATATGTAATTCTTACCAAATGATGGCGGAAAGGGTCCCATAAAATCAATTCCCCAAACATCAAACAGCTCAACTTCTAGCATGGAGTTTTGTGGCATCTGATTCCGTTTTGTAATGTTACCTATTCGTTGGCACCTATCACATTCTCGGACTATATAATTTGCATCTTTGAATAGCGACGGCCAATACAAACCCGATTGGAGGACTTTTGCTGCAGTTCTATCTCCACTGAAATGTCCACCATACTCAGAATTATGACAAGCTTTCAGAATGTCGGCTTGCTCTCTTTCTGGAACACATCTTCTAATCAAACCATCCACTCCCTTTTTGTAAAGAAATGGATCATCCCATAAGTATAACCTGCAATCATAAAGAAACTTTTTCTTTTGGTGAGAATTAAAGTCATCAGGTATAACCCCACCTACCACATAATTTGCATAATCAGCAAACCATGGTATCTCTTGAACAGCAAGTATTTTCTCATCAACGAACGTGTCCTGAATAGGATGCTCCTCCTCAGTTTCTTTTATTGGGGACATGCGAGATAAGTGATCCGCGACCGTGTTCTCGCATCCCTTTTTGTCTTTGATTTCCAAATCAAACTCCTGAAGGAGGAGGATCCATCTCAAAAGTCTCGGCTTCGATTCCTGCTTAGCAAACAAATACTTTAAAGCAGCATGGTCAGTATACACAATGACTTTTGAACCAAGCAAATATGATCTAAATTTGTCAAAAGCATAAACCACGGCCAACAACTCCTTTTCGGTGGTTGCATAATTTATTTGGGCCGGGTTAAGGACATGACTAGCATAATAAATCACATGCAATAATTTGTCCTTTCTCTGTCCTAGGACAGCCCCCACAGCAAGGTCACTTGCATCACACATTATTTCGAAAGGTAATGACCAATCGGGGGCGATAACAACAGGTGCACTGATCAACCTACTCTTTAAAGTTTCGAAAGCTATCATGCAGTTTTTATCAAAATTAAATTGCTTGTCCTTGACTAGCAAATCAGTCAACGGTTTAGCGACTTTTGAGAAGTCTTTGATAAACCTGCGATAAAAACCTGCATGACCCAAAAAACTCCTTATCCCTTTTTCATTCACAGGAGGTGGAAGGTTAGCTATCACCTCCACTTTGGCTTTATCCACTTCTATTCCTTTGTGGGAAATTTTGTGTCCTAGCACAATTCCTTCCTGCACCATGAAATGACATTTCTCCCAATTGAGAATAAGGTTAGTTTCCTGACATCTTTGCAAAACAAGAGACAAGTTAGTTAAACAATTATCAAAAGAAGAACCAAACACAGAGAAATCATCCATAAACACCTCCATATACTTTTCAAGCATGTCGGAGAATATAGATGTCATACACCTCTGAAAAGTAGCTGGGGCATTGCACAGCCCAAATGGCATTCGTCTGTAAGCGAAAATACCATAAGGACATGTAAATGCCGTCTTTTCCTGATCTTCCGGGGCTACAGCAATTTGGTTGTATCCCGAATATCCATCCAGAAAGCAATAATACTTATGACCTGCAAGTCTTTCTAACATTTGATCAATAAATGGGAGAGGAAAATGGTCCTTTCTTGTTGCAGTGTTCAATCTTCTGTAATCGATGCATACTCGCCACCCTGTCACTGTGCGAGTTGGGATCAATTCATTCTTTTCATTTAGAATTACTGTGGTTCCTCCTTTCTTGGGTACCACATGCACTGGACTCACCCACGAGCTGTCAGAAATTGGGTAAATCATTCCCGAATCTAACAACTTTACAACCTCTTTCCTTACCACTTCTTTCATTGCTGGGTTTAACCTCCTCTGTGGTTGCACTACCGGTTTCTGATTATCCTCCATCAGTATCTTATGCATGCATACTGTGGGGCTAATACCTTTTAAATCCTCAATAGTCCACCCAATAGCACTCTTATGCTTCTTTAGTACCTGTATTAACTTTTCCTCATCTATGGCATTTAGCTCAGAACTGATAATAGCAGGATAATTTGTCCCAGATCCTAGAAAGACATATTTAAGATTTACCGGCAATTGTTTTAATTCAAAATTTATACCTGGTTTACTTACCTTTTCATTTTCTAATTCTGGTGAAGATCTCAGGTCCTCCCACCGACGTGGTTTGGGTTTCTTCCAAAGAGGTTGTGTATCTAGCATGGCGAGCACTTCTTTTTCTTTTTCATCATCATTCTCTTCAATCTCTCTGACTGACAGACTCAGAACTCTTTCCAATGGTAATTCAGGAAACTTTCTTTGCATTGTGCTCGTCACTATTTGATCAATTACTTCAACAGAGTGGTTTGTACACATTTCCTCTTTATGTTTCATAGTATGGTGGACATCAATTTTGAGCTCTTCATCATATACCTTTAAGGTTAAGGTACCTCCCTCCATGTCTATCAAGCATCTACCTGTTTCTAAGAACGGTCTTCCCAGAATCAGAGGTATCTCTTCATCTTCTGGCATTTCCAAAATTACAAAATCAACAGGAAAAACAAATTTATCAACTTTGACCAGAACATCCTCAACTACCCCATAAGGTCTCTTCACTGAGTGGTCAGCAAACTGGAGTGTCATTCTGGTATCCTGAACATTGCCAATTCCCAGCTTCCTGTAAATAGACAAAGGCATAAGGCTAATGCTAGCACCCAAATCAATCAGCGCCCTTTTAAAAGACCTATCTCCAATGGTACACGGGATGGTCACAGACCCTCTATCTGGCTTCTTTACTGGAATCTTCATACCCTGCAAAATAGCACTACAAGTTTCAGTTAATATAACAGGGTCAGCGTCAGTGTTGCGCTTCTTGGAGATGATGTCTTTCATGAACTTCGCATAGATAGGCATCTGCTCGAGTGCTTCAGAGAATGGAATATTGATTTCTAATTTCTTGAACAATTCCATGAATTTCTGAAAATTTTTCTCATCTTGATTCTTCTTTTTATTTCTTTGTGGGAAAGGAAGCTTAATGATGGGTTTTGGTTCAGGTAGCTTTTCTTGTACCACCGGCATTTTCACACTTTCTTCCTCAGGTGGTGTCTTATTTTCTAAGATTTCCAGGTCCACTTCACACAATGTATCTTCTTCTTCATCCTTCTTCTTAAGATCTTCAACAGATTTTCCGCTTCTTGTTGTTACCGCACTCACATTATTGTGCTCCCTTGGATTTGTCACTGTTGCACTAGGTAATGCGCCTGGTATTTGGGAATTTGTTATCTGTTGTGCTATCTGACCCAATTGAATCTCCAGATTTTTAATTGATGCATTGGTGCTTTTCTGATTATTCCTGGTTTCCTCCTGAAATTGCATATTATGAGTTGCCATCTTCTCTATAGCAATCTCCCAATCCGCTTTCTTCGGTACTTGCTGATAAGGTTGCTGTTGGGACGGTGGTTGTTGTTGTGGAGGTCCTTGAATATTACCTTGCTGATCTTTCCAAGAAAAATTAGGATGATTTTTCCACCCCGGATTATAGGTATTTGAGTAGGGATTATTCTGTCTCAGGTAATTTATAGCTTGCACTTGTTCTGCGGTTGCAACACAATGCATGGTAAAATGTGGTCCACTACAAATCTCACAAATCATGGTCTGAACCGGTTGCACTTGAGCAACTGTCTGGGTATCTATATTCATAGCTTTCAATCTTCTTTCAACCTCAGCTGCAATTTGGTCTTCCATTTTCACTACCTGATTTGCTAATTTCAAGTCAATTTTTCCTTCCGGCTGATTCACAGTGCGGTCATATAATTCCAAATGCTCATTTGCTGCAATAGCTTCGATGATCTTTTTGATACCGGTTGCTGTTGAAAAATTAGATGAGCCACCAGCAGCTGTATCAATGAGTTGCTTAGTTTTCATTTTCAACCCGTTTACAAAATTCTGCATTTGTTCAGTCTCATCCAAATTATGTGTAGGACATGCAACTAAACATCTCTTGAATCTTTTGTATGCATCTCCAAGTGTCTCTCCGTCTTTCTGTTTAAAATTCACAATGTCATACCTCTTACGGATATACACAGAAGCAGGAAAATACTCGTTCAAAAATGTTGTTTCCATTTGTTGCCAAGTAGTAATACTTCCTGCGGGTAGGGAATAGAACCATTCCTCAGCGTCCTCAGATAAGGTGAATGGGAACATGACCAATCTCTTTGCCTCTTCAGAATGCCCATCAATTTTTAATGATGTGGTCATAGTCAGAAACCTCTGCAGATGCTTGTTCGCATCCTCATTGATTTTTCCTGCAAAAGGTTTACTTTCTAACTGGCGGATGGTTGAGGGATGTAACTGGAAGTGAGCAACATTAACAGGTTGGTTAACAATGGTCAACCGCACTGCTGGGTTATTCAGTCTGCCATAGTCACCTAAAAGTCTCTCTGGTGGAGGTGGTTCTGCAGCCATGTGCTCGAAGTGAACAGAAACTGGAGTGACTGGCGTGGCCGGTTCTTCGGTGTCAGAATTGACCTGTTTCTTTTTTCTTTCTTCTCTGAGCTTTTTGCGCAGTGTTCTCTCTGGTTCTGCGTCAAAATGAAAATGAGCTGAGGTCTTACCTCGCATACACAGATTAGAAGAAGTTAGTTGTTATAATAATAAAAATAAAATTAACAATAAATAAAATTTTGGATGCAGAGCAACAAAATTCTAATTGAAAATAAATTAATAAACTCTATTATCTTTGGCAATCCCCGGCAACGGCGCCAAAACTTGATGTGAAAATAGCAAGTGTACTATTTTTCTCACTGTAGTAATAAAAGGGAAGTTCCCAGTTTGTCGATCTCAAGGATTGCTTGACGATACAGAGTTTATAGATTGTTTCAATTAGACAAAAGTCTTTGGTTTTTGTGTTGTGGTGTAATTATACTACCTATTGCAAATAAATAAAACAAGTAAAGGGTTGAACGAGATACAATTGAGAGAAGATTGCTAGGGTTCGGTGAATGAAACCTCTTGTAACAGCTATAATTTATGACGGCGTAGAGCTATTCCTGTCAGATTAATTCCGGTCCTCAAGGGTATCTATTATTAAGTCCTTAGTAATAGACCTTTGATTTTGTAACCTAATTACTATGTCCATAAACAATTAGGTTCATACTCAAGCATTCACATATCAAGAATTACCGGTCAGATAGAAAATCCCTAGTCCTAGGTTATTTTTACTATCCAAAGTTCTTATCCAGGTCAAAGAATAATTGCTGTCCAGCTTACACTATTCATAAGAATCATCATTCGTTGGTCCGACAAATAACGCATAAAGAACGGCGATAAGAACAAATTAATGTATAAGAAGAAATAGCAATACTGTCATAAACATTAATACTGTCACATTCAGAATCAGGGTCACCCCCTAGCAATAGGGGTTTAGTTACTCATAATAAAAGTAAAAACAAAGATAAACATTGTTGTCATTACAGAATTTCGTGAGGAATCAATCTTCAATAGTCGGAAAACTCTTGAACATATGAATCCTGTGATCTTCCTTGAGTCTCCAGCTCTCAAAACGCGTATATTTTCTTTCCAAAAATGTCCAATCTAGGAAAATTGCGGTCTGGCCTTTTTATAGCTATTCAGTTGGAAATTCCCTGAATTTGTGCTCCATACGCGTACTGCGCTGTCCCATACGCGTACTGCCTAGTAGGAAACGCGTATTGGACGTAACACAGCAGATGGTACGCGTATTGGCCAGCATGTTACGCGTATTGCCCAAGTTGATACGCGTATCACCAAGTTGTTACGCGTATCACCAGAAGCTTGTATTTTGGCTGAATTTTCCTTCCCTCTGGTCCTTTGCGTATGGTATGCGTACTATGAAGGTCCATACGCGTATCAAGTAAGGTCATACGCGTATGGACAGCAAGTTCTCCAAAAATTGACTTTTTCTTCCGTTGGTTTGCTCAGGCTCGATTTCTCATCTGACGTTTGATCCCCTGAGCTTCCAAACTAGCTTTTTACCTGCTAACATACCAAAAAGTGTAAAATATCCTCAAGAAACTCATTAGTAACAACACACTTACTATCATGGAATTGAGCTTATTTCTAACGAAAAGTGCTTCAGTTTATACAGTTTACCTGATTTATTTACGGTTAAATAGTGAAATGACTAGCATAAATGGTGACTGATCACATTTCAATACCAACTGTTGAGCTTAAACTCTATCAGGAAGGATGACGAAATGAAAATGCATGAATCTCTAATTGTGTGCTTTTGGAGAAAGACCCTGTTGACGATGTACAGGCATTGTTTCAAATCCTAAACACCGGAGATATAAGGGAGATAGACCCTCGCCAACCCATTTGAGCCTTGAAGTAGGAGTTTCTTTTAGCATGAAAAAACCCTTGCATTTAATCCAGGGGCAGGGTAGGCGTCAGTTAGTTTGACCGAGCATTCAAATCTCGAAAAGGAGTACAAATATGAGGATCCATTACCTTTCGTTGTACCAAATCAGAAGGTCCAATGACCAGAAACCACAATGGTTATCCCAAGCAAGAGGTCCAAAGATCGGAAACCACAATGGGTATCCCTCATCAACCAAGAAGTGAGACAGTCACGATCCTTTCAAATCCATCAAGACTAACAGTGTCACACGATTTGTTCAAAAAAAAAAGAGAATGAAAAAAAAAGAAATGAAAAAGCCCGCTAAGTCGAAACTTGAAAACAAACGACTTAGGCAAAAATTAGGGCATCCCGCTGGACTTCACAATCAAAGATTCACAAGAATCAGTCCAGACAAAAGTTAGGGATAAAGAAAAAGAATGAAAAAGTGAAAGACGAAAAGGAGTACAAGAAAGATCCTTGAACAAGAACAAAGTCGTGTGATACAGACACGAAAGACGAAGGGATGATTGACTCCAAACAACAACCTGAGTGGTGCTTAAACCATTAGCGTAATTGGTTCCTCAACCATCACAAAACCCTTTTTGAGAAGTGAGCGCTTGTAAAAGCTAGCTGAACATAGGAATGGAGAACATCACGAAGATGGGTGGGAACAAATAAATTTCGAGCCTATATCCTTTGTTTCTATAACCGTGAACCAGACCACGATACAACCCTCAAAAGTCCTAACTGAAACAGGGTTATTTTTGAGAGCGTACTACCACGAGACCGCGTTCCTGACTCCTATGAGTGGTGTTGAAAGATCTTTGTTGGTGTTGCATGTGCATGCTTTCTATTATTCAAAAAAATTTAATGTCGTATCTTAACCAGTGATTCGCTCACAAAGGTTTGTGACATCTTTTTACAGTAAAACTCCAAGATTAACATGTGTGTTGCATTAGAATTTTCATTCTAAAAAATAAACATTTTCTGCTTGCATACATTTGTTTGGCATCATAAAATTCACATACGAAACTTCAGTCCAGAAGCTTAATCTTGCCAAGTTGAGAAGTCTGAAACTTCCGAAGGACAATCTGTCAAGATGAACTTTTACAAGAAACTTCATTGAGTAGGGACTTTCCCAACAGTCGTAGTAAGAGCCAATTAATCTGGGGCAATCATGTCGAGCAATCTCTTCAAATTCAGCCAAGCTGGGGCAATCACTTCGAGATTCAAATCTCTCAAAGAGCCATTAGTCTGAGGCATACATTCAAAGTTCAGCCAAACAAGGGCAATTACTTCGAGATCCAATCTCTCAAAGAACAATTGATCTGGGTGTTTTCTTCAAAGCAGTCATTCAGAGGTGATCACTTCAAGACTTGTACTGGAGCAGGCCACCACAAGAGCATGAGAAGTCACTCTTTCCTGAAGACGGTCAATCCAAAGCACCTACCCAAGGTTCAAAATACTAGGACACTATCTCACAGTGATATGAGGCTTTTCATGAATCCTTGCGAGGCAAATTCTTGCACAGACCATGCAGTATGGGGCAGTTATTTCGAGATCCGACGAATCTCTCCAAGAGTTTGAAGACACTGAGGCATTTGATATGCCATGTTTTCTGTAAAATCCTCTTGAGACATTTACTTCTGACGGACCTTAATCTGAGGCGAGTTGAAAATTGCAAAGAACCATTGTTCACTCATGATTAGTTGACAACCTATCAACCCAGAGTCTAAGGGCAAAGCCATTGTCAGCACACTACTTCAAGAGTTGTTACATCAGAAGACTTCATTGATCATAATTCCTTAGCAAGTCTCGTTAGACCATCTCTTCTCCACCGGAGTGACAAGGAGAAAGTTGTTTCCCGAGCAGAATGGTATCATCACCATCTCATCCCCAGCATGGGATTGTATTCTCTCATCCCCAGCATGAGACCCTTATTACCTCTCATTCTCAACGAGAGACGACCAAAGCTTTTATTTGTAACAGGAGTTATTCTCAATTGATATTATCCATTATCCCCAGTAGAGGTGGAAGTTGAAATCTCTCCCAGCAAGGTATCAGGATGTGGGTGTCCTCCCCAAGCAGAAGTTTCCCTACAAATACAGGGGCAATTCCCAGCAGTACAAGGAGTGTTTTTCCTCCCCAGCAAGTTTCTTCCTCAGCAATGTCATGCCTTTGGTTCCTAGCCAAGTCAGGAGGTCCTCACTTCCCCATCAGAGTTCAAGAAGAGTCCATCTCCAGCAGGGTCTTGGTTCTCCAATCTCAAACTCCAATTTATTTTTGGCAGTGGCGGCTGTTCAGAGCCGGTGTATCATCAACAACATTCCCCGCAGAGTTGTTTCCTCCTCATCAGGATGAACCAGATCAATGCAGTGATCATTGTTTCTTCCCAGTCAAGCCATCTGGGATACATGTAGTCTCCTTATCAGGAGACCTCTTTGCATTTGCATATGCATAATCATCATTACATTTGCATCCTCCAAAGCGTAGCATTTCCATCGTCATGGAGCATTACGCCATAAATCCAAACATATGCATACCAGCATGGGCCAGTTTTGAGGTATTACATAAGACTCGTTACATCTCCAATCAGATTGAAATGTTCCCCACAGAATACAACCTCATTTCCCCGGGTGGATACTTCTACCAAGTCTTGTTGTTATCCCCAATTGAGTCTTGTTTCAGTACAACAATCTCATTTCTTTTCGCGTCTCCGTTTCAGTACAACGGTCGCGTCTTGGGCTCTCGTTTAAGTACAACGATCCCGTTCCTTTCGAGTCTCCATTTAAGTACAATGGTCTCGTCTTGGAGTCTTGTTTCAGTACAACAGTCTCATTTCTTCGCGTCTCCGTTTCAGTACAACGGTCGCGTCTTGGGCTCTCGTTTAAGTACAACGATCCCGTTCCTTTCGAGTCTCCATTTAAGTACAATGGTCTCGTCTTTGAGTCTTGTTTCAGTACAACAGTCTCATTTTTTCGCGTCTCCGTTTCAGTACAACGGTCGCGTCTTGGGCTCTCGTTTAAGTACAACGATCCCGTTCCTTTCGAGTCTCCATTTAAGTACAATGGTCTCGTCTTTGAGTCTTGTTTCAGTACAACAGTCTCATTTTTTCGTGTCTCCGTTTCAGTACAACGGTCGCGTCTTGGGCTCTCGTTTAAGTACAACGATCTCGTTCCTTTCGAGTCTCCATTTAAGTACAATGGTCTCGTCTCAGTGCGAAGATAATGGATCGGTTGATACCATTTCCGTGTTAGATCGGTTGATCTTATGTGAGTTATGAATCAGTTGATATCATTTCTCTTCGAGTTGTAAATCGGATGATATTACATTCTCGCGTTTCTTGGTAATGGATCGGTTGATACCATTTTCGTGTTAGATCGGTTGATCTTATGTGAGTTATGAATCGGTTGATATCATTTCTCTTCGAGTTGTAAATCGGATGATATTACATTCTCGCGTTTCTTGGTTATGGATCGGTTGATACCATCTCCATGTTAGATCGGTTGATCTTATTTGAGTCATGAATCGGTCGATATCATTTTTCTTCAAGTTGTAAATCGGATGATATTACATTCTCGCTTTCCGGGGTGGATCGGTTGATACCATCTCCGTGTTAGATCAGTTGATCTTATTTGAGTCGCAAATCGGTTGATGTTGCGTTAAGTCCTGTTTCGCCAACAGGCACCCTCGGTGTGACTTTGATTCGCTCAGTAATCGCAGTGATTGCATTGATTCTATTCCACCTGGTTCTATCCCCGTTAACTATTCAGAGGTCAAATCAAAAAATATATAAATAAATAAAGGGGAAGATGGCATTTCCATTACCCTCAGTGTGCAAATTTTCAAGTTTTATTCGAGTATTCAATCACTCCATGCCTTGAACATATAAAAGCCGTTGCAATTATTCGTTCAGGCTTGCAGATGATTGAATAGGGGCAGCTGTAATACCTCAAAATTTGCCCTCTCATTTTCATGCCATTTAGCATATCCTTTCATACATTGCATTGCATTTAGATCACAATTGCATCATAAACATACATGAACATACATCTCCATTTGAGCTTTCACAGGTTGCGACTGGCCTTTATTTTTTCATGCGGAACGTGCACAAGAATCTTAGAAGAAACCAAAAGTTCTCGGTTGATTCAAAGGAGTTTAAGCAGAATATCAGTTTTATGGTGCAGTTTGCAAAAGTTGTAACTTATGCTCGGAAACTCATTTTGGCTTGAAACTCAATAGTTTAGACTATTTCGGTATTCTCTACAACTTTTGTGTTCGGCTCGGAGGCCAATTCATCAAGGAAAATGGCGGGAATTATTTGTTTTTGAAATTTCGGTTTCGCCGATTAACTGTGCTAGCGGTATTCAAGAGTTCGTAACTTCTGATTGGGTCAACATGTCTGAGAGATTCATATGCCAAAAGTTCCGTCTTGATATCCTTTCTAACTTTTGGGTTTTGGCCGAGAACTAATTCTTTGAAGAAGATCTCAGAATGTGCGAGTCTTTAGAGTCGACATAGTGAAAAACAGTGCTGAACCGGTGAGTTTTGAACACTAAAAAATTCATAACTCTTGGATCGTTTATCGAATTGATGTCGTTTTGGTGCCTAAAATTCCGTTTAGATGTTATCTTCATTATGTGAATTCAGTTTTGGTTCGGTCCAAGCGGAAGGATCTCGAAAATGCGAATTACCAATAAGGTTCTTTGATGCACTGCATTGTCTGTCAGATTTTGTAAAATTCATAACTCGGTCAATTTTCATCGGATTGCACCCGTTCTTGAAGCGTTGGTTCAAAATTTTTATCCTCTTCAAGTTCAAAGACAAATGCGAGTTTGAACGGTGCTCCAAAGATTATCGTTTTGGTTTATTTCACAAAACTGAAGTGCTGAACCGAAGAAAAAAGCTGAAAGTGGTTTCACGAGAAAATTCATATCTCCCTCGTCGTTTGTCCGGTTGAGCTTAGATTTTAACACCAGGTCACTGACTCATATATCTACAACTTTGCTGACAAAGTCGAGTCGAGATTATGCTCCGAAGAGGTTGACCTCGTCACATTTTTGAGTAGCGGACACCAAATAAGCCGAAAAACAACTTATTCAGTGACGTCTTGCAGCTTAAACGTATCGATCGCACTCAATTTTGATCGTATGACGTTCGTTATTTTTGAATTGCAACCGTGATTCAGAGGCGGACGATGTTGTGGAAGGTTCAGAGTCGAAATTTCTTGCCGAAGATATTGTTATTTTCACTTAAGCCGAAATTCTACCTTTTGCCTTTCATTTTACACTCCACTATATATTCTTTTGACCCACAATTTGTCTCATAACTTCAATCATAATTTACAAACACCAAAAACTCTCACAAACCCTCTCTAAAGGATCAAATTTCATTCTCTCAACTCTTTCTCAAGAACACAACAACTTCATCAAGAACTCAAGAACACAACAATTCCGATCAAGCTTCCGGTAGCCGAGCCGCCACGAACCACCACCTTCGGTCAACTTCACCACCGTAAGACCACCATCTTCCGCCACCGGCAGCCGCGCGGCCTCTCCTCCTCTCCTCCGTTCATGATCGCGTCTCACTTCCTTCGGATTCGCAATTTCTTCGTCGATTCTTCATTCGGTAAGCTTCTTAAATTTAATTCATGAATAATTGTTGAATTGTTTCTTGAATTAAATTTTGAAGTTGAATTAATCTTGTGGAGATTATGTGCATTGATTCATGATTTGATTATTGATTGATTCTTGATTAATTTATCCTAATAATTGTTGTGGTGCATGATTGAAAAGGCTTGGTAAAGTTGACATAGAATAATCGGTGAATGTTAAGTGTTTGACAAAATTCCTAAGAGAGCTAATTATTATAACTTGATATTGATTGAAGTGCTTGACTTTTAAATTCATGCTTGTTTCAATGTGCAAATTTGAAATAGGATAGGTTGAGGCTTAATTGTTGATGTTGTTCATGTGTCGCGTGTCGAGAATATGTTTTGGTCATAACTTCCTAACCGTAGTGCGTTTTTGCGAATGTGAATAGTGTAAATTGACTTTGTTGATTATTTCGGAGCCATTGGTGAACTTTTTAGTCGATTTTGGACAATTTTTTCCGGCTATTTTGCTACTGCCAGCCGACGAAATCGGCCAAAAAGTATCACTTCCAAGCGGAATTTTCAAAAACCGATTGCATATTTGAATCCGTTGGAACGTTTGCAAGTTACCATGCGATTTTCGTTCAATTCCGAGTCGGTGATTTTTGACGCGTTTTTTCGTTTTAAGGCTTTTTAAGTTCGGTTTGGTGCGATTTTGATGCATGTATCTTGTTTTGACTTGTATATATGTTTGTTGATCATTTGCCATTCATTGCATGTAAATTTGTTCGATTCCGGTTTGAGTTTGCATGTTGTTTATGTTAGAGCATAAGTGCTGCCCCGTTTTGAAACGTAAATTTCAATGCATGTCCATGACTCGTATATTCATATTTCTACTTGATTTGGAGTTGTGAGGCATAGGTGCAACTTTCGGTTGCACCTCTTTTTGGTTTCTAATGCATTTGTTGAGTTCATGCAAGGTTCTCGCAAAGATCTTAACGACGGTTGTTTGGTTGGTATTCCACTTTATTTGTGGGATACTTTGGATTCAAATGATATTTTGTGCCGTTGTTTTTGTTTCGATTATGGGGGATCTTCACAAAGAAATTATGGAAGATGAGCATTTATTTTGCTCAAGGGAGATTACACGGCTTGGCTTGAAGTTTTTTTTTCCGGATTTCTTTTATGTGAAAGAATCGGCACTTCGACCAAGTAAGTAATCTCGATTCTCTACTTTAATGCACCATTCTAGTTGTATGCGACTTAGAATCATATAACTTAAGGTGCATATTGAGCCCTCCCACCTGAGGCATTGGATTTATTTGTGATTTTTGATGATATGTTTCGATTTCGGAACTTATGGATTAGGTTACGAACCATTAGGATCGCTTCCTTTCACTTCCCCTTAAAATCCACTTTTTTGCCCGTTTCGTCGCAATTATTAAAAATAGTTTTAAGTGAGATAAAATTCTGGAAAAATTAATGAGTAATCCTTATCCTCTTAATTAATTTGTCATATTTTTTGTTTCCAGATTTGGGTGGTTTTAATAATTAATTTGGATTTTAGATCATAAGCTGTCCCAAAAAGGGGTGTTTTGGCATAAGGGACCGAAATCGTTTTTTCCCCATAGGTGTGAAACCTATTTTGTGTGTGTGATTAATCACTGTAATTTGTGACATTTTGATGCCCCTTAGGCATTTTTTTTCATAATTTTAGATGCCCTTTTTGATCCACTTTGTGGAGTTGTTTTTGGTGATCATGTTTTGTTACCTTGCTAGTTAAGGAATTGTTTTGGCACTTTGGTGCATAATTTTGTATAATACTTTTGGAAAATGTAAGATAATGACTATATCATTCCAGGGATTTAATTTCATAATTTTTAAAGGCTTTTTGCTATTTTTCCATGTCACCTAGATCCTAGGTTGATTCATGTGTTTATGTGTCGCATAACCTAAGTGTTAAGAAGGCATTCATGCCATTTTCTTGAGGGGATTTTTGGTAGCTTTTAGGAGTTGATTATAGGTCATTTGTATGTCTTTAATTCCAGTCATAGGTCACTTTTTGAACCATACTCATTTGGTTTGTTTTGGTGCTTTAAAGTGCATACTCATGTGAATTAACTTTAACCTAAACTAGTTTCTCTTCTCCTCTAAATAATAACTTGAATTATGTGTGTCGCTCCCGACAAGTGACACCGGGTCAGATGAGGGTACAGACGCGAACGGTCGGCGAATGGAACAGTGAGAACACACAGCCGTGAACTCACTGGAGAATGAAAAGAGTCGCCAGCTAGGCATTTTTATCCCGGAGGAAAGGTAATGCTGCATAGACCTAGAAAAAGATGGATAAGACGGTTTGCGAACCAGAGAGACTGAGAAAGGGGGTTGGTTACAACCTAGGAAGGTATTAGCACTCAGATTGTCCGCCGTACTCGACGGGATCCACGCTTAAAAGATTTGTGTTTTAAAGGGGTAGTGTCAGTGCAATCTGTGTATAAAGAGCTGGAAAGCAATATGTACAGGTGTCAGTGTAAGAGAAGTGAAGTGTGATATGTACAGTGTCAGTGTAAGGAACAGGAGTGAAATGCTCAAGACTATGAGGCTTAAGGAATGAAGCTAGAAAGAGGGGGAATGTACAGAGACTTTTGTTCGATAACTGTTAAGTTATGCCTACGTATCCTCTCGTGCAATGAGGAAGTCAGAACACCGTAGTTCGACCCAAAGAGACTGAAAGGTGAATTGACTTGTGAACTGCTTACTTGCCTATGCTCAAGTGTATGACCTGTCTGGCTCAGGTGCAAACTGTCTTGCATTAGACGGAAGAAGCAAGTTCTCGTTTATGAATGAAGGTGATGAGAAAAGAATCCCGGAGGAGACGATTATTGTTTGTTTTTTGTGTTTTCAGTCTTTTATTGCTTTTGAAAGTTTGTCATAAGTTAATGAGCTTAAGCCTAAACCAATGGATTTAGTAAACTCATCACATCTTCCCTCTGATTAGGGGTAATGAGAATACCTTAAGTGTGAAGTCAGATTCTCACACTTAATCACCTTTGATGTAGGATTAAGATCATTAACCTACTTGTGATTATTTAGATGTTTTTGTGGTTTTTGTTTAGTGTTAAGTAATGAGGTTAAGCCATAATCATGGATTAAACAGACCCATTACACCATCCTAAAAGAAGGATAATAGATGAGAATGTTTAAGCTGAGGAAAACTCCTCAACTTAATCCATGATTAGGGATTAAACCCATGACAAAACAAGCCTTTGATTAAGTGAATTTTATTTAATGACATGGTGATGAAGTGATTTTTATGATTTGTAAGACAACTTGAGGGGGACTTGTCCATTAACACTAGGGTTAGTCCTTCTTAACCACTTAAGGAAGAATTAGAACCCTAATGCAAGGCCCAAGTTACAAGTGTGATGTCTTGATGATTATTATGTGAATTGATTAAGAGATTTAAACACATTAAGGGTTCAAGACTTAGGATTAAAGTTATACACTCCATCCTAAGAGAAGGATGCATGCATAAGCTTAATCACAAAGTCTTAAAGCCTTTAGGGTTTAGTCTCTGATTATGAGGTGAGAAGAGAAGACTCAAAGAGAGACACAAAGGTAAAACTATGAGGGGAGACTAATCAAAACCCTAATTCATTGTCATGCTTGGTTGATCCTAAGGTTTGTGAGGTTTGCAAGAACAAATCTTCAGAGGAGCCACCAGGAAGCAGAGGAACAAGATCAAGAGAAGCAAAGTGACTTGCTTCATTCAAGAAGTCAAGTCACTTGAAGAAAGAAAGTGGGAAGAAGAAGAATGAGCAAGCTCAAACTCAAACACAAATAGAAATGCAGCAATGGATGCAAGAGAGATGAAAAGAAAAGTTATGAGAAGTGAAGGCAAATTCACTTCTCAAGTTCACTTACCACCTGAAATGTTAGAAAGGAATGCAATGCAATGCAAGATGAAATGAAATGACATGATGCTAGACCAAACCAGAAGCATGTTGATGATAATAATGATGCTATGAGATGCTGCAAACATGAGGCAAGGCATGGGGATGTTCATACAAGATTATGAATGCAAATGATGCAAGTTAAGGAGCATGAATGAACATGAAATGTTATGAAGCATACAAGACAAATGACATGGCAAATATGTAATGCAATGGTCAAATATGCTTTCTATATGTCTTAAGATGTCAAATGGATCACAAGAATGCACAAAATGCAAAGACAAGTCATGTTATGCAAGAGAATGCAAGAAGGATGCAAGAGAAAGCCCAAATTAGGGTTTATGGATCAAACATCAAACAAAAACCCAAAACAGAAGCAAACCCTAAGATAAAAAATGGAAAATGGCATCCAAAGGAATCCTAACCCTATGCTAAACCAAGGTTCAAAGGGGAGGTCCCAACTCTCAACCAAACCCAAGATATGAATTTTCTAAGTTAATAGGGTTTTTTAGGGTTCTTAACAAAAGAAATGCCAAACAAATAGAAAATGCAAGATCAAATCATGGCCATTTTACCTTAGAAACTATATGCTAAACACAAGACAAAGCAAAAAGAATCAATGTCTCAACCTTCTCCAATAGGCAGAAATGAATTTTTAAACTCATGATCAAAATAATGCATAAAATATGGTTTAATTCAATGAATAATTCTTAAAATGCATCAAGATCAAAAAAGAAATTTGGTTTGAAGGTTGGACAATGCTTCTAAATGTCTTAGAACATTTCATGAATTTTTTTGTAATTTTTAAATACCTAAAAGTATTTTTAATTAATTAATTTCCATTAATCAATTAAAAATAATCTTTTAAATGTTTAAAAATACTTTTTTAATGATGAAAAATGAAATAAAAATATTTTTGTGTCATAAAAATTAATAAAACTCAGAGGAAAAAGTTTCATAATTTTTATGCATTTTTTGCTATTTTAAAATAATTATGCAAGTTAATGGAAAAGAAAATGAATTAAAAATAAATAAAATGAAAGTCAAAGGAAAGGATGGCCAGGATTGATTCTGGCAGTGGATGGGTTGACTGCGCGCGCAGATCAAAGGCCCATATTCAAACTTCTAAAACTCAATTAATTAAATTAATTAATCCTGATTATCACTTAATGAAATGATCCTGACCCTTCGTACACGCGCGGGAGATGAAATCCAGTGGCTCACATTCAAACTTTGCCCTAACCCTAATTAACCTCACTAATTACTTTCAGGCTGCCGGAGAAGACTTCCGGTCGTCTTCTCCGGCCAGCTCTCACCTGAGAAACCTCAAAACCCCTCAAAACGTAACAAAAACAAAATCTATGAATTGGGAAATGATCTCCAACCTCTCACGAATCAAACCCCTCTCTCAAAACAAATTTATATTTCCTAAATAAGCTGAATCGAAGGAAACAAGTTCTAGGGCACGCAAGCTTCAGAGACGAATTAAATACTCAAAACAAAACCATTTCAAAAACTAAGAACATCAGGATGATCAGTGAATCACATAGAACAAGTTTGTAACAAAAAAAATGATTTCTGGAAAAATAATTTTCGAGCTACCTGAGATTTGGAGCTTTCAGTTTGAGGACTTTCTGGCCACTTCCTTCAGTGCAAACTGCCCCACTTGGTCTCCAGAAGATGTTTGAATGCTCAAAAGAAGTTTGTGTTGGCTGGATAATGAGATTCGAAAGCTTCTGCTCAAGCTTGATCAGAAATGGCAATGGAGATTCTGGCACTTTCAGGTCATTGTGATGGGTTGTTTGAGATCCTGAGGATGAATGGAGAAGGTCTGAAGTGTTTGTTTGTGTGTTTGTGAGCTATGATGAGAGTTTCGAATGAAACTGCAAAATGGAGTGAGAAATGGCAGTGGGATGTTCTGGCTGTTTCAGGCTTGGGTTCTTGGTGCTGGGTGGTCTATGGAGCAAGGTGAGTTGAATGGTGAAGATGGTTGAAGTGTTTTCAGGCTGTGGAGAGAAATTCGAAGGCTTATGCAAAATGGAGTGTTTTTGTGTATGTCTTGAATGTGTGAGTTTCAGCCTTGCTTAGTACATGGAATGGCTTGCAAAATGATATGTTATTTTAATCCTATAGGTCAGATGATGTGACCTGGCCTATAGTGATTGGTAAGTTTACTTTTGCATAAAGTCCAACTTTTGTGTAAGGCAAGTATGGTGAGGTGCTAGGCAAGTACAATGGGCATGGGCTGCGCAGCATGATGAGTGTTTGAGGCTAGCTTGATTCAAGGACCAATGCAGCAAGTTGGTGAAGAGAAATGAGTGGTTTTGCAAGTTGTTACTTTATGGTTCTCATGTGAAAATCTTGTTCCAAAAGTCATGAAACATGAGCAATGCCTAGTTCATTCTGAATTTTAGGACTTACATGATGTTTATGTGAAGGTTTGATACCAATTAGAAGTTGCAATTTGACTTAGTACATGATTTTGCAATTTTCACACTTGGTGCATATCTTGAAAATAAGTGATTTTTGCCAACTTTGCATTGCCATAACTTTTGATCCAAGAAGAGTTTGATCATGTTCTTGTACTTTTTGAAAAGGGAAAGATGAGATCTACAACTTTCATGACCAAAGTTTTTCCATTTGAAGCATTTTTGGATCATGAATCATGGCTTGAAAAATGACCTAAAATGATGCATTCTTGAAAAGTCAACTATGCCCAAAAAGTCAACATTTGCAAAAAACCTAAATTCTTGATTTCTATGAACTTCAACCTTCTTCCATGATCAAATAAAGATCATATACACTCAAAATGATGAAGATCAACCATTGGTTGGGTCATTGGGGGCCTCAGATACCCTGATTTTGCACTGACTTGTCTGAAAAGTCAACTCTTGATCAGATGACTTCCCCATGGAATTTCTTCATGAAAATTGATGTGCATACTCCCTATACCATATAGAGACCAATGGAAACAAGAATGACCCAAAAATTTGGAGTTATGGCCTCTGAAACCAAAACCCTAATTTTCAGTCAACTGTGCAATTCAACCTGGCTCTGCATCCACTCAAACCCTAGTTCTTGTGATTTCTTTGCAATTTTGACTTTGAGGAGATGGAATGTGATATAAGAACACACATGGACCCCTTTGAGTTGATTGGTGGCCTTTGGAATGGCTCAAGATGCTTTGGGATTGCTCAGATCACAAACCCTAGGTGCAGATGCCTTAGAAGCTATGCAGTGAATCAAAAATGATATGTGAGATGATATGATTGTGTTTATGCATATGAGGATGATCACAAGCCATGGTGTGAATGGGTGAGGGCAAATTTGGGGTGTTTACAGCTGCCCCTATTCAAACATGAGTTAGCTGTGCAGGATGTAAGCAACGGCTTAACAGGCAAACAAGATAACTTGTGGTTGAATACCAAAGACAGTCCAAAATTTGCACTCACAGGATGAAGAAGAAAAGGGATATAGATTGTAAAGGAAAATAAAGTATATTGTAAGGTGTAGGCGACGGAGGACGACCGTCGAGCAGAGGACGACTGCTGGGTAAAATGTGTGAAGCAAAGCGATGACGGGGACGGCCGACATGCTGGGGATAAGAGGTAAAGCCAAGACGGGGACGGCCGACTAGCTGGGGAAAATAAAATCGTGATGGGGACGGCCATCAAGATAAAGCTGTAAAATTCTCTGGAAATTAATGAAACATGACGGGGACGGCCATCAAGTTCATAAAGGTAAAGTAATCAACGATGGGGACGGCCATCGGGCTAAAAAGAAAAGGGACCACGACGGGGACGGCCATCGGGTTAAAGAATAAATGAAATAAACAGATGATGGGGTACGGCCATCAAAGGTGAAGGACGATCACCTAGCAGGGGACGGCTGCTCTGTTGGGGATAAAAGAAATATGATGGGGACGGCCGACATGCTGGGGATTAGAGGTAAAGCCAAGACGGGGACGGCCGACTAGCTGGGGAAAATAAAATCATGATGGGGACGGCCATCAAGATAAAGCTGTAAAATTCTCTGGGGATTAATGAAACATGACGGGGACGGCCATCAAGTTCATAAAGGTAACCAACGATGGGGACGGCCATCGGGCTAAAAAGAAAAGGGACCACGACGGGGACGGCCATCGGGTTAAAGAATAAATGAAATAAACAGATGATGGGGTACGGCCATCAAAGGTGAAGGACGATCACCTAGCAGGGGACGGCTGCTCTGTTGGGGATAAAAGAAATATGATGGGGACGACCATCAAAGGTGGAGGACGACCACCCGGCAGGGTACGGCTGCCGAAAATATCAACGATGGGGACGGCCATCGGATAGAGCATGATGGAGGACGACCATCAAGAAGTGGAGGACGACCACTCAGCAGGGGACGGCTGCTCTCAGGGTTTATCATGACACAGGACGAATGCCAGATAACCAAAATCAACAATGGGGACGGCCATTGGATAAAATGATGAAGGACGATCATCAGGAGGTGGAGGACGACCACCTAGCAGGGGACGGCTGCTAAAATCAACGATGGGGACGGCCATCGGATGAGCATGATGGAGAACGACCATCAAGAAGTGGAGGACGACCACTCAGCAGGGTACGGCTGCTCTCAGGGTTTATCATAACACAGGACGAGTGTCAGATAAAAAGAAACATTGTTGGCGATCTACTGGGGAGAGTAAACACGGACGAGCGTTTACATCCAAGAAACAAAAGGTATAAGTGTTTGGTATTGTGTATAGATTAAAGATGCGGACGAGCATCCTTAAGACTACGATACGGACGAGTATCATGTAGAAACAAACTGACACATGTTCAGAGATGATGGTACGGACGAGTACCAACTGGTTAACAAAGAACACGGACGAGTGTTGCATCTGAAAGAATCCTTCTGGGGAACAGTAGACACAGACGAGTATCTATATTCAAAAAGACAAAAGTGTTTGACACAGTATATGGATTAAAGATGCGGACGAGCATCCTTAAGACTATGATACGGACGAGTATCACGTAGAAACAAACATTAGACGCAATATTCTGAGATGATGGTACGGACGAGTACCAACTGGTTAACAAAGAACAAGGACTACTGTCGAATCTGTGGGGATATGAGTGGTGATGTATACAAGATACGGACGAGTATCTGTATAAGTGTACTTATGAGTAGTGAGTATGTATAGATGAGTGCTTATCTGCTGGGGAAGGTGACACGGACGAGTGTCAAGAGAGAAAAGTATGATATCAACAAGTATATGGGTGATGAAAGTGTAAGCGACTGCGCTGGGGATATGACACGGACGGGTGTCAAGAAATTGTATATAAGTACATGTGAGTGCAAAGAGGATGTCTTTGGCTTTCTGCTGGGAGTATGACACGGACGGGTGTCAGGAAATATCTGTAATACGGGTGATCTTGTTCGTAAAGAGTGTTCAGGATACTGTTTGGGGAAGTAATGACACGGGCGGGTGTCAGAAATATATACTGGTGTTTAGTGATTGGAGAGGCAACTGCTTTTACTGGGAACCTGGTGGGGGTTTTTGTATAATGATGATGAACGGTTTGTTATTCACAAGTGTTGATTCACAGCATGACTTATGATTATGCTATGCATTTGATTTTTGCCGTAATGCTCCGTATTAGACGGAATGCTACGCTCTGAGGGGATAGTATGATGCGAATGCCATGATTATGCAAGGAGGCACAGATCCGGGATTCGGATCCCGTTGCTGCGAAGATCTCCGGCTGATCTGCTTGGAGTGAACATCCCAGCTGGGGATGAGATCATTGGTAGATCTAATGATGTATCTGCTTGGGGATATAGGTCACTGATTGACATATCCTTATAATACGGGACCCAGCTGGGGTTTGTAGAAGCTTTCTCCCTCTCTGTTGTGACTTCTTGTGCTGCTCTTCTGGATAGAGGCTGGAGATTCTGTGGGGAGATGATTCCCTGACTTCCGTACTCAGCTGAGGATGAAATGGCAACTCGGCTGGGGAATTGTGAGAGGCAACTCAGCTGGGGATAGCAACAAGAGGCCACTCGGCTGGGGATAGAGCATTTCGAATGCCGAGATTGAATGTATGTTGATTTGGCAACTTTACTGGGGAAGTGGGCACCTTCCAGTGCCACGTGGAAGATAGACCGAGTTGATAATGATTTGCCAGCTTGCTGAGACGTAACTTGCATGCCCCAGGTTGCGTTCTGGATACCTGCAATCCTGCAAAGATAAGGAGACGCACAAAAGGTCCCGAGGTATCCTTTACTGGATTCCGTCATAGGAGTCAAGCACTTTTGAGAGTAAGTATATTCCCTGTAAGCATGTGTTTCATTTTCTTTCTTTTTAGTGAAAAACATCTGTACTTATGCAATTAGTTTTTTAGAGACATCAGACATCCTTTGTAAATAAAAATGTACAAGACGAAACATGACTGAAAAATCTGATTTTATTAATTCGTGTGCCCTGAATTGGCAAGATACAATCAAAGAAACATATCTCCTGAAATGAGGAGACTGTCACAAATTGAGAAACAAAAGTGCTGGCAGTGTTGGCGACGCTTTGAGGAGCTTCCTCTCCTGCTATGACTCGTATGACAATGACGTTCTTCTCGTCTTGCTTTCTGAAGAAGGCTGATTCTGATTGAAGCTTGATCGTTTCAAGGATTTCCAAGTTGTGACAATACAGACGAATTCAGAATGCAGTTGTTCGCTTATTCCCTTATTTTGCATGGATCGCCCTTTCGGGTTTTCAATCCATCGGGATACCCATTTTTGCCTGAGCTGTCCAATGCGGCTTTTCAACTCAGCGGGTGTACATTTTTTCATTTATTTCCCTTATTTTTGCTCGAGTCTTTTATTCTGTTTTTGACTCGCCGGGATGCCCTATTTTTGCCTGGACTTACATTCTGTTTTTATGTCCAGCGGGTCATTTTATGCGAAGTATTTTTTAACTGCATCTGAATTCACAGGGGATGGGAAATCTTCACCATCCATGGTGCTGAGCATCAGTGCTCCACCAGAGAAAACTTTCTTCACCACGAATGGTCCTTCGTAATTTGGAGTCCATTTGCCCCTGTGGTCTGTATGAGGAGGGAGGATTCTTTTTAGCACAAGATCCCCTACTTGGTACTCTCGGTGCCTGACTTTCTGATCAAAGGCTTTCTTCATTCTCTTCTGATATAACTGCCCATGACAAATTGCAGCCAATCTTTTCTCTTCGATCAGACTCAGTTGTTCGAATCGGGACCGAACCCATTCTGCTTCACTCAGTTTAACATCCATCAATACCCGTAGAGAAGGCAATTCAACTTCAATAGGTAGGACTGCTTCCATACCATACACGAGCTGATACGGCGTTGCCCCAGTGGATGTTCTGATTGATGTGCGGTACCCATGCAAGGCAAACGGTAGCATTTCATGCCAGTCTTTGTAAGTGACTACCATCTTCTGCACAATCTTCTTAATGTTCTTATTTGCTGCCTCAACAGCGCCGTTCATCTTTGGCCTGTAAGGAGAAGAATTGTGATGTTGGATCTTGAAGTCCCGGCATAATTCAGCCATCATCTTGTTATTTAGATTGGAACCATTATCAGTAATGATTCGCTCGGGCACTCCATATCGACAGATGATATCTCTCTTCAGAAATCTGGCTACCACTTGTCTTGTAACGTTTGCATATGAGGCTGCTTCGACCCACTTAGTGAAATAGTCAATGGCGACCAGGATGAATCTGTGGCCATTTGAAGCAGTCGGCTCAATCTTGCCAATCATATCAATGCCCCACATGGCAAAGGGCCATGGTGAAGACATGACGTTCAAAGGATTGGGAGGCACATGCACCTTATCTGCATAGATCTGGCATTTGTGGCATTTTCTGGCGTAGGCACAACAGTCTGCATCCATTGTGATCCAGTAATAGCCTGATCTCAACAACTTTTTAGCCATGGCATGCCCTCCAGCATGGGTACCAAAGGATCCTTCATGCACTTCATGCATCAACAAATCTGCTTCCGTCTTGTCAACACATCTGAGGAGTACCATATCAAAGTTCCGCTTGTATAAAGACCCATCAATGTTTAGAAAGAAACTACCAGCAAGCCTTCTCAAAGTCTTCTTATCATTGGAAGATGCCCCAGGCGGGTATGTTTGATCCTCTAAGAAGCACTTAATGTCATGGAACCAAGGCTTATCATCCTTGATAACATCTGCTACAAATACATATGCTGGTCTATCGAGTCTGGACACTGATATCTGGGGTACAAAGTTAGCAGCTTGAACTTTGATCATGGACGAAATGGTAGCCAAGGCATCTGCAAACTGATTCTCGTCCCGAGGGATATACTCAAGTTTGACTGTTGTGAAGAAAGTCAGTAACCTCCTTGTATAATCCCTGTAAGGTATCAGATGATCCTGGTGTGTATACCATTTCCCGTTGGTTTGATTGACTACCAAAGCTGAATCTCCGAATACGGTCAATGTCTTGATCCTGAGGTCAATGGCTTCCTCAAGACCCATAATGCAAGCTTCGTATTTAGCTTCGTTGTTAGTGCAGTTGAAGGTGAGTTTTGCCGAGAAAGGCATGTGAACTCCTTTGGGTGTAATGAGCACTGCACCAACACCACGGCCATTCATGTTAACAGCCCCGTCGAACATCATAGTCCATTCTTCCTCCGGGTCAAGCCCTTCAGTGTGAATAGGCTCTTCATGGTCTTTTGATTTAATGAACATGATGTCTTCATCAGGGAAATCAAACCTCATTGGCTGGTAATCATCAATGGGTTGCTCAGCAAGATATTCAGATAGTACACTGCCCTTGATGGCTTTCTGAGATGTGTACTGTATGTCGTATTCTGTGAGAATCATCTGCCATCTTGCAACCCGTCCGGTAAGAGCTGGCTTCTCGAAAATGTACTTAACTGGATCCATTTTTGAGATCAATAAGGTAGTGTGGGTCAGCATATACTGTCTCAGTCGGCGAGCAGCCCACGCTAAAGCACAGCAAGTTTTCTCGAGCAGTGAATAACGTTGTTCACAGTCGGTAAACTTTTTGCTTAGGTAGTATATTGCATACTCTTTTCGACCAGACTCGTCATGCTGGCCCAGCACACACCCTATCGACTCTTCTAATACTGTCAAGTACATAATCAAAGGTCTTCCTTCAACTGGCGGCATGAGGATTGGAGGTTCTTGTAAATACTCCTTGATCTTGTCAAAAGCTTTTTGGCAATCTTCGTTCCACCTGACCGTTTGTTCTTTTCTTAACAGCTTGAACAAGGGTTCACAGGTTGCTGTAAGGTGAGATATGAACCGTGAAATGTAGTTCAATCGACCTAAGAACCCTCGAACTTCTTTCTCTGTTTTAGGTGCAGGCATTTCTTGAATAGCCTTGACTTTATCAGGGTCCACTTCAATCCCTTTCTCGCTTACAATAAAGCCCAGCAGCTTACCGGATCGCACCCCGAATGTGCATTTGTTGGGGTTCAGCTTTAGTTGGTACTTCCTCAGTCGCTTGAACAACTTCAGCAGATTCACCAGGTGATCCTCCTCTGTAAGGGACTTGGCAATCATGTCATCCACATAACACTCAATTTCCTTATGGATCATATCGTGGAATAATGTCACCATAGCCCGTTGATACGTTGCACCGGCATTCTTGAGCCCAAATGGCATTACTTTGTAACAGAACGTGCCCCAAGGTGTAATGAATGTTGTCTTCTCCATGTCTTCAGGTGACATCTTGATCTGGTTGTATCCTGAAAATCCGTCCATGAAGGAGAATACCGAGAACTGAGCCGTGTTATCCACCAATACATCAATGTGAGGTAATGGGAAGTCATCTTTCGGGCTGGCTCTGTTCAGATCCCGGTAGTCAACACACATCCTTACTTTGCCGTCTTTCTTAGGCACAGGTACTATGTTAGCAACCTGTCGCTCCCGATAAATGAAACAGGGTCAGATAAGGGTACAGACGCGAACGGTCGGCGAAGGGAACAGTGAGAACACACAGCCGCGAACTCACTGGAGAATGAATAGAGTCGCCAGCTAGGCATTTTTATCCCGGAGGAAAGGCAATGCTGCATAGACCTAGAAAGAGATGGATAAGACGGCGTGCGAACCAGAGAGACTGAGAAAGGGGGTTGGTTACAACCTGGGAAGGTATTAGCACCCAGATTGTCCGTCGTACTCGACGGGATCCACGCTTAAAAGATTTGTGTTATAAAGGGGTAGTGTCAGTGCAATCTGTGTGTAAGATAGCTGGAAAGCAATATGTACAGGTGTCAGTGTAAAGTGAAGTGTAAAGTGATATATACGGTGTCAGTGTAAGAATGAGAATGAAATGAATTGCTCATGATAATGAGGCTAAAAGAAAGAAGCTGGAAGAGGGGGAATGGACAGAGACTTTTGTTCGATAACTGTTAAGTTATGCCTACGTATCCTCTCGTGCAATGAGGAAGTCAGAACACCGTAGTTCGACCCAAGGAGACTGAAAGATGAATTGACTGATGAACTGCTTACTTATCGATGCTCAAGTGTGTGATCTGTCTGGCACAGATGCAAACTGTCTCGCATTAGACGGAAGAAGCAAGTTCTCGTTCATGAGTGAGGAGGATGAGAAAAGAATCCCGGAGGAGACGATTATTGTTTGTTTTTGAGTTTTCAGTCTTTTATTTCTTTTTGGAGTTTGTCATAAGATAATGAGCTTAAACCTAAATCAATGGATTTGGTACACTCATCACATCATCCCTCTGATTAGGGGTAATGAGAATTACCTTAAGTGTGAAGTCAGATTCTCACACTTAATCACCTTTGATGTAGGATTAAGATCATTAACCTACTTGTGATTATTTAGATGTTTTTGGTGTTTTTGTTTAGTGTTAAGTAATGAGGTTAAGCCATAATCAAGGATTAAACAGACTCACTACACTATCCTAAAAGAAGGATAATAGATGAGAGTGTTTAAGCTGAGGAAGGCTCCTCAACTTAATCCATGATTAAGGATTAAACTCATGACAAAACAAGCCTTTATTAGATGGATTTTATTAGATGGATTTGATGATGAAGTGTTTTTTATGGTTTGTAAGACAACTTGAGGAGGACTTGTCCATTAACTTTAGGGTTAGTCCTTCTTAACCAATTAAGGAAGAATTAGAACCCTAATGCAAGGCCCAAGTTACAAGTGTAATGTCTTGATGATTATTAGATGGATTAATTAAGAGATTTCAACACCTTAAGGGTCCAAGACTTAGGATTAAAGTTATACACTCCATCCTAAAAGAAGGATGCAGGCATGATCTTAATCACAAAGTCTTAAAGCCTTGAGGGTTTAGTCCCTGATTATGAGATGAGAAGAGATGACTCAAGGAGAGACACAAAGGTAAAAACTATGGGGGAGACTAATCAAAACCCTAATTCATTATCATGCTTGGTTGGTCCTAATGTTTGTGAGGTTTTTAAGAACAATCTTCAGATGAACCACCAGGAAGCAGATGAACAAGATCAAGAGAAGCAAAGTGACTTGCTTCATTCAAGAAGTCAAGTCACTTGAAGAAAGAAAGTGAGAGAAGGAAGAATGAGCAAGCTCAAACTCAAACACAAGTAAGAATGCAGCAAGGTATGCAAAAGAGATGAGAAGAAAAGTTATGAGAAGTGAAGGCAAATTCACTTCTCAAGATTACTTACCACCTGAAATGTTAGAAACAACTGCAATGCAATGCTAGATGAAATGAAATGACATGATGCAAAGCAAAACCAGAAGCATGGTGATGATGATTATGATGTTATGGAGTGCTGCAAACATGAGGCAAGACATGGGGATGTTCATACAAGGTTATGAATGCCAATGATGCAAGCTAAGGAGCATGAACAAGCATGCAATGTTATGGATCATACAAGACAAATGGCATGGCAACTATGGGATGCAATGATCAATGATGCTTCATACATGTCTTAAGATGTCAAATGAATCATAAGAATGCACAAAATGCAATGGCAAGTCATGTTATGCAAGGAAATGCAAGTAGGATACAAGAGAAGGCCCAAATTAGGGTTTACAAAGCAAACATTAAACACAAACCAAAAACAGAAGCAAACCTCAACATAAAAAATGGAAAATGGTACCCAAAGAAACCCTAGACCTATAATGAATCACTGCCCAAAGGGGAACTCTCAACTCTTTACCAATCTCAAGTTATGATTTTTACAAGTTATTAGGGTTTTTTAGGGTTTGCAACAAAAGAAATGCCAATCAATTAGAAAATGCAAGATCAAATCTTGGCCTTTTTATCTTTGAAAGTTCATGCTAAATGGAAAACAATGCAAAAAGAATCAATGTCTCAACCTTCACCAAAAGACAGAAATGATTTTTCAAACTTAGGATCAAAAATATGCATCAAAAATGATTTAATTCCATGAAAAATTCTTAAAATGCATCAAGATCAAAAAAGAAATTTGGTTTGAAGGTTGGACAATGTTTCTAAATGTCTTAGAACATTTCATGAATTTTTTTGTAATTTTTAAATACCTAAAAGTATTTTTAATTAATTAATTCTCATTAATCAATTAAAAATAATCTTTTAAATATTTAAAAATACTTTTTTAATGATAAAAATAAAATAAAAAATATTTTTGTGTCATAAAAATTAATGAAACCTTAAAGAAAAAGTTTCATAATTTTTATGATTTTTTAGCTATTTTAAATAAATTATACAAATTAATTGAAAGAAAATGAATTAAAATTCACATAAAACAAAAGTAAGCAGGATGGACGCATGAGATTGAATCTGGAAATGGGTGGGTTGACTGCGCGCGTAATCGTGTGGCTCACATTCAAACTTCTAAAACCTAATTAATTAACTTAATTAAATCTGATTAGGGTTAATGAATGGATCCTGGCCATCAAAAAGAGTGGGAAGTCAACAAGTCAGCGCGTATCAATGGCCAGAATTCAAACTGACATAATTAATGACAATTAGGGCAAACTAAACTCAGGCGGCCGGAGAAGACTTCCGGTCGTCTTCTCCGGCCAGCAGGTCACCTGAAAAACCTCAAAACCTCTCAAAACGCATCATAAATGAAAACTAAGCTATGGGAAATGATCTCCAACACCTCACGAACTAAACCCCTCTCTCAAAACAAATTTATCTAACCTAAACAAGCTGAATCGAAGCAACTAAGTTCTAGGGTTCGTAAGCTTCAAACTGAAATTAAATCCTTAAAACGCAACCATTTTCAAAACCAATGATACCAGAGTGATCAGCAAGTCAAGTAGAACAAGTTTGTAACAATAAAATTGATTTCTGGAAAAATTAATTTGGAGCTACCTGAGATTTGCAAACTTTGATTTTGGAACTTTCAGGCCTCTTCTCCTTGCTCAATCTGCTCCTCTTGGTCCCCCAAAGTTGCTTGAATGCTCAAAATGAATTTATATTTGCTGGATGATGAGTTTCGAAGAGAACTGCTCCAAGCTCAGTCAACAATGGCAGTTGAGATTCTGGCCCTTTCAAGTCATGGTGATGGGTTGTTTATGACCTATGAGGTGTGTTGAGAAGGTTTATGGTGTTGGTTGATGTGTTTGTGGCTTGAGGAAGGAGATTCGAATGAATCTGCAGAATGAAGGTTGGTGATGGCAGTGGAGTGTTTTGGCTGTGTTTGGCTCTGGTTCTTGATGCTTTGTGTTCTATAGATCAAGGTGAGATGAATGGAGGCAAAAGTTTGGGTGTTTGCAGGCTGTGTAATGGGATTCGAAGGAAGTTGCCAGTTGGAAGGTTTTTGTGTAAGTTATGAATGTTATGCTTTCAGCCTTGGTTCTCATGTGATATGGCTTGCAAAATGAATGAATAAAATAATGCAAGTGGCTGTGAGATGTGACTTGTGCAGCTGTGATAGGTGAGTTTGCTTTTGCATAAAATCCACTTTTGTGTAAGATAGGGCATGGTGTGATGCTAGGCAAGTACAAGAGTATGGCTGGCGCAGCAAAAGGTGAGGGAAAGGCTAGCCCAAAGTCAGCTTCCAATGCTGCAAGTTGTAGGAAATGAATCATGAGTTTTTGCAACTTGGCTAGCTTATGTTTCACATGTGATCCTTTGGCCATCCAAGCATGAAATCAAGGGTAATCTTAGTTCAAATCTGATTTTATGGACTTAGGGAATGTTTACATAATGGTTTGACATGAACTAGAGGCTGCAATTTGATTTGGTTCAAGACTTAGCAAAATTTCCACTTAGTGCATGACATGAAAAACAATGATTTTTGGCAACTTTGCATGGTCATAACTTTTGATCCAAGAAGAGTTAGATCATGTTCTTGTACTTTTTGAAAAGGGAAAGATGAGATCTACAACTTTCATGACCAAAGTTTTTCCATTTGAAGCCTTTTTGGATCATGAATCAAAGCTTGAAAATTGACCTAAAATGGTACATTCTTGAAAAGTCAACAAAGCCCAAAAAGTCAACTTTTGCAAAAACCCTAAATTCTTGAATCTTGTGAACTTCAAACTTCTTCCATGATCAAATAAAGATCATATACACTCAAAATGATGAAGATCACCCATTGGTTGGGTCATTGGGGGCCTCAGATGCCCTGATTTTGCACTGACTTGTCTGAAAAGTCAACTCTTGATCAGATGACTTCCCCATGGAATTTCTTCATGAAAATTGATATGTATACTCCCTATACCATATAGAGATCAATGGAAACAAGAATGACCAAAAAAAAAATTGGAGTTATGGCCTCTGAAACCAAAACCCTAATTTTCAGTCAACTGTGTAGTTCATCCTGGCTCTGCATCCACTCAAACCCTAGTTCTTGTGATTCCTCTGCAATTTTGACTTTGAGGAGATGGAATATGATGTATGAACACACATGGACCCCTTTGAGTTGATTAGTGGCCTTTGGAGTGGCTCAAGATGCTTTGGGATTGCTCAGGTCACAAATCCTAGGTGCAGATGACTTAGAAACTATCCAGTGAGCAAAAATGAGATATGAGATGATATGATTGTGTTTATGCATATGAGGATGATCACAAGCCATGGTGTGAATGGGTGAGGGCAAATTTGGGGTGTTTACAGCTGCCCCTATTCAAACATGAGTTAGCTGTGCAGGTTGTAAGCGACGGCTTATCAGGCCAAACAGGATAACTTGTGGTTGAATACCAAAGACAGTCCAAAATTTGCACTCACAAAATGAAAAAGAAAAGGGATATAGATTGTAAAAGCAAATAAAACATATTATAAAGTGTGTGCGACGGAGGACGACCGTCGAGCAGAGGACGACTGCTGGGTAAATAGCAATGACGGGGACGGCCGGCATGCTGGGAAAAGTGTGCAAAACAAAGCAATGACGGGGACGGCCGACATGCTGGGGATAGAAGGTAAAGCTAAGACGGGGACGGCCGACTAGCTGGGGAAAATAGGATATCATGATGGGGACGGCCATCAAGATAAAGCTGTAACATTCTCTGGGGATAACAGAACATGACGGGGACGGCCATCAAGTTCATAAAGCAAAGTAACCGACGATGGGGACGGCCATCGGGTTAAAGAATAAATGAAATAAACAGATGATGGGGTACGGCCATCAAAGGTGAAGGACGATCACCTAGCAGGGGACGGCTGCTCTGTTGGGCATAAAAGAAATATGATGGGGACGGCCATCAAAGGTGGAGGACGACCACCTGGCAGGGTACGGCTGCCAAAAATATCAACGATGGGGACGGCCATCGGATAGAAAAGGTCAACGATGGGGACGGCCATCGGACGAGCATGATGGAGGACGACCATCAAGAAGTGGAGGACGACCACTCAGCAGGGTACGGCTGCTCTCAAGGTTTATCAATAACACAGGACGAGTGTTGGATAACCAAAATCAACAATGGGGACGGCCATTGGATGAAGTGATGAAGGACGATCATCAAAAGGTGGAGGACGACCACCTAGCAGGGGACGGCTGCTAAAAATCAACGATGGGGACGGCCATCGGATAGAAAAGGTCAACGATGGGGACGACCATCGGACGAGCATGATGGAGGACGACCATCAAGAAGTGGAGGACGACCACTCAGCAGGGTACGGCTGCTCTCAAGGTTTATCAATAACACAGGACGAGTGTTGGATAACCAAAATCAACAATGGGGACGGCCATTGGATGAAGTGATGAAGGACGATCATCAAAAGGTGGAGGACGACCACCTAGCAGGGGACGGCTGCTAAAAATCAACGATGGGGACGGCCATCGGACGAGCACGATGGAGGACGACCATCAAGAAGTGGAGGACGACCACTCAGCAGGGTACGGCTGCTCTCAGGGTTATCATGACACAAGACGGGTGTCAGATAAGTGAAAATTGATTGTTGGTGATCTACTGGGGATCTAGTGAACACGGACGAGCGTTCACAACCAAGAAAGAAAGTATAAGCGTTCGGCATTGTATATAGATTAAAGATGCGGACGAGCATCCCTAAGGCTACGATACGGACGGGTATCATGTAGGAACAAACACTGACACGCAATGTTCTGAGATGATGGTACGGACGAGTACCAACGGGTTAACAAAGAACAAGGACGAGTGTTGCATCTGAAAGAAACCTTCTGGGGAATAATAGACACAGACGAGTATCTATATTCAAGAAGACACAAGTGTTTGACGCAGTGTATGGATTAAAGATGCGGACGAGCATCCTTAAGACTATGATACGGACGAGTATCATGTAGAAACAAACACTAGACGCACTGTTCTGAGATGATGGTACAGACGAGTACCAACTGGTTAACAAAGAACAAGGACTACTGTCGAATCTGTGGGGATATGAGTGATGGTGTATACAAGATACGGACGAGTATCCGCATAAGTGTGCCAATGAGTAGTGAGTATATATAATGTATAGATGAGTGTTTATCTGCTGGGGAGAGTGACACGGACGAGTGTCAAGAAAGAAAAGTATAATATTAACAAGTATATGGGTGATGAAAGTGTTAGTGAACTCGCTGGGGATGTGACACGGACGGGTGTCAAGAAAGTGTATACAGGCATAGGCGACCATGCTGGGGATATGACACGGACGGGTGTCAAGGATGAGTATATATGGGTATATGTGAGTGCAAAGAGGATGTCTTTGGCTTTTGCTGGTGATACGACACGGACGGGTGCCAGGAAGTATCTGTAGTACTGGTGGTTTTCAGGCAACCTGCTTGGGGAAGAATGCCACGGACGGGTGTCAAAAGGAGTATACTGATGTTTGTGATTTGAGAGGCAACTGTTTTTGCGGGGACTCTGGTGGGGATTTTGTATAAATTCTGTATACCGACAGGTTGTCAATATTTACAAGTGTTCGATTCACATCATGACTTACGATTATGCTATGCATTTGATTTTTGCCGTAAGGCTCCGTATTAGACGGAATGCTACGCTCTGAGGGTGAATATGATGCGAATGCTATGATTATGCAAAAGGGGCACCGATCCAGGATTCGGATCCCGTTGTTGCGAAGATCTCTGGTTGATCTGCTTGAAGTGAACATCCCAGCTGGGGATGAGATCATTGGTAGATCTAATGATGCATCTGCTCGGGGATGTATGTCACTGATTGACATATCCTTATAATACGGGACCCAGCTGGGGTTTGTAGAAGCGTTCTTCCCCTCTGTTGTGACTTCTTCGTGCGTTGCTCTTCTGAATAGAGGCTTGAAGCTCTGTGGGGAGATGATTCCCTGATCTTGCATCCTGCTGAGGAGGGATAGTTGGTATTTTAGTCGGGGAAATGCTATTGGTTAATCAGCTGGGGAGAGCAATGGGAAGCAACTCAGCTGGGGATAGAGCATTTCGGATGCTGATATCTTTTGTTAATTTGCCAGCTTGCTGAGATATACCTTGCATGCCCCAAGTTGCGTTCTGGATACCTGCAATCCTGCAAAGATAAGGGAACGCACAAATGGTCCCGAGGTATCCTTTACTGGATTCCGTCATAGGAGATAAGTACTTTCGAGAGTAAGTATATTCCCTGTAAGCATGTGCCTTATTTTTAGAGAAAGGCATCTGTACTTATGCAATTGTGTTTTTAGAGATATCAGACAATTCTTTGCAAAACATAAAAATGTAAAAAACGAGACATGACTGAAAATCTGATTTTATTAATTCATGTGCCCTGAATTGGCAAGATACAGTCAAAGAGACATATCTCCTGAAATGAGGAGAATGTTACAAATTGAGAAACAAAGTGCTGGCAGTGTTGATGACGCTTGGAGGAGCTTCCTCTCCCGCTATGACTCGTATGACAATGACGTTCTTCTCGTCTTGCTTTCTGGAGAGAGTTGATTCTGATCGGAGCTTGATTCTGTCAAAGCTTTCCAAGTTGTAAGTGATACAGACGAATTCAGAGTGCAGTTGTTCGCTTATTCCCTTATTTTGCATGGATCGCCCTTTCGGGTTTTCAATCCATCGGGATACCCATTTTTGCCTGAGTTGTCCAATGCGGCTTTTCAACTCAGCGGGTGTACATTTTTTTGTTTATTTCCCTTATTTTTGCCCGAGTCTTTTATTCTGTTTTTGACTCGCCGGGAATGCCCTATTTTTGCCTGGACTTACATTCTGTTTTTATGCCCAGCGGGTCATTTTATGCGAAGTATTTTTTAACTGCATCTGAATTCACAGGGGACGGGAAATCTTCACCATCCATGGTGCTGAGCATCAGTGCTCCACCAGAGAAGACTTTCTTTACCACGAATGGTCCTTCATAATTCGGAGTCCATTTGCCCCTGTGGTCTGTATGAGGAGGGAGGATTCTTTTTAGCACAAGATCTCCCACTTGGTATTCTCGATGCCTGACTTTCTGATCGAAGGCTCTCTTCATTCTCTTCTGATATAACTGCCCATGACAGATTGCAGCCAATCTCTTCTCTTCGATCAGACTCAGTTGCTCGTATCGGGACCTAACCCATTCTGCTTCACTCAATTTAACATCCATTAGTACCCGTAGCGAGGGTAATTCAACTTCAACTGGTAGGACTGCTTCCATACCATATACAAGTTGATACGGTGTTGCCCCAGTGGACGTTCTGATTGATGTGCGGTACCCATGCAAGGCAAATGGCAACATTTCATGCCAGTCTCTGTAGGTGACTACCATCTTTTGCACAATCTTCTTGATATTCTTATTTGCTGCCTCAACAGCGCCGTTCATCTTTGGCCTGTAAGGAGAAGAATTGTGATGTTGGATCTTGAAGTCCCGGCATAATTCAGCCATCATCTTGTTGTTGAGATTAGAACCATTGTCAGTAATGATTCGCTCGGGCACTCCGTATCTACAGATGATATCTCTTTTCAGAAATCGAGCTACCACTTGCCTTGTGACATTTGCATACGAAGCTGCTTCAACCCACTTTGTGAAATAGTCGATGGCGACCAGGATGAATCTGTGGCCGTTCGAAGCAGTTGGCTCAATCTTGCCAATCATGTCAATGCCCCACATGGCAAAGGGCCATGGTGAAGACATGATGTTCAGGGGATTTGGAGGTACATGCACTTTATCTGCATAGATCTGGCATTTGTGACATTTCCTGGCATAGGCACAACAGTCTGCGTCCATTGTGATCCAGTAATAGCCTGATCTTAACAACTTCTTAGCCATTGCATGTCCTCCCGCATGGGTGCCAAAAGAGCCTTCATGCACTTCGTGCATCAGTAGATCTGCTTCCGTCTTGTCAACACATCTGAGGAGTACCATGTCAAAGTTCCTTTTGTATAAAGATCCATCAGTGTTCAGAAAGAAACTTCCAGCAAGCCTTCTCAAAGTCTTCTTATCATTGGAAGATGCCCCAGGTGGGTATGTTTGATCCTCCAAGAAGCACTTAATGTCGTGGAACCAAGGCTTGTCATCCTTGACAACATCTGCTGCAAATACATATGCTGGTCTATCGAGTCTCGATACTGAAATCTGAGGTACAAAGTTGGCGGCTTGAACTTTGATCATGGACGAAATGGTAGCCAAGGCATCTGCAAACTGATTCTCGTCCCGAGGGATATACTCAAGTTTGACCGTTGTGAAGAAAGTCAGCAACCTTCTTGTATAATCCCTGTAAGGTATCAGATGATCTTGGTGCGTGTACCATTTTCCGTTGGTTTGATTGATTACCAAAGCTGAATCTCCGAATACGGTCAATGTTTTGATCCTGAGGTCAATGGCTTCCTCAAGACCCATAATACAAGCTTCGTATTCAGCTTCGTTGTTAGTGCAGTTGAAAGTGAGCTTTGCCGAGAAAGGCATGTGAACTCCTTTTGGTGTAATGAGTACTGCACCAACACCACGGCCATTCATGTTAACAGCCCCGTCAAACATCATAGTCCATTCTTCTTCTGGGTCAGGCCCTTCAGTGTGAATAGGCTCTTCATAATCTTTTGCTTTAATGAACATGATGTCTTCATCAGGGAAGTCAAACCTCATTGGCTGGTAATCATCAATGGGTTGCTCAGCAAGATATTCAGACAGTACACTGCCCTTGATGGCCTTCTGAGATGTGTACTGTATGTCGTATTCTGTGAGAATCATCTGCCATCTTGCAACCCGTCCGGTAAGAGCTGGCTTCTCGAATATGTACTTGACTGGGTCCATTTTTGAGATTAATAAAGTAGTGTGGGTCAACATATACTGCCTTAGTCGGCGAGCAGCCCACGCTAAAGCACAGCAAGTTTTCTCGAGCAGTGAATAACGTTGTTCACAGTCGGTAAACTTTTTGCTTAGGTAGTATATTGCATACTCTTTTCGACCAGACTCGTCATGCTGGCCCAGCACACACCCCGTTGACTCTTCTAATACTGTCAAGTACATAATTAGAGGTCTTCCTTCAACTGGCGGCATAAGGATTGGAGGTTCTTGCAGATATTCTTTAATTTTGTCAAAAGCCCTTTGGCAATCTTCATTCCACCTGACCGTCTGTTCTTTCCTTAACAGTTTGAACAAAGGTTCACAGGTTGCAGTTAGGTGAGATATGAACCTTGAAATGTAGTTCAATCTACCTAAGAACCCTCGGACTTCTTTCTCAGTTTTCGGTGCAGGCATCTCTTGGATGGCTTTGACTTTATCAGGGTCAACCTCAATCCCTTTCTCGCTTACAATAAAGCCCAGCAACTTACCGGATCGCACCCCGAATGTGCATTTGTTGGGGTTCAGCTTCAGTTGATACTCCCTCAGGCGCTTGAATAACTTGAGCAGATTCACTAGATGGTCTTCCTCTGTAAGGGACTTGGCAATCATGTCATCCACATAACACTCGATTTCCTTATGGATCATATCGTGGAATAGTGTTACCATAGCCCGTTGATAAGTGGCACCGGCGTTCTTGAGCCCAAATGGCATTACTTTGTAGCAGAATGTGCCCCAAGGTGTGATGAATGTTGTCTTCTCCATGTCTTCAGGTGACATTTTAATCTGGTTGTATCCTGAAAATCCATCCATGAAGGAGAATACCGAGAACTGAGCCGTATTATCAACCAATACATCAATGTGAGGTAAAGGGAAATCATCTTTTGGGCTAGCTCTATTCAGATCCCGGTAATCAACACACATTCTTACCTTACCGTCCTTCTTAGGCACAGGTACTATGTTAGCAACCCACGGCGGGTAACTAGTCACAGCAAGGAACCCGGCGTCCCATTGCTTTTGTACCTCCTCCTTGATCTTCATAGCCATGTCTGGACGAGTACGGCGCAGCTTCTGTTTGACTGGTGGGCATTCTTCCCTCAAAGGCAACTTGTGCACAACAATATCGGTATCTAACCCTGGCATGTCCTGATACGACCAGGCAAACACATCGACATACTCTTGAAGTAGATCTATCAGTTGCTTCTTCACTGAGTCTTGCAGGCAGGCCCCGATCTTGACTTCTTTCACATTTTCCTCTGTACCAAGATTAATCACTTCAACCTCCTCCTGATGAGGGGTAATAACCTTTTCCTCTTGTCTTAACAACCTGGCTAGCTCTTCAGGAAGCTCGTATTCTTCTTCAACCCCTTCGTCCGCTTGATTGATCGGATTGTCAAAGTCATACGATGTCATAGCCGTGCTGTTGTCGGTGCGGTCAGGATGGCACTCTCTGCAAGGGTTTAATTGGTTTATTTTAGTGATCTGATTTTAGTTTTATTTAGAAAAGTGAAATGAAGTTGTCATTTTGAAAAACACTGCCATTTATTTTTGTACAAAAAGAAAAATGGAAAAACAGTGAGCATAAAAGAAAAAGACTCGTTTGCAAAAAGATTGTCTGATATTTCATTAATTTAATCTTGTTTGCACAAAAGTACAGATGGCCCTGATTACAAAATGAGTCTTGTCATCTTGGGCAAGATGCAAGACTTTGATGCATGCTTAAAAACACAGGAAATAATAATTACTCTGCTCGAGTAACACTTATAATTCCCTGGGAAGACCAGTTCGAGACACTGCTCCCCGGGATCTTCGGACGAATCCAATTCTCCAGGTTGCGCTCCTCTTCCAGCTCGTCTTCCAGACAGTTGATAGCATCGGGGGTAAGCATCCCCCCACTGACAAAACCAGGCTCTCCAGCAGCCTTCTCTTGATGTTGAGTTGGTCTGTAACCCAACCCAAACTTGTCTTTCTTCTCTTCCACAGCTAAAATTTTGCCCCAGCCTAGGGCAGTTCCTTCCTCAACAACCTTCCGGGCTTGTTGGTATGACGACATGGAGATCCCCGAAACAGCAGATGCTTCATTTACATTCAAGGCTTCAAAACCTTGGCTCATGGTTTCAACGATCTCACCATCCATTTCAATATACTTGTAAGTAGCCAGATGGCTAACAAATATATCCTCCTCCCCACAGATTGTGACAACTTGGCCTTCCCACTCATATTTTAACTTTTGGTGAAGGGTAGACGTTATAGCGCCAGCGGCGTGAATCCAGGGTCTACCCAACAGACAGCTGTAGGCGGGCTGAATGTCCATCACATAAAAGATAGTTTTAAATGTCTGCGGGCCAATTGTCACAGGCAGCTCTACTTCTCCCAGAACCGATCTCTTCGAGCCATCAAAAGCTCTAACCACCAGGTTGCTGGGTCTCAATGCCAGTCCATCATATTCAAGTTTCACCAGAGCCTTCTTTGGTAGGACATTCAGGGATGATCCTGTGTCCACCAGCACATGTGAAAGGACAGCTCCTTTGCATTCCATGGTTATGTGCAAGGCTTTGTTGTGGTTTCGGCCATCCACTGTCAGGTCAGAATTGGTAAAGCCTAGCCCATTGCTAGCAGTGACATTTCCAACGACCGTTTCTAACTGGTTGACAGTAATCTCCTCCGGCACGTAAGCTGCGTGCAGTACTTTCAGTAGTGCATTCCGATGGGCTTCGGAGCACATAAGCAGTGAGAGGATGGAGATTTTGGATGGAGTCTGGTGAAGTTGATCCACAACTTTATAGTCACTCTTCTTGATGATCCGCATGAACTCATCAACTTCCTGATCAAATGGAGTCTTCAGGGCTTCTTTGGCAGCTGGATCTTCCTGCACCGGGCCTTTACCCTTTGCCTTGGCAACAGCTTCTGCCTCGGTAGTAGGTCTTTGGACTTGTGAAGCAAAGAGACGTCCGCTTCTAGTGAAGCCTCCGCCTCCGCCCACATTATCAATTTGTGGTGCAGGTGCTGTTGTTTCCAGAGTGATTCTTCTCCCTTCGCAGTACAAGTCGGAGCCATAGTGCCATGGGATGGCCCTATTGTTTTCATATGGTACAGGTCCAGGCACCGTGATGGTAACCGGACTGATTGCTGCTGCTGAAGGAACTGCAATTGTTTGTGGATCATAGAAGATGGTAACTGGTGCTCTAGTGGGAGCAGCACCCTCTGAATGATAGGCGGAATTATTTTCTGGATCGTAGAAGATGGTAACAGTAGAGACATCTTCATGATTGTTTGCTGGAGTTGTAGGAGGTTCCGTTGGAAGGACTGTAGTTGTTGTTGATGGAGAGTCGAAATGGAATGAAGCTGATGTTGTAGCAGGAGAAACTGTTGAAAACTGATCATTGGGTAGAACAGATGAAGTACTTGCTGATGTTGCTGATGAATTATCGGGAACAGTAGTTGCTGCAGTTGTAGTAGGGTCTGGAACCGTTGTTGATGAAGTTGCCGGATTTACAGGAAATGATGTAGTGATTTGTAAGAGGCCACTTTTAATAAGGTTGTCAATGCCATTCCTCAAGTCTTCACACCCATTCCAAGAGATATTGCAGTAAGGGCACCCCAGTTCACACCCCGGAAATATATTGTTTTCACGGAGCTGAGCCTTGATTTCCACCAATGGCGTCCTGATCTGATCCACACTAGTTATCAAATAAGACTGTTGGTCTTCTTCAATGGCATTAATTCGGGGACCACCATGGTGTGGCATTGGGTTTTTGTTGACGTTGGGCGGAGGGGCAAAATTCAGAGCCTTGGAGTCTACCAAGTCTTGCACCTTCATATGCAGAGCTCTGCATTTTTCTGTACTGTGACCAGGTGCGTTTGAGTGAAAAGCACACCTAGCATTTGAGTCATAGTTTCTTGGTAGACTGTTCGGGTCTGGAGGCGCCAACGTTCTTAGCTCAACCAGGTTGAGTTTCAGAAGCTGTGGCAATAAAGCGGCATACGGCATTGGAATCGGGTCAATCACCCTGTTAGCTTGAGAGGGCCTCTGCTGAAATGGCCTCTGTTGATTGTTGTTGTTGGAGTTGTTGTAGTTTCTTGGAGGATATTGATTCTGCTGATACTGAGGTTGTTGTTGGAAATTTTGTTGAGGAGGTTGACAGACTGGTAGAGGAGGAGCTGGAGCAGGGATGGTGACTGCTGCTATTGTTCTGGGAACATACTGGGGTCTGCCCCTGTTGGTGTGAATGGCATTGGTCTCGCCAGATCTTCTTGGGCCTGTAAAAGGCTTTCTTGTACCACTGGACGAACTAGCACCATTATCGGAAATTTTACCCATTTTTAACAGGCTCTCAATTCTCTCCCCAGCTATGACAACATCGGCGAAGCTGGTGGAAGAGAAAGCAGCCAATCTGTCAATATACGTTCCCTGGAGAGTGTTCATAAACATGTCTGCCATTTCTCTCTCAGACATTGGTGGTTGAACAGCAGCGGCCAATTGCCTCCATCTTTGGGCGTATTCACGGAAACTTTCCCTTGACGACTGTGACATGCCCATCAGGAGAGTCCTGTTGGGTGCCATGTCTAAGTTATACTGATACTGACGGATGAAGGCCTCTGCCAGGTCCTTCCAGCATCTTACAGTTGCCCTTGTCAAGTGGGAATACCATTCCCTTGATGCTCCAGTCAAACTGTCTTCGAAGTAAAACATCCAAAGTTTCTCATCCATCGTATAAGCTTTTAGTCTTCCCAGGAATGACTGCAAATGAGTTCGGGGGCATGAAGTCCCATTATACTTTTCGAAACATGGAGGCTTGAACTTGTGGGGGATCCTGACCCCGTCTACCAGCCCCATGTCCATGACGTCAAAGCCCAGAGAATTTTGAGACTCCAGTGATCTCAATTTTTCAGCTATCTCATCCAAACGCCTATCATAGGCCTCTTCTCCAGCACCCATTACCGTGAATTGGTCCTCCTGAGGATCCTCTTGAAGCACTCTGGCTGCAGTAGCTGTTCCCTGAACGTTTGCGGGAATGTGGATTTCAGGATGTAGATGCGGGCCAAACACCGGGGGATTAACATGTGGTTGCACCCTTTCGTTGTTACTTGTGCCAGCAGTTCCCACATGGGGGTCCTCTTGAGTTCTCCCCTCTACCAAAACTCTAAGCCTCTCCTGGCTTTGAGCTAAGTTATTCATCACTTCCATGAATTGAGTTATCTGGGTTCTCATCTCCACCCTTTCGTTAGCCATCTGGGTTCTGGCCTCATTGAGATCTTGCTGCAACTGGTCCATTTGGATGCCCGGAAGGTTGCTTCTAGTTGGGTATCTGTGTGGCCTGTTGAGAGGAAACACCCGGCGACGAGCAATTCTGCCTGAATATCACAACAGAGGTTAGTATCAATAAAACAAAACCTACAAAACAAACAAGAGGGGTTAGTATGCAATGCAGTTGTGCTTATTTGCTATCAAGGGTATCCGGTTTGGTCTTCAGTTTTGACCCTTCCAGACCCTTGAAGATGATGCTGCTTGAGGATGCTTCTGACATGGGCTCAGATGAAAACCAACAAATATATTACAAAGGTGAAATAATACAAATTGTTCTTTTTTACAACATAAGCCCTTAAAAGGGTCAAAATACATTACAAAAGAAAAGCAAAAGTACATGGAATAAGAATAACAACAAGGAAAATGATCAAACTCCAAGGCCAAACTCATCCTCGCGAACTTCCTTAAGAAGTTCTTCGGTCACAGGATCAGCCGGGCGCTCCGTGAGACTTCTGATGAGAAGATTTCTTGTTGCAACAGCTGCAGTCAACTTCTTGTTCTGACTTTGGTCCTTAGACCTCTTCACACCAGCTCTGATTTCCAGCTCTGAAATCTCCTTCTGGGCTGCTGCCAGGGCTTTTTCCATCTGCTCCATTTTGTCCTGAACTCTCTTATCTTCTAGAGTACGGGCCTCAGTGATCCGGACCCACCTGGCCTGACTTTCCTTCAAGTACAAGTCTGTTCTCGCTCTCTGGAACTGGGCTTCTTTACAAGCGTTCTTCAGAATTTGCTCACCAGCTTTAGACTTGTTGATGTACTCTCCAGACTTCTCAATTTTTGTCAAGTGCTCAACCCTCAGCTTCTCCAATCTTTCAATCTCCCTCTCACCTTCACTCCTTTCCCGAAGGGTCTTCTGCAAGGCTTGAGATAACTTCTCATTCCTTTCCTTCAGGCTTTCAAACTCTTCCAGGCTAACAGTTGCTGGAGGTGGTGCTGATGATGACTCAGGCATGTCTTTGATGGTGAAGGGCAATCCTGAGATTTGGGCCCTAGCATGGGACCACTCCTGATATTGAGCTGACGCCACATTATTGCACTTCCCCAGAATGGTGATTCCCTTGGTTTGAATATGATCCCAGGCCCAAGCAGCCTGCCTAACAGTTGTCAGACTGACCTTGTTCTCACAGTAGAGGGTCTCAGCCAAGTCCTTTTCCCTAGGAGCATGAACCAATGCATAACCCAATTGCCTCTTGAACAGCAGGGGGTTGTAATTGATACTTCCCTTGACTCCTACCAAAGGCACATTAGGAAAATGCCCACAGTTAGTGATTATATCCCTGCCCTTGGTACTTTGATTGCACCACCTGATATCTGCTGTAGTTAGGACAGAAAGTCTCCTTGCCCAGTTGCTTTGCTGGTGAGGGTTTAGGAATGCATCTGTCTTAGGTAGATGCTTGAGAAGCCAGGCATGGAATAGTGGAGCACAAATCCTCACTAACTTCCCTCTTTGTTTCTCATTCCTCTGATGTACTGAGTAATAGAGATCACCCAACAAGGTAGGCACTGGGTTCTTCAAGATGAACAAATGGATTGCACTCTTGCTGATGAATCTGGGCTCATCTGCAAATAACACAATTCCATACACACTTAAAGCCAACAGAGCACAAACAGCTTTCCACTCCCCCAGGGAGGCCTTCAGACTAGCTTGAGAGATTAGGAAGTCCAGCTGTAATCCAGGGACACTAGATTTAGAGGTCATGTGTTGTTCAATCAAAGCAGGTTCCAGGTGCAAAGCTTTGGCTATCTCCCCATTGCTGGGAAAATCCATTTCAGGATTGAATGGGATCTCCCTCTTGATAGGCAAACCAGTCAAAGATGAGTATTCTTCCAAAAGAGGACCCAACTGGAAGTCTTGAAATGTAAAGCATCTCAATGGGGGGTCATAGAACTGAATGCAGGTATGAATCAGGCTCCTCTGAGACGGGTCCATGTCCATAACTAGGTCAAGTATGTCCCCATAATGTTCCCTGAACAAAGGGATGTAATCTGGTGTAATCAGGGTTTGGATCCTCCTGAGGTCTGACAAATCTGGTTGGAAGAAATGATAGGTAATGTTGTTCTTCTTTGGAGCCATGATGCTGAAGACTGGATGAAGTGCTGATGACAGTGCTGAGGTAGAGAGATAGCCACTGATAGGCTGGTGCTGAAGCAGACAACTAAAACTGAAACAGATGCTGGTGAAGATGGGTCAAAGCTGCAGATGGGGTCAAAACCAAAACCTGATGAAAATGGATACCCTGAAAAACAAATAAGCACATGTTAATATGATGCAATGAGGATGTATGCAGATGGAATGCAAAAGGGTTTGTGACTGAGCTGGATCTGATAAACTGCCTTGGTATAGATCCATGTGTGTTCAAGAATTCCAGATGGAGGTCTAAAAATCCAGTAACCAAGGTGGGGGACTCAAATAAAGAGCCACAAGTCCAGGGTTTTAGAATCACAAGAACTATCCAACATGGAGCATTCTTAACAAAGTCAAAGTAACAGGGTATTCTGAGGTCAAGGTACCTGCAAACCTGTAAACAGCCCAACCCCCTCACAGGTAGTGATCTAGAACAAGGATCCTCAGACTTGGATCTGTTATGAGAAGTGTAAACACTTCTAACCCGGAGGTACAGTGTTCATAACAATTCCTCCTCTAATTCACCCCAGTTTCTGAAGGTCAATACTAAAAGGTCATCCAGACTTAGCAGGCTTCCCAGATCCCCCTAGCATTGCAGGAAATCTGCAACACAGAGTTCTCAAGAAGAAACCCATATCTGAACCGTGTTTCATATTCCCGCACCAGACTGAAAATTGACTGGGAAAGAATATGATTCACTCTAGCCTAGGTGTCACTCAGGTCCCAGGTATAGGACCTTAACTCTCAATGAACCCCACCCACCAAAACAAAGAAGCCAGATCCAGCCAGCAGCAATGACAGTATGATATATGAAAAATTGTAAAGAAAGCAATAAATAAAGCTGTACAGAAAGCAATAAATAAAGCAAATATACAAACACAAATAACACATAACACCCCAATAAACACAAATCAACCAAGCGCTAGGAGGAACCCACAAAAAGAACCAGAAGCCCTGGTTGCAGTATAAGGTTCCCCAGCAGAGTCGCCAAGCTGTCGCTCCCGATAAATGAAACAGGGTCAGATAAGGGTACAGACGCGAACGGTCGGCGAAGGGAACAGTGAGAACACACAGCCGCGAACTCACTGGAGAATGAATAGAGTCGCCAGCTAGGCATTTTTATCCCGGAGGAAAGGCAATGCTGCATAGACCTAGAAAGAGATGGATAAGACGGCGTGCGAACCAGAGAGACTGAGAAAGGGGGTTGGTTACAACCTGGGAAGGTATTAGCACCCAGATTGTCCGTCGTACTCGACGGGATCCACGCTTAAAAGATTTGTGTTATAAAGGGGTAGTGTCAGTGCAATCTGTGTGTAAGATAGCTGGAAAGCAATATGTACAGGTGTCAGTGTAAAGTGAAGTGTAAAGTGATATATACGGTGTCAGTGTAAGAATGAGAATGAAATGAATTGCTCATGATAATGAGGCTAAAAGAAAGAAGCTGGAAGAGGGGGAATGGACAGAGACTTTTGTTCGATAACTGTTAAGTTATGCCTACGTATCCTCTCGTGCAATGAGGAAGTCAGAACACCGTAGTTCGACCCAAGGAGACTGAAAGATGAATTGACTGATGAACTGCTTACTTATCGATGCTCAAGTGTGTGATCTGTCTGGCACAGATGCAAACTGTCTCGCATTAGACGGAAGAAGCAAGTTCTCGTTCATGAGTGAGGAGGATGAGAAAAGAATCCCGGAGGAGACGATTATTGTTTGTTTTTGAGTTTTCAGTCTTTTATTTCTTTTTGGAGTTTGTCATAAGATAATGAGCTTAAACCTAAATCAATGGATTTGGTACACTCATCACATCATCCCTCTGATTAGGGGTAATGAGAATTACCTTAAGTGTGAAGTCAGATTCTCACACTTAATCACCTTTGATGTAGGATTAAGATCATTAACCTACTTGTGATTATTTAGATGTTTTTGGTGTTTTTGTTTAGTGTTAAGTAATGAGGTTAAGCCATAATCAAGGATTAAACAGACTCACTACACTATCCTAAAAGAAGGATAATAGATGAGAGTGTTTAAGCTGAGGAAGGCTCCTCAACTTAATCCATGATTAAGGATTAAACTCATGACAAAACAAGCCTTTATTAGATGGATTTTATTAGATGGATTTGATGATGAAGTGTTTTTTATGGTTTGTAAGACAACTTGAGGAGGACTTGTCCATTAACTTTAGGGTTAGTCCTTCTTAACCAATTAAGGAAGAATTAGAACCCTAATGCAAGGCCCAAGTTACAAGTGTAATGTCTTGATGATTATTAGATGGATTAATTAAGAGATTTCAACACCTTAAGGGTCCAAGACTTAGGATTAAAGTTATACACTCCATCCTAAAAGAAGGATGCAGGCATGATCTTAATCACAAAGTCTTAAAGCCTTGAGGGTTTAGTCCCTGATTATGAGATGAGAAGAGATGACTCAAGGAGAGACACAAAGGTAAAAACTATGGGGGAGACTAATCAAAACCCTAATTCATTATCATGCTTGGTTGGTCCTAATGTTTGTGAGGTTTTTAAGAACAATCTTCAGATGAACCACCAGGAAGCAGATGAACAAGATCAAGAGAAGCAAAGTGACTTGCTTCATTCAAGAAGTCAAGTCACTTGAAGAAAGAAAGTGAGAGAAGGAAGAATGAGCAAGCTCAAACTCAAACACAAGTAAGAATGCAGCAAGGTATGCAAAAGAGATGAGAAGAAAAGTTATGAGAAGTGAAGGCAAATTCACTTCTCAAGATTACTTACCACCTGAAATGTTAGAAACAACTGCAATGCAATGCTAGATGAAATGAAATGACATGATGCAAAGCAAAACCAGAAGCATGGTGATGATGATTATGATGTTATGGAGTGCTGCAAACATGAGGCAAGACATGGGGATGTTCATACAAGGTTATGAATGCCAATGATGCAAGCTAAGGAGCATGAACAAGCATGCAATGTTATGGATCATACAAGACAAATGGCATGGCAACTATGGGATGCAATGATCAATGATGCTTCATACATGTCTTAAGATGTCAAATGAATCATAAGAATGCACAAAATGCAATGGCAAGTCATGTTATGCAAGGAAATGCAAGTAGGATACAAGAGAAGGCCCAAATTAGGGTTTACAAAGCAAACATTAAACACAAACCAAAAACAGAAGCAAACCTCAACATAAAAAATGGAAAATGGTACCCAAAGAAACCCTAGACCTATAATGAATCACTGCCCAAAGGGGAACTCTCAACTCTTTACCAATCTCAAGTTATGATTTTTACAAGTTATTAGGGTTTTTTAGGGTTTGCAACAAAAGAAATGCCAATCAATTAGAAAATGCAAGATCAAATCTTGGCCTTTTTATCTTTGAAAGTTCATGCTAAATGGAAAACAATGCAAAAAGAATCAATGTCTCAACCTTCACCAAAAGACAGAAATGATTTTTCAAACTTAGGATCAAAAATATGCATCAAAAATGATTTAATTCCATGAAAAATTCTTAAAATGCATCAAGATCAAAAAAGAAATTTGGTTTGAAGGTTGGACAATGTTTCTAAATGTCTTAGAACATTTCATGAATTTTTTTGTAATTTTTAAATACCTAAAAGTATTTTTAATTAATTAATTCTCATTAATCAATTAAAAATAATCTTTTAAATATTTAAAAATACTTTTTTAATGATAAAAATAAAATAAAAAATATTTTTGTGTCATAAAAATTAATGAAACCTTAAAGAAAAAGTTTCATAATTTTTATGATTTTTTAGCTATTTTAAATAAATTATACAAATTAATTGAAAGAAAATGAATTAAAATTCACATAAAACAAAAGTAAGCAGGATGGACGCATGAGATTGAATCTGGAAATGGGTGGGTTGACTGCGCGCGTAATCGTGTGGCTCACATTCAAACTTCTAAAACCTAATTAATTAACTTAATTAAATCTGATTAGGGTTAATGAATGGATCCTGGCCATCAAAAAGAGTGGGAAGTCAACAAGTCAGCGCGTATCAATGGCCAGAATTCAAACTGACATAATTAATGACAATTAGGGCAAACTAAACTCAGGCGGCCGGAGAAGACTTCCGGTCGTCTTCTCCGGCCAGCAGGTCACCTGAAAAACCTCAAAACCTCTCAAAACGCATCATAAATGAAAACTAAGCTATGGGAAATGATCTCCAACACCTCACGAACTAAACCCCTCTCTCAAAACAAATTTATCTAACCTAAACAAGCTGAATCGAAGCAACTAAGTTCTAGGGTTCGTAAGCTTCAAACTGAAATTAAATCCTTAAAACGCAACCATTTTCAAAACCAATGATACCAGAGTGATCAGCAAGTCAAGTAGAACAAGTTTGTAACAATAAAATTGATTTCTGGAAAAATTAATTTGGAGCTACCTGAGATTTGCAAACTTTGATTTTGGAACTTTCAGGCCTCTTCTCCTTGCTCAATCTGCTCCTCTTGGTCCCCCAAAGTTGCTTGAATGCTCAAAATGAATTTATATTTGCTGGATGATGAGTTTCGAAGAGAACTGCTCCAAGCTCAGTCAACAATGGCAGTTGAGATTCTGGCCCTTTCAAGTCATGGTGATGGGTTGTTTATGACCTATGAGGTGTGTTGAGAAGGTTTATGGTGTTGGTTGATGTGTTTGTGGCTTGAGGAAGGAGATTCGAATGAATCTGCAGAATGAAGGTTGGTGATGGCAGTGGAGTGTTTTGGCTGTGTTTGGCTCTGGTTCTTGATGCTTTGTGTTCTATAGATCAAGGTGAGATGAATGGAGGCAAAAGTTTGGGTGTTTGCAGGCTGTGTAATGGGATTCGAAGGAAGTTGCCAGTTGGAAGGTTTTTGTGTAAGTTATGAATGTTATGCTTTCAGCCTTGGTTCTCATGTGATATGGCTTGCAAAATGAATGAATAAAATAATGCAAGTGGCTGTGAGATGTGACTTGTGCAGCTGTGATAGGTGAGTTTGCTTTTGCATAAAATCCACTTTTGTGTAAGATAGGGCATGGTGTGATGCTAGGCAAGTACAAGAGTATGGCTGGCGCAGCAAAAGGTGAGGGAAAGGCTAGCCCAAAGTCAGCTTCCAATGCTGCAAGTTGTAGGAAATGAATCATGAGTTTTTGCAACTTGGCTAGCTTATGTTTCACATGTGATCCTTTGGCCATCCAAGCATGAAATCAAGGGTAATCTTAGTTCAAATCTGATTTTATGGACTTAGGGAATGTTTACATAATGGTTTGACATGAACTAGAGGCTGCAATTTGATTTGGTTCAAGACTTAGCAAAATTTCCACTTAGTGCATGACATGAAAAACAATGATTTTTGGCAACTTTGCATGGTCATAACTTTTGATCCAAGAAGAGTTAGATCATGTTCTTGTACTTTTTGAAAAGGGAAAGATGAGATCTACAACTTTCATGACCAAAGTTTTTCCATTTGAAGCCTTTTTGGATCATGAATCAAAGCTTGAAAATTGACCTAAAATGGTACATTCTTGAAAAGTCAACAAAGCCCAAAAAGTCAACTTTTGCAAAAACCCTAAATTCTTGAATCTTGTGAACTTCAAACTTCTTCCATGATCAAATAAAGATCATATACACTCAAAATGATGAAGATCACCCATTGGTTGGGTCATTGGGGGCCTCAGATGCCCTGATTTTGCACTGACTTGTCTGAAAAGTCAACTCTTGATCAGATGACTTCCCCATGGAATTTCTTCATGAAAATTGATATGTATACTCCCTATACCATATAGAGATCAATGGAAACAAGAATGACCAAAAAAAAAATTGGAGTTATGGCCTCTGAAACCAAAACCCTAATTTTCAGTCAACTGTGTAGTTCATCCTGGCTCTGCATCCACTCAAACCCTAGTTCTTGTGATTCCTCTGCAATTTTGACTTTGAGGAGATGGAATATGATGTATGAACACACATGGACCCCTTTGAGTTGATTAGTGGCCTTTGGAGTGGCTCAAGATGCTTTGGGATTGCTCAGGTCACAAATCCTAGGTGCAGATGACTTAGAAACTATCCAGTGAGCAAAAATGAGATATGAGATGATATGATTGTGTTTATGCATATGAGGATGATCACAAGCCATGGTGTGAATGGGTGAGGGCAAATTTGGGGTGTTTACACAACCCACGGCGGATAGCTAGTCACAGCAAGGAACCCGGCGTCCCATTGCTTTTGTACCTCTTCCTTGATTTTCATAGCCATGTCTGGGCGAGTACGGCGCAGTTTCTGTTTGACCGGTGGGCATTCTTCTCTCAAAGGCAGCTTGTGCACCACAATGTCGGTATCCAACCCTGGCATGTCTTGATACGACCAAGCAAACACATCCACATACTCTTGAAGCAGATCTATCAGTTGTCTCTTCACTGAGTCTTGCAGGCAGGCCCCGATTTTAACTTCCTTCACGTCTTCGTCTGTACCAAGATTAATCACTTCAATCTCCTCCTGGTGAGGAGTAATAGCCTTCTCCTCTTGTCTCAACAACCTAGCTAGCTCTTCAGGAAGCTCATATTCTTCATCAACCCCTTCATCAGCTTGATTGATTGGATTGTCAAAGTCATACGATGTCATAGCCGTGCTGTTGTCGGTGCAGTCTGGAAGGCACTCTCTGCAAGGGTTAAGTTCGTTCATTTTAGTGATTGATTTTAATCTTGCTTTAGAAAAAAGTGAAATGAAGTTACCATTTTGAAAACACCGCCATTTATTTTTGTACAAAAAGAAAAAGGGAAAAACAGTGAGCAGAAAAGAAAAGACTCGTTTGCAAAAAGATGTCTGATATTTCATTAATTTAATCTTGTTTGCACAAAAGTACAGATGGCCCTGATTACAAAATGAGTCTTGTCATCTTGGGCAAGATGCAAGACTTTGATGCATGCTATAAAAAATACAGGAAATAATAATTACTCTGCATGAGTAACTCTTATAATTTCCTGGGAAGACCAGTTCGAGACACTGCTCCCCGGGATCTTTGGACGAATCCAATTCTCCAGATTGCGCTCCTCTTCCAGCTCGTCTTCCAGACAGTTGATAACATCAGGGGTAAGCATTCCCCCACTGACAAAACCTGGCTCTGCAGCAGCCTTCGCTTGATGTTGAGTTGGTCTGTAACCCAACCCAAACTTGTCTTCTTTTTTCTCCACCGATAGCAGTTTGCCCCAGCCTTGGGCAGTTCCTTCCTCAACAACCTTCCGGGCTTGTTGGTATGATGACATTGGAGTACCAGATACAGCAGATGCCTCATTCACATTCAAAGCTTCAAACCCCTGGCTCATTGTTTCATGGATCTCCCCATCCATTTCAATGTACTTATAGGTTGCCAGGTGGCTGACAAAAATGTCCTCCTCTCCACAGATTGTGACAACTTGGCCTTCCCACTCAAATTTTAACTTTTGGTGAAGGGTAGACGTTATTGCGCCGGCGGCGTGAATCCAGGGTCTACCCAACAAACAGCTGTAGGCGGGCTGAATGTCCATCACGTAAAAGATAGTTTTAAAGGTCTGTGGGCCAATTGTCACGGGCAGCTCAATTTCTCCCAGAACCGATCTCTTAGAACCATCAAAGGCTCTTACCACCAGGTTGCTGGGTCTCAAAGCCAATCCATCATATTCAAGCTTCACCAAAGCCTTCTTTGGTAAGACATTCAGGGAAGAACCTGTGTCCACCAACACATGAGAAAGGACAGCTCCTTTGCATTCCATGGTTATGTGCAAGGCTTTGTTGTGGTTGCGGCCATCCGCTGTCAAGTCAGTATTGGTGAACCCTAGCCCATTGCTAGCAGTAACATTTCCAACCACGGTTTCCAACTGGTTGACAGTAATCTCCTCAGGCACGTAAGCTGCGTGCAAAACTTTAAGTAGTGCATTCCGATGGGCTTCGGAGCACATAAGCAGTGAGAGGATAGAGATTTTGGATGGCGTCTGGTGAAGCTGATCCACAACTTTATAATCGCTCTTTTTGATGATCCGCATAAACTCATCAACTTCCTGATCGAACGGAGTCTTCAGGGCTTCTTTGGCAACTGGATCTTCCTGCACCGGGCCTTTTCCTTTTGCCTTGGCAGCAGCCTTTGCTTCGGCAGTAGGTCTTTGAACTTGTGAAGCAAAGAGACGTCCGCTTCGAGTGAAGCCTCCGCCTCCCCCCACGTTATCTACTTGTGGTGCAGGTGTTGATGTTTCAAAAGTGATTCTTTTCCCTTCACAGTACACGTCAGAGCCATAGTGCCAAGGGATGGCCCTACTGCTTTCATATGGTACTGGTCCAGGCACCGTGACAGTGACTGGACTGATTGCTGCTGCTGAAGGGACCGTAATTGTTTGTGGATCATAAAAGATTGTAACTGGTGCTCTGGCAGGAGCAGCATTTTCTGAATGATAGGCGGAGTTATTTTCAGGATCGTAGAATATGGTAACAGTGGAGACATCTTCATGATTGATTGCTGGTGTTGTAGGAGGTACTGTTGAAAGGACTGTTGCTGTTGTTGATGGAGATTCGAAATGAAATGAAGCTGAAGTTGTAGCAGGAGAAACTGTTGAAAACTGATCATTTGGGAGGACAGATGAAGTACTTGTCGGTGTTGCTGATGAATTGTCGGGAACAATAGTTGCTGCATTTGTAGGAGGTTCTGGAACCGTTGCTGATGAAGTTGTTGGGTTTGTCGGGAATGATGTAGTGATCTGTAGCAGGCCACTCTGAATAAGGCTGTCAATGCCATTCCTCAGGTCCTCACACCCATTCCATGAAATATTGCAGTATGGACACCCTAGTTCACACCCCGGAAATATTTGGTTTTCGCGGAGTTGAGCTTTGATTTCCACCAATGGTGTCCTGATCTGATCCACACTGGTTATTAAATAAGACGGTTGGTCTTCTTCAATAGCGTTAATTCGAGGACCACCATGGTTTGGCATAGGGTTTTTATTGACATTGGGTGGAGGTGCAAAATTCAGAGCCTTGGAGTCTACCAAGTCTTGTACCTTCATATGCAGAGCCCTGCATTTTTCTGTACTGTGACCAGGTGCGTTTGAGTGAAAAGCACACCTAGCATTGGAGTCATAGTTCCTTGGTAGACTGTTGGGATCTGGAGGTGCCAACGTTCTTAGCTCAACTAGGTTGAGTTTCAGAAGTTGTGGCAGCAAGGCAGCATACGGCATTGGGATCGGGTCGATCACTCTATTAGCTTGGGATGGCCTTTGTTGGAATGGCCTCTGTTGATTGTTGTTGGTGTTGTTGTTGTTGAAGTTCCTTGGAGGATACTGATTCTGGTGATACTGAGGTTGTTGTTGATAGCTTTGCTGAGGAGGTTGATAGACTGGCTGAGGATGAGCTGGAGCAGGAATGGTGACTGCTGCTATGGACCTCTGGGCATATTGGGGCCTACCCCTGTTTGAATGGATGGCATTGATCTCGCCAGTTCTTCTTGGGCCTGCAAAAGGCTTCCTTGTACTACTGGACGAGCTTGCACCGTTGTCTGAGATCTTTCCCATTTTTAACAAGCTTTCAATTCTCTCCCCGGCTATGACAACATCTGCAAAGCTAGTGGAAGAGAAAGCTGCCAACCTGTCAATATATGTTCCCTGAAGGGTGTTCATGAACATATCTGCCATTTCCCTTTCAGACATAGGGGGTTGAACAGCAGCAGCCAATTGCCTCCATCTTTGGGCATATTCTCGGAAACTCTCCCTTGAAGACTGTGACATTCCCATTAGGAGGGTCCTGTTGGGTGCCATGTCTAAGTTATACTGATACTGTCTGATGAAGGCCTTTGCCAGGTCCTTCCAGCATCTAATAGTTGCCCTCGTTAGGTGAGAGTACCATTCTCTCGACGCTCCAGTCAAACTATCTTCAAAATAGAACATCCACAATTTCTCATCCATTGTATAGGCCTTCAGCCTTCCCAGAAATGACTGTAGATGAGTCCGGGGGCATGAAGTCCCATTATACTTTTCGAAACAAGGAGGCTTGAACTTATGGGGGATCCTGACCCCGTCTACCAAGCCCATGTCCATCACGTCAAAACCCAAAGAATTTTGAGATTCTAAGGACCTCAGCTTCTCAGCTATTTCATCCAATCTCCTATCATAAGCTTCTTCTCCAGCACCCATTACAGTAAACTGGTCTTCTTGAGGGTCTTCCTGAAGTACCCTGGCTGCAGTGGCTGTGCCTTGAACGTTTGCAGGAATGTTGATCTCAGGATGCAAATGTGGGCCAAACACAGGGGGATTAACATGGGGTTGCACCCTTTCATTGTTACTTGTGCCAGCAGTCCCCACATGGGGCTCATCTTGATTCCTCCCTTCTACCAAGGCTCTGAGCCTCTCCTGACTTTGAGCTAAGTTGTTCATTACTTCCATGAACTGTGTTATCTGGGTTCTCATCTCCAGTCTTTCGCTTGCCATCTGGTTTCTGACCTCTGTAAGGTCCTGTTGCATCTGATCCATCTGAATTCCCGGAAGGTTGTTTCTAGTTGGGTACCTGTGTGGCCGGTTGAGGGGAAATACCCGGCGGCGAGCAATAATTCCTGAGATTCACAACAGAGGTTAGCAACAACAAAACAAAAACCTACAAAACAAACAAAGGGTTAGCATGCAATGCAGTTATGCTTATTTGTTCTCAAGGTATCCGGTTTGGCCTTCCGTTTTGACCCTTCCAGACCCTCGAAGATGCTGCTGTTGAAGTTGCTTTTGAAGTGAACTCAGGTGGAACGAACCAACACAAATATATTACATAAGATGAAATAATACAACTTGTCCAAATTTCAACACAAGCCCTTAAAGGGGTCAAAATACATCACAAAAAGGCAAAAGTACATGGAATAGAAACAACAAGCAAATGATCAAACTCCAAGGCCAAACTCATCCTCACGAACTTCCTTGAGAAGTGCTTCGGTCACAGGATCAGCCGGATGCTCCGTAAGATTCCTGATGAGAAGGTTTCTTGTAATAACAGCTGCAGCCAATTTCTTGTTTTGACTTTGGTCCTTAGACCTCTTCACTCCAGCTCTGATTTCTAGCTCTGATATTTCCTTCTGGGCTGCTGCCAGGGCCTTTTCCATCTGCTCCATCTTGTCCTGAACTCTCTTGTCTTCTAGAGTACGGGCCTCAGTGATCCGGACCCACCTGGCTTGACTCTCTTTCAAATACAAGTCTGTCCTTGCTCTCTGGAACTGGGCTTCTTTACAAGCATTCTTCAGAATCTGTTCACCAGCTTTAGACTTGTTGATATAATCTCCAGACTTCTCAATTTTAATCAGATGCTCTACTCTCAATTTCTCCAATCTTTCAATCTCCCTCACACCTTCACTCCTCTCCCGGAGGGTCTTCTGCAAAGCCCGGGTCAACTTCTCATTTCTTTCTTTCAAGCTCTCAAACTCCTCCAAACTGATAGTGGCAGGGGGTGGTGCTGAAGATGACTCAGGCATGCCTTCTATGGTGAAGGGCATTCCAGAGAATTGGGCCCTGGCATGGGACCACTCATAATATTGGACTGATGCCACATTATTGCACTTCCCCAGAATGGTGATTCCCTTGGTTTGAACATGATCCCAGGCCCAGGCAGCCTGCCTAACAGTTGCCAGACTAATCTTGTTCTCACAGTAGAGGGTCTCAACCAAGTCTTGTTCCCTTGGAGTATGAACCAGTGCATAGCCCAGTTGCCTTCTGAACAGCAGAGGATTGTAATTAATACTGCCCTTAACTCCTATCAAAGGCACATTAGGAAAATGTCCACAGCTGGTGATGATATCCCTGCCTTTGGTGCTTTGAGTACACCATCTGATATCTGCTGAAGTTAGGGTAGTGAGCCTCTTAGCCCAGTTGCTCTGCTGATGAGGATTGAGAAATGCATCTGTCTTGGGTAGATGCTTTAGAAGCCAAGCATGGAATAATGGAGCACAACACCTCACTAGCCTTCCCCTCTGCTTCTCATTCTTCTGATGTACTGAGTAATAGAGATCTCCTAGCAAAGTTGGCACTGGGTTCTTCAGGATGAACAAATGGATTGCATTCTTGCTGATGAATCGAGGCTCATCTGCAAACAACACAATTCCATATACACTTAAGGCCAACAGAGCACAAACAGCTCTCCAATCTCCCAGGGAGGCCTTCAGACTAGCTTGAGAAATTAGGAAGTCCAGATGAAAACCAAGGATCCCAGCTTTAGAGGTCATATGCTGCTCAACCAAAACAGGTTCCAGGTGCAAAGCTTTTGCTATCTCTCCATTGCTGGGAAAAACCATTTCAGGGTTGAAAGGAATTTCTCTCCTGATTGGCAAACCAACCAATGATGAGTATTCTTCTAAAAGAGGGCCCAACTGAAAGTCTTGAAAGGTGAAACATCTCAATGGGGGGTCATAAAACTGAATGCAGGTGTGGATCAAACTCCTCTGAGATGGGTCCAGATCCATGACCAAGTCAAGTATATCCCCATAATGCTCCCTGAACAAAGGTATGTGCTCTGGAGTGATCAGGGTTTGGATCCTCCTGATGTCTGATAAGTCTGGTTGGAAGAAATGATAAGTGATGTTGCTTTTCTTTGGAGCCATGATGCTGAAGACTGAGTAGAGTGCTGATGAAGATGCTGAGGAGTGGGCCACTGGCTGGCTAGTGCAAGTAACTGAAGTATATGTCTGACAAGCTGAAGCAAATGCTGGTGGAGACAGGTCAAAACTACAGATGGGGTCAAAACCAAAAACCAGATGAAAATGGATACCCTGAAACACAAATAAGCATATGTTAATATGATGCAATGAGTATGTATGCAAATGAAATGCAAGGGTTTGTGACTGAGCTGGATCTGATTAACTGCCTTGGTATAGATCCATGTGTGTTCAAGAATTCCAGTTGGAGGTCTATAAATCCAGTAACCAGGGTGGGGGACTCAAATAAAGAGCCACATGTCCAGGGTTTAGAATCACAAGAACTGTCCAACATGGAGTATTCTTAACAAATCAAAGTAACAGGGTATTCTGAGGTCAAGGTACCTGCAAACCTGTAAACAGCCCAACCCCCTCACAGGTGGTGTTCTAAAACAAGGATCCTCAGACTTGGATCAGTTATGAGAAGTGTAAACACTTCTAACCCGGAGGCACAGTGTTTACCATAACAATTCCTCCTCTAATTCACCTCAGTTTCTGAAGGTCAATACTAAAAGGTCATCCAGACTTAGCAGGCTTCCCAGATAGCCCTAGCATTGCAGGAAATCCGCAACACAGAGTTCTCAAGAAGAAACCCATATCTGAACCGTGTTTCATATTCCCGCACCAGACCGAAATGGAATGGGAAAGAATATGATTCACTCTAGCCTAGGTGTCACTCAGGTCCCAGGTATAGGACCTTAACTCTCAATGAAACACCCACCCACCAAAGGAAAACCAGATCCAGCCAGCAGCAGTGACAGTATGATATAAATAAATGCAATAAAGAAAAGCAGGAAGCAAACTGTACATAAAGCAAAATAAATACAAGCACAAATAAGCACATAACAACCCAGTAAACACAAATCAATCAAGCGCTAGGAGGAACCCACAAAAAGAACCAGAAGCCCTGGTTGCAATATAAGGTTCCCCAGCAGAGTCGCCAAGCTGTCGCTCCCGACAAGTGACACCGGGTCAGATGAGGGTACAGACGCGAACGGTCGGCGAAGGGAACAGTGAGAACACACAGCCGTGAACTCACTGGAGAATGAAAAGAGTCGCCAGCTAGGCATTTTTATCCCGGAGGAAAGGTAATGCTGCATAGACCTAGAAAAAGATGGATAAGACGGTTTGCGAACCAGAGAGACTGAGAAAGGGGGTTGGTTACAACCTAGGAAGGTATTAGCACCCAGATTGTCCGCCGTACTCGACGGGATCCACGCTTAAAAGATTTGTGTTTTAAAGGGGTAGTGTCAGTGCAATCTGTGTATAAAGAGCTGGAAAGCAATATGTACAGGTGTCAGTGTAAGAGAAGTGAAGTGTGATATGTACAGTGTCAGTGTAAGGAACAGGAGTGAAATGCTCAAGACTATGAGGCTTAAGGAATGAAGCTAGAAAGAGGGGGAATGTACAGAGACTTTTGTTCGATAACTGTTAAGTTATGCCTACGTATCCTCTCGTGCAATGAGGAAGTCAGAACACCGTAGTTCGACCCAAAGAGACTGAAAGGTGAATTGACTTGTGAACTGCTTACTTGCCTATGCTCAAGTGTATGACCTGTCTGGCTCAGGTGCAAACTGTCTTGCATTAGACGGAAGAAGCAAGTTCTCGTTTATGAATGAAGGTGATGAGAAAAGAATCCCGGAGGAGACGATTATTGTTTGTTTTTTGTGTTTTCAGTCTTTTATTGCTTTTGAAAGTTTGTCATAAGTTAATGAGCTTAAGCCTAAACCAATGGATTTAGTAAACTCATCACATCTTCCCTCTGATTAGGGGTAATGAGAATACCTTAAGTGTGAAGTCAGATTCTCACACTTAATCACCTTTGATGTAGGATTAAGATCATTAACCTACTTGTGATTATTTAGATGTTTTTGTGGTTTTTGTTTAGTGTTAAGTAATGAGGTTAAGCCATAATCATGGATTAAACAGACCCATTACACCATCCTAAAAGAAGGATAATAGATGAGAATGTTTAAGCTGAGGAAAACTCCTCAACTTAATCCATGATTAGGGATTAAACCCATGACAAAACAAGCCTTTGATTAAGTGAATTTTATTTAATGACATGGTGATGAAGTTATTTTTATGATTTGTAAGACAACTTGAGGGGGACTTGTCCATTAACACTAGGGTTAGTCCTTCTTAACCACTTAAGGAAGAATTAGAACCCTAATGCAAGGCCCAAGTTACAAGTGTGATGTCTTGATGATTATTATGTGAATTGATTAAGAGATTTAAACACATTAAGGGTTCAAGACTTAGGATTAAAGTTATACACTCCATCCTAAGAGAAGGATGCAGGCATAAGCTTAATCACAAAGTCTTAAAGCCTTTAGGGTTTAGTCTCTGATTATGAGGTGAGAAGAGAAGACTCAAAGAGAGACACAAAGGTAAAACTATGAGGGGAGACTAATCAAAACCCTAATTCATTGTCATGCTTGGTTGATCCTAAGGTTTGTGAGGTTTGCAAGAACAAATCTTCAGAGGAGCCACCAGGAAGCAGAGGAACAAGATCAAGAGAAGCAAAGTGACTTGCTTCATTCAAGAAGTCAAGTCACTTGAAGAAAGAAAGTGGGAAGAAGAAGAATGAGCAAGCTCAAACTCAAACACAAATAGAAATGCAGCAATGGATGCAAGAGAGATGAAAAGAAAAGTTATGAGAAGTGAAGGCAAATTCACTTCTCAAGTTCACTTACCACCTGAAATGTTAGAAAGGAATGCAATGCAATGCAAGATGAAATGAAATGACATGATGCTAGACCAAACCAGAAGCATGTTGATGATAATAATGATGCTATGAGATGCTGCAAACATGAGGCAAGGCATGGGGATGTTCATACAAGATTATGAATGCAAATGATGCAAGTTAAGGAGCATGAATGAACATGAAATGTTATGAAGCATACAAGACAAATGACATGGCAAATATGTAATGCAATGGTCAAATATGCTTTCTATATGTCTTAAGATGTCAAATGGATCACAAGAATGCACAAAATGCAAAGACAAGTCATGTTATGCAAGAGAATGCAAGAAGGATGCAAGAGAAAGCCCAAATTAGGGTTTATGGATCAAACATCAAACAAAAACCCAAAACAGAAGCAAACCCTAAGATAAAAAATGGAAAATGGCATCCAAAGGAATCCTAACCCTATGCTAAACCAAGGTTCAAAGGGGAGGTCCCAACTCTCAACCAAACCCAAGATATGAATTTTCTAAGTTAATAGGGTTTTTTAGGGTTCTTAACAAAAGAAATGCCAAACAAATAGAAAATGCAAGATCAAATCATGGCCATTTTACCTTAGAAACTATATGCTAAACACAAGACAAAGCAAAAAGAATCAATGTCTCAACCTTCTCCAATAGGCAGAAATGAATTTTTAAACTCATGATCAAAATAATGCATAAAATATGGTTTAATTCAATGAATAATTCTTAAAATGCATCAAGATCAAAAAAGAAATTTGGTTTGAAGGTTGGACAATGCTTCTAAATGTCTTAGAACATTTCATGAATTTTTTTGTAATTTTTAAATACCTAAAAGTATTTTTAATTAATTAATTTCCATTAATCAATTAAAAATAATCTTTTAAATGTTTAAAAATACTTTTTTAATGATGAAAAATGAAATAAAAATATTTTTGTGTCATAAAAATTAATAAAACTCAGAGGAAAAAGTTTCATAATTTTTATGCATTTTTTGCTATTTTAAAATAATTATGCAAGTTAATGGAAAAGAAAATGAATTAAAAATAAATAAAATGAAAGTCAAAGGAAAGGATGGCCAGGATTGATTCTGGCAGTGGATGGGTTGACTGCGCGCGCAGATCAAAGGCCCATATTCAAACTTCTAAAACTCAATTAATTAAATTAATTAATCCTGATTATCACTTAATGAAATGATCCTGACCCTTCGTACACGCGCGGGAGATGAAATCCAGTGGCTCACATTCAAACTTTGCCCTAACCCTAATTAACCTCACTAATTACTTTCAGGCTGCCGGAGAAGACTTCCGGTCGTCTTCTCCGGCCAGCTCTCACCTGAGAAACCTCAAAACCCCTCAAAACGTAACAAAAACAAAATCTATGAATTGGGAAATGATCTCCAACCTCTCACGAATCAAACCCCTCTCTCAAAACAAATTTATATTTCCTAAATAAGCTGAATCGAAGGAAACAAGTTCTAGGGCACGCAAGCTTCAGAGACGAATTAAATACTCAAAACAAAACCATTTCAAAAACTAAGAACATCAGGATGATCAGTGAATCACATAGAACAAGTTTGTAACAAAAAAAATGATTTCTGGAAAAATAATTTTCGAGCTACCTGAGATTTGGAGCTTTCAGTTTGAGGACTTTCTGGCCACTTCCTTCAGTGCAAACTGCCCCACTTGGTCTCCAGAAGATGTTTGAATGCTCAAAAGAAGTTTGTGTTGGCTGGATAATGAGATTCGAAAGCTTCTGCTCAAGCTTGATCAGAAATGGCAATGGAGATTCTGGCACTTTCAGGTCATTGTGATGGGTTGTTTGAGATCCTGAGGATGAATGGAGAAGGTCTGGAGTGTTTGTTTGTGTGTTTGTGAGCTATGATGAGAGTTTCGAATGAAACTGCAAAATGGAGTGAGAAATGGCAGTGGGATGTTCTGGCTGTTTCAGGCTTGGGTTCTTGGTGCTGGGTGGTCTATGGAGCAAGGTGAGTTGAATGGTGAAGATGGTTGAAGTGTTTTCAGGCTGTGGAGAGAAATTCGAAGGCTTATGCAAAATGGAGTGTTTTTGTGTATGTCTTGAATGTGTGAGTTTCAGCCTTGCTTAGTACATGGAATGGCTTGCAAAATGATATGTTATTTTAATCCTATAGGTCAGATGATGTGACCTGGCCTATAGTGATTGGTAAGTTTACTTTTGCATAAAGTCCAACTTTTGTGTAAGGCAAGTATGGTGAGGTGCTAGGCAAGTACAATGGGCATGGGCTGCGCAGCATGATGAGTGTTTGAGGCTAGCTTGATTCAAGGACCAATGCAGCAAGTTGGTGAAGAGAAATGAGTGGTTTTGCAAGTTGTTACTTTATGGTTCTCATGTGAAAATCTTGTTCCAAAAGTCATGAAACATGAGCAATGCCTAGTTCATTCTGAATTTTAGGACTTACATGATGTTTATGTGAAGGTTTGATACCAATTAGAAGTTGCAATTTGACTTAGTACATGATTTTGCAATTTTCACACTTGGTGCATATCTTGAAAATAAGTGATTTTTGCCAACTTTGCATTGCCATAACTTTTGATCCAAGAAGAGTTTGATCATGTTCTTGTACTTTTTGAAAAGGGAAAGATGAGATCTACAACTTTCATGACCAAAGTTTTTCCATTTGAAGCATTTTTGGATCATGAATCATGGCTTGAAAAATGACCTAAAATGATGCATTCTTGAAAAGTCAACTATGCCCAAAAAGTCAACATTTGCAAAAAACCTAAATTCTTGATTTCTATGAACTTCAACCTTCTTCCATGATCAAATAAAGATCATATACACTCAAAATGATGAAGATCAACCATTGGTTGGGTCATTGGGGGCCTCAGATACCCTGATTTTGCACTGACTTGTCTGAAAAGTCAACTCTTGATCAGATGACTTCCCCATGGAATTTCTTCATGAAAATTGATGTGCATACTCCCTATACCATATAGAGACCAATGGAAACAAGAATGACCCAAAAATTTGGAGTTATGGCCTCTGAAACCAAAACCCTAATTTTCAGTCAACTGTGCAATTCAACCTGGCTCTGCATCCACTCAAACCCTAGTTCTTGTGATTTCTTTGCAATTTTGACTTTGAGGAGATGGAATGTGATATAAGAACACACATGGACCCCTTTGAGTTGATTGGTGGCCTTTGGAATGGCTCAAGATGCTTTGGGATTGCTCAGATCACAAACCCTAGGTGCAGATGCCTTAGAAGCTATGCAGTGAATCAAAAATGATATGTGAGATGATATGATTGTGTTTATGCATATGAGGATGATCACAAGCCATGGTGTGAATGGGTGAGGGCAAATTTGGGGTGTTTACAATGTGGAAATCATTAATTCCTATTCATGCATTCTAATTGCATCTCATACCTTGTATTCTACTGACCCATAATCATTTCATGCATATTCACATGTCATTCTTCCTTAAATTTCATCATGTGCGATCTTATGTGATTTTTGTTCGTTTCTTCTCATATCTTCTTTTCATTGCTCCATATGCCTAATCCATTGCATCCATGATTGTATATTCATTCACACATATTCATGAGCATTCACTATTGACTTTGATGTTCATCTCATGCATTAATTCATGTTTGTAAGCCATATGCATTCATACTTCATCCATGAACCCTAATTTGCATTTATGTGAACTTAGGTGAACTTTTTGTACATAGTTTGACATAGTTTGATTTTGTGAGGTATCCTAGCATCCTTAGGGACCTATATCATGTAGCTACTGACTTTATAAGTCATGTAACCTTTAGGTACCTTCACCTTTAGACTTAGGTCTTATTTTGAACCCTAGTTCCATTCTAGGACGTTTATGGTACTTAATCGCTTTCATGCTTTGATTTTACTTTCAATATGCATTGTCATGCTAACTTTTGTTTTGTAGGGGGGAAGATTGAGGTAAGCCTTACTTCATTCTTGTCTCTTATGCATTTTAATTGTCTTTGCCTTAACACTTGGTGCTTGCTTATAGGTTTTCCCCATTTTTAGAACCAACTTAACTTCCTTAGGAAGTAAGTTGAGTTCTAGTTCTTTTCTTATTTTCCTTTTCTTTCTTAGGTTTAGAAAACTCCACAAACCATAGAATCTCCCATGTAAATAAACAAATAAAATTAGGGTTGTGTCTTAGTTCCCTTAGTTTTTTCCTTTTTGCAATTTGAGTCATTCTTTCTCATCTTCAAACAAAATCCAAAAATAATTAATAAATAAATGAAAGGATCCCTTGTGTATAGCCTTATTCCATGAAGCACTTGCATTCATTCCATCTTGGAGTGGTGTAATCTTGCCTATCATGATGCACAAGTCTCATCAAGGGATTGTTTCATAAAACAAATAAATTCAAAATACTTCTCTTAAAAGACAAAAAACAAATAACAAGCGACTATCCTACGGGAACTTCTCTTCTCATCTCATTCACTCTCAACGCGAACTTGCGACGACTTGTCTCATTTGCAAGACGGTAAACGCACTCGTACCAGACGAGCCTGCAACACCTGAGCAAAGACATATGCAGTTCCAGCATAAAAAACACAAGCAAATAGTTCCCGCCTTAGTTAGGCGAACTACGTCGACTCTGATCCTCATTATCCCGATGAGGTACGTAGGCAGCGGGGTAGGGCCCGTTCGAGCACATTATTTATTTTCCCTATATTTTCCCCATTCTTTCATTCCATTTGTCAATTCCATTTCATTTCTCATTTCCATTTTATTCCAGATAGTCATTCTTTCCTTTGAACAACATCTTATTTCTCACCCTTTGAAACAAAGCAAGCAAGCGTGGATCCCGTCGGGTACGGCGGACGGATTGGGGTGCTAATACCTTCTCAATTCGTAACCGACTCCCGAACTCAGATCTTTGGTTCGCAAGGCCTTGTCCTTTCCTTCTTCCTCAGGTTTGTGCAACATTACCTTTCCCATTCTTTCGGGATAAAAATGTCTGGCTGGCGACTCTAACCTTTCCGCGCCACTTTCGCGTTTGTACTAGGATGAAAATCCCGGGAGCGACACGTAGTTACATGTCAGAAACGTTTTTCCACTGCACACTGCACCACCTCAAAATCTAAATGATCGTATCATATGTATTAGATGACTTTCAAAATCAAGTCATTTGTTCAAGTTTACTTGAAACCGGAATGCCCCACACCACTTACATCATTGGAGTGGACATCTCATTTAACCGCAAAAGTCGAGATGTGGCAGAATCATTTTATGAAAAAGATGCAAGAATTCGAGAGATTGAACAACATTGAAAAGGAATCGTATGCACAAAAGTTCAAGGGGGTACCAACTATAGATTTAGCCGATGACACGTGTTTTGATTCATTGTGATTTTTTTTAACCGGGCAAATAATTGTATATAATTGTAACTCAATATAAATGAAGTGTTACATATTCACTTTTTATTCATATTTGGAATTTATGCATATTTGGTCTTATTTTGGGTGTCTATTATATGGTTCTGTTTTGGAAATGGTTATGGAGAAGTTTCGGAGATACATCTCCGGAAGGTTCTGTTATTTGGTTTGTTTGTGAAATGGTTCAAGTTCTGAAGACGCATCTCCAGAACAAGATAATAGTGTACGTTTTCAGAGATATATATTTGGAATCAATATGACAAACAATGAGTGGTCCATATTGAACTAGGTCTTTTATAAATTTAGGTATTCTTGTGTTATACTTCACACAAACTCAAAATGTCTCAAATATCACAAATAAACATCCATTGGTATGTCGCAAATGTCTCCTACTCCGGCGGCTCTACACTCGGGCGAACGTTCAAGTTCACCAATATCTCCTCCCTCGAAGATATCATAGACGAAATCCATTATCTCTTATCTTACAAAGATAAACAAAGGGTTGTAAAGCTCGAATACCGTTCACCTTTAATTGACAATGAAGAGAACATTGTGTTCAACAAATTTGTGCTCAAGACTCGATTGGATGTTAGGGCTATATGGGATACATATTTCAATTTAATATTAGGGCTATGTGAGATACATATTTAGATTTTGAAGAGAAAGTTATGCTCGAGTTGAAAGTGACGCTACAAAGATCTGTCGAAGATATCCTAAAGATGTGCAAGCGTCCACCAGGATATTAAAATGTAACATTTAATTTTATGTTGAAATCATAATTGTAATTATCATTTTATGTTATGAATGTCAATTGCATTTTGGAAAGTTCATTTTCTATTGAATATGTTTCTATTTATTTTCCGCAAATGTAACTACGATATAGTTTCGGAGATACATATCTGGAACAAATTAAACCCAATATATAGGGTGCATCTTAGAATGGCCATTGCTGAGTCTGCAAAGGACACGTCCGGAGATATATCTCATCACTAATACAAATATATGGGAGTGAAAAACCATATTGAACCATGCCTTGGTTCCACTATACAATGAATGAACTAGAGCTTTTTGGTACAATGATAATCCTCATATCTTCCTCCATCCAAGCAACTACAATGCCACCATCATAACCTTGGTTATCATTTGGGCATAAACCATCAAATTCCAATTTAGAATAATATTATTGAAGCTCTGTTGGGTCACTTCTAATTTCCACAATAATAATTATTTTAGGATTATGAGTGCTAACATATTGCTTGCAATATCTATAGAAACCTTTATTGGTTTCCCCTCTACATTTCTAGATAAAAATATTTTGTTGTATAATCATCATAAAAAATAATGACAAGTTGTGAATCTTTCCATTGAGATTCTACATGTGTGTGTCACCTACACTCGCCGTGCATGATTCCTCCTGGACATTATCTTGATGACATATGTCTGATGACATTTGTAGGATGGTGAGGGCCTCCCTATTCTGTTGCATCCCATCTAGAGGTCTAGGTATGTTTGGCTCCTCCATCTCCCAATCCCCTTGCTTACTATTCTTCATCTTCATATTTCCTGATTTTTCCCATTTTATATACATCATTATTTATCCTAGTCACAATCTCATGAGTAGTTTCTGATGTCTTGATACATGCCATGTTAGAAATCCATCCATCTACACTTTTGTCTCCCAGGATATCTGCCAGATGTCCAAATCCTTTATTCTGAATCCCTGAATTTTTAAAAACAACCTTTTTTACGCCTGCCATTGTGTTCTCTTTCCTTGTTTTCCTGAAATCTCCACACGTTTTACTCTTATTGGTGGGTGTAACACCCAATTTACCCCACAAAAATATTTATAATTATCAGAGTAAAATTCCGTTCAAAACCAATTGAGCGCTACAATTCAACAAAAACCAACTCAGCTCAATAATACGTTTTCAAAAATAAACATTCAACATGCAGCGAAAATATATTTAAAATCAACATCAATCGACACCCTAAAGACGTGAAGTACACCAACTTCACTAACCATCACTCGACTTATCCTACTCACTTGCACATCACCAACATAAGGGTAACATTCAAACAAAAGGGATAAGATACTTACATCACAAAGAGTAATATAACAAGAATTTAAGCAAGTATCAAAAAGCAATGCACCACTTCTTAGCAACAACTATTCAACAACATCACCTATAACAACAACAGATATACAACAACATCATATGCTACCACCAAATTATATGCAACAATAACAACAATCATGCAATGAGACTCTACTTGACTCTATGCATGAAGTACCATATTTGATCTCTATTTCAAGATCCAATTCTCGTCTGAACTATCGACCCCTCTTTCATGGTCCAATATGATCCATATTTCATGATCACACCCTCGACCCCTATTTCATGTTCATGTATGATCCCTATTCATGACTGCACCAACATCATAACAATGACATATCCCACCTTGGTATGTTATTCAACTATGCAACATGTCATGAAACACCAATGACATACATGCATACTCACAATGGCTACATAATACAATATCAACAACAATAACCACTTTCCACAACATCGATCAACATACTACTAATTATTACCATCAAGATTATCATGCATTCTTAACATATAATCACATAATTCAACTCATACTATGGTAACGCAACACAACCTATACTACAACATATCATATACTTATGTATCATTCACAAGCATAGGAAACACGACATCACAACAATTACTCATCACAATAACAACAACAACGTCAACGAACACCCTCAATTATGTTTAAATTCAAATTACACTAATTATCCCTACAATTAAGTGTATAACTCGTCTTTTACTACTTCCAGCCACACCCCATCGATTCCTAACATTACCAAGTAATCAAATAATTTTTCAGTAATTTTCGGAATTTAAAAATTAATTTTTCACGCTACAGGGCTTGCTAAACAAGGGTCACTGTATGCTAAGCGACTAACTCATTGACTCTGCTTGCTAAGCGAGCTTTACAATTTTGCAGATTGCACTCTGCATTCAGCACTCCAACATACTACGAACTTCACACCAGAAGCCACCAATACCAGCCAGATAATCATAAAATATGTCATCTAATCACCTAATTCACAACATTATCAACTAATCAACAACATTTACCAATTAATCAACATGATTTCTTCCCAATTCCTCTCAACATTAATCCATAATCCTCAACCTACCCAATTCCCATTATAAAACCCTTAAGATGGAAGAATCCCACCCTTACCTTAGGTTTTGTTGAGAATTTCTTCTTCTTCTTCGCGAACTCTTCTTCAAGAATAAGCCTCTTCCTCTTCTTCTCCTCTTCACAACTTTCACGATCGTTTCACGTTCTCTCCCAAACACGATTATGTTTTCCCTTTTTCCTTATTTCCAACATAACCCCTAAGACTTAACTTATGATCTTCACCAAAGTCCTTACCATAGATCAATAACGGACAATTCAAACATACAAGAGAAGTAGTTAACAACCCATCAGCAGGAGTCTCAATAACCATCTCTCCTTGCATCAGAGACACAATAAGTCCTAATTTCCTCACACAATCAAGAGAAATAAAACAGTGCGTCGCACCAGTGTCAATCATAGCAATCAGCGGAATACTATTAATATGAAAAATGCCTCGGATCAAACGATCCTCGCTGGAAGTCTGTATCTCTGTCAAAGCGAACACCTTTCCTCTAGTTGCAGCTTTCTTGGGCTTCTGATAATGCATACTGATATGACCTTGCTCCCCACGGTTGCAACAAGTAACCATATTTACCTTGCACTCAACAATCAAGTGTCCAGGATGACCACAATTGAAACACTTCTTCACGTCACTCGTGCACTCACTGACACGATGACCCATCTCACCATACCTATATCACTTAAGCGAAGTAGGAGCACCTCCCCCACTTGGCCTTTTTTCCCTCATTCTGCTTCTTCTTACCCTTATCAGCAAGAGATGCATAAGGTTTTCCACGATTCACTTGTTGCTTACCTTTCTCTTAGCTAAACCTTTGAAGTGCTCAGATCGAGCCTTACTGTCTTCTTCAAAGATTCTACAACAATCCACCAGATCCGGAAACCTACGGATTCTCTGATAACCAATCGCATGCTTAATCTCAGGCCTCAAACCATTCTCGAATTTAACACACTTCGAGAACTCAGTAGTTGCTTCATTGTAATGCTGATAAAACTTCACTAAATCGATGAACTTTGCAGCGTACTCCTTCACAGACATGATTCCCTGCTTCAGTTCTAAAAACTAGATTTCCTTTTATCACTGAACATCTTCAGGAAAATACTTCCTCTAAAATTCTCTCTTGAATACAGCCTAGGTGACTTCCCCACCAGATGCATCCAATCGTTGGCGAGTGCCAACCCACCAATCATCAGCCTCAGATACCAGTTTGTGTGCACCCAATCGCACCTTGCTTCCCTCTGAACGTTCCATAACTCTGAAGACCCTCTCAATCTCCTTGAGCCAATCATGTGTTCCATTAGGATCATACTTCCCCTTGAATGTTGGCGGATCATTCTTCCTGAACTCGTCACTTTCGTGATCTCCAGCATTCCTCGGGTTTTGCACAGCCTGTGTTATCGCTTGCATAGCAGCGGCAAGTGCAACATCATTCCTCCCAACCATTCTAAATCTGTCATATAACATAACATAATCCAACAACGATTTAAAATCAGCAACAACAACAACAACGCAACTAAAGCGCATCAACAAAGCTCAACACTCAACAACAGCACAACGACTCTACGACTCGACGACTCAACTACTTGGTCGGATGGACCGACCTGCTCTGATACCACTTTGTAACACCCAATTTACCCCATGTAAATATTTATAATTATCAGAGTAAAATTTCATTCAAAACCAATTGAGTGTTACAATTCAACAAAAACAAACTCGGCTTAATAATACGTTTTCAAAAATAAACATTCAACATGTAGCGGAAATAATTTTAAAATCAACATCAATCGACTTCAGTTACAAAAAAAAATTCTAAAAGAAATAACAAGTGAAAACCACGTCGTCCCGACTCCCAAAGCGACGTATCAGAGCCGACACCCTAAAGATGTGAAGTACACCAACTTCACTGACCACCACTCGACTTATCCTTCTCACCTGCACATTACCAACATAAGGGTAACATTCAAACAGAAGGGGTGAGATACTTACATCATAAAGAGTAATATAACAAGAATTTAAGCAAGTATCAGAAAACAATGCACCACTTCTCAACAACAACTATTCAACAACAACACCTACAACGACAATAGATATACAACAACATCATATGCTACCACCAAATTATATGAAACAACAACAACAATCATGCAATGAGACTCTACTTGACTCTATGCGTGTTGTACCATATCCGATCTCTATTTCAAGATCCAGTTCCCGTCGGAACTCTCGACCCCTCTTTCATGGTCCAGTATGATCCTTATTTCATGATCACACCCTCGACCCCTATTTCATGGCCACATATGATCTCTATTTCATGATCGCACCAACATCACAACAACGACATACCCCACCTTGGTATGTTATTCAACTATGTAACATGTCATGCAACACCAATGACATACATGCATACTTACAATGACTACATCATACAACATCAACAACAACAACAACCACTTACCACAACATTAAGCAAAATACTACTAGTCATTACCATTAAGATTATCATGCATTCTTAACATATAATCACATAATTTAACTTATACTACGGTAACGAAACACAACCTATACTACAACATATCATATACTTATGTATCATTCACAAGCATAAGAAACACGACATCACAACAATTACTCATCACAATAACAACAACAACAACGTCAACAAACACCCTCAATTATGTTTAAATTCAAATTACACTAATTATCCCTACAATTAAGTGTATAAATCCTCTTTTACTACTTCCATCTACACCCCATTGATTCCAAACATTACCAAGTAATCAAATAATTTTTCAATAATTTTTCAGAATTTAAAAATTAATTTTTCACGCTACAAGTCTCGCTAAGCGACGAACTCACTGACTCTGCTCGCTAAGCAAGCTATGCAATTTCGCAGACCACCCTCTGCACTCAACACTCCAACCTGCTACGAACTTCACACCAGAAACCACAAATATCAGCCAGATAATCACAAAATATGTCATCTAATCACCTAATTCACAACATTATCAACTAATCAACAATATTTACCAATTAATCAACATGATTTCTGAAGCCCATCTACACCCCATCGATTCCAAACATTACCAAGTAATCAAATAATTTTTCAATAATTTTTCAGAATTTAAAAATTAATTTTTCACGCTACAAGTCTCGCTAAGCGACGAACTCACTGACTCTGCTCGCTAAGCAAGCTATGCAATTTCGCAGATCACCCTCTGCACTCAACACTCCAACCTGCTACGAACTTCACACCAGAAACCACAAATACCAGCCAGATAATCACAAAATATGTCATCTAATCACCTAATTCACAACATTATCAACTAATCAACAATATTTACCAATTAATCAACATGATTTCTTCCCAATTCCTCTCGACATAAATCCATAATCCTCAACCTACCCAATTCCCATTATAAAACCCTTAAGATGGAAGAATCCCACCCTTACCTTAGGTTTTGTTGAGAATTTCTTCTTCTTCTTTGCAAACTCTTCTTCACAAATAAGCCTTTTCCTCTTTTTCTCCTCTTCACAACTTTCATGATCGTTTCACATTCTCTCCCAAACATGATTATGTTTTCCCTTTTTCATTATTTCCAACATAACCCTTAAGACCCAACTTATGATCTTCCACTTTTACCCTTACTACTTTTACCAATTGACCACCTTGTCCTCACCTCATATTTTATTCCATTTAATTTATTTATCACATAATAACACGATTATCCACCACAATATAATTCTCAGTCACAATTATATTCGATAATCTTTTATTCTAAGCACAACAACACGCAATAATCTGAATAAAATAGTTAAATAAATTCGGGGTGTTACAATGGGCATCTTAATTGGAATATTGTTGTCCCCCACTGCTATCTGATTGTCCCCGATAGATCCAATATTGTCATTAATATTATTTCCATTACTGTCCAACCATGACATCACCTGCCCACCTTCCTCTAATTGTTTCTTCTGCCCTTGATTTACTTGTTTGCCACTAATCACGATGTTATTACTACCAGTGGTTTACTCATTTACTTCCATAACTTCCTTGTCTCCCTCAATACTATTACCATTCAATGCACTAAAACGAGATCCAGTTTTGTCTCTTCCCACATTAATTTTCATTAGCCCCTTGCCCAATCTGCCTCTTCTTGTTTCTCCAGTCACCGGAGGCTTGTTGCCGCTTGTAACACCCCAAATTTTCCATTTGGTTTTCTATCTTTGTATGCCTTTTGTTTGCATTCACTCGCACCATCATTATGTCATCATCTTGCATTCATATGATTTGCATTTGCTCTTGAGACATGGGATCAATGTCGTCAGAAGGATTAGGGTTTCACGTCCAATATGTGATTATCATGAGAATTCAAGGTCTCAACTATGCAGCCATAAATGGCATTATTTTCTTATGCTTATGTCACTGGATTATGGTTTATTTCCCTAATTCAGTGGTCTTCAAGGATATGTTCTTCTTCTCAGCGTCTCAGGCTATTATTCCTCCTCAATATCTCAAGAACTTTGACTTTGGTTCGAGTGTGTTTATTCTGTCACGATCCAATTCAGACGAATGTTTGACCTAATCCGGGTCAAACTATCAGGATATTTCTTCAAGTGCGAGTTTTTTGTTTCAATGATCAATTTCTCATGCGGTGTGCGTCCAAGGTTAAATTGTTGTGTGTGGAATTCTTCAGGTTATCAAGTAGTGGTTCACATGAGGCCTGGTTCATAAACTCACGTTCTTTATGATCATATGCTAAGTCATTTTCATTTGAAGAGTTATTTTGTCATAGGAGGATTAATTCGAAAAATTGTTCATTTCAGTTGTGGGGTGTCTGGTGATATTGGTGTTCATTCAATCAGTGGTTTGTAAAAAATGCAAGTTTGAGTTTGGCCATGTGGACTTCTCGGAGTTCAATTTCCAACTCGATTTCAAATATCTTGTTCCATTTTCTAGCCAAATTCATGTCCATGCTCATCGTATTTATCATTTAAATTCCATTACATAAACCATTTTCTTTTTACCCATTTTTACACCAATTTCTATCTATTGATATCCATTTTTAAATCCATTTTTGTCCAATAGAAACCATTTTTCATTATCCTAAAAAATCATTTTCTTATCACCCGTTAATTCAATTTAGAGACATGTCCATTTCTTTTATTCATTTTAGTTACTATATCTTTAAATCTCTACAATAAGAACCCATTACCAATTTCCTTGGCCCACTACATTAGCATCATCATACAAGTCCATTTGCAAACTTAATTACAAAAGAGAAAAAAAAAGAAAAAGAAAACTCAACGGTTGACTTTTCTTTTGAAATGCATCATCAAAATTTCAGCCAGGATGTCCACCTTTATTCACGTACATGTGACCCCACTACTTTCCATAACAATCCACAATAATTTTCACAGAACTCCTCCCCAAATTTCCGGTTTCTTCGTTTGCGGAAATTTTTGTTTTCCACTCACAAATGGACCCCACAATACCTTTTCAGCGCAACTCACATTTCCGTATGCACACAATAGCTACTCAATTCATCGAAATGGCATGATTCGTACTCCTTAGATATTACACACACAAAAATCCGCAATTTGATAGAAAACAACAAACATTTCATTCTCTTGATTCTCATGAATACACAACAATAAAAGATCTCCCTCTGCTGAAAATTCACTCTTCAAAACCTGCATAACAAAAGGCTCAGAAAAAAAAAACTCTCCACACACAATTCACTCAAAAACACTAGAATACCAAAAAAATCATTTCCTTATTTTTCCTGCACTCATCTTCATCCTCATTCTCACAAACAGAACACCCAACAAAAATCATAAAAAAAATCCCCCATCACCATACAACTCCTTCATCGATCCTATTCTTCTTAAACAAACCTATTGAATCCTCTCCTTTTCCCAACCTTGTTCATACCTTACTCACAACCACGTTCAATCAACCAACAACCCTCATAACCCTTCAAACTCACACTTCATTGCACCACTGATCCTCACTAAAATCACAAACACACACATCACTGAACTCTGCTCAAATCGAGCTTCACCCTTTACAATACACAATCGTTGCACAATAACCACCTTCAATCCTTCACTCTTCATCCAACCTAACAAACACCAACAATACAATAAATTAGAAACAGAGAAAAAGAAGAGGATGAAGAGAAATCTGAAAAGAAAAGTAGAAGAACAGATTCATTGAAACAGAGAGATTGAGACCGGAAACTCACCGAAGCAAGGAAGCATTGAGATGATTTGAGAGAGAATCGCGAAAGAGAAACAGACGGTGTTCAAGAAGGTGGAACCGTGAAATTAAGAGAGGAGAACAGTGGAGCAGTTGTCCGACGGTGAGGCGTTGGTGGTGATGAACCGACGCGGTTCATTTGTTGCGACGGAAAAGGATCAGCGTTCTGTTTTTCTTTGCTTTCCACCTTTTAGCATCTGACTAACTTTTCTGATTAGATCTTCAACTTCTGATGTCTTTTTTCTTAATAAATATAAACCATTTTTTTTTATTTAAATTTTTTTGTTTTTAATTAGAGAATAGAAAATCTGAGTTTGTATTTTTTATTATTTCATTTTATTGTTTACATATATTCTTTCTCATTTGAACTTGTTAACATAGCATCATCGTTTTTTAATCATTTTTCTTCTATTATGTTTTTTTTGGTTTTTTTAACAGATTTTTCGATTGTTGTTGTTGATGGGCTTTGGGAGCCCGTGTACTCCTTTTCTCACACCATCAGAATTGATTTCTGCACCCCTGGATGTGAGGAGTTTTATTTGGGCTCTCTTTGAAGACTTGGATCCAATCAATATTGTTATCCACACATCATCCAACGGCTCATACCTCTCCCTTGTCTTTTATTTTGTTTTATCTTTTATTTCTTTCTTTTCCAATTAAGTTCTCTCAATTATCTCATTTATATATTTCAATTAGTTTTATTTTAACATCAATCAAGGTTTTAGTTTTCTTAAGTCTGTTTTTTTTAATTTCAATATAACTTAGATTTTAGTTTCAATTATTTTGTTTTAAATATAATTGTGTTTAATCTTGGTTTCAGTTTTTGTTTGATGTTATGTAGGTTTTCGTATTTGATTTCGATGATGAAGGATATTGCTTGATAATGGTCTTGATGTTAATTGTTCGTGAAACTCTTGATGCAAGTTGAGATGCTTAATGGATTATTTCCTGGACACAATGACCTATCTTGATGAACATTCTAGTTTGATATTTCTGACAAGTATTCTTGAGTTCTTTTGCGCGTATTGAAAAGGCAACATGACTTCTCTGTTAGGTACCACTTAGACCCGATTTTACCGTTTGCACGCCTCATTCTAGTCCTGATGCCATGTTAGGAGCATGTTGGTGCATTTGAAGTCCTACTTCGCAGTAGGCTTTGTTTGTGCATTGTACGATTACCTGATATTGCTCATTCTTCACTTGCACACTTATTTCTTCCACATCTCAACTTCTTCTTTCATTTCTTTTAAGCTTCCATATTTGTGCTTATGATGTGCTTAGGCCATCAATGTTTAACTTCTTCTTCACCCCCTCCCCCATAGGATCAACTTAACTTCTCTCAAGGAATAAGTTGGATCCTTTGATCCTTTCTTCTTCTTCCTTTCTTTTCTCCTTTCCTTATTCTTCATTTGGATAGAATTCAAACCCCATTAACCTAGGACTCCTATGCATGATAACATTTAGGATTTTTTGTCCCCCTTTTAGTTTATACCATTGAGATCCTTTTGGTGCTCTCTTTTTCTCATCTTCAAACAATAACCTAAAAAACACTTAATAATGGTTGGGGTAGTCTTGTGTGTATGGACTTATTCCATGGGGCACTTGTATTCATCCCATCTTGGGATATTACAAGCTTGTCTAGCATGATGTACAAGTATAATCATGAAACCACTTTCACAAAGAAAACCATAAAAAAAACACTTTCTCATTTTCAAATCACAAAACACTTAATGACTTCAATGAGTTAGTGAGCATAGGCCCTGATCCTTGGAACCAAGTCTTCGGGGGTTTCTCCTTATTTGGGTGTGCTTGTTCCTCATTCTATCTTGGAATGTATTAATAGGTACCCATTCCATGGAAAAGGACTTGAGTTCACTTTCTTGTGCCAAACACAAAGAAAAAGCTTCTAAAAGCCACTGAACAAAGAATAAACGTCTCTCCTTCGAAACTTCTTTTCTCATCACCTTCATTCATAACGTACGAACTTGCTCATACTTGTCTCTTTGCAAGACGATAACGCACTCGTACTAGACGATCCTGCAACACATGAGCATTGACATAAGCAGTTCAAGCTTTTAAAACACAAGCCATTTCCCTCCCTAGTTAGGGGAACTACGGCAACTCTGATCCTCATGTCTATATGAGGTACATAGGCAGCGGGGTAGGGCCTGTTCGAGCAATCTTTTATTTTCCCTACATTTTCCCCTTTCTTTTCTTTTCTTATCTAGTTTCAGCCTTTCTTTTTACAATAGCTTTCCTTTCTTCACCCTTTGAAATATTTTATTTGCGAGCGTGGATCTTGTCGGGTACGGTGGACGATCTTGGGTGCTAATACCTTCTCAGGTCATAACCGACTCTCGAACCCAGTCTCTTTAGTTCGCAAGATCTTTGTCCTTCCTTTTCTTTTCTTTGGTTTGTGTAGTATTACCTTTCATGTTCCTTCGAGATAAAAATGTCTGGCTGGCGACTCTAACTTTCTCTGCGCCACTTTCGCATTTGAACCAGGATGGAAATCTACGGAGCGAAAACTTGTCGACTCTACTGGGGATGAGAACGTCTTGATTCTCTGGTTTCCCATTTGAAAGTCTCTCCTAGCGCTTGTTTGTTTCTGTTGCATTGGATGTTCTATGTTTGTTGTTGTGTGTTTATTTTACTGTTTTATCTACAGTTTTACTTACAACTTTATCTACTGCTTTCAGTATTTATTTTCATGCATCATATGTATATACTGGACTGTCTAGACTGTAGTGGTTTTCTTTTGGTGGGTTGGGGGTTACTGTTAGTGTGAGATGATCCCAATATAAGGGCTCGAGTGCACCCTAGGACTTAGCGTGGACAGTCACTTTGGCTTCATGATATCTTGTCATGCGGGTAGTAGTGAGTTCCACACCCAGACCTGCGGTCGTCTTGGAAATGTCTTGATATATGGATTTTCCCTACTTCATTACACGAACTTGATAGTTATGTGCATCTGGGGACCGATTATTGAGGACCTTTGAGAGTCTGTGATGTTTGACCTGGAGCACACTCGTGATATTGGGAGGGGTTTACAAGTTTGCAGGAATCCTTGACCTCAATATACCCTGGTTGCTAGTGTGGTTCTATGATTTGATCTGGTTACTATGGTTCTGGAATTTGTGATACTTTGGTTCTGAGTTATTATCTGGAGGAATCTTGTGGTTACAAACACTCGGTTATTGGCTTAGTATTCCATATCCAGGCATATTCCATACATTGATCCCATATCTTTGCATTTTTAGCATCATCATATTGCATCTGAATTCATCAGCATTGCATATCCTTTTTCTAGAAAGCTCATTGTTCCTCCTTTGTCCATGACCAGCCATCTGATTTCCCAGTACTCAGGTTGAATAAGTGGTAACCGTTGGAAGACGAATGAGTGTTTGAAGCAAGACTGGGCAGCGCCAAGAGGTAAGAAGATCAGATTGGAAGTTGTTGGTTGCTATGTCAAGAGACAACCTTCAGAGTTTTGATCTTCTACATGGTTTCACTTCGATGACCAATCCCTTATATGTTCTTTCTCCTGATGGGGATTTTCCACAAGTGAATAACCTTACTCAAGCTCAGCCTACGCAGAGCCTGATCGTGAATCAGGGTATACTTGAACAGTCTGTTGTCCGAGGTGGACATTCATTATCTTCTGATACTACAGATTATCAAAGTTTTGCATTCGCTATGCAGAATTTCCAATGGGTAATCACTGTAATGAAAATCAAGGATCCACGAGCTATTGAGTCCGATGAAAGATTTCCTGTGTTGGATGAGAAACTCAAAGCCTTAGCGAGTCGTGAGGCTTTTGGTTTTGATGCTCTAAACCTATGTTTGGTGCCTGGTCTTGTCATACCTCCAGATTTCAAAACACCGAAGTTCGATAAGTACACTGGTGTCCATTGTCAAAGCGTCATTTGGAGATGATATGCAGAAAGATGACTTCTTACGCCCGCAATGATGAGTTGATGATTCATTGTTTTCAGGACAGTTTAAGTGGTGCATCCTTAAGTTGGTATATGGATTTGGAAAGTAGTCGTATTCGGTCATGGAATGATTTATCCAGAGCTTTCCTAAAGCAACACCAGTACAATTTGGACATGGCGTCTAGTCGCACGCAACTACAAAGTTTATCTCAGAGGACTAATGAATATTTCAGAGAATATGCACAGCGGTGGAGAGATTTGGCAGGCCTAGTGCAACCACCACTTTCGGACAGAGAATTAGTTAACCTGTTCGTGGACACCTTGTAAGGTCTGTACCTGGAAAGAATGAGTAACATTGGGACATCAAACCTCTCTGATTTGATAATAGTTGGAGGGCGCATTGAGAGCCTACTCAAAAGTGGAAAGATTCAAGACTCTTTGAATATGCCAGATAGAGAAAGTGAATTTGTTGGTAGCTCCCAAGGGAAAGATGAGCATGAAGTCAGTGCAGTCATGGCCAATTCCGAATATTCTGGACCATTATCTTCTCAGAGATAATCTTTTCCTGTGTCTGGCTACTCTCACGGACAATCATCAATGCCCAAAATTTTCCTTTTGGTTTTCTATCTTTGTCTGCCTTTTGTTTGCATTCATTCGCACCATCATTAGGTCATACGTCTTGCATTCATATCATTCACATTTGCTCCTGAGACATGGGATCAATGTCGTCAGAAGGATTAGGGTTTCACGTCCAATATGTGATTATCAGGAGAATTCAAGGTCTCGGCTATGCAGCCATCAATGGCATCATTTTCTTATGCTTATGTCATTGGATTAAGGTTTATTTCCCTAATTCAGTGGTCTTCAAGGATATGTTCTTTTTCTCAGTGTCTCAGGCTATTATTCCTCCTCAACATCTCAAGAAATTTGACTTTGGTTCAAGTGTGTTTATTTTATCACGATCCAATTCAGACGGATGTTTGACCTAATCCTGGTCAAACTATCAAGAGATTTCTTCAAGTGCGAGTTTTTTGTTTCAATGATCAATTTATCATGCAGTGTGCGTCCAAGGTCAAATTGTTGTGTGTGGGATTCTTCAGGTTATCATGTAGTGGTTCACGTGAGGTCTAGTTCATAAAATCACGATCTTTATGATCATATGCTAAGTCATTTTCGTTTGAAGAGTTATTTTGTCAGAGAAGGATTAATTCGGAAGATTGTTCATTTCAGTTTTGGGGTGTCTATTGATAGTGGTGTTCATTCAATCAATGGTTTGTAAAAAATGCAAGTTTGAGGTTGGCCATGTGAACTTCTCGGAATTCAATTTCCAACTCGATTTCAAATATCTATCTTATTACTTTTTCTAGCCAAATTCATGTTCATGTTCATTGTATTTATCATTTAAATTCCATTACATAAACCATTTTCTTTTTACCCATTTTTACACCAATTTCTATCTATTAATATCCATTTTCAAATCCATTTTTGTCCAATAGAAACCATTTTTCATTATCCTAAAAAATTTGTTTCTTATCACCATTTAATTTAATTTAGAAACATGTCCATTTATTTGATTCATTTTAGTTACTATATCTTTAAATCTCTACAATAAGAACCCATTACCAATTTCCTTGGCCCACTACATTAGCATCATCATACAAGTCCATTTGCAAACATAATTACAAAAGAGAAAGAAAAAAAAAAGAGAACTCAGCGGTTGACTTTTCTTACGAAATGCATCATCAAAATTTCATCCAGGATGCCCACCTTTATTCACGTACATGTGACCCCACTACTTTCCATAGCAACCCACAATAATTTTCACACAACTCCTCCACAAATTTTCTGCTTCTTCATTTGCAACATTTTTTGTTTTCCACTTACAAATGGACCCTACAATACCTTTCCAGCACAACACACATTTCCGTATGCACACAGTGGCTACTCAATTCATCGAAACAACATGATTTGTACTCCCTACATATTACACACAACAATCCGCAATTTGATAGCAACAACAAACATTTCATTCTCTTGATTCTCATGAATACACAACAATAACAGATCTCCCTCTGCTGAAAATTCACTCTTCATAACCTGCATAACAAAAGGCTCAGAAAAAAAAACTCTCTACACATAATTCACTCAAAAACACTTGAATACCAAAATAATCATTTCCTTATTTTTCCTGCACTCATCTTCATCCTCATTCTCACAAACAGACCACCCAACAAAAACCATAAAAAAATCCTCCATCACCATACAACTCTTTCATCGATCATATTCTTCTTAAACAAACCCACTGAATCCTCTCCTTTTCCCAACCTTGTTCATACCTTACTCACAACCACGTTTAATCAACCAACAACCCTCATAATCCTTCAAAATCACCCTTCATTGCACCACTGATCCTCACTAAAATCACAAACACACACATCACCGAACTCTGCTCAAATCGAGCTTCACCATTTACAATACACAATTGTTGCATAATAACCACCTTTAATCCTTCACTTTTCATCCAACCCAACAAACACCAACAATGCAATAAATCGAAAACAGAGAAAAAGAAGAGGATGAAGAGAAATCTGAAAAGCAAAGTAGAAGAAGAGATCCGTTGAGATAGAGAGATCGAGACCGGAAACTCACCGAAGCAAGGAAGCATTGAGATGATTTGAGAGAGAACCACGGAAGAGAAACAGACAGTGTTGAAGAAGGTGGAACCGCTAAATCAAGAGAGGAGAACGGTGGAGCAGTTTTCCTTCGGTGAGGTGTTGGTGGTGATGAACCGACGCGGTTCATTTGTTGCGACGGAGAAGGATCGACATTCTGTTTTTCTTCGTTTTCCACCTTTTAGCATCTGACTAAATTTTCTGATTAGATCTTCAACTTCTGATGTCTTTTTTCTTTTTAATACAAACCTTTTTTTTTATTTTAATTTTTTTGCTTTTAATTAGAGAATAGAAAATCTGAGTTTGTTTTTTATTATTTCATTTTATTGTTTACATATATTCTTTCTCATTTGAACTTGTTGACATAGCATCATCGTTTTTAATCATTTTTCTTCTATTATGTTTTTTTAACAGATTTTTCTATTGTTGTTGTTGATGGGCTTTAGGAGTCCGTGTACTCCTTTTCTCATACCATCGGAATTGATTTATGCACCCATGGATGTGAGGAGTTTTATTTGGGCTCTCTTTGAAGATTTGGGTCCAATCAATATTGCTATCCACACATCATACAATGGCCCAAACCTCTCCCTTATCTTTTATTTTGTTTTATCTTTTATTTATTTATTTATTTTTCAATTAAGTTCTCTCAATTATCTCATTATACATTTCAATTAGTTTTATTTTAACATCAATAAAGGTTTTAGTTTTCTTAAGTCTAATTTTTTTTAATTTCAATATAACTTAGATTTTAGTTTCAATTATTTTGTTTTAAATATAATTGTGTTTAATCTTGGTTTGAGTTTTTGTTTGATGTTGTGTAGGTTTTCTTTTTTGATTTCGATGATGAAGGATGTTGCTTGATAATGGCCTTGATGTTAATTGTTCGTGAAACTCTTGATGCAAGGTTAGACGCTTAAGGGATTATTTCCTGGACATGATGACCTATCTTGATGAACATTCTGGTTTGATATTTCTGACAAGTATTCTTGAGTTCTTTTGCGCGTATTGAAGAGACAACGGGCCTTTTCCGTTTGGTACCACTGAGACTCGATTTTACCGTTTGCACGCCTCATTCTAGTCCTGATGCCATGTTAGGAGTATGTTGGTGCATCTGAAGTCCTACTTCGCAGTAGGCTTTGTTTGCGCATTGTTTGATTACCTAATGTTGCCCATTCTTCACTTGCACACTTATTTCTTCCACATCTCAATTTCTTCTTTCATTTCTTTTAAGCTTCCATATTTGTGCTTGTGATGTGCTTAGGCCATCAATGTTTAACTTCTTCTTCACCCCCCCCCCCTCTAGGATCAACTTAACTTCTCCCAAGGAGTAAGTTGAATCCTTTAATCCTTTCTTGTTCTTCCTTTCTTTTCTCCTTTCCTTCTTCTTCATTAGGATAGAATTCAAACCCTACTAACCTAGGACTCTCATGCATGATAACATTTAGGATTGTTTGTCCCCCCTTTAGTTTTTACCTTTGAGATCATTTTGGTGCTCTCTCTTTCTCATCTTCAAACAAAAACCTAAAAAGACACTTAATAATGCTTGGGGTAGTCTTGTGTGTATGGACTTATTGCATGGGGCACTTGTATTCATCACATCTTGAGATAGTACAAGCTTGTCTAGTATGATGTACAAGTCTAATCATGAGACCACTTTCACAAAGAAAATCATAAAAAACACTTCCTCATTTTAAAATCACAAAACACTTAATAAATTTAATGAGTTAGTGAGCTTAGGCCCTGATCCTTGGAACCAAGTCTTGGGGGTCTTCTCCTTATTTGGGTGTGCTTGTTCCTCATTCTATCTTGGAATGTAGTAATAGGTACCCATTCCATGGAAAAGGACTTGAGTTCACTTTCTAGTGCCAAACACAAAGGAAAGGCTTCTAAAAGCCACTGAACAAAGAATAAACATCTCTCCTTCGGGACTTCTTTTCTCATCATCTTCACTCATAACGTAAAAACTTGCTCCTACTTGTATCTTTGCAAGACGGTAACGCACTCGTGCCAGACGATCCTGCAACACCTGAGCATTGACATAAGTAGTTCAAGCTTTTAAAACACAAGTCATTTCCCTCCCTAATTAGGGGAGAACTACGAAGACTCTGATCCTCATGTCCAGATGAGGTACGTAGGCAGCGGAGTAGGGTCCGTTCGAGCACTCTTTTATTTTCCCTACATTTCTCCCGTTTCTTTTTTTTCTTATCCAGTTTCACCCTTTCTTTTTGCAACAACTTTCATTTCTTCACCCTTTGAAACATTTTCTTTGCAAGTGTGAATCCCGTTGGATACGACGGACAATCTGGGGTGTTAATACCTTCTCAGGTCATAACCGACTCCCGAACCCAGTCTCTTTGGTTCGCAGGACCTTTGTCCTTCCTTTTCTTTTCTTCGATTTGTGAAGCATTCCCTTTCCCGTTCCTTCGGGATAAAAATGTTTGGCTGACGACTTTAACCTTCTCCACACAACTTTCGCGTTTGTACCAGGATGGAAATCCAGGGAGCGACACCACTCCCCATGCTTCCATCTGACTTCCTTATTCTCCTAATTTTTTAAAGCACTGACTAATGTCCTTTCATCATATTCATATTCTGATTCATGGAAACCTCGTTTCCTTATTGAATCTTTCTTTCAGCATCGATATTTTCCACTCTTTGTTGTTGTCTCGCCGAACATTCTTCCTTATAGTGACCAAACATACCACAAGTAGTGAAAAGTAAATGTAGACCTTCATACTCTATCTTGTACCTCTTCTCCTTAATTGTGAACATCACCAGTAATGGTTTGGTAAGGTTCACTTCCACACACAATCTCACATACTTTCCTCGTTCCTGAGACAACATGTTTTTATCAACCTTAACTGTTTTTCTAATCTTATTCCCTATAAATGAAAGGATCTTCATATCGTAATATTCAATAGGGGAGTCAACAATCCTCACCCATATTACCACATTCTCTATGGTGTCACTTCCTGGATGAAAGTCCAGGCTCCATTTATTCATTGTTAAACAATCGATGTATATGAACTAAGGCCCACTAGCAAGCGCCGCATTATGATCATCATCATGAGAGAGAAAAAATGACCAAAAAATAGTCATTGCTTAGATCAATGATGTTAATCACTTCCTTTTTGACCCACGTCTGTTTTAGTCTTGTTTCCAAAGCTTTGTAACCAAATATCCTATCAAGCAATTTCATTATAACACCCATCTTTCATGGTCTATGTATTATTCTCTCCTCATGTTTGGAGAAGATGAATTTTGAGCAACCATACTTCCATTCCATATGTTATTCAACCTTCGTATTCTCCATATCTAGGACTGTCATTGTAACACCCCGATTCGATAATTCCCATTATTGTTGGAGTCTTTTATTTTAATTTAATAATTATTATTCTGTTTGTGAAATTAATATTATGATAAGATATGTTGATGAATTAATGGGATATATTGTGTTGTGAAACTTTACCGTTTTGTGGATTTCCGGGTAAAATTGGATAAGAGGGTATTTTAGACTTTTGTTAATTAATGATAAGTTAGAATTAATAGAATTGGTATTTTTGTGAGAGAATTGATATTTGGTTGGAAAGAGTAGAAAATAGAAATAATAAGAGTAAGAATAGAATTAGAGAGAAAAGAGTATAAGTTGTGAGAAAGGGAAAGAAAAGGAAAGATAGAAAGAAAAAGAGAAGAAAGAAAGAGGAGAGAAAGAATAAAGAAGAGAAAAGAGAGAAAAGTTGGAAAAGCTTCAAGATTGCTCTAAGGAATCGGAATAATCGGGTAAGGGTGATAAGCATTGTTATCTTAATCTTGTGTATGATTATGTATGTGTTTGATTGGTTGAGTTTTGGTTTTGATGAGAGTTAGAGAAGATGAATAGTTAGGGTTTTAGTGGAAATGTGAGAAATTGGTAGATTAATCGGTTAGAATTCGTTATAATCAAAGTATGATGTTAGATATATGCTATTAAGCATGTTTGCTTGAGTTTTGGTGGAGTTTTGGAAGGGAAGAGTTGACTGTTCGCAGCTGGTGTGTTGCTGAAATCGTAGTGGCTGCTCAGCGAGCTACCCCTCGCTCAGCGAAAGTTCCAGGGCGATTTTCGCTCAGCGAGCCTGTAGGTTTTGAGGGATTATGTATTTTAATCCGTAGCTTGAGTTTCGGGTATTCGTTTTTAGCGATCCTTATATCGATTCGAGGCTAAAAACATGTAGAATCCATTGATGCTAAGAAGAGTAATTTTAAACCGACTTTTCCGATAAAACGTAAATGAGTTAATTATGGAAATGTGGGTTTGTTATAATGTTGTGGCCATTGGGCAAGTGATTACTATGCTTAAATTTTATGCATATGTATGTTAATGGTATGTGTTGAATGCATAACTATATTGTGAATATGTATGCATTTTCAAGAATGTTGTGTGTCATTTTGCATGTAAGTATAATGTATGCATTCTTGTGATGTGGGATTCTTTGTGAATCCGTTGTAGAATCATGTGCTTATGTGGAGTGTGAGCGATGACTACAACAAGATCGTGTGCCTGTGTAGGGTGTGAGCGATCAGATTGTGTGCCCATGTGGGGTGTGAGCAATCCAGAAACATCGTGTGCCCGTGTGGGGTGTGAGCGATGGGTGATTTATTCACATTGATTGTGTGCCCGTGTGGGGTGTGAGCAATCAGATTGTGTGCCCGTGTGGGGGTGTGAGCAATCCTGAAACATTGTGTGCCCATGTGGGGTGTGAGCAATGGGGAACATCGTGTGCCCGACGGGGAGTTACTTTAGGTAAAAAGCGATGATTCTATTTGGTTCCTGAGTGAACTTGCTGAATGTTGAGTCGGTACCGCATTGCATCTGCATAGAGTCGTATGTCGGTCTCTATGAGTTGAATTTTATACATTGTATGTGTATGCTGAAATAAATATGATTGTGCATATGTTTATTTGGAATGTTGTGAAATGATTGGTATGTGTGAAGGACATACTTGCAGATATATATATGCATGTTGATATGTATGTATGTATGTGATTTTATACATTGTATGTGTAGATGTTTAGAATTGGCAGAATTTTTGACCAACAAGAAGTGTTAAATTTAGTTCAGGATGTCACATCAGATGTTGTGACATTATCAAACAGAGTATAAGTAAATGAACTTGATGTCACACCAGATGTTGTGACATTGTATCAGTTAATGAAGCAAGTTCAGTTTACAGGATGTCACACCAGATGTTGTGACATTGTATCAGTACATGAAGTAAGTTCAGTTTTCAGGATGTCACACCAGATGTTGTGACATCTCAAACCTGCTACCAGAATTAATTAATGACTAATAGAACTGAGTAAATTCAGGGAAGTTATCTGGAATTAATTATGGATGGATAAAACAGAAGAAGGCGCATCTGTAGGGAGAATTGTTATATGACTTCAGTATAATCAGAAGAACTGAATCACCTAGAATCAAGAAAGTAACAAACCCTAATTCAAGGTGATGGCAGCATGCGTATCAGGATTGGATAAACCTACAGAAAGCCCAAAATCCAAACACCTATTTAAGCAACAGAAACTCTCAGAATAGAGCATGAAATTAAGAAGACAAAATAGGGTGTTTGTGTTTTAATAGCAGGTTGTTAATTTGTACCACTTTATGAGCTTTTAAGCAAAAGTGTATTTATGTCTTGATTGAAACTGTGAAGTAAGATCAAGCTGTTTTGTTTGAAGTATGACTTCAATTTTATTAAACTTGTAAACAAATCACTGTGTGATTGAGGGGGAGTGAGTTGGTACTCATATCTAAGTTGTGTCTTAGGTAGAAATTGCCTTGGGTAGATATTAAGTGTAAGATTAAACTGAGTGGTTTAAGTCTAGAATTAATATTACTTATATTGGATTTCCTTCTTGGCTTGGTAGCCCCCAGATGTAAGTGTGGTTATACACTGAACTGGGTTAACAATTTCCTGTGTTGTTTAATTTTCCTGCACTTTAAGTTTTAGTCAAGTCTTCAAGTGTTTAAACATCTCATTCAACATCACACACCTGATCCCAGAATTTCAATTGGCATCAGAGCAGGCACCCTGCCTGTTTATACTGGGTGAGATCTAGGGACTGCAAATTCTGGAAACATGGACAGAGATGTAGGATCAGTAAATAGACCACCTATATTGGATGGATCTAATTATGACTACTGGAAACCAAGAATGATAGCATTCTTAAGATCACTTGACAATAGGGCCTGGAAAGCTGTCAACAAAGGATGGGAACACCCTGTCTAAGACAACAAAGATGGAGCAAAAGTGTTGAAACCTGAAGAAGAATGGAGCAAGGAGGAAGAAGATTCAGCACTTGGCAATTCCAAGGCCTTAAATGCTTTATTCAATGGCATTGATAGGAATATATTCAGACTTGTGCATCACTGTGAACTGGCCAAAGATGTTTGGGACACTCTTAAAACAACTCATGAAGGAACATCAAAGGTGAAGATGTCAAGACTTCAACTTCTCACCACCAAATTTGAAAACTTGAGAATGAAGGAAGATGAGACAATTCATGAGTTCTACATGAACATCTTGGAAATAGCCAATACTTCTGGTGCTTTAGGAGAAAAGATGACTGATGAAAAGCTGGTAAGAAAGATTCTTAGATCTTTACCAAAAAGATTTGACATGAAGGTCACAACAGTAAAAGAAGCACAAGACATATGCACAATGAAGGTTGAAGAACTCATTGGTTCCCTTCAAAAATTTGAGATGGGAATGAATGACACAATTGTAAAGAAGAACAAAAGCATAGCCTTGGTGTCAAATACTGATAAAGAAGAAGTAAATAATGAAGCAGAACCTGAAGAAAGTTTATCAGAAACCATTGCTATGCTTGAAAGACAATTCAAAAAGATTCTCAGAAAGATGGATGACAAGTCTAGACCAAGTGGAAGATACTCAAACTCTTCTGAGAATAAAAGACCTTATGATGCAAATAGAAGGTCAAATTATGATGAAAAGACCAATCAAGAAAAAGGGATTAAATGTCATGGATGTGTGTCGCTCCCGAAGATTTGCATCCCGGTACAAGCGCGAACGGTCGGTGAAAGGAGGAATGAGAACACACAGAAGTGAACTCGGAAAGACAAGAGTCGCCAGCTAGGCATTTTTATCCCAGAGGAAAGGTAATGCAGCATAAACCTAGGAAGATATGGATAAGACGGTTGCGAACCAGAGAGACTGAGAAAGGGGGTTGGTTACAACCTGGGAAGGTATTAGCACCCAGATTGTCCGTCGTACTCGACGGGATCCACGCTTAAAAGATTTGTGTTTAAAAGGGGTAGTGTCAGTGCAATCTGTGTATAAAAGAGCTGGAAAAGGATGTACAGGTGTCAGTGTAAGAGAAGTGAAGTGTATAAGTGAAGTGTCAGTGTAAGAACAAGAATGAAATGCTCAAGATCATGAGGCTAGAAGAATAAAGCTGGAAAGAGGGGGAATATACAAAGACTTTTGTTCGATAACTGTTAAGTTATGCCTATGTATCCTCTCATGCAATGAGGAAGTCAGAACACCGTAGTTCGACCCAAAGAGACTGAAAGATAAATTGACTTGTGAACTGCTTACTTGTCTATGCTCAAGTGTATGACCTGTCTGGCTCAGGTGCAAACTGTCTTGCATTAGACGGAAGAAGCGAGTTCTCGCTTGTGAGTGAATGAGATGAGAAAAGAATCCCGGAGGAAACGATTATTGTTTGTTTTTGAGCTTTCAGTCTTTTATTGCTTTTGAGAGTTTGTCGTAAGTTAATGAGCTTAAGCCTAAACCAATGGGTTAGTAAACTCATCACATCTTCCCTCTGATTAGGGGTAATGAGAATACCTTAAGTGTGAAGTCAGCATCTCACACTTAATCACCATGGTGTAGGATTAAGATCATTAACCTACTTGTGATTAGTTAAATGTTTTTGTTGTTTTTGTTTAGTGTTGAGTAATGAGATTAAGCCATAATCAGGGATTAAACAGACTCATTACACCATCCTAATAGAAGGATAATAGATGAGAATGTTTAAGCTGAGGAAGACTCCTCAACTTAATCCATGATTAGGGATTAACCTCATGACAAAACAAAGCCTTTATTAGATGGATTTTAGTTAATGATAAGATGAAGAAGTGAGTTTTATGGTTTGTAAGACAACTTGAGGAGGACTTGTCCATTAACACTAGGGTTAGTCCTTCTTAACCAATTAAGGAAGAATTATAACCCTAATGCAAGGCCCAAGTTACAAGCTTGATGTCTTAGTGATTTATTAAGTGAATTGATTAAAGGATTTAAACACATTAAGGGTTTAACACTTAGGATTAAAGTTATACACTCCATCCTAATAGAAGGATGCAGGCATAAGCTTAATCACAAAGCCTTAAAGCCTTTAGGGTTTAGTCCCTGATTATGAGATGAGAAGAGAAGACTCAAAGAGACACAAAGGTAAAAGCTAAGTGGGGGACTAAACAATCCTAAAAAGTTATCATGCTTGGAAGTCCTAGGGTTTGTGAGGTTTAAGAGAAAGATCTTCAAAGAACCACCAAGGAGGGAAGCAGATGAAAGGAGCAAAGAGAAGCAAAACAACTTGCTTCACTTAAGAAGACAAGTTGTTTGAAGAAAGAAGGTAAGAAGAACAAGAATGAGCAAGCTCAATCCAATACACATACAAAAATGCAGCAATGATGCATAAGAGAGATGAAAAGAGATTGTGTGAAGTGAAGGCAAATTCACTTCTCAAACAACTTACCACCTGAAATGTTAGCAAAAGAAATGAAATGCAATGCAAATGAGATGAGATGTGATGATACAAGACAAAGTCAGAAGCAAATACATGATGTTAATGATGCTAAAAGATGATGCAAACATGAGGCAAAGCATGAGGATGATCATACAAACATATGGATGCAAGAGAAGCATGCTTAGAACCATGAACATACATGAAAAGTTATGGAATGCAAAAGACACACAACATGGCAAATGTAAGATGCAATGATCAAACATGATTCTAATATGTCCTAAGATGTGTTATGAATCAAATGAATGCACAAAATGTCATGGCAAGTCATGGTATGCAAGCAAATGGAAGATGGATGCAAAGGAAGGCATGAATTAGGGTTATATGCAACATACAAAGCAAAAATCCAAAACCAGAAGCAAATGACATGATAAAAATTTGAAAATGCAATCAAAGGAACCCTAGACCTATACAAACTTACTGCCCAAAGGAGGGGATCCAACTCTTAACCTAGTGAGAGTTATGAATTTTCTAAGATTGCTAGAGTTTTAAGGTACCTTATCAAGAAAAATGCCAAACAAATAGGAAATGCAAGATCAATTCATGCCAATTTTATCCTATGAACTACATGTTATGCAAGATGCAATGCAAAAAGAATCATTGTCCAACTCTCAATGGTTAGGCAAAAATGAATTTTTGAAGTTTGACACAAAATAATGCCTTGAAATGAAATTAAATTCAAAGAAAATTATCAAAAGGCATCAAGAACAAAAAAGAAATTTGGTTTGAGAGTTGGACAATGTTTCTAAATGTTTTTAAAGGTTACATGATTTTTTTTGTGATTTTCAAATACCTAAAAGTATTTTTAATTAATTAATTTTCATTAATTAATTAAAATTAAACTTTTAAATGATTTAAAAATAATTTTTTATGCAAAAAATAAAAATAAAATTATTTTTGGTTTCTGAAAATTAATGAAAGGTTTGATAAAAATTTTCAGAATTTTTTGATGTTTTTTACTATTTTAAATTAAATGTACAAAACAAAACAAATAAAATGAAAATAAAAATGAATTTAATGAGAAAATAAGAAAGTCAAACAATCCAAAGGTCCAGATTCAAAATCAGGGGGCGGGAATTGACTGCGCGCGCGTTTGGACGGCTCACATTCAAACTTACGTAATTAAGTCATTAGCCCTAATTCTAACCCTAATCACTTTCAGATGACCGGAACAGTGTTCCGGTCATCTTCTCCGGCAGGCTCCTCATTCAATCTCTCTTAATACGCCATGAAACTTCACAAATCTTTCCAGAATCACTCATTAAACATCATTAAACTTAAACCCCACCCCAAAATCCATTTATTTTCACTGAATCATAAGAATCAAAGCAAAAACCAATTCACGGGCAGAGTTTCAGACAAGCCATACATCCTCAAAACTCAATCATTTTCAAAAATAAAAGGTTCAGTGCATTCAGGGAAGCATGTAGATCATTTTAGAAACAAGAAATAAGAGTTCTGGAAAAATGAATTTCCATGGCTACCTGAATCGAAGCTTTCAACCCAAGAGCTTTTGGACCAGTTCCTTGCTTCCAATCAACTCCAATGAACCTCCTGAGAAGCTTGCAATGCTTGGTTGGAGTTTAAAATGGCTGGTTTGGGAGATTGCTTGAGTTCTGTTCAAAGAGGGGCAGAAATCGTATTTGGTTTATGTGAGGTTTCAGGCTGTTTCAATGGTTGGTTTGTGGTCAGTGGAACATGCTGAGATCAATGGTGAAGTTTGTTTGTGTGTTTTATGCTTGTGTTGTGTGTTTCGAATGGTTTTGCATAAAAGGCATAAACTTGGAACTATGGCTATGAGAGAGCTTCAGCATGAAATGTTATGTGTTATGGCTTTCCTTTGGTCCACTTATCACTCATGGATAGTGTAACACGGTGGGAGAACTGACTTTAGTTATGTTGCGGATAGAAAGAGTCGCCACCGACTTTTATTTTATCCAAAGGAAAGGCATAAAAGAACAGGAAAGACCTTTTAAAAGATTTTTGGGTCCGGGGGGTAGGTTATGTAAAGGGAAGGTGTTAGCACCCTTTACATCCATGGTTATCCATGGGCTCTTAGTTACTTAGCTCACTTTGAATTGTTTTTGAAAAGGTGAAGTGTGTGAATAGAAATTTTCATAAGAGTTTATAATGATCCATGTACGGATGCGTAAAAACTTGTGTTTGAAAATTGTTTAAAATTATGAAGTGTTTGAAAAGTTTTTAAATGAAGTGAGCAAGCAACTATGAGGAACCTACCCTAAAGTTTTAAGTCTTTCTGTCCTTTATCCTTTAAATGGTAAGACTATCCCTATTATTAAGGAATAGGTAGTCATTACCTTGGATGTGAGGGACATGTGAAGGGACATCTGTTTAATGAAGGCAACTATAGGGTGTATTAAGCAATTAGGAGGGACTGTCATCATTATTCGAAAGGGACCAGATCTTTTTGAAGGCAACCATTTAAGGGACTTGATGACTTTTCTTTTAAAGGGACTTTGCCTTATACACCCCACTTGACCTTATGATTAGGCAACATTGAGAGGTAACCTTAGAAAGTGAGATGGCGATTAAAAATCGACTTACGTGTGTGAATGTTTAATTTAATTTATCTTTTAATTAAAATGATCTAAGTTCAATTTTAAATATAATACATGTTTACACTCCCTATTTTACTAACCATAGCATGCAAATTAAATAATTTAAATATTTACAAAAATTTACACCAAGGAGCAATTACAATAATAATTAATAAGAAATTAAAAATAAATAGCAAGAAAATAAATAAGTAAGATATAAATAATAAATAAAATAAATAAATAGGCAATAAATAAATATAATAGGGGTTAGTAATAATAAAAAATAAATAAGGTTAGTGAAATAATAATAATAAGCATAATTAAAAAATAAATGGATTAGTAATAATATGATTAGTAATAATAACAATAATTAAAATAAATGGAGTTAGCAAAAATATTATAAGAACATAATTAAAATAATAAACAAAAGATTGGATTTTTAATATAGACAATTATTTAGAAATAAGAAGAAATATGAACAATTAAATAATTATTATAACATTTTAATTTATATACAAATTATTAAATTATTTTTAAACATATCATAGGTTCAATTATTTCTAAACACATATTTAAAAATCATTTATATATATAATTTAGATTACAAACAAATTATAAGAATATTTACATATTATATAAAGAAAATAGGTTATAATTGTATTTACAAAAATTAATTATATTAAATAAATATGTACATAATAATTATATTTACAAAATAAAATTAGAAAAATAAAATTAGGTTTTTTAATATTTGTTTAGAAAAGGTAAACTAGGTTTTTTAAAATTAGGGTTGATTTTATAATTATAATTTGTTTAACTAAATAATACATATATACATTTTATAATTTAAATAAATATATAATAATAAAAATTAATTTTTGGAATTTAGAAAATATATATATATATATATTTTAGAATTTAGAAAATATAATATATGCATTTTATAATTTAGAAACTATTTTAATATAATATAGAAAATAATAGGAAATATAATAAAAGAAAATAAGAAATCAAAAAAAACTGGACCTGGGATTTGAACCCAGGTCCCTAACCTGAATATTGAAGAGGCTTGCCAACTGGGCTGCGCGCTGATGATGCAAGAAGAAGGAACTCCAAGTTGTTTTGTTCTTTAAACTTGAAAAATCAGAAAAATAGTGAAAAAGCAAAAAGGCCTGGGGGAGGATTGAACCCAGGACCTCTTAAACGCGCAACGTACACATGACCAATCCAGCTAGATGAGCGAACCTGTTAATGAATCAACTACAAACCATAATATATTACGCTTGCAATTAAGATGGATAAATAACAAAAAAATTGGTTGGAGTGAGGATTCGAACACCACCCCTCCAGCAATACGCGCATCTGTCTTACCACCAGGCCAAGCATCAAGCTTGTGAAATAAACAGAAACAAAATCATATTATTTTTAAACAATAATTTGAATATAGATTTCGCGCCAGGGTCTTCATCTTCTTCCTTGGGCGCTGCAAATTTTCCTGCGAAATTCTCTGCAAATATACCTGCGTTTTTTCATTCCTGCGAATCACAAACTTCAACCAAACAACCAAATTTCACAAAATTAATTATGTCATTGAGTTGCTACTGAGTTTTGCAATTGTCCTACGTTTTTAGAATCCATTTATCATGATGAAATCATGAAACCCTAAAGGGGGCCGTGAACCCTAATCATGGTGAAATCTCATACCTGCACGAAAAACTTAATTGAATAGCCCAAAATCATTCTAAGGTTCATCATAAACATCATCAAACAATCAAAAACAAGTTAAATACAGTCAATCAATGGAATCGAAAAGTCATGTTCAAGAACAAAGTTTTGCTCGGGTTATGCAATTCATGAGGCTTTTGATGCAAATGGTGATTGATTCATGATCAGTGATGTCCAATAGTCATAGCTATGTCCTCAAAATACCTTCTAAAGCCCTGGAAATCCAAAACCGAATGTGAGTTGTGGAGAGGTTTTTGAACAATGTGAACTTACTCTTGGGCTGTGGAATCCGTGAATTCATGTTAGGGTTGTGTTTAGTACTTATAGGTGATTGAATTTAGGTCAAAAAATTGATTGGTTGTGTACAAGATTTGATTCAAAAAGATTCACAATGATAAGCTTTGAAATTTCAATATTTTTGCATCAACACTTTCTATTTCAAGCCAATCAATGTTATTCTTGTATCAATTTGTTCCATGCTGAATTCATGACTTTCTAGAACCAAAAATAAAATTTAATCTTCATATTTAATATTTTATTTAAATTTAAAATGATTTTAAGTATAAAAAATCATAATAAATTAATAAAATAAAATAAAAATTATGAAAATATCATAGAATTTTCGTGCATGATGTCATGGATTGCTTTGGGTCATTAAAAGTTCAGCCCACTTGACAAAATTTGGTTTTAAACCTCCATTTGCTTCATAAACTTCCCTAAAATTCCCCAACTTTGCAAGGGCACATATCCTTCAATTTTAATGGTATGAGGGTGTTATTGGACATTTTGGAAAGCTTGAAGAGTCCTCTAAACAACCCCACTGGTTTCATGTCCATATCATTTACCAATCTCAAGTTATGCCCTTTTGAAGTTGTTGACTTTTTGTTGACTTTCAAAAGGACCTATAATGTCTTAGCTCATACCTTCCAAATGAAGCATTTTTGGGCTTGGCTTGTGAGACACAAAGTTGTAGAGAATTAAATTTCCTTCAAAATGAGCTTTGAGTGGAGACTTGGTGATGAAGTATGTGAAAGTTATGTCTGGTCAAAGTTCAGTTGACTTTTACTGAGGAAACCCTAATTTAGAAACTCCTGATTCTTGATGATCTGGAATCTCCTTGATGAATCATGATCAACCCTTGATCAAATGATGAATTTTACTTCATATACTTGATTTTGGCAAAAAATCATGAAGTTTGACTTTGGTTAGACCACAGTTGACCTCAGTTTGACTTTTTAACTGCATTGACTGATTTTGACTTATCTGATCATCTGACTGGGCAAACTTCTGAGAAAAGTCTTGAAACTTGTCATGGGGGTTCTTACACACATATAAGATGTTATGAAGCTCAATTGAAGCCTTGGAAGTTCATTTAGCCTGATTAAAGTCAAAACCCTAGTTTTGGATGCACTGCATAGGAGGTGCATTGTCTGAGGGAATTGTCAACTCTTCTGACCAATTGTGAACTTTGTGAACCTTGTGAACCATCATAACATGTCTTGTGAACCTCATGGGAAGCATTGTGAACCTTGTGAACCTTCATGAAGTGACTTGTAGACTTCATGAACCTCATGAAAGGTCTTGAAAGCATTGTGAATCTTGTGAACCTTGTGAACCTTCTTAGCACACAAAGTCTTGTATTGTGAGGGCAAATTTTGGGGTGCAACAGATAGGTCTGTGGAGTTGGTGTGGACTGTTATGATTGGTATGGGTGTTTTGGCCAAAAAGTCAAAAGTGTTGTACTTGAGGTATGGGCAATGGTGTAGCTAGCTCATTGGCCTGTCCTTGCTCAGCTGAAGTTAAGGAGGTCCATGGAATTAGTTTTGAGATGATTCAGCAAGTTGCATGAAGTTTATGAGATGTTTTGCAAATTCCTCAAAGTTTGGCCATTTTGGAAATTCATGAGATTCAAGGCATCAAAATGCAATATTCTTGGGCCAATTCTGATCTTTAGAGGTCATGTGAGTATGTTGTAATGAGTTTGTGCACATTTGAAGTCTTTAGAATGTTTGATCATACCATTTTGCAAAATGCCTCTTTGGTACAAAACTTGAAATTATGTGATTTTGGCCAACTTTGACAAGCCATAACTTTTGATCCAAAATGAATTAGAATGAGTTCTTGTACTTTTTGAAAAGGGAATGATCCATTCTACAACTTTCATGACCAAAGTTTTCTCATTTGAAGCATTTTTGAATCAAAAAGCAAGGGTTGAAAAATTTTCCCAAAATGGCAAGTTTCCATTACAAGTCATTTTCCCAAAAAGTCAACTTTGCAAATGGCTTGAAATTCTTCAATTTTGTGAACTTATAACATCTTCTATGATAAAATAAAGATCATACATAATCAAAATGATGAAGAACACCCTTTGGTTGGGTCATTGGGGGCCTCAGATGCCCTGATTTTACACTGACTTGTTCAAAAAGTCAACTCTTGATCAGATGCCTTCCCCATGGAATTTCTTCATGAAAATTGATATGCATGATCCCTATACCCTATAGAGACCAATAGAAACAAGAATGACCAAAAAAAATTGGAGTTATGGCCTTTGAAACCAAAACCCTAATTCTAGGTCATCTGTGCAGTCAAACCTGGCTCTGCCTCTATGCCAATCTCAGTTCTTGTGATTTTTTTTGACATTCTTGACTTTGAGAGGATATAATATGATGCTTGGACATACATGGACCCCTTTGAAGTGATTGATGACCTTTGGAGTGGCTCAAATGGCTCTTGGATTGCTCAGATCACAAACCCTAGATGCAGATGACTTAGAAGCAATGCAGTGAAGCAAATATGCAATATAAGATGCTATGATTGAACTTATGCACATGGAAAGATCACAAGCCATGGTGTGAATGGGTGAGGGCAAATTTGGGGTGTTTACAACTGCCCCTATTCAAGCATGAGTTAGCTGTGCAGGATGTAAGCAACGGCTTAACAGGCGAACAAGATAACTTGTGATTGAATACCAAAGACAGTCCAAAATTTGCACTCACAGAATGAAGAAGAAAAGGGATATAGATTGTAAAAGAAAATAAAGTATATTATAAAGTGTGGGCGATGTAGGACGACCGTCGAGCAGAGGACGACTGCTGGGGAAAGCAATGGCGGGGACGACCGACATGCTGGAAAAAATGCGGGAAATAAAGCAAAGACGGGGACGGCCGACTAGCTGGGGAAGATGCGGGAAAAAAAGCAAAGACGGGGACGGCCGACTAGCTGGGAAAAATGCGGGAAATAAAGCAATGACGGGGACGGCCGACATGCTGGGAAAATGCGGGAAATAAAGCAATGACGGGGACGACCGACATGCTGGGAAAAATGCGGGAAAAAAGCAATGACGGGGACGGCCGACATGCTGGAAAAAATGCGGGAAATAAAGCAATGACGGGGACGGCCGACATGCTGGGGATATGAGAGATTGTGATGGGGACGGCTATCAAGTAAAGCTATAAGATTCTCTGGGGATTATAGGTAAAAATAAATGATGAGGTACGGTCATCAGGTTCATAATGTAAACAACGATGGGGACGACCATCGGGCTAAACTGATGAAGGACGATCATCAGGAAAAGGAAAAGGGACCACGACGGGGACGGCCATCAGGTTAAAGAATAAATGAAATAATGATGAGGGACGGTCATCAAAGGTGAAGGAAGATCACCTAGAAGGGGATGGCTGCTCTATTGGGTATAAGATGAGGGACGGTCATCTAAGGTGAAGGACGATCACCTGGCAGGGTACGGCTGCCGAAAGTATCGCGACATAGGACGAATGCCGGATAAAAGGTCGACAATAGGGACGGCCATCGGATGAGCATGATGAAGGACGATCATCAAGAGGTGAAGGACGATCACCTAGCAGGGGATGGCTGCTCTCAAGGTTTATCATGACATAGGACGAATGTCAGATAACAAGATCAACGATGGGGACGACCATCGGGCTAAAATGATGAAGGACGGTCATCAAAAGGTGAAGGACGATCACCTAGCAGGGTACGGCTGCTAAAAATCACGACATAGGACGGATGTCGGATAGAAAGATCAACGATGGGGACGGCCATCGGATAAAATGATGAAGGACGATCATCAAAAGGTGAAGGACGATCACCTAGCAGGGGACGGCTGCTAAATATCACGACATAGGACGAATGTCGGATAGAAAAGGGGTTCTAATGAATAGAGACTCCGCTGGGGAAAGGATGAGGGACGGTCATCCAAAGGTGAAGGACGCTCACCTGGCAGGGTACGGCTGCCGAAAAGGTATCATGACATAGGACGAATGTCAGATAGAAAAAGGTTGCTTTGCTGGCGACCTACTGGGGAATAGTAAACACGGACGAGTGTTTACATCCAAGAAATAAAAAGTATAAGTGTTTTGACGTTGTGTATAGATTAAAGATGCGGACGAGCATCCTTAAGACTACGATACGGACGAGTATCGGGTAGAAACAAATACTGACACGTGTTCAGAGATGATGATACAGACGAGTACCAACTGGTTAACAAAGAACACGGACGAGTGTCGAATCTGAGGGGATGTAAGTGGTGTATACCAGATACGGACGGGTACCTGTATGAGTGAAATAAGTATGAGTGAAACACCGACAAGTGTCTAACTTGCTGGGGAGAGTGACACAGATGAGTGTCAAAAGGTATATTATAGACAAGTATAGGCTTTACAAAGTGTTTAGGCAACTGTGCTGGGGAAAGTGACACGGACGGGTGTCAGGGAATTTGTATAAAGATGTATCTGTGAGTGCAAAGGGGACGCTTTGGCTTTCTGCTGGGGATATGACACGGACGGGTGTCAAGAAGTATCTGTAATATATAAGTGGTTAGTAAAGAAGGCTCGGGTGACTTTACTGGGGAATGATGACATGGACGAGTGCCAAAAGGAGTGTGTATTTGCATCTGTGAGTGTAAGGCCAGTGCTTTGGCTCTCTGGTGGGGAATTTTGGGGAGTCTTCTGTATATATCTTGATGGATTGTCAGTATTCACAAGTGTTTGATTCAGAACATGGCTTATGATCATGCAATATGTTTGATTTTTGTCGTAATGCTCCGTATTAGACGGAATGCTACGCTCTGTGGGGAGAATATGATGCGAATGCTATGATTATGCAAAAGATACCGATCCGGGATCCGGGTCCCGTTGCTACGAAGATCTCTGGTTGATCTGCTTGAAGTGAGCATCCCAGCTGGGGATGAGATCACTGGTATATCTGACATATGGGACTCTGCTTGGGGATATAGATCACTGATAGACCTATCTTTGGTAATGAGGGACCCAGCTGGGGTTTGTAGAAGCTTTCTTCACTCTGTTGTGAGATCTTCAGACGTCGCTCTTCTGGATAGAGGCTGAAGCTCTGTGGGGAGATGGTTTCCCGGCTTTTGCACTTGGTTGTGGAGGAATAGTAAATGGCAACTCGGCTGGGGAAGAAGAAAGACCATGGGAAGGTCTTCCTGGAGATTTCTGTAGGGGTCCTGCTGAGGATGATGCTTGACAACTCAGCTGGGGAGAAAGCACCTCTGGTGCTAAGACTGAGTAGATAATGATTTGTCAGATCGCTGGGATGAAGCTTTCATGCCCCATGCTGTACTGAATACCTGCATTCCTGAAAAGATAAAGAAGCGCACAAGCAATCCCGAGGTATCCCTTACTGGATTCCATCATAGGAGTTTAGACACTCCCGGGAGTAAGCATACTTCCTGCAAGCACGTATTTTCTAGGAAAGAAACATCTGTATTTATGTAATCAGTATCTTAAAGACATCGGACATTTTTGCAAATGAAAATAAAATGTACGAGACGAAACATGACTGAAAATCTGATTTTATTAATTCGTGTGCCCTGAATTGGCAAGATACAGTCAAGGAAACAAATCCCCTAAAATGAGGTGATTGTTACAATTTGAGAAACAAAAGATGCTGGCAATGTTGATGACGCTTCGAGGAGCTTCCCTTTGCTATGACTCGTATGACATTTGACGTTCTTCTCGTCTTGCTTTCTGAAGAAGGTTGATTCTGAAAGAAGCTTGATCCTTTTGAAGCTTACCAAGTTGTAAGTGATACAGACGAATTCAGAATGCAATTGTTTGCTTATTCCCTTATTTTGCATGGATTGCCCTTTCGGGTTTTCAATCCATCGGGATACCCATTTTTGCCTGAGTTGTCCAATGCGGCTTTTCAACTCAGCGGGTGTACATTTTTTTTTGTTTATTTCCCTTATTTTTGCCCGAGTCTTTTATTCTGTTTTTGACTCGCCAGGATGCCCTATTTTTGCCTGGACTTACATTCTGTTTTTATGTCCAGCGGGTCATTTTTATGCGAAGTATTTTTTAACTGCATCTGAATTCACAGGGGATGGGAAGTCTTCACCATCCATAGTACTGAGCATGAGTGCTCCACCAGAGAAAACTTTCTTTACCACGAATGGCCCTTCATAGTTCGGAGTCCATTTGCCCCTGTGGTCTGTATGAGGAGGTAGGAGTCTTTTCAGCACAAGATCTCCTACTTGGTATTCTCGGAGCCTGACTTTCTGATCGAAGGCTTTCTTCATTCTTTTCTGATATAACTGCCCATGACAGATTGCAGCCAATCTCTTTTCTTCGATCAGACTCAGTTGTTCGTATCGGGATCGGACCCACTCTGCTTCGTTCAACTTAACATCCATTAACACCCGTAAGGAGGGTAATTCAACTTCAACAGGTAGGACTGCCTCCATACCATACACAAGTTGATACGGTGTTGCCCCAGTGGATGTCCTGATTGACGTTCGGTACCCATGCAAGGCAAATGGTAGCATTTCATGCCAGTCTTTGTAGGTAACTACCATCTTTTGCACAATCTTCTTGATATTCTTATTTGCTGCCTCAACAGCGCCATTCATCTTTGGCCTGTAAGGAGAAGAATTGTGGTGTTGGATCTTGAAGTCCCGGCACAGTTCTGCCATCATTTTGTTGTTCAAGTTGGAACCATTATCAGTAATGATTCGCTCGGGCACTCCATACCGACATATGATGTCTCTCTTCAGAAATCGGGCTACCACTTGCCTTATAACATTTGCATATGAAGCTGCTTCAACCCACTTGGTGAAATAGTCAATGGCAACCAGGATGAATCTGTGACCGTTTGAAGCAGTCGGTTCAATCTTGCCAATCATGTCAATGCCCCACATAGCAAAGGGCCAGGGTGAAGACATCACATTCAGAGGATTGGGAGGCACATGCACCTTATCCGCATAAATCTGGCATTTATGGCATTTTCTGGCATAAGCACAACAGTCTGTATCCATTGTGATCCAGTAATAGCCTGATCTTAGCAACTTCTTTGCCATTGCATGCCCTCCGGCATGGGTACCAAAAGATCCTTCGTGCACCTCGTGCATCAACAAGTCTGCTTCTGTTCTATCGACGCATCTGAGCAGTACCATATCAAAGTTTCTCTTGTACAGGGAACCATCGGTATTTAAGAAGAAACTACCAGCTAGCCTTCTTAATGTATTCTTATCATTGGAAGATGCCCCAGATGGGTATGCTTGATCCTCCAAGAAGCATTTGATGTCGTGAAACCAAGGCTTATCATCCTTAACAACATCTGCTGCAAATACATACGCTGGTCTGTCGAGTCTTGATACTGAAATCCGAGGCACAAAGTTGGCAACTTGAACTTTGATCTTGGATGAAATGGTGGCAAGAGCATCTGCAAATTGATTCTCGTCTCGAGGGATATACTCAAGCTTGACCATTGTGAAGAAAGTCAACAACCTCCTTGTATAATCCCTATAAGGTATCAGATGATCCTGGTGTGTGTACCATTTGCCGTTGGTTTGATTGATTACCAAAGCTGAATCTCCGAACACAGTCAAAGTTTTGATCCTGAGGTCGATAGCTTCCTCAAGACCCATAATACAAGCTTCATATTCAGCTTCGTTGTTAGTGCAGTTGAAAGTGAGTTTTGCCGAGAAAGGCAGGTGAACTCCTTTAGGTGTAATGAGTAATGCACCAACACCACGGCCATTCATGTTAACATCCCCATCAAACATCATAGTCCATTCCTCCTCTGGGTCAGGCCCTTCGGTGTGAACAGGCTCTTCATGATCTTTTGCTTTAATGAACATGATGTCTTCATCAGGGAAGTCAAATCTCATAGGCTGGTAATCATCAATGGGTTGCTCGGCAAGATAATCAGACAATACACTGCCATTGATGGCTTTCTGAGATGTGTACTGAATGTCATATTCTATGAGAATCATTTGCCATCTTGCAACCCGTCCGGTAAGTGCTGGCTTCTCAAATATGTACTTGACTGGGTCCATCTTTGAGATCAACAAGGTAGTGTGGGTCAACATATACTGTCTTAGTCGGCGAGCAGCCCACGCTAAAGCACAGCAAGTTTTCTCGAGCAGTGAATAACGTTGTTCACAGTCGGTAAACTTTTTGCTTAGGTAGTATATTGCATACTCTTTTCGACCAGACTCGTCATGCTGGCCCAACACACACCCCATTGACTCTTCTAATACTGTCAAGTACATGATTAGAGGTCTTCCTTCAACTGGAGGCATAAGGATTGGAGGCTCTTGCAAGTATTCCTTGATTTTGTCAAAAGCCCTCTGGCAGTCTTCGTTCCACCTGACCGTTTGTTCTTTTCTTAACAACTTGAATAAAGGTTCACAGGTTGCAGTAAGGTGAGATATGAACCGTGAAATGTAGTTCAATCTACCTAGAAACCCCCGAACTTCTTTTTTTGACTTTGGTGCAGGCATTTCTTGAATGGCTTTGACTTTATCAGGGTCAACTTCAATCCCTTTCTCACTTACAATAAATCCCAGCAACTTACCAGATCGCACCCCGAATGTGCACTTGTTGGGGTTCAGCTTCAGTTGGTACTTCCTCAGGCGCTTGAATAACTTCAACAGATTTACCTGGTGGTCTTCTTCTGTGAGGGACTTGGCAATCATGTCATCCACATAACATTCAATTTCTTTATGGATCATGTCATGGAATAATGTTACCATAGCCCGTTGATACGTTGCACCAGCATTCTTCAGTCCGAAAGGCATCACCTTGTAACAGAACGTGCCCCAGGGTGTGATAAAATTTGTCTTCTCCATGTCTTCAGGTGACATTTTGATCTGATTGTATCCTGAAAATCCGTCCATGAAGGAGAATACCGAGAACTGAGTCGTATTATCAACCAATACATCAATGTGAGGTAAAGGGAAATCATCTTTCGGACTGGATCTGTTCAGATCCCGGTAATCCACACACATCCTCACCTTGCCATCCTTCTTAGGCACAGGTACAATATTAGCTACCCACGGCGGATAGCTAGTTACAGCAAGGAACCCGGCGTCCCACTGCTTTTGTACCTCTTCTTTGATTTTCATTGCCATATCTGGGCGAGTACGGCGCAGTTTCTGTTTTACTGGCGGGCAATCCTCTCTTAAAGGCAGTTTGTGCATAACAATATTGGTGTCCAACCCTGGCATATCCTGATAAGACCAAGCAAACACATCCACATATTCACGAAGCAGGTCAATCAGTTGTTCCTTCACTGAGTCTTGTAAGCAGGCCCCGATCTTAACCTCTTTCACATCTTCTTCCGTACCAAGATTAAACGTTTCGACCTCCTCCTGATGAGGAGTGATAACCTTCTCCTCTTGCCTTAACAACCTGGCTAGCTCTTCAGGAAGCTCATAATCTTCTTCAACCCCTTCATCAGCTTGATTGATTGGATTGTCAAAGTCATACGAAGCCATAGCTGTGCTGTTGTCGGTGCAGTCTGAAAGGCACTCTCTGCAAGGGTTTAGATTGTTCATTTTAGTGATTGATTTTAATCTTGTTTAGAAAAAAGTGAAGTAAAGTTATCATTTTGAAAACATTGCCATTTTTATTTTTGTACAAAAAGAAAAATGAAAAACAGTGAACGGAAAAGAAAAAGACTCATTTGCAAAAGATGTCTGATATTCATTGATTGATCTGTTTGCACAAAATTACAAGATGGCCCGATTACAAAATGAGTCTTGACATCTTGGGCAAGATGCAAGACTTGATGCATGCTTAAAATATACAGGAAATAATAATTACTCTGCAGGAGTAACCCTTATAATTTCCTGGGAAGACCAGTTTGAGATACGGCTCCCCGGGATCCTTGGACGTATCCAGCTCTCCAGGTTGCGCTCATCTTCCGACTCATCTTCCAAGTTGTTCACTGCATCCGGGGTGATCATTCCCCCGCTGACAAAATTGGGCTTCTTAGCAGCCTATGATTGATCTTGTTGAGTTGGTTTGTAACCCAACCCAAATCTGTCCTCCTTCTTCTCCACGGGCAGCAGCTTGCCCCAGCCTTGGGCAGTCCCCTCTTCAACAACCTTCTTGGCTTGCTGATAAGACGTCATGGAGGTTCCCAGTACAGCAGATGCTTCATTTATGTTCAGGGCTTCAAATCCCTGGCTCATCGTTTCATGGATTTCTCCATCCATCTCAATGTACTTGTACGTAGCCAGATGGCTAACAAAGATGTCTTCTTCACCACAGATGGTGATGATCTGGCCTTCCCACTCGAATTTCAGCTTCTGGTGAAGGGTAGACGTAACTGCGCCAACGGCATGGATCCAAGGTCTACCCAACAAACAGCTGTAGGCCGGCTGAATGTCCATCACATAGAAGGTAATTTTGAAGGTCTGCGGGCCGATCATCACAGGCAGATCAATCTCCCCTAGCACTGATCTTTTAGAGCCATCAAAAGCTCTCACCACCAAGTTACTCGGACGTAGTGCCAAGCCATCATACTCCAGCTTCACTAAGGCTTTCTTTGGTAGAACATTGAGTGAAGACCCAGTGTCCACCAGCACATGAGATAGAACAACACCCTTGCATTCTAGAGTGATGTGTAAAGCCTTGTTGTGGTTACGTCCCTCAGTTGTTAAGTCAGCATTGGTAAAGCCCAGTCCATGACTGGTGTTGACATTTGCTACCACAGTTTCTAGCTGATTAACAGTGATCTCCTCTGGCACGTATGCTGCGTGCAAGACTTTCAGTAATGCATTCCTGTGAGCTTCAGAACACATCAACAGGGATAATATGGAGATCTTTGAGGGAGTTTGGTGAAGCTGATCCACCACCTTGTAATCACTTCTCTTTATAATCCTCATAAACTTGTCTACATCTTGTTCAAAGGATGTCTTCTGAGTTTCTTTGATAATCGGTTCTTCAAATACCACACTCTTTCCCTTTGCTTTGGCAGCAGCTTCTGCTTCGGCATTAGGTCTTTGAGTTTGTGAGGCGAAAAGGCGTCCGCTTCTGGTGAAGCTTCCGCCTCCCCATACATTACCAATCTGTGGAGAAGAAGTTGAAGAGTCCAAAGTGATTTTCTCCCCGTTGCAGTAGAGGTCAGAGCCATAATGCCAAGGTATGGCATTGCTGCTTTCAAATGGAACTGGTCCAGGTACCGTGATGGTAACTGGACTGACTGCTGCAGAGGAGGGTACTGAAATGGTGTGCGGATCGTAGTAGATGGTGACTAGTGACCTGGCAGGAGATGCCACTACTTGTTGTTGAAAATTGTTGTTTGGAGGAACATATGCTGGATCATAGTAAATGGTGACTGCTGAGATATCTTCATTAATTTCTGTTGGCGTTGTAGAAGATCCTGCTGAATAAATGGGTGTTGGTGTTGTAGAAGAGATGGTTGTTGACATCTAATTTGTTGAAGTAATTGACGGAGCCATTGTTGATGATATTGATGAATTGGTTGGAATGATTGTTGTTGCAGTTGTAGAAGAGTCAGGAATTGTTGTCAAAGGGATTGCTGGATTTGTAGGATCCGTTGTTGTGATCTGAAGTATACCACTTTTGATAAGACCATCTATGCCGCTTCTCAAGTTATCACACCCGTTGACCGAAATGTTACAATAGCCACAACCGAGCTCACACCCGGGGAACATCTGGCATTCTAGGAGCTGAGCTTTAATTTCTACCAGAGGTGTCCGAATCTGCCCAACACTGGTGATTAAGAAAGATGGCTTATCTTCCTCAATAGCATTAATTCTTGGTCCTCCATGATTGGGCATGGGATTCTTGTTGACATTTGGCGGGGGTGCAAAGTTGAGGGCTTTAGAATCTACCAGATCTTGCACCTTCATTTGTAAAGCCCTACATTTCTCTGTATTGTGGCCAGGTGCATTGGAATGGAAAGCACATCTTGCGTTGACATCGTAGTTTCTTGGAAGACTTGAAGGATCAGGAGGTGCCAATGTCCTTAACTCAACCAAGTTGAGCTTCAGGAGTTGTGGCAAAAAAGTGGCATAAGGCATAGGGATAGGGTCAATCACCCTATTTGCCTGTGATGGTATTTGCTGAAAGGGTCTTTGTTGTTGATTGCTGTTGTTGTTGTTGTTGTAGTTTCTCTGTGGCGGATACTGAACTTGTTGTTGATAGTGTGGTTGTTGTTGTGGTTGATATGCTGGTTGCTGAGGAATCGGAGCTGGAATAGTGACAACTGCTACTGATCTGTGGACATACTGAGGTCTGCATCTGTTGGCATGAATGGCATTTGTCTCACCGGTTCTTCTAGGTCCCACAAAAGGCTTTCTGGGATTACTCGACGAACTTGCACCATTATCAGAAATCTTACCCATCTTCAGAAGGCTTTCAATTCTTTCTCCAGCTATGACTACGTCAGCGAAGCTGGTGGAAGAAAAGGCAGCTAGCCTATCAATGTATGATCCTTGCAGAGTATTCATGAACATGTCGGCCATTTCTCTTTCCGACATGGGTGGCTGAACAGCAGCAGCAAGCTGTCTCCACCTCTTGGCATATTACCTGAAGCTTTCTCCGGAGGATTGAGACATTCCCATCAGAAGGGTTCTGTTAGGAGCCATGTCTAGATTGTATTGGTACTGTCTGATGAAAGCCTCAACTAGGTCCTTCCAGCACCTGATAGTAGATCTGGTCAAGTGAGAATACCACTCCCTTGAAGCCCCAGTCAAACTGTCTTCAAAGTAAAACATCCACAGTTTCTCATCCATGGTGTATGCCTTAAGTCTTCCCAGAAAAGACTGCAAGTGAATTCGCGGACAGGAAGTTCCATTGTACTTCTCGAAGCACGGGGGTTTAAACTTGTGGGGAATCCTTACCCCATCCACTAACCCCATGTCCATGACATCAAAACCCAAGGAGTTTTGAGACTCCAGAGATCTCAATTACTCATCAATTTCATCAAGCCTCCTATCATAGACTTCATCCCCAGCTCCCATCACAGTAAACTGCTCTTCTTGGGGATCTTTTTGTAGGACTCTTCCTCCAGTAGTATTTCCTTGCACAATACCCGGGATGTTGACTTCTGGGTGTAGATGAGGCCCATATATTGGTGGGTTAACATGAGGCCGACCCCTCTCATTGTTACTTGTTCCTCTAGTTCCCAGAGGAGGTTCTTCTGGGGTTTGCCTTTCCACCAATGCCCTCAATCTTTCTTGACTTTGAGCCAAGCCATTCATTACTTCCATGAACTGGGTCATTTGGTTTCTCATCTCTAGCCTTTTGTTAACCATCTGGGTTCTGACCTCTGTCAGCTCTTGCTGTACTTGGTCCATCTGGATACCAGGAAGGTTGTTGCGAGTAGGATATCTGTGTGGACGGTTGAGAGGGAACACCCGACGGCGAGCAATAATTCCTGAACCACAACAGAGTTAGTAACAAACAAAGCAAAAACCTACAAAACAAAACAAAAGTTAGTATGCAATGCAGTATGCTTATTTGTTTCCAAGGTATCCGGCTTGGCACTTGGTTTTGACCTTTCCAGACCCGGAGGAAGATGCTTTGATGTTGCTTGAGGGAAAGAAAACTTAATGAAACAAACTAACAAATACATTACAAATGGTGGATCATACATAGTTTGTTTTTACAACATATGCCCCTGAAGGGTCAAAATACAACACAAAAGAAAAGTACATGAAATGGAAATAACAACAAGCAAAGAAATCAAACGTTTAAGCCAAACTCATCCACCTTAACCTCCTTCAGAAGTGCTTCAGCTACAGGACCAGCCGGATGCTCCGTGATGTTTCTGATAAGAAGGTTCCTGGTGGCAATAGCAGCAGTCAGCTTCTTGTGCCTGTCTTGGTCCTTTGACCTCTTCACACCAGCCCTAAGCTTCAATTCCGAAATCTCCTTCCGGGCTGCTAGCAGAGCCTCCTGTTGTTTCTTCTCAATGGCCTCTAACTGCTCAATCCTGGCCTGAGTTCTCTTATCCTCTTGAGTGCGAGCTTCAGTGATCCTGACCCACCTAGCTTGACTTTCCTTCAGATAGAGATCAGTCATAGCCTTCTGAAACTGGGCCTCTTTACAGGCATTCTTCAAAATTTGTTCTCCTGCTCTTGATTTCTTGATGTAGTCTTCTGCTTTCTCAATCCTGGCTAGATGCTCCACCTTAAGCTTTTCTAACCTCTCAATGTCTAGACGACCATCACTCCTCTCCCAGAGGGTCTTCTTCAGAGCTTGAGACAGATTCTCATTCCTTTCCTTCAGCTTCTCAAATTCTTCCAGGCTGACAGTGGCTGGAGGTGGTATTGTGGATGGTTCAGGTGCATCCTCAATGGTGAAGGGCATTCCAGTAATCTGAGCTTTAGCATGAGACCAGTCATAGTACTGAGCGGAAGCAACATTATTGCACCTTCCAAGAATGGCCATCCCTTTAGTCTGGATGTTATCCCAAGCCCAGGATGCTTGTCTAACAACAGCTAGATTAGGCTTTATCTCACAATACAAGGTTTCAGCCAAGTCTTGCACCTTAGGAGGGTGAACCAAAGCATAGCCCAACTGTCTCTTAAACAGCAAAGGATTGTAGTTGATGCAACCCTTCACTCCTATCAGAGGTACATTGGGGAACTGTCCACAGCTAGTAATTATGTCCCTGCCTTTAGTGCTCTGGGTGCACCATCTGATGTCATCTGAAGTCAAAGCAATGAGTCTCCTAGCCCAATTCTTCTGTTGGTGAGGGTTCAAGAAAGCATCAGTCTTGGGCAAGTGTTTGAGCAGCCAGGTATGAAATAGAGGAGCACAGCACCTTACCAACCTCCCTTTCTGTTTCTCATTCCTTTGGTGAACAGAATAATAGAAATCTCCCAGCAAGGTGGGCACTGGGTTCCTCAAAAGGAAGAGATGAATAGAATTCTTGCTGATAAACTTGGGCTCATCTGCAAAAAGTATAACCCCATATATACTGAGGGCTAACAATGCACAAACTGCCTTCCATTCTCCCAAGGAGGCCTTCAGGATGGCCTGAGAAGTCAGAAAGTCCAAGTGCAAACCAGGGATTCCAGCCTTTGTAGTCATGTTCTGCTCAATCAGAATAGGTTCCAAATACAGTGCCTTTGCCACTTCTTCTTTGCTGGGAGAGGCCATCTCTGGGTTGAAGGGGATACCACCCCTGACAGGTACTCCAATCAAAGATGAAAACTCCTCCAACAGAGGTCCCAACTGAAAATTATGGAAAGTGAAGCATCTCAAAGGAGGATCATAGAACTGCAGGCATGTGTGGATCAAACTCCTCTGAGAGGGATCCAGATCCATAACCATATCAAGGATGCCTCCATAATGCTCTCTGAATAAAGGGATATGGTCTGGAGTGATAAGTGCCTGGACCTGTCTGATGCCAGCCAGCACAGGCTCAAAGAAATGGTATGAAATGTTGCTCTTCTTGGGTGCCATGACTGCTGATGAAGAGCTGAAAACAGATGCTGATGATGAAGACTGATACTAGAGATGAGCCACTGATAGTCTGAGGATGATGATGGAGGTAACTGAAGCAGGCAACTGATGAAGATGGTTGAAGCAGATAGCTGATGAACAGAGGTCTATGCAGATGAAGGGGTCAAAACCAAGCCAGATGTGATATGGATACCCTGAAAAACAAATAAGCAAATGTTAAATGATGCAATGATGATGTATGCAAATGATATGCAAGGGTTTGTGATCAAGCTGGATCTGATTACTGCCTTGGTATAAGTCCATGTATGTCCAAGAAGTCCAGATGGAGGTTCAGAAGTCCAGTAACCAAGGTGGGGGACTCAAATAAAGAGTCACATGTCCAGGGTTAAATCACAAGAACTGTCCAAAGTGAAGCATTCTTAAACAAAACAAGTATCAGGGTATGATGTGGCCAAGGGTTCCTGCAAACCTGTAAACAGCCCAACCCCCTCACAGGTGATGTTCTAAAACAAGGGTCCTCAGACTTGGATCAGTTATGAGAAGTGTAAACACTTCTAACCCGGAGGTACAGTGTTTACAATAACCATAAAAGATCCTCCTCTAATTCACCTCAGTTTCTGAAGGTCATAGTAAAGGTCATCCAGACTTAGCAGGCTTCCCAGATAGCTCTAGCACTATAGGAAATCTGTAGCACAGAGTTCTCAAGAAGAAACCCACATCTGAACCGTGTTTCATATTCCCGCACCAGACCGAAATGGAATGGGAAAGAACATGAACCACTCTAGCCTAGGTGTCACTCAGGTCCCAGGTATAGGACCTCAAACTCTCAGTAGAACCCCACCCATCAAGACAGAAAACAGATCCAGCCAGATAACAGTATGACAGTATGATGTATATAAAGCTATAAAGAAAGCAATAAATAACTGTACATAAAGCAGTAAACAAAATAAATATACAAACACAATTAGCACATAACACCCCAGTAAACACAAATCAAACAAGCGCTAGGAGGAACCCACAAAAAGAACCAGAAGCCCTGGTTACAGTATAAGGGTCCCCAGCAGAGTCACAAAGCTGTCGCTCCCGAAGATTTGCATCTCGGTACAAGCGCGAACGGTCGGCGAAAGGAGGAATGAGAACACACAGAAGTGAACTCAGAAAGACAATAGTCGCCAGCTAGGCATTTTTATCCCAGAGGAAAGGTAATGCAGCATAAACCTAGGAAGATATGGATAAGACGGTTGCGAACCAGAGAGACTGAGAAAGGGGGTTGGTTACAACCTGGGAAGGTATTAGCACCCAAATTGTCCGTCGTACTCGACGGGATCCACGCTTAAAAGATTTGTGTTTAAAAGGGGTAGTGTCAGTGCAATCTGTGTATAAAAGAGCTGGAAAAGGATGTACAAGTGTCAGTGTAAGAGAAGTGAAGTGTATAAGTGAAGTGTCAGTGTAAGAACAAGAATGAAATGCTCAAGATCATGAGGCTAGAAGAATAAAGCTGGAAAGAGGGGGAATATACAGAGACTTTTGTTCGATAACTGTTAAGTTATGCCTACGTATCCTCTCGTGCAATGAGGAAGTCAGAACACCGTAGTTCGACCCAAAGAGACTGAAAGATAAATTGACTTGTGAACTGCTTACTTGTCTATGCTCAAGTGTATGACCTGTCTGGCTCAGGTGCAAACTGTCTTGCATTAGACGGAAGAAGCGAGTTCTCGCTTGTGAGTGAATGAGATGAGAAAAGAATCCCGGAGGAAACGATTATTGTTTGTTTTTGAGCTTTCAGTCTTTTATTGCTTTTGAGAGTTTGTCATAAGTTAATGAGCTTAAGCCTAAACCAATGGGTTAGTAAACTCATCACATCTTCCCTCTGATTAGGGGTAATGAGAATACCTTAAGTGTGAAGTCAGCATCTCACACTTAATCACCATGGTGTAGGATTAAGATCATTAACCTACTTGTGATTAGTTAAATGTTTTTGTTGTTTTTGTTTAGTGTTGAGTAATGAGATTAAGCCATAATCAGGGATTAAACAGACTCATTACACCATCCTAATAGAAGGATAATAGATGAGAATGTTTAAGCTGAGGAAGACTCCTCAACTTAATCCATGATTAGGGATTAACCTCATGACAAAACAAAGCCTTTATTAGATGGATTTTAGTTAATGATAAGATGAAGAAGTGAGTTTTATGGTTTGTAAGACAACTTGAGGAGGACTTGTCCATTAACACTAGGGTTAGTCCTTCTTAACCAATTAAGGAAGAATTAGAACCCTAATGCAAGGCCCAAGTTACAAGCTTGATGTCTTAGTGATTTATTAAGTGAATTGATTAAAGGATTTAAACACATTAAGGGTTTAACACTTAGGATTAAAGTTATACACTCCATCCTAATAGAAGGATGCAGGCATAAGCTTAATCACAAAGCCTTAAAGCCTTTAGGGTTTAGTCCCTGATTATGAGATGAGAAGAGAAGACTCAAAGAGACACAAAGGTAAAAGCTAAGTGGGGGACTAAACAATCCTAAAAAGTTATCATGCTTGGAAGTCCTAGGGTTTGTGAGGTTTAAGAGAAAGATCTTCAAAGAACCACCAAGGAGGGAAGCAGATGAAAGGAGCAAAGAGAAGCAAAACAACTTGCTTCACTTAAGAAGACAAGTTGCTTGAAGAAAGAAGGTAAGAAGAACAAGAATGAGCAAGCTCAATCCAATACACATACAAAAATGCAGCAATGATGCATAAGAGAGATGAAAAGAGATTGTGAGAAGTGAAGGCAAATTCACTTCTCAAACAACTTACCACCTGAAATGTTAGCAAAAGAAATGAAATGCAATGCAAATGAGATGAGATGTGATGATACAAGACAAAGTCAGAAGCAAATACATGATGTTAATGATGCTAAAAGATGATTCAAACATGAGGCAAAGCATGAGGATGATCATACAAACATATGGATGCAAGAGAAGCATGCTTAGAACCATGAACATACATGAAAAGTTATGGAATGCAAAAGACACACAACATGGCAAATGTAAGATGCAATGATCAGACATGATTCTAATATGTCCTAAGATGTGTTATGAATCAAATGAATGCACAAAATGTCATGGCAAGTCATGGTATGCAAGCAAATGGAAGATGGATGCAAAGGAAGGCATGAATTAGGGTTATATGCAACATACAAAGCAAAAATCCAAAACCAGAAGCAAATGACATGATAAAAATTTGAAAATGCAATAAAAGGAACCCTAGACCTATACAAACTCACTGCCCAAAGGAGGGGATCCAACTCTTAACCTAGTGAGAGTTATGAATTTTCTAAGATTGCTAGGGTTTTAAGGTACCTTATCAAGAAAAATGCCAAACAAATAGGAAATGCAAGATCAATTCATGCCAATTTTATCCTATGAACTAAATGTTATGCAAGATGCAATGCAAAAAGAATCATTGTCCAATTCTCAATGGTTAGGCAGAAATGAATTTTTGAAGTTTGACACAAAATAATGCCTTGAAATGAAATTAAATTCAAAGAAAATTATCAAAAGGCATCAAAAACAAAAAAGAAATTTGGTTTGAGAGTTGGACAATGTTTCTAAATGTTTTTAAAGGTTACATGATTTTTTTGTGATTTTTAAATACCTAAAAGTATTTTTAATTAATTAATTTTCATTAATTAATTAAAAATAAACTTTTAAATGATTTAAAAATAATTTTTTATGCAAAAAATAAAAATAAAAATATTTTTGGTTTCTAAAAATTAATGAAAGGTTTGATAAAAAATTTCAGAATTTTTTGATGTTTTTTACTATTTTAAATTAAATGTACAAAACAAAACAAATAAAATGAAAATAAAAATGAATTTAATGAGAAAATAAGAAAGTCAAACAATCCAAAGGTCCAGATTCAAAATCAGGGGGGCGGGAATTGACTGCGCGCGCGTTTGGACGGCTCACATTCAAACTTACGTAATTAAGTCATTAGCCCTAATCCTAACCCTAATCACTTTCAGATGACCGGAACAGTGTTCCGGTCATTTTCTCCGGCAGGCTCCTCATTCAATCTCTCTTAATACGCCATGAAACTTCACAAATCTTTCCAGAATCACTCATTAAACATCATTAAACTTAAACCCCACCCCAAAATCCATTTATTTTCACTGAATCATAAGAATCAAAGCAAAAACCAATTCACGGGCAGAGTTTCAGACAAGCCATACATCCTCAAAACTCAATCATTTTCAAAAATAAAAGGTTCAGTGCATTCAGGGAAGCATGTAGATCATTTTAGAAACAAGAAATAAGAGTTCTGGAAAAATGAATTTCCATGGCTACCTGAATCGAAGCTTTCAACCCAAGAGCTTTTGGACCAGTTCCTTGCTTCCAATCAACTCCAATGAACCTCCTGAGAAGCTTGCAATGCTTGGTTGGAGTTTAAAATGGCTGGTTTGAGAGATTGCTTGAGTTATGTTCAAAGAGGGGCAGAAATCGTATTTGGTTTATGTGAGGTTTCAGGTTGTTTCAATGGTTGGTTTGTGGTCAGTGGAACATGCTGAGATCAATGGTGAAGTTTGTTTGTGTGTTTTATGCTTGTGCTGTGTGTTTCGAATGGTTTTGCATAAAAGGCATAAACTTGGAACTATGGCTATGAGAGAGCTTCAGCATGAAATGTTATGTGTTATGGCTTGCCTTTGGTCCACTTATCACTCATGGATAGGTCTGTGGAGTTGGTGTGGACTGTTGTGATTGGTATGGGTGTTTTGGCCAAAAAGTCAAAAGTGTTGTACTTGAGGTATGGGCAATGGTGTAGCTAGCTCATTGGCCTGTCCTTGCTCAGCTGAAGTTAAGGAGGTCCATGGAATTAGTTTTGAGATGATTCAGCAAGTTGCATGAAGTTTATGAGATGTTTTGCAAATTCCTCAAAGTTTGGCCATTTTGGAAATTCATGAGATTCAAGGCATCAAAATTCAATATTCTTGGGACAATTCTGATCTTTAGAGGTCATGTGAGTATGTTGTAATGAGTTTGTGCACATTTGAAGTCTTTAGAATGCTTGATCATACCATTTTGCAAAATGCCTCTTTGGTACAAAACTTGAAATTATGTGATTTTGGCCAACTTTGACAAGCCATAACTTTTGATCCAAAATGAATTAGAATGAGTTCTTGTACTTTTTGAAAAGGGAATGATCCATTCTACAACTTTCATGACCAAAGTTTTCTCATTTGAAGCATTTTTGAATCAAAAATCAAGGGTTGAAAAAGTTTCCCAAAATGGCAAGTTTCCATTACAAGTCATTTTCCCAAAAAGTCAACTTTGCAAATGGCTTGAAATCCTTCAATTTTGTGAACTTCTAACATCTTCTATGATCAAATAAAGATCATACATAATCAAAATGATGAAGAACACCCTTTGGTTGGGTCATTGGGGGCCTCAGATGCCCTGATTTTACACTGACTTGTTCAAAAAGTCAACTCTTGATCAGATGCCTTCCCCATGGAATTTCTTCATGAAAATTGATATGCATGATCCCTATACCATATATAGACCAATAGAAACAAGAATGACCAAAAAATTTGGAGTTATGGCCTTTGAAACCAAAACCCTAATTCTAGGTCATCTGTGCAGTCAAACCTGGCTCTGCCTCTATGCCAATCTCAGTTCTTGTGATTTTTTTGACATTCTTGACTTTGAGAGGATATAATATGATGCTTGGACATACATGGACCCCTTTGAAGTGATTTATGACCTTTGGAGTGGCTCAAATGGCTCTTGGATTGCTCAGATCACAAACCCTAGATGCAGATGACTTAGAAGCAATGCAGTGAAGCAAATATGCAATATAAGATGCTATGATTGAACTTATGCACATGGAAAGATCACAAGCCATGGTGTGAATGGGTGAGGGCAAATTTGGGGTGTTTACAATGTGAAGGATATGGACACATCAGAAATGAATGCCCTACCTATTTAAAAAGGCAGAAGAAAGGTCTCTCTGTAACCTGGTCTGATGAAGACTCAGGATGTGATTCAGAAGAAGAATCAGCAAAGCATATCACAGCTCTAGCTGGATTATGTGAATCTGAAAGTGGATCCAGTGATGAGGAGCTTACTTTTGAAGAGCTTGAACAATCATACAGAGAACTGGTTAAAAGGAGCACTGAAATATGATGGAGAGTATAAAGTAGAAGAAGCAGATTGAGACACTAAAGGATGAAAAAACAAGTGATCTAGAGATCATTGACACCTTGAAAAGTGAAGTAATCCTTATCAACTCCAAGTTGGAGCATATGTCCAAATCTGTTAGAATGCTGAACAATAACTCAAACACACTGGATGTTATTCTCAACAACAATAAGCATTCAGGGGATAGAACTGGACTGGGATTTAACAAAGTTCATAAGGTTGAGGCTAGCACCAGCAAAACTACTTCAAATTCCATAAAGTCAAACAAGATGTCCCAACAGATGCTTCAACATCATGAAAAGAACACAAAGCCAAACATAATGTTCCAACAGATGTCTCAACATCATGAAAAGAACATAATGAAGAAGAAGTATCAAAGATGGAGATGTCATCATTGTGGAAGGTTTGGACACATCAAACCTCATTGCTACAAGTTGCATGGATATCCAAGTCAGATGTATCAGCAACCTCCTAAGCAGAAGATAGAAGCTACAAAGAAAGTGTTGTATAAAAATCAAAGATATCAGCAACCCCCTAAGCAGAAGAAAGAGATCATCAAGAAAGTATGGGTACCTAAAGCTAGCCTTCATGCTGATCAAAGCTACATGTCCAAGAACAAGCTCAACAAACAACCTTGGAGCTCTAAAAATGAACACTACACAGGGCAGAGACATCAAAGGAAACCTCAATACAAATGGTCAAAGAAGAGTGTTGCATATATAGCTCATACATCTCTAAGAGTATCAGCTAAAGAAGACTGGTACTTTGACAGTGGATGCTCAAGGCACATGACTGGATTGAAGAATCTGCTAGTAGACTTAAAGTCATATTCATCCAGATATGTAACCTTTGGAGATGGAGCTAAAGGAGAAATCAAAGGAGTTGGGACCTTGGACTGTCCAGATGTACCAAGACTAGATGATGTGTTGCTGGTAAAAGGATTGACTGCTAACTTGATCAGTATAAGTCAATTATGTGATCAAGGTTACAGTGTAAACTTTACCAAAACTGAATGCATAGTGTCTAATAAAGAACAGAAGGTTGTCATGAGAGGAGCCAGATCTAAAGACAACTGTTATATGTGGGAACCTCAAGATTTCAGTCTCACTTCAACTTGTTCTTTAGCCAAAGAGGAAGAAGTGAAACTATGGCACCAAAGACTGGGTCATCTTCATTTCAGAGGTATAAAGAAAATTATATCTATGGAAGCTGTGAGAGGTATTCCCAAACTGAAGATTGATGATGGCAAAATATGTGGTGAATGTCAAATAGGCAAGCAAATCAAGATGTCCCATCCAAAGCTCCAACATCTGACAACTTCCAAAGTTTTAGAATTATTGCATATGGACCTTATGGGACCTATGCAGGTTGAGAGCCTTGGTGGTAAGAGGTATGCCTATGTGGTGGTTGATGACTTTTCAAGGTATACATGGATAAATTTTATCAAAGAAAAGTCTGATGTATTTGATGTATTTAAGGATTTATGCCAAAGAATACAAAGAGAAAAAGCAAGCTGTGTGGTCAGAATAAGAAGTGATCATGGAAAGGAGTTTGAGAATCAACAATTCTCAGATTTCTGTTCTTCAGAAGGAATCAATCATGAATACTCTTCACCTATTACTCCTCAACAGAATGGGATTGTTGAGAGGAAGAACAAAACTATCCAAGAATCAGCAAGAGCCATGATCCATGCTAAAAAGTTACCATTGTACTTCTGGGCTGAAGCTATGAACACAGCTTGTTACATTCATAATAGAGTCACTTTAAGGAAAGGAACCTTGTCCACAATCTATGAATCTGGAAGGGCAGAAAACCCATAGTTAAGTATTTCCATGTGTTTGGAAGTAACTGCTATATTCTGGCTGATAGGGAGCAAAGAAGAAAAATGGATCCTAAAAGTGATGAAGGGATTTTTCTTGGATATTCCATAAACAGCAGAGCCTATAGAGTATTTAATTCTAGAACCAAGGTTATCATGGAGTCCATAAATGTGATAATTGATGATGCCCCTACAGATGTTACAGATGATGTTGGAACATCTGCTGACAGTCAGACTGAAGCTGAATTAAAAAGTGATCATCATGACTTCACTCAAACTGAAGCAAGGACAGAACAATTCAGCAAACCTCCCTCCATCAGAATTCAGAAGGATCATCCCAAAGATTTAATAATTGGTGATCCCAACAGAGGTGTAAGCACTAGATCAAGAGAGGTGATTTCAGGTTCTTGTTTTGTTTCAAAAATAGAACCTAAAAACATCAAGGAAGCTCTTAATGATGAGTACTGGATTTGTGCTATGCAAGAAGAATTAGGTCAGTTCACAAGGAATGAAGTGTGGGATCTTGTTCCTAGACCTGATGACATAAATGTGATTGGAACTAAATGGGTGTATAAGAACAAGTCAAATGAGCAGGGAGTTATTACAAAGAACAAAGCTAGACTTGTAGCTCAAGGATACACACAAATTGAAGGAGTAGACTTTGATGAAACCTTTGCACCAGTAGCAAGGCTTGAATCAATCAGACTACTTTTAGGAATTGCTTGTATTATGAAGTTCAAGATATTTCAAATGGATGTGAAGAGTGCCTTTCTAAATGGATATCTTAATGAAGAGGTATATGTAGAACAACCTAAGGGATTTGTTGATCCAAGCAGTCCAAACCATGTGTACAAACTAAGGAAGCCCCTTTATGGACTGAAGCAAGCCCCAAGAGCATGGTATGAAAGGCTGACTACTTTTCTCACAAAACAAGGATACAGAAAAGGTGGAATAGACAAAACCTTGTTTGTGAAGGATGAAGAAGGAAATGTCATGATTGCTCAAATATATGTTGATGACATTGTCTTTGGTGGGATGTCAGACAGGATGGTTAAACATTTTGTCACTCAAATGGAATTTGAATTTGAGATGAGCCTAGTAGGAGAACTAACCTACTTTCTTGGACTGCAAATCAAGCAGATGGAAGATTCAATGTTCATATCCCAAAGCAAGTATGCCAAGAACACCGTGAAGAAGTTTGGGATGGATAGTGCAAGTCATAAAAGAACTCCTGCCCTCACTCACTTAAAGCTGACAAAGGATGACAAGGGTGAGAAGGTGGACCAAAGCCTATACAAAAGCATGATTGGAAGCTTATTATATCTGACTGCTAGCAGACCAGACATAGCCTTTGCAGTAGGTGTATGTGCAAGATATCAAGCTGATCCAAAAGTTAGCCATCTAAACCAAGTCAAGAGAATTCTGAAATATGTCAATGGTACTTGTGACTATGGCATAATGTACTCCCATGGATGTGAACCAATTCTCACTGGCTTCTGTGATGCTGATTGGGCTGGAAGTGCTGATGATAGAAAGAGCACATCAGGAGGATGCTTCTTCCTAGGAAACAATTTGATTTCTTGGTTCAGTAAGAAACAAAATTATGTTTCCTTATCCACTGTTGAAGCTGAATATATTGCAGCTGGTAGCAGTTGTTCACAGTTGGTTTGGATGAAGCAAATGCTCACAGAGTACAATGTCCCACAAGATGTCATGACATTGTACTGTGACAACTTAAGTTCTATTAATATATCAAAGAATCCTATCCAACATAGCAGGACCAAGCATATTGATATTAGGCATCATTTCATCAGATATCTTGTGGAAGAGAAAGTGATTTCATTGGAACATGTAGCTACAAATCTGCAATTGGCTGATATATTTACTAAAGCTTTGGATGCTACCCAATTTGAAAACCTAAGGGGTAAATTGGGGATCTGCTTATGTGAAGTTTAGCAGTTATGGAGATGTTCCAACATGTCATATGACATCGTGTGGCATGATCACCAGATGGCAACACCAGTCTGGTCAAGCACTTTGTGTATTCCACTCCTAAAAATTCTCCAAGTAACGGCTCTTATAAAAATATCAGCTTGATCTCAGCTATTCATCTTCTCATCATTCTCTCAAAACAACTTGCATGCTATAGCTGACTTTCAGAGATCATCAAACTCAATCAATCTTAACCTCTTCCTCCACCACATTCGAAAATGGCTCAACATCAAAACCCTAACCTCTCTGAAGAAATCCTCAACCAAGAAGATGTGGTACATGCAACCCCCATCTCTGTGGTACCCATGGATTCAACTCCAATAGACGAAATCAGAGGAAATGTTCCTCTTGCTCAAAAGCCAAGAACCCCTACTGTGAGAAGGGCAAAGGAACCTGTTTTTAGCAAAGCCAAAGGAATGCCTTCATCATCTAACACCACTCCAAAAGCCTCTGAATATGTGGATGATTCTATAAAGGAACTGGTAAACAGGATTTTGTCTGAGCAAAGAGTTGTGAGTGGTATATCTATCCCTCTGAACACCATGCCAGCTCCACAAGAAAAACAACAAAATCAGGTTGAAGAGGACACTCCTGCTCAACAGGATGTCCCAATAGATGTTGAAACATCTGAGGACCAGCAAAAGGGCTCCACTGTTGATGATGATGAAACATCTGAGGACCAGCAAAAGGCCTCCACTGATGGTGATGATGAAACATCTGAGGACCAACACAAGGCCTCCACTGATGATCAAGCCTCTGTTGATCCACCTGCTGAAGAGGAAACTGCTCAACCTCCTCCTGTTGTAAACATAGAGCATGATTCTGACACAGAAATCATTGCTTCTATGAACCCTAGCATAGCCAAAAGGCTTAGAACTAGGAAGGAAAAGAAGACTGCAGGACATGCAACTCCTGAGAAGAAGCAACCTACACCAAAGAAGGACAAAGCTAAAGTTGATTTTGGTCCTACCAAACAATGGAGCAAGGTGAATACACAGAAAAGGAAAGCTGTCACCCCTCCAGATTCAGATGTTGAAGAGGATGTCCCAACATCCCCACCAAAGAAGAAACCAGCACCTTCAAGGTCCTCAACTGCTGTTCCAGAAGCTCCTCTGGACAACATTTCATTCCATCATGTGTCAAGTGTGAGCAGATGGAAATTTGTCTACCAAAGAAGGGTAGCACTTGAAAGAGAGCTGAGCATCAATGCACTTGAGTGCACTGAGGTAATTGATCTCATCTCTTCTGTTGGCTTATTCAAAACAGTGTCAAACTTCTCTCCTTGCTATGAGCTGCTAGTCAAGGAATTTATTGTCAACCTTCAAGAGGACTATGCTGATGGTAAGTCAGCTGACTTCAGAAAGGTGTATGTAAGAGGGAGATGTGTGGAATTCTCTCCTAGGGTTATCAACCACTATCTAGGAAGAGAATCTGATGGACCCAATGAGCTGGGAAAGACAGATAACCAGGTGTGCAAGGTCATCACTGCTAATCAAGTCAAAACTTGGTCAGTCAAGGGGAAACTTTCTGTTAGCTTGCTGACAAGGAAGTATGCAATGCTGCATAGGATTGGCACTGCAAACTGGGTCCCTACCAACCATACCTCCTCAATAGCAACTGGATTGGTCAGGTTCATATATGCTGTAGGTACCCAAACAAAGCTGGACTTTGGGTCTTACATTTTTGATCAGACATTGAAACATGCTGGAACATCTGCAACAAAGCTGCTTATTGCCTTCCCTTCTTTGCTGTGTGGAATAATGCTTAGTCAATATCCAGGTATCCTCACTGAGAAGGACTCCATCTGCAAAAGAGAAAGTCCTCTGGCTTTCCACTACAAGTTGTTCTTAAGTCATCATGCAGCTGATGTTGAAGCTCCCTCTGGGACATCTGCTGGACCTTCATAGGAAAAGTCTCCAATATCAAAAGCTGCTTTGATTGCTGAGCTGAAGAACACCTGCAAAGAGCTGGATGCCAAGAAGCAGAAGCTTGAGGAGATTATCCAAAGGCTGGAGATTGAAGAGACTGCTCAGAAGGCTGCTGATTCTGATGAGGAAACTGAAGAAGAGGAAGACACTGAATATGAGGATTCTGAGTGAAGCTTGTATGTGAGGAATATGTAATGTCTGCTGCAGCATTGTATTTTGAATTTGAATTTGTAATTCTCTCTGTCATTGTAAAATTTGGCCCCAATTTATGTCTAACAAGGGGGAGAAGAGAACTGAACAGCAACAACAATGTATGATGCAGCTTACTGATTAATGAAAAAATGACTTTTGTTTGCTTCTGAACTAAAAGCTGTGTTTTTAATGAAAAATTTCTGTTGCAACAAGGCTGAACACATGTAGGTTTGAGGGGGAGTAAACTCACACATGACTTAACAGAAAAGAACTGATGTACTCTGATAAAAGAAACTCTGCTGCACTCTGATAAACCAGAAAAGTATGTTAGCCAAAAATTAGCCAAATGGGGAGTTTGTAGATGTTTAGAATTGGCAGAATTTTTGACCAACAAGAAGTGTTAAATTTAGTTCAGGATGTCACATCAGATGTTGTGACATTATCAAATAGAGTATAAGTAAATGAACTTGATGTCACACCAGATGTTGTGACATTGTATCAGTTAATGAAGCAAGTTCAGTTTACAGGATGTCACACCAGATGTTGTGACATTGTATCAGTACATGAAGTAAGTTCAGTTTTCAGGATGTCACACCAGATGTTGTGACATCTCAAACCTGCTACCAGAATTAATTAATGACTAACAGAACTGAGTAAATTCAGGGAAGTTATCTGGAATTAATTATGGATGGATAAAACAGAAGAAGGCGCATCTGTAGGGAGAATTGTTATATGACTTCAATATAATCAGAAGAACTGAATCACCTAGAATCAAGGAAGTAACAAACCCTAATTCAAGGTGATGGCAGCATGCGTATCAGGATTGGATAAACCTACAGAAAGCCCAAAATCCAAACACCTATTTAAGCAACTGAAACTCTCAAAATAGAGCACGAAATTAAGAAGACAAAATAGGGTGTTTGTGTTTTAATAGCAGGTTGTTAATTTGTACCACTTTATGAGCTTTTAAGCAAAAGTGTATTTGTGTCTTGATTGAAACTGTGAAGTAAGATCAAGCTATTTTGTTTGAAGTATGACTTCAATTTTATTAAACTTGTAAACAAATCACTGTGTGATTGAGGGGGAGTGAGTTGGTACTCATATCTAAGTTGTGTCTTAGGTAGAAATTGCCTTGGGTAAATATTAAGTGAAAGATTAAACTGAGTGGTTTAAGTCTAGAATTAATATTACTTATATTGGATTTCCTTCCTGGCTTGGTAGCCCCCAGATGTAAGTGTGGTTATACACTGAACTGGGTTAACAATTTCCTGTGTTGTTTAATTTTCCTGCACTTTAAGTTTTAGTCAAGTCTTCAAGTGTTTAAACATCTCATTCGACATCACACACCTGATCCCAGAATTTCAGTATGTATATGCTGAAATAAACATGATTGTGCATATGTTTATTTGGAATGTTGTGAAATGATTGGTATGTGTGAAGGACATACTTGCAGATATATATATATATATATATATATATATATATATATATATATATATATATATATATATATATATGCATGTTGATATGTATATATGTATGTGATTTATACATTGAATGTATATATGTGATTTAAACATAGCTTGTCGTATGTTTATGCGGAATGAATGTAAATGAAGAATAGACATAAATAATATAAGATTTATGTATATTGGTAAATGAAGATACATTGCGATGTATGTGGGTTATGTGAACATGGTTGGATATGATTTGTGTTATGTGAAAGAAATGGTGATAAGTATGCGTATAAGTATGATTTATGTTGTGTATGAATGATGTGTTATGGTGAGAATATGTTGATGTATATGTTATATGTTGAGATATATAATTATATGCAATATTATTATAATAATGTTTCTCACCCTTCTGTTGTTTTATGGTGCTCTACGAGGTATTGCAGATTAGGTGTGCCGGAGTCGTTTTTGTGAAGCTTGTCTTCATATCTTTAGGTCGGTCGGCTCTGATATGTAGCACCGGGTAGTTAGGTGGCCTTGTGCCTTTTGGGGATACATTTGTGTATGTATTCGTTGTGGATATGTTTTGTATAACATGATATATTTGTACGCTTCTAACTTGTTGATATATTTTGATAAATATATAAGTTGAAGTTGTTGATGATTTAAGTTTTCCGCTGTGCAATTTATAATTGAGATATGGGTGTAAGGATTGAAATTCCTTTGTGGGATAGCTACCCCATTGTTGCATATTTGTTTGAGCAGGTGTTGTATGTTTTAATTTCACGTAATGTGGCATGCTCCTTTTTATGCTTGATTTAAATTATACTCTGACGAAATTTTATCCATGCCTAAATGATTTAATGTATTATTTAGGGGTATAGAAAGGGGGTGTTACATTAAGTGGAATCAGAGTCATTGTTCGAGTCAGTTGTGTTTGTCTTGATGTTGTTGTGATTGAACTTTTGTTTAATCTTGTTGTTGTCTTTGGTAATGATCAGAATATGGCTGGTAGAAATGACAATGTGATGGATGCTGCTTTGGAAGCAATGGCTAGGGCGGTGCAGGGAGCACCGAATGTGAATGTGAATGATGAGTTCAGGAAGAATCAACCGCCGGTCTTCAAGGGGAGGTTTGATCCTGATGGTGCTCAGAACTGGTTGAAGGAAGTTGAGAGAATCTTCCGAGTGATGGATTGTGCTGAGGGGAGTAAGGTGAGGCTTGGTTCTCACATGCTGAAGGAAGAAGCCGATGATTGGTGGGTCGGTAGAAGTCAAACTCTTGAGGAGGAGGATGAAGAGATAACTTGTGAAGTTTTTCGTACTGAGTTCTTAGGGAAGTACTACCCTGAGAGTGTGAAAGGAAAGAAGGAGATGGAATTCCTTGAGCTAAAGCAAGGTAGTATGTCAGTGGTTGACTATACTGCTAAATTTGTGGAATTGGTTCAGTTTCATCCTCATTATGCTGCTGCTACTGCTGAGTTTTCTAAGTGCATTAAGTATGAGAATGGCTTGCGTCCTGAGATTAAGCAAGTTGTGGGATATCAGAGAATCAAAAGGTTTTCAGATTTGACTGAATGTTGTAGGATCTTTGAAGAGGATAGTAAAGCTCGTTCTACTCATTATAAGAGTGTGAATGAGAAGAGAGGGAAGCAACAGGTTCGAAGTGGACCTTATGTGACACCCGTTGATAAGGGAAATCATATGGGAAGCTTTGACAAGAGATCTAGTGGAGGGAGTTCTGGTCCCATGAAGTGTTACAAGTGTGGCACCTTGGGCCACAAGTCTTTTGAGTGTGGAAAGAATTTGGTGAAGTGTGCTAATTGTGGTGGTCTTGGACATGCTACGACCGAGTGTCGAAGAAGTGTGGTTAAGTGCTTTAATTATGGTGAAGTTGGCCACATTAGTACTAAGTGTACTAAGCCGAAGCAAGCTCAGGCGGGCGGAAAGGTGTTTGCATTAGCAGGGAAGGATACTACCAGTGCAGACTGTTTGATTAAAGGTACATGATTTATTAATAGTACGCCTTTAGTTACTATTATTGATATGGGAGCGACTCATTCGTTTATTTCTCTTGAGTGCGCTAAGCGTTTGAATTTGTTTATGTCTTCTTGGGGTGGTGAGATGGTTATTGAGACTCCTGCTTCAGGGTCGGTAACTACTTCTTTGGTGTGTGTAAGTTGTTCTTTGACCATGTTTGGTAAAGACTTTGTTTTGGATTTGGTTTTTTTGCCGTTGGAAGGTTTGGATGTAATCTTGGGTATGAACTGGTTGCGGTTTAATCGAGTTCATATAGATTGCTATCATAAGTTAGTGAATTTTCCTTCTTTGGATGATGAAGAAGAGAGTTTCCTATCCACGAAAGAGTTAAAGAAACTTTTAGTGGACGAATCTCAATTGTTTAGTTTGTTTGCATCGTGGTCAGTGGAAAGCGAAGTGGAGATAAGTAGGTTTCCAGTGGTGTGTGATTTTCCAGAAGTATTTCCGGACGATATTATGGATGTACCGCCGGAAAGAGAGGTTGAGTTTTCTATTGATCTAGTTCCGGGTACTAGACCGATTTCGATGGCACCGTATCGTATGTCAGCTTCAGAGTTGGTAGAATTGAAAAAGCAATTGAATGATTTGTTGGACAAGAGGTTTGTTAGGCCGAGTGTTTCTCCTTGGGGTGCACCAGTATTGTTAGTAAAGAAGAAGGACGGAAGCATGCGGTTATGTATTGATTATCGAAAGTTGAATAAGGTGAAAATTAAGAACAAGTATCCACTTCCAAGGATTGATGATTTGATGGAGCAGTTGGTTGGTGCGCGTGTGTTTAGTAAGATTGATTTGAGATCAGGATATCACCAAATTCGTGTGAAAGAGGAGGATATTCAAAAGACGGCTTTTAGGACACATGAGTAATTTGAGTATTCATCCGGGAGCGAATAAGATGTATCAAGATTTGAAGAAGATCTTTTGGTGGTTTGGATTGAAGAGAGATGTGGCTCATTTTGTGTATGCGTGTTTGACTTGTCAGAAGTCGAAGGTGGAACATCAAAAGCCTAGTGGTTTGATGCAACCGTTGGATATTCCGGAATGGAAATGGGATAGTATATCGTTGGATTTTGTTACAGGTTTTCTGAATACGCAAAGAGGTCATAATGTTATTTGGGTGATTGTGGATAGGCTTACTAAATCTGCTCACTTTATTCTGATGGATATTAGTTATTCTTTGGAGAAACTAGCCGAGATTTATGTTTCTGTGATTGTGAAGTTACATGGAGTTCCTAAGAGTATTGTATCGGATAGAGATCCTAGATTTACATCGAGGTTTTGGGAAAGTTTGCAAAAGGCTTTGGGTTCTAAGCTAAGATTGAGTTAGGCTTACCATTCGTAAACGGACGGTCAAACCGAGAGGACGATTCAATCGTTAGAGGATTTGTTGCGTGCTTGTGTGCTAGAACAAGGTGGCGTTTGGGATAGTTATTTAGCGTTGATTGAGTTCACCTATAATAACAGTTTTCATTCGAGTATTGGTATGTGTAACACGGTGGGAGAACTGACTTTAGTTAAATGTTGCGGATAGCAAGAGTCGCCACCGACTTTTATTTTATCCAAAGGAAAGGCATAAAAGAACAGGAAAGACCTTTTAAAAGATTTTTGGGTCCGGGGGGTAGGTTATATAAAGGGAAGGTGTTAGCACCCTTTACATCCATGGTTATCCATGGGCTCTTAGTTACTTAGCTCACTTTAAAATGTTTTTGAAAATGTGAAGTGTGTGAATAGAAATTTTCTTAAGTGTTTATAATGACCCATGTACGGATGCGTATAAACCTTTGTTTTGAAAATTTTTGTTTGAAATTGTGAAGTGTTTGAAAAGTTTGAAGAGTGAGCAAGTAACTATGAGGAACCTACCCTAAGTTTTAAGTCTTTTCTGTTCTTGAATCCTTTAAATGGTAAGACTATCCCTATTATTAAGGAATAGGTAGTCATTACCTTGGATGTGAGGGACAAGTAAGGGTCATCTGTTAATGTAGGCAACTGTGGGGTGTATTAAGCAATTTTGGAGGGACTGTCATCTTTATTCGGAAGGGACAAGATCATTACGAAGGCAACATTCGAAAGGGACTTGATCTTTTATTTGTTAAGGGACTAGATGACTTTATTTTGAGGGACTTTTTGCTTTATACACCCTACTTGACCTTTTGTAATAGGCAACATGAGAGGTATCCCTAAGGAAGTGAGATGGCGATCAAAGATCGACTTACGTGTGTGAGTGTATAATTTAATATTTATCTTTTGAATTAAGTGATCTAAATTAATTTTAAATAAACATACATGTTACACTCCCTATTTACTAACCATAGCATAAAATAAATAATAAACATTATAAAATATTACATCCAGGAGCAATTACAATAATAATAATAAAAACAATTTAAATAAATAAGCAAAATAGTAAATAATAATAATAAAAATTGGGTTAGTGAAAATAATAATAATAATAAAAATAATACTAAATTAAATGGGGTTAGTAATAATCATATAAACATAATTAATAATAATAATGAAATAAACAAGGATATTATAATAAACAAAATTTTTAAAGGTTAATAAGAAAATATGAACAATTATATTAATTATTATAGAATTTGAAGTTATAGGTAAATTATAAAATTAAATCAATTATGAACATATTATGAAAACAAATTATAATTATAAAAATTAAATTAGCAATTTTAACATATTTTTAAACATATAATAAAATTATTTACATGCAAAAATTAAGTTCTAAACAAATTATATCATATTATCATATTAAGAATTCTAATTTTTAAACATATATAAAAAAAATGTAAATTATAAACAATGTATACATTAATAAAAATTAAATTAAGAATTATAATTAAATTATGAAGATAATATATACAAATAATAATATTAAATAAATAAGAGAAGAAAAAATTAGGGTTTTAAAAATTATTAAGATTAATTAGGGTTTAATAAGAATTAGGGTTTTATATACAAAAAATGTTAAATATTAAATATTAATCTAATTATATAAATAAATTACATATATACATATTAATAATAAAAAAACAATTTGTTTTGGAAAATATTATTAGAATTTATATTTATGAAAATATATTAAGATTTTATTAAATTAAGATTTTAATTAATTAATAAGTAAAACAAACAAGAAAACAAAAAGAAAAAGGAAACTTACCTGGCTGGGAATTGAACTCAGCACCTCTGGCTTGCAAACACTCAGGCCAGCAACACCTACCACCAGGCCAACGCGCGCGCAGGTACCAAAGGAGAGGTTGAATTGCTTTTGTTGTGTTATTCCTGAAAAATCATAAAAAAGAAAACAAAGCAAAAGGCCTGGGGGGATCGAACCCAGGACCTTCAAGCAATCACACAAACACGTTAACCATTCCAGCTGGGAGAGCGCACCTGATATTAATCTCACCACAATACATAATATATAATGTTTAACAATTAAAATGGAAAAACAATAAAAACTGGTTGGAGCCAGGATTCGAACTCCAGCCCTCCAACAATACACGCGCATGCTTCACCACTGGGACAAGCACAAGCTTGTGATATAAAATAGAAACAAAACATAAAAATATTAAAACCAATTTCAAATTTCAGTTTGCGCACGCTGAGTCTTCTTCTTCCTTGGGATTTCGCAGGTTTTCCTGCGAAATTTCCTGGGAAATTTCCTGGGACTTTTCCTGCGCACAAACCCTGCAAATTTCGTATCACCATAAACATGTACAGTTTTACCAAATTGATCACATTTTCGTGATCCCCAGACATCATACAGTTCAATTACAGTCTTAGAATTAATTTATGTTAGCTAAATCAAAAGATCCCAAATTCAAACCAAGAACCCTAGCCATGGCAACTTGCGGTTTAGGGTTTAGTTCTTCAATTCTTTTATCCAGAAACCATCTAGGTATCACAACAAACACTATTAACAACACAAAAACCATTTATAACAGTCAAATAAACAGAATCGAAAATTGAAAAAAAATGAATAATATGAATTCGGTTTATGCAATTCATGAGGTTTTGGATGCAAATGAGGATTGGGATCGCATTAGAGATGTTCAAGGAGTGTGTTTGAACCTTTAGAATGCTTTGATATCTCTTCCAACCAAGAAACCGAATTTGAAGTTTTGTGAGGTTTTTTGAAATTTGCAAACTTACACTTTGGAGCTGGAATTCGTGGGCAATGAGTAGGGTTCAGTCATATACTTATAGAGTGATGAATTTAGGTTAAAAAACTTGGTCATTGTGTGAGAGATTTGATTGGAAAAGATTCAAAAAGATTAGGCCTTAAAAATCAAATATCCTTGTATGAACACCTTCTATTTTAGGCAAATCAACATGATTCTCTTACCACTTTGATACCAATCACTTTATGAATTTCTAGAAGCTCAATCCTTTTTAAATCTTTGACTTTTATATTTTATTTTAATTTAAAATGATTTTTAATGAATTAAATCAAAATAAATAAAAATAAAATGATAAAAAATCTGATTTTTATAGACTTGGGTCGTGCATGAGGTCATAGTATGGATTGGGTCATCATATGGCAAGCCCATTTAGAAAAAAAATGGTTTTAACCCTCCATTTTCATCATAAACCAACCAAACATTTCCCAACTTTGCAAGGGCACACATCCTTCAATTTTAATGCTATGAGGGTGTTCTTGGACATTTTGGAAATCTTGAAGATTCCTCTAACCAACCCCACTGGTTTCATGTCCATATCATTTACCATTCTCAAGTTATGCCCTTTTGAAGTTGTTGACTTTTTGTTGACTTTCAAAAGGACCTATAATGTCTTAGCTCATACCTTCCAAATGAAGCATTTTTGGGCTTGGCTTGTGAGACACAAAGTTGTAGAGAATTCAATTTCCTTCAAAATGAGCTTTGGATGGAGACTTGGTGATGAAGCATGTGAAAGTTATGGCTGGTCAAAGTTCAGTTGACTTTTACTAAGGAAACCCTAATTTAGAAACTCCTGATTCTTGATGATCTGAAATCTCCTTGATGAATCATGATCAACCCTTGATCAAATGATGAATTTTACTTCATATACTTGATGTTGACAAAAAATCATGAAGTTTGACTTTGGTTTGACCACAGTTGACCTCAGTTTGACTTTTTAACTGCTTTGACTGATTTTGACCTATCTGATCATCTGACTGAGCAAACCTTTGAGAAAAGTCTTGAAACTTGTCATGGGGGTTCTTACACACATATAAGATGTTATGAAGCTCACTTGAAGTCTTGGAAGTTCACTTAGCCTGATTAAAGTCAAAACCCTAGTTTTGGATGCACTGCTTAGGAGGTGTATTGTCTGAGGGAATTGTCAACTCTTCTGACCAATTGTGAACTTTGTGAACCTTGTGAACCATCATAAGATGTCTTGTGAACCTTGTGAACCTCATGGGAGGTCTTGTGAACCTCATGGGAGGTCTTGTGAACCTTGTGAACCTCATAAAGTGTCTTGTAGACTTCATGAACCTCATGAAAGGTCTTGTAAGTATTGTGAATTTTGTGAACCTTGTGAACCTCATAAAGTGACTTGTAGACTCCATGAACCTCATGAAAGGTCTTGTAAGTGTTTTGAATCTTGTGAACCTTGTGAACCTCATAAAGTGACTTGTAGACTTCATGAACTTCATGAAAGTTCTTGTGAACCTTGTGAACCTTCTTAGCACACAAAGTCTTGTATTGTGAGGGCAAATTTTGGGGTGCAATAGCTGCTCCTGTTCAATTTTCTGAAACCTGAGGGGTTAGATTGGTATATTTTCCAGTCGTGACCTGGAAGGTTGAAGGGGATTGAACACAAAAGCCCAAAAATTTGCACTCACCGGTGCGTAGAGTGATACTGATGACTAGTTGAATATGCTTGAGTGGGTTTAAAGATGCCACTTGGAGAAAAATTCTTCAGATACATTTCTTGGAGGATAAAGCAGTCCAAAATATGAAGGTATGATGATAGCTTTCAGGAAGATCAACAACGTCTCGAGGTAATAATATGCTTTCAGAAAGATAAACAACGTTCTGAGGTAATAATATGCTTTCAGAAAGATAAACAACGTTTTGAGGTAATAATATGCTTTCAGGAGGATAACAACGTCCTGAGGAAGTGGTAACCTTTGGGAAGATAACAACGGCCCAAGGTAATAATATGCTTTCAGGAGTATAAACAACTTCCTGAGGAAGTGATGATAGCTTTCAGGAAGATAAACAACGTCCCGAGGAGATAATATGCTTTCAGGAGGATAACAACGTCCTGAGGAGGTACTATGCTTTCAGAAAGATGAACAACGTTCTGAGGTATAAGAAGCTTTCAGGAGGATAAAGCAGTCCTGAGGGAATGATATGCTTTCAGGAGGATAACAACGTCCTGAGGTATAGGAAGCTTTCAGGAGGATAAAGCAGTCCTGAGGGAATGATAACTTTCAGGAGGATAAAGCAGTCCTGATAGTCACAAGTTGTTGATGAAGTCTGTCTGCTGGAGAATTAACCTGAAAACAAGGTAGCATTATATATGGTAGTATTAGTTTATGCATTATGTATGCATGTATAATATGATGCACTTAAGTAATGTATTATGCATCCATGGATATGTATGTTATGGTATGATGTAAATGATGTATGTATGACATGTTGCTGCCCGAAGCATCTGGATATCTTCGTATAACAACTGCTGGCCAGGGAAAATAAATCCCGATTCGTTGTCGAAGAATATGAGGAACTCATTCCCGTCTTGTTTGATAATATATTATACATAACCTCCCGTCTGCTGGGGATAGCAAGGTATACATAACCTCCCGTCTTCGTTCGATAGTAGAGTATATATAACCTCCCGTCTGCTGGGGATAGCAAGGTATACATAACCTCCCGTCTTCGTTTGATAGTAGGGTATATATAACCTCCCGTCTTCGTTCGTCGTACTCCTATTGGAAAGTAAATTCCCGAATACCCGTATGAGGATAAAAGAGATGGATATAAATTCCAGGGGAGATGTGACTTTATGAAGATGGATTTTTCCTACTGAGGGTTTGTAGCTGTTTTGTAGAGATGCACCGGCGAAGCTTCATTGAAATCCTTCCCTTGTTCGTCCTTAGTAAATACTATTACTGCATTTTTTTATGCATTTCTGGTAAACATCAATCATATTAAGCATACATGCATTTCTGGTAAACATCAATCATATTCAAAAGCATACATACATTCAAACACAACCAATGGACGTTTTGCTTATGTAAATAGGGTAAAAGTAAATCAGGATTCAAAAATGGAATTTTATTTATATCAAAGAGTGACCTATACATAGGTAAGTTTGTACAAGGAGACATAAACCCTAGTAAGAGGATTTTGTCATAAAGTTTTTATAAAACAAAGAAAATCAGCAATGTGGGAAATAATCCTATTGAGTTTCAATTCTACTATTGACATTATCTTCAAGTATCTCATCTTCTTCTGTTGAGACGAAAACGATTGGATTGAGCTTTATCTGTTCAAACTTGAGTAAGTAACACAACTAGTTGCAGTTTCATGGGTGATCCAAACGAGACATAGTCATACGCTTTAATCCCTAACTTTTGCCTGGATTGCCCTTTCAGGTTTTCAATCCACCGGGATACCCTTTTTTGCCCAAGCCGCCTTTTCAGGTTTTCGACTTGCCGGGTGTACATCTTTTTATATATATCCCTAATTTTTGCCCAAACCCTTTTGGTTTGCCGGGATGCCCTTATTTTTGCCTAGGCCTGTCAACCTAGCGGGTCTCTTTTCATGCGTAGTATTTTTTAACTATGTCTGCGTTTACAGGCTGTGGGAAGTCTTCACCATCCATAGTAGTAAGTATCATGGCACCTCCTGAAAACATTGTCTTGACTACAAATGGTCCCTCATACGTAGGAGTCCACTTGCCCCTAGGATCACCCTGTGGTAATATGATACGCTTGATTACCAAGTCACCGGCCTGATATATCTTTGGCTTAACCTTCTTATTAAAAGCTTTGATCATTCGTTTCTGATACATCTGGCCATGACAAACTGATGCTAACCTTTTCTCATCAATCAAATTTATCTGGTCAAGTCGAGTCTGAATCCATTCATCTTCATCCAAGCCTGCATCCTTCATAATTCTTAAGGAGGGAATCTGAACTTCAATGGGCAGAACTGCTTCCATACCATAGACTAAGGAGAATGGGGTTGCCCCTGTTGAAGTACGTATTGTGGTACGATAACCATGAAGAGCAAATGGTAACATCTCATGCCAATCTTTGTAAGTAACAGTCATCTTCTGTACAATCTTCTTAATGTTCTTATTAGCAGCTTCAACTGCCCCATTCATCTTTGGACGATACGGAGAAGAGTTGTAATGCCTAATCTTGAACTGCGTGCAGAGATCAGTAATCATAGTGTTGTTCAGATTAGAGCCATTGTCAGTAATAATCCTTTCAGGGATGCCATACCTACATATGAGATTATTCTTAATGAATCGAGCCACAACATTCTTAGTAACAGATGCAAATGAAGCTGCCTCTACCCACTTAGTAAAGTAATCAATAGCAACCAGGATGAAACGATGTCCATTAGAAGCAGTAGGCTTGATCTCACCAATCATATCAATGCCCACATGGCAAAAGGCCAAGGAGCAGTCAACACATTCAAGGGTGATGGAGGTATATGTACTTTATCAGCATAAATTTGACACTTGTGACAAGTTCTGGAGTGTTGATAGCAATCAGCTTCCATGGTAGACCAATAGTAACCTGCTCTCAATATCTTCTTTGCCATAGTATGACCACTAGAATGAGTGCCAAAGGTCCCATCATGCATATCTTCCATAATCTCAGTTGCTTCTTTCTTATCCACACAACGAAGCATTGTTGAATCATGATTGCGCTTGTACAAAATCCCATTACTCAAAAAGAACTTAGCAGAAAACCTTCTCAGAAATTTCCTATCTTTGACAGATGCCCCTTCAGGGAACTCCTGAGCTTCAAGATATCTTTTCACTTCATAGAACCAAGGCTTCTCTCCTGCTTCTTCAGTGTCAATCTCATTGCAGTATGCAGGCTTCTCAAATCTATTAATAGTAATCTTGGGAGCTTCATCATCCTAGCTGATCTCAAACATAGATGCCATGGTAGCTAATGCATCTGCCAACTGATTCTCTCTCCGTGGAATATGTCCAAAGGTAATCTCTTTAAAATGTGGGATCAGAGACAACACATGCTCTCTGTAAGGAATGAGGTTATCATGCTTGGTATCCCAATCTCCTTTGATCTGACTAACTACCAGGGCTGAATCTCCATACACGTCAAGGAACTGAATCTTCATATCAATAGTAGTTTTAATACCCAGGATACATGCCTCATACTCAGCCATGTTATTGGTACAATAGAAACAAAGTCTGGCAGTAATCGGGGTATGAAAACCTTCAGGGGAACTAATCACAACACCAACACCATTACCAAGTGCATTAGAGGCACCATCAAAAACCATAGTCCATCGGGATCCTTGTTCAGGTCCGTCATATTGTCCAGGTTCTTTGGTAATAATCATAATGTCTTCGTCAGGGAACTCAAAACTCATTGACTGGTAATCATCCACTGCCTGATGAGCCAAATGATCTGCCACAACACTTCCTTTAATAGCCTTCTGAGTAGTATACTGTATATCATATTCTGTCAAGATCATTTGCCATCTTGCAATTCTTCCGGATAGAGCAGGTTTCTCAAATATGTACTTGATTGGATCCATCTTTGAAATCAACAAGGTCGTATGGGTCAATATATAATGTCTTAGTCGGCGAGCAGCCCATGCTAAAGCGCAGCAAGTTTTCTCGAGCAGTGAATATCTTGTTTCACAGTCGGTAAACTTTTTGCTAAGGTAGTATATTGCCTGCTCTTTTCGACCAGACTCGTCATGTTGCCCCAATACACACCCCATTGAATTGTCTAACACTGTTAAGTACATAATCAAGGGTCTTCCATCAACTGGTGGCATCAAAATTGGTGGTTCCAGCAGATATCTCTTGATTTCATCAAAGGCAGTTTGGCACTCATCATTCCATTCCATCACCTGGTCTTTCTTCAACAACTTGAAGATTGGCTCACAGATGGCAGTTAATTGGGAAATAAATCTTGCAATGTAATTCAATCGTCCCAAGAAACCTCTAACCTCCTTCTCAGTACGGGGAGCAGGCATCTCTCGTATAGCTTTCACTTTTGCAGGATCCACTTCAATACCTTTTCCACTGACAATGAAACCCAGGAGTTTACCAGATCTAACTCCAAAAGTACACTTGTTTGGGTTCAATCTCAACTTGTATTTCTTCAACCTCTCAAACAATTTATGCAAATGATCAAGATGTTGCTCTTCATTCTGGGACCTGGCTATCATATCACCCACATATACCTCTATCTCATGATGTACCATATCATGAAACAAAGCCACCATAGCACGCTGATATGTTGCCCCTGCATTCTTCAAACCAAATGGCATCACTTTATAACAAAAAGTGCCCCACTGTGTAACAAATGTTGTCTTCTCCATGTCTTCAGGAGCCATCTTGATTTGATTGTAACCAGAGAAACCATCCATAAAAGAGAATACCTTATGCTGAGCAGTGTTGTCTACCAGAACATCAATATGAGGAAGCGGAAAGTCATCTTTGGGGCTGGCCTTGTTCAAATCCCTGTAGTCTACACACATACGTACCTTACCATCTTTCTTAGGAACTGGTACCACATTTGCAACCCACTGAGGATAAGAAGTCACAGCTAAGAACCCTGCATCAAACTGTTTCATTACCTCTGCTTTGATCTTTTCTGACATCTCAGGACGCATACGACGAACCTTCTGCTTCTTTGGACGACAATCTTCTTTTACTGGTAAATGGTGAACTACAATGTTTGTATCCAACCTTGGCATATCTTCATAAGACCAAGCAAAGATCTCCACATAGTCACGTAACATCTGAATCAATCTGCTCTTGACACTATCCTCTAAATCAGCCCCTATCTTGACTTCCTTCCTGTTTTCTTCAGTTCCCAGATTCACAACTTCGACTGGCTCTTCATGTGGCTGTATAGCTTTCTCTTCTTGTTGTAACAACCTAGCAAGCTCTACAGGTACTTCACAATCGTCCTCATTTCCGTCTTCAGTTTGATAGATCGGATTCTCGAAATTATAATTGTCAATAGTAGAACTGTTATCAACAGGATCCAGAGTGGATGAGGATCTGCATTTTAGTGATGTGGGTGTGTGTAAGAACACATAGCTGATAAAACAGAAAATAAAAGAAGAGAAAGACAAGGAACACAATAATTACGAAAACGAAACGTCCACTGATTTTTATTGAATGAAGTATGCAAATGAAATGACATCCCGTAACAAGCACACCATTGTGCCTCGGGCAAGGCACAAGGCTTAAGAGTTCAATTGTTCAAGAAATTACAAACTTAAAAAGCAACAACACAGTAATAGTATTTACTCCTGACTAAAGGAGATAGGGATAACATCTTCAGCTTTCCAATTATTGAGTCCAGCACCCACAGTAGGAAAGATCCAAGCATCCAGATTGTAGTCTTCATCATAGTCTCCCACAACATTGATCTGATCTTTCATAACCCCTTGATTGGTGATACGAACAGCACGAGCACGACGAACAGCCTTTTGGGACTCTGCAGTGAAACCCAAACCAAATTTGTCAGACTTGTATGGGATATCAGGAAGCTGACCCCAAATAGTAAAACCACCTTCATCCACTACAGCTCTAGCATCTTTGAGGGAGGCCATTGTTGGAGGTACTCTGGTGACCACAGGAACTTTCTTGACAACCGGAGGAGCTACATAATCATTAACAATCCAAGGAACCACTTCAAATGTCTGACACGGAGTTTCAACGTATTCACCTTCCACTTCCAGATACTTGAAGGTGTTCACATGACTAACAAAATACTCTTCCTCTCCATAGACAGTAATAACTTTTCCTTCCACCGGATATCTTAGCTTCTGATGTAATGTAGAGGTTACAACACCTGCCCCATGGATCCAGGGACGACCAAGCAGACAAGAGTACGAAGGACGAATATCCATCACATAAAATGTAGCATTAAAAATCTGAGAACCAACTTTGATGGGCAGGTCAATTTCTCCATGCACCACTCTCCTCGAACCATCAAAAGCCTTCACTACTATACTACTGGGCTTCAGCACAGCATCTTCAGGACTCAACTTATTCAGGACTTCTTTGGGAAACACATTTAGTGAGGAACCATTGTCTATCAATACATGTGACAGGGTAGTGCCCCTGCATTCAATTGAGATATGCAGAGCCCTGTTATGATCCCTCTTGGCAGGGGTAAAATCAGCATCAGAAAACCCTAACCCATTATCATAAGTCAGGTGGGCAACACAATTCTCAAACTGGTCAACAGAAATTGCATTGGGTACAAGAGCAGTCTTCAGAAACTTGATCAAAGCTTTGGCATGAGCCTCAGAACATAACAATAAAGACAGCATAGAAATCTTGGAGGGAGTATGCCCCAACTGATCAACAATGTCATAATCACTCTTACGAATGATTTTCAATACTTCTTCCATCTGCTTAGCAAGGTCATCAGCAGCTGGCACATCAGTAGGTACTGGTTCAATAACATGACCTTTGCCCCGAGCATCAGTGGTAGAGGTAGCAGCAGGAGTAACTGCATTCTTGGAAGTCACTGGAGGAGAGAAGACTCTTCCACTTCGTGTGATCTTACTTGACCCAGCAATATTATCAATATCAACAGGCACATCAGCTAAGGGTTCCTGCTTAACACCATGGATATAAACATCAGACCCATAATGCCAAGGCACAGCTTTGTCAGACGTATACGGAATAGGACCAGGAGTGGTAATGACCATAGGAGCCACTCTAGCTTCAGCAACAATCTTCACAGGGCCTTCAGCAGTAATCTTAATTGGACCCTTATGAGTGATTTTAACAGGTCCCTTTGAAGTGATCCTTACCGGTACTTTATCAACCATGTTAACCTCTTCAGTCTTCCTACCTTTAGTAATATGATCCACCATACTTTCTACAGACGATGGAGTCCTCTCAAACACTATGGTATACTTATCCATGAGACGTTGAATTCCATCTCTCAATCTCCAGCAACTATCCGGCTTATAGGTACAATACAAACAATCTTCACGACAACCTGGAAAGAACCCAGCTTGCACTAACTTCTTCTTGATAACAGACAATGGTGTGGTCAACTCTGCAACTGAATAGATATGTAAATCTTCATCAATGGCATTGACAGTCTTCTCATGATTTGGCATGGGAGCAGTAATCACATTTGGAGTACCCGGAGGGTCAAACTCAATTTCTCCAGCCTCGATCATATCTTGAATTTTGTTCTTCAAGACCCAGCAACTATTAGTATCATGTCCCTGACAATTCGAATGATATGCACATCGTGCATTGGGATTGTACCTGGGAGAGGTAACATTAGGATTCTGAGGAGCCTCTTTCAGAGTGATAAGTTCAGCCTTCAACAAGTGTTGCAATGCTTGGGCCATTGACATGTTGATCTTAGTGAACTGCCTTCTAGCCCTCTGTTGGTTGCCCTGTGGCTGTTCTGGTGTTGTAGGTGTTGGATTTGAAATATGAACTACACTCACAGACTGATGCCTTCTATTACGATCAGGTTGACCATAAACAGCATTGGATTCTTTCTTCCCAGTGGGAGGCTTCTTTGCAGCACCTGATGAAGAAGTACCCACCTGGATTTTACCACTCTTTATACCATTTTCCACGCGCTCTCCTGTCATTATCAACTCAGTGAAGCCAGATGATGAGCTTCCAATGAGATGACTGTAAAACGGACCATTCAGCGTACACATGAACATATCAACCAATTCCCTGTCAGTTAAAGGGGGTTGAACTCTTCCAGCTAAATCTCTCCACTTCTGAGCATACTCCTTGAAACTTTCTTTGGCACCCATAGACATGCTTTGCAGCTGCATGCGAGTGGGAGCTAAGTCAGCATTGTATTGATACTGCTTATAGAAAGCTTCAGCAAGATCATTCCAATCCCTGATGTTGACACTTTCCAATTGATAATAGCACTCCAACTGAGCTCCAGATAAGCTCTCTTGGAAAAAATGGATCCACAACTTCTTATCAGCAGTGTGAGGTTGGATTCTTCTGACATAAGACCTCAGATGCAGCTTGGGACAAGAGACCCCATCATAAACAACAAAGGTAGGAACCTTGAAACCAATGGGTATGACTACCCCAGATATCAGACTCAAATCTTCAAAATCCAGCCTAGAAGATTTCTGCAACTCCATAGCATCCATTCTATCCACCAGCATCTTGAATTTGTCTTCATTAGGCTCATGATAGTAATTAGCCTCAGAATCAGAGTCCCCCATAGTGTTATGGAGACTGCCTCCCTCTTTTTCAGACTCTTCAGAATCATAGTCTTCAACTGGTTCTTTGGTCTTGGCAAGACCTTTGAACCTTTTTCCCATGTTGATCAGGACACCTGACCTTCTAGTCTTCTTAGTCTTCTTGGCCAGCAGTGTCTTCAATTCATCCTGCCCCTTGGTCAGGTTCAGGATCAGCTCTTGGAACTGTGCATTTTGTGCCTGGAGATCCTTAACTGTTTGTTCAAGAGCCATTGCTGAAATAAACAGCGAGAAGATGAGAAACCTGTGCACAATTATAAACCTGTGATGCAATGAAATGATATGTGAATGCATATGCAATGTTTTCAAGGACCGCAGGATTTAAATTTGCTTAAACAAACAAGAAAGTAAACTTTTATTAGTAATAAATTTGTTTTGCCTCTTGGGCTTACAGAAAATGAAATGAAATAACCACAAGAGATGGGGTTTTAAGTCTCCCATGGACGTTTCCTCTTTGTGTTGAGGTATGAGTTGAGATTCTGTTCCTCGTGAAGTTGCTTTGTTAGTTCCAGGATTCTTTCTTGGCTTGCTTTGTAATGAGCCTCGACAGTATCCCTTTGTTCCTTCAACTGGACCCAGGATCTCTGTAAGTCTTCCATGTCAGTAGGCATGTCTGGGTGAAGGATGGTATAAGAAGTATCTCCTTCAGCAACAGGTTCCATGGTAACTGGAAGGATAGCAGGATATGGAATCATGAGAGTTTGAGCACGAGATCGTACCCATCTGAGATAAGCTTCCATAGGAATAGTGTACTTAGGCTCTAAAGTCTTGCTGTCAACCTTGTTCACTTTTCCCCATGCTCGTATGAATCTCTGACGGTAACCTTGAAGATCTTTGTCGTAGTCAAACACAATGCCCTGAATCAACATGTCATGTGGGCCATCATTCCGAGCGTAACCAAACTGTCGTAAAGCTAGAGAGGGGTTGTAGGTGATGCCTCCTCTTATGCCTAGAAGTGGCACATTAGGAAACTCCCCACAACGATCAATGATAGTGACATTCTCCATAGATCTGGAGCACCAATGGATATCTGAATGCGAGAGTAACATGATCCTTTTGGACCACCTGAACCCTTGCTCATTCTTCATTACTGAGCGAGGAAGGTGAGAAATAAACCACCTAGAAAGCAAAGGTACGCAGCACATCAAAGTTCCTCTTGCCCTTGTAGTACGGGTGTGAAGAGAATGCATGATGTCTCCAAGCAATGTAGGCACTGGATTGTGACTCAGGAATATGTTGATGGCATGAACGTCTATGAACTGATCTGGATTGGGGAACAATACTAAGCCATAAATCAGCAAGGCTAAGATCTCCTCAAAAGCATCATAGCTCATGGCCTTCAAGAACACCTGAGCTTTCTCTATCAACACCTTGGCAAGAATACCCTTAACCCCGCTTCTCGTTTCTAGAACAATGTCAGACTTCTTCAGATGTAGAGCTGCAGCAATAACCTCTGGTTTAAGCTCCTTCTCCAAGCCTGTGAAGGGTTTCTGATCAAGAACATGTATACCCAGAAGTTTAGAGAATTCTTCCATTGTAGGAACCAGCTGATAGTCGGGGAATGTGAAGCAATGGTGCTTAGGATCAAAGAACTGAAATAGAACACTCATCATGTCTTCATCGAACCCTGAAGTGACTAGATCCAATAGGTGACCATGTCTCTTGATGAACTGGGAATGATCAGACACTTGAGAAACCAACTCTTTAAGCTTAGCAGGTATGCCCACAAAGTTGATCCTGATGGTGTTTCTACGAGCAGAAGCCATAACCTGCAACAAAGAACAAAGATAAATCCTTTGGTCCTTGAAATGGTTAGTGAAAATGCTATGCTTATGATGCATGATGATGCTATGATGTTATGCTCAATCACAAACATGTGGCACACACAAACAAGTCACACAATAGCCTTAGGTTTAGAGGCTTGCATGAGGTTTAAAGGTAAATACCTTCCCCTGAAGTTTAGTTGGTTCATCCTGTCCTATAAAGTAACCAGGTTCTAAGGGATCTCAATATCATTGATCCTTCACAAGGGTGGTTGTTCAGAAGGCAACTTACTTGCCAACCAAAACCCTCCAAGTTTAGAATCTCAATGAGCGTAGTATCGAGTATCAACCAACTTCAGTCTTCACCAAAGCCGGTTATCTCACTACTTTTCTAAAGGCCAAGATGGGATAACTAGGGTACTAAAAGTTAGTTAGTGCATTGACAACATATGGCAGCCTCATATTATCCTCAACTTGACTTAAGGAACATAAGCACCAACCAAGAAGTCACACTAACTATGGCCACCAGATCAACCATATCGGTATACGCCGTACAGTTTCCTTGGTCTATTGCCATTTACCTAAGGTACACTAGATCCGGGTTAGGATCTTTCACACATAAGAGCATCCAACAGATGAGTATAAAGCAAACAAGGCAAACAATTTAAAGTGATCTAATTCCTAAGGGTACCCCTCTTTAATATTAAGTCCCTAGCAGAGTCGCCAGTTCTGTAACACGGTGGGAGAACTGACTTTAGTTAAATGTTGCGGATAGCAAGAGTCGCCACCGACTTTTATTTTATCCAAAGGAAAGGCATAAAAGAACAGGAAAGACCTTTTAAAAGATTTTTGGGTCCGGGGGGTAGGTTATATAAAGGGAAGGTGTTAGCACCCTTTACATCCATGGTTATCCATGGGCTCTTAGTTACTTAGCTCACTTTAAAATGTTTTTGAAAATGTGAAGTGTGTGAATAGAAATTTTCTTAAGTGTTTATAATGACCCATGTACGGATGCGTATAAACCTTTGTTTTGAAAATTTTTGTTTGAAATTGTGAAGTGTTTGAAAAGTTTGAAGAGTGAGCAAGTAACTATGAGGAACCTACCCTAAGTTTTAAGTCTTTTCTGTTCTTGAATCCTTTAAATGGTAAGACTATCCCTATTATTAAGGAATAGGTAGTCATTACCTTGGATGTGAGGGACAAGTAAGGGTCATCTGTTAATGTAGGCAACTGTGGGGTGTATTAAGCAATTTTGGAGAGACTGTCATCTTTATTCGGAAGGGACAAGATCATTACGAAGGCAACATTCGAAAGGTACTTGATCTTTTATTTGTTAAGGGACTAGATGACTTTATTTTGAGAGACTTTTTGCTTTATACACCCTACTTGACCTTTTGTAATAGGCAACATGAGAGGTATCCCTAAGGAAGTGAGATGGCAATCAAAGATCGACTTACGTGTGTGAGTGTATAATTTAATATTTATCTTTTGAATTAAGTGATCTAAATTAATTTTAAATAAACATACATGTTACACTCCCTATTTACTAACCATAGCATAAAATAAATAATAAACATTATAAAATATTACATCCAGGAGCAATTACAATAATAATAATAATAACAATTTAAATAAATAAGCAAAATAGTAAATAATAATAATAAAAATTGGGTTAGTGAAAATAATAATAATAATAAAAATAATACTAAATTAAATGGGGTTAGTAATAATCATATAAACATAATTAATAATAATAATGAAATAAACAAGGATATTATAATAAACAAAATTTTTAAAGGTTAATAAGAAAATATGAACAATTATATTAATTATTATAGAATTTGAAGTTATAGGTAAATTATAAAATTAAATCAATTATGAACATATTATGAAAATAAATTATAATTACAAAAATTAAATTAGCAATTTTAACATATTTTTAAACATATAATAAAATTATTTACATGCAAAAATTAAGTTCTAAACAAATTATATCATATTATCATATTAAGAATTCTAATTTTTAAACATATATAAAAAAAATGTAAATTATAAACAATTTATACATTAATAAAAATTAAATTAAGAATTATAATTAAATTATGAAGATAATATATACAAATAATAATATTAAATAAATAAGAGAAGAAAAAATTAGGGTTTTAAAAATTATTAAGATTAATTAGGGTTTAATAAGAATTAGGGTTTCATATACAAAAAATGTTAAATATTAAATATTAATCTAATTATATAAATAAATTACATATATACATATTAATAATAAAAAAACAATTTGTTTTGGAAAATATTATTAGAATTTATATTTATGAAAATATATTAAGATTTTATTAAATTAAGATTTTAATTAATTAATAAGTAAAACAAACAAGAAAACAAAAAGAAAAAGGAAACTTACCTGGCTGGGAATTGAACTCAGCACCTCTGGCTTGCAAACACTCAGGCCAGCAACACCTACCACCAGGCCAACGCGCGCGCAGGTACCAAAGGAGAGGTTGAATTGCTTTTGTTGTGTTATTCCTGAAAAATCATAAAAAAGAAAACAAAGCAAAAGGCCTGGGGGGATCGAACCCAGGACCTTCAAGCAATCACACAAACACGTTAACCATTCCAGCTGGGAGAGCGCACCTGATATTAATCTCACCACAATACATAATATATAATGTTTAACAATTAAAATGGAAAAACAATAAAAATTGGTTGGAGCCAGGATTCGAACTCCAGCCCTCCAACAATACACGCGCATGCTTCACCACTGGGACAAGCACAAGCTTGTGATATAAAATAGAAACAAAACATAAAAATATTAAAACCAATTTCAAATTTCAGTTTGCGCGCGCTGAGTCTTCTTCTTCCTTGGGATTTCGCAGGTTTTCCTGCGAAATTTCCTGGGACTTTTCCTGCGCACAAACCCTGCAAATTTCGTATCACCATAAACATGTACAGTTTTACCAAATTGATCACATTTTCGTGATCCCCAGACATCATACAGTTCAATTACAGTCTTAGAATTAATTTATGTTAGCTAAATCAAAAGATCCCAAATTCAAACCAAGAACCCTAGCCATGGCAACTTGCGGTTTAGGGTTTAGTTCTTCAATTCTTTTATCCAGAAACCATCTAGGCATCACAACAAACACTATTAACAACACAAAAACCATTTATAACAGTCAAATAAACAGAATCGAAAATTGAAAAAAAATGAATAATATGAATTCGGTTTATGCAATTCATGAGGTTTTGGATGCAAATGAGGATTGAGATCGCATTAGAGATGTTCAAGGAGTGTGTTTGAACCTTTAGAATGCTTTGATATCTCTTCCAACCAAGAAACCGAATTTGAAGTTTTGTGAGGTTTTTTGAAATTTGCAAACTTACACTTTGGAGCTGGAATTCGTGGGCAATGAGTAGGGTTCAGTCATATACTTATAGAGTGATGAATTTAGGTTAAAAAACTTGGTCATTGTGTGAGAGATTTGATTGGAAAAGATTCAAAAAGATTAGGCCTTAAAAATCAAATATCCTTGTATGAACACCTTCTATTTTAGGCAAATCAACATGATTCTCTTACCACTTTGATACCAATCACTTTTATGAATTTCTAGAAGCTCAATCCTTTTTAAATCTTTGACTTTTATATTTTATTTTAATTTAAAATGATTTTTAATGAATTAAATCAAAATAAATAAAAATAAAATGATAAAAAATCTGATTTTTATAGACTTGGGTCGTGCATGAGGTCATAGTATGGATTGGGTCATCATATGGCAAGCCCATTTAGAAAAAATTGGTTTTAACCCTCCATTTTCTTCATAAACCAACCAAAAATTTCCCAACTTTGCAAGGGCACACACATCCTTCAATTTTAATGCTATGAGGGTGTTCTTGTACATTTTGGAAATCTTTAAGAGTCCTCTAACCAACCCCACTGGTTTCATGTCCATATCATTTACCATTCTCAAGTTATGCCCTTTTGAAGTTGTTGACTTTTTGTTGACTTTCAAAAGGACCTATAATGTCTTAGCTCATACCTTCCAAATGAAGCATTTTTGGGCTTGGCTTGTGAGACACAAAGTTGTAGATAATTCAATTTCCTTAAAAATGAGATTTGGATGGAGACTTGGTGATGAAGCATGTGAAAGTTATGGCTGGTCAAAGTTCAGTTGACTTTTACTGAGGAAACCCTAATTTAGAAACTCCTGATTCTTGATGATCTGAAATCTCCTTGATGAATCATGATCAACCCTTGATCAAATGATGAATTTTACTTCATATACTTGATGTTGACAAAAAATCATGAAGTTTGACTTTGGTTTGACCACAGTTGACCTCAGTTTGACTTTTTAACTGCTTTGACTGATTTTGACCTATCTGATCATCTGACTGAGCAAACCTTTGAGAAAAGTCTTGAAACTTGTCATGGGGGTTCTTACACACATATAAGATGTTATGAAGCTCACTTGAAGTATTGGAAGTTCACGTAGCCTGATTAAAGTCAAAACCCTAGTTTTGGATGCACTGCTTATGAGGTGTATTGTCTGAGGGAATTGTCAACTCTTCTGACCAATTGTGAACTTTGTGAACCTTGTGAACCATCATAAGATGTATTGTGAACCTTGTGAACCTCATGGGAGGTCTTGTGAACCTTGTGAACCTCATGGGAGGTCTTGTGAACCTTGTGAACCTCATAAAGTGTCTTGTAGACTTCATGAACCTCATGAAAGGTCTTGTAAGTATTGTGAATTCTGTGAACCTTGTGAACCTCATAAAGTGACTTGTAGACTCCATGAACCTCATGAAAGGTCTTGTAAGTGTTGTGAATCTTGTGAACCTTGTGAACCTCATAAAGTGACTTGTAGACTTCATGAACTTCATGAAAGGTCTTGTGAACCTTGTGAACCTTCTTAGCACACAAAGTCTTGTATTGTGAGGGCAAATTTTGGGGTGCAACAGTATGGCACCATTTGAGGCTTTATATGGTCGGAGATGTCGAACACCTTTGTGTTGGCATGAAACCGGAGAGAGAACGGTAGTTGGACCGGAGATGGTACAACAAACGACGGAAAAGGTGAGGTTTATTCGGGAGAAGATGAGAGCTTCTCAGAGTAGGAAAAAGAGTTATCATGATAAGAGACGGAAGGATCTTGAGTTTCAAGAAGGCGACCATGTGTTTTTGAGAGTTACACCGATTACGGGTGTGGGTCGTGCTTTGAAGTCGAAGAAGTTGACTTCTCGTTTTATTGGTCCGTATCAGATTACTGCAAGAGTGGGTGTTGTGGCTTATCGTGTGGCGTTGCCCCCGAACCTTTCGAATTTGCATGATGTGTTCCATGTTTCGCAACTTCGGAAGTATGTTCCGGATCCGTCACATGTTATTCCTATGGACGAGGTTGAGATGAGAGATAACCTTACGGTGGAAGCTTTGCCGGTTAGAATTTTGGATCGTGAGTTCAAGAGGTTAAGAGGCAAGGATATTGCGCTTGTGAAGGTAGCGTGGGGAGGCGCTGCGGAAGGCAACATGACTTGGGAATTGGAAAGTGGGATGCGCGAGTCGTATCCGGAGTTGTTTGAATCAGGTAATATTTTCAAGGACGAAAATTTCTAAAGTGGGGGAGAGTTGTAACGCCCCGATTCGATAATTCCCATTTTTGTTGGAGTCTTTTATTTTAATTGAATAATTATTATTTTGTTTGTGAAATTAATATGATGATAAGATATGTTGATGAATTAATGGGATATATTGTGTTGTGAAATTTTACCGTTTTGTGGATTTCCGGGTAAAATTGGATAAGAGGGTATTTTAGACTTTTGTTAATTAATTATAAGTTAGAATTAGTAGAATTGGTATTTTTGTGAGAGAAATGATATTTGGTTGGAAAGAGTAGAAAATAGAAATAATAAGAGTAAGAATAGAATTAGAGAGAAAAGAGTATAAGTTGTGAGAAAGGGAAAGAAAGGGAAAGATAGAAAGAAAAAAAGAAGATAGAAAGAGGAGAGAAAGAGGAAAGAAGAGAAAAGAGAGAAAAGTTGGAAAAGCTTCAAGATTGCTCCAAGGAATCGGAATAATCGGGTAAGGGTGATAAGCATTGTTATCTTAATCTTGTGTATGATTATGTATGTGTTTGATTAGTTGAGTTTTGGTTTTGATGAGAGTTAGAGAAGATGAATAGTTAGGGTTTTAGTGAAAATGTGAGAAATTGGTAGATTAATCGGTTAGAAATCGTTATAATCGAAGTATGATGTTAGATATATGTTATTAAGCATGTTTGCTTGAGTTTTGGTGGATTTTTGGAAGGGAAGAGTTGACTGTTCGCAGCTGGTGTGTTGCTGAAATCGCAATGGTCGCTCAGCGAGCTACCCCTCGCTCAGCGAAAGTTCCGGGGCGATTTTCGCTCAGCGAGCAAGAGGGCGCTCAGTGAGCCTGTAGGTTTTGAGGGATTATGTGTTTTAATCTGTAGCTTGAGTTCCGGGTATTCGTTTTTAGCGATCCTTATATCAATTCGAGGCTAAAAACATGTAGAATCCATTGATGCTAAGAAGAGTAATTTTTAACCGACTTTTACCCGACTTTTCCGATAAAACATAAATGAGTTAATTATGGAAATGTGGGTTTGTTATAATGTTGTGTCCATTGGGCAAGTGATTACTATGCTTAAATTGTATGCATATGTATGTTAATGGTATGTGTTGAATGCATAACTATATTGTGAATATGTATGCATTTTCAAGAATGTTGTGTGTCATTTAGCATGTAAGCATAATTTATGCATTCTTGTGATGTGGGATTCTTTATGAATCCGTTGTAGCATCGTGTGCTCATGTGGAGTATGAGCGATGACTACAACAAGATCGTTTGCCCATGTGGGGTGTGAGCGATCAGATTGTGTGCTCATGTGGGGTGTGAGCAATCCAGAAACATCGTGTGTCCGTGTGGGGTGTGAGCAATGGGTGATTTATTCACATTGATTGTGTGCCCGTGTGGGGTGTGAGCAATCAGATTGTGTGCCAGTGTGGGGTGTGAGCAATCCTGAAACATTGTGTGCCCATGTGGGGTGTGAGCAGTGGGGAACATCGTGTGCCCGACGGGGAGTTACTTTAGGTAACAGGCGATGATTCTATTTGGTTCCTGAGTGAACTTGCTGAATATTGAGTCAGTACCGCATTGCATCTGCATAGAGTCGTATGTCGGTCTCTATGAGTTGCATTTTATACATTGTATGTATATGCTGAAATAAACATGATTGTGCATATGTTTATTTGGAATGTTGTGAAATGATTGGTATGTGTGAAGGACATACTTGCAGATATATATATATATATATATATATATATATATATATATATATATATATATATATATATATATATATATATATATATATATGCATGTTGATATGTATATATGTATGTGATTTTATACATTGTATGTATATGCTGAAATAAACATGATTGTGCATATGTTTATTTGGAATGTTGTGAAATGACTGGTATGTGTGGACATACTTGCAGATATATATATATATATATATATATATATATATATATATATATATATATATATATATATATATATATATATATATATATATATATATATATATATATATATATATATATATATATATATATATATACATTGAATGTATATGTGTGATTTAAACATAGCTTGTCGTATGTTTATGCGGAATGAATGTAAATGAAGAATAGACATAAATAATATAAGATTTATGTGTATTGGTAAATGAAGATACATTGCGATGTATGTGGGTTATGTGAACATGGTTGGATATGATTTGTGTTATGTGAAAGAAATGGTGATAAGTATGCGTATAAGTATGCTTTATGTTGTGTATGAATGATGTGTTGTGGTGAGAATATGTTGATGTATATGTTATATGTTGAGATATATATTTATATGCAATATTATTATGATAATGTTTCTCACCCTTCTGTTGTTTTATGGTGCTCTACGAGGCATTGCAGATTAGGTGTGCCGGAGTCGTTTTTGTGAAGCTTGTCTTCATATCTTTTGGTTGGTCGGCTCTGATATGTAGCACCGGGTAGCTAGGTGGCCTTGTGCCTTTTGGGGATACATTTGTATATGTATTCGTTGTGGATATGTTTTTGTATAACATGATATATTTGTACGCTTCTAACTTGTAGATATATTTTGATAAATATATAAGTTGAAGTTGTTGATGATTTAAGTTTTCCGCTGTGCAATTTATAATTGAGATATGGGTGTAAGGATTGAAATTCCTTTGTTGGATAGCTACCCCATTGTTGCATATCTGTTTGAGCAGGTGGTGTATGTTTTAATTTCACGTAATGTGGCATGCTCCTTTTTATGCTTGATTTAAATTATACTCTGACGAAATTTTATTTATGTCTAAATGATTTAATGTATTATTTGGGGGTATAGAAAGGGGGTGTTACAGTCATCACCGTGTCATGATATGCATCAGCATCCTCATTTTCCACATCCAGATTATCATTTTCTCCATAACCATGGCTTTGTATGATAATCACGATGGTCCTTCACCTTGTTATCGATGGTCCATCACCTTGTTATTTTGATGCTCCTCACCCCCTTCCATTATAATTTGTTTTTCATGATCTTTAACTTTTTTGGTGTTCCTAGGCTTTGTTTTTCATTATCTTTAACTATTTTAAGTGTTCCTAGCCTTGAGGTCCTTTTTGTCTTTATTTGGTGCATTGAATTCTAAACTTTGCCCTAGCAGAGAGCTAAACATTTTTAAAAGAATTTAATTAGAATGCACTAACAGTATAAAGAAATTTTACACCGTCAGTGAATCACAGCCGTTAAATTTTTATAGATGTTTGACTTTTTCTTTAATCACATAAAATATCAATTGTGAATAGTTGTGATGTAGTGATCGTGTAAAATATTTTACATATTTTACATTGTCAGTACATAACAATTATTCACTTTTTAAATTGCTATTTTTTTGGTTAAGTTATGTTTAAGGTGTTTATGGAGTGTATTAAGTTTGGGGGAATTTGGATTTAAAGTAATTTTTAATCTGCTAAAATAATCTTTTGATGTATTTTGAATTTGGGTTTTGTATTAATTTTGAACTATGATTTGTATAACTATGTTAAAACAAGCCACTAACAAGCCAGTAGACGGTATCTAGTTTCTATTTTTCTTATCTTTATTTTCTTCCTGTTTTTCTTCACAAATTCCTTTAAAAAAAAAAATAGGAAAAAAAAAGAAAAAAGTGATACTTCATTTCATATGAAGACAACTATTTTTTTTTAATAGAAAAAAAAAACGTAATTCTCTGTACCAGAGGTCGCAAGTTTCTAGTTCCACCAACCCTACCCATATATCATAATATCACTCAACTAAATAAATTAAAACCTGCATTTGTCACCATGAAACTCAAAAATCTGCTCTCTAACTTGAGATTGAATTAAAAACAAAAACAAACAAAAATTACAGCACAAGATATACCATGTTATTGCCGCTTCCTCCTATCAAAAATATACAATACCAATTGTGTCACCTCTATTGGTTTCTTGTTCAAATAAGACAGCAGCAGCAGCGGCAGACAAACTCCAAAAAGAAAGAATTATGTTGTTGATGATAACCCTCCACCACTTCAACTCCTCTTTTTTCTTAAAGACAAATCTACAGTAACAGCATAAAGTAACTACATACAGAGACATATATGAAGTTACAAAAAATAATCTGGTGTCTTTCGTGTTGTGTCAGGCTCAATTTGCCTCGGAGCTGGATCAAACTGCAGAAAATTCTGCTCCATATTCTCCCCAATTTCCAGAATTGCAGCCATATTCCCACATCGGTAGCAATAATTTGGAGCACTAAAAACAGTCACCACATTCTTCTCCTAAAAGAGTAATCAATACAACAGTCAATAGAGTGTAATAGGAGTTATCCTAAAAACAGGTATCCCTTTTCCAAAAAAAAAAAACAGGTATCCTTTTAATGTTAGGTCAGTCACCTGGCACCAATTGTATCCTTCCATCACGAGCTGATGAGCTCTAGATATCAGTGAGAGACCATTTGTATGATTGAACTGGGCAGCTATATCCTGTCCAAATGTATATCCAGCACCGCGTGGAGATATTCCCCAACCACAACGATCATCGGGGTCAGACCACAAGAGATCACACATTGGTCCTTCATGCGGAACCTATATTGCACAAGCACAGTTTTTCACTTGTCAAGCAAGATATCCAGTTAACTTCTACAGCACTGTTTACACAAATTAAATTCTAGTTGATCGAATGATGAGACATCCAAAGAACCTAGAGCAACTTGCAAAACTGAAACAAATACTTAATAGTTGATTCCACCAAAAAAGAAAGAAAAATGAAGAGTTCTCATACCATGCTTTAGGGGATATCTTTAACTCAAGCATGCTTTGCATAAAATGTTCTTAGAATCAAGATAATTAGAATTTTAAGATCTTGCGAGTTAAAATATCCATTATATATTACTTCTCGTGCCATGCATTAGGGGGGTAGGGGATATCTTTAACACGAGCATGCTTTGAATAAAATGTTAATAATTATAATTGTAAGATCTTGCCAATTACAATATCAATTTAGTAACACACAAACCTCCTGTATGCGATCCAAGGCGCGGATATTATCCAGTGTATCCAAAGATGGTGAGAGCCCTCCATGCAAACAGAAAATCTACAATGAAAATGGATGTTAGACACTGGTTAAAATAAGTCAGAGAAACATTTTTGAACATGTTTAAGCTCAAACCTGACTCTCAATGAGGGCGGTCAGAGGTAAATAATCAAACAAGTCAGTGAAGAATTTCCAGACATTGGCATTTCCATACTTTCTTAAGCATTCATCGTAGAAGCCATACCTGAAAGCAGGTAAAGGATATGATTGAAATGATAAGAAAACAAATATACAACTCTTAATATTAAAAATAATATATAAAAAAATAAAGAAATAAATAAAACTTCTTTCATGTTTCTTATGTTCAAAGATTAAGTTTTTATCTTTTCCAAATTTATATCCTCCCAAACCAATAATAAATTGGCATTCACAAACATAAATCACATAATTCGCATCTACACTCTAAACATTGCACATTCACTCATACACATAACAACCTAGATGTAATGTTTCACTTATGCACCCCATGGTGCCATTGGAGTATAGTCACTACACACTTAACAACTCTTTCACTAAAGTGTAAAAAATGACTAAAACTAAATCCACAGCATCACTTAGAATAGTGAGAAAGATATAGAAAAATAAGAATGTCATACAATGATTACAATAATCAAGTTGTGGCTCCTAACCTAACCACCATTGAATTTTGCAATGAGATAGATGAAGCAAATGATAGGCAAAGTTCTATAACACCGACCCAATGAATAGAGAAATTGGAGATGCTCATCATTAACCTATTCTTAAACTTCAAGCAGGTATTATTATGAAACTTCAGCTTTTTTTAGGTCCATTTTTAATTGTTTTAGGTCCATTGAAACTTCAGCTTAAACATGATAATTTTTTCATACACGGATATCACTGAATAATTCAAGAAGAAAGAGTTCTTACACTTGAGTAATTTGACGGGTCTCGTGATTTCCCCTGAGAATTGTAATTCTATCTCTATAACGTACTTTCAGTGCCACCAAAAGTGAAACAGTCTCCACTGAATAGTACCCACGATCTGCATAAATTTAGCCAGCATTATTACAAGAATGTAGTGGCTCCCACAGATGCAAAGATTCTAATCAGAACATAATTAAAAGGAGTATGCCAATAAAAGGATGACTATGGCCAAAGTTGGCACCTTATTAAATTTGAATCTTGTAACATCCTCACATATTGAAGTTATTAAATTTCGTAACCTTCCCTCAAAACAACACGTTATAATAAAACTAATATATTATACCTCAGTGCAGACAGAACAATCACTTATGTCTTTTTTATGCTATCAGAAAATTTCGTCAAAGTATAGACACAATGACAATTGACATTAGGAACCTTAACTTCACTCTGACATTTATCCTATAAAATCATCTCATAGAAGTTTCATGTTCATTGTCCATCAACCGTTCAATGAACAATATTTCCCTTCTGTTATCACTCATCACTCTTATAACTCATGAGCTTAAAATATTAAGAAAATCACAACTAGCAACATTGTTTACATTTATTCAATTTTTTAGCTCACAATTATGTCTCCACATTTCTTAATTGTGCTGCACACCTTCACCACCCTAACTCCCTAGGGCGTGATAGTAACCATGCTCCCATAACATGATTTGCATGTCCAATTCCAAAGCAAAAATTATATCTTACATGGATAACAACAATCATTCCAGCAGAAAAGAAGGAGGATGCCAAGAAAATAAAAAAGGCAAGTTTCACCTAACAATTCTACTTTAAACAAATAGTACATAACTAAAACAAGGACCTGAAAAAATGAGGCTAATATAGATTTCAACAGTTATAGCAATACTATAATTTATAATACAACATGAAGCCCAGACAAAAGAGGCAATCAAGATATGGTAAAGATTCTTCATGCAATTAATAATACAATATGAAGCACATACAAAAGATACGGGACGAAGACGACTTTTACTTTCCCCAAACAAACTAGTGCAACACCCCCATAAAACTAACTACTAAGCGATAAATTATCACGCAATAGCCTTGATATCAATCCTAACCAGCTGAAACTGAAACCATATCACTAGTTACACAGCAAACATGACAATTTTAAACAATCACTCCAATTTGTCAAACAAAATATAATCCTCAAAAAAACAAGTAGTTTCCATTTTTCAGAAAACATCATAAACAAAATCCTTTCCAAAAACGGAAATAAAAAATAAATCAAAAATACCAATACTCTAACATCAAATCCAACACTTCGCAATCATCAAAAGCCAATAAAATAAACTCAAATTACAACACACCACCTATAATTGATATCAAGAACAAAATCTTAACAAAACCAAATATAAAACCGTATATACATTAACCTAATCTAATAAACCAATAATTAAACAAAAATTAGAGAGAAAAAGATGTGAACGCGAGAAACTAACCTACATAATCTCCCATAAAGAGATAATTAGTATCAGGCGCGTTTCCTCCTATTCGAAAAAGCTCGATGAGATCATAAAACTGACCGTGAATATCACCGCAAACCGTAACCGGACACTTCACCGGTTGAACGTTCCACTCTTCAACCAGAATCGCCCTCGCCTGATCGCAAAGCGCCTTCACATCCGCCTCCGGTAGAGGCTTGCACTCCATCAGATGCTCGATCTGCCGATCCAGATCCGCGTGAGACGGCATCGTTTTGGCTCAAAATTCTCAGATCTGGAAACAGCTCCTAGATGCTTCAAACAGATCCAAGGGAACCAGAATCAACAGATAGTTTTTAAGCCGACCGGAGAAGAGTCGGCGACGGTGACCGGAGAATCGTCGGGAAGATGATATTCCGATGCGAAACGATGCGTTTTGGAAATGGTTTCTTTATATTATTGGATCTCTTCTCAATCATTTCATTTCGCTCTCTTTTGCTCTGTTTTGTGTTTTTGTTATTTTCTTTTTCCTCTTTGAATCTCGGTTTCTGGTATAAAGAAAATGAAAGCAAAAAAAAAAATACTACTATTAACAAGAAGAAAAATTCAAAACAAAAACGATTTTTTAATATAAATATTTGTTTTTTTAAGTTAATTTATTTAATTATTTGTGAATAGAAAAGAAGAGGAAATTGCCGCGAAGGTGGGGGAGCCAGCCAGAACTAAAAAAAAATGAAATTCAAACTCAAGTGAAATATACATTGTTTCTCTTTTTAAATATCTGAACTATTAGGATATTTCTATATAAACTTACTCCTATTTAAAAGGTATATTTCTGTTATGATTTAAAAATTAATTGTTACTATATTGTTGTTATTATTATTATTATTCAAAAATATTTGAATTAAATAGTAAGAGTGTATTTTAATATACACAATAATATTAAATTTTTAATATACACAATAATATTAAATTTTTAAAAATATTATTATTATTCAAAAATATTTTGTTATGATTTATAAATTAATTGTTACTATATTATGTTAAAGTGTATGTACATTTTAGTATTTAAATTTTTATTTTAGCATTTAAATACTAAAATTAAAATTATTAGATAATTTAAAACTAACGGAGAGCGAAACAAAATATAATAAAGTGGAATGGAATTGATCCAAATATAAACTCAATTCTATTGTTTCAATATCGGGGTTATTCTTTCCACCCTTGTATATGTTTTCGCTCTATTGTTTCAATATCGGGGTTATTCTTTCCACCCTTGTATATGTTTTCGCACCACAGGAAAAAGTCACAATATTGTTCTTAACGTCTGGAGATGTATCTTTGAACACGTCTTTTTCACACACACCTCAGATGAAATTGCTGAGAAATTCTTATTCTATTAAAATTTAATTCGGAGATGCATCTCCATATGCATAAAATGTAATCTGAAGGTGCATCTTCGTAACGTCCCTTAGTTGAATATTCAATGATTTTTTTGGAGATGCATCTTTGGAATATGTCATTTTAATTCAAACCATAAACAACCAGGAACAATCGTAAAATAGTGGAACAACAACATAAATTAACTTCAAAATAAATATTACATAGATAAAAATGAATGTTAACATCAATTTAACATTACAGTTAGTTATAAACGGGTGGTTCAGGAAGTTGCAACATTCTTAGAATATCTTCAATCGATATTGATATCGTTATGTCCACTTCAATCGAACATTTTGTTAAGTAGCGGAAAAAGGCATTCCACATAACCTTTAAATCATCATTCATCTTTAGTTTAAGCATGGTGAAGTGTATCTTCCTTTTGTTGTCAATCAAGGGTGAACGGTACTCGAGATTTATAATTCTTCGATTGTTTGGATATCTCAAGAGAGTATTCATTTTGAATTTCAGATCGACAAGAAGTATGTCCTCGGAGACCCGAAATTGAAGTGGGGGGGTTTCGCACCATTGAAATACACAAATACAAGATGGAAATATGCATTCATTCTGGTTTGTGTAAAGAAAATGGAACGTGAGACCCTATTTATAGAAGTTGCAGATCAATAAGGACCTTACAAGCCATATAAATATCATCAGGTGACTTTACGGAGATGCACATGCGAATAAAGGATGATGTCTTTGAATTGGTGTTCTAACACAGTAATGATCTGACCAAAAGATGTTTATATATGATAAGTGAAAATTGTAGCTATTTTTGTATATAAGTTTTGTTGCACTTATCGATACTTTTTGTTAAAACCGTTCGAATAAACTTCGCTTTGTTTGTAAATACATTTACTTTACGTTATAGTGTATATATTGCGTTATCGTGTAAATATCATTGAGTTTAATTATTTTCCATTTATTTTTGAAGGTATTCAAGCAAGGATATCTTGTCATATTCATAAAGAGCATTGAATAAGCTTTAAAACGCTCGAACCGAGCGAAAAATAGGGTTACGTTTCAAAAGTTATGGCCGAAACAAGAAAATAGGAAATGATGTATATCTGAGCTCGCCCCAGGCTCGCTGAGCGAAGCAGAGGCGAGCCAAACAGACAGGAATGTGTAAAAAAAATGTCCAAAATAAGTTGCCTTACTTCGTCGGCTGAACAAGAACTTCGTCGGGCGAATCTGGACGGACAGAAACACCATTTAATGGCTAAAAACACATTTTTTTAGAGAATATTTTGGGTATTCTTTGCTACCACTTCATCAAACATCATCGTTTTTATAGGATTAGCTTAGAAAATAACTATGGAGCTTGCACACGGATGATCCTGGGTGGATCGATCATTGATCGGCGCTGACAAACCGGGAGATATTTTGGTTCATTTCTCTTCCTCTTTGTGTATTCTCTCTTAGTTGGGTTTTGTATATGTATTTACTTTGATCTTGTGTATATTTTTCGCTCATGGCGTTGTATAAAATCTGCTTTACAAATCATTATCGGTGATTCTCATTGATTTTTGCTTTCTGATTAAGGTTTGGGTTGTAATAGAGATATACTTCACAAATCTTGATTAGAGATGATTACTTGTTAGTTTTTGGATGCTAGAGATAGATTTAGAGCTAGCAATCTTTATGGGTATCAGAGCTTAATGTCATTTGTATTTCGAGTCGTGCGAGAGATCGTCGACGAGAGTAATATAGTTTTTCTCTCAACTCAGTGTATCAAAGATGGACATTATTGTGAGCGATGCTAGATGATATTAATGAGTATTACAGGTTGAGTATAACAGGTCGATAAGTTTAAGTTTGTGACAAGTAGATTATATGCATGTCGGGTAAGTTTCTTCTCTCTGAAGAATGAATTATTTTTGTGTTACTATTTACTTTTTTGTTTCTATGTCTCAAACCAGTTTAAACCAAACTCATTAATGTGAGACTTGTAGAACGGCAGTTCAATAACACTGATCTCTATGGACACGATAAATTCCCAGAAAAATACTTCCAAATCTTTTGTTGCTTGTCGCTTTACCGCTTTAACCTTTAAGTTGTTTTCACCTTCTAATAAAAAAAAACTAATAATTATCAAGACTTAAGCTTGTAACTTGGGCCTTATATTAGGGTTACATCTCTGCCTCTGGGTCAGAGGGACTAACCCTAGTGTTTAATGGACAAGTCCCCCTCAGGTTTAGTCTTACAAACATAAAATTCACTTCTTAATCTAACCTCTAATCAAAATCCACTTTAATAAAGGTTTGTTATATAATGATTTTAATCCCTGACCATGGATCAAGTTGAGGTATCTTCCTCATCTTAAGTGTCCTCATCTATCATCCTTCTCTTAGGATGGTGTAATGAGTTCATTAATCCCTGATTAGAGATTAAACTTATTACTTAACACAAAACAAAAAACAAAACAAAAAAAACACTTGATAATTACAAGTAGGTTAATGATCTTAATCTTGTATCATTAGGGTAATTAAGTTGGGATATTAATCTCACACTTAAGTAGACTCATTATCCCTAGTCAGGGGTGATATAATGAGTTTAGGACCCTTGATTAAGGCTTAAGCTCATTATCCTATGCAAAAAAAAACAAAAACAATAAAAAACTGAAAACACAAAAACAAACAATAAACGTCTCCTCCGGGATTCTTTTCTCATCCTACGGTGTTCTGACTTCCTCATTGCACAAGAGGATACGTAGGCATGACTTAACGGTTATCGAATAAAAGTCCCCAGGTTTCCCCCTCTTCTCTTTCTAGCTTTATTTTCTTAGCCTCATTTTGAACTCCTGTTCTTTTTGCACTGTCACTTTGTACATCCATCTCTTTTGTACATAGTTAGCACGTACACTTCCCCCTTTTAAAACACAATCAGGTGAGCGTGGATCCCATCGAGTACGACGGATGATCTAGGTACTAATACCTTCTCAGGTCATAACCGACCCCCTTACCCAGTCTCTTTGGTTTGCAACCGTCTTATCCACTTCTTTCTGGGTTTATGCAGCATTACCTTTCCTTTGGGATAAAAATGCCTAGCTGGCGACTCTATTCAACCTTCAACATCCGACCATTCTCGCTGACAATTTGCGTTTGCACCGGGACGAAAGTCCGGGGAGTGACAGCTTGGCGACTCTGCTGGGGACTTTGCAACCAGAGCTTCTAAGTTCCTGAGAGGGTTTCTCCTAGCGCTTGTTTGTTTGTGTTTACAGGGGTGTTATGTGTATGTGTGTTTGTGTTTTTGCTTTATTTATCGCTTTTTGTACAAATTTATTTATCGCATTGTTTTATCGCTTTCGTTTACTGCTTTCTGCATTCATTATTATTATTGCATCATTGTGCTGGATTTTAGTTTACCTTGGTGGGTAGGGTATTCCAGTGAGAAAGGCTCAATACAAAGGCCTGAGTGACACATAGGATTAGAGTGGTTTCGTATTCTTTCCCATTCTATTTCGGTCTGGTGCGGGAATATGAAAACACGGTTCAGACATGGGTTTTCTTTTGAGAACTTTGTGCTACGGATCTTCTGTAGTGTTAGAGCTATCTAGGAAGTCTGCTAAGTCTGGATGACCTTTTTATATGACCTTCAACATCTGAGGTGAATTAGGGAAGGATTCTTTATGATTAAGGTAAACATTGTACCCTCCGGGTTAGATGTGTTTACACTTCTCATGATAAATCCAAACCTAAGGATCCTTGTTCTAGTACATACATGTGAGAGGGCTGGGATGTTTACAGGTTTGCAGGAACCCTTGACCTCATCATACCTTGCTACCGGAGAATGTTTATGAGGTTGTACTATTTTTGGACTGATTCTTTGTAACCCTGGACTGTTGACTCTTCATTTCTAACATTTGTATATTTGTTTTACAGGGTATCCACTTTTCTTGGTTTGGTTTTGACTGTTCTTCTGCCCAGCCTACCTGCTACAACACTTTTTCAGTTATCTCCTTCAGCACACATCTTCAGGATGGAATCAACAAGGAAAAGCAACATCACCTATCATTTCTTCGAGTATCCCTTAGCAGGCATTAAACAGATACAAACCCTCATTACTCCTCATCATGTACCTCTGTTCAGAGAAAGTTACGGTGGAATCTTGGACATAATCATGGACCTGGTTACATTGCAAAGGAGCATGATTCACACCTGTCTGCAGTTTTATGACCCTCCCCTGCGTTGTTTCATTTTCCCAGACTTTCAGATATGTTCTTTGCTGGAAGAGTACTCCATGTTGTTGGATATCCCCATCCGAAGAGGAATTCCTTTCAATCCTGAAATGACTCCTCCAAAGAATGAAGACATAGCCAAAGCACTACATCTGGAAGTAAACACCATTGATGAACACATGACTTCCAAAGCTGGAATCCCAGGCCTTCGTCTGGATTTCTTGATTACTCAGGCTACGAAGCACGCAGCAAAAGGGAATTGGGAAAATATATGTGCTCTCCTAGCTCTCAGCATTTATGGTATCATTTTGTTTGCAGACGAACCTAAGTTTCTAATCAAAAATGTCATCCACATCTTCATGCTAAAGAACCTGGTTCCCACCTTGTTAGGAGACTTTTATTACTCAATTCATCAGAGGAAAGAGAAACAAAGGGGAAGACTGGTAAGATGTTGTGCACCTCTTTTCTACAGTTGGTTGATGAAACATATGTCAAAGACGAAAGCTTTCTTAAACCCACATCAGTCAAGGAGTTAGGCTAAGAGGATGATTGCCCTTACTTCATAAGATATCAGGTGGTGTACTCAGAACACCAAGGGTCGAGATATAGTAACCAGCTGTGGTCAATACCCAAATGTGCCTCTCATTGGAGTGAAGGGTTGCATCAACTATAATCCTTTACTTTTCCAAAGACAGTTGGGGTATGCCTTGGTACATCCGCCTAGGGAGCAAGACCTAGCAGAATCTTTTTATTGTGTTGTTCAAAACAACCATGCCATTGTCCGACAAGCAGCCTAGGCTTGAGACAATATACAGAATACAGGAACCGCCATTCTGGGAAAGTGCAATAACATAGACTCTGCTTAGTACACTGAATGGTCTCCCATCAGAGGACAGATTACTCATATGCCATTCACCCTAGAGGATGTACCAGGGCCATCAGCAGTTGAGCCCATAGCCACAGTGAGCCTGGAAGAGTTTGAAAAGCTGAAGGAAAGAAATACCCAGCTCGCTGAAGCTTTAAAGAAGACCCTTTATGAAAGGAATGATGCTCGTTTAGACATTGAGAGGTTAGAGAAGCTACGCATCGAGCATATATCCAAGATTGAGAAGACTGAAGACTTCATTAGGAAAGCCCAAGCAGGGGAACTTGTGTTGAAGAATGCATGTAAGGAGGCAAAAATCCAGAAGACAATAGCTGAGCATTATCTGGAAGAAAGTCAGGGTAGATGGGTCAGAATAACTGAGGCTCGTTTGAAAGAAAACCAGAAGATGCAAGCCAAGATAGAGCAGTTGGAGTCTAGTGAGAGAAGAAGCCGAGAAGCACTTCTAGCCGCTCAGAAGGAAATCTCAGAGTTAAAACTCCGGGCAGGGTTAAAAAGATCCAAAGAGCAAGATAAGTATCAGAAGATGACGAATGTCATCGCAACCAGAAACCTTCTCATCAGGACCATCACAGAGCACCTAGTTGGACCTGTGACTGATGCTCTCCTGAAGGAAGTTAGGGAGGATGCATATGGATTGGATGTTTGATTTTCTTTGTACTTGTTGTTTTTTTGTTGGACTCACCATGGGGGTTTTGTTTTGTTCTTGAACTTGTTGTATTTCGACTCACCATGGGAGTTTTGTTTTGTTGTATTCATGAACTGGTTGTATTTTGGCAATGCCACTTGTATTCTATGATTTATGTATTATTGGTTCTTCTTGTGGATTTCTTTCGCTCCAACATCTTCATCTCCTCCAAGGGGTCTGGAAGGTCAAAACCAAGAACCAAATCGGATACCCTCGAAAGACAAAAAGGCATATTGCATTGCATTCTAACCACATACCTTTTGTTTTTGCAGGAGTTTTATTTTTGTTTTCTCACTTTGTTGATTGTGTCAAGAAATATTGCTCGCAGAAGGGTCTTTTCCGTCAACCGAGTCCACAGATATCTAACACGATGCAACCTTCCGAGTCTACAAATGGATCAGCTACAACAGGAACTGACAGATGTGAGGACTCAAATGAATCAATTTATGGTTGTGATGACTGGACTGGCCCAGGGCCAGGAAAGATTGATGGAGTTGGTCGAACAGCAAACCCCAAAAGATAACCACGCAGGCACTGGAGGTACTAGTAACAACGAGCGTGAGCAGCCGCGAACGACTCCGGTAGTGTTTGGACCCGACAACAATCCTGAAGCTAATATCATTGGGAATGGCCAAAGGAATACTGGAGGTCGTGTTCTGCAGGAAGATCCTCAAGATGAGCAATTTACAGTGCTAGGTGTTGGTGCAGATGAAGCTTATGACCGTCAGTTGGACAATATATCAGAAAAGTTAAGATCCTTGGAATCCCAGAACTCCTTGGGATTTGATGTAATGGACATGGGCCTGGTTGAGGGGGTAAGGATTCCCCACAAATTCAAGCCCCCGTGTTTTGAGAAGTACAATGGAACTTCCTGCCCTCGCACTCATTTGCAGTCCTTTCTGGGAAGGTTGAAGGCATACACTATGGATGAGAAGCTATGGATGTTTTATTTTGAAGATAGCTTGACCGGGGCATCCAGATAATGGTACTCACACTTATCCAGGGCCACCGTCAGAAATTGGAAAGATTTGGCTGAAGCCTTTGTGTGCCAGTATCAATATAACTTGGACATGGCACTTAACAGGACTCTCCTAATGGGAATGTCTCAATCCTCGAGGGAAAGTTTCTGTGAGTACGCTCAGAGGTGGAGACAGCTGGTTGTTGTTGTCCAACCTCCAATGTCAGAAAGGGAGATGGCTGACATGTTCATGAATACCCTGCAAGGAACTTATATTGATAGGCTTGCTGCTTTCTCTTCCACTGGCTTTGCTGATGTGGTCATAGCAGGAGAGAGAATTGAAAGTTTGTTGAAGATGGGCAAGATTTCTGATAATGGCGCCAGCTCAAGCAACATAAAGAAACCATTCTCCGGACCCCGAAGGACAGGAGAAACTAATTCAGTGTATATTGGCAGAGGTAGACCTCAGTATTTTCAAAGGTCAGTGGTTACTGTCACCATTCCCACTCCAACACCTCAGCAACAACAGTTCCCACAACAGCAGCAGAGACCTTACAACAACAATAATCAACAACAACGTCCATTTCAACAAAGGACTTCTCAGATCAACAGGGTAATCAATCTTATTTAGATGTCATATGTAGTGTTACTCCCACAACTATTGAAACTCAACTTGATTGAACTAAGGACTTTGGCTCCACCAGATCCTCTCAACCTTCCAAGAAATTATGATGTCAACTCAAGATGCGCCTTCCACTCAAATGCTCTCGACCATGCCACAGAAAAGTGTAGGGCCCTGCATATGAAGGTCCAAGACCTGATTGATTCCAAACCCTAAACTTCGCACCTCCTCCGAGTGTCACCAAAAATCCAATACCTAACCACGGTGGGCCAAGGATTAATGTTATCGAGGAAGACCAACCAACAATCCTGATTGATGATATTGCAAGTGTTCGAACACCTCTGGACGAGGTGAAAGCTCAGCTTTTAAAATGCCAAGTATTTCCAGGTTGTGAAGCCTACTGCGAAGCTTGTAAGGTTACTACTAATGGTTGCGCAAGTTTGAAGAATGGTATCAACGGTCTGATTAAGGAAGGCATCCTACATATAACATCAACAGTTCAAGCTTCTACAACTGCAACAGAAATCACTTCTACAAATACAGCAAAAATCATTTCAACATAATCGGCTACAATAACAACAAACACCAGCAGTGATATTTCAACAGTTACTATCTACTACGACCCGACAATGGTCCCTGTTCCAGAATATCACAACAACTTCCAGCAACATTCTCACCAACATTATCATCAACAACGTCCCAGCAACACTCTCTTATTAGTTTGTTAACTTCCTGCACTCGTGCCACCTTCAGTCAGACTCCCTGTTACTATATACTACGATCCGCAGACAATCATGACTCCTTCTTCTGCTGCAATTAGTCTGGTGACCATCACGGTGCCTGGACCAATTCCTTATGATAACAACAGTGTCGTGCCTTGGCATTATGGTTCAGATATTTACTGCCACAGAAGAAAAGTCACTTTTGACTCCTCAACATCTGCACCACATGTAGACAATGTAGGGGGAGGCGGAGGCTTCACTAGAAGTGGACGTCTCTTCGCTTCGCAAATTCCCAGAGCTAATGCCAAAGCAGAAGCGGCTGCCAAAGCTAAAGGTAAAAGTGTGATGCCAAAAGAACCTGCTGTAAATGAAATTCAGAAGACGCCCCTTGATCAGGATGTAGACGAGTTTATGAGGATTATCATAAGAAGTGACTATAAAATCGTGGATCAGCTCCACCAAACACCCTCAAAGATCTCCATATTATCACTACTTATGTGTTCCGAGGCTCACCGAAATGCACTACTCAAATTCCTGCATGCAACTTATGTGCCTGAAGAGATCACTGTCAATCAGTTGGAATCAGTAGTCGCAAATGTCAATATTAGTCATGGACTAGGCTTTACCGATGCTGATTTAACTACATAGGGGCGTAACCACAACAAGGCATTACACATCACTCTAGAATGTAAAGGGGATGTGCTCTCGCACGTCCTTGTTGACACTGGATCATCACTCAACGTCCTGCCAAAGAAAGCCTTAGTCAAACTGGAGTATGATGGTCAAGCCCTTCGTCTAAGCAATCTAGTTGTAAGAGCTTTTGATGGTTCTAAGAGATCGGTTCTCGGAGAGGTGGAGCTACCCGTGGTGATTGGCCCACAAGTTTTCAAAACTATCTTCTATGTGATGGACATACAACCTGCCTACAACTGTTTGTTGGGTCGACCATGGATCCATGCCGCCGGCGCGGTAACATCAACCCTTCACCAAAAGTTAAAATATGAGTGGGAAGGTCAGATTATCACTATTCGGTTTGGGTTACAATATGCTGAAGGTAGAAATGAAAGAAGACAAATTCGGTTTGGGTTACAGACCATCCCGACAAGTTCAAGAGGAGGCTGCTGGTGGGCCAAAGTTCATAAGTGGGGGAATTCTGACCCCTGATGCTGTCAACACTCTAGAAGACGAGGCTGAGAGCGACTACAACCTGGAAAACTGGATCCGTCCAAGAATCCTAGGCCGACAAGTCCTCAACTGGTTTTCCCAGGAAATTATAAGGGTTACTGCTGCAGAGTAATTATTATTTCCTGTTTTAAGCATGCATCAAAGTCCTGCATCTTGCCCAAGATGTCGAGACTCATTTTTTAATAGGGTCATATGTGTTTGTGCAAATTGAATATTAATGAACAATGGACATCTTTTTGCAAACAACCTTTTTCGCTCACTGTCTTTTCATTTTTGTTATTTTCGCACAAAATGGCAATGTTTTTCTAAATAAAAACTTCATTTACTTACTTTTTCTAAAACAAAATAAAATCAATCACTAAAATGAACCAAATCTCAACCCTTGCAGAAATAGCCCTCCAGATTGCACTGACAACGACAGTGCTATGAACTTGTATGACTTCGAAAATTCGATTAATCAAACAGATGAAGGGGTTGAAGAAGACTACGATTTACCTGAAGAGTTAGCTAGGTTATTGAGACAAGAGGAAAAGGTGATTGCTCCTCATCAGGAGGAGGTTGAGACTATTAATCTTGGTACCGAGGAAGTTGTGAAAGAAGTGAAGATTGGAGCCAGTCTGCAAACTCCGGTAAAAGAAAAACTTATCAGTATGCTGCGAGAATATGTCAATGTCTTTGCTTAGTCCTACCAAGATATGCCGGGTTTGGATACAGATATTGTCATGCACAGGTTGCCATTAAAAGAGGATTGTCCGCCGGTCAAAACAGAATTTGCGTCGTACTCGCCCAGACATGGCCATGAAAATCAAAGAGGAAGTACAAAAGCAGTGGGATGTCGGTTTTCTTGTTGTAACTAGTTACCCGCCGTGGGTTGCTAACATTGTACCCGTACCTAAGAAGGATGGCAAGGTGGGTATGTGTGTCGATTATCGGGATCTGAACAGAGCAAGCCCGAAAGATGACTTCCCATTACCTCACATTGATGTATTGGTAGACAACACAACTTAAGCCCTAATCCAGTTTAATTAAATTAATAAGTTAATTAAGTCAGATTAAATCCCAGCCTTTGAATCACGCGCGCAGTCAATGCTTACCCCCTGAATTAAGTCATTTTATTTTCATTTCTTTTGCATATTTATTTTAAAATATCAAAAAGCATTCAAAAAATATGAAACTTTGCATTCTGACTTTAAATATTTTTCTCATTCCAAAAATAATTTTAATTTTAATTTTTGCATTAAAAAAGTATTTTTAAAATATTTAAATGTTATTTTTAATTAATTAAAGTATTTTAATTAATTAAAAATACATTTAAGTGTCTAAAAATCACCAATAAAATCATGAATCATCCCAAAGCATTTAGAAACATTTTCAAACTCTTCACACAAATTTCTTTTTAGGTTTGATCATAGTTTGCCAATTTTCTTTGAATTAAGGGTCATAAAAATCACATTTTTAAACCCTAACTTTGAAAAATCGTTTCTGCCTAACCAAAAAGAGTTTGAACTTGATTCTTTTTGCATTGTGTTACATATTGCATGTAGTTTATAGGTCTTTTTCCTCATGAATTTATCTTGCATTTTCAATTTGATTTGCATTTTTCCCTTTGAACAACCCAAAAACCCTAGAAAACTTAGGAAAATCTTAACTTTTGATAGGTTAGGCTTCTGACCTTCTCCTTTGGGGTGTGACCTAATATGGGATTAGGGTTTGTTTGAGCTTAATTGCAAATATTTATCATGTCATATGCTTCTATTTTATCCTTTTGCATCTTACATGTCCATAAAACCCTAATTTTATGTGTTCATTTGCATTCACCTTGCATATGCATCATTACATGAACTTGCCATGACATTTCATGCATTCATATGTCATATTAGACATCTTAGGACATGTTGGAACCTTGCTTGATCATTTCTTCATCCATTTGACATGTTTAGCATTCATTTCATTTCATAAACTTTCATGTGTTTTCAAACTTCAAAGCATGCTTCCCTTGCATCCCATCCTTGTATAATCACACATATGCATTTTGTATGCCTTTGCATCATCTCACATGACATTTGCACAACATAAACACTTCTGGTTTGGTCACTTCATCTCATTTCAATTCATTTCTTCATGCTTTATACTTTGTGCATTCATACTAACACTTTCAGGTTTGGTAAGTTATTGTGGGAGGTGGATTTGCCTTCACCTCTCACTTCTTCTTATCTATTTCATTTGAATTTGAATTTGTATTTGAATTGAATTTGATTCACTTATGTTCCATCTCTCACTTTCTTTCTTTAAGTTATTTATCTTCTTCAATGAAGTAAGTAACTTGTTCTTCTTTCTCATCCTCCTTTCATCTGCTTCTTCCATTGGTGGCTTCCTTGAAGATATTTTCTCTTAAGCCTCACAAACCATAGGAACATCCAAGCATGATAATCTTAGGGTTGTGTTTAGTCCCCCTTAGACTTTTTACATTTGAGTCTCCTTGAGTCTCTCTTCTCATCTCAATAATCAGAGACTAAACTCTTAAAGTTTTAGGACTTTGGAATTAGGGTTATGCCTGCATCCTTCTCTTAGGATGGAGTGTATAACTTTAATCCTATGTGTTAAACCTTTAATTTGTTTAAACCTCTTAATCAAATCACCTTAATAATCACTAAGACTTTATCTTGTAACTTGGGCCTTACATTAGGGTTCTAATTCTTCCTTATGGTTAAGAAGGACTAACCCTAGTGTTTAATGGACAAGTCCCCCTCAAGTTGTCTTACAAACCATAAAATACACTTCTTAATCTCATCCTTAATTAAAATCCATTTAATAAAGGCTTTGTTAATTAATGAATTTAATCCCTAACCATGGATTAAGTTGAGGTATCTTCTTCAACTTAAGTGCTCTCATCTATTATCCTTCTATTAGGATGGTGTAATGAGTTCACTAATCTGTGACTAGAGATTAAACTCATTACTTAACACTAAACAAAAACCCAAACGCATCTAATTAATCACAAGTAGGTTAATGATCTTAATCCTACATCATCATGGTAACTAAGTTGAGATGCTTATCTCATGCTTAAGTATGCTCATTATCCCTAATCAGGGAGGATATAATGAGTTTACAAGCCCTTGATTTAGGCTTAAGCTCATTAACTTATGCAAAACACCAAAAACAATAACAAAACTGAAAACACAAAAACAAACTATAATCGTCTCCTCCAGGATTCTTTTCTCATCACACTCATTATATAAACGAGAAATTGCTTCTTCCGTCTAATGCAAGACAGTTAGCACTCGAGCCAGACGAGTCATACATTTGAGCATAGACAAGCAAGAAGTTCACAGTCAATTTTATTTTCAGTCTCTTTGAGTCGAAATACGGTGTTCTGACTTCCTCATTGCACGAGAGGATACGTAGGCATAACTTAACTGTTATCGAACAAAAGTCTCTTTGTCTTCCCCCTCTTTCAGCTTTCTTTTCTAAGCCCCAGTCCCTGAGCAATTCACCTTTCTTGCACTGAAACTTGTACATTCTTTTCCAGCTTTTACACATACACTATCCCTTTAAACACAATCTTTTAAGCGTGGATCCCGTCAGGTACGACGGACAATCTGGGTGCTAATACCTTCCCAGGTTGTAACCAACCCCCTTTCTCAGTTTCTCTGGTTCGCAACCGTCTTATCCATATTTTTCAAGGTTTATGCCGCATTACCTTTCCTTTGGGATAAAAATGCCTAGTTGGCGACTCTATTCACTTCATTTTCATTTATCCTTTCGCCGACCGTTCGCGCTTGTATCGGGATGCAAATCTTTGGGAGCGACAACTTGGTGACTCTGTTGGGGACAATTGTTTTGCAACCAGGGCTTCTGGTTCTTTTTGTGGGTTTCTCCTAGCGCTTGTTTGATTTGTGTTTATGGGGGTGTTATGTGCTACCCGTGCTTATTTTTTATTGCTTTATATATTGCTGTCGCTCCCGATAGATGGGACTAGGCCCAGATAAAGGTACAGACGCGAACGGTCGGCGAGAGGGACAGTGAGAACACACAGCCGTGAACTCACTGGAGATGAATAGAGTCGCCAGCTAGGCATTTTTATCCCGGAGGAAAGGCAATGCTGCATAGACCTAGAAAGATACGGATAAGACGGTTTGCGAACCAGAGAGACTGAGAAAGGGGGTTGGTTACAACCTGGGAAGGTATTAGCACCCAGATTGTCCGCCGTACTCGACGGGATCCACGCTTGAAAGATTTGTGTTTTAAAGGGGTAGTGTCAGTGCAATTTGTGTATAAATGAGCTGGAAAAGGATGTACAGGTGTCAGTGCAAAAGAAGTGCAAAGTATAATATATACAGTGTCAGTGTAAGGATAAGGGTGAAATGCTCAATATTATGAGGCTAAAAGAATGAGGCTAGAAAGAGGGGGAATACACAGAGACTTTTGTTCGATAACCGTTAAGTTATGCCTACGTATCCTCTCGTGCAATGAGGAAGTCAGAACACCGTAGTTCGACCCAAAGAGACTGAAAGGTGAATTGACTGATGAACTGCTTGCTTGCCTATGCTCAAGTGTATGATCTGTCTGGCACAGATGCTAACTGTCTTGCATTAGACGGGAGAAGCAAGTTCTCGTTTGTGAGTGAATGAGATGAGAAAAGAATCCAGAAGGAGACGATTATTGTTTGTTTTTGTGTTTTCAATCTTTTATTGCTTTTGAATTTTTGTCATAAGTTAATGAGCTTAAGTCTAAACCAATGGATTTAGTAAACTCATCACATCTTCCCTCTGATTAGGGGTAATGAGAGTACCTTAAGTGTGAAGTCAGATTCTCACACTTAATCACCTTTGGTGTAGGATTAATATCATTAACCTACTTGTGATTATTTAGATGTTTTTGGTGTTTTTGTTTAGTGTTAAGTAATGAGATTAAGCCATAATCAAGGATTAAACAGACTCATTACACCATCCTAATAGAAGGATAATAGATGAGAATGTTTAAGCTGAGGAAGGCTCCTCAACTTAATCCATGATTAGGGATTAAACTCATGACCAAACAAGCCTTTATTAAGATGAATTTTATTTAATGATATGATGATGAAGTGTTTTTTAGAGTCTGTAAGACAACTTGAGGGGGACTTGTCCATTAACACTAGGGTTAGTCCTTCTTAACCAATTAAGGAAGAATTAGAACCCTAATGCAAGGCCCAAGTTACAAGTGTGATGTCTTGATGATTACTAAGTGAATTGATTAAGAGATTTAAACACATTAAGGGTTTAACACTTAGGATTAAAGTTATACACTCCATCCTAAGAGAAGGATGCAGGCATAAGCTTAATCACAAAGCCTTAAAGCCTTTAGGGTTTAGTCCCTGATTATGAGATGAGAAGAGAAGACTCAAAAGAGACACAAAGGTAAAACTAAGGGGGGAGGCTAATCAAAATCCTAATCATTGTCATGCTTGGTTGTTCCTAGGGTTTGTGAGGTTTTCAAGAAAAGTCTTCAATGGAACCACCAGGAAGCAGATGAAAGGATCAGGAGAAGCAAAGTAACTTGCTTCATTCAAGAAGTCAAGTCACTTGAAGAAAGAAAGTGGGAAGAAGAAGAATGAGCAAGCTCAATCTCAAACACAAGATAAAATGCAGCATGGATGCAAGATAAATGAAAGGAAAAGTGTGAGAAGTGAAGGCAAATTCACTTCTCAAAGTTACTTACCACCTGAAAGGTTAGGAAAGAAATGCAATGCAATGCAAAATGGGATGAGATGACATGATGAGAAACAAAACCAGAAGCATATACATGATGCTAATGATGCTATGAGATGCTACAAACATGAGGCAGCACATGGAAATGATCATACAAGTTCATGAATGCAAATGAAGCAAGTTAAGAAGCAAGGACATACATGAAAAGTTATGAAGTGCACATGACATACAACATGGCAAATACATGATGCAATGATCAAACATGCTTTCAATATGTCTTATGATGTCAAATGAATCAAATGGATGCTTGAAATGTCATGGCAAGTCATGTGATGCAAGAGAATGCAAGATGGATGCATATGGAAGCCCAAATTAGGGTTTATGATCAATGCAACAAACAAAAACCAAAACCAGAAGCAAACAACATTATAAAAAATTGAAAATGCACTCAAAGGACCCCTAAACTTATACTAACCCACTGCCCAAAGGAGAGGTCTCAACTCTTAACCAATTCCAAGTTATGGTTTTCTTAAGATTTCTAGGGTTTTAGGGTTCCCAAACAAGAAAATTACTAAACAAATTGAAAATGAAAGATCAAATCATGGCCATTTAATCTCACAAACTACATGCTAAACACAATGCAATGCAAAAAGAATCAATGTCCAACTCTTCATGGATAGGCAGAAATGATCTTTGGAACTTTGGATCAAATTAATGCATAAAAATGATTTTTATTCAATGGAAAATTCTCAAAATGCATCAAGATCAAAAAATAAATTTGGTTTGAAGGTTGGACAATGTTTCTAAATGTCTTAGAACATTTCATGAATTTTTTGGTGATTTTTAAATACCTAAAAGTATTTTTAATAAATTAATTTTCATTAATCAATTAAAAATAAACTTTTAAATATTTAAAAATACTTTTTTAATGCTAAAAATAAAAATAAAAATATTTTTGTGTTTTAAAAATTAATGAAACTCTTGACAAAAAGTTTCATAATTTTTAAAACAATTTTGCTATTTTTAATAAATGGTACAATTTAAATGAAATAATATGAAAAATAAATGAATTAAAAGCTGAAAAAAGAAAAGTCAAGCAATCTGATGGTCCAGATTCAAACAAGAACACGCGCGCATTGACTTGGCGCCAGAACCCTAATAACGAGAAAACGTATCGATTATATTGCTAAGTTTCATTGGCGTTTTATTGAATAATTATCGTTTTAATACTCGATTTCTCGAGTTTTTCTTACCGTTTTGCAGGTACATCACTATATGGAGCCAAATCATGAATCAAGAGAAAAATGAACAAAATCGGTCATAAAAGATAAAGAAATGAAGCTCTCTGCAAAACTGCATATTTTGCAGCAGTCACGACCGTTACAAGGGTGTCACGACCGTGACACCCCAAAATGGAGCATCACGACCGTAAGAGAAGTGTCACGACCGTGACACTTAAAAACCACAAGTTACGAACGTGAAGACCTTGTCACGACCGTGACAAGGATTAAATTAGGTTTTTGACTAAGACTACGTCAAGGCATTACGTGAAGACCACTTCTCCTATTTTGTTGCCACGTACCTGCACTCCTTCCACAAATTCAGCAAGGCCCATTTCAACTGAAGCCCAAAAATCCAGCCCAATTGAAGTTCTATAAATAGCACCAAGTTCATGAAGAATGTACAGAGCATTTTTCTATTCAATTTCCTGCGGAAGCTCTGCCGAACTGATTTACGACCCTTTCTATATTTTTGTTTTAGTTTTAGTTTTCTGTTTCGTTCTTATTGTATCCAAACCCGCCATATAACAATTTCCAACATCAGGAAATTGTTATACAATTATATTTGTTTCTAAACCTTCAGATTTTTGCTTTATTTTCAATTTCGCCAACTCCGAGCTTTCCGGTTTGTGGAAGAAGGAGTCTTTCTGATATTGTTAACCAGGTTTTTATTTATATTGCAATTTAATTAATTATAATGTTTATTTATTTTTCTGCCATGAGTATTCTGTTATTTGTTTTTCTGTCTCTGTCTGGTTCAACATCGATGAGTAGCTAAACACCTTAGGGCGGTATGTAGTTAGAACAAACTTAACCGGTAAAATATAACCATAGGCTAAAAATAATTAATCACTTAACATTTCTGGCTGAGACTTTTTAATTAAATAGACCTTTTTGTTACGAGAGTAAGAAAAGAGTATTAGGTTAGGTCAAGACCACGAGAGTGTGAGTTGAGGGTATTTAAACTGGTAATCCCTACCGAATAGATTAAGTGAACATCTTAAATAAGCCTAGGTTAGATTGACCCACCTAAGTTAATATAATTACATACCGACCGCCTTAGAATTACTTAATTAAAACTTAAATTTTACTCCGCATTTAATAGTCTTAAAAATCAACAAAAAAATCGTGACAACCATTCGCCTTAGCTAAACTAGAAAGTTCATCTAGCACTAAGTAACCATAGAATCCCTGTGGATCGATAATCTTAAATATTACTTCGATAGGCTGTGCACTTGCAGTAAGATACCGCTAGACGCATAAGTAGACACGTCTTTAGCCCATCAAGTTTTTGGCGCCGTTGCCGGGGATTCCTTAATTTAGTTACTAGTGCATTTAGGTAGCATTGTCTAGACTAAGGTATCAACTATTTAATTTAATTTAATTTCCGAGTGTATGCCAAGTACTCGCTCTAAAAGCGAAGACTTGCAACCTCTAATCCCTGAATCGGAACGCTTCTTACACGTAAGAAGACGTATATTCGATTACGAAAAAAGTTACAGTATTCCAGATCTTCAATCAGATCCGCCTAAACCAGTCGTAACATCAAAGGACGCAGAGATGGCTGAAGAACAAACTCATCCACTCAAGTATTACGCCAGTCCTTCGCAAGCTGAACCGCATTCAAGCATTGCAGCGCCGGCTATCAACCGAAACGATTTCGAACTAAAACCTTCGTTGATATCAGCCGTGCAACAAAATCAATTCGCCGGAAATCCTACCGAGGATCCAAATCTTCATCTTTCGATCTTTGTGCAATATGCAGATACTGTAAAAGCCAATGGAGTTACCCAAGAAGCTATTAGACTACGTTTATTTCCTTTTTCGCTTCGAGACAGAGCAAGAGCTTGGCTTCAATCTCTGCCTTCGAACTCAGTAACTACGTGGGAGGAGCTTAAGAGAGTTTTCTTGAACAGATATTTTCCACCTAGCAAGACAGCTATGCTGAGAGCTCAGATCAACGGATTTAAGCAAAGAGAAAGTGAATCATTATTCGAAGCTTGGGAACGCTATAAAGATCTATTGAGACTTTGTCCACATCATGGATTAATAGAATGGATGGTCATCCATACCTTCTATAATGGACTCTTGTACAATACAAGAATGACAATTGACGCTGCCGCGGGCGGTGCATTGATGGACAAAGAATATAATGATGCCTATGCACTTATCGAAAGTATGGCTCAAAATCATTACCTTTGGGGAAGCGAGAGAGTCGCAACTGAGAAACCAACAAAGGGAGGTATGTACGAAGTAAGTAGTATGGACCAAGTCAATGCGAAGTTTGACCAACTAAACCAAAAGATCGACAACTTGGCCATAACACCAACAACCACCGTGGCTGCAGTAACACCTAACTGTGAGTTATGTGGAGTTTCAGGACACGAAGTTTCTGATTGTCAACTATTGACAGGAACTCCCATGGATCAAGTGAATTATGCTCAAGGAAACCCTTACTCAAATACATATAACCCAGGTTGGAAGAATCATCCGAACTTCTCCTATAAGAATAACAACGCTTTATACGCGCCAGGTCAAGCACCAGCTACATCACCAGGATATCAAAAGACTGCTCCTAATATCCCTAGAAAATCGAACCTTGAGTTGATGATGGAGAACTTTATAGCTAACCAATCTCAAAAAAACAAGGACTTTTTAAACCAAAACATTCACACTAATGAGCAGATTAAACAATTAGTGAGCAAAGTAGATGCATTAGCTACACATAACAAAATGCTGGAAACTCAGATTTCACAAGTAGCTCAACAACAAGCACCTACTGCTGCACCAGCTGGAGTGTTCCCTGGACAACCTCAACCAAATCCGAAAGGACATGCTAACGATGTGATATTAAGAAGTGGCAAGGAACTTGACGGACCTACCGATCCAAGACTTGACAATCCAGCCATGTACCAAAAACCGGATAAACCGACTGAAGTGGTGAATGATCCAGAAGAAAAGGAAGATGATAATCAAGAAGTAGTGGAGAAAGAACAACCTTATGTGCCTCCACCACCCTATAAACCACCAATTCCGTACCCTCAAAGATTAATAAATTCCAAGACGACGGGTCAATTTAAGAAATTTGTTGAACTTCTGAAACAGTTGAATATTACTATTCCGTTTACAGAAGCAATCACTCAAATACCCTCGTACGCTAAGTTTTTAAAAGAAATCTTATCCAATAAGAAAAAGATAGAGGATAACGGAACAGTTACACTTACTGCCGAGTGTAGCGCAATAATTTAGAATAAAATGCCTCCTAAGCTAAAAGATCCAGGAAGTTTCTCTATACCCTGTGTAATAGGAAAATTCGTCATTGACAAAGCTCTATGCGATTTAGGAGCCAGTATCAGTGTTATGCCCTTGACAATATGCAAAAGGCTAGACATGGGTGACCTAAGACCAACTAAAATGTCAGTTCAACTAGCCGATCGCTCTGTCAAATATCCTGTAGGCATACTAGAAAACGTCCCAGTACGTATAGGACAATTCTATATCCCTACTGATTTTATAATCATGGACATCTCTGAGGACTCCACTACACCTATCATACTAGGAAGACCATTCTTAGCCACTGCTGGAGCTATAATAGACGTAAAAAGAGGAAAGCTAACCTTTGAAGTGGGTGAAGAGAAAGTTGAATTCATTTTAACACAATTCTTACAATCACCAGCTATAGAGGATACATGCTATCTATTGGACGTAATTGACGAATGTGTAAGAGAAATGGAACTAAAAGAGACCACTTATTCTGAGATAATGAAAATTCAAATCCCTCCGATTTTCGAAGATGATAATTGGCGAAAACCGTATCAGGATGATAGTCTAAGCGAAAGTTTAGCACTTACACCGGATCCCATGCCAAGTAAAGATAAACCTACATTAGGATTAAAAACTTTACCTCATAACCTAAGGTACGAATTCTTAGACATTGAATGTAAAAGACCAGTTATAGTAAATTCCAGTTTAGGAACTATAGAAACAAAGAAACTTTTAGATGTTTTGAAGAAATACCCAACTGCATTAGGATATAACATATCTGATCTCAAAGGAATATGTCCTTCAGTTTGTATGCATCGTATTCTGCTAGAAGAAGATTGCAGAACCTCCAGAGAATCTCAAAGAAGAATTAACCCAACCCTTAGCACTGTAGTAAAAGAGGAAGTTAAGAAATTATTAGATGCCGGAATAATATATCCAATCTCTGATAGTGAATGGGTTAGTCCAATACATGTAGTGCCAAAGAAAGGAGGTATCACTGTTGTGAAAAACGCTCAAGGCGAATCGATATCGCAAAGAGTAGTGACGGGATATAGAGTGTGCATAGATTATCGTAAACTAAACAAAGCCACTCGAAAAGATCATTTCCCACTACCTTTTATAGATCAAATGTTAGAACGATTAGCCAAGCATTCTTACTTCTGTTATCTTGACGGATACTCAGGATTTTTCCAAATCCCTATCCACCCAGATGATCAAGAGAAGACCACATTCACATGCCCTTATGGAACGTTCGCTTATAGACGAATGCCCTTTGGATTATGCAACGCTCCTGCAACCTTTCAAAGATGTATGATGTCAATCTTCGCAGATTTTATAGACAACATCATGGAAGTGTTCATGGACGACTTCTCTGTATGCGGGCAAAGTTTTGAAGGATGTTTATCGAACTTAGAAATGGTATTAGAAAGATGTATAAAAGTAAACCTTGTGCTTAACTGGGAGAAATGTCATTTTATGGTCAACGAAGGAATCGTATTAGGTCATGTAATATCTGACAAGGGAATTGAAGTTGATAAAGCTAAGATTGAAGTCATAAAAGATCTTCAACCCCCTAAAACCGTTCGAGAAATACGAAGCTTTTTAGGACACGCCGGTTTCTACCGACGATTCATCAAAGATTTCTCGAAAATTACTAAACCTCTTACTGGTTTATTAATGAAAGACGCTGAGTTCATATTCAACGAAGATTGTCTTAAAGCATTCGAAACTCTAAAAACAGCCCTCATCACCGCACCAATCATGCAACCCCCTGACTGGAGATTACCTTTTGAAATCATGTGCGATGCGAGTGACTATGCTGTAGGCGCAGTTCTAGGCCAGAGAAAGGAAAAGAAACTTCATGCGATCTACTATGCCAGTAGAACTTTAGATTCTGCCCAGATGAACTATGCCACTACCGAAAAAGAATTGTTAGCAGTTGTCTTTGCGCTTGACAAATTCCGTTCTTACCTAGTTGGAGCGAAAATAATCATTTACACAGACCATGCTGCTATCCGATATCTATTAACTAAGAAAGATGCTAAACCGAGACTCTTGAGATGGATTTTACTCTTACAAGAGTTTGACTTAGAAATAAAAGATAAGAAAGGTACTGAGAACGTCGTAGCGGACCATTTATCTAGAATAGAAGGTATTAAACCTGAACAAGTGCCGATTAACGATGATTTTCCGTATGAACAGCTGATAGCACAATTAGGAAGCGACCTAGCTCAGTTAGATATAAATGAACCAGAATCCGTGGAAACAATCCAGACAACTGTAGGACTGCCATGGTACGCTGACATCGTCAACTACCTAGCTGCAGGAGCTCTTCCACCCAACCTAACCTATCAGCAGAAAAAGAAATTCTTTCATAATCTGAAACATTACTATTGGGATGAACCATTATTGTTCAAAAGAGGACCAGATGGAATCTTTCGCCGATGTATTCCCGAAGAAGAAATAGAAGATGTCATTGCTCAATGCCATTCATCTCCTTATGGTGGACATGCAAGCACTTTCAAAACTTGTGCAAAAATCTTGCAAACCGGCTTATTCTGGCCAAATCTATGGAAGGATGTCCACATCGCTGTTATAAATTGCGATCGGTGTCAACGCACTGGCAATATTTCAAGAAGAGATGAAATGCCTCAAAAAGGAATATTAGAAGTAGAAATCTTTGACGTTTGGGGAATAGATTTCATGGGACCATTCCCATCATCTTTCGGTAATAATTACATACTCGTAGCTGTTGATTATGTTTCGAAATGGATTGAAGCCATAGCTTCTCCTACAAACGATACACGAGTAGTAATAAAGCTTTTCAAAAATATAATCTTTCCCAGATTTGGTGTGCCTAGACTCGTCATAAGTGACGGTGGCTCGCACTTCATCTCAAAAATATTTGACAAATTACTATCTAAGTATGGAGTGAGACACCGTGTGGCTACACCATATCACCCACAAACAAGTGGACAAGTCGAAGTCTCAAATAGAGAAATTAAACAAATCTTAGAAAAGACTGTCGCCATATCTCGGAAAGATTGGTCATCTAAACTTAATGAAGCTTTATGGGCTTATAGGACCGCTTACAAGACACCCATAGGTACTACACCTTTCAAAATCGTTTATGGAAAATCTTGTCACCTACCAGTAGAACTAGAACACAAAGCTTATTGGGCGATTAGAACTCTCAATATAAACTATAATGCTGCAGGAGAAAAGCGAATCCTAGACATTAACGAATTAGAAGAATTAAGGTTAGATGCTTATGAGAATGCTAAGATATATAAAGAAAGAACTAAGCGATGGCATGATAAACGCCTATCTAGGAAAGAATTTAGTGTGGGAGACGTTGTACTCCTCTTTAATTCAAGACTTAGGCTCTTTCCTGGAAAATTAAAATCTAGATGGTCAGGACCCTTTGAAATAATTAAAGTATTCCCGAGTGGAGCAATAGAAATTAAGGGTAGGAATAGTGAACCATTCATAGTAAACGGACAACGTTTAAAACATTATCATAAGGTTGAAAATAGAGATTATGCGAATAATCTAAAGCTTTTAGAGTTGTCCACTAATTCCCCTGATTAATCTAAACTTAAGCATTACGTCAGGCTTTAGACGATAAAAACAGCGCTTAGTGGGAGGCAACCCATTTACTTATCAAATTATTTAAATTAGTCTCTTTATCATTTTTTATTATTATTTATAGTTTTACTATTTGTTTAATTGTTTTGTCATTTTATAGTTATTTTATATTACTATTATTGTCATTACATTATGCATTTCATTTTCTTATATTTATTTTAAATCACTTTTTACAGATTTTCTAAAAGTCTTTTCCACTTTCCTTCTTCTCCTGATTTGTTCCTCCATATTTGCACTGACCATGGCTAACCAACCAATTAACCATATGGAAACCAAATTTAGAGGTAGGAACCAAAGAATGAAATTTGAAGAATTATCACAGAGGCAAATGGATTTGACCCTGTACCCGGATGATCGGACTATGGAAACCTTAGGTATACATGATAGCATCATGTACTTGTTTAACCGACTCGGATGGGAGAATGCATTGATCCAACATAAGTTTGTGACTTACCGCGAGCTCACTCTTGAGTTCCTTAGCTCCTTAATTTACCTACCTGAGCGCGGTTTTGGATTTAGGAAAGGATTTATTAGTTTCCGCCTGTTTGGAATAGAATATGACTTTAACCATAAAGAACTAGCTGACTTGTTAGGATTCCCTAGTGGACCATTTGCATTCACTACCACACAGGTAGAATTGATGGATATTGAGCTAGATTTCTTTTGGGGAACTTTAACCGGAAACTACCATCCTGAACCAAATAACATGAATAATGATGAGATCCATAATTCTGCCCTCCGTTACTTCCATAAATTCCTTGCCCACACATTCTTTGGAAAAGAAGAAAACATTACCGGAGTTTCTAAAGATGAAATATTTATTATGTCATGTTTCACTAATGGACAGCCTGTTAATGGTGTACCTTTCATGATGCAAACCTTCACCCGTATCCAAGAAGAACCTGAATTACCTATCTTAGTAGGAGGTCTTGTAACCATGATTGCTGATGCCATAGGACTTAGGTACCAATTGCATAGGTGCAACCGTTTAGGAACAATCCGTCCTATGGATCTTAACTTCTGCTTCAATAGACATATCATAAGGAATTTAGGACATCCACCTTTTGAGTACCTAATCCGGAACGAAGTAGTAACCCTGTTCACATTGCCTAACCATGCTAAAGTAAGTGTTCATAATAAGGATAACTGGCTTTATGAGTTAAACCCACCTGATTATCCACCCACTCCTGAAACACCTCAGTCGTATAAAATAAAAGATGATACAATGACCGATGTCGAAACTGACCCTGAGACGCCTCCTGGTTACCATGACATTGACCACACTGAAGAAGTTTATGAAATACCTGAAGTGAATCAAGGAGAGTATGCTAACAACTTACAAAACATCATGAACACTCTCAATGCTTACCAAACTGACATTAACTTATTTAAAGAAGATATTAAGAGCATGCGATTGGACATTATAGGTTTGACTGACATAACCTGCGAACAATTCTATCACTTGAACTCCGCCATCGAAGATTTGAAGAAACGCTTTTGATAATGTTATAAGTGATTTAGTTTATTTTCTCATTGTTTTCGTTTCTAGTTAGATTTATTTTTCGCAACAATTTCTTATCGTTTTTCCATTTATGTAATTTCATTTTCAAGTACTTTATGCAATGCATCTTTAATTCCAAAATTTCTCCTATTTTAGCAATTTATGTATTTTTCATTCTATGCACTTTTATGCTTGCATTTATTCATTATATATACAAATCTCTCATGCCTTGCAAGTTATTGAATTACTGTGTTGAACTTATGCACTATGTGGTATCTATAAATTAATATGAGAGTTAGTGAAGAAAATACATTGATATAAATTATGTAAAACAAGTGAGAAAGTGTTTTTCTGGAAATTATTTAACGTAGCAAGCCTCACGGTCGTCACTGCCCCATAACGATCGTGACACGCTCTTTTTGAGTGTCACGACCGTCGTACCCCTGTCACGACCGTGACGACCCCTATACCAGAAATCGTGAGAAACAGAACTGTTTCTCTTCGTGCCCCTTCTTCTTCTCCTCCATAACTCCCTAAAAAAACTTCCCATCTTCTTCCTAACCTCCGTAACTCCCCCATTACGAGCTTTAATCTCATTAACCCCCCCATTATCACAACCTACCACATTCTCACTCTCCATCATTTATCCCGAATCATTATTTATCTCATTTTACCATTTTTTCACAAAAACTTCAAAAATCTTCACTCTTCACTTTAAGCTCTTGCATGCAATGGATTCTATCACTTTTAGAGAAGGTGATGCTGGAGAAACTCAAAGAGAACGATTTCTCCGATTCCAAAACCGCGGTGTGCAACCTACGCGTTACATCGACACTGTGTGTTTGAGAGAACTCGGAATGCTTGCCAGTGTTATGAACCTGCTCCAAAAAGTCGGGCTCCGGGACCTTTGCAGTCAACCTCAGCCAACCTTCGAACTTCTGACACTGGAGTTCTTGAGTTCCTTCAGTTACGTCACCGGTACCGGTTCTCTGAGTCAGCTCACCGGTTTTGCGAAATTTAGATTGCATGGCCAAGAATTCAACCTCTCGCAAGACAGGATCGCCGAGTTGTTAGGCTTCCATCACGGAACTGAAGCTCACCGTCGCGTGCCCGATAATTTTAGTGAACAAGCTTTCACTCTATGGCACGACTTAACCAACACCCATGCATCAGCCTTCCAAAGCCTCAACGCCACGCACATCCACAATCCGGCCATCCGCTATTTCCACAGAGTCATCTGCAACACCATCTTCGCTCGAGAGAGCAACCATAAGCTCAACTCCAAGGAGCTTCTATTCTTGCATTGTGCTCTTAATGACGAGCCGATCAATGCTGCCCCTTTCATGCTATACCACATCCAGGCTATTGCGCACAGAGGATCCACTCCGTTCTTCATTGGCGGCATTGTCACCTCCCTCGCCATTCAGTTGGGGCTTGGTGACTTGGTCGTAAATCAGCCTTTCAGAGAAGCCGAATTCCTTACCAAGAGTTATTGCAGGTCCGCTCACCTGATTGCGCAGCGAGAGGATGGCAGGTATAGCCCTGTTGTCCATGGCACCATTTTTCACCATATCATTCTGCCGTCCCGCGACCGCATCGACCCATCCAGCCGAGCCAACTGGCTCTTTGTTCTACCTGATGCTGCAGACCACGCTCCTATCCATGATCAGGCAGATCTCCCTGCGGATGAGATGCAGGACGCTATGGATGCAGGTGAGCCTGTCCAGGATATACCAGAGACATCTACCCGACAGCCTCCTGCACAGGACATCACACTTGAGGAAGTCCTCCGTGCGATTCATCAGCAGAACCAGATGAACGCCGCACTGGAGCGACGACATAAGGAGCAGTACGATGCTTTGCTCGGCACTATTGCAGCAAACCAGGCAGCTACTAATGAGAGGTTTGACGCGATTTTTGGCGAGTTAGAAGCCTTGCGTATCGACATCACTGGGACCACCAGCACCGGTTCTGATCCTGAAGCGACTCCTTCCAGACGCCGCTCCCGTACCAGAAGCCGACCCCGCGGTCCTCAGCAGCCATAGTTTTAGTTCTTCTTCTGTTTGTTTTTAGTTTTTGTCATTTGTACTGTACTTTAACCGCATTTATATCACAACATTGAGGACAATGTCTGATATAGTGTGGGAGAGGTACCTTTCATTTCCGCATTTTTCCGTTTCTCACTTTTTCATTTTCGTTGTATTTTCATTCCCGTTGTATTTCTTTTAGTAAGTTAATGAAGCGTGCAAAAATCTTTATAACATTTTCTTTAGTTTCAAACTTTCCCGTTTATTTAGCCATAACCGAAATAACCGAAAAATTTTAATTATTCGCATTACCCGACTTACCTACGAAATCGTAAATAGGAAGCCGAGAACGATTAAACAAGACCAATACAATCTTGACAACTTTGACTTCCTACTTAAGCGATTCCATCTCCGATTACCATTACGAGTACACTTCTAGTTTCAGTTCAAAAGTAACCCCGAGTAGTTTATACTAGCAGTCAGCACCGTCTGAACACAAACCACGTGGGGAGCCGATGAATATAAGCGTTTGATGCCTAATCAATAATGATCCTTCATATCTCGATGCAAAATGAAAAGAAATTGCACCAAAGTACACGGTCGCATACAAGAAACGAGAAATATGAGAAGGAGTCCATTGCGGGTTGGTTCAGAGGTACTGGTTCTGAACTCGGTAGGGCGTGCTACGGCTCGATCCCCCACAACCTCCAAATCGGATACAAAATGTAGGGTTACCACACTCGTGTACCAGACCCCGTGCTAAAAAAGGATCAAAGTCGCTAACCGGCTACTCCACTACGTGTGTGCTAAGGCAAAGGGCTTAATGTGATTGCGCTAGAATGAAACCGGGCGAAATAAGATCGAAAAACTTTAGGTGAAATCGTAAAGTAATTGCAGATTGGCTCATTTAACGGGAAGTCGACGGCATAGCTTGTTGCTTGTGCCATTAGTGTATCGGTAGTGTAATATCAAAGTATCGGATTATCCAACAAAAGCGATCCCTCGTAGGATTTGTTAGGTGTATGCGTGAATGACATCTTGTCCGCCGATTTTCAACCGACTATTTGCTTGAGGACAAGCAAAGGTTTAAGTTTGGGGAAGTTTGATAACGAGAAAACGTATCGATTATATTGCTAAGTTTCATTGGCGTTTTATTGAATAATTATCGTTTTAATACTCGATTTCTCGAGTTTTTCTTACCGTTTTGCAGGTACATCACTATATGGAGCCAAATCATGAATCAAGAGAAAAATGAACAAAATCGGTCATAAAAGATAAAGAAATGAAGCTCTCTGCAAAACTGCATATTTTGCAGCAGTCACGACCGTTACAAGGGTGTCACGACCGTGACACCCCAAAATGGAGCATCACGACCGTAAGAGAAGTGTCACGACCGTGACACTTAAAAACCACAAGTTACGAACGTGAAGACCTTGTCACGACCGTGACAAGGATTAAATTAGGTTTTTGACTAAGACTACGTCAAGGCATTACGTGAAGACCACTTCTCCTATTTTGTTGCCACGTACCTGCACTCCTTCCACAAATTCAGCAAGGCCCATTTCAACTGAAGCCCAAAAATCCAGCCCAATTGAAGTTCTATAAATAGCACCAAGTTCATGAAGAATGTACAGAGCATTTTTCTATTCAATTTCATGCGGAAGCTCTGCCGAACTGATTTACGACCCTTTCTATATTTTTGTTTTAGTTTTAGTTTTCTGTTTCGTTCTTATTGTATCCAAACCCGCCATATAACAATTTCCAACATCAGGAAATTGTTATACAATTATATTTGTTTCTAAACCTTCAGATTTTTGCTTTATTTTCAATTTCGCCAACTCCGAGCTTTCCGGTTTGTGGAAGAAGGAGTCTTTCTGATATTGTTAACCAGGTTTTTATTTATATTGTAATTTAATTAATTATAATGTTTATTTATTTTTCTGCCATGAGTATTCTGTTATTTGTTTTTCTGTCTCTGTCTGGTTCAACATCGATGAGTAGCTAAACACATTAGGGCGGTATGTAGTTAGAACAAACTTAACCGGTAAAATATAACCATAGGCTAAAAATAATTAATCACTTAACATTTCTGGCTGAGACTTTTTAATTAAATAGACCTTTTTGTTACGAGAGTAAGAAAAGAGTATTAGGTTAGGTCAAGACCACGAGAGTGTGAGATTTTAACCAGATAGCTAAAGTTAGGCATTTAAATTAAACACAGCGAGAGCGCTTTAAGATAAATTAGAATTACTTAGTTTCCAAAAATTACCTCTAAACACTTATGGGCTAGCGAGAGCAGGCATAGGGCTTTAGGGATAAGATCTGATATAAGACCACGAGAGTGTGAGTTGAGGGTATTTAAACTGGTAATCCCTACCGAATAGATTAAGTGAACATCTTAAATAAGCCTAGGTTAGATTGACCCACCTAAGTTAATATAATTACATACCGACCGCCTTAGAATTACTTAATTAAAACTTAAATTTTACTCCGCATTTAATAGTCTTAAAAATCAACAAAAAAATCGTGACAACCATTCGCCTTAGCTAAACTAGAAAGTTCATCTAGCACTAAGTAACCATAGAATCCCTGTGGATCGATAATCTTAAATATTACTTCGATAGGCTGTGCACTTGCAGTAAGATACCGCTAGACGCATAAGTAGACACGTCTTTAGCCCATCAATCCCACGGCCAACATTCAAACTCAGCTAATTAATGCTTATGCCCTAATCCCACCGTTAATTACTTTCAGATGACCGGAACAGTGTTCCGGTCATCTTCTCCGTTCACCCCAAAAACCAATCTCTCTCCACACGCATCTAAAATGAATTCTAAAAACACAGGAATGATCCCCACTCACTCACGAATTAAAACCCCCAATCAAAACATATTTATCATTCCAGAAATGGCTGAATCGAAGCAAACAATATCTAGGGCAAAAAGTTTCAGAGACTGATTAAACTCTCAACTCTCCACCATTTTCAAAACTAAAGACATATTCATGATCAGGAAAGCATATAGAACAACTTAAGAACTTAAAAAATGATTTCTGGAAAAAATGTTCTTGAGCTACCTGAGTTTCGAAGCTTTCAATTCTGCAACTTTCTGACCTCCCCTCTTGATGCAATCCACTCCACTTGATCCCCTGATGATGCTTGAATGCTTAGAAGGAGTTTAAGTTAGCTGGTTAGGGAGATTGAACAAGTTCTGTTCAAGCTCAGTTGAAAATGGTGTTGGTGATTCAGGCTGTTTCAGGCAAAGGTGAAGGGTTCTTTATGATCAGGATGATGAATGAAGAAGGTTTGTGGAGTTTGTTCAAGTGTTTGTGGCCTGTGGAATGAGTTTCGAAAGCTTTGGCTTTGAGAGTGAAAAATGGAAGAGTGATGTTCTTGCTGGGTTCAGGCCTAAGTCTTGCTGGTTTTGGCTCAATGAAGCAAGGTGAGTTGATCAGTGGAATTTGTTTTTGTGTTTGTGAGTTGTGGAGAGAGATTCGAAGAGTTTTGCTTGAGGGAGTGTTTTTGTGAATGTGTTGATCTTGTGTGTTTCAGCCTTGCTTGATGTATGAAATGGCTAGCATTATGTCCACATAAACATCTCTCATTGGTCAGATGATGTGACCTGCCCTTTATTGATTGGTATGGCCACTTTTGCAAAATGTCAACCTTTTTGTAAGAGAGGCATGGGCTAAGTTCTAGCTTGGTACAAGAGTGTGGGCTGGCGCAACATGGTGTGTGAGTGAGGCTAGGGTGGTTCAGCAGCCAAGGCAACAAGTTGGTGAAAGTGTGATGATGGTTTTGCAAGTTGATCACTTTTGGTTCTTATGAAACTATCTTGCCTTACAAGCCATAAAACATGAAGAAACCTTGGTCCAATCTGAACTTTAGGACTTACATGATGCTTGTGTAATGGTTTGATGTCAATTAGAAGTCACAATAAGGCTTGGTACATGAAATTGCAAGTTTCTCATTTGAGGCATAACTTGAAAATTAGTGATTTTTGCCAACTTTGACATACCATAACTTTTGATCCAAAATGAATTAGATCATGTTCTTGTACTTTTTGAAAAGGGAAAGATCTAATATACAACTTTCATGACCAAAGTTTTTCCATTTGAAGCATTTTTGGATCAAAAAGTAAGGCTTGAAAAGTGGCATAAAATGACATATTCCTTAAAAGTCAACCATGCCCTAAAAAGTCAACTTTGCAAAAACTTGTAATTCTTGAATTTTGTGAACTTCCAACATCTTCCATGATCAAATAAAGATCATATACAATTAAAATGATGAAGAATGCCCTTTGGTTGGGTCATTGGGGGCCTCAGATGCCCTGATTTTGCACTGACTTGTCTGAAAAGTCAACTCTTGATCAGATGCCTTCCCCATGGAATTTCCTCATGAAAATTGATATGCATACTCCCTATACCATATAGAGACCAATGGAAACAAGAATGACCAAAAAATTTGGAGTTATGGCCTCTGAAACCAAAACCCTAATTTTAGGTCATCTGTGCAGTCAAGCCTGGCTCTGCTTCCATACCAATCCCAGTTCTTGTGATTCCTTGGCATTTTTGACTTTGAGAGGATGTAATATGATATAAGAACACACATGGATCCCTTTGAAGTGATTGATGGCCCTTGGAGTGGCTCAAGAGGCTCTTGGATTGCTCAGATCACAAACCCTAGATGCAGATGACTTTGAAACAATGCAGTGACTCAAAAATGTGATATGAGATGATATGATTGTGTTTATGCATATGAGATGATCACAAGCCATGGTGTGAATGGGTGAGGGCAAATTTGGGGTGTTTACAGCTGCCCCTATTCAAACATGAGTTAGCTGTGCAGGTTGTAAGCAACGGCTTAACAGGCAAACAAGATAACTTGTGGTTGAATACCAAAGACAGTCCAAAATTTGCACTCACAAAATGAAGAAGAAAAGGGATATAGATTGTAAAAAGAAAATAAAGTATATTGTAAAGTGTGGGCGACGGAGGACGACCGTCGAGCAGAGGACGACTGCTGGGTAAAGAGCAATGACGGGGACGACCGACATGCTGGGAAAAGTGCGGAAAATAAAGCAATGACGGGGACGGCCGACATGCTGGGGATAAAAGAATTATGATGGGGACGGCCATCAAGATAAAGCTGTAAAAATTCTCTGAGGATTAATGAAACATGACGGGGACGGCCATCAAGTTCATAAAGCAAAGTAACCGACGATGGGGACGGCCATCGGGCTAAAAGAAAAGGGACCACGACGGGGACGGCCATCAGGTTAAAGAATAAATGAAACAAGCAGATGATGAGGTACGGTCATCAAAGGTGAAGGACGATCACCTAGCAGGGGACGGCTGCTCTGTTGGGGATAAGATGAGGGACGGTCATCTAAGGTGGAGGACGACCACCTGGCAGGGTACGGCTGCCGAAAATATCGCGACATAGGACGAATGTCGGATAAAAAGTCAACGATGGGGACGACCATAGGATGAGCATGATGGAGGACGACCATCAAGAGGTGGAGGACGACCACCTAGCAGGGGACGGCTGCTCTCAGGGTTAATCATGACATAGGACGAATGTCAGACAACCAAAATCAACAATGGGGACGGCCATTGGATAAAATGATGAAGGACGATCATCAAGAGGTGGAGGACGACCACCTAGCAGCGGACGGCTGCTAAAAAACGACGATGGGGACGGCCATCGGATGAGCATGATGGAGGACGACCATCAAGAGGTGGAGGACGACCACCTAGCAGGGTACGGCTGCTCTCAAAATTTATCATGACACAGGACGAGTGTCAGATTAAAAGGAAAATTTGCTTTGTTGGCGATCTACTGGGGAATAGTAAACACGGACGAGTGTTTATATCCAGGAAACAAAAGGTATAAGTGTTTGGTACTTGTGTATAGATTAAAGATGCGGACGAGCATCCTTAAGACTATGATACGGACGAGTATCGAATAGAAGCAAATACTGACGCGTGTTCAAAGATGATGATACGGACGAGCATCAACTGGTTAACAGAGAACACGGGCGAGTGTCGAATCTGTGGGGATATGAATGGTATATACAAGATACGGACGAGTATCTGTATGAGTGTAACATGAGTAGTGAGTATGAGTATTGTATAGATGAGTGTTTATCTGCTGGGGAGAGTGACACAGACGAGTGTCAAGAGAGAAAAGTATAATAATAACAACAAGTATATAGGTTGTAAAAGCGTAGATGACTGTGCTGGGGATATGACACGGACGGGTGTCAAGAAAGTGTATATAGGTATATGTGAGTGCAAAGAGAATGTCTTTGGCTTTCCGCTGGGGTATGACACGGACGGGCGTCAGGACGTATCTGTAATACGGGTGTGTTGTTTGCAAAGAGTGTACAGGCGACTTTATTGGGGGGTGATGGCACGGACGGGTGTTAAAATGAGTATATACTGGTGTTTGTGGATTGTGAGGCAGCTGTTTTTGCTGGGGACTCTGGTGGGGATTTTTCTGTACGTTGATGAACTGTCATTATTCACAAGTGTTGGTTTAAAAACATGGCTTATGATTATGCTATGTGTTGGATTTTTGCCGTAATGCTCCGTGTTAAAACGGAATGCTACGCTTTGTGGGTGAATATGATGCGAATGCTATGATTGTGCAAAGATACCAAACCGGGATCCGGGTCCCGTTGCTGCGAAGATCTTCGATCGATCCGTTTGTAGTAGACATCCCAGCTGGGGATGAGACCATTGGTAGATCTGATGAGATGTATCTGCTTGGGGGTTCGGGTCACCGAGAGACCTATTCCAATAAATGAGAGACCCAACTGGGGTTTATAGAAGCTTTCTTCACTCTGTTGTGATTCTTCATGCGTTGCTCTTCTGGATAGAGGCTGGAGCTCTGTAGGGAGATAGCTCCCTGACTTTTGTACTCGGCTGAGGATGACAACTCGCCTGGGGAGAAAGAGAAATCATTGAGATCTCCCTAGGGATTCTGCTGAAGTAGGTTCTTGACTCAGCCGGGGATATGGGCGCCTTTTGTAATGCCTGGCAACTCTGATGGGGAGAAGTAGCAAGTGGCAGCTCAGCTGGGGGAGTCATGAGAGGCAAATCAGCTGGAGAGAGAGCACTTTGGGTGCTAAAATTGAATGTTGACTTGCTAGCTTGCTGGGATGAAGCTCACATGCCCCAAGTTGCGCTCTGGATTCCCGCAAACCTGAAAAGACAGAGAAACGCGCAAGTAATCCCAAGGTATCCTTTATTGGATTCCGTCATAGGAATTTAGTCACTCCCGAGAGTAAGTATATTTCCTGCAAGCATGTTTTTGTTTGAAGATAAACATCTGTATTTTATGCAATCAGTTTCCTTTAGACATCAGACATTTTTTGCAAACAAAATATACAAGACGAAGACATGACTGAAAATCTGATTTTATTAATTCGTATGCCCTGAATTGGCGAGATACAGTCAAAGAAACAAATCCCCTGGAATGAGGAGATATGTTACAAATTGAGAAACAAAATGCTGGCAATGTTGATGACGCTTTGAAGGAGCTTCCCCTTTACTATGACTCGTATGACTTTTGACGTTCTTCTCTTCTTGCTTTCCGAAGAATGTTGATTCTGATAGGAGCTTGACCCTTTCGAGGCTTACCAAGTTGTAAACGATACAGACGAATTCAGAATGCAGTTGTTCGCTTATTCCCTTGTTTTGCATGGATCGCCCTTTCGGGTTTTTAATCCATCGGGATACCCATTTTTGCCTGAGCTGTCCAATGCGGCTTTTCAACTCAGCGGGTGTACATTTTTTTTGCTTATTTTCCCTTATTTTTGCCCGAGTCTTTTATTCTGTTTTTGACTCGCCGGGATGCCCTATTTTTGCCTGGACTTACATTCTGTTTTTATGTCCAGCGGGTCGTTTTTATGCGAAGTATTTTTTAACTGCATCTGAATTCACAGGGGATGGGAAGTCTTCACCATCCATGGTGCTGAGCATCAGTGCTCCACCAGAGAAAACTTTCTTTACTACGAATGGTCCTTCATAATTTGGAGTCCACTTGCCCCTGTGGTCTGTATGCGGAGGGAGGATTCTTTTCAGCACAAGATCTCCTACTCGGTACTCTCGGTGCCTGACTTTCTGATCGAAGGCTTTCTTCATTCTCTTCTGATATAACTGCCCATGACAGATCGCAGCCAATCTCTTCTCTTAGATCAGACTCAGTTGTTCGAATCGGGCCCGAACCCATTCTGCTTCACTCAGTTTAACATCCATTAGTACCCGTAAGGAGGGTAATTCAACTTCGACAGGTAGGACTGCTTCCATACCATACACAAGCTGATACGGTGTTGCCCCTGTGGACGTTCTGATTGACGTGCGGTACCCATGCAAGGCAAATGGCAGCATTTCATGCCAGTCTTTGTAAGTGACCACCATCTTTTGCACAATCTTCTTGATATTCTTGTTTGCTGCCTCAACAGCGCCATTCATCTTTGGCCTGTAAGGAGAAGAATTGTGATGTTGGATCTTGAAGTCCCGGCATAGTTCTGCCATCATTTTGTTGTTTAAATTAGAACCATTGTCAGTAATGATTCGCTCGGGAACTCCATATCGACAGATGATATCTCTCTTCAGAAATCTGGCTACCACTTGTCTTGTAACATTTGCATATGAGGCTGCTTCGACCCACTTGGTGAAATAGTCAATGGCGACCAGGATGAATCTGTGGCCATTTGAAGCAGTTGGCTCGATCTTGCCAATCATATCAATGCCCCACATAGCAAAGGGCCATGGTGAAGACATTACGTTCAAAGGATTGGGAGGCACATGCACCTTATCGGCATAAATCTGGCATTTGTGGCACTTCCTGGCATAGGCACAACAGTCTGCATCCATTGTGATCCAGTAATAGCCTGATCTTAGCAACTTTTTAGCCATGGCATGCCCTCCAGCATGGGTACCAAAGGATCCTTCGTGCACTTCATGCATTAACAAATCTGCTTCTGTCTTATCAACGCATCTGAGGAGTACCATATCAAAGTTCCTTTTGTATAAAGACCCATCAGTGTTCAGAAAGAAACTACCAGCAAGCCTTCTCAAAGTCTTCTTATCATTGGATGATGCCCCAGGTGGGTATGTTTGGTCCTCCAAGAAGCACTTAATGTCATGGAACCAAGGCTTATCATCTTTGACAACATCTGCTGCGAACACATATGCTGGTCTGTCAAGTCTGGACACTGAAATCTGAGGTACAAAGTTGGCAGCTTGAACTTTGATCATGGACAAAATGGTAGCCAGGGCATCTGCAAATTGATTCTCGTCCCGAGGGATATACTCAAGCTTGACTATTGTAAAGAAAGTCAATAACCTCCTTGTATAATCCCTGTAAGGTATCAGATGATCCTGGTGGGTATACCATTTTCCATTGGTTTGATTGATTACCAAAGCTGAATCTCCGAATACGGTCAATGTCTTGATCCTGAGGTCAATGGCTTCCTCAAGACCCATAATGCAAGCTTCGTATTCAGCTTCGTTGTTAGTGCAGTTGAAAGTGAGTTTTGCCGAGAAAGGCATGTGAACTCCCTTAGGTGTAATGAGCACTGCACCAACACCACGACCATTCATGTTAACAGCCCCATCAAACATCATAGTCCATTCTTCTTCCGGGTCGGGCCCTTCAGTGTGAATAGGCTCTTCATGATCTTTTTCTTTTATGAACATGATGTCTTCATCAGGGAAGTCAAATCTCATAGGCTGGTAATCATCAATGGGTTGCTCAGTAAGATATTCAGACAATACACTGCCCTTGATGGCTTTCTGAGATGTGTATTGGATGTCATACTCTGTAAGGATCATCTGCCATCTTGCAACCCGTCCGGTAAGTGCTGGCTTCTCAAATATGTACTTGACTGGGTCCATCTTTGAGATCAACAAAGTAGTGTGGGTCAACATATACTGTCTCAGTCGGCGAACAGCCCACGCTAAAGCACAGCAAGTTTTCTCGAGCAGTGAATAACGTTGTTCACAGTCGGTAAACTTTTTGCTTAGGTAGTATATTGCATACTCTTTTCGACCAGACTCGTCATGCTGGCCCAGCACACACCCCATTGACTCTTCTAATACTGTCAAGTACATGATCAGAGGTCTTCCTTCAACTGGAGGCATAAGGATTGGAGGTTCTTGTAAGTATTCTTTGATCTTGTCAAAAGCCTTCTGGCAGTCTTCATTCCACCTGATCGTCTGTTCTTTTCTCAATAATTTGAACAAGGGTTCGCAGGTTGCTGTAAGGTGAGATATGAACCTCGAAATGTAGTTCAATCGACCTAAGAACCCTCGAACTTCTTTCTCTGTCTTCGGTGCAGGCATCTCTTGGATGGCTTTGACTTTATCAGGGTCAACTTCAATCCCTTTCTCACTTACAATAAATCCCAGCAGCTTACCAGATCTCACCCCGAATGCGCATTTGTTGGGGTTCAACTTCAGTTGGTATTTCCTCAGACGCTTGAATAGCTTCAGCAGATTCACCAGGTGATCTTCTTCAGTAAGGGACTTGGCAATCATGTCATCCACATAACATTCGATTTCTTCATGGATCATATCGTGGAATAAGGTCACCATGGCCCGTTGATATGTTGCACCAGCATTCTTGAGCCCAAATGGCATTACCTTGTAGCAGAACGTGCCCCAGGGTGTGATGAAGGTTGTCTTCTCCATGTCTTCAGGTGACATTTTAATCTGATTGTATCCTGAAAATCCGTCCATGAAGGAGAATACCGAGAACTGAGCCGTATTATCCACCAATACATCAATGTGAGGTAAGGGGAAGTCATCTTTAGGGATGGCTCTGTTCAGATCCCGGTAGTCAACACACATTCTTACCTTGCCATCCTTCTTAGGCACAGGTACTATGTTAGCAACCCACGGTGGATAGCTAGTCACAGCAAGGAACCCGGCGTCCCATTGCTTCTGTACCTCTTCCTTGATTTTCATTGCCATGTCCGGGCGAGTACGGCGCATCTTCTGCTTAACCGGCGGGCATTCTTCTCTCAAAGGCAGCTTGTGCACAACAATGTTGGTATCCAACCCTGGCATATCTTGATAAGACCAAGCGAACACGTCCACATACTCTTGAAGCAGGTCAATCAGTTGTCTCTTCACTGAGCCTTGTAGGCAGGCCCCGATCTTAACTTCTTTCACGTCTTCATCTGTACCAAGATTGATCACTTCAACCTCCTCCTGGTGAGGAGTAATAACCTTTTCCTCTTGTCTCAACAACCTGGCTAGCTCTTCTGGAAGCTCATAATCTTCTTCAACCCCTTCGTCAGCTTGATTGATTGGATTGTCAAAGTCATACAAAGTCATAGCCGTGTTGTTGTCGGTGCTGTCTGGAAGGTACTCTCTGCAAGGGTTCAGTTTGTTCATTTTAGTGATTTGATTTTAATCTTGTTTAGAAAAGTGGAATAAAGTTGTCATTTTGAAAACACTGCCATTTATTTTTTTGTACAAAAAGAAAAATGGGAAAACAGTGAGCGGAAAAGAAAAAGACTCATTTGCAAAAAGATGTCTGATATTTCATTGATTAATCTTGTTGCACAAAAAGTACAGATGGCCCGATTACAAAATGAGTCTTGTCATCTTGGGCAAGATGCAAGACTTTGATGCATGCTATAAAAATACATGAAATAATAATTACTCTGCATGAGTAACTCTTATAATTTCCTGGGAAGACCAGTTTGAGATACTGCTCCCCGGGATCTTTGGACGAATCCAGCTTTCCAGGTTGCGTTCTTCTTCCAGCTCGTCTTCCAAGTTGTTGATAGCATCAGGGGTGAGCATCCCCCCACTCACAAAGTTGGGCTCTTTCGCAGCCTCTGCTTGATCTTGTTGAGTTGGTTTGTAACCCAACCCAAATCTATCCTCTTTCTTCTCCACCGGTAACAATTTGCCCCAGCCTTGGGCAGTTCCTTCCTCAACAACCTTCCGAGCTTGTTGGTATGATGTCATTGAAATTCCTGGTACAGCAGATGTTTCATTCACGTTCAAGGCCTCGAACCCCTGACTCATTGTTTCATGGATCTCCCCATCCATCTCAATGTATTTATAGGTAGCCAGGTGGCTGATAAAAATATCCTCCTCTCCACAGATTGTAACGATTTGACCCTCCCACTCATATTTTAACTTCTGGTGAAGGGTAGAGGTCACGGCGCCAGCGGCGTGAATCCATGGCCTACCCAATAGACAGCTGTAGGCAGGCTGTATATCCATCACGTAGAAGGTCGTTTTGAAAGTCTGCGGGCCAATCGTTATGGGCAACTCGATCTCTCCCAAAACCGATCTCTTTGAGCCATCAAAGGCTCTCACCACCAGGTTGCTGGGTCTCAACGCCAATCCGTCATATTCTAGCTTCACCAGGGCCTTTTTAGGTAAGACATTGAGGGATGACCCCGTGTCTACCAGCACATGAGAAAGGACAGCGCCTTTACATTCCATGGTTATGTGCAATGCCTTGTTATGGTTGCGGCCTTCCGTTGTCAAATCAGTGTTGGTGAACCCCAGTCCATGACTAGCATTAACATTTCCAACTACAGCTTCCAACTGATTGACAGTGATCTCTTCAGGCACATAAGCTGCGTGCAAGACTTTTAGCAGTGCGTTCCGATGAGCTTCGGAGCACATAAGCAATGATAGGATTGAGATCTTGGAAGGCGTTTGATGAAGCTGATCCACTATTTTGTAATCACTTTTCTTGATGATTCTCATGAACTCATCAACTTCTTGATCAAAGGGCGTTTTCAAAGCTTCCTTAACAACCTGCTCTTCCTGCACCAAGCTCTTTCCTTTTGCCTTGGCAGCAGCTTCTGCTTCGGCAGTGGGTCTCTGAGTTTGTGGAGCAAAGAGACGTCCGCTTCGAGTGAAGCCTCCGCCTCCTCCCACATTGTCTATTTGTGGTGCAGGGGTTGATGATTCAAAAGTGATTTTTTGTCCTTCGCAGTACAGGTCAGAGCCGTAATGCCAGGGGATGGCATTGCTGCTTTCATAAGGTACTGGTCCAGGCACCGTGATAGTGACTGGACTGATTGCAGCTGCGAGAGGAACTGTGATAATCTGTGGATCGTAATAAATTGTGACCGGTGCTCTGATGGGAGCAGCACTTTCTGAGTTGTAGGCAGAGTTGTTTTCAGGATCATAAAATATTGTGACAGTTGAGACGTCTTCAGAGTTTGTTGCTGATGTTGTAGGAGACATTGTCGGAAGGATGGATGTTGTTGTTGTAGGAGTTTCGAAATGGAGTGGTGCTGGAGTTGTAGAAGGAACATTTGTTGATATCTGGTCAGTTGAGATGACAGATGAAGTACTTGTTGATGAAGCCGAAGAATTGTCGGGAACAATGGTTGTTGCAGTTGTAGAAGATACTGGAATCGTTGCTGATGGGATTGCCGGATTTGTAGGAAATGATGTGGTAATCTGAAGTTGGCCACTCTGAATGAGACCATCTATGCCATTCCTCAGGTTATCGCACCCATTTACTGAGATATTGTAGTAAGCACACCCCAACTCACACCCCGGGAACATTTGACATTCGAGGAGTTGAGCCTTAACTTCCACCAACGGTGTCCGGATTTGACCCACACTGGTTATTAAATAAGACGGCTTGCCTTCTTCAATAGCGTTGATTCTGGGACCACCGTGGTTTGGCATAAGATTTTTGTTGACATTAGGTGGTGGTGCGAAATTCAGAGCTTTTGAGTCTACCAGGTCTTGTACCTTCATGTGCAAGGCTCTGCACTTTTCTGTACTGTGGCCAGGTGCATTTGAATGAAAAGCACATCTGGCGTTGGAGTCATAATTCCTGGGTAGACTGTTGGGATCTGGAGGTGCCAACGTCCTTAGCTCAACTAGGTTGAGTTTCAAGAGTTGTGGCAGCAACGTAGCATATGGCATAGGGATCGGATCGATCACCCTATTGGCTTGAGATGGCCTTTGTTGGAATGGCCTTTGTTGATTGTTGTTGTTGGTGTTGTTATAATTCCTTGGATGATACTGAGCTTGTTGATGGTACTGAGGTTGTTGCTGATAGTTTTGCTGCGGAGGTTGATAGGCTGGTTGTGGATGAGCTGGAGCGGGAATGGTGACTGCTGCCACTGACCTGTGAACATATTGGGGCCTGCCCCTGCTGGTGTGGATGGCATTGGTCTCGCCAGTTCTTCTTGGGCCTGCAAAAGGCTTCCTTGCATTGCTGGACGAGCTGGCACCATTGTCAGAGATCTTGCCCATCTTTAACAGGCTCTCAATTCTCTCCCCAGCTATGACAACATCTGCAAAGCTAATGGAAGAGAAAGCGGCCAGCCTGTCAATATATGTTTCCTGGAGGGTATTCATAAACATATATGCCATTTCCCTCTCAGACATAGGTGGCTGGACAGCAGCAGCAAGCTGTCTCCATCTTTGAGCATACTCTCGGAAGCTCTCTCTAGATGACTGTGACATTCCCATTAGGAGGGTCCTGTTGGGTGCCATATCCAGATTATACTGATACTGTCTGATGAAGGCCTCTGCCAGGTCCTTCCAGCATCTAATAGTTGCTCTTGTCAGATGGGAATACCATTCCCTCGAAGCTCCAGTTAAGCTATCCTCGAAATAAAACATCCAGAGCTTCTCATCCATAGTATAGGCCTTCAGCCTCCCCAGAAATGATTGTAAGTGAGTCCGGGGGCATGAAGTCCCGTTGTATTTTTCAAAACAAGGAGGCTTGAACTTATGGGGAATCCTGACCCCGTCTACCAAGCCCATGTCCATGACATCAAAGCCCAAAGAGTTTTGAGACTCTAAGGATCTCAGTTTCTCAGCTATCTCATCCAACCTTCTGTCATAAGCTTCTTCCCCAGCACCCATTACTGTGAATTGGTCCTCTTGGGGGTCTTCTTGCAGTACCCTGGCTGTAGTGGCAGTCCCTTGAACATTTGCAGGGATGTTGACCTCAGGATGGAGGTGTGGTCCAAAGACTGGGGGGTTGACATGAGGTTGGACCCTCTCGTTGTTGCTCGTGCCAGCAGTCCCTACATGTGGATCCTCTTGATTTTGCCTTTCCACCATGGCCCTCAATCTTTCCTGGCTCTGAGCCATGTTGTTCATTACTTCCATAAACTGAGTCATCTGTGTTCTCATCTCCAATCTTTCGTTTGCCATTTGATTTCTGACCTCTGCAAGGTCCTGCTGTACCTGATCCATTTGTATGCCCGGAAGGTTGTTACGGGTTGGATAATGGTGCGGACGGTTGAGGGGAAATACCCGGCGTCGAGCAATAGTTCCTGAGTTTCACAACAGAGTTAGCAGCAATAAAACAAAAACCTACAAAACAAACAAAGGGTTAGCATGCAATGCAGTATGCTTATTTGTTTTCAAGGTATCCGGCTTGGCATTCGGTTTTGACCCTTCCAGACCCTTGAAGACGCTGTTGATGTTGCTTTCGAAGTAAACTCGGATGGAACAAACTAATACATATATTACAAAAGACACATGGTACATAGTTTGTTTACAAATACGAGCCCTCAGAGGGGTCAAAATACATTACAGGAAAACAAAAGTACATGGAATGAAAGCAACAACAAGCAAATGGTCAAACACCAAGACCAAACTCATCCTCCCGAACTTCCTTGAGAAGTGCTTCGGTCACAGGATCAGCTGGACGCTCCGTGAGATTCCTGATGAGGAGGTTCCGGGTAGTAACAGCTGCAGTTAGCTTCTTATGCTGACTTTGGTCCTTTGACCTCTTCACTCCAGCTTTGATCTTCAGCTCTGATATCTCCCTCTGGGCTGCTGCCAGGGCTTCCTGCTGCACTTTTGCACTAGCTTCCAGTTGCTCCATCTTGTCTTGAACTCTCTTGTCCTCCAGAGTACGAGCCTCGGTGATCCTGACCCACCTAGCCTGACTCTCCTTCAGATACAAGTCTGTCCTTGCTCTCTGGAACTGGGCTTCCTTGCAAGCATTCTTCAGAATTTGTTCTCCAGCCTTAGACTTTTTGATATAATCCCCAGACTTCTCAATCTTAGCCAGATGCTCCACTCTCAACTTCTCTAACCTCTCAATCTCTATCCTACCATCACTCCTCTCCCGGAGGGTCTTCTGCAAAGCCTGGGTTAACTTCTCATTTCTTTCCTTCAAGCTCTCAAACTCCTCCAAACTGACAGTGGCAGGGGGTGGTGCTGAAGATGATTCAGGCATATCCTCCATGGTAAAGGGCATTCCGGAGAATTGAGCCCTGGCATGGGACCACTCATAATATTGTGCTGATGCCACATTGTTGCACTTCCCCAGAATGGTTACTCCCTTGGTTTGAACATTATCCCAGGCCCAGGCAACCTGCCTAACAATAGCCAGATTAGGCTTGTTCTCACAATAAAGAGTCTCAACCAAGTCCTGTGTCTTAGGAGTGTGGACCAGTGCATAGCCCAATTGCCTTTTGAACAGCAGAGGATTGTAATTAATACTACCCTTAACTCCTATTAGGGGCACATTGGGGAAATGCCCACAGCTGGTGATGATATCCCTGCCTTTGGTGCTTTGAGTGCACCATCTGATATCGGCTGAAGTTAGAGCAGTGAGTCTCTTAGCCCAGTTTCTCTGCTGATGAGGATTCAAAAATGCATCTGTCCTGGGTAGATGCCTGAGAAGCAGAGTATGGAACAATGGAGCACAACACCTTACTAATCTTCCCCTCTGTTTTTCATTCCTCTGATGCACTGCATAGTAGAGATCCCCTAATAAAGTTGGCACTGGGTTCTTCAGGATGAAAAGATGGATTGCATTCTTGCTAATGAATCGAGGCTCGTCTGCAAACAATACAATTCCATATATGCTCAGGGCCAATAAAGCACAGACAGCTTTCCACTCTCCTAAAGAAGCTTTCAGGGTAGCTTGAGAGATCAAGAAATCCAGATGGAAGCCAGGGATTCCAGCTTTAGAGGTCATATGCTGCTCAATCAGAACAGGTTCCAGATGCAAAGCCTTGGCCACTTCTCCATTACCAGGAAAAACCATCTCAGGGTTGAAAGGGACTCCACCCCTGATAGGTATACCAACTAATGATGAGTATTCTTCCAATAAGGGGCCCAACTGAAAGTCTTAAAAAGTGAAACATCTCAATGGGGGATCATAAAATTGAAGGCAAGTGTGGATCAGGCTTCTCTGTGAAGGGTCCAGATCCATAACCATATCAAGTATATCTCCATAATGTTCCCTGAACAATGGTATATGGTCTGGAGTGATCAGGGTCTGAATCCTCCTGATGTCAGCTAACTCTGGCTGGAAGAAGTGGTAGGTGATGTTACTCTTTTTAGGTGCCATGTTGTTGAGGATGAGTAGAGACAGGTGCTGATGATGATGCTGAAAGAATGGGCCACTGATTTGCTGGTGCAGGTGACTGAAGTGGATAGCTGATAGCAGAAGCAGATGCTGATGAAGATAGGTCAATACTGAAGATAGGGTCAAAACCAAACCAAAAATGAAGGTGGATACCCTGAAACACAAATAAGCAAATGTCAATATGATGCAATGATTATGTATGCAAATGATATGCAAGGGTTTGTGACTGAGCTGGATCTGATCAAATGCCCTGATATAGGTCCAAGTATGTTCAAGAAATCCAGATGGAGGTTTATAAATCCAGTAACCAAGGTGGGGGGCTCAAATAAAGAGCCACATGTCTAGGGTTTAGAATCACAAGAACTATTCCAACATGGAGTATTCTTAATCAAATCAAAGTAACAGGGTATGTTGAGGCCAAGGTACCTGCAAACCTGTAAACAGCCCAACCCCCTCACAGGTGGTGTTCTAAAACAAGGATCCTCAGACTTGGATCAGTTATGAGAAGTGTAAACACTTCTAACCCGGAGGTACAGTGTTTACAATAACCATAAATGTTCCTCCTCTAATTCACCTCAGTTTCTGAAGGTCAATACTAAAAGGTCATCCAGACTTAGCAGGCTTCCCAGATAGCCCTAGTATTGCAGGAAATCTGCAACACAGAGTTCTCAAGAAGAAACCCATATCTGAACCGTGTTTCATATTCCCGCACCAGACCGAGATGGAATGGGAAAGAATATGATTCACTCTAGCCTAGGTGTCACTCAGGTCCCAGGTATAGGACCTTAACTCTCAGTAGAACCCCACCCACAAGAGCGAAACCAGATCCAGCCAGACAGCATGACAGTATGATATATGTAAAGCAGTAAAGAAAGCAAATAAACAACTGTACATAAAGCAAAAATAAATACAAATATCAACACAAATAAGCACATAACACCCCAGTAAACACAAATCAAACAAGCGCTAGGAGGAACCCACAAAAAGAACCAGGAGCCCTGGTTGCAGTATAAGGGTCCCCAGCAGAGTCGCCAAGTTGTCGCTCCCGATAGATGGGACTAGGCCCAGATAAAGGTACAGACGCGAACGGTCGGCGAGAGGGACAGTGAGAACACACAGCCGTGAACTCACTGGAGATGAATAGAGTCGCCAGCTAGGCATTTTTATCCCGGAGGAAAGGCAATGCTGCATAGACCTAGAAAGATACGGATAAGACGGTTTGCGAACCAGAGAGACTGAGAAAGGGGGTTGGTTACAACCTGGGAAGGTATTAGCACCCAGATTGTCCGCCGTACTCGACGGGATCCACGCTTGAAAGATTTGTGTTTTAAAGGGGTAGTGTCAGTGCAATTTGTGTATAAATGAGCTGGAAAAGGATGTACAGGTGTCAGTGCAAAAGAAGTGCAAAGTATAATATATACAGTGTCAGTGTAAGGATAAGGGTGAAATGCTCAATATCATGAGGCTAAAAGAATGAGGCTAGAAAGAGGGGGAATACACAGAGACTTTTGTTCGATAACCGTTAAGTTATGCCTACGTATCCTCTCGTGCAATGAGGAAGTCAGAACACCGTAGTTCGACCCAAAGAGACTGAAAGGTGAATTGACTGATGAACTGCTTGCTTGCCTATGCTCAAGTGTATGATCTGTCTGGCACAGATGCTAACTGTCTTGCATTAGACGGGAGAAGCAAGTTCTCGTTTGTGAGTGAATGAGATGAGAAAAGAATCCCGAAGGAGACGATTATTGTTTGTTTTTGTGTTTTCAATCTTTTATTGCTTTTGAATTTTTGTCATAAGTTAATGAGCTTAAGTCTAAACCAATGGATTTAGTAAACTCATCACATCTTCCCTCTGATTAGGGGTAATGAGAGTACCTTAAGTGTGAAGTCAGATTCTCACACTTAATCACCTTTGGTGTAGGATTAAGATCATTAACCTACTTGTGATTATTTAGATGTTTTTGGTGTTTTTGTTTAGTGTTAAGTAATGAGATTAAGCCATAATCAAGGATTAAACAGACTCATTACACCATCCTAATAGAAGGATAATAGATGAGAATGTTTAAGCTGAGGAAGGCTCCTCAACTTAATCCATGATTAGGGATTAAACTCATGACCAAACAAGCCTTTATTAAGATGAATTTTATTTAATGATATGATGATGAAGTGTTTTTTAGAGTCTGTAAGACAACTTGAGGGGGACTTGTCCATTAACACTAGGGTTAGTCCTTCTTAACCAATTAAGGAAGAATTAGAACCCTAATGCAAGGCCCAAGTTACAAGTGTGATGTCTTGATGATTACTAAGTGAATTGATTAAGAGATTTAAACACATTAAGGGTTTAACACTTAGGATTAAAGTTATACACTCCATCCTAAGAGAAGGATGCAGGCATAAGCTTAATCACAAAGCCTTAAAGCCTTTAGGGTTTAGTCCCTGATTATGAGATGAGAAGAGAAGACTCAAAAGAGACACAAAGGTAAAACTAAGGGGGGAGGCTAATCAAAATCCTAATCATTGTCATGCTTGGTTATTCCTAGGGTTTGTGAGGTTTTCAAGAAAAGTCTTCAATGGAACCACCAGGAAGCAGATGAAAGGATCAGGAGAAGCAAAGTAACTTGCTTCATTCAAGAAGTCAAGTCACTTGAAGAAAGAAAGTGGGAAGAAGAAGAATGATCAAGCTCAATCTCAAACACAAGATAAAATGCAGCATGGATGCAAGATAAATGAAAGGAAAAGTGTGAGAAGTGAAGGCAAATTCACTTCTCAAAGTTACTTACCACCTGAAAGGTTAGGAAAGAAATGCAATGCAATGCAAAATGGGATGAGATGACATGATGAGAAACAAAACCAGAAGCATATACATTATGCTAATGATGCTATGAGATGCTACAAACATGAGGCAGCACATGGAAATGATCATACAAGTTCATGAATGCAAATGAAGCAAGTTAAGAAGCAAGGACATACATGAAAAGTTATGAAGTGCACATGACATACAACATGGCAAATACATGATGCAATGATCAAACATGCTTTCAATATGTCTTATGATGTCAAATGAATCAAATGGATGCTTGAAATGTCATGGCAAGTCATGTGATGCAAGAGAATGCAAGATGGATGCATATGGAAGCCCAAATTAGGGTTTATGATCAATGCAACAAACAAAAACCAAAACCAGAAGCAAACAACATTATAAAAAATTGAAAATGCACTCAAAGGACCCCTAAACTTATACTAACCCACTGCCCAAAGGAGAGGTCTCAACTCTTAACCAATTCCAAGTTATGGTTTTCTTAAGATTTCTAGGGTTTTAGGGTTCCCAAACAAGAAAATTACTAAAAAAATTGAAAATGAAAGATAAAATCATGGCCATTTAATCTCACAAACTACATGCTAAACACAATACAATGCAAAAAGAATCAATGTCCAACTCTTCATGGATAGGCAGAAATGATTTTTGGAACTTTGGATCAAATTAATGCATAAAAATGATTTTTATTCAATGGAAAATTCTCAAAATGCATCAAGATCAAAAAATAAATTTGGTTTGAAGGTTGGACAATGTTTCTAAATGTCTTAGAACATTTCATGAATTTTTTGGTGATTTTTAAATACCTAAAAGTATTTTTAATAAATTAATTTTCATTAATCAATTAAAAATAAACTTTTAAATATTTAAAAATACTTTTTTAATGCTAAAAATAAAAATAAAAATATTTTTGTGTTTTAAAAATTAATGAAACTCTTGACAAAAAGTTTCATAATTTTTAAAACAATTTTGCTATTTTTAATAAATGGTACAATTTAAATGAAATAATATGAAAAATAAATGAATTAAAAGCTGAAAAAAGAAAAGTCAAGCAATCTGATGGTCCAGATTCAAACAAGAACACGCGCGCATTGACTTGGCGCCAGATCCCACGACCAGCATTCAAACTCAGCTAATTAATGATTATGCCCTAATCCCACCGTTAATTACTTTCAGATGACCGGAACAGTGTTCCGGTCATCTTCTCCGTTCACCCCAAAAACCAATCTCTCTCCACACGCATCTAAAATGAATTCTAAAAACACAGGAATGATCCCCACTCACTCACGAATCAAAACCCCCAATCAAAACATATTTATCATTCCAGAAATGGCTGAATCGAAGCAAACAATATCTAGGGCAAAAAGTTTCAGAGACTGATTAAACTCTCAACTCTCCACCATTTTCAAAACTAAAGACATATTCATGATCAGGAAAGCATATAGAACAACTTAAGAACTTAAAAAATGATTTCTGGAAAAAATGTTCTTGAGCTACCTGAGTTTCGAAGCTTTCAATTCTGCAACTTTCTGACCTCCCCTCTTGATGCAATCCACTCCACTTGATCCCCTGATGATGCTTGAATGCTTAGAAGGAGTTTAAGTTAGCTGGTTAGGGAGATTGAACAAGTTCTGTTCAAGCTCAGTTGAAAATGGTGTTGGTGATTCAGGCTGTTTCAGGCAAAGGTGAAGGGTTCTTTATGATCAGGATGATGAATGGAGAAGGTTTGTGGAGTTTGTTCAAGTGTTTGTGGCTTGTGGAATGAGTTTCGAAAGCTTTGGCTTTGAGAGTGAAAAATGGAAGAGTGATGTTCTTGCTGGGTTCAGGCCTAAGTCTTGCTGGTTTTGGCTCAATGAAGCAAGGTGAGTTAATCAGTGGAATTTGTTTTTGTGTTTGTGAGTTGTGGAGAGAGATTCGAAGAGTTTTGCTTGAGGGAGTGTTTTTGTGAATGTGTTGATCTTGTGTGTTTCAGCCTTGCTTGATGTATGAAATGGCTAGCATTATGTCCACATAAACATCTCTCATTGGTCAGATGATGTGACCTGCCCTCTATTGATTGGTATGGACACTTTTGCAAAATGTCAACCTTTTTTGTTAGAGAGGCATGGGCTAAGTTCTAGCTTGGTACAAGAGTGTGGGCTGGCGCAGCATGGTGTGTGAGTGAGGCTAGGGTGGTTCAGCAGCCAAGGCAACAAGTTGGTGAAAGTGTGATGATGGTTTTGCAAGTTGATCACTTTTGGTTCTTATGAAACTATCTTGCCTTACAAGCCATAAAACATGAAGAAACCTTGGTCCAATCTGAACTTTAGGACTTACATGATGCTTGTGTAATGGTTTGATGTCAATTAGAAGTCACAATAAGGCTTGGTACATGAAATTGCAAGTTTCTCATTTGAGGCATAACTTGAAAATTAGTGATTTTTGCCAACTTTGACACACCATAACTTTTGATCCAAAATGAATTAGATCATGTTCTTGTACTTTTTGAAAAGGGAAAGATCTAATCTACAACTTTCATGACCAAAGTTTTTCCATTTGAAGCATTTTTGGATCAAAAAGTAAGGCTTGAAAAGTGGCATAAAATGACATATTCCTTAAAAGTCAACCATGCCCTAAAAAGTCAACTTTGCAAAAACTTGTAATTCTTGAATTTTGTGAACTTACAACATCTTCCATGATCAAATAAAGATCATATACAATTAAAATGATGAAGAATGCCCTTTGGTTGGGTCATTGGGGGCCTCAGATGCCCTGATTTTGCACTGACTTGTCTGAAAAGTCAACTCTTGATCAGATGCCTTCCCCATGGAATTTCCTCATGAAAATTGATATGCATACTCCCTATACCATATAGAGACCAATGGAAACAAGAATGACCAAAAAATTTGGAGTTATGGCCTCTGAAACCAAAACCCTAATTTTAGGTCATCTGTGCAGTCAAGCCTGGCTCTGCTTCCATACCAATCCCAGTTCTTGTGATTCCTTGGCATTTTTGACTTTGAGAGAATGTAATATGATATAAGAACACACATGGATCCCTTTGAAGTGATTGATGGCCCTTGGAGTGGCTCAAGAGGCTCTTGGATTGCTCAGATCACAAACCATAGATGCAGATGACTTTGAAACAATGCAGTGACTCAAAAATGTGATATGAGATGATATGATTGTGTTTATGCATATGAGATGATCACAAGCCATGGTGTGAATGGGTGAGGGCAAATTTGGGGTGTTTACAATTGCTTTCTGTACAGCTTTATTTATTGCTTTCATTTACTGTTTATATGCATTTAATACTGTTATCATCATATCATTTGTGCTGGATCTCTTGTCTGTTTTGGTGGGAGGGATCATTGAGTAAGTAAGGTTCCATACCAGGAGCCTGAGTGACACATAGGATAGAGTGGCTTCATATTCTTTCCCATTCCATTTCGGTCTGGTGCGGGAATATGAAACACGGTTTAGACATGGGTTTCTTCTTGAGAACTATGTGATATGGATTTCCTATAGTACTAGGGCTATCTGGGAAGCCTGCTAAGTCTGGATGACCTTTTTATGACCTTCATCATCTGAGGTGAATTAGGGGAGGAACCTTTATGATTATTGTAAACACTGTGCCTCCGGGTTAGAAGTGTTTACACTTCTCATAACTGATCCATGTCCGAGGATCCTTGTTCTAGAACAATACATGTGAGGGGGTTGAGATGTTTACAGGTTTGCAAGAACCCTTGGCCTTATCATACCTTTGTTACTGATATTGTTAAGTTCACATCATTTTGGACTGTTCTTGTGAAACCATGGACTTGTGACTCTTTATTTGAGTCTCCCACCTGGTTACTGGTTTTCTAAGCCTCCATCCGGACTTATGAATACACATGGACCCTATCAGGGCAGATAACAGATCCAACACTTGGTCACAAACCCTTTGCATATCATTCTGCATACATCATCTTGCATCATTTAACATTTGTCTATTTGTTTTACAGGGTATCCACATCTTATATTTGGTTTGGTTTTGACCTGTTCTACTGCTCAGATTCCTTCAGCTATCTGCACCAGCCTCTTCATCAGTTATCTTCATCAGATATTCTTCTTCAGTACCTTCTCCATTTATCTTCGTCAGTTTTCATCAGTTGCCTTCATTAGTGCTTCTTCTCAATCTTCTTCACCAGCATCCATTGTCAGCATGGACCCATCGAGGAAGAGCAACATCACCTATCATTTCTTTGAGCCCACTCTGGCAGGCATTAGACAAATTCAGGCTCTCATCACTCATGATCATGTCCCTTTATTCAGGGAACATTATGGTGGCATTATGGACATGATCATGGACTTGGATGCCTCCCAGAGGAGTATTATCCACACCTGTCTCCAGTTCTATGACCCTTCTCTCAGATGTTTCACTTTCCCAGATTTTCAGTTGGGACCTTTGATGGAAGAGTTCTCCATGTTGTTGGGTGTCCCCATCAGGAGAGGGATTCCTTTCAACCCTGAGATGACTGCTCCCAAGAATGAAGATGTAGCTAAGGCCTTGCACTTGGAGTCCACCCTCATTGACCAGAATATGACCACCAAGGCTGGAATCCCAGGCCTTCATTTGGACTTTTTGGTTACTCAGGCCACCACTCATGCTGCAGCAGGGAAGTGGGACACTGTTTGTGCACTCTTGGCCCTCAGCATATATGGTATCATCTTGTTTGCAGACGAGCCTAAGTTTGTAAGCAATGGTGCTATCCACCTCTTCTTGTTGAAGAATCCAGTCCCTACCTTGCTTGGAGACTTTTAATACTCAGTGCATCAAAGGAATGAGAAGCAGGGGGAGATTAGTCAGATGTTGTGCACCTCTCTTCCACTGTTGGTTATTGAGGCACTTGCCTAAGTCAGACACTTTCTTGAATCCTCATCAGCCAAGGAACTGGGCTAAAAGGATGATTGCCCTTACATCAGAAGACATCAGATGGTGCACTTAGAGCACCAAAGGCAAAGATATCATCACCAGTTGTGGGCAGTATCCCAATGTACCCCTGATTGGAGTGAATGATTGCATCAACTACAACCCTTTGTTGTTCAAAAGGCAATTAGGGTATGCCTTGGTGCATCCACCAAGAGAGAAAGACTTGTCAGAAACCCTCTATTGTGACATTCATCACAACCTTGCCATTGCCAGACAAGTAGCCTGGGCTTGGGACAATATTCAGACTAAGGGGACTGATATTCTTGGCAAGTGCAACAACATAGCTTCAGCTCAGTTTCTTGATTGGTCTCGTATCAGGGGACAGATCACCCGCATGCCATTCACCATATAGGATGTACCTGGACCATCATCAGTAGAGCCTGCAACTACTATCAGTTTAGAGGAGTTTGAGAAATTGAAGGAAAGGAATACTCAGCTCTCTGAAGCTTTGAAGAAAACCCTCTTGGAGAGGAATGATAGTCGTCTGGATAATGAAAGGTTAGAGAAGCTCCGGATTGAGCACTTGACCAAGATTGAGAAGACAGAAGATTACATCAGAAGGGCTATAGTAGGGGAATTAATATTGAAGAATGCTTGCAAGGAAGCCAAGATTCAAAAGGCCAGAGCTGAACACTACTTGGAGGAGAGTCAAGCTAGGTGGATCAGGATCACTGAGGCTCGTTCACAAGAAGATCAGAGGACCCAAGCTAGGATAGAGCAGCTGGAAGCTAGGGAGAAGAAGAATCATAAAGCTTTGTTAGCAGCATAGAAGGAGATCTCTGAGTTGAAGCTCCAGGCGGGGTTGAAGAGATCAAAGGACCAGGACAAGCATAAGAAGTCGACAAGTGCCATTGCCACCAGAAACTTTCTTATCAAGACCATCACAGAGCATCCAGTTGGCCCGGTGACTAAGGCTCTCCTGAAAGAAGTAAGAGAGGATGATTATGGATTGGATGTTTGATTTCTTTGTACTTGTACTTCTTTTTTATTGTATTTTTGGTTGTTGTATTTTGACCCACTATGGGAACTTTGTTGTAATCAAACTATGTATCTTTACACTTTGTAATGTATGGTTTGTATTATTTTGTGGGCTTTATATCTCTTCAACATCATCTTTCCTCGAGGTCTGGAAGGTCAAAACCAAAGAACCAAACTGGATACTCTTGGAAGACAAATAGGCATCCTGCATTGCATGCTAACCTCTTTTCTTTGTTTTGTAGGTTTTTGTTTTTGTTGTTGTTTCTCACTTTGTTGTGGTTTCAGGAAACATTGCTAGTAGAAGAGTCTTCCCCATTAACAGAGTTCACCGGTATCCTACAAGAAACAACCTTCCGGGCTTACAAATGGACCAGGTTCAAGAAGATCTGACTGACGTGAGAACCCAAATGGCCAATGAGAGAACTGAGATGAGGGCCCAAATGAACCAGTTTATGGCAGTGATGACTGGATTGGCTCAAAGCCAAGAAAGACTGAGAGAGTTGGTCGAGCGGCAAACTCCCGAGGAAAACCACCCAGGTACAGGGGGTATTGTAACACGGTGGGAGAACTGACTTTAGTTATGTTGCGGATAACAAGAGTCGCCACCGACTTTTATTTTATCCAAAGGAAAGGCATAAAAGAACAGGAAAGACCTTTTAAAAGATTTTTGGGTCCGGGGGGTAGGTTATGTAAAGGGAAGGTGTTAGCACCCTTTACATCCATGGTTATCCATGGGCTCTTAGTTACTTAGCTCACTTTAAACTGTTTTTGAAATGTGAAGTGTGTGTTTAGAAATTTTCTTAAGTATTTTATAATGATCCATGTACGGATATATATAAAACCTTTGTTTTGAAAATTGTTTGAAATGTATGAAGTGTTTGAAATGTTTTGAAGAGTGAGCAAGTATCTAAGAGGAACCTACCCTAAATTAAGTCTTTTCTGTTCTTGAATCCTTTAAATGGTAAGACTATCCCTATTATTAAGGAATAGGTAGTCATTACCTTGGATGTGTGGGACAAGTGAAGGGACATTTGTTATTTAGACAACTGTGGGGTGTATAAGCAATTCGAAGGGACTTATCATCTTTATTCGAAAGGGACAAGATCATTACGAAGGCAACATTCGAAGGGACTTGATCTTTTTATCTGTTTAAGGGACTAGATGATATAAAATAAGGGACTTTGCTTTATACACCCTACTTGACCTTTTGTTTAGGCAACTTGAGAGATATCCTTAAGGAAGTGAGATGGCGATCCAGGATCGACTTACGTGTGTGAGTGTACAAGTTTAAATATTTATCTTTAAATTAATGATCTAAATTCAATTTTTTTAAATACAAACACGTTTCACTCCCTATTTTACTAACCATAGCATTTAAAATAAATAATAAAATTACTACTACAAATATTACATAAGGGATACAATTACATAATTAAAATAAATTAAATAAGCAAATAATAATAATAAATAATTGGGTTAGTAACAATAATAATAATAAAAATAATATATAAATAAATGGGGTTAGTAATAATAAAAATTAATAAGAATAAAATCAAGAAATTAACATAATAATGAATAATAAATTTAAAAGTGCAATTTTTAATGGATAATTATTTTTTAAGATTTTTAAGAAGAGAAATAAACAATTCATATTATATACTAATTATTATAAAGTTTAAATTTATATACATGTTATGAAAAATAATGGTTAATTATAATTAAATAAACATATTATTAAAAGTATATTATATTTACAAGATTAAATTAAGAGTTTTTAATTATTTTAAGAAAAATCTAAAATTATTTACATGCAAGAATTATATTAAATAATAATTATAAACAAATTATAAAAATATGTACATAATTAAGGTTTATAAATAAATAAATTAAAAGTTATAATTAACAAATAAATTAATATTTACAATTAGGGTTTATAAAAATAATTAAGTTTTATAAAAATATTTTAGGGTTTATATGTTTAGAAAAATAAATTAGGATTAATTAATAATTATACAAAATTATGAAAAATATATATTAAATAATTTCACTAATAAGGTTTAATTTTAAAAAGATGAATTCTAAATTATAGAGAAGAAAATAATAATATAAACATTTTACTTTTATTATTTAAACTTATTTAATTATAATATAAACAAGTTAAATAGAAAAACAAGAAAAAAGTGAAAAAAGAACTTACCTGGGCTGGGATTCGAACCCAGTCCCTAAGCTTTCAACCCTCAAGACCAGCACACCAGCCACTGGGCTACGCACGCGCAGGTGAGAAGGAGGGAACTTCATGTGGTTTTGTTTCAAACCTGTGAAAATCATGACAAAAACAAAAAATAGCACAAAAGGGCCTGGGGGGTTTCGAACCCTGGACCCTCACACAACAAGCAAACACTCTTACCATCCAGCCAGAAGGGCGCATCTGATGTATAATCCACAACAAGTTATAATATATTAAGTCATATGATTAAATGGAAAAAATAAGAAAAAGATTGTTGCACCCAGGTATCGAACCAAGGACCTAACCCTCACAAGGACAAGTTTCCAACCATCAGGCTAACACGCACGCTGTGAAATACAAACCAAACGTAAATAATAAAAAAAAAAACAAATATTTGAATTCTAGAATTCGCGCCAGGGGTCTTCTTCCTCCTCCAGACCTGCATTTTTTCCTGTGAATCTTCCTGGGCAATTTCCTGCGAATTTTTCAATATATACAACCTGCGAAATTCAAACACCATTGAAACAACAAAATTTCTTCCAATTGATTAGGGTATTATGATTCCCAGAGCTCACACAATCATTCTATGTCTTTAAAAATTATTTATATTAGGTCTTTCATGGAACCCTAAAAGCTTGGCCGAAACCCTAACAATGGCCAAATTCGTTTTAGGCAAGGAAACTCCAATCAATTAATCCAGAAAGCTTCAACACAATGAGACAAATAAGATTAAACAATCAAAATTAATTAATATGCAGCAAACTCATTGAATCGAAAAAAATCAAATGTGAGGGAAAAACGATTCGGGTTTCTCAAGATATCATGTTATGAAGCAATGTGATGAATGGTTTTGATTCAGGGAAGCTTAATGAAGCTTGTGATGTTCTCAAAATACCTTGAAACTTCCTCTAAGGTAGAAACCGAAAATTCACTTTTGAAGGATTTTTTGAAGTTTGAAACTTACTCTTTGAGGCAGAAAATTCGTCCCTATGCATTGTGTTTTCTTTGTGTATATATGGTGGATTGAATTAGGTCAAGAAACTTTGGATTTATGGGCTTTTTGAATGCCTTGAGTGTGAAGGAATGTCATGATCCAAAAATGTGAAAAAATCAAATATTTGTATTCCAATCTGGTCTAGCACGAATTTGCACAAGATCCAATCATGTTAAACAACATTGATGAATTTCTAGAAGAAGAATCATGTCCAAATTTTGATTTTTAGATTTTATTTTGATTTAATTTGATTTAAAATGAATAAAATTCAAATAAATATCAAATAAAATATAAAAAAAAAATTGCTTGTCATTGGGTCGTGTGGGATGATATCTCAAGGATTGGGTTGCATAATGGTTGGCCCATTTGAGAAAAATTGATTTTAAGACCCCATTTGTTCAATATTCTTCTCAAAAATTTCCCAACTTGGCAAGGGCACAAATCCTTCAATTTTAATGCTATGAGGGTGTTCTTGGACATTTTGGAAAGCTTGAAGAGTCCTCTAACCAACCCCATTGGTTTCATGTCCATATCATTTACCATTCTCAAGTTATGCCCTTTTGAAGTTGTTGACTTTTTGTTGACTTTCAAAAGGACCTATAATGTCTTAGCTCATACCTTCCAAATGAAGCATTTTTGGGCTTGGCTTGTGAGACACAAAGTTGTAGAGAATTCAATTTCCTTCAAAATGAGCTTTGGATGGAAAATTCTTGATGAAGCATGTGAAAGTTATGGCTGGTCAAAGTTTAGTTGACTTTTCCTGAGGAAACCCAAATTTAGAAACTCCTGATTCTTGATGATCTGAAATCTCCTTGATGAATCATGATCAAACCTTGATCAAATGATGAATTTTACTTCATATACTTGATGTTGGCAAAAAATCAGGAAGTTTGACTTTGGTTTGACCATAGTTGACCTCAGTTTGACTTTTTAACTGCTTTGACTGATTTTGACCTATCTGATCATCTGACTGAGCAAACCTTTGAGAAAAGTCTTGAAACTTGTCATGGGGGTTCTTAAACATATATAAGATGTTATGAAGCTAACTTGAAGTCCTTGAAGTCCATTTAGCCTGATTAAAGTCAAAACCCTAGTTTTGGATGCACTGCTTAGGAGGATGCATTGTCTGAGGGATTTGTCAAATCTTCTGACTAATTGTGAACTTTGTGAACCTTGTGAATCTCATAAGATGTCTTGTGAGCTTCATGAACCTCATGAGAGGTCTTGTGAACCTTGTGAACCTCATAAGGTGTCTTGTGAACCTTGTGAACCTCATAAGATGTCTTGTGAACCTCATAAGGTGTCTTGTGAATCTTGTGAACCTTGTGAATCTCTTAGCACACAAAGTCTTATTTTGTGAGGGCAAATTTTGGGGTGCAACAGCTGCCCCTGTTCAATTTTCTGAAACCTGAGGGGTTAGATTGATATATGTGCCAGTCGTGACCTGGAAGGTTGAAGGGGATTGAACACAAAAGCCCAAAAATTTGCACTCACTGGTGAGTAGAGTAATGCTGAGGACTAGTTGTATATGCCTGAGTGGGCTTAAAGATGCCACTTGGAGAAAAGTTCTTCAAATATATATCTTGAAGGATAAAGCAGTCCAAAATATGAAGATATAGCTTTTTTGGGAGGATGGACAATGGCCCAAAGTAATGATAGCTTTCAGGAGGATAAACAACGTCCTGAGGTATAAGGATAACTGTTGGGAAGATAAACAACGGCCCAAAGTCATGATAGCTTTCAGGAGGATAAACAACGTCCTGAGGTATAAGAAGCTTTCAGGAGGATAAACAACGTCCTGAGGTATAAAAAGCTTTCAGGAGGATAAACAACGTCCTGAGGTATGATGATAGCTTTCAGGAGGATAAACAACATCCTGAGGTATAAACATAACTTTTGGGAGGATAAACAACGGCCCAAGGTCATGATAGCTTTCAGGAGGATAAACAACGTCCTGAGGTATGATGATAGCTTTCAGGAGGATAAACAACGTCCTGAGGTATAAACATAACTTTTGGGAGGATAAACAACGGCCCAATAGTCATGATATGGCTTTTGAGAAGATAAACGACGTCTCAAGATAGCCTTTGGGAAGATAAACGACGTCCCATGATAATGAGGTAACCTTTGGGAAGATAAACAACGGCCCAAGTTAACAAATTGTTGATGAAGTTTGTCTGCTGGAGAATTAATCTGAAAAACAAGATTATAACATTCTGTATGATAATATTAGCTTATGCATTATGTATGCATGTATAATATGATGCACTTAAGTAATGTATTATATATTTATGTATATGTATGTTATGGTATGATGTAAATGATGTATGTATGCATCATGCAGCTTGAAGCGCCTGTATGACAACTGCTGGCCAGGGAAAGTAAATCCTGATTTGTTGCTGAAGAATATGAGGAACTCGTTCCCATTTGATAATGTAGTATTCATAACCTCCTGTCTTCGTTCGATAGTAAGGTATACATAACCTCCCGTCTTCGTTCGATAGTAAGGTATACATAACCTCCCGTCTTCGTTCGTCGTACTCCTATTGGAAGAATAAATTCCCAACTATCCGTATGAGGATAAAAGAGATGGATATAAATTCCAGGGGAGATGTAACTCAAAGTATTTATGGATTTGCCCTACTGGGGGATTTGTAGCTGTATCGTGGCGAAGCTTCGTTGAATTCCTTCCCTCGTTCGTCCTTAGTAAATACTATTACTGCATTTTCATGCATTTCTGGTTAACATCAATCATATTAAGCATTTATGCATTTCTGGTAAACATCAATCATATTCAAAAGCATACATACATTCAGACACAACCAATGGACGTTTCGCTTATGTAAATAGGGTAAAAGTAAATCTGGATTCAAAGATGGAATTTTATTTATATCACAAAGTGACCCGTACATGGGCAAGTTTGTACAAGGAGACAGGAATCCTAGTAAGAGGAATTTGTCATAAAGTTTTTACAAAACAAAGAAAATCAGCTATGTGGGAAATAATCCTATTAAGTTTCAATTCTACTATTGCCATTATCTTCAAGTATCTCATCTTCTGCTGTTAGAACGGAAACAATTGGATTGAGCTTTATCTGTTCAAACTTGAGTAAGTAGTACAACTGGTTGTAGTTTCATGGGTGATCCAAACGAGACATAGTCATACGCTTTAATCCCTAACTTTTTCCTGGATTGCCCTTTCAGGTTTTCAATCCACCGGGATACCCTTTTTTGCCCAAGCCGCCTTTTCAGGTTTTCGACTTGCCGGGTGTACATTTTTTATATATTTATCCCTAATTTTTGCCCGAACCCTTTTGGTTCGCCGAGATGCCCTTATTTTTGCCTAGGCCAGTCAACCTAGCGGGTCTCTTTTTATGCGTAGTATTTTTTAACTATGTCTGCGTTTACAGGCTGTGGGAAGTCTTCACCGTCCATAGTAGTGAGTATCATGGCACCTCCTGAGAATACTGTTTTTACCACAAATGGTCCTTCATATGAAGGAGTCCACTTGCCCCTAGGATCACCCTGTGGTAATATGATACGCTTGATTACCAAGTCACCAGCCTGATATACCTTTGGCTTAACCTTCTTATTGAAAGCTTTGATCATCCGTTTCTGATACATCTGGCCATGACAAACTGCTGCTAACCTCTTCTCATCAATCAAATTTATCTGGTCAAGTCGAGTCTGAATCCACTCATCTTCATCCAAGCCTGCATCCTTCATGATTCTTAAGGAGGGGATCTGAACTTCAATGGGCAGAACTGCTTCCATACCATAGACCAAGGAGAATGGAGTTGCCCCTGTTGAAGTACGTATTGTAGTACGATAACCATGAAGAGCAAATGGTAACATCTCATGCCAATCCTTGTAAGTGACAGTCATCTTCTGTATAATCTTCTTGATATTCTTGTTAGCAGCTTCAACTGCCCCATTCATCTTTGGACGATACGGAGAAGAGTTGTGATGCTTAATCTTGAACTGCGTGCAGAGATCAATAATCATAGTGTTGTTCAGATTAGAGCCATTGTCAGTAATAATCCTTTCAGGGATGCCATACCTACATATGAGATTATTCTTAATGAATCGAGCCACAACATTCTTGGTAACAGATGCAAATGAAGCTGCCTCTACCCACTTCGTGAAGTAATCAATAGCAACCAGGATGAAACGATGCCCATTAGAAGCAGTAGGCTTGATATCACCAATCATATCAATGCCCCACATGGCAAAAGGCCAAGGAGCAGTCAACACATTCAATGGTGATGGAGGTATATGGACTTTATCAGCATAAATTTGACACTTGTGACATGTTCTGGAGTGTTGGTAGCAATCAGCTTCCATGGTAGACCAATAATAACCTGCTCTCAAAATCTTCTTTGCCATGGTATGACCACTAGAATGAGTGCCAAAGATCCCATCATGCATGTCCTCCATAATCTCAGTTGCTTCCTTCTTATCCACACAACGGAGCAAAGTTGAATCATGATTGCGTTTGTACAAAATGTCATTACTCAAAAAGAACTTAGCAGAAAACCTTCTCAGAAACTTTCTATCTTTGACAGATGCCCCTTCAGGGAACTCCTGGGCTTCAAGATATCTTTTCACTTCATAGAACCAAGGTTTCTCCTCTGCCTCTTCAGTGTCAATCTTATTGCAGTATGCAGGCTTCTCAAATCTATCAATAGTAATCTTGGGAGCTTCATCATCCCAGCTGATCTCAAACATGGATGCCATGGTGGCTAATGCATCTGCCAACTGATTCTCTCTTCGTGGAATATGTCCAAAAGTAATCTCTTTGAAATGTGGGATCAAAGACAACACATGCTCTCTATAAGGAATGAGGTTATCATGTTTGGTATCCCAATCTCCTTTGATCTGACTTACTACTAGGGCTGAATCTCCATACACGTCTAGGAACTGAATCTTCATATCAATGGCAGCTTTGATACCCAGGATACATGCCTCATACTCAGCCATGTTATTAGTACAATAGAAACAAAGTCTGGCAGTAATCGGGGTATGACAACCTTTAGGGGAACTGATCACAACACCAACACCATTACCAAGTGCATTAGAAGCTCCATCAAAAACCATAGTCCATCGGGATCCTTGTTCAGGTCCGTCATATTGTCCAGGTTCTTTAGTAATAATCATAATGTCTTCGTCAGGGAACTCAAAACTCATTGACTGATAATCATCCACTGCTTGATGAGCCAAATGATCAGCCACCACACTTCCTTTAATGGCCTTCTGAGTAGTATACTGTATGTCATATTCTGTTAAGATCATTTGCCATCTTGCTATTCTTCCGGAGAGAGCAGGTTTCTCGAATATATACTTGATTGGATCCATCTTCGAAATCAACAAGGTAGTATGGGTCAACATATATTGTCTTATGCCAAAGCGCAACAAGTTTTCTCGAGCAGTGAGTATCTTGTTTCACAGTCGGTAAACTTTTTGCTAAGGTAGTATATTGCCTGCTCTTTTCGACCAGACTCGTCATGTTGCCCCAACACACACCCCATTGAGTTGTCTAATACTGTTAAGTACATAATCAAGGGTCTTCCATCAACTGGTGGCATCAGAATTGGAGGTTCTAACAGATATTTCTTGATTTCATCAAAGGCTGTCTGGCACTCATCATTCCATTCCATCACTTGATCTTTCTTCAACAACTTGAAGATTGGCTCACAGATGGAAGTTAATTGGGAAATAAATCTTGCAATATAATTCAATCGTCCCAAGAAACCTCTAACTTCCTTCTCAGTACGGGGAGCTGGCATCTCTCGTATAACTTTCACTTTTGCAGGATCTACTTCAATACCTTTTCCACTGACAATGCAACCCAGGAGCTTACCAGATCTAACTCCAAAAGTACACTTGTTTGGGTTCAATCTCAACTTGTATTTCTTCAATCTCTCAAACAAATTGTGCAGATGATCAAGATGTTGTTCTTCATTCTGGGACCTAGCTATCATATCATCCACATATACCTCTATCTCATGATGAATCATATCATGAAACAAAGCCACCATAGCACGCTGATATGTTGCCCCTGCATTCTTCAAACCAAATGGCATCACCTTATAACAAAAAGTGCCCCACTGTGTAACAAATGTTGTCTTCTCCATATCTTCAGGTGCCATCTTGATTTGATTATAACCAGAGAAACCATCCATAAAAGAGAATACCTTATGCTGAGCAGTGTTGTCTACCAGAACATCAATATGAGGAAGTGGAAAGTCATCTTTGGGGCTGACCTTGTTCAAATCCCTGTAGTCTACACACATACGTACCTTACCATCCTTCTTAGGTACCGGCACCACATTTGCAACCCACTGAGGATAAGAAGTCACTGCTAAGAACCCTGCATCAAACTGTTTCATTACCTCTGCTTTGATCTTCTCTGACATTTCAGGACGCATGCGACGAACCTTCTGCTTCTTTGGACGACAATCTTCTTTTACCGGTAAACGGTGAACCACAATGTCTGTATCCAACCCTGGCATATCTTCGTAGGACCAAGCAAAAATCTCCACATAATCATGTAACATCTGAATCAATCTGCTCTTGACACTATCCTCTAATTCAGCCCCTATCTTGACCTCTTTCCTGTTTTCTTCAGTTCCCAGATTCACAACTTCGACTGGCTCTTCATGTGGCTGTATAGCTTTCTCTTCTTGTTGTAACAACCTAGCAAGCTCTACAGGTACTTCACAATCGTCCTCATTTCCATCTTCAGCTTGATAGATCGGATTCTCGAAATTATAATTGGCAATAGTAGAACTGTTATCAACAGGATCCAGAGTGGATGAGGATCTGCATTTTAGTGATGTGGGTGTGTGTAAGAACACATAGCTGATAAAACAAAAATAAAATAAAAGAAAAACAAGGAACACAATATTTACGAAAACGAAACGTCCACTGATTTTTATTGAATGAAGTATGCAAATGAAATGACATCCCGTAACAAGCACACCATTGTGCCCCGGGTAAGGCACAAGGCTTGAAAGTTTAATTGTTCAAGAAATTACAAACTTAAAAGTAACAACACAGTAATAGTATTTACTCCTGACTAAAGAAGATAGGAATAACATCTTCAGCTTTCCAGTTATTGAGCCTAGCACCCACAGTAGGAAAAATCCAAGCATCCAAGTTGTAGTCTTCATCATAGTCACCCACAACATTGATCTGATCTTTCATAATCCCCTGATTAGTGATACGAACAACACGAGCACGACGAACAGCCTACTGGGACTGCAGTGAAACCCAAACCAAATTTGTCAGACTTGTAAGGAATATCAGGAAGCTGACCCCAAATAGTACAACCACCTTCATCCACCACAGCTCTAGCATCTTTGAGGGAGGCCATTGTTGGAGGTACTCTGGTGACCACAAGAACTTTCTTGACAACAGGAGGAGCTTCATAATCATTAACAATCCAAGGAACCACTTCAAATGTCTGACACGGAGTTTCAACATATTCACCTTCCACTTCAAGATATTTAAAGGTGTTTACATGGCTAATCATATACCATTCCTCTCTGTAAACAGTAACAACCTTTCCTTCTACCGGATATCTCAGTTTCTGGTGTAAAGTAGAAGTTACAGCACCTGCCCCATGGATCCAGGGACGCCCAAGCAAACAAGAATACGATGGACGAATATCCATGACATAAAAGGTAGCATTGAATACCTGAGAGCCTACTTTGATTGGGAGATCAATTTCTCCATGCACCACTCTTCTCGAGCCATCAAAAGCCTTCACCACTATATTACTGGGCTTCAACACAACATCTTCAGGACTAAGCTTATTCAGGACTTCTTTGGGCAACACATTTAGCGAGGAACCATTGTCTATTAGCACATGTGATAGGGTAGTGCCCCTGCATTCAATAGAGATATGTAGAGCCCTGTTATGATCCCTCTTAGCAGGATTCAAATCAGCATCGGAGAAACCTAACCCATTATTATAGGTCAAGCGTGCAACACAATTTTCAAACTGGTCAACAGATATTTCATTTGGTACATGAGCAGTCTTCAGAAATTTAATCAAAGCTTTGGCATGAGCCTCAGAGCACAATAATAAAGACAACATAGAAATCTTGGAGGGAGTATGCCCCAATTGATCAACAATGTCATAATCACTCTTGCGAATGATTTTCAATACTTCTTCCATCTGCTTAGAAAGATCATCAGCAGCTGGCACATCAGTTGGTATAGGTTCAATAACAGGACCTTTGCCCCGAGCATCAGTGGTGGAGGTAGTAGCTAGAGTAACTGTATTCTTGGAGGTAACTGGAGGAGAGAAAACTCTTCCACTTCGTGTGATCTTACTAGATCCAACAATATTATCAACATCAAGGTTCGCATCAACAACAGGCGTATCAGCTAAGGGTTCCTGCTTAACACCATGGATATAAACATCGGACCCATAATGCCAAGGCACATCTTTATCAGAAGTATACGGAATAGGACCAGGTGTGGTAATGACCATAGGAGCCACTCTAGCTTCGGCAATAATCTTCACAGGGCCTTCAGCAGTAATCTTAATTGGACCCTTATGAGTGATTTTGACAGGTCCCTTGGAAGTAATCCTTACCGGCATTTTATCAACCATATCCACCTCTTCAACCTTCGCATTTTTAGTTATATGATCCACCATACTCTCCACAGAAGGTGGTGTCCTCTCAAATACTATGGTGTAATTATTCATGAGGCGTTGAATTCCGTCCTTTAACCTCTAGCAACTATCCGGCTTATAGGCACAATAGACACAATCTTCACGACAACCTGGAAAGAACCCAACTTGTACTAACTTCTTCTTAATAACAGACAATGGCGTAATTAAATCTGCAACTGAGGAAATATGTGAATCTTCATCAATGGCATTGACGGTCTTCTCATGATTTGGCATGGGAGCAGTAATCACATTTGGAGTACCCGGAGGGTCAAACTCAATCTCTCCAGCATCAATCATATCCTGAATCTTGTTCTTCAATACCCAGCAACTATTGGTATCATGTCCCTGACAATTTGAATGATATGCACATCGTGCATTAGGATTGTACCTGGGAGAGGTAACATTGGGATTCTGAGGAGGGTCTTTCAAAGTGATAAGTTCAGCCTTCAACAAGTGTTGCAAGGCTTGGGCCATTGACATGTTGATCTTAGTGAACTGCCTTCTAGTCCTCTGTTGATTTCCCTGTGGCTGCTCTGGTGTTGTAGGAGTTGGATTGGAGATATGAACTGCACTCACAGACTGATGCCTTCTATTACGATCAGGTTGACCATAAACAACATTTGACTCTTTCTTCCCACTAGGGGGCTTCTTTGTAGTACTGGATGAAGAAGCACCCACTTGGATCTTGCCACTCCTTATTCCAATTTCTACGCGCTCTCCTGTCATTATCAACTCAGTGAAGCCAAATGATGAGCTTCCAATGAGATGACTGTAAAAAGGACCATTCAACGTACACATGAACATATCAACCAACTCCCTGTCAGTTAAAGGGGGTTGTACTCTTCCAGCCAAGTCTCTCCACTTCTGAGCATACTCCTTGAAATTTTCTTTAGCACCCATAGACATGCTTTGTAGTTGCATGCGAGTAGGGGCTAGATCAGCATTGTATTGATATTGTTTATAAAAGGCTTCAGCAAGATCATTCCAATCACGGATGTTAACACTCTCCAATTGATAGTACCATTCCAATTGAGCTCCAGATAAACTTTCTTGGAAGAAATGAATCCACAACTTCTTATCAGTAGTATGGGGTTGGATTCTCCGGACATAAGACCTCAGATGCAGCTTGGGACAAGAGACACCATCATAAACAACGAAAGTAGGAACCTTGAAACCAATGGGTATGACCACCCCAGATATCAAACTCAGGTCTTCAAAATCCAGCCCAGAAGACTTTTGCAATTCCATAGCATCCATTCTATCCACCAGCATCTTGAACTTATCTTCATTAGGCTCATGATAGTAGTTAGCTTCAGAATCAGAATCCCCCATTGTATTATGGAGACTGCCTCCCTCTTTATCAGACTCTTCAGACTCATAATCTTCAACCTGTTCTTTGGTCTTGACAGGACCTTTGAACCTTCTTCCCATGTTGACTAGGCCACCTGACCTTCTAGTCTTCTTAGTCTTCTTGGCCAGCAGTGTCTTCAATTCATCCTGCCCCTTGGACAAGTTCAGGATTAGCTCTTGGAACTGTGCATTTTGTGCCTGGAGATCCTTAACAGTTTGTTCAAGAGCCATTGCTGAAATAAACAGCGAGAAGATAAGAAACCTGTGCACAATAAACCTGTGATGCAATGATATGGTATGTATTAATGCGTATGCAATGTTTTCAAGGACCGCAGGATTTAAATTTGCTTAAACAATCAAGAAAGTGAACTTTTATTAGTAATAAATTTGTTTGCCCTTTGGGCTTACAATAAAAATGAAATGAAATAAATACAAAAGATGGGGTTTTAAGTCTCCCATGGACATTTCCTCTTTGTGTTGAGGTATGAGTTGAGGTTCCGCTCCTCGTGAAGTTGCTTTGTTAGTTCTAAGATTCTTTCTTGGCTTGCTTTGTAATGAGCCTCAAAAGTATCCCTTTGCTCCTTCAACTAGATCCAGGACCTCTGTAAGTCTTCCATGTCAGTGGGCATGTCTGGGTGAAGGATGGTATAAGAAGTATCCCCTTCAGCAACAAGCTCCATAGTAACTGGCAGGATGGCAGGATATGGCATCATAAGAGTCTGAGCACGAGATCGCACCCATCTGAGATAAGCTTCCATGGGAATGGTGTACTTGGGCTCCAGAGTCTTGCTGTCAACCTTGTTCACTTTTCCCCATGATCGTATGAACCTCTGACGGTAACCTTGCAGATCGTTGTCGTAGTCAAACACAATACCCTGAATCAACATGTCATGAGGACCATCACTCCGAGCATAACCAAATTGTCGTAAAACTAAGGAAGGGTTGTAAGTAATGCCTCCTCTTATGCCTAGAAGTGGCACATTAGGAAACTCCCCACAACGGTCAATGATAGTGACATTCTCCATAGATCTGGAGCACCAATGGATATCTGAATGAGAGAGTGACATGATCCTTTTAGCCCACCTGAACCCTTGTTCATTCTTCATCACTGAGCGAGGAAGGGGAGAAATAAACCACCTAGATAGCAAAGGTATGCAGCACATCAGAGTTCCTCTTGCTTTTGTAGTACGAGTATGAAGAGAGTGCAGGATGTCCCCAAGTAGTGTAGGCACTGGATTGTGGCTCAGAAATATGTTGATGGCATGAACATCTATGAACTGATCTGGATTGGGGAACAACACTAAGCCATAAATCAGCAAGGCTAAGATCTCCTCAAAAGCATCATAACTCATAGCCTTCAAGAACACTTGATCCTTCTCTATCAACACTTTAGCAAGAATACCCTTAACTCGGCTTCTCGTTTCTAGAACAATGTCAGACTTCTTCAGATGTAGAGTTACAGCAATAACCTCAGGTTTAGGCTCTTTTTCCAAGCCTGTGAATGGTTTCTGATCAAGAACAAGTATACCCAGAAGTTTAGAGAACTCTTCCATTGTTGGAACCAGCTGATAGTCGGGGAATGTGAAGCAATGGTGCTTAGGATCAAAGAACTGAAACAGAACACTCATCATGTCTTCATTGAACCCTGAAGTGACCAGATCCAATAGGTGACCATGTCTCTTGATGAACCGGGAGTTATCAGACACTTGAGAAATCAACTCTTTAAGCTTAGCAGGTATCCCTACAAAGTTGATCCTGATAGTGTTTCTACGAGCAGAAGCCATGACCTGTAACAAAGAACAAAGATAAATCCTTTGGTCCTTGAAATGGTTAGTGAAAATGCTATGCTTATGATGCATGATGATGTCATGATTTTATGTTCAATCACAAACATGTGGCACACACAAACAAGTCACACAATAGCCCTAGGTTTAAAGGCTTGCATGAGGTTCAAAGGTAAGTACCCTCCCCTGAAGTTTAATTGGTTCATCCTGTCCTACAAAGTAACCAGGTTCTAAGGGATCTCAATATCATTGATCCTTCACAAGGGTGGTTGTTCAGTAGGCAACTTACTTGCCAACCAAAACCCTCCAAGTTTAGAATCTCAATGAGCGTAGTATTGAGTATCAACCAACTTCAGTCTTCACCAAAGCCGGTTATCTCACTACTTTTCTAAAGGCCAAGATGGGATAACTAGGGTTCTAAAAGTTAGTTAGTGCATTGACAACATATGGCAGCCTCATATTATCCTCAACTTGACTTAAGGAATATAAGCACCAACCAAGAAGTCACACTAACTATGGCCACCAGATCAACCATATCGGTATACGCCGTACAGTTTCCTTAGTCTATTTCCATTTACCTAAGGTACACTAGATCCGGGTTAGGATCTTTCACACATAAGAGCATCCAACAAGTAAAGTAAAGCAAACAAAGCAAACAAGTTTAAAGTGATCTAATTCCTAAGGGTACCCCTCTTTAATATTAATCCCCAGCAGAGTCGCCAGTTCTGTAACACGGTGGGAGAACTGACTTTAGTTATGTTGCGGATAGCAATAGTCGCCACCGACTTTTATTTTATCCAAAGGAAAGGCATAAAAGAACAGGAAAGACCTTTTAAAAGATTTTTGGGTCCGGGGGGTAGGTTATGTAAAGGGAAGGTGTTAGCACCCTTTACATCCATGGTTATCCATGGGCTCTTAGTTACTTAGCTCACTTTAAACTGTTTTTGAAATGTGAAGTGTGTGTTTAAAAATTTTCTTAAGTATTTTATAATGATCCATGTACGGATATATATAAAACCTTTGTTTTGAAAATTGTTTGAAGAAATGTATGAAGTGTTTGAAATGTTTTGAAGAGTGAGCAAGTATCTAAGAGGAACCTACCCTAAATTAAGTCTTTTCTGTTCTTGAATCCTTTAAATGGTAGACTATCCCTATTATTAAGGAATAGGTAGTCATTACCTTGGATGTGTGGGACAAGTGAAGGGACATTTGTTATTTAGGCAACTGTGGGGTGTATAAGCAATTCGAAGGGACTTATCATCTTTATTCGAAAGGGACAATTACGAAGGCAACATTCGAAGGGACTTGATCTTTTTATCTGTTTAAGGGACTAGATGATATAAAATAAGGGACTTTGCTTTATGAAATTCTGTGATCAGGTATGAGATGTCCTAAGAGATGTCCCAACACTTGATAGGACACTTGACAAATTTAACCAAAACTTAAATAGCAAGAAAAGTAAACAACACAAAAGTTTGTTAACCCAGTTCAGTGTATAACCACACCTACATCTGGAGGCTACCAATCCAGGAGGAAATCCACTATAAGTAATATTAATTCTAGACTTAAACCACCCTGTTTAATCTATCACTTAATAACTACCCAATGCAATTTCTACCTAAGACACACCTTAGATAAGAGTACCCTACTCACTCCCCCTCAATCACACAGTGATCAAGTTTACAAGTTTACTGAAATTGAAGACATCCTTCAAACAATACAGCTTGATCTTACTTCACAGTTTCAATCAAGTCACAAATGCACTTTTGCTTAAAAGCTCATAAAGTGGTACACAAAACACAACCTGCTATTAAAACACTAGACACCCTATTTGGTCTTCTGAAATTCGTGCTCAATTCTATGAGTTTCTGTTGCTTAAATAGGTATCTGTAATTTGGGCTTTCTGTAGAATGATCCAGCCCTAATGCGCAGCAGCTTCCACCTTGAATTAGGGTTTGTTACCTCCTAGATTCTAGGTGCTTCTAGGTCTTCTGTTTTAATCTGAATCTTCAATATAAAACTCCCTACAGATGCGCCTTGTTCTGTTTTTATCCATCATTAAATAATTCCAGATAATTCTCCTTAAATATCTCTGATCAGTTAATCAATAATTAATTCTGGTAGCAGGTCTGAGATGTCTCAACATCTGTTGGGACATCCTGAAAAACTGAACTTAAGTTATTTACACAATGTCCCAACATCTGATGAGACATCCTGAAATAAGTTCATATACTCTGTTTGATAATGTCCCAACATCTGATAGGACATTCTGAACTGAATTTAACATTTCTTGTTTGGTCAAAAATTCTGCCAATTCTTAAACATCTACAAACTCCCCCTTTGGCTAATTTTTGGCTAACATCTTTTCTAGTTATCAGAGTGCAGCAGAAGTTCCTTTTATCAGAGTATAGCATTACTTTTCTGTTGATTCTTATTTGAGATTACTCCCCCTCAAACATATATGTATCCAGTCTTGTTCCAACAGAAAAACTTATTCAATTCAGAAGCAAACAAACAGAATTTTTCATTCAAAATTAAACAGCAATACAATTTGTTGTTGTTCTCCCCCTTGGTAGACACAAAATTAGGGGCCAAAGACACTATTCCAGAAATACATTGCTGTCATTACATATGCCTCACATACATTGATCACTCAGATTCATCACTCTCAGTTTCTTCATCAGCTTCTGTTTCTTCATCAGCTTCACTGTCTTCATCAGAGGCAGCTTTCTGGTCTTCTTCACTCTCCAACCTTTGAATGAGTTCCTCAAGCTTCTGCTTTCTAGCTTCAAGCTCTTTGCAGGTGCTTTTGAGTTCAGCAATTAAAGCCTTCTTGGAGGTTGGATTCTTAGCAGTTGAAGGACCTGCAGATGTCCCATAAGGTGCTTCAACATCTGCAGCATGATGACTGAGGAATAACTTGTAGTGAAAAGCCAAAGGGCTTTCTCTTTTGCAGGCTGTATCCTTGTCAGTGAGAATTCCAGGGTATTGATTGAGTACAATACCACACAACAATGATGGAAAAGCTATTGGCAGCTTTGTTGCAGAGGAGCTGGCATGCTTCATGGTTTGATCAAAAATGAAAGCTCCATAGTCCATCTTGGTTTGAGTTCCCACAGCATATATAAACCTGGCTAGACCAGTGGAGATTGAAGAAGTGTGGTTGGTAGGCACCCAGTTAGCTGTACCAATCCTGTTTAGCATGGCATACTTTCTGGTAAGCATGCTCACTGAGAGCTTTCCCTTCACAGGCCATGCCTTGACCTGGTTTGCAGTGATCACCTTACAGACTTGATTATCTGTCTTACCTAGCTCATTTGGTCCATCTGTTTCTCTTCCTAGGTACTGATTTATGATTTGAGGAGAAAACTCTACACATTTTCCTCTAACAAAAACTTTTTGAAACTCAGAGGACTTACCATTTGAACAATCCTCCTGAAGATTAACAATGAACTCTTTGACAAGAAGTTCATAGCATGGAGAGAGATCTGAGACTGTCTTGAATAGTCCTGCAGCAGAGATGAGGTCAATCAGTTCAGTGCACTCAAGTGCATTGCTGCTCAGTTCTCTTTCTAGGGCAACTCTTCTTTGGTACACAAACTTCCACTTGTTCACACTAGAGACATGGTGGAAAGATATGTTATCTAATGGAGCTTCTGGAACAGCTGTTGAAGCCCTAGATGGGGCTGATCTCTTCTTGGGAGGAGATGTTGGGACATCTAATTCAACATCTGAGTCAGATGGGGTGACAACTTTCCTTTTCTGAGTTTGGACTTTACTCCATTGTTTTGATGGCCCAAAAGTGGCTTTAGCTTTGCCTTTCTTTGGAGAGGCTTTCTTCTTCTCAGGAATTGCTGCTTCAGCTTGCATCTTGCCTTTCCTGGACCTGAGCCTTTTGGCTATGCTAGGTTTAACAGAGGCTATTATCTCTGTATCAGAGTCCTGCTCCAGGTTGACCACTGGAGAAGATTGAGCAGTCTCCTCTTCAGCTGGTTGATCAGCAGGGATTTGATCTTCATTTGAGGCTTTAGCCTGTTCCTCAGAGACTTCTTCATCATTTTCATTTGAAGCTTTATTCTGGTCCTCAGTTTGTTCCAACTCAACATCAGATGAGTTCTTTCTCTTATCTTCAGATGTTCCAACATCTGTTGGGACATCTTGTTCTTCTGCAGCTTGAGCTTGTTCTTCTTGAGGTGCAGGCATGGTGTTCAGAGGAACAGAGATCCCACTCACCACTCTTTGTTCAAAGAGAATTTGGTTGACAATCTCCTTGATGGAATCATCCACATAGTGTGAAGATTTTGAGGGCATGTTAGCAGGAGAGGGAATGCCTTTGGCTTTGCTTCGTACTTGATCTTTAGCTCTCTTTGGAGTTCTTGCCTTTTTAGTGTGAGAAACGCTTCCCCTGAGTTCGTCCAATGGGGTTGATTGCATTGGTACTACAGAGATGGGAGTGGCATGAACTACATCTTCCTGGTTGAGAACTTCTTCAGTTGTGTTAGGGTTTTGAGACATTGTTGAGGAAAATGGATGAACAAGTTTAGGGTTTATGATTTCTGAAGGATAGCTAGTTAATGTGATTCGCTTGTGATAGAATGATGAGAATCTTGATAGATGCTTATAAACAGTTACTAAATAAGTAGCCGTTACAGTACAAATGATTAGGAATGGAATTCCCAAGGATCTTGTCCAGACTGGTTTTGCCATCTGGAACTTATGCCATACAATGTCATATGACATGTTGGCACATCTCATTAACTGCTAAATATCACATAAACAGATTCCAAGTTTGCCCCTTAAGTTCTCAAATTGTGTAGCATCCAATGCTTTGGTAAAGATATCAGCTAATTGCAGATCTGTAGCTACATGCTCCAATGAAATCACCTTTTCTTCTACAAGATCTCTGATGAAATGATGTCTGATATCAATATGCTTGGTCCTGCTATGTTGGATAGGATTCTTTGATATGTTGATTGCACTTAAGTTGTCACAGTACAATGTCATGACATCCTGTGGGACATTGTACTCAGTGAGCATTTGCTTCATCCAAACCAACTGAGAACAACTGCTTCCAGCTGCTATATATTCAGCTTCAGCTGTAGATAAGGATACACAATTCTGTTTCTTACTGAACCAAGAAATCAAATTGTTTCCTAGAAAGAAGCATCCTCCTGAAGTGCTTTTTCTGTCATCAACACTTCCAGCCCAATCAGCATCACAGAAGCCAGTGAGAATTGGTTTGCAACCATGAAAGTACATTATGCCATAGTCACAAGTACCATTAACATATTTAAGAATTCTCTTGACTTGATTTAGATGACTGACTTTTGGATCAGCTTGATATCTTGCACAAACTCCTACTGCAAATGCAATGTCTGGTCTGCTAGCAGTTAAGTACAACAGGCTTCCAATCATGCTTCTGTATAAGCTTTGATCTACATTCTCACCCTTTTCATCTTTAGTCAGCTTCAAATGTGTGGGGGCAGGAGTTCTCTTATGAGTAGCACTTTCCATTCCAAATTTCTTGACTATGTTCTTGGTATACTTGCTTTGAGAGATGAACATTGAGTCTTCCATTTGCTTTATTTGCAGACCAAGAAAGTAGGTTAACTCACCTACTAGGCTCATTTCAAATTCAGATTCCATCTGCTTGACAAAATGTTTGACCATCTTATCAGACATCCCACCAAACACAATGTCATCAACATATATTTGAGCAATCATGACATTTCCTTCTTCATCTTTAACAAACAGGGTTTTATCAATCCCACCTTTTCTGTATCCTTGCTTGATAAGAAATGTGGTCAGTCTTTCATACCATGCCCTTGGAGCTTGCTTCAAACCATAAAGTGCCTTCTTTAGTTTGTATACATGATTTGGACAGCTTGGATCAACAAATCCTTTAGGCTGTTCTACATATACTTCTTCATTAAGGTAGCCATTTAAAAAAGCACTTTTCACATCCATTTGAAATAGTTTGAACTTCAAGATACAAGCAATTCCCAACAGCAGTCTGATTGATTCAAGCCTTGCTACTGGTGCAAAGGTTTCATCAACGTCTACCCCTTCAATTTGAGTGTATCCTTGAGCTACAAGTCTAGCTTTGTTCTTTGTAACAACTCCTTGTTCATTTGATTTGTTCTTATACACCCATTTTGTTCCAATCACATTTATGTCATCAGGTCTAGGAACAAGATTCCACACTTCATTCCTTGTGAATTGACCTAATTCCTCTTGCATAGCACAAATCCAGTATTCATCAGTGAGGGCTTCCTTGATGTTTTTAGGTTCTATTTTGGAAACAAAACAAGAACCTGAAATCACTTCTCTTGATCTAGTGCTCACACCTCTGTTGGGATCACCAATGATCAAATCTTTGGGATGATCCTTCTGTATTCTGATGGAGGGAGGTTTGCTGGATTCTTCTGTCCTTGTATCAGTTTGAGTGAAGTTATATTGATCATTCTTTTCTTCAGCTTCAATCTTGATATCAACAGATGTTCCAACATCTTCTGGGACATCTGTAGGAGCATCATCAATTATCACATTTATGGACTCCATGATAACCTTGGTTCTAGAATTAAATACTCTATATGCTCTGCTGTTTATGGAGTATCCAAGGAAAATCCCTTCATCACTTTTAGGATCCATTTTTCTTCTTTGCTCCCTATCTGCCAGAATATAACAGTTACTTCCAAATACATGGAAATACTTAACTGTGGGTTTTCTGCCCTTCCAGACTTCATATATTGTGGACAAAGTTCCTTTCCTTAAGGTAACTCTGTTATGAATGTAACAGGCAGTGTTCATAGCTTCAGCCCAGAAGTACAGAGGTAACTTTTTGGCATGGATCATAGCTCTTGCTGATTCTTGAATAGTTCTATTCTTCCTTTCAACAATCCCATTCTGTTGAGGAGTGATTGGTGAAGAATATTCATGATTGATTCCTTCTGAAGAGCAGAAATCTAAGAACTTTTGATTCTCAAATTCCTTTCCATGATCACTTCTTATTCTGATTACACAGCTGGATTTTTCTCTTTGTAATCTTTGGCATAATTCTTTGAATACATCAAATACATCAGACTTTTCTTTGATGAAATTTATCCATGTATATCTTGAAAAGTCATCAACCACCACATAAGCATACCTCTTACCACCAAGACTTTCAACCTGCATAGGTCCCATAAGATCCATATGCAAAAGTTCCAAAACTTTGGAAGTTGTCAGATGTTGGAGCTTTGGATGGGACATCTTGGTTTGCTTGCCTATTTGACATTCACCACATATTTTGCCATCATCAATCTTCAGTTTAGGAATACCTCTTACAGCATCCATGGATATTATCTTCTTTATGCCTCTGAAATGAAGATGACCTAGTCTTTGGTGCCATAGTTTCACTTCTTCTTCTTTAGCTAAAGAGCAAGTTGAAGTGAGACTGAGATTTTGGGATTCCCACATGTAACAGTTGTCTTTAGATCTGGCTCCTTTCATGACAACCTCTTGTTCTTTGTTAGTCACTATGCATTCAGATTTGGTAAAGTTTACACTGTATCCTTGATCACATAATTGACTTATACTGATCAAGTTAGCAGTTAAACCTTTAACTAGCAACACATCATCTAGTCTTGGAACATTTTGACAGTCCAAGGTCCCAACTCCTTTGATTTCTCCTTTAGCTCCATCTCCAAATGTTACATACCTGGATGAATGTGATTTTAAGTTTACAAGCAGATTCTTCAATCCAGTCATGTGTCTTGAACATCCACTGTCAAAGTACCAGTCTTCTTTAGCTGATACTCTTAGTGATGTATGTGCTATGTATGCAGTACTTTTCTTTGACCAAATGAGTTGAGATTTCTTTTGATGCCTCTGCCCTGTGTGTTGTTCAGCTGATCTCCAAGCTTGATTGTTGATCTTGTTCTTGGGTATGTGGCTTTGATCAGTCTGAGTGCTAGCTTTTGGTCTCCATACCTTCTTGATGACCTCTGTCTTCTGCTTAGGAGGTTGCTGATTTCTTTGATGTCTATGCAGCACTTTCTTGGTACCTTCTACTTTCTGCTTGGAAGGTTGCTGATACATCTGATTTGGATATCCATGTAGCTTATAACAGTGAGGTTTGATATGCCCAAATCTTCCACAGTGATGGCATCTCCATCTTTGATACTTCTTCTTCATTTTGTTCTTTTCAGAATGTTGAGACATCTGTTGGAACATTATGTTTGACTTTGTGTTTCTTTCATGATGTTGAAGCATCTGTTGGGACATCTTGTTAGAATGTATGGTTTTTGAAGTAGTTTTGCTAGAGCTGGCTTCATCTCTGTTATATCCCAGTCCACTTTTGTCCCCTGAATGTTTATTATTGCTGAGAATAACATCCAGTGTATTTGAGCTGCTGTTCAACATTCTAACAGATTTGGACATATGTTCCAACTTAGAGTTGAGAAGAGTTACTTCATTTTTCAAGGTATCAATGATTACTTGATCACTTGCTTTTTCATCTTCTAATACCTCATTCTGCTTCTTTAGCTTTATAACCTCACTGCATATTTCAGTGCTTCTCTTGTATAGATCTTTAAAAGCTTGCTCAAGATCTGCATAAGTAATCTCTCCACAACTGGAATCACTATCATATTCACACAGTCCAGCTAAAGCAGTAATATGCTTAGCTGATTCTTCTTCTGAATCTCCTCCTGAGTCTTCATCAGACCAGGTTACAGATAGTCCCTTCTTTTGTCTTTTTAAGAAGGTAGGACATTCCTTCTTGATGTGTCCATATCCTTCACATCCATGGCACTTGATTCCTTTTTCTTGACTGGTCTTTTCAGCAAGATTTGATCTTCTATTAGCATCATAAGTTCTCTTGTTTTCAGAAGAGTTTGTGTTTCTTCCACTGGGTTTGGATTGTCCTTCCATTCCTCTGAGAATCTGTTTGAATTGTCTTCCAAGCATAGCAAGGTTGTCTGATAAGCTTTTATCATTTTCTGGTTCATTATCTTCTTCTTCATCAGTATTTGACACCAATGCTATGCTTTTGTTCTTTTTAACATTTGTGTCATTCATTCCCATCTCAAAAGTTTGAAGGGAGCCAATGAGTTCTTCAACTTTCATGGAGCATATGTCTTGAGCTTCTTCTATTGCTGTGACTTTCATGTCAAATCTTTTTGGCAAAGATCTGAGAATCTTTCTTACCAGCTTTTCATCAGTCATCTTTTCTCCCAAAGCTCCAGAAGTATTGGCTATATCCAAGATGTTCATGTAGAACTCATGAATTGATTCATCTTCCTTCATTCTCAATTTTTCTCCCAAAGTTGAAGTCTTGACATTTTTACTTTTGATGTTCCTTCATGAGTTGTTTTGAGAGTGTCCCAAACATCTTTGGCCAGCTCACAATGATGCACCAGTCTGAAAATGTTCCTATCAATGCCATTGAATAAGGCATTTAAGGCTTTTGAGTTGCCTAGTGCTGAATCTTCTTCCTCCTTACTCCATTCTTCTTCAGGTTTCAGCACTTTTGATCCATCTTTGGTGTCTTGGACAGGATGATCCCATCCAACATTTACTGCTCTCCATGCCCTGTTGTCAAGTGATCTTAAGAATGCAATCATTCTTGGCTTCCAGTAGTCATAATTAGATCCATCCAGTATAGGTGGCCTATTTACTGACCCTATATCTCTGTCCATGTTACAGAATTTGTTTTCCCTAGATCTCACCCAGTATAAACAGGCAGGGTGCCTGCTCTGATACCAATTGAAATTCTGTGATCAGGTATGAGATGTCCTAAGAGATGTCCCAACACTTGATAGGACACTTGACAAATTTAACCAAAACTTAAATAGCAAGAAAAGTAAACAACACAAAAGTTTGTTAACCCAGTTCAGTGTATAACCACACCTACATCTGGAGGCTACCAAGCCAGGAGGAAATCCACTATAAGTAATATTAATTCTAGACTTAAACCACCCTGTTTAATCTATCACTTAATAACTACCCAATGCAATTTCTACCTAAGACACACCTTAGATAAGAGTACCCTACTCACTCCCCCTCAATCACACAGTGATCAAGTTTACAAGTTTACTGAAATTGAAGACATCCTTCAAACAATACAGCTTGATCTTACTTCACAGTTTCAATCAAGTCACAAATGCACTTTTGCTTAAAAGCTCATAAAGTGGTACACAAAACACAACCTGCTATTAAAACACTAGACACCCTATTTGGTCTTCTGAAATTCGTGCTCAATTCTATGAGTTTCTGTTGCTTAAATAGGTATCTGTAATTTGGGCTTTCTGTAGAATGATCCAGCCCTAATGCGCAGCAGCTTCCACCTTGAATTAAGGTTTGTTACCTCCTAGATTCTAGGTGCTTCTAGGTCTTCTGTTTTAATCTGAATCTTCAATATAAAACTCCCTACAGATGCGCCTTGTTCTGTTTTTATCCATCATTAATTAATTCCAGATAATTCTCCTTAAATATCTCTGATCAGTTAATCAATAATTAATTCTGGTAGCAGGTCTGAGATGTCTCAACATCTGTTGGGACATCCTGAAAAACTGAACTTAAGTTATTTACACAATGTCCCAACATCTGATGAGACATCCTGAAATAAGTTCATATACTCTGTTTGATAATGTCCCAACATCTGATAGGACATTCTGAACTGAATTTAACATTTCTTGTTTGGTCAAAAATTCTGCCAATTCTTAAACATCTACACTTTATACACCCTACTTGACCTTTTGTTTAGGCAACTTGAGAGGTATCCTTAAGGAAGTGAGATGGCGATCCAGGATCGACTTACGTGTGTGAGTGTACAAGTTTAAATATTTATCTTTAAATTAATGATCTAAATTCAATTTTTTTAAATACAAACACGTTTCACTCCCTATTTTACTAACCATAGCATTTAAAATAAATAATAAAATTACTACTACAAATATTACATAAGGGATACAATTACATAATTAAAATAAATTAAATAAGCAAATAATAATAATAAATAATTGGGTTAGTAACAATAATAATAATAAAAATAATATATAAATAAATGGGGTTAGTAATAATAAAAATTAATAAGAATAAAATCAAGAAATTAACATAATAATGAATAATAAATTTAAAAGTGCAATTTTTAATGGATAATTATTTTTTAAGATTTTTAAGAAGAGAAATAAACAATTCATATTATATACTAATTATTATAAAGTTTAAATTTATATACATGTTATGAAAAATAATGGTTAATTATAATTAAATAAACATATTATAAAAAGTAAATTATATTTACAAGATTAAATTAAGAGTTTTTAATTATTTTAAGAAAAATCTAAAATTATTTACATGCAAGAATTATATTAAATAATAATTATAAACAAATTATAAAAATATGTACATAATTAAGGTTTATAAATAAATAAATTAAAAGTTATAATTAACAAATAAATTAATATTTACAATTAGGGTTTATAAAAATAATTAAGTTTTATAAAAATATTTTAGGGTTTATATGTTTAGAAAAATAAATTAGGATTAATTAATAATTATACATAATTATGAAAAATAAATATTAAATAATTTCACTAATAAGGTTTAATTTTAAGAAGATGAATTCTAAATTATAGAGAAGAAAATAATAATATAAACATTTTACTTTTATTATTTAAACTTATTTAATTATAATATAAACAAGTTAAATAGAAAAACAAGAAAAAAGTGAAAAAAGAACTTACCTGGGCTGGGATTCGAACCCAGTCCCTAAGCTTTCAGCCCTCAAGACCAGCACACCAGCCACTGGGCTACGCATGCGCAGGTGAGAAGGAGGGAACTTCATGTGGTTTTGTTTCAAACCTGTGAAAATCATGACAAAAACAAAAAATAGCACAAAAGGGCCTGGGGGGTTTCGAACCCAGGACCCTCACACAACAAGCAAACACTCTTACCATCCAGCCAGAAGGGCGCATCTGATGTATAATCCACAACAAGTTATAATATATTAAGTCATATGATTAAATGGAAAAAATAAGAAAAAGATTGCTGCACCCAGGGATCGAACCAAGGACCTAACCCTCACAAGGACAAGTTTCCAACCATCAAGCTAACACGCACGCTGTGAAATACAAACCAAACGTAAATAATAAAAAAACAAACAAATATTTGAATTCTGGAATTCACGCCAGGGGTCTTCTTCCTCCTCCAGACCTGCGTTTTTTCCTGCGAATCTTCCTGGGCAATTTCCTGCGAATTTTTCAATATATACAACCTGCGAAATTCAAACACCATTGAAACAACAAAATTTCTTCCAATTGATTAGGGTATTATGATTCCCAGAGCTCACATAATAATTCTATGTCTTTAAAAATTATTTATATTAGGTCTTTCATGGAACCCTAAAAGCTTGGCCGAAACCTTAGCAATGGCCAAATTCGTTCTAGGCAAGGAAACTCCAATCAATTAATCCAGAAAGCTTCAACACAATGAGACAAATAAGATTAAACAATCAAAATTAATTAATATGCAGCAAACTCATTGAATCGAAAAAAATCAAATGTGAGGGAAAAACGATTCGGGTTTCTCAAGATATCATGTTATGGAGCAATGTGATGAATGGTTTTGATTCAGGGAAGCTTAATGAAGCTTGTGATGTTCTCAAAATACCTTGAAACTTCCTCTAAGGTAGAAACCAAAAATTCACTTTTGAAGGATTTTTTGAAGTTTGAAACTTACTCTTTGAGGCAGAAAATTCGTCCCTATGCATTGTGTTTTCTTTGTGTATATATGGTGGATTGAATTAGGTCAAGAAACTTTGGATTTATGGGCTTTTTGAATGCCTTGAGTGTGAAGGAATGTCATGATCCAAAATTGTGAAAAAATCAAATATTTGTATTCCAATCTGGTGTAGCACGAATTTTCACAAGATCCAATCATGTTAAACAACATTGATGAATTTCTAGAAGAAGAATCATGTCCAAATTTTGATTTTTAGATTTTATTTTGATTTAATTTGATTTAAAATGAATAAAATTCAAATAAATATCAAATAAAATATAAAAAAACAAAATTGCTTGTCATTGGGTCGTGTGAGATGATATCTCAAGGATTGGATTGCATAATGGTTGGCCCATTTGAGAAAAATTGATTTTAAGACCCCATTTGTTCAATATTCTTCTCAAAAATTTCCCAACTTTGCAAGGGCACAAATCCTTCAATTTTAATGATATGAGGGTGTTATTGGACATTTTGGAATGCTTGAAGAGTCCTCTAAGCAACCCCATTGGTTTCATGTCCATATCATTTACCATTCTCAAGTTATGCCCTTTTGAAGTTGTTGACTTTTTGTTGACTTTCAAAAGGACCTATAATGTCTTAGCTCATACCTTCCAAATGAAGCATTTTTGGGCTTGGCTTGTGAGACAAAAAGTTGTAGAGAATTCAATTTCCTTCAAAATGAGATTTGGATGGAAAATTCTTGATGAAGCATGTGAAAGTTATGGCTGGTCAAAGTTCAGTTGACTTTTCCTGAGGAAACCCTAATTTAGAAACTCCTGATTCTTGATGATCTGAAATCTCCTTGATGAATCATGATCAAACCTTGATCAAATGATGAATTTTACTTCATATACTTGATGTTGGCAAAAAATCAGGAAGTTTGACTTTGGTTTGACCACAGTTGACCTCAGTTTGACTTTTTAACTGCTTTGACTGATTTTGACCTATCTGATCATCTGACTGAGCAAACCTTTGAGAAAAGTCTTGAAACTTGTCATGGGGGTTCTTAAACATATATAAGATGTTATGAAGCTCACTTGAAGTTTTGGAAGTCCATTTAGCCTGATTAAAGTCAAAACCCTAGGTTTGGATGCACTGCTTAGGAGGATGCATTGTCTGAGGGATTTGTCAAATCTTCTGACTAATTGTGAACTTTGTGAACCTTGTCAACCTCATAAGATGTCTTGTGAGCTTCATGAACCTCATGAGAGGCCTTGTGAACCTTGTGAACCTCATAAGGTGTCTTGTGAACCTTATGAACCTCATAAGATGTCTTGTGAACCTCATAAGGTGTCTTGTGAATCTTGTGAATCTCTTAGCACACAAAGTCTTATTTTGTGAGGGCAAATTTTGGGGTGCAACAGCTGCCCCTGTTCAATTTTCTGAAACCTGAGGGGTTAGATTGGTATATGTGCCAGTCGTGACCTGGAAGGTTGAAGGGGATTGAACACAAAAGCCCAAAAATTTGCACTCACTGGTGCGTAGAGTAATGCTGAGGACTAGTTGTATATGCCTGAGTGGGCTTAAAGATGCCACTTGGAGAAAAGTTCTTAAAATATATCTCTTGGAGGATAAAGCAGTCCAAAATATGAAGATATAGCTTTTTTGGGAGGATGGACAATGGCCCAAAGTAATGATAGCTTTCAGGAGGATAAACAACGTCCTGAGGTATAAGGATAACTGTTGGGAAGATAAACAACGGCCCAAAGTCATGATAGCTTTCAGGAGGATAAACAACGTCCTGAGGTATAAGAAGCTTTCAGGAGGATAAACAACGTCCTGAGGTATAAGAAGCTTTCAGGAGGATAAACAACGTCCTGAGGTATGATGATAACTTTCAGGAGGATAAACAACGTCCTGAGGTATAAACATAACTTTTGGGAGGATAAACAACGGCCCAAGGTCATGATAGCTTTCAGGAGGATAATCAACGTCCTGAGGTATGATGATAGCTTTCAGGAGGATAAACAACGTCCTGAGGTATAAACATAACTTTTGGGAGGATAAACAACGGCCCAATAGTCATGATATGGCTTTTGAGAAGATAAACGACGTCTCAAGATAGCCTTTGGGAAGATAAACGACGTCCCATGATAATGAGGTAACCTTTGGGAAGATAAACAACGGCCCAAGGTAACAAATCGTTGATGAAGTTTGTCTGCTGGAGAATTAATCTGAAAAACAAGATTATAACATTCTGTATGATAATATTAGCTTATGCATTATGTATGCATGTATAATATGATGCACTTAAGTAATGTATTATATATTTATGTATATGTATGTTATGGTATGATGTAAATGATGTATGTATGCATCATGTAGCTTGAAGCGCCTGTATGACAACTGCTGGCCAGGGAAAGTAAATCCTGATTTGTTGCTGAAGAATATGAGGAACTCGTTCCCATTTGATAATGTAGTATTCATAACCTCCTGTCTTCGTTCGATAGTAAGGTATACATAACCTCCCGTCTTCGTTCGATAGTAAGGTATACATAACCTCCCGTCTTCGTTCGTCGTACTCCTATTGGAAGAATAAATTCCCAACTATCCGTATGAGGATAAAAGAGATGGATATAAATTCCAGGGGAGATGTAACTAAAAGTATTTATGGATTTGCCCTACTGGGGGATTTGTAGCTGTATCGTGGCGAAGCTTCGTTGAATTCCTTCCCTCGTTCGTCCTTAGTAAATACTATTACTGCATTTTCATGCATTTCTGGTAAACATCAATCATATTAAGCATTTATGCATTTCTGGTAAACATCAATCATATTCAAAAGCATACATACATTCAGACACAACCAATGGACGTTTCGCTTATGTAAATAGGGTAAAAGTAAATCTGGATTCAAAGATGGAATTTTATTTATATCACAAAGTGACCCGTACATGGGTAAGTTTGTACAAGGAGACAGAAATCCTAGTAAGAGGAATTTGTCATAAAGTTTTTACAAAACAAAGAAAATCAGCTATGTGGGAAATAATCCTATTAAGTTTCAATTCTACTATTGCCATTATCTTCAAGTATCTCATCTTCTGCTGTTAGAACGGAAACAATTGGATTGAGCTTTATCTGTTCAAACTTGAGTAAGTAGTACAACTGGTTGTAGTTTCATGGGTGATCCAAACGAGACATAGTCATACGCTTTAATCCCTAACTTTTTCCTGGATTGCCCTTTCAGGTTTTCAATCCACCGGAATACCCTTTTTTGCCCAAGCCGCCTTTTCAGGTTTTCGACTTGCCGGGTGTACATTTTTTATATATTTATCCCTAATTTTTGCCCAAACCCTTTTGGTTCGCTGGGATGCCCTTATTTTTGCCTAGGCCAGTCAACTTAGCAGGTCTCTTTTTATGCGTAGTATTTTTTAACTATGTCTGCGTTTACAGGCTGTGGGAAGTCTTCACCGTCCATAGTAGTGAGTATCATGGCACCTCCTGAGAATACTGTTTTGACCACAAATGGTCCTTCATATGTAGGAGTCCACTTGCCCCTAGGATCACCCTGTGGTAATATGATACGCTTGATTACCAAGTCACCAGCCTGATATACCTTTGGCTTAATCTTCTTATTGAAAGCTTTGATCATTCGTTTCTGATACATCTGGCCATGAAAAACTACTGCTAACCTCTTCTCATCAATCAAATTTATCTGGTCAAGTCGAGTCTGAATCCACTCATCTTCATCCAAGCCTGCATCCTTCATGATTCTTAAGGAGGGGATCTGAACTTCAATGGGCAGAACTGCTTCCATACCATAGACCAAGGAGAATGGAGTTGCCCCTGTTGAAGTACGTATTGTAGTACGATAACCATGAAGAGCAAATGGTAACATCTCATTCCAATCCTTGTAAGTGACAGTCATCTTCTGTATAATCTTCTTGATATTCTTGTTAGCAGCTTCAACTGCCCCATTCATCTTTGGACGATACGGAGAAGAGTTGTGATTCAAAGGCCCTAAATTTTGCACCACCTCCTAATGTCACAAAGAACCCTATGCCCAACCATGGTGGGCCAAGGATAAATGCAATAGAGGAGGGCCCACCCATGAATTTAATTGAAGATACTGCAAGTATTCAAACACCTCTGGCAGAGGTTAAAGCTCAGCTTTTAAAATGCCAGGTGTTTCCAGGTTGTGAGGCCTGCTATGAATCTTGCAAGGTTTCCGTCAATGGGTGTGCAAGCTTGAGGAATGGCATCAATGGATTGATCAGAGAGGGTATCCAGCAAATAACAACAACCGCTTCTACAACACCAGCAACTCCTTTTTTAACAATAACAAGTGTTTCTCCTACAACTGCAAAGACAATCGTTCCTACAGACTCGTCTACAAAATCAGCAACCACCCCTTCCATCACTTCAACAAACACCAGTTCAATTGCATCTGCTTCTACAACTACAACAACCACTAACAACGACGTCTCCACAGTCACCATCTATTACGACCCTGCAACGGTCCCTGTTTCCAACAACTTTCAACAACAATCTCAACAACCATTTCAGCAACAGCCAAGCTTCAGTCAATCACCACCAACATCAACCAGAAGTCCTGTCACTATCTTTTATGATCCGCAAAAAATAACTGTTCCTACCTCTGCTGCAGTCAACCCAGTCACCATCACGGTGCCGGGGCCCATTCCATATGATAAAGACAATGTTTTACCATGGAACTATGGTTCAGACCTTTACTGCAACGAAGAAAGAGTCATTCTTGATTCTTCGGTTCACACATCACAAGTGGATAATGTCGGGGGAGGCGGAGGCTTCACCCGAAGCGGACGCCTCTTCGCGTCACAAGTTCCAAGAGCCAATACTGAGGCAGAGGCTGCTGCCAAAGCCAAAGGTAAAAGCGTGACACCTGAAGAACCTGTACCAAAAGAAGCCCATAAATCATCCTTTGATCAGGATGTGGATGAATTTATGAGGATAATCAAAAGAAGTGACTACAAGGTTGTGAATCAGCTCCACCAGACTCCTTCCAAGATCTCCGTCTTATCCATGCTGTTGTGTTCCGAAGCTCATCAGGATGCACTACTTAAAGTCTTGCATGCAGCCTACGTGCCGGAGGAGATCACAGTGAATCAACTCGAGACAGTGGTGTCTAATGTTAATACTAGCCATGGGTTAGGTTTCACCAATGCTGATTTAACAACGGAAGGTCGTCACCACAACAAAGCTTTACACATCACCCTAGAGTGTAAAGGGGATGCGCTCTCACATGTTCTTGTTGACACTGGGTCCTCACTCAATGTCTTGCCAAAGAAAGCCCTTGTCAAGCTTGAATATGATGGAATAGATCTCCGACCTAGCAATCTGGTGGTTAGAGCTTTTGATGGCTCCAAGAGGTCTATTATTGGAGAGGTGGAGTTGCCTGTGATAATCGGTCCGCAGGTCTTTCAGACTACTTTCTATGTGATGGACATTCAGCCGGCCTACAACTGTTTGTTGGGTCGACCATGGATTCACGCCGCTGGCGCAGTTACGTCGACCTTTCACCAGAAATTGAAATATGAGTGGGAAGGACAGATTATCACCATCTGTGGTGAAGAGGATATCTTTCTTAGCCATTTGGCTACATACAAATACATTGAGATGGATGGTGAAATTCATGAAACCATGAGCCAGGGGTTCGAGGCACTGAACGTCAATGAGGCGACAACTGAAGTATTTGCTGCATCCTAGGAAGATAGGATGTGTACTTCAATTGTCTCCTATCAGCAAGCCCGAAAGGTTGTTGAAGATGGAAATGCCCAAGGCTGGGGCAAGCTACTACCAGTGGAGAAGAAGGAGGGCATATTTAGTTTGGGTTACAAACAATTCCAACAAGATCAAGCAGAGGTTGCTAAGGAGCCCAAGTTCATCAGTGGGGGAATGCTCACCCCAAATGTTGTCAATAATGCGGAAGACGAGGCAGAAAGTGACCTCAACCTGGAGAGCTGGATTCGTCCAAGGATCCCGGGTCAACAAGTCCTTAACTGGTCTTCCCAGGAAATTATAAGGGTTACTCCTGCAGAGTAATTATTATTTCCTTCTTTTTTCAGCATGCATCAAGTAATGCATCTTGCCTAAGGTGTCAGGACTCATTTTGTAATAGGGCCATATTTGTAATTTTGTGCAAATGGAATATCAATGAATATCGGACATCTTTTGCAAACAACTCTCTCTTTTGCTCACTGTCTTTTCATTTTTCACTTTTGTACAAAACAATAAAATGGCAATGTTTTCAAAATACTAACTTCATTTTACTCTTTTTCTAAACAAGATTAAAATTGATCACTAAAATGAACAAATCTCAACCCTTGCAGAGATAATCCTCCAGATTGCACCGACAACAACACTGCTATGACCTTGTATGACTTCGACAATCCAATTAATCAAGCCGATGAAGGGGTTGAAGAAGACTATGAGTTGCCTGAAGAGTTAGCCAGGTTGTTAAGACAAGAAGAGAAAGTGATTACTCCTCATCAGGAGGAGGTTGAGACTGTTAATCTTGGTACCGAGGAGGATTTGAAAGAAGTGAAAATTGGGGCCGGTCTGCAAGCTTCAGTAAAAGAACAGCTTATCAACATGCTTCGGGAATACTGTCGCTCCCACCAAATGAAGCCGAGTCAAATGGGGTACAGACGCGAACGGTCGGCGAAAGGGGCAATGAGAACACACAGCCGTGAACTCACTGGAGATGAAAAGAGTCGCCAGCTGGGCATTTTTATCCCGGAGGAAAGGCAATGCTGCATAGGCCTAGAAAAAGATGGATAAGACGGTTGCGAACCAGAGAGACTGAGAAAGGGGGTTGGTTACAACCTGGGAAGGTATTAGCACCCAGATTGTCCGTCGTACTCGACGGGATCCACGCTTGAAAGATTTGTGTTTTAAAGGGGTAGTGTCAGTGCAATCTGTGTATAAGGAGGCTGGAAGAAAATGTACAGGTGTCAGTGCAAAAGAAATGCAAAGTGTGATATATCAGTGTCAGTGTAAGGAATAAGAATGAATTGCTCAAGATCATGAGGCTTAAAGAATGAGGCTAGAAAGAGGGGGAATGTACAGAGACTTTTGTTCGATAACTGTTAAGTTATGCCTACGTATCCTCTCGTGCAATGAGGAAGTTAGAACACCGTAGTTCGACCCAAAGAGACTGAAAGATGAATTGACTTGTGAACTGCTTACTTGTCTATGCTCAAGTGTAAGACTTGTCTGGCTCAGGTGCTAACTGTCTTGCATTAGACGGAAGAAGCGAGTTCTCGTTTGTGAGTGAATGAGATGAGAAAAGAATCCCAGAGGAGACGATTATTGTTTGTTTTTGTGTTTTTAGTCTTTTATTGCTTTTGAAGGTTTGTCATAAATTAATGAGCTTAAGTCTAAACCAGTGGATTTAGTAAACTCATCACATCTTCCCTCTGATTAGGGGTAATGAGAATACCTTAAGTGTGAAGTCAGCTTCTCACACTTAATCACCTTTGATGTAGGATTAAGATCATTAACCTACTTGTGATTATTTAGATGTTTTTGGTGTTTTTGTTTAGTGTTAAGTAATGAGGTTAAGCCATAATCAAGGATTAAACAGACTCATTACACCATCCTAATAGAAGGATGATAGATGAGAATGTTTAAGCTGAGGAAAGCTCCTCAACTTAATCCATGATTAGGGATTAAACTCATGACAAAACAAGCCTTTGATTAGTGGATTTTATTTAATGATATGATGATGAAGTGTTTTTTAGGGTTTGTAATACTACTTGAGGGGGACTTGTCCATTAACACTAGGGTTAGTCCTTCTTAACCAATCAAGGAAGAATTAGAACCCTAATGCAAGGCCCAAGTTACAAGTGTGATGTCTTGATGATTATTAGATGGATTGATTAAAGGATTTAAACACATTAAGGGTTTAACACTTAGGATTAAAGTTATACACTTCATCCTAAGAGAAGGATGCAGGCACAAGCTTAATCACAAAGCCTTAAAGCCTTTAGGGTTTAGTCCCTGATTATGAGATGAGAAGAGAAGACTCAAAAGAGACACAAAGGTAAAACAAAGGGGGGAGACTAATCAAAACCCTAATCATTGTCATGCTTGGTTGTTCCTAAGGTTTGTGAGGTTTGCAAAAGAAGATCTTCAATGGAACCACCAGGAAGCAGATGAAAGGATCAAGAGAAACAAAGTGACTTGCTTCATTCAAGAAGTCAATTCACTTGAAGAAAGAAAGTGGGGAGAAGAAGAATGAGAAAGCTCAATCTCAAACACATACAAAAATGCAGCAATGGATGCAAGAGAGATGAAAAGAAAAGTTATGAGAAGTGAAGGCAAATTCACTTCTCAAAGTTGCTTACCACCTGAAAAGTTAGAAAAGAAATGCAATGCAATGCAAAATGGGATGAGATGACATGATGAGAAACAAAATCAGAAGCATAAACATGATGCTAATGATGCTATGAGATGCTACAAACATGAGGCAGCACCTGGAAATGATCATACAAGTTCATGAATGCAAATGAAACAAGTTAGGAACCATGAACATACATGAAAAGTTATGAAGTGCACATGACATACAATATGGCAAATACATGATGCAATGATCAAACATGCTTTCAATATGTCTTATGATGTTCAATGAATCAAATGGAAACATGGTATATCATGGCAAGGCATGCTATGCAAGGAAATGTAAGATGGATGCATATGGAAGCCCAAATTAGGGTTTATGAACCATACATCAAACAAAAATCAAAATCAGAAGCAAACCCTAATATAAAAAATTGAAAATGCCATTCAAAGGACCCCTAATCCTATACTAAACCAATGCCCAAAGGAGAGGTCTCAACTCTTAACCAATTTCAAGTTATGATTTTTACAAGTTTGCTAGGGTTTTAGGGTTCCTAAACAAGAAAATTACCAAACAAATGGAAAATGAAAGATCAAAGCATGGCCATTTAATCTCACAAACTACATGCTAAACACAATGCAATTCAAAAAGAATCAATGTCCAACTCTTCATGGATGGGCAGAAATGATTTTTGGAACTTTGGATCAAAATAATGCACAAAAATGATTTTAATTCAATGAGGAATTCTTAAAATGCATCAAGATCAAAAAATAAATTTGGTTTGAAGGTTGGACAATGTTTCTAAATGTCTTAGAACATTTCATGAATTTTTTGGTGATTTTTAAATACCTAGAAGTATTTTTAATAAATTAATTCTCATTAATCAATTAAAAATAAACTTTTAAATATTTTAAAATACTTTTTAAATGCTAAAAATGAAAATAAAATATTTTTGTGTTTTAAAAATTAGTGAAACTCTTGACAAAAAGTTTCATAATTTTTAAAACAATTTTACTATTTTTAATAAATTGTGGAAGTTAAATGAAAGAAAATGAAATAAAAAAATGAAATAAACTGAAGTATGCAGGATGGAAGGCCAGGATTCATTCTGGGCTTGGAAGCATTGACTGCGCGCCAGATCTTGTGGCCCACATTCAAACTGGGCTAAACTTAATTAATTAATTAAATTAAACCTAATTAAACTAATGACATGATCTGAGCCATTGGATGCGCGCGGGAAAAGACTCAGTCAACTCATCCAACGCCTGAAATTCAAACTGGAAGCCCTAACCCTAATTACATATTAATGACTTTCAGGCTGCCGGAGAAGACTTCCGGTCGTCTTCTCCGGCCAGCACCCTCCCTGAAAAATGCTAACTTTCACCCTAGCTCACTAAAACCTAATTTCTCTGCCCAGAAACCATCCCCAAACATCATAGAGTAAGAATCAACAGCCAAAACACATTTATTTTACATAATAAGGCTGAATCGAAGCAAAAGGGGTTTAGGTCAAAAAATTTCAGGAACACCATACATGCTCAAAACTCAATGATTTTCGAAACCAAACATATCATCATGATCAGTGGAACATAGAGAACCATTTAAGAACTTAAAAATGAGCTCCTGAAAAAAATGTTCATGAAGCTCACCTGAACTGGAGCTTTGATCTCTGGCACCTTCTGGCTAGTTTCCTGCTTGCAATCTACTCCACTTGACCTCCTAAGAAGCTTTCAATGCTTGGAAAGAGTTTATGATGGCTGGTTCTGAAGTTTGAACAAGTTCTGTTCAAAGAAGGGCAGGAATCGTGTTTGGGATTCTGAAGGTTTCAGGCTGTGATGATGGTTTCTTTGTGACCAGGGGGATGAGTTGAGTTGACCTATGAAGTTTGTTTTTGTGTTTGTGAGCTGTGGAAACAGATTCGAAGGAAAATGCAAGTGAGGGTGAGTTTGTGTATGCTGTGCTAGGGCTTGCTTCAGGCTGGCTTGATGTTATGTTTTGCTTGCAAATGGATAGTATAAACAAGTCCAATTGGTCAGATGATGTGACCTGGCCTGCTGTGATTGGGATGTTCACTTTTGCAAAAAGTCCACTCTTGTGTAAGGAAATCATGGGCTTGGTTCTAGGCTAGCACAAGTACATGGGCTGGCTCAGCATGGTGTGTGAGGGAGGCTAGCATGGTTCAACATCCAATGTAACAAGTGGGGGAAAGTGTCATGATGGTTTTGCAACTTGGTTATCTTTTGGAACTTCATGAAAATCTCTTGCCTTGCCAACCATGAACATGTGATCCTTTGGTTAAAATCTGATTTTTAGGTCACATGTGATGTTTGTACATTGGTTTGATATGAATTAGAAGTCACAAATGCCTTGGTACAAAGTTTTTGCAAGTTTCCCATTTTGTGCATAACTTGAAAATTAGTGATTTTTGCCAACTTTGACACACCATAACTTTTGATCCAAAATGAATTAGGTCATGTTCTTGTACTTTTTGAAAAGGGAAAAATGTATTCTACAACTTTCATGACCAAAGTTTTTCCATTTGAAGCATTTTTGGGTCAAAAAGTAAGGTTTGAAAAGTGACCTAAATTGACAAATTCCTTAAAAGTCAACTATGCCCTAAAAAGTCAACTTTGCAAAAACTTCAAATTCTTGAATTTTGTGAACTTCAACCTTCTTCCATGATCAAATAAAGATCATATACACTCAAAATGATGAAGATCACCCCTTGGTTGGGTCATTGGGGGCCTCAGATGCCCTGATTTTGCACTGACTTGTCTGAAAAGTCAACTCTTGATCAGATGACTTCCCCATGGAATTTCTTCATGAAAATTGATATGCATACTCCCTATACCATATAGAGACCAATGGAAACAAGAATGACCAAAAAATTTGGAGTTATGGCCTCTGAAACCAAAACCCTAATTTTAGGTCAACTGTGCAGTCAAACTTGGCTCTGCATTCACACCAATCCCAGTTCTTGTGATTCTTTGGCATTCTTGACTTTGAAAGGATGTAATATGATATAAGAACACACATGGATCCCTTTGAAGTGATTGATGACCTTTGGGGTGGCTCAAGAAGCTCTTGGATTGCTCAGATTACAAACCCTAGGTGCAGATGACTTTGAATCTATGCAGTGAATCAAAAATGAGATGTGAGATGATATGATTGTGTTTATGCATATGAAATGATCACAAGCCATGGTGTGAATGGGTGAGGGCAAATTTGGGGTGTTTACAGCTGCCCCTATTCAAACATGAGTTAGCTGTGCAGGTTGTAAGCGACGGCTTAACAGGTAAACAAGATAACTTGTGGTTGAATACCAAAGACAGTCCAAAATTTGCACTCACAGAATGAAGAAGAAAAGGGATATAGATTATAAAAGGAAAATAAAGTATATTGTAAAGTGTGGGCGACGGAGGACGACCGTCGAGCAGAGGACGATTGCTGGGTAAAGAGCAATGACGGGGACAGCCGACATGCTGGGGATAAAAGGTAAAGCCAAGACGGGGACAGCCGACTAGCTTGGAAAAATAAGATTATGATGGGGACGGCCATCAAGATAAAGTTGTAAGATTCTCTGGGAATTAATGAAACATGACGGGGACGGCCATCAAGTTCATAAAACAAAGTAACCGACGATGGGGACGGCCATCGGGCTAAAAAGAAAAGGGACCACGACGGGGACGGCCATCGGGTTAAAGAATAAATGAAATAAACAGATGACGAGGTACGGTCATCAAAGGTGAAGGACGATCACCTAGCAGGGGACAGCTGCTCTGTTGGGGTTAAGATGAGGGACGGTCATCTAAGGTGGAGGACGACCACTAGGCAGGGTACGGCTGCCGAAAATATCGCGACATAGGACGAATGCCGGATAAAAGGTCAACGATGGGGACGACCATCGGACGAGCAAGAGGGAGGACGACCATCAAGAGGTGGAGGACGACCACCTAGCAGGGGACGACTGCTCTCAGGGTTTCTCGTGACATAGGACGAATGCCAGATAACCAAAAATCAACAATGGGGACGGCCATTGGATAAACTGATGAAGGACGATCATCAAAAAGGTGGAGGACGACCACCTAGCAGGGGACGGCTGCTAAATATCAACGATGGGGACGACCATCGGATGAGCATGATGGAGGACGACCATCAAGAGGTGGAGGACGACCACCTGGCAGGGTACGGCTGCTCTCAGGTTTATCATGACACAGGACGAGTGTCAGATAAAAAGGAAAAATTTGCTTATGGCGATCTACCGGGGAATAGTAAACACGGACGAGTGTTTACATCCAAGAAAAGAAAGTATAAGTGTTTAGATGTTAGTGTATAGATTAAAGATGCGGACGAGCATCCTTAAGATTATGACACGGACGAGTATCATGTAGAAACAAATACTGACACGTGTTCAGAGATGATGATACGGACGGGTATCAACAGGTTAACAAAGAACACGGACGAGTGTTGAATCTGAAGGGACTCTTCTGGGGAATAGTAGACACAGACGAGTATCTATATTCAAGAGGACCTAAGTGTTTGACACGGTGTATGGATTAAAGATGCGGACGAGCATCCTTAAGACTATGATACGGACGGGTATCATGTAGAAACAAACACTTGACGCATATTCTGAGATGATGGTACGGACGAGTACCAACTGGTTAACAAAGAACATGGACCAACGTCGGATCTGTGGGGATATAATGGTGTATACAAGATACGGACGAATATCTGTATAAGTATGAGTGTGAATATGAGCATAGATGAATGTTTATCTGCTGGGGAGGGTGACACGGACGAGTGTCAAGAGAGAAAAGTATAATAATAACAACAAGTATATGGGCTGTAAAAGTGCAAGCGACTGCGCTGGGGATGCGACACGGACAGGTGCCAAGAAAACGAATATACAAGTAGGTGAGTGCAAAGATGATGTCTTTGGCTTTCCGCTGGGGATATGACACGGACGGGTGTCAGCAAGTGTCTATAATGCGGGTGTTTTGTTTGTAAAGGGTATTCGGGCGACTTTATTGGGAGTGATGACACGGACGGGTGTCAAAAGGAGTATATATTGGTGTTCGTGATTTGTGAGGCAACTGCTTTTGCTGGGACTCTGGTGGGGATTTTGGGGAAAGTATTTTGCATTCTGATGACTGGTTATTATTCACAAGTGTTCGATCCACAACATGGCTTATGATTATGCTATGTGTTTGATTTTTGCCGTAATGTTCCGTATTAGACGGAATGCTACGCTTTGTGGGTGAATATGATGCAAATGTCATGATTATGCAAAGATATCGAACCGGGACTCGGATCCCATTGCTGCGAAGATCTCTGGCTGATCTGTTTGAAGTGGACATCCCAGCTGGGGAGGAGATCATTGGTAGATCTGGAGAGATGTATTTGCTTGGGGATATAGGTCACTGATTGACATATCCTTGTAATATAGGACCCAGCTGGGGTTTGTGGACGCCTTCGTCACTCTGTTGTGATTCCTTCATGCGTTACTCTTCTGAATAGAGGCTGAGAATTCTGTGGGGAGATGGTCCCTGACTTCAGCATTCTGCTGAGGAGGAATCAACAACTCGGCTGGTGGAAATTGACAAGTGGCAACTCACTGGGGAAAGTTGTGATAGGCAACTCAGCTGGGAAGAGAGCACTCCGGGTGCTAAAATTGAGTGTTGATTTGCCAGCTTGCCGGGATGAAGCTTTCATGCCCCAAGTTGCGCTCTGGATACCTGCAATCCTGAAAAAGATAGAGAAACGCACAAAATAATCCCGAGGTATCCCTTACTGGATTTCGTCATAGGAGTTTAGATACTTCTGAGAGTAAGTATATTTCCTGCAAGCACGTTTTTATTTGAAGATAAACATCTGTATTCTTATGCAATCAGTTTCTTTTAAACATCAGACATTTTTTGCAAATAAATGAAAATGTACAAGACGAGACATGACTGAAAGTCTGATTTTATTAATTCACATGCCCTGAATTAGCGAGATACAGTCAAAGAAACAAATCCCCTGGAATGAGGAGATTGCTACAAATTGAGAAACAAAGTGCTGGCAATGTTGATGACGCTTTAAGGAGCTTCCTCTTCATTATGACTCGTATAACTTTTGACGTTCTTCTCATCTGGCTTTCTGAAGATTGTTGATTCCGAGTGAAGTTTGATCCTTTCGAAGCTTACCAAGTTGTAAGTGATACAGACGAATTCAGGATGCAGTTGTTCGCTTATTCCCTTATTTTGCATGGATCGCCCTTTCGGGTTTTCAATCCATCGGGATACCCATTTTTGCATGAGCTGTCCAATGCGGCTTTTCAACTCAGCGGGTGTACATTTTTTGTTCATTTTCCCTTACTTTTGCCCGAGTCTTTTATTCTGTTTTTGACTCGCCGGGATGCCCTATTTTTGCCTGGACTTACATTCTGTTTTTGTATCCAGCGGGTCATTTTTTATGCGAAGTATTTTTTAACTGCATCTGAATTCACAGGGGACGGGAAATCTTCACCATCCATGGTGCTGAGCATCAGTGCTCCACCAGAGAAAACTTTCTTTACTACAAATGGTCCTTCATAATTCGGAGTCCATTTGCCCCTGTGGTCTGTATGAGGAGGGAGGATTCTTTTCAGCACAAGATCTCCCACTTGGTACTCTCGGTGCCTGACTTTCTGATCGAAGGCTTTCTTCATTCTCTTCTGATATAACTGCCCATGACAGATTGCAGCCAATCTTTTCTCTTCAATCAGACTCAGTTGTTCGAATCGGGATCGGACCCACTCTGCTTCGTTCAGCTTAACGTCCATCAGTACCCGGAGAGAGGGTAATTCAACCTCGATAGGTAGGACTGCTTCCATACCATATACAAGCTGATACGGTGTTGCCCCAGTGGATGTTCTGATTGACGTGCGGTACCCATCTAAGGCAAACGGTAGCATTTCGTGCTAGTCTTTGTAGGTGACTACCATCTTCTGCACAATCTTCTTGATATTTTTATTTGCTGCCTCAACAGCGCCGTTCATCTTTGGCCTGTAAGGAGAAGAATTGTGATGTTGGATTTTGAAGTCCCGGCACAGTTCTGCCATCATTTTGTTGTTCAAGTTGGAACCATTGTCAGTAATGATTCGCTCGGGCACTCCATACCGACAGATGATATCTCTCTTTAGAAATCTGGCTACCACTTGTCTTGTAACATTGGCATAGGAAGCTGCTTCGACCCACTTGGTGAAGTAATCAATGGCAACCAGGATGAATCTGTGGCCATTCGAAGCAGTCGGCTAAATCTTGCCAATCATGTCAATGCCCCACATAGCAAAGGGCCAGGGTGAAGACATCACATTCAAAGGATTGGGAGGCACATGCACCTTATCCGCATAAATCTGGCATTTATGGCATTTTCTGGCGTAGGCACAACAGTCCGCATCCATTGTGATCCAGTAATATCCCGATCTTAACAACTTCTTAGCCATGGCATGCCCTCCAGCATGGGTACCAAAGGATCCCTCGTGCACTTCATGCATTAACAAATCTGCTTCTGTCTTATCCACGCATCTGAGGAGTACCATATCAAAGTTCCTTTTGTAGAGGGAACCATCGGTGTTCAGAAAGAAACTACCAGCAAGCCTTCTCAAAGTCTTCTTATCATTGGAAGATGCCCCAGGTGGGTATGTTTGATCCTCCAAGAAGCATTTAATGTCATGAAACCAAGGCTTATCATCTTTGACAACATCTGCTGCAAACACATATGCTGGTCTATCAAGTCTGGACACTGAAATCTGAGGTACAAAGTTGGCAGCCTGAACTTTGATCATGGATGAAATGGTAGCAAGAGCATCTGCGAACTGATTCTCGTCCCGAGGGATATACTCAAGCTTGACAGTTGTGAAGAAAGTCAATAACCTCCTTGTATAATCCCTGTAAGGTATCAGATGATCCTGGTGTGTGTACCACTTTCCGTTGGTTTGATTAACTACCAGAGCTGAATCTCCGAATACAGTCAATGTCTTGATCCTGAGGTCAATGGCTTCCTCAAGACCCATAATGCAAGCTTCGTATTCAGCTTCGTTGTTAGTGCAGTTGAAAGTGAGTTTTGCCGAGAAAGGCATGTGAACTCCTTTAGGTGTAATGAGTACTGCACCAACACCACGACCATTCATGTTAACAGCCCCATCAAACATCATAGTCCATTCTTCCTCCGGGTCAGGCCCTTCAGTGTGAATAGGCTCTTCATGATCTTTCGCTTTTATGAACATGATGTCTTCATCAGGGAAGTCAAATCTCATAGGCTGGTAATCATCAATAGGTTGCTCAGCAAGATATTCAGACAATACACTGCCCTTGATGGCTTTCTGAGATGTGTACTGGATGTCGTATTCTGTGAGGATCATTTGCCATCTTGCAACCCGTCCAGTAAGAGCTGGCTTCTCAAATATGTACTTAACTGGGTCCATTTTTGAGATCAATAAGGTGGTGTGGGTCAACATATACTGCCTTAGTCGGCGAGCAGCCCACGCTAAAGCACAGCAAGTTTTCTCGAGCAGTGAATAACGTTGTTCACAGTCGGTAAACTTTTTGCTTAGGTAGTATATTGCATACTCTTTTCGACCAGACTCGTCATGCTGGCCCAACACACACCCCATTGATTCTTCTAATACTGTCAGGTACATTATCAGAGGTCTTCCTTCAACTGGAGGCATAAGGATTGAAGGCTCTTGTAAATATTCCTTGATCTTGTCAAAAGCCTTCTGGCAGTCTTCATTCCACCTGACCGTCTGTTCTTTTCTTAACAACTTGAACAAGGGTTCACAGGTAGCCGTAAGGTGAGAGATGAACCTCGAGATATAGTTCAATCGACCTAAGAACCCTCGAACTTCTTTCTCTGTTTTCGGTGCAGGCATCTCTTGAATAGCTTTGACTTTATCAGGGTCAACTTCAATCCCTTTCTCGCTTACAATAAAGCCCAGCAGCTTACCAGATCGCACCCCGAATGTGAATTTGTTGGGGTTCAACTTCAGTTGGTATTTCCTCAGACGCTTGAACAGCTTGAGCAGATTTACCAGGTGATCTTCTTCAGTAAGGGACTTGGCAATCATGTCATCCACATAACACTCGATTTCTTTATGGATCATATCGTGGAATAATGTCACCATAGCCCGTTGATATGTCGCACCAGCATTCTTCAGCCCGAATGGCATTACCTTGTAGCAGAACGTGCCCCAGGGTGTGATGAAGGTTGTCTTCTCCATGTCTTCAGGTGACATTTTGATCTGATTGTATCCTGAAAATCCGTCCATGAAGGAGAATACCGAGGACTGAGCCGTATTATCCACCAATACATCAATGTGAGGTAAAGGGAAATCATCTTTCGGGCTAGCTCTGTTCAGATCCCGGTAGTCAACACACATCCTTACTTTGCCGTCTTTCTTGGGCACAGGTACTATGTTAGCAACCCACGGCGGATAGCTAGTCACAGCAAGGAACCCGGCGTCCCATTGCTTTTGTACCTCTTCCTTGATTTTCATAGCCATGTCTGGGCGAGTACGGCGCAACTTCTGTTTGACCGGCGGGCATTCTTCCCTCAAAGGCAGCTTGTGCATGACAATGTCGGTGTCCAACCCGGGCATATCTTGATACGACCAAGCAAAAACATCCACATATTCTTGAAGCAGATCAATCAGTCGTCTCTTCACTGAGTCTTGCAGGCAGGCCCCGATTTTAACCTCTTTCACGTCTTCATCTGTACCAAGATTAATCACTTCAACCTCCTCCTGGTGAGGAGTAATAACCTTTTCCTCTTGTCTTAACAACCTGGCTAGCTCTTCAGGAAGCTCATATTCTTCATCAACCCCTTCATCAGCTTGATTGATCGGATTGTCAAAGTCATACGAAGTCATAGCCGTGCTGTTGTCGGTGCTGTCTGGGAGGCGCTCTCTGCAAGGGTTCAGTTCGTTCATTTTAGTGATTTGATTTTAATCTTATTTTAGAAAAGTGAAATAAAGTTGTCATTTTGAAAACACTGCCATTTATTTTTTGTACAAAAAGAAAAATGGAAAAATAGTGAACGGAAAAGAAAAAGACTCATTTGCAAAAAGATGTCTGATATTTCATTGATTAATCTTGTTGCACAAAAAGTACAGATGGCCCGATTACAAAATGAGCCTTGTCATCTTGGGCAAGATGCAAGACTTTGATGCATGCTATAAAAATACAGGAAATAATAATTACTCTGCATGAGTAACTCTTATAATTTCCTGGGAAGACCAGTTTGAGATACTGCTCCCCGGGATCTTTGGACGAATCCAACTTTCCAGGTTGCGTTCCTTTTCCAGCTCGTCTTCCAGACAGTTGACAGCATCAGGGGTGAGCATCCCCCCACTAACAAAGTTGGGCTCTTTCGCAGCCTCTGCTTGATTTTGTTGAGTTGGTTTGTAACCCAACCCAAACCTATCCTCTTTCTTCTCCACCGATAACAGTTTGCCCCAGCCTTGGGCGTTTCCTCCCTCAACAACCTTCCGGGCTTGTTGGTATGATGATATTTAAGTACCAGGCACAGCAGATGTCTCATTGATGTTCAAGGCTTCGAAACCTTGGCTCATTGTTTCATGAATCTCCCCATCCATCTCAATATACTTATAGGTAGCCAGGTGGCTGACAAAAATATCCTCCTCTCCACAGATTGTAACGACTTGACCCTCCCACTCATATTTTAACTTCTGGTGAAGGGTTGAGGTCACGGAGCCAGCGGCGTGAATCCATGGCCTACCCAATAGGCAGCTGTAGGCAGGCTGTATATCCATCACGTAGAAGGTCGTTTTGAAGGTCTGCGGGCCAATCGTTACGGGCAACTCAATCTCTCCCAGAACCGATCTCTTTGAACCATCAAAGGCTCTCACCACCAGGTTGCTGGGTCTTAACGCCAATTCGTCATATTCTAGCTTCACCAAGGCCTTTTTAGGTAAGACATTGAGGGATGACCCCGTATCTACCAGCACATGGGAAAGGACATCACCTTTACATTCCATGGTTATGTGCAAGGCTTTGTTATGGTTGCGGCCTTCCGTTGTCAAATCAGTATTGGTGAACCCTAGTCCGTGACTAGCATTAACATTTCCAACTACAGCTTCCAGCTGATTGACAGTGATCTCTTCAGGCACGTAAGCTGCGTGCAAAACCTTGAGTAATGCATTCCGATGGGCTTCGGAGCACATAAGCAATGATAGGATTGAGATCTTGGAAGGCGTCTGATGAAGCTGATCCACTATTTTGTAATCACTTTTCTTGATGATTCGCATGAACTCATCAACCTCTTGATCAAAGGGTGTTCTCAAAGCTTCTTTAACGGTCTGATCTTCCTGCACCGGGCTCTTTCTTTTTGCCTTGGCAGCAGCTTCTTCTTCGGCAGTGGGTTTCTGAATTTGTGGAGCGAAAAGACGTCCGCTTCGAGTGAAGCCTCCGCCTCCTCCCACATTATCTATTTGTGGTGCAGGGGTTGATGATTCAAAAGTGATTTTTTGTCCTCCGCAGTACAGGTCAGAGCCATAATGCCAGGGGATGGCACTACTGCTTTCATAAGGTACTGGCCCAGGTACTGTGACAGTGACTGGACTGATTGCAGCTGCGGAAGGAATTGTGATAGTCTGTGGATCATAATAAATTGTAACTGGTGTTCTAATGGGAGCAGCACTTTCTGAGTTGTAGGCAGAGTTGTTTTCAGGATCATAAAATATTGTGACAGTTGAGACATCTTCATGATTTGTTGTTGATGTTGTAGGAGACATTGTCGGAAGGATTGATGTTGTTGTTGTAGGAGTTTCAAAATGGAGTGGTGCTGGAGTTGTAGAAGGAACATTTGTTGATATCTGGTCAGTTGAAATGACAGATGAAGTACTTGCTGATGAAACCGAAGAATTGTCAGGAACAATGGTTGTTGCAGTTGTAGGAGGTTCTGGAGTTGTTGCTGATGAGATTGCTGGATTTGTTGGAAATGATGTGGTGATCTGAAGCTGGCCACTCTGTATGAGACCATCTATGCCATTCCTCAGGTTATCGCACCCATTTACCGAGATATTGCAGTAAGCACACCCCAACTCACACCCCGGGAACATTTGACATTCGAGGAGTTGAGCCTTGATTTCCACCAACGGTGTCCGGATCTGACCCACACTGGTTATTAAATAAGACGGTTTGTCTTCTTCAATAGCGTTAATTCTGGGACCACCGTGGTTTGGCATCGGGTTCTTATTGACATTGGGTGGTGGTGCGAAGTTTAGAGCTTTTGAGTCTACCAGGTCTTGTACCTTCATGTGCAAGGCTCTGCACTTTTCCGTACTGTGGCCAGGTGCATTTGAATGAAAAGCACATCTGGCGTTGGAGTCATAATTCCTGGGTAGACTGTTGGGATCTAGAGGTGCCAACGTCCTTAGCTCAACTAGGTTGAGTTTCAGGAGTTGTGGCAGCAGTGTAGCATATGGCATAGGGATCGGATCGATCACCCTATTGGCTTGAGAGGGCCTCTGCTGAAATGGCCTTTGCTGGTTGTTGTTGTACGTATTGTTGTAATTCCTTGGAGGATACTGAGCTTGTTGATGGTACTGAGGTTGTTGCTGATAGTTTTGCTGCGGAGGTTGATAAACTGGTTGAGGATGAGCCGGAGCGGGAATGGTGACTGCTGCCACTGACCTGCGAACATATTGGGGTCTGCCCCTGTTGGTGTGGATGGCATTGGTCTCGCCAGTTCTTCTTGGGCCTGCAAAAGGCTTTCTCGCATTGCTGGACGAGCTGGCACCATTGTCAGAAATCTTGCCCATTTTTAACAGGCTCTCAATTCTCTCCCCAGCTATGACAACATCTGCAAAGCTAGTTGAAGAGAAAGCAGCCAGCCTGTCAATATATGTTCCCTGGAGGGTGTTCATAAACATGTCTGCCATTTCCCTCTCAGACATAGGTGGCTGAACAGCAGCAGCCAGTTGCCTCCATCTCTGGGCATATTCTCGGAAACTTTCCCTTGACGACTGTGACATTCCCATTAGGAGGGTCCTGTTGGGTGCCATATCTAAGTTGTACTGATACTGTCTGATGAAGGCTTCTGCCAGGTCCTTCCAACACCTGATAGTTGCTCTCGTCAGATGAGAGTACCATTCTCTCGAAGCTCCCGTCAAGCTATCTTCAAAATAGAACATCCAGAGCTTCTCATCCATAGTATAGGCCTTCAGCCTTCCCAGAAATGATTGTAAATGAGTCCGGGGGCATGAAGTCCCGTTGTATTTTTCAAAACAGGGAGGCTTGAACTTATGGGGAATCCTGACCCCGTCTACCAAGCCCATGTCCATGACATCGAAACCCAAAGAGTTTTGAGACTCTAAAGACCTCAATTTCTCAGCTATCTCATCCAGCCTTCTATCATAAGCTTCCTCCCCAGCACCCATTACTGTGAATTGATCCTCTTGGGGGTCTTCTTGCAGTACCCTGGCTGCAGTGGCAGTCCCTTGAACATTTGCAGGAATATTGACCTCTGGATGAAGATGGGGGCCAAATACAGGGGGGTTAACATGAGGTTGGACCCTTTCATTGTTGCTGGTGCCGGCGGTCCCTATATGTGGATCTTCTTGATTTTGCCTTTCCACCATGGCCCTCAATCTTTCCTGGCTCTGAGCCATGTTGTTCATTACTTCCATAAACTGTGTCATTTGGTTCCTCATTTCCAACCTTTCGTTGGTCATTTGGTTCCTGACCTCAGTAAGGTCCTGCTGCATCTGATCCATTTGAATGCCCGGAAGGTTGTTACGGGTTGGATAACGGTGCGGACGGTTGAGGGGAAATACCCGGCGCCGAGCAATAGTTCCTGAACATCACAACAGAGTTATGCTTATTTGTTCTCAAGGTATCCGGTTTGGCATTCAGTTTTGACCCTTCCAGACTCTTGAAGATGCTGTTGATGCTGCTTTCGAAGTAAACTCGGATGGAACAAACTAATACATATATTACAAAAGAAAAATGGTACATAATTCGTTTACAAATACAAACCCTCTGAGGGATCAAAATATATTACAAGAAAATAAAAAGTACATGGAATGAAAGCAACAACAAGCAAATGGTCAAACACCAAGACCAAACTCATCCTCCCGAACTTCCTTGAGAAGTGCTTCGGTCACAGGATCAGCTGGACGCTCCGTGAGATTCCTGATGAGGAGATTCCGGGTGGTAACAACTGCTGTTAGCTTCTTGTGCTGGTTTTGGTCCTTTAACCTCTTTACTCCAGCTTTGATCTTCAGCTCTGATATCTCCCTCTGGGCTGCTGTCAGGGCTTCCTGCTGCTCTTTTGCACTAGCTTCCAGTTGCTCTATCTTGTCTTGAACTCTCTTGTCCTCCAGAGTACGAGCCTCGGTGATCCTGACCCACCTAGCCTGACTCTCCTTCAGATACAAGTCTGTCCTTGCTCTCTGGAACTGGGCTTCCTTGCAAGCATTCTTCAGAATTTGTTCTCCAGCCTTAGACTTCTTGATATAATCCCCAAACTTCTCAATCTTAGCCAGATGCTCCACTCTCAGCTTCTCTAGCCTCTCAATCTCTATCCTACCATCATTCCTCTCCCGGAGGGTCTTCTGCAAAGCCTGGGTTAACTTCTCCATTACCAGGAAAGACCATCTCAGGGTTGAAAGGGATTCCACCTCTGATAGGTATACCTACTAATGATGAGTATTCTTCCAATAAAGGACCCAACTGAAAGTCATGGAAAGTGAAACACCTCAGTGGGGGATCATAAAACTGAATGCAAGTGTGGATCAGGCTTCTCTGTGAAGGGTCCAGATCCATAACCATATCAAGTATATCTCCATAGTGTTCCCTGAACAATGGTATGTGATCTGGAGTGATCAGGGTTTGAATCCTCCTGATGTCAGATAGCTCTGGCTGGAAGAAGTGATAGGTGATGTTGCTCTTTTTAGGTGCCATGATGCTGAGGCTGAGTAGAGACAGGTGCTGATGATAATACTGAAGAAATGGCCACTGATTGGCTGGTGCAGGTGATAGCTGAAGCAGATGCTGATGAAGATGGGTCAATGCTGAAGATGGGGTCAAAACCAAAACCAAAGATGAAAGTGGATACCCTGAAACACAAATAAGCAAATGTCAATATGATGCAATGAGTATGTATGCAAATGATATGCAAGGGTTTGTGACTGAGCTGGATCTGATCAAAAACTCTGATATAGGTCCAAGTATGTTCAAGAATTCCAGATGGAGGTCTATAAATCCAGTAACCAAGGTGGGGGACTCAAATAAAGAGCCACATGTCCAGGGTTTTAGAATCACAAGAACTATCCCAACATGGAGTATTCTTAATCAAATCAAAGTAACAGGGTATTCTGAGGTCAAGGTACCTACAAACCTGTAAACAGCCCAACCCCCTCACAGGTAGTGTTTTAAAACAAGGATCCTCAGACTTGGATCAGTTATGAGAAGTGTAAACACTTCTAACCCGGAGGTACAATGTTTACAATAACCATAAAAGTTCCTCCTCTAATTCACCTCAGTTTCTGAAGGTCAATACTAAAAGGTCATCCAGACTTAGCAGGCTTCCCAGATAGCCCTAGTATTGCAGGAAATCTGCAACACAGAGTTCTCAAGAAGAAACCCATATCTGAACCGTGTTTCATATTCCCGCACCAGACCGAGATGGAATGGGAAAGAATATGATTCACTCTAGCCTAGGTGTCACTCAGGTCCCAGGTATAGGACCTTAACTCTCAATGGAACACCCACCCACCAAAGCAAAACCAGATCCAGCCAGCAGCATGACAGTATGATGTATGTAAAGCAGTAAAGAAAGCAAATAAACAAACTGTACATAAAGCAAAAACAAAAACAAATATACAAACACAAATAAGCACATAACACCCCAATAAACACAAATTAATCAAGCGCTAGGAGGAACCCACAAAAAGAACCAGAAGCCCTGGTTGCAGTATAAGGATCCCCAGCAGAGTCGCCAAGCTGTCGCTCCCACCAAATGAAGCCGAGTCAAATGGGGTACAGACGCGAACGGTCGGCGAAAGGGGCAATGAGAACACACAGCCGTGAACTCACTGGAGATGAAAAGAGTCGCCAGCTGGGCATTTTTATCCCGGAGGAAAGGCAATGCTGCATAGGCCTAGAAAAAGATGGATAAGACGGTTGCGAACCAGAGAGACTGAGAAAGGGGGTTGGTTACAACCTGGGAAGGTATTAGCACCCAGATTGTCCGTCGTACTCGACGGGATCCACGCTTGAAAGATTTGTGTTTTAAAGGGGTAGTGTCAGTGCAATCTGTGTATAAGGAGGCTGGAAGAAAATGTACAGGTGTCAGTGCAAAAGAAATGCAAAGTGTGATATATCAGTGTCAGTGTAAGGAATAAGAATGAATTGCTCAAGATCATGAGGCTTAAAGAATGAGGCTAGAAAGAGGGGGAATGTACAGAGACTTTTGTTCGATAACTGTTAAGTTATGCCTACGTATCCTCTCGTGCAATGAGGAAGTCAGAACATCGTAGTTCGACCCAAAGAGACTGAAAGATGAATTGACTTGTGAACTGCTTACTTGTCTATGCTCAAGTGTAAGACCTGTCTGGCTCAGGTGCTAACTGTCTTGCATTAGACGGAAGAAGCGAGTTCTCGTTTGTGAGTGAATGAGATGAGAAAAGAATCCCAGAGGAGACGATTATTGTTTGTTTTTGTGTTTTCAGTCTTTTATTGCTTTTGAAGGTTTGTCATAAATTAATGAGCTTAAGTCTAAACCAGTGGATTTAGTAAACTCATCACATCTTCCCTCTGATTAGGGGTAATGAGAATACCTTAAGTGTGAAGTCAGCTTCTCACACTTAATCACCTTTGATGTAGGATTAAGATCATTAACCTACTTGTGATTATTTAGATGTTTTTGGTGTTTTTGTTTAGTGTTAAGTAATGAGGTTAAGCCATAATCAAGGATTAAACAGACTCATTACACCATCCTAATAGAAGGATGATAGATGAGAATGTTTAAGCTGAGGAAAGCTCCTCAACTTAATCCATGATTAGGGATTAAACTCATGACAAAACAAGCCTTTGATTAGTGGATTTTATTTAATGATATGATGATGAAGTGTTTTTTAGGGTTTGTAAGACTACTTGAGGGGGACTTGTCCATTAACACTAGGGTTAGTCCTTCTTAACCAATCAAGGAAGAATTAGAACCCTAATGCAAGGCCCAAGTTACAAGTGTGATGTCTTGATGATTATTAGATGGATTGATTAAAGGATTTAAACACATTAAGGGTTTAACACTTAGGATTAAAGTTATACACTTCATCCTAAGAGAAGGATGCAGGCACAAGCTTAATCACAAAGCCTTAAAGCCTTTAGGGTTTAGTCCCTGATTATGAGATGAGAAGAGAAGACTCAAAAGAGACACAAAGGTAAAACAAAGGGGGGAGACTAATCAAAACCCTAATCATTGTCATGCTTGGTTGTTCCTAAGGTTTGTGAGGTTTGCAAAAGAAGATCTTCAATGGAACCACCAGGAAGCAGATGAAAGGATCAAGAGAAACAAAGTGACTTGCTTCATTCAAGAAGTCAATTCACTTGAAGAAAGAAAGTGGGGAGAAGAAGAATGAGAAAGCTCAATCTCAAACACATACAAAAATGCAGCAATGGATGCAAGAGAGATGAAAAGAAAAGTTATGAGAAGTGAAGGCAAATTCACTTCTCAAAGTTGCTTACCACCTGAAAAGTTAGAAAAGAAATGCAATGCAATGCAAAATGGGATGAGATGACATGATGAGAAACAAAATCAGAAGCATAAACATGATGCTAATGATGCTATGAGATGCTACAAACATGAGGCAGCACCTAGAAATGATCATACAAGTTCATGAATGCAAATGAAACAAGTTAGGAACCATGAACATACATGAAAAGTTATGAAGTGCACATGACATACAATATGGCAAATACATGATGCAATGATCAAACATGCTTTCAATATGTCTTATGATGTTCAATGAATCAAATGGAAACATGGTATATCATGGCAAGGCATGCTATGCAAGGAAATGTAAGATGGATGCATATGGAAGCCCAAATTAGGGTTTATGAACCATACATCAAACAAAAATCAAAATCAGAAGCAAACCCTAATATAAAAAATTGAAAATGCCATTCAAAGGACCCCTAATCCTATACTAAACCAATGCCCAAAGGAGAGGTCTCAACTCTTAACCAATTTCAAGTTATGATTTTTACAAGTTTGCTAGGGTTTTAGGGTTCCTAAACAAGAAAATTACCAAACAAATGGAAAATGAAAGATCAAAGCATGGCCATTTAATCTCACAAACTACATGCTAAACACAATTCAATGCAAAAAGAATCAATGTCCAACTCTTCATGGATGGGCAGAAATGATTTTTGGAACTTTGGATCAAAATAATGCACAAAAATGATTTTAATTCAATGAGGAATTCTTAAAATGCATCAAGATCAAAAAATAAATTTGGTTTGAAGGTTGGACAATGTTTCTAAATGTCTTAGAACATTTCATGAATTTTTTGGTGATTTTTAAATACCTAGAAGTATTTTTAATAAATTAATTCTCATTAATCAATTAAAAATAAACTTTTAAATATTTTAAAATACTTTTTAAATGCTAAAAATGAAAATAAAATATTTTTGTGTTTTAAAAATTAGTGAAACTCTTGACAAAAAGTTTCATAATTTTTAAAACAATTTTACTATTTTTAATAAATTGTGGAAGTTAAATGAAAGAAAATGAAATAAAAAAATGAAATAAACTGAAGTATGCAGGATGGAAGGCCAGGATTCATTCTGGGCTTGGAAGCATTGACTGCGCGCCAGATCTTGTGACCCACATTCAAACTGGGCTAAACTTAATTAATTAATTAAATTAAACCTAATTAAACTAATGACATGATCTGAGCCATTGGATGCGCGCGGGAAAAGACTCAGTCAACTCATCCAACGCCTGAAATTCAAACTGGAAGCCCTAACCCTAATTACATATTAATGACTTTCAGGCTGCCGGAGAAGACTTCCGGTCGTCTTCTCCGGCCAGCACCCTCCCTGAAAAATGCTAACTTTCACCCTAGCTCACTAAAACCTAATTTCTCTGCCCAGAAACCATCCCCAAACATCATAGAGTAAGAATCAACAGCCAAAACACATTTATTTTACATAATAAGGCTGAATCGAAGCAAAAGGGGTTTAGGTCAAAAAATTTCAGGAACACCATACATGCTCAAAACTCAATGATTTTCGAAACCAAACATATCATCATGATCAGTGGAACATAGAGAACCATTTAAGAACTTAAAAATGAGCTCCTGAAAAAAATGTTCATGAAGCTCACCTGAACTGGAGCTTTGATCTCTGGCACCTTCTGGCTAGTTTCCTGCTTGCAATCTACTCCACTTGACCTCCTAAGAAGCTTTCAATGCTTGGAAAGAGTTTATGATGGCTGGTTCTGAAGTTTGAACAAGTTCTGTTCAAAGAAGGGCAGGAATCGTGTTTGGGATTCTGAAGGTTTCAGGCTGTGATGATGGTTTCTTTGTGACCAGGGGGATGAGTTGAGTTGACCTATGAAGTTTGTTTTTGTGTTTGTGAGCTGTGGAAACAAATTCGAAGGAAAATGCAAGTGAGGGTGAGTTTGTGTATGCTGTGCTAGGGCTTGCTTCAGGCTGGCTTGATGTTATGTTTTGCTTGCAAATGGATAGTATAAACAACTCCAATTGGTCAGATGATGTGACCTGGCCTGCTGTGATTGGGATGTTCACTTTTGCAAAAAGTCCACTCTTGTGTAAGGAAAGCATGGGCTTGGTTCTAGGCTAGCACAAGTACATGGGCTGGCGCAGCATGGTGTGTGAGGGAGGCTAGCATGGTTCAGCATCCAATGTAACAAGTGGGGGAAAGTGTCATGATGGTTTTGCAACTTGGTTATCTTTTGGAACTTCATGAAAATCTCTTGCCTTGCCAACCATGAACATGTGATCCTTTGGTTCAAATATGATTTTTAGGTCACATGTGTGTTTGTACATTGGTTTGATATGAATTAGAAGTCACAAATGCCTTGGTACAAAGTTTTTGCAAGTTTCCCATTTTGTGCATAACTTGAAAATTAGTGATTTTTGCCAACTTTGACACACCATAACTTTTGATCCAAAATGAATTAGGTCATGTTCTTGTACTTTTTGAAAAGGGAAAAATGTATTCTACAACTTTCATGACCAAAGTTTTTCCATTTGAAGCATTTTTGGGTCAAAAAGTAAGGTTTGAAAAGTGACCTAAATTGACAAATTCCTTAAAAGTCAACTATGCCCTAAAAAGTCAACTTTGCAAAAACTTCAAATTCTTGAATTTTGTGAACTTAAACCTTCTTCCATGATCAAATAAAGATCATATACACTCAAAATGATGAAGATCACCCCTTGGTTGGGTCATTGGGGGCCTCAGATGCCCTGATTTTGCACTGACTTGTCTGAAAAGTCAACTCTTGATCAGATGACTTCCCCATGGAATTTCTTCATGAAAATTGATATGCATACTCCCTATACCATATAGAGACCAATGGAAACAAGAATGACCAAAAAATTTTGAGTTATGGCCTCTGAAACCAAAACCCTAATTTTAGGTCAACTGTGCAGTCAAACTTGGCTCTGCATTCACACCAATCCCAGTTCTTGTGATTCTTTGGCATTCTTGACTTTGAAAGGATGTAATATGATATAAGAACACACATGGATCCCTTTGAAGTGATTGATGACCTTTGGGGTGGCTCAAGAAGCTCTTGGATTGCTCAGATCACAAACCCTAGGTGCAGATGACTTTGAATCTATGCAGTGAATCAAAAATGAGATGTGAGATGATATGATTGTGTTTATGCATATGAAATGATCACAAGCCATGGTGTGAATGGGTGAGGGCAAATTTGGGGTGTTTACAAATACGTCGACGTCTTTGCATGGTCCTATCAAGATATGCCAGGTCTAGATACAAATATCGTCATGCACAGGCTACCCTTGAAAGAAGAGTTCCCTCCAGTGAAGCAAAAGCTACGCCGTACTCGCCCAGATATGGCCATGAAGATTAAGGAAGAAGTATAAAAATAGTGGGACGCCAGTTTCCTTGCTGTAACTAGTTACCCGCCGTGGGTTGCTAACATTGTACCGGTGCCTAAGAAGGATGGCAAGGTGCGTATGTGAGTGGATTACCGGGATCTAAACAGAGCTAGCCCGAAGGATGATTTCCCATTACCTCACATTGATGTATTGGTCGACAACACAGCTCAGTTCTCGGTATTTTCTTTTATGGATGGATTTTCTGGGTATAGTCAGATCAAGATGTCACCCGAAGACATGGAGAAAACAACCTTCATCACACCTTGGGGCACATTTTGTTACAAGGTAATGCCTTTTGGACTGAAGAATGCCGGTGCGACTTATCAACGGGATATGGTAACATTATTCCATGATATGATCCACAAAGAAATTGAATGCTGCATGGATGACATGATTGCCAAGTCCCTTACTGAAGAAGACCATCTGGTAAATCTGTTGAAGTTGTTTAAGCGTCTGACGAGGTATCAGCTGAAGTTGAACCCCAACAAATGAACATTCGGGGTATGTTCCGGTAAGTTGCTGGGATTTATCGTAAGTGAAAAGGGAATTGAAGTTGATCCTGACAAAGTCAAAGCCATTCAGGAGATGCCTGCACCTAAGACTGAAAAAGAAGTTCGAGGGTTCTTGGGTAGATTGAACTACATATCAAGGTTCATATCTCACCTCACTGCAACCTGTGAGCCCCTGTTCAAACTATTAAGAAAAGAACAAACAGTCATGTGGAACGACGATTGTCAGAAATCTTTTGACAAGATCAAGGAGTACCTGCAAGAACCTCCGATTCTCATGTCTCCAATTGAAGGAAGACCTCTGATAATGTACCTGACAGTATTAGAAGGGTCAATGGGGTATGTGTTGGGCCAGCATGACGAGTCTGGTCGAAAAGAGTATGCAATATACTACCTGTCGCTCCCAAAGATTTGCATCCAGGTACAAGCGCGAACGGTCGGCGAAGGGGACAGTGAGAACACACAGCCGTGAACTCACTGGAGAATGAATAGAGTCGCCAGCTAGGCATTTTTATCCCGGAGGAAAGGCAATGCTGCATAGACCTAGAAAGATACGGATAAGACGGTTTGCGAACCAGAGAGACTGAGAAAGGGGGTTGGTTACAACCTGGGAAGGTATTAGCACCCAGATTGTCCGCCGTACTCGACGGGATCCACGCTTAGAAGATTTGTGTTTTAAAGGGGTAGTGTCAGTGCAATCTGTGTATAAAAGAGCTGGAAAAGATGTACAGGTGTCAGTGTAAAAGAAATGAAGTGTATAAATGTACAGTGTCAGTGTAAAGATAGGAGTGAAATGCTCATGACAATGAGGCCTAAAGAATGAAGCTGGGAAGAGGGGGAATGTACAGAGACTTTTGTTCGATAACTGTTAAGTTATGCCTACGTATCCTCTCGTGCAATGAGGAAGTCAGAACACCGTAGTTCGACCCAAAGAGACTGAAAGATGAATTGACTTGTGAACTGCTTACTTGCCTATGCTCAAGTGTATGACCCGTCTGGCTCAGGTGCAAACTGTCTTGCATTAGACGGAAGAAGCAAGTTCTCGTTTGTGAGTGAAGGTGATGAGAAAAGAATCCCGGAGGAGACGATTATTGTTTGTTTTTGTGTTTTCAGTCTTTTATTGCTTTTGAAAGTTTGTCATAAGTTAATGAGCTTAAGTCTAAACCAATGGATTTGGTAAACTCATCACATCTTCCCTCTGATTAGGGGTAATGAGAATACCTTAAGTGTGAAGTCAGATTCTCACACTTAATCACCTTTGATGCAGGATTAAGATCATTAACCTACTTGTGATTATTTAGATGTTTTTGGGATTTTGTTTAGTGTTGAGTAATGAGGTTAAGCCATAATCATGGATTAAACAGACTCATTACACCATCCTAAAAGAAGGATGATAGATGAGAATGTTTAGGCTGAGGAAAGCTCCTCAACTTAATCCATGATTAGGGATTAAACTCATGACAAAACAGAGCCTTTATTAAGTGGATTTTAGTTAATGATATGATGATGAAGTGTTTTTTATGATTTGTAATACAACTTGAGGGGGACTTGTCCATTAACACTAGGGTTAGTCCTTCTTAACCACTTAAGGAAGAATTAGAACCCTAATGCAAGGCCCAAGTTACAAGTGATGTCTTGATGATTATTAAGTGAATTGATTAAGAGATTTAAACAACTTAAGGGTTTAACACTTAGGATTAAAGTTATACACTCCATCCTAAGAGAAGGATGCAGGCATAAGCTTAATCACAAAGTCTTAAAGCCTTTAGGGTTTAGTCCCTGATTATGAGATGAGAAGAGAAGACTCAAAGAGAGACACAAAGGTAAAACTATGGGGGGACTAATCAAAACCCTAATTCATTGTCATGCTTGGATGATCCTAAGGTTTGTGAGGTTTTCAAGAACAAATCTTCAGAGGAACCACCAGGAAGCAGATGAACAGGATCAAGAGAAGCAAAGTGACTTGCTTCATTCAAGAAGTCAAGTCACTTGAAGAAAGAAAGTGGGAAGAGGAAGAATGAGCAAGCTCAAACTCAAACACAAATAAAATGCAGCAATGGATGCAAGAGAGATGAAAAGAAAAGTTATGAGAAGTGAAGGCAAATTCACTTCTCAAGTTCACTTACCACCTGAAATGTTAGAAAGAAAAGCAATGCAATGCTAAATGAGATGAAATGACATGATGAAAAACAAAACCAGAAACATGTTGATGATGATTATGATGCTATGGAGTGCTACAAACATGAGGCAAGACATGGAGGTGCTCATACAAGATTATGAATGCAAATGATGCAAGCTAAGGAGCATGAACAAGCATGAAATGTTATGAAGCATACAAGACAAATGACATAGCAAATATGTAATGCAATGATCAAAGATGCTTCCTATATGTCTTAAGATGTCAAATGAATCACAAGAATGCACAAAATGCAATGACAAGTCAAGCTATGCAAGGGAATGCAAGAAGGATGCAAAAGAAAGCCCAAATTAGGGTTCATGGATCAAACATCAAACAAAAACTCAAAACAGAAACAAACCCTAAGATAAAAAATGGAAAATGCTACCCAAAGAAACCCTAAACCTATAATGAACCACTGCCCAAAGGGGAGCTCTCAACTCTCAACCAAACTCAAGATATGAATTTTCTAAGTTATTAGGGTTTTTTAGGGTTCTTAACAAAAGAAATGCCAAACAAATGGAAAATGCAAGATCAAATCATGGCTATTTTATCTTAGAAACTACATGCTAAACATAAAACAATGCAAGAAGAATAAATGTCTCAACCTTCTCCAATAGACAGAAATGAATTTTTGAATCCATGATCAAATTAATGCACAAAATATGATTTAATTCAATGAAAAATTCTTAAAATGCATCAAGATCAAAAAAGAAATTTGGTTTGAAGGTTGGACAATGTTTCTAAATGTCTTAGAACATTTCATGAATTTTTTTGTAATTTTTAAATACCTAAAAGTATTTTTAATTAATTAATTTCCATTAATCAATTAAAAATAATCTTTTAAATATTTAAAAATACTTTTTTAATGATAAAAAATAAAATAAAAATATTTTTGGGTATTAAAAATTAATGAAACTTTAAAGAAAAAGTTTCATAATTTTTAAGACATTTTTGCTATTTTAAATTAATTATGCAAAACAATTGAAAAGAAAATGAATAAAAATTAAATAAAAGTGAAAGTATGCAGCATGGAGGGCCAGGATGCGCCCAGGGTTCAAACGTGTTGACTGGCGCGTTTTTGAATGGCCAAGATTGCTTCTGATCAAATTAACTTAAATATGTATTAATTAAATAAAACACGTGGATTAGGGCATAATGAGCACATCTGGGCCGTTCACACGCGCGGGAGGTCAACACTTTCAACGCATCCAAAGGTCCACATTCAAACTGGAATTAATTACATGATTAGGGCTTAAACACTCTCAGGTGGCCGGAGAAGACCTCCGGTCGTCTTCTCCGGCCAGCACCTCACCGGGAAATTCACCAACTCCCTCAAAACGTAACAAAAACAAAATCTATGAATTGGGAAATGATCTCCAACCCCTCACGAATCAAACCCCTCTCTCAAAACAAATTTATATTTCCTAAATACGTTGAATCGAAGGAAACAAGTTCTAGGGCACGCAAGCTTCAGAGACAAATTAAACTCTCAAATCTAAGCCATTTTCAAAACCAATGATACCAGGATGATCAGTGAAGCAAATAGAACAAGTTTGTAACAAGAAAAATGATTTCTGGAAAAAATTAATTTCGAGCTACCTGAGATTTGGAGCTTTCAACCTGAGAACTTTCTGGCCACCTCTCCTTGTGAAATCCACTCCTTAGGACCTCTTGAAGATGTTTGAGTGCCTTAGAACAATTTATGCTGGCTGGATAGTGAGATTCGACAGCTTCTGCTCAAGCTTGATCAGAAATGGCAATGGTGTTTCTGGAGGTTTCAGGTCATGGTGATGGGTTGTTTGTGATCCTGAGGGTGAATGGAGAAGGTCTATGGTGTTTGTTTGTGTGTTTGCAAGCTGTGGTGAGAGTTTCGAAGAGAAATGCAGGCTGAGGTGAGAAATGATTATGGAGTATTCTGGTTGTTTCAGGCTTGGGTTCTTGGTGCTGGGTGGTCTATGGAGCAAGGTGAGTTGAATGGTGAAGTTAGCTTGAGTGTTTGATGGCTGTGTAAGCAGATTCGATAGAAAATGCAATGTGGTGTGTTTTTGTGAATGTGTTGAATGTGAGAGCTTCAGCCTTGCTTGAAGTGTGTTATGGCCAGCATTTGATCCACATAAACAAAGCCTATTGGTCAGTTGATGTGACTTGGCCTGCTGTGATAGGTGTGGCTACTTTTGCCAAAATGTCAACTTCTTGTAAGAGAGGCATGGGTCATGTTTCAGCCAAGTACAAGAGGTGTGGGCTGCGCAGCAAGGTGAGGGGGAAAGGCTAGGAGTGGTCAGCAAGCTAGGCAGCAAGTGGATGGAAGTGATCATGAGTTTTTGCAACTTGGCTTCCTTTGTTCACATGTGAAAAATCTTGCTCCAAAGGCCATACAAACATGTGATTCCTTTGGTTCAAATCTGATTTTGGGACTTAGAGAATGTTTATGTGCTGGTTTGATACCAATTAGAAGTTGCAATTTGACTTAGCACATGATTTTGCAATTTTCACACTTGGTGCATATCTTGAAAATAAGTGATTTTTGCCAACTTTGCATTGCCATAACTTTTGATCCAAGAAGAGTTTGATCATGTTCTTGTACTTTTTGAAAAGGGAAAGATGAGATCTACAACTTTCATGACCAAAGTTTTTCCATTTGAAGCATTTTTGGATCATGAATCATGGCTTGAAAAATGACCTAAAATGATGCATTCTTGAAAAGTCAACTATGCCCAAAAAGTCAACATTTGCAAAAACCCTAAATTCTTGATTTTTATGAACTTCCACCTTCTTCCATGATCAAATAAAGATCATATACACTCAAAATGATGAAGATCACCCATTGGTTGGGTCATTGGGGGGCCTCAGATGCCCTGATTTTGCACTGACTTGTCTGAAAAGTCAACTCTTGATCAGATGACTTCCCCATGGAATTTCTTCATGAAAATTGATATGCATACTCCCTATACCATATAGAGATCAATGGAAACAAGAATGACCAAAAAATTTGGAGTTATGGCCTCTGAAACCAAAACCCTAATTTTAGGTCAACTGTGCAGTTCATCCTGGCTCTGCATCCACTCAAACCCTAGTTCTTGTGATTCCTCTGCATTTTTGACTTTGAGGAGGTGAAATATGATATAAGAACACACATGGACCCCTTTGAGTTGATTGGTGGCCTTTGGAGTGGCCCAAGAAGCTTTGGGATGGCTCAGATCACAAACCCTAGGTGCAGATGCCTTAGAAACTATGCAGTGAAACAAAAGTGAGATATGAGATGATATGTTTGTGTTTATGCATATGAGATGATCACAAGCCATGGTGTGAATGGGTGAGGGCAAATTTGGGGTGTTTACAGCTGCCCCTATTCAAACATGAGTTAGCTGTGCAGGATGTAAGCAACGGCTTAACAGGCAAACAAGATAACTTGTGGTTGAATATCAAAGACAGTCCAAAATTTGCACTCACGGAATGAAGAAGAAAAGGGATATAGATTGTAAAAGGAAATAAAGTATATTGTAAAATGTAGGCGACGGAGGACGACCGTCGAGCAGAGGACGACTGCTGGGTAAAGAGCAATGACGGGGACGGCCGACATGCTGGGGATAAAAGGTAAAGCTAAGACGGGGACGACCGACTAGCTGGGGAAAGTGAAATCATGATGGGGACGGCCATCAAGACAAAGTTGTAAAATTTTCTGGGGATCGAATGAAACATGACGGGGACGGCCATCAAGTTCATAAAGGTAAAGTAACCAACGATGGGGACGGCCATCGGGTTAAAAAAGAAAAGGGACCACGACGGGGACGGCCATCGGGTTAAAGAATAAATGAAATAAACAGTTGATGGGGTACGGCCATCAAAGGTGAAGGACGATCACCTAGCAGGGGACGGCTGCTCTGTTGGGGATAAAAGAAATATGATGGGGACGGCCATCAAAGGTGGAGGACGACCACCTGGCAGGGTACGGCTGCCGAAAAAATCAACGATGGGGACGGCCATCGGATAGGAAAGGTCAACGATGGGGACGGCCATCGGACGAGCATGATGGAGGACGACCATCAAGAAGTGGAGGACGACCACTCAGCAGGGGACGGCTGCTCTCGAGGTTTCTCATGACATAGGACGAATGCCAGATAACCAAAATCAACAATGGGGACGGCCATTGGATAAAAATGATGAAGGACGATCATCAAAAGGTGGAGGACGACCACCTAGCAGGGGACGGCTGCTAAAAATATCAACGATGGGGACGGCCATCGGATGAGCATGATGGAGGACGACCATCAAGAAGTGGAGGACGACCACTCAGCAGGGTACGGCTGCTCTCAAAGGTATCATAACACGGGACGAGTGTTAGATAAAAAGAACATTTGTTGGTGATCTACTGGGGATAATGTAAACACGGACGAGCGTTTACATCCAAGAAACAAAAGGTATAAGTGTTTGGTATTGTGTATAGATTAAAGATGCGGACGAGCATCCTTAAGACTTATGATACGGACGAGTATCATGTAGAAACAAACTGACACATGTTCGGAGATGATGATACGGACGAGTATCAACTGGTTAACAAAGAACACGGACGAGTGTTGCATCTGAAAGAAACCTTCTGGGAAATAATAGACACAGACGAGTATCTATATTCAAGAAGACATAAGTGTTTGACATGGTGTACGGATTAAGGATGCAGACGAGCATCCCTAAGACTATGATACGGACGAGTATCATGTAGAAACAAACACTAGACGTAATGTTCTGAGATGATGGTACGGACGAGTACCAACTGGTTAACAAAGAACACGGACTACTGTCGAATCTGCGGGGATATGAGTGATGACGTATACAAGATACGGACGAGTATCTGTATAAGCGTACCATGAGTAGTGAGTATTGTATTGTGTAGATGAGTGTTTATCTGCTGGGGAGAGTGACACGGACGAGTGTCAAGAGAGAAAAGTATAATATTAACAAGTGTATGGGTGATAAAGGTAAGCGACTGCGCTGGGGATATGACACGGACGGGTGTCAAGAAAGTGTATGTATAGGTATATGTGAGTGCAAAGAGGATGTCTTTGGCTTTCTGCTGGTGATTTGACATGGACGGGTGTCCAAAAGTGTATATATTGGTGTTTGTGATTGGAGAGGCAACTGCTTTTGCTGGGACTCTGATGGGGATGTTTGTATAATGATGATGAACGGTTTATTATTCACAAGTGTTACTTCAGAACATGGCTTATGATTATGCTATGCATTTGATTTTTGCCGTAATGCTCCGTATTAGACGGAATGCTACGCTCTGAGGGGATAGTATGATGCGAATGCTATGATTATGCAAAGAGGCACCGATCCGGGGTTCGGATCCCATTGCTGCGAAGATCTCTGGATGATCTGCTTGAAGTGAACATCCCAGCTGGGGATGAGATCATTGGTAGATCTAATGATGTATCTGCTTGGGGGTATAGGTCACTGATTGACATATCCTTATAATATGGGACCCAGCTGGGGTTTGTAGAAGCTTTCCGTACTCTGTTGTGATTTCTCCGTGCGTTGCTCTTCTGAATAGAGGCTGGGGATTCTGTGGGGGAGATGATTCCTTGACTCCTGCATTCTGCTGAGGAAGAATGGTTGGCACTACAGCTGGGGAATGCTGTTGATAACTCAGCTGGGGAGAGTAATGAGAGGCAACTCGGCTGGGGAGAAAACATCCTGAGTGTTAAGCCTGTTTGTTGATTTGGCAACTTTGCTGGGGAGGTGGGCACTCTCCAGTGCCACGTGGAAGATAGACTGAGTTGATAATGCTTCGCCAACTTGTTGAGATGTAACTTGCATGCCCCAGGTTGCATTCTGGATACCTGCAGTCCTGCAAAGATAAGGAAATGCACAAAAGGTCCCGAGGTATCCTCTACTGGATTCCGTCATAGGAGTTAAGTACTTTCGAGAATAATCACATTCCCTGTAAGCATGTGTTTTTATTTTTAGAGAAAGGCATCTGTACTTATGCAATTGTATTTTTAGAGATATCAGACAACTCTTTGCAAAACATAAATGTAAAAACGAAACATGACCGAAAATCTGATTTTATTAATTCATGTGCCCTGAATTGGCAAGATACAGTCAAGGAAACATATCTCCTGAAATGAGGAGACTGTCACAAATTGAGAAACAAAAGTGCTGGCAGTGTTGGCGACGCTTTGAGGAGCTTCCTCTTCTGCTATGACTCGTATGACAATGACGTTCTTCTCGTCTTGCTTTCTGGAGAGAGTTGATTCTGATTGAAGCTTGACTCTGTTGAAGCTTTCCAAGTTGTAAGTGATAGAGACGAATTCAGAATGCAGTTGTTCGCTTATTCCCTTATTTTGCATGGATCGCCCTTTCGGGTTTTCAATCCATCGGGATACCCATTTTTGCCTGAGCTGTCCATTGCGGCTTTTCAACTCAGCGGGTGTACATTTTTCATTTATTTCCCTTATTTTTGCCCGAGTCTTTTATTCTGTTTTCGACTCGCCGGGATGCCCTATTTTTGCCTGGACTTATATTCTGTTTTTATGTCCAGCGGGTCATTTTATGCGAAGTATTTTTTAACTACATCTGAATTCACAGGGGATGGGAAATCTTCACCATCCATGGTGCTGAGCATCAGTGCTCCACCAGAGAAAACTTTCTTTACAACGAATGGTCCTTCATAATTTGGAGTCCATTTTCCCCTGTAGTCTGTATGAGGAGGGAGGATTCTTTTCACCACAAGATCCCCTACTTGGTACTCTCGGTGCCTGACTTTCTGATCGAAGGCCCTCTTCATTCTCTTCTGATATAACTGCCCATGGCAGATTGCAGCCAATCTTTTCTCTTCGATCAGACCTAGTTGTTCGAATCGGGACCGAACCCATTCTGCTTCACTCAGCTTGACATCCATTAGTACCCGCAAGGAGGGTAGTTCAACTTCAACTGGTAGGACCGCTTCCATACCATATACAAGCTGATAAGGTGTTGCCCCAGTGGACGTTCTGATTGACGTGCGGTACCCATGCAAGGCAAACGGTAGCATTTCATGCCAGTCTTTGTAGGTGATTACCATCTTCTGCACAATCTTCTTGATATTCTTGTTAGCTGCCTCAACAGCGCCATTCATCTTTGGCCTGTAAGGAGAAGAATTGTGATGTTGGATCTTGAAGTCCCGGCACAGCTCTGCCATCATTTTGTTGTTTAAATTGGAACCATTATCAGTAATGATTCGCTCGGGCACTCCATACCGACAGATGATGTCTCTCTTCAGGAATCGGGCTACCACTTGCCTAGTAACATTTGCATATGAGGCTGCTTCAACCCACTTGGTGAAATAGTCAATGGCGACCAGGATAAATCTGTGACCATTTGAAGCAGTCGGCTCAATCTTGCCAATCATATCAATACCCCACATAGCAAAGGGCCATGGTGAAGACATGATGTTCAAAGGATTGGGAGGCACATGCACCTTATCTGCATAGATCTGGCATTTATGGCATTTTCTGGCGTAAGCACAACAGTCTGCATCCATTGTGATCCAGTAATAGCCTGATCTTAGCAATTTCTTAGCCATTGCATGTCCCCCAGCATGGGTACCAAAGGAGCCTTCGTGCACTTCATGCATCAATAAATCTGCTTCTGTCTTGTCAACACATCTGAGGAGTACCATATCAAAGTTCCTTTTGTATAAAGATCCATCAGTGTTCAGAAAGAAACTCCCAGCAAGCCTTCTCAAAGTCTTCTTATCATTGGAAGATGCCCCAGGTGGGTATTTTTGATCCTCCAAGAAGCACTTAATGTCATGGAACCAAGGCTTATCGTCTTTGACAACATCTGCTGCAAATACATATGCTGGCCTGTCGAGTCTGGACACTGAAATCTGAGGTACAAAGTTGGCAGTTTGAACTTTGATCATGGATGAAATGGTAGCAAGAGCATCTGCAAACTGGTTCTCGTCCCGGGGGATATACTCAAGCTTGACTGTTGTGAAGAAAGTCAATAACCTCCTTGTATAATCCCTGTAAGGTATTAGATGATCCTGGTGGGTGTACCATTTTCCGTTGGTTTGATTGACTACCAAAGCTGAATCTCCGAATACAGTCAATGTTTTGATCCTGAGGTCGATGGCTTCCTCAAGACCCATAATGCAAGCTTCGTATTCAGCTTCGTTATTAGTGCAGTTGAAAGTGAGTTTTGCCGAGAAAGGCATGTGAACTCCTTTTGGTGTAATGAGTACTGCACCAACACCACGACCATTCATGTTAACAGCCCCATCAAACATCATAGTCCATTCTTCCTCCGGGTCAGGCCCTTCAGTGTGAATAGGCTCTTCATGATCTTTTGATTTAATGAACATGATGTCTTCATCAGGGAAGTCAAACCTCATAGGCTGGTAATCATCGATGGGTTGCTCAGCAAGATATTCAGACAATACACTGCCTTTGATGGCTTTCTGAGACGTGTATTGGATGTCATACTCTGTAAGGATCATTTGCCATCTTGCAACCCGTCCGGTAAGCGCTGGCTTCTCAAATATGTACTTGACTGGGTCCATCTTCGAGATCAATAAAGTAGTGTGGGTCAACATATACTGTCTCAGTCGGCGAGCAGCCCACGCTAAAGCACATCAAGTTTTCTCGAGCAGTGAATAACGTTGTTCACAGTCGGTAAACTTTTTGCTTAGGTAGTATATTGCATACTCTTTTCGACCAGACTCGTCATGTTGGCCCAACACACACCCCATCGACCCTTCTAATACTGTTAAGTACATTATCAGAGGTCTTCCTTCAACTGGAGGCATGAGGATTGGAGGTTCTTGTAAGTACTCCTTGATCTTGTCAAAAGCCCTTTGGCAGTCTTCGTTCCACCTGACCGTTTGTTCTTTCCTTAGCAGCTTGAACAAGGGTTCACAGGTTGCTGTAAGGTGAGATATGAACCGTGAAATGTAGTTCAATCGACCTAAGAACCCTCGAACTTCTTTCTCAGTTTTCGGTGCAGGCATCTCTTGGATGGCTTTGACTTTATCAGGGTCAACCTCAATCCCTTTCTCGCTTACAATAAAGCCCAGTAGCTTACCGGATCGCACCCCGAATGTGCATTTGTTGGGGTTCAGCTTTAGTTGGTACTTCCTCAGGCGCTTGAACAACTTCAGCAGATTTACCAGGTGATCTTCCTCTGTAAGGGACTTGGCGATCATATCATCCACATAACATTCTATTTCTTTGTGGATCATATCGTGGAATAATGTCACCATAGCCCGTTGGTATGTTGCACCAGCATTCTTCAGTCCGAATGGCATCACTTTGTAACAGAACGTGCCCCAAGGTGTAATGAATGTTGTCTTCTCCATGTCTTCAGGTGACATCTTGATCTGATTATATCCTGAAAATCCATCCATGAAGGAGAATACCGAGAACTGAGCCGTGTTATCCACCAATACATCAATGTGAGGTAATGGGAAGTCATCCTTCGGGCTGGCTCTGTTCAGATCCCGGTAGTCAACACACATTCTTACTTTGCCGTCCTTCTTAGGCACAGGTACTATGTTAGCAACCCACGGCGGATAGCTAGTCACAGCAAGGAACCCGGCGTCCCATTGCTTTTGTACCTCTTCCTTGATTTTCATAGCCATGTCTGGGCGAGTTCGGCGCAACTTCTGTTTAACTGGCGGGCATTCTTCCCTCAGAGGCAGCTTGTGCACAACAATGTCGGTATCCAACCCTGGCATATCTTGATACGACCAAGCAAACACATCAACATACTCCTGAAGCAGATCTACCAGTTGCCTCTTCACTGAGTCTTGCAGGCAGGCCCCGATTTTAACTTCTTTCACGTCTTCGTCAGTACCAAGATTAATCACTTCAATCTCCTCCTGATGAGGAGCAATAACCTTTTCCTCCTGTCTCAACAACCTGGCTAGCTCTTCAGGAAGCTCATATTCTTCATCAACCCCTTCATCAGCTTGATTGATCGGATTGTCAAAGTCATACGATGTCATAGCCGTGCTGTTGTCGGTGCTGTCAGGAAGGCACTCTCTGCAAGGGTTAAGTTTGTTCATTTTAGTGATTGATTTTAATCTTGCTTTAGAAAAAGTGAAATGAAGTTATCATTTTGAAAACACCGCCATTTATTTTTGTACAAAAAGAAAAATGGAAAAACAGTGAGCATAAAAGAAAAAGACTCGTTTGCAAAAAGATGTCTGATATTTCATTAATTGATCTTGTTTGCACAAAAGTACAGATGGCCCTGATCACAAAATGAGTCTTGTCATCTTGGGCAAGATGCAAGACTTTGATGCATGCTATGAAAATACAGGAAATAATAATTACTCTGCATGAGTAACTCTTATAATTTCCTGGGAAGACCAGTTCGAGACACTGCTCCCCGGGATCTTCGGACGAATCCAATTCTCCAGATTGCGCTCCTCTTCCAGCTCGTCTTCCAGACAGTTGATAGCATCGGGGGTGAGCATCCCCCCACTGACAAAACCCGGCTCTGCAGCAGCCTTTGCTTGATGTTGAGTTGGTCTGTAACCCAACCCAAACTTGTCCTTCTTCTCCTCCACAGCTAAAACCTTGCCCCAGCCTAGGGCAGTTCCTTCTTCAACAACCTTCCGGGCTTGTTGGTAAGATGACATGGAGATCCCTGGCACAGCAGATGCTTCATTGACGTTCAAGGCTTCAAAACCTTGGCTCATTGTTTCATGGATCTCCCCATCCATCTCAATGTACTTATAGGTTGCCAGGTGGCTGACAAAAATGTCCTCCTCTCCACAGATTGTGACAACTTGGCCTTCCCACTCAAATTTTAACTTTTGGTGAAGGGTAGACGTTATTGCGCCGGCGGCGTGAATCCAGGGTCTACCCAACAAACAGCTGTAGGCGGGCTGAATGTCCATCACATAAAAGATAGTTTTAAAAGTCTGTGGGCCGATTGTCACAGGCAACTCAATCTCTCCCAGAACCGATCTTTTCGAACCATCAAAGGCTCTTACCACCAGGTTGCTGGGTCTCAATGCCAATCCATCATATTCAAGCTTCACCAGAGCCTTCTTTGGTAAGACATTCAAGGAAGAACCTGTGTCCACCAGCACATGAGAAAGGACAGCTCCTTTGCATTCCATGGTTATGTGCAAGGCTTTGTTGTGATTGCGGCCATCCGCTGTCAAGTCAGAATTGGTAAACCCTAGCCCATTGCTAGCAGTAACATTTCCAACCACGGTTTCCAATTGGTTGACAGTAATCTCCTCAGGCACGTAAGCTGCGTGCAAGACTTTAAGTAGTGCATTCCGATGGGCTTCGGAGCACATAAGCAGTGAGAGGATGGAGATTTTGGATGGCGTCTGGTGAAGCTGATCCACAATTTTATAATCACTCTTTTTGATGATTCGCATAAACTCATCAACTTCCTGATCAAATGGAGTTTTCAGGGCTTCTTTGGCAACTTGGTCTTCCTGCACCGGGCCTTTTCCTTTTGCCTTGGCAGCAGCTTCTGCTTCGGCAGTAGGTCTTTGAACTTGTGAAGCAAAGAGACGTCCGCTTCGAGTGAAGCCTCCGCCTCCCCCCACATTATCTACTTGTGGTGCAGGTGTTGATGCTTCCAGAGTGATTCTTTTTCCTTCGCAATACAAGTCAGAGCCATAGTGCCAGGGGATGGCCCTATTGCTTTCATATGGTACTGGTCCAGGCACCGTGACAGTGACCGGACTGATTGCTGCTGCTGAAGGGACTGTTATTGTTTGTGGATCATAAAAGATTGTAACTGGTGCTCTGGCGGGAGCAGCACCTTCTGAATGGTAGGCAGAATTATTTTCAGGATCGTAGAATATGGTGACGGTAGAGACATCTTCATGATTGATTGCTGGTGTTGTAGGAGGTACTGTTGGAAGGACTGTTGTTGTTGCTGACGGAGATTCGAAATGGAATGAAGCTGAAGTTGTAGCAGGAGAAACTGTTGAAAACTGATCATTTGGGAGGACAGATGAAGTACTGGTTGATGTTGCTGGTGAGTTGTCGGGAACAATAGTTGCTGTAGTTGTAGGAGGTTCTGAAACCGTTGTTGATGAAGTTGCCGGATTTGTTGGGAATGATGTAGTGATCTGTAGCAGGCCACTCTGAATAAGGCTGTCAATGCCATTCCTCAGGTCCTCGCACCCATTCCATGAAATATTGCAATAGGGACACCCTAGTTCGCACCCCGGAAATATTTGGCTTTCATGGAGTTGAGCTTTGATTTCCACCAATGGTGTCCTGATCTGATCCACACTGGTTATTAAATAAGACGGTCTGTCTTCTTCAATAGCGTTAATTCGAGGACCACCATGGTTTGGCATTGGGTTTTTATTGACATTGGGCGGAGGTGCAAAATTCAGAGCCTTGGAGTCTACCAAGTCTTGTACCTTCATATGCAGAGCCCTGCATTTTTCTGTACTGTGACCAGGTGCGTTTGAGTGAAAAGCACACCTAGCATTGGAGTCATAGTTCCTTGGTAGACTGTTGGGATCCGGAGGTGCCAACGTTCTTAGCTCAACTAGGTTGAGTTTCAGAAGTTGTGGCAGCAAAGCAGCATACGGCATTGGGATCGGGTCGATCACTCTGTTAGCTTGGGGTGGCCTCTGTTGACTGTTGTTGTTGGAGTTGTTGTTAAAGTTCCTTGGAGGATACTGATTCTGCTGATACTGAGGTTGTTGTTGGAAGTTTTGTTGAGGAGGTTGATAGACTGGCTGAGGATGAGCTGGAGCAGGGATGGTGACTGCTGCTATTGTCCTTTGAACATATTGGGGCCTACCCCTGTTGGTGTGGATGGCATTAGTCTCGCCAGCTCTTCTCGGGCCTGCAAAAGGCTTTCTTGTACTGCTGGACGAACTGGCACCATTATCAGAGATCTTACCCATTTTCAACAGGCTTTCAATTCTCTCCCCGGCTATGACAACATCTGCGAAGCTAGTAGATGAGAAGGCAGCTAGCCTATCAATGTAAGTACCCTGAAGGGTGTTCATGAACATATCAGCCATCTCTCTTTCAGACATAGGTGGCTGGACAGCAGCAGCAAGCTGTCTCCATCTTTGAGCATATTCTCTGAAGCTCTCTCTAGATGACTGTGACATTCCCATTAGGAGGGTCCTGTTGGGTGCCATATCTAGATTATACTGATACTGTCTGATGAAGGCCTCTGCCAGGTCCTTCCAGCATCTCACAGTTGCCCTTGTCAAATGGGAATACCATTCCCTAGAAGCTCCAGTCAAGCTATCTTCGAAGTAGAACATCCACAATTTCTCATCCATTGTATAGGCCTTCAGCCTTCCCAGAAATGATTGTAGATGAGTCCGGGGGCATGAAGTCCCATTATACTTTTCGAAACAAGGAGGCTTGAACTTATGGGGGATCCTGACCCCGTCTACCAAACCCATGTCCATAACGTCGAAACCCAAAGAATTTTGGGATTCTAAGGACCTCAACTTCTCAGCTATTTCATCCAATCTTATATCATAAGCCTCTTCTCCAGCACCCATTACTGTGAACTGGTCTTCCTGAGGGTCTTCTTGAAGTACCCTCCCTGCTGTGGCAGTCCCTTGTATATTGACAGGGATGTTGGCCTCTGGATGGAGATGGGGTCCAAAAACTGGGGGATTGACATGAGGTTGGACCCTCTCGTTGTTACTTGTGCCAGCAGTTCCCACATGGGGCTCATCTTGATTCCTCCCCTCTACCAAAGCTCTGAGCCTCTCCTAGCTTTGAGCTAAATTGTTCATCACTTCCATGAATTGTGTTATCTGAGTTCTCATCTCCAACCTTTCGTTGGCCATCTGGTTTCTGACCTCTGTAAGGTCTTGTTGCATCTGGTCCATCTGGATTCCCGGAAGGTTGTTTCTAGTTGGGTACCTGTGTGGCCTGTTGAGAGGAAATACCCGGCGGCGAGCAATAATTCCTGAATATCACAACAGAGGTTAGCAACAACAAAACAAAAACCTACAAAACAAACAAAAAGGGTTAGTATGCAATGCAGTTATGCTTATTTGCTCTCAAGGTATCCGGTTTGGCCTTCAGTTTTGACCCTTCCAGACCCTTGAAGATGATGCTGTTGAAGTTGCTTTTGAAGTAACCCAGATGGAAACTAACACAAATATATTACAAAGGTGAAATAATACAACTTGTTCATTTTACAACACAAGCCCTCAAAGGGGTCAAAATACATCACAAAAAGCAAAAGTACATGGAAAAGGAACAACAACAAGCAAATGATCAAACTCCAAGGCCAAACTCATCCTCACGAACTTCCTTGAGAAGTGCTTCGGTCACAGGATCAGCCGGATGCTCCGTGAGACCTCTGATGAGAAGGTTTCTTGTTGCAACAGCTGCAGTCAACTTCTTATTCTGACTTTGGTCCTTAGACCTCTTCACCCCAGCTCTGATTTCTAGCTCTGATATTTCCTTCTGGGCTGCTGCCAGGGCTTTTTCCATCTGTTCCATCTTGTCTTGAACTCTCTTGTCTTCTAGAGTACGGGCCTCAGTGATCCGGACCCACCTGGCCTGACTCTCTTTCAAATACAAGTCTGTCCTTGCTCTCTGGAACTGGGCTTCTTTACAAGCATTCTTCAGAATCTGTTCACCAGCTTTAGACTTGTTGATATAATCTCCAGACTTCTCGATCTTAGTCAAGTGTTCCACTTTCAATTTCTCCAATCTCTCAATCTCCCTCACACCTTCACTTCTTTCCCGGAGGGTCTTCTGCAAAGCCTGGGTTAGCTTCCCATTTCTTTCCTTCAAGCTCTCAAACTCCTCCAAACTGATAGTGGCAGGGGGTGGTGCTGAAGATGACTCAGGCATGTCTTCTATGGTAAAGGGCATTCCAGAGAATTGGGCCCTAGCATGGGACCACTCATAATATTGGACTGATGCCACATTATTGCACTTCCCCAGAATGGTGATTCCCTTGGTTTGAACATGATCCCAGGCCCAGGCAGCCTGCCTAACAACAGCCAAACTAATCTTGTTCTCACAGTAGAGGGTCTCAACCAAGTCTTGTTCCCTAGGAGTATGAACCAGTGCATAGCCTAATTGCCTTCTGAACAGCAGAGGGTTGTAATTGATACTTCCCTTAACTCCTATTAAGGGCACATTGGGAAAGTGCCCACAGCTGGTGATTATATCTCTGCCCTTGGTGCTCTGAGTACACCATCTGATGTCTGCTGAAGTGAGAGTAGTGAGCCTCTTAGCCCAGTTGCTTTGCTGATGAGGATTTAGAAATGCATCTGTCCTGGGTAGATGCCTGAGAAGCCAAGCATGGAATAATGGAGCACAACACCTCACTAGCCTTCCCCTCTGCTTCTCATTCTTCTGGTGTACTGAGTAATAGAGATCACCCAGTAAAGTTGGCACTGGATTCTTCAGGATGAACAGGTGGATTGCATTCTTGCTGATGAATCGAGGCTCATCTGCAAACAACACAATCCCATATATGCATAAGGCCAGCAAAGCACAAACAGCTTTCCACTCCCCCAGGGAGGCTTTCAAACTAGCTTGAGAAATCAGGAAGTCAAGATGAAAACCAGGGATCCCAGCTTTAGAGGTCATATGCTGTTCAATCAAAACAGGTTCCAGGTGCAAAGCTTTTGCCACCTCTCCATTGCTGGGAAAGACCATTTCAGGGTTAAAAGGGATTTCTCTCTTGATAGGCAAACCAATCAATGATGAGTATTCTTCCAAAAGAGGGCCCAACTGAGAGTCTTGAAAGGTGAAACATCTCAATGGGGGGTCATAGAACTGAATACAGGTATGGATCAGGCTTCTCTGAGATGGGTCCAGATCCATGACCAAGTCAAGTATATCCCCATAATGCTCCCTAAACAAAGGCATGTGATTTGGGGTGATCAAGGTTTGGATCCTCCTGATGTCTGATAAGTCTGGTTGGAAGAAATGATAGGTGATGTTGCTTTTCTTTGGAGCCATGATGCTGAGACTGAGTAGGATAAGTGCTGATGAAGATGCTGAGGAGTGGGCCACTGGCTGGCTAGTGCTAGTAACTGAAGTATATGGCTGACAGGCTGAAGCAAGTGCTGGTGGAGATAGGTCAAAACTGCAGATGGGGTCAAAACCAAAACCAGATGAAAATGGATACCCTGAAACACAAATAAGCACATGTTAATATGATGCAATGAGTATGTATGCAAATGAAATGCAAGGGTTTGTGACTGAGCTGGATCTGATTAACTGCCTTGGTATAGATCCATGTGTGTTCAAGAAATCCAGATGGAGGTCTAAAAAATCCAGTAACCAGGGTGGGGGACTCAAATAAAGAGCCACAAGTCCAAGGTTTTAGAATCACAAGAACTGTCCAACATGGAGCACTCTTAACAAAGTCAAAGTAACAGGGTATTCTGAGGTCAAGGTACCTGCAAACCTGTAAACAGCCCAACCCCCTCACAGGTGGTGTTCTAAAACAAGGATCCTCAGACTTGGATCAGTTATGAGAAGTGTAAACACTTCTAACCCGGAGGTACAGTGTTTACAATAACCATAACAGTTCCTCCTCTAATTAACCTCAGTTTCTGAAGGTCAATACTAAAAGGTCATCCAGACTTAGCAGGCTTCCCAGATAGCCCTAGCATTGCAGGAAATCTGCAACACAGAGTTCTCAAGAAGAAACCCATATCTGAACCGTGTTTCATATTCCCGCACCAGACCGAAATGGAATGGGAAAGAATATGATTCACTCTAGCCTAGGTGTCACTCAGGTCCCAGGTATAGGACCTTAACTCTCAATAGAACCCCTCCCACCAAAACAAAACCAGATCCAGCCAGCATGACAGTATGATATATGAAAAACTGTAAAGAAAGCAATAAATAAAGCTGTACAGAAAGCAGTAAATAAAGCAAATATACAAACACAAATAGCACATAACACCCCCAATAAACACAAATCAATCAAGCGCTAGGAGGAACCCACAAAAAGAACCAGAAGCCCTGGTTGCAGTATAAGGGTCCCCAGCAGAGTCGCCAAGCTGTCGCTCCCAAAGATTTGCATCCAGGTACAAGCGCGAACGGTCGGCGAAGGGGACAGTGAGAACACACAGCCGTGAACTCACTGGAGAATGAATAGAGTCGCCAGCTAGGCATTTTTATCCCGGAGGAAAGGCAATGCTGCATAGACCTAGAAAGATACGGATAAGACGGTTTGCGAACCAGAGAGACTGAGAAAGGGGGTTGGTTACAACCTGGGAAGGTATTAGCACCCAGATTGTCCGCCGTACTCGACGGGATCCACGCTTAGAAGATTTGTGTTTTAAAGGGGTAGTGTCAGTGCAATCTGTGTATAAAAGAGCTGGAAAAGATGTACAGGTGTCAGTGTAAAAGAAATGAAGTGTATAAATGTACAGTGTCAGTGTAAAGATAGGAGTGAAATGCTCATGACAATGAGGCCTAAAGAATGAAGCTGGGAAGAGGGGGAATGTACAGAGACTTTTGTTCGATAACTGTTAAGTTATGCCTACGTATCCTCTCGTGCAATGAGGAAGTCAGAACACCGTAGTTCGACCCAAAGAGACTGAAAGATGAATTGACTTGTGAATTGCTTACTTGCCTATGCTCAAGTGTATGACCCGTCTGGCTCAGGTGCAAACTGTCTTGCATTAGACGGAAGAAGCAAGTTCTCGTTTGTGAGTGAAGGTGATGAGAAAAGAATCCCGGAGGAGACGATTATTGTTTGTTTTTGTGTTTTCAGTCTTTTATTGCTTTTGAAAGTTTGTCATAAGTTAATGAGCTTAAGTCTAAACCAATGGATTTGGTAAACTCATCACATCTTCCCTCTGATTAGGGGTAATGAGAATACCTTAAGTGTGAAGTCAGATTCTCACACTTAATCACCTTTGATGCAGGATTAAGATCATTAACCTACTTGTGATTATTTAGATGTTTTTGGGATTTTGTTTAGTGTTGAGTAATGAGGTTAAGCCATAATCATGGATTAAACAGACTCATTACACCATCCTAAAAGAAGGATGATAGATGAGAATGTTTAGGCTGAGGAAAGCTCCTCAACTTAATCCATGATTAGGGATTAAACTCATGACAAAACAGAGCCTTTATTAAGTGGATTTTAGTTAATGATATGATGATGAAGTGTTTTTTATGATTTGTAAGACAACTTGAGGGGGACTTGTCCATTAACACTAGGGTTAGTCCTTCTTAACCACTTAAGGAAGAATTAGAACCCTAATGCAAGGCCCAAGTTACAAGTGATGTCTTGATGATTATTAAGTGAATTGATTAAGAGATTTAAACAACTTAAGGGTTTAACACTTAGGATTAAAGTTATACACTCCATCCTAAGAGAAGGATGCAGGCATAAGCTTAATCACAAAGTCTTAAAGCCTTTAGGGTTTAGTCCCTGATTATGAGATGAGAAGAGAAGACTCAAAGAGAGACACAAAGGTAAAACTATGGGGGGACTAATCAAAACCCTAATTCATTGTCATGCTTGGATGATCCTAAGGTTTGTGAGGTTTTCAAGAACAAATCTTCAGAGGAACCACCAGGAAGCAGATGAACAGGATCAAGAGAAGCAAAGTGACTTGCTTCATTCAAGAAGTCAAGTCACTTGAAGAAAGAAAGTGGGAAGAGGAAGAATGAGCAAGCTCAAACTCAAACACAAATAAAATGCAGCAATGGATGCAAGAGAGATGAAAAGAAAAGTTATGAGAAGTGAAGGCAAATTCACTTCTCAAGTTCACTTACCACCTGAAATGTTAGAAAGAAAAGCAATGCAATGCTAAATGAGATGAAATGACATGATGAAAAACAAAACCAGAAACATGTTGATGATTATTATGATGCTATGGAGTGCTACAAACATGAGGCAAGACATGGAGGTGCTCATACAAGATTATGAATGCAAATGATGCAAGCTAAGGAGCATGAACAAGCATGAAATGTTATGAAGCATACAAGACAAATGACATAGCAAATATGTAATGCAATGATCAAAGATGCTTCCTATATGTCTTAAGATGTCAAATGAATCACAAGAATGCACAAAATGCAATGACAAGTCAAGCTATGCAAGGGAATGCAAGAAGGATGCAAAAGAAAGCCCAAATTAGGGTTCATGGATCAAACATCAAACAAAAACTCAAAACAGAAACAAACCCTAAGATAAAAAATGGAAAATTCTACCCAAAGAAACCCTAAACCTATAATGAACCACTGCCCAAAGGGGAGCTCTCAACTCTCAACCAAACTCAAGATATGAATTTTCTAAGTTATTAGGGTTTTTTAGGGTTCTTAACAAAAGAAATGCCAAACAAATGGAAAATGCAAGATCAAATCATGGCTATTTTATCTTAGAAACTACATGCTAAACATAAAACAATGCAAGAAGAATAAATGTCTCAACCTTCTCCAATAGACAGAAATGAATTTTTGAATCCATGATCAAATTAATGCACAAAATATGATTTAATTCAATGAAAAATTCTTAAAATGCATCAAGATCAAAAAAGAAATTTGGTTTGAAGGTTGGACAATGTTTCTAAATGTCTTAGAACATTTCATGAATTTTTTTGTAATTTTTAAATACCTAAAAGTATTTTTAATTAATTAATTTCCATTAATCAATTAAAAATAATCTTTTAAATATTTAAAAATACTTTTTTAATGATAAAAAATAAAATAAAAATATTTTTGGGTATTAAAAATTAATGAAACTTTAAAGAAAAAGTTTCATAATTTTTAAGACATTTTTGCTATTTTAAATTAATTATGCAAAACAATTGAAAAGAAAATGAATAAAAATTAAATAAAAGTGAAAGTATGCAGCATGGAGGGCCAGGATGCGCCCAGGGTTCAAACGTGTTGACTGGCGCGTTTTTGAATGGCCAAGATTGCTTCTGATCAAATTAACTTAAATATGTATTAATTAAATAAAACACGTGGATTAGGGCATAATGAGCACATCTGGGCCGTTCACACGCGCGGGAGGTCAACACTTTCAACGCATCCAAAGGTCCACATTCAAACTGGAATTAATTACATGATTAGGGCTTAAACACTCTCAGGTGGCCGGAGAAGACCTCCGGTCGTCTTCTCCGGCCAGCACCTCACCGGGAAATTCACCAACTCCCTCAAAACGTAACAAAAACAAAATCTATGAATTGGGAAATGATCTCCAACCCCTCACGAATCAAACCTCTCTCTCAAAACAAATTTATATTTCCTAAATACGTTGAATCGAAGGAAACAAGTTCTAGGGCACGCAAGCTTCAGAGACAAATTAAACTCTCAAATCTAAGCCATTTTCAAAACCAATGATACCAGGATGATCAGTGAAGCAAATAGAACAAGTTTGTAACAAGAAAAATGATTTCTGGAAAAAATTAATTTCGAGCTACCTGAGATTTGGAGCTTTCAACCTGAGAACTTTCTGGCCACCTCTCCTTGTGAAATCCACTCCTTAGGACCTCTTGAAGATGTTTGAGTGCCTTAGAACAATTTATGCTGGCTGGATAGTGAGATTCGACAGCTTCTGCTCAAGCTTGATCAGAAATGGCAATGGTGTTTCTGGAGGTTTCAGGTCATGGTGATGGGTTGTTTGTGATCCTGAGGGTGAATGGAGAAGGTCTATGGTGTTTGTTTGTGTGTTTGCAAGCTATGGTGAGAGTTTCGAAGAGAAATGCAGGCTGAGGTGAGAAATGGTTATGGAGTATTCTGGTTGTTTCAGGCTTGGGTTCTTGGTGCTGGGTGGTCTATGGAGCAAGGTGAGTTGAATGGTGAAGTTAGCTTGAGTGTTTGATGGCTGTGTAAGCAGATTCGATAGAAAATGCAATGTGGTGTGTTTTTGTGAATGTGTTGAATGTGAGAGCTTCAGCCTTGCTTGAAGTGTGTTATGGCCAGCATTTGATCCACATAAACAAAGCCTATTGGTCAGTTGATGTGACTTGGCCTGCTGTGATAGGTGTGGCTACTTTTGCCAAAATGTCAACTTCTTGTAAGAGAGGCATGGGTCATGTTTCAGCCAAGTACAAGAGGTGTGGGCTGCGCAGCAAGGTGAGGGGGAAAGGCTAGGAGTGGTCAGCAAGCTAGGCAGCAAGTGGATGGAAGTGATCATGAGTTTTTGCAACTTGGCTTCCTTTGTTCACATGTGAAAAATCTTGCTCCAAAGGCCATACAAACATGTGATTCCTTTGGTTCAAATCTGATTTTGGGACTTAGAGAATGTTTATGTGCTGGTTTGATACCAATTAGAAGTTGCAATTTGACTTAGCACATGATTTTGCAATTTTCACACTTGGTGCATATCTTGAAAATAAGTGATTTTTGCCAACTTTGCATTGCCATAACTTTTGATCCAAGAAGAGTTTGATCATGTTCTTGTACTTTTTGAAAAGGGAAAGATGAGATCTACAACTTTCATGACCAAAGTTTTTCCATTTGAAGCATTTTTGGATCATGAATCATGGCTTGAAAAATGACCTAAAATGATGCATTCTTGAAAAGTCAACTATGCCCAAAAAGTCAACATTTGCAAAAACCCTAAATTCTTGATTTTTATGAACTTCCACCTTCTTCCATGATCAAATAAAGATCATATACACTCAAAATGATGAAGATCACCCATTGGTTGGGTCATTGGGGGGCCTCAGATGCCCTGATTTTGCACTGACTTGTCTGAAAAGTCAACTCTTGATCAGATGACTTCCCCATGGAATTTCTTCATGAAAATTGATATGCATACTCCCTATACCATATAGAGATCAATGGAAACAAGAATGACCAAAAAATTTGGAGTTATGGCCTCTGAAACCAAAACCCTAATTTTAGGTCAACTGTGCAGTTCATCCTGGCTCTGCATCCACTCAAACCCTAGTTCTTGTGATTCCTCTGCATTTTTGACTTTGAGGAGGTGAAATATGATATAAGAACACACATGGACCCCTTTGAGTTGATTGGTGGCCTTTGGAGTGGCCCAAGAAGCTTTGGGATGACTCAGATCACAAACCCTAGGTGCAGATGCCTTAGAAACTATGCAGTGAAACAAAAGTGAGATATGAGATGATATGTTTGTGTTTATGCATATGAGATGATCACAAGCCATGGTGTGAATGGGTGAGGGAAAATTTGGGGTGTTTACACTACCTAAGCAAAAAGTTTACCGACTGTGAACAACGTTATTCACTGCTCGAGAAAACTTGTTGTGCTTTAGTGTGGGCTGCTCGCCGACTAAGACAGTATATGTTGACTCACACTACTTTGTTGATCTCAAAAATGGACCCCGTCAAGTACATATTTGAGAAGCCAGCACTTACCGGAAGGGTTGTAAAATAGCAAATGATTCTGACAGAGTATGACATTCAGTACACATCTCAAAAGGCCATCAAGGGCAGTGTATTGTCTGACTATCTTGCTGAGCAACCCATTGATGATTATCAGCCCATGAGATTTGAATTCCCTGATGAAGACATCATGTTCTTAAGAGTAAAATATTGTGAAGAGCCTGTTCATACTGAAGGGCCTGACCCAGAAGAAGAGTGGAAAATGATGTTTGACGGGGCTGTCAATATGAATGGCCGTGGAGTTGGTGCAGTGCTCATTACACCTAAAGGAGTTCATATGCCTTTCTCGGTAAAAATCACCTTTGCCCGCACTAACAATGAAGCAGAATATGAAGCATGTATAATGGGTCTCGAGGAAGCCATTGACCTCAGGATCAAGACATTGAATGTATTCGGATATTCAGCTTTGGTAATCAATCAAACCAACGACAAATGGTACGCTCACCAAGAGCATCTGATTCCATACCGTGACTACACGAGGAGATTATTGACTTTCTTCACAACATTCTAACTTGAGTACATCCCTCGAGACGAAAATCAGTTCGCAGATACTTTAGCTACCATTTCCTCCATGATCAAAGTTCAAACTACAAATTATGTGCCTTAGATTTCGGTATCCAAACTAGACCGACCAGCATACGTATTCTCTGTGGACATTTCTAAAGATGACAAGCCTTGGTTCCATGACATCAAATGCTTCCTAGAGGATCAGACATACCCACATGGGGCATCATCCAATGATAAGAAGAAATTAAGAAGGCTGGCCAGTAGTTTCTTCCTTAATGCTGATGGTTCATTATACAAGCGAAACTTTGACATGGTGCTACTCAGATGTGTTGACAAGAAAGAAGCAGACTTGCTGATGCACGAGGTGCATAAAAGATCTTTCGGTACCCATGCTAGGGGACATGAAATGGCTAAGAAATTATTAAGATCAGGTTACTACTGGATCACAATGGATGCAGACTGTTGTGCCTATGCCAAAATATGCCACAAGTGCCAGATCTACGTAGATAAAGTGCATGTGCCTCCGAATCTTTTGAACATGATGTCTTCACCTTGGCCCTTTGCTATGTGGGGCATTGACATGATAGGGAAGATTGAACCGACTGCTTCAAATGGTCACCGGTTCATCCTGGTAGCCATTGATTACTTCACCAAGTGGGTGGAAGCAACTTCGTATGCAAATGTCACCAGACAAGTGGTAGCCAGATTTCTGAAGAAAGAGACATCATTTGTCGAGATGGAGTTTCCGAGCGAATCATTATTGATAATGGTTCCAATTTAAACAACAAAATGATGGCAGAACTGTGCCGGGACTTCAAAATCCAACATCACAACTCTTCTCCTTATAGGCCGAAAATGAATGGCGCTGTTGAGGCAGCTAACAAAAACATCAAGAAGATTGTACAAAAGATGGTGGTTACTTATAAAGACTGGCATGAGATGCTACCATTTGCCTTGCATGGGTATCGAACCTCAATCAGAACGTCCACTAGGCCAACACCTTATCAGCTTGTGTATGGTATGAAGGCAGTCCTACCTGTTGAAGTTTAGCTACCCTCCCTACGGGTAATGATGGAAGTGAAACTGGATGAGGCAGAATGGGTCTGGTCTTGGTACAATCAAATGAATTTGATCGAAGAGAAGAGACTAGCTGCCATTTGTCATGGGCAATTATATCAGAAGTAGATGAAGAAAGCCTTCGATCAGAAAGTCAGGCTTCGGGAATACCAAGTGGGAGACCTTGTTTTGAAAAGACTTCTTCCTCCTCATACAGACCACAGGGGCAAGTGGACGCCAAACTACGACGGTCCATTCATAGTAAAGAAAGTTTTCTCCGGCGGAGCACTGATGCTCACTACTATGGATGGCAAAGATTTCTTATCCCTTGTGAATTCAGATGCAGTTAAAAAAATACTTCGCATAAAATGACCCGCTGGACATAAAAACAGAATATACGTCCAGGCAAAAATAGGGCATCCCGGTGAGTCAAAAATAAAATAAAGGACTCGGGCAAAAATAAGGGAAAAATTGAAAAAAAATGTACACCCGCTGAGTTGAAAAGCCGCATTGGAAAGCTCAGGCAAAAAAGGGTATCCCGTTGGATTGAAAACCCGAAAGGGCGATCCATGCAAAATCAGGGAATAAGCGAACAACTGCATTCTGAATTCGTCTGTATCACTCACAACATGGCAAGCTTCGAAAGGATAAAGCATCAGTCAGAATCAACCTTCTTCAGAAAGCAAGATGAGAAGAACGTCAAGGTCATACAAGTCATAGCAAAGGAAGTTCACTGGAACGTCGTCATCAACATTGCCAACACTTTTATTTTCTCAATATATAACATTCTCCTCATTTCAGGAGATTTGTTTCTTTGACTGTATTTGCCAATTCAGGGCACCCAAAATTAATAAAATCAAAGTTTTCAGTCACACCTCGTTTTGTACATTTCTGTTCGTTTACAAAGTGTCCAATATTCATGATACAACACTTGCATAAAACAAATGAGCCATTTTTAATAAATGCTTGTAGGAAATATATTGCTTTCAGGTAAGTCTAACTCCTATGACGGAATCCGGTTAGGGATACCTCAGGATACTTGTGCGTTTCTCGTGTCTTAGCAGGTTGCAGGTATTCAATACACAACATGGGGCATACCAAGCATTGAATCCCCAGCCTGCTACTTCCCAGAAGTTATCTCCTCCCCAAGCAGGACCTCCCCGAGCAATGTCTGACAACTATTTCACAGCAAGGAGAGCAAGGAATCTCTTATTCCCCACCAGGATGCCATATCCCTCTGATCCTCAGCAAAGTTAATGGGAATTGTCTCCCACAAAGTCTCCATTCTCTCCCTAAGAAGAGCAATGCATGAAACACTTTCCCAGCGGAGTTGCTGAAGCTTCCTGCTCCCCAGCTGAGTTCTCCTTACGGATAGATCTACTAATGATCTATTTCCCCAAGCAGAGTTCTCCCCCCTAACAGATCTACCAATGATCTCTCCCCCCAGTCGGGTTATTCCTCCAAGCAGATCAGCCAGAGATCTTCGTCCCAGCAGGATCCGGGTCCCGGATCGGGTTTTCCCCTTTGCATAATCTCCATTTGCATCATATTCACCAAATAAGCGTAGCATTCCGTCTAATACGGAGCATTAAGGCAAAAATCAAACATTTGCATGATCATAAGCCGGGTTTGAGCCAGTCACCTGCAGTTACCATCAATATTTCATGAAAAATGTACAAAATACATCCTTTGAACATAAAAGCCAAAGCGTCCCCTTTGCACTCTCAAACAAATACTTGTTCATAGCATGTCCTTTTCGACACCCGTCCATGTCATCCTATCCCCACGGAAAGCCAAAGCATCTCCTTTGCACTCCCAAAACAGATGCCTGTTTATATATAGCACTTATTTGACACTCGTCCGTGTCATGCATTCCCCAGTAAGTCTAACACTCTTGCTCATACTTCACCAACAAACCAATGCTCACTCATACTTATACAGAAGTCCCCGATACTCGTCCATATTTTGTTTATATCACTCCTCAACAGATTCGAAACTCGTCCGTGTTATTTGTTAACCAGTGTGTATTTGTCCGTATCATCATCTCTGAACACGCGTCAGCGTTTGTTTCTACCGATACTCGTCCGTATCGTGGTCCTAAGGATGCTCGTCCGCATCTTTAATCCATACACAATGTCAAACACTTATAACTTTTATTCTTAAGCGTGAACACTCGTCCGTGTTTACCGTTCCCCCGTAAATCACCAACAAAAAAACTTCCTCCTATTCGACATTCGTCCTATGTCGTGATATTTTCGGCAGCCATCCCCTCCCAGGCGATCGTCCTTCACCTTTGGATGACCGTCCCTCATCCTTTCCCTAGTGGAATCTCCATTATTGGAACTTTCTATCTGACATTCGTCCTATGTCGTGATAAAGAGCAGCCGTCCCCTGCTAGGTGATCGTCCTTCACCTTTTGATGACCGTCCCTCATCATTTCATCCGATGGCCGTCCCCATCGTTGATCTTGTTATCTGACATTCGTCCTATGTCATGATAAACTCCAAGAGCAGTCGTACCCTGCTAGGTGATCGTCCTTCACCTCTTGATGATCGTCCTTTATCATTTTATCTGAGGGTCGTCCCCATCGTTGACCTTGTTCTATCCGACATTTGTCCTATGTCGTGATAAAGAGCAGCCGTCCCCTGCTAGGTGATCGCCCTTCACCTTTGATGACCGTCCCTCATCATTTATTTCATTTATTCTTTAAACCGATGGCCGTCCCCGTCGTTGTTTACTTTACCTTTCAAGCCTGATAGCCGTCCCCATCAATGCTTTTCTCAAATCCCCAGAGAGTTTTATTTCTTTACCTGATAATCGTCCCCGTCATGATCTCTTTATTTCCCCAGCTTATCGGCCGTCCCCGTCATTGCTTTGCTTACCACTTTATCCCTAGCAGTCGTCCTCTGCTCGATGGCCGTCCTCCATTGATTTCATTTGATAATTATACTATACTACCTTTTACAATTTATATCCCTTTTCATCTTATCCCCAGTGAGTGCAAATTTCGGACTGTCTTTGGTATTCAACCACAAGTTATCTTGTTTGTCTGTTAAGCCATGCACTTACATCCTGCACAGCTAACTCATGTTTGAATAGGGGCAGCTGTAAACACCCCAAATTTTCCCTCACTCTTTATCACACCATGGCTTGTGACCTTTCATTTTTGCATAAGCATAAGCATTACACTTCATATTGCATATTTGTTTCACTGCATAAGTTCAAGTTCATCTGCATCTAGGGTTTGTGATCTGAGCAATCCAAGGATCCATCTGAGCCATCCCAAAGGTCTTGAAGCTTTCCAAGAAGGTCCATGTGTGTTTTATCATCATATTATACTCCTCAAAGTTCATGAAAGTCAAAGGATCACAAGAACTGGCAAAGGCATGGAAGCAGAGCTAGGATTTCACTACACAGATGACCAAAATTAGGGTTTTGGTTTCAGAGGCCTTAACTCCAAATTTTTGGGTCATTCTTGATTCTAATGTTCTTAATATGTCATAAGGACCATGTATACCAAGTTTGATAAAGAAACTCATGGTGGAAGTCATCTGATCACTGGGTAACTTCCTGAGCAAGTTAAGTCAAAATCAGGGCATCTGAGGCCCCCAACAATGGAACCAAAGGGGTATTTTCATCAAATTGAAGTTCAATGATCTTTATTTGATCTTAGAAATGGTTAGAAGTTCACAATATTGAAGAATTTTGAGCCAATTGCAAACTTACCATTTTTGGAAATGACTTGAAATGTAAACTTTCCACTTTGGGAAAGTTTTTCAACCTCCTATTTCATAACCAAAAATGCTTCAAATGAAAAATTATTGGTCATGAAAGTTTTAGATTAGGTCTTTCCCTTTTCAAAAAGTACAAGAACGTGTCTTGATTCATTTTAGAACTCAAGATATGTCCTTTCAAAGTTGGAAAAAATCCTATAATTTCAAGTTTCATGTCAAAGAGGGATTTTGCATTTTGGCATGTTCAAACATTCTAATGACCTCTAATGTGCACAAACACTTCACAATATGTCAAACAAACCTTAAAAGATCAGAATTGTGCATTGAACCTAGGGTTTTCATGACCTATGATCCAAGAAACTTCAAAGAGGGAAATTTGCAAAACATGTGATAACTCTTCATCCAAGCCTTCCAGCACATCAAAATCAATCCCATGGCCATCCTTGAACCAAGCTGAGGCCAGACACCCCATGAAATCACCTCTGACCCGTGCCTATACCTCATAGTACACAATCTTGACTTTTTTTCAAAAGCTCCCATACCAATCAGCCTGTGCCACCACCCACTTTCTGAGTAATCCCATTGGTTTATGCAAACATCATGGATCACATTTCATATAACACAATAGCCTGAAAGCTCTCATACACTCATATTGCCAAAAACCTCAAGAACCATTCCTCTCTTTGAAATTCATAGCACAACCATCAAAGCTTCAAATTTCTTCCACCAATCAACTCAGAATCACCCCAGGATCATTTCCCACCCATCACCATGGCACCAATGTTTAACATGCTTGAGTCTCCAAGAGTTTAACCCATCTTCAATATGCCAAAACCTATGGTGCCCATTTTCAATTTGCTAGAACCGAGGATTAAGCAAAGGAGTAACCCTTTTGAAAATACCAAAGCATTTCCATGGAAGTATGATACAGGGGGGGTTCATCAAAAGTTTGAACAAGCTGGTCAAAAGGAAAGTTTAAAGGTGACGAGTGCTGATATAGCAGGTGCAAGTCGGTTAACTCGCAGTGGTCGTGTTTACACTCAGCAGGTCAATACGGTTCCACCAGTTCCACTTAAAGAAGTCATTCCCGCTGTTGCCAGCAAGGATAAAGGGTTGGTCTTGGAAGAAGAGGATGCATAATTTCTCAGAATCATTAAGAAGAGTGATTACAAGGTTATTGATCAGCTACATCAAACTCCTTCCAAAATATCTATCTTATCACTTCTTATGCATTCGCCGGCCCACTGAGGTGCTATCCAGAAATTACTAGCCCAAGCCCATGTTATGCATGACATAATTGTGAATCAGTCTGATGGTGTCATTGCCAATATTACCGCATGTAATAATCTCAGCTTCAGTATGGAGGATCTCCTAAAGGATGGCTTGGACCATAATCGTGCTCTTCATATATCTGTAAAATGTCAGGAGGATACTTTAGCAAGAGTTCTTGTGGATACATGATCTTCATTGGATGTTTTGCCGAAAAAAACACTTGCTAAGTTATCTTATCAAGGGGCAGAGATGAGGCCTAGTGCACTGATTGTGAAAGCTTTTGATGGGTCAAGGAGGACTGTTATTGGAGAAGTGGACCTACCAATCTTGATTGGACCACAGGTGTTCAAAGTCACTTTTCAGGTTATGGACATTAATCCTAATTACAGTGGCTTGCTGGGAAGACCTTGGATTCATGCCGCTGGGGCAGTCACCTCTACCCTACATCAAAAGATGAAGTTTGTGGTCGATAACAAGTTGGTAACTGTGTCTGGTGAAGAATATCTCATGGTTAGCAACCTTTCCTCCTTTAGCTACATTGAGGCCGATGAAGATGCTTTGGAAACTTCTTTCCAAGCTCTTGAGATAGCCAACGTTGTCCTTATGGAAGTGGAGGAACCAAAGGGGAAGGGTATTCCATCTTTTGCGTCGCTGAAGAGTACCATTTCCACTATCGAAGAAGGAAGCTATGAAGGTTGGGGTGATGTCATTGAAGTCAAACAGAAGCTAGATCGCTACGGGTTGGGTTAAAAACCAACTCATGTGAAGGAAGGAGCGTCAACCTCCGTTAAAGGACGTCCAAAGACCATTCAAGAGGTGTTTTCCAGTTTCGACTACCAGATCAATGCAATTAATGGGGATGCTGAAGATGAAGAAGTGGATCATTTGGTTTATCAGTGTGAAGCAACTTTGGGCAATTGGGAGGTGTAACACCCCAAATTTGACCTCTTGTTTCTAGCATCATCCTCATGTCATAATCATCATAAGCAGGACATATTTTTAGCATCTTTGCATAGAAAAAATGAAGCATAACATTCTCATGTCCTAGCATTGGGCATATGATCAATCAATGGTACATTTGAAGCCTTAAAAGTCAAAGAAAGAGGTTAAGTGACCTTGTCCAAGTCTCACAAGGTGTTCTTATGTCTTATACAAGCTCAAGGTCCTTTACAAGAGCCCAAGGGTTTGGGAGGTTATCAGATGATCCAAGGAAGGGCAAGCGCCTACACAAATGATCCTCAAATTAGGGTTTCATGTAAAGTAGGGATTCTTTGTGACTTTGGCCATTTCATGTGGGAAAAGTCCTTCATATGATATGAGAATGCTATGGATGAAATTTGATGAGAAAATTCATTGAGGAAGGCGGTTATTTCATCAGTTGCTTGCATAAGAAGAAATTGGTCAAACTGATTATTTGAAAAGTAAACTGTGGCAATGCAAGGGTTCCAATCCTATTTTTCAAGCCAAGGAATGTTCTTAAGGTCATAAAAGAGGTTTGGCAAAGTCAAAAGTCAAGAATCTAGGGTTTTTGCAAGGCTTGCTATTTTTGGAAATAAGGCATGTAACTAACTTTCCAAATTTAGTAACTTTTGTCCTAATCTTCAAGGCATTCTTTCATGACCAAAATGATCTCAAATGAAAATACTTTGAACATGAAAGTTGTAGGAAATTGTCTCCCATTTCCAAAAAGTACAAAAAACATGTTCATAGCCCTCATGGTTTGCAAGTTATGGCCAATGTAAGTTCACATAATTTTTAGAAGTTTACCTCATTTTTAGGTTTCTATCAAAGTGCAAAAACTCATGTATCTTGTTTCCAAGTTGTTTTATGGGCAAGATTAAGTTACTACATCACAATGCATGGTATGAAGAGGGTTTGGCTCAAGAAAAATCAAAGAATCTGTGCTTGGGATGCATGGTATTCCATAAAATGCCAAAATGCATGATCACTCAAGAAGCATGATACTAACATCTAAAGGCCAAAATCATTTTAATCATGAATCAAGGGTTGGATGAGAGCTTAGCATGTGCAAGGAGGGATCAAATGCACGAGTAATTTGCTCATTCTCATTCTTTATGCAATTTGGCAAAAGTGCCCTCATCACACATCTCACACCTCTTCTGATCCACAAACCATGGGCATGTTCATACACTAATCATATATAAAGCATTGCACACAAACTTCAGCCCTAGCTCTCTCTCATTCCTCAACTTCAAATTTTCTTGCACACAAGCATTTCCTTTTGAATCTCCTCACTCCCTCACACATTGCCTCTGATCTTTGTGAATTCTTGATCCTGAGACTCCAAGGATCATTTATCAGCCTTTGATTAAAGCTTAGAGGAGAGATTTCTCAGTGTGCAGTTCAGAACAGTTGGCTTCAAAACTCCAAATCCAGGTGGTTTCAAGCTTCCTCTTGAATTTATTTTGCAAGAGGAGATCTAAGTAAGCATTTCTGCATCATCATGAGGGATTTATCTTTGAATTTCAAGCTCTGCAATCTCAGGTATACTCCAATATTCATGGACCTGTAATTGATTTTTGTTGTATGCTTTGTGTTCTGCTTGTTGTCCTGAGCATGATGCTTTATTTTGTTTTGAAAATGGTGGTGAAATGAGCAAGAACCGTGGATCTGAAATTTCTAGATCCGAACTTATTTTCTCCGATTCAGCTTGTGTGTGTTAGATTATGGTGTTTTGATGCTTGATTTGTGATGTACTTGGCCTGAGGATCATTTTGGTATGTGATTTGTTTGTTTTAGTGGAGGTTTGTGGTTCTGCAATTTGTAGCTCGCCGGAGAAGACGACCGGCGCTTCTCCGGCCGGTAGGGTTTAGGTTAGGGTTAATTAGGGTTCAGTGATGCCCAGATTAGATCATGGCCCTTGGATCTGGATTAATTAGGTTAATCTTGTTTTATTAGTTTAATTAATTAGGATTATCATAACTTTAAAACGTAGCCGTTAGATTTCATTTAATTAACAAGTTTGAATGGTGGCCTTAGGATCTGACTACTAGAAGTCAAGCTGACTTACGCGCATAGCCCTTGATCTTGGTCCTTTCTGATCTCATCCATCCATTCTGTTTACTTTCTCATTTTCTTTTATTTTATTTTTCTTGTATGTGTTTTGTTTTACTTAATTCATAAAAAATAGTTAGAAGTTCTAAAAAATTCCAAAATAATTCATGAATGATCCTTTTAATTTTATTTAATTTTTGACATTTTAATTTTCCATTAATTTTTATTTTTCACGAAGAAATTAATTTTCACTTTTATTAATTGTTCTTAATTCATTTTAAATACATGCTGACTTGTAGAATTTATATCTTGATCATCAATTTGAATTTTGACTTGGTTCTTTTTTCATTTGATTCATATTAAAATGTAGTTTGTGGTTGATTTTTCTTCTGATTTTTAGAATCTTGTGTGAATATATTTGATAGTTAACTTGTGTGTGAAGTTTCAAAACCCTAATGAGTGTTCTGGAGGTCCTTTGACCTAATTGCTTATTGATTATGACTTTGGTCTTTTAACATGATGTTATCACTTGATTAATGAATACTTGTGTTTATTTTCATAATTTTTGCATGAGTTTGTGATTTGATTTGAGTTTTTCATGTAAGATTACCTTAATTTTGCTTCTTCTTGTTAGCATGCTTAGTTCTTAGGCTAGGAGGGCACTTGTGCCAACTCCTATAGATTGTTTTGGGTTCTTTTTGTATGAGGTTTGATCCCTGGTCCTTGTTTGGTGTTGCTGCTTTGAAAAGTTATGTGATACTTGCCTTTGGAGTTTCTCACAAGTGTATTCATGTTCACTTCACTTCCTTTGTTCATCCTTTTTCTTTGATGCTTGTGATTGAGTTTGTGTGCTTCTTCCCCATGCTTATTCATGCTTCTTAGGCACCTCTTCACATGATTAGGTCCCTGGTTTTTACATGATTCTTATACCTTGATTTGGTTTGTGTTAGCTTGTCCCTACACTTGTTCACATGTCCACTTCACTTCCCATTCTTATATTGTTTGTGTTTGAACTTGTATGAACCTTTCTTTGGTCTCTTGAGTTGTTTGTGCACATTCTTGTGATGATATGGTTCTGGTCTTGATGATTTTGAAGCATGTGTAGCTTGTGTGATCTTTTCTACTCCATGTTTGCTTTTGTTTCTTCCATGATAGCTTGTGTTGGTTTATTGTGATTTGAGTGATTCACTTCTCATCTTATGTTGTATGCTTGATCTTGGCACTTGAGGGTGACACTTCACTTCTGGTTGTGATGTTTTAGTATGATCTTTTGTTCATTTGTATCTCATTTGATTTCACTTGCTTTTGTCTTACCACTTGTTTATGCTTATAATCATTTCAGGGGCTTTGGTAAGTGAGAGGTGTGGATGAGATTCCCACATCTCAAACTCTGTTCTCTTCATCTTTCAATATGATTTCTCACTTGTGTTTAAGATGTGCCTTATGCCATCACTTGCTTAACTTCTTTCCATCCCTCTTAGAGAACAACTTAACTTCTTTAGGATAAGTAAGTTGATTTTCTACTTCTTTCTTCTTCTTCTTTTTCTCCCTCTTCTTTTCTTCCTCTTTCTTAAGATAGAGTTCAAACCACATTAACCATAAGACCATATTTGCATGATAACATTAGGATTTATTAGGCCTCCTTAGTTGTTTTACCTTTAATATCCTTTTAGTTCTTTCTCTTCTCATCTCAAAACAAAAATCATAAAAAGAATTAATAATAGTTGAGGTGACCTTCCCCCTTTGTCATCCTCTCAAAGAAAATCATAAAAAATACTTCTTCACTTCAATCCACCAAAACACTCAATAATACAAACAAGTTAGTGAATTTAAATCCTAATCTTAGGAAACAAGTTTGAGGATCTTCTTTATTCTTGATGAACTTGTTACTCATTCTATCTTGGGATGTGGTAATAAGGACATGTCCTTAGAAAAGGCTTTACCTTCAATTCCTTGTGCCACACTCTCAGAAGACTTCTAAAAAACACAAACAAACAATAAGCGTCTCTCCTTCGGGAATTCTTTTCTCATCACCCTCACTCCTTACGTACGAACTTGTTCCTACTTGTCATTTTGTAAGATGGTAACACACTCGTCGTCCGAGCCTGCAACACCTGAGCATTGACATAGGCATTTCAAGCCTTAAGACACAAGCAATATTTTCCACCCCTAGTTAGGGGAACTACGACGACTCTGATCTTCATTATCCAGATGAGGTACATAGGCAGCGGGGTAGGGCCCGTTCGAGCACACTCTTTTATTTTCCCTACATTTTTCCTCTTTGTTTCTTTCTCAGTTCCTTTTCCAGTTTCAGTCCTTTCTTTTTGCAGAAACTTTCATTTCTTCACCCTTTGAAATAGATTTCTTTGCAAGCGTGGATCCCGTCGGGTACGACGGATGACCTGGGGTGCTAATACCTTCCTAGGTCGTAACCGACTCCCGAACTCAGTTCCTTTGGTTCGCAAGACCCATGCTGTTCCTTTTCTTTTCTTCTGGTTTGTGCAGCATTACCATTCCCGTTCCTTCGGGATAAAAATGTCTGGCTGGCGACTCTTCCTTTCCCGCGCCACTTTCGCGTTTATACCAGGATGGAAATCCAGGGAGCGACATGAGGCAGTTGAGATCCCAGAAATTTTTCCACTGTCAAAGTAATTTATTGTTTTTTAATGTTTTCAAAGTTCCCTAGCTCTACCCAAGGCTATGGGATCATTTTGTAGGGGCCCTTCTCATTTTCAAGTTATTTAATCAATGAAGTCATTTTGTTAAATTCCTGTTTTGTTTTATTTACTGCTTTTCTTTTTTTCTCTTTTCACCTTTAAAAGAAAATGACAATCTTTCAAAACCAATAAAAAGTTTTTTCCTGCATCTCTCTGTTTTCACTTTAAATAAAAGCAAATCATTCCCATATGCAGAACAAATGAAAACCTTGTTGAATTAAATGACTCTATATTCTCTCCTAACTTTGATTCGCCCATCTACCAAGCGGAAGACGAAAGTGAGGAAAATTGCGACATTCCCGAAGAACTGGCAAGATTGGTTGAGTATGAACACACAGATCTTCAGCCACATAAGGAGCAGGTAGATACCATCAACCTTGGCACCAATGAAGACAAGAAAGAAGTCAAGATTTGTACAACACTTGGGGCAGACGTCAGAGAAAGATTGGTCAAGCTTCTCAAAGAGTATGTGGATGCGTTTGCATGGTCGTATCAGGATATGCCCGACTTAGACGCAAACACAGTGGTCCATAAGTTGCCTCTTCGACTAGATTGTCCTCCAGTAAAGCAAAAGCTCCGAAGAACAAGACCAGACATGGCTCTGAAGATTTGAGAATAGGTCAAAAGACAATTTGATGTTGGATTCCTCATAGTTGCGAAGTACCCTGAATGGGTAGCTAACATCGTGCCAGTCCCCAAAAAGGATGGCAAGGTTAGAATGTGCGTGGACTATAGGGATTTGAATAAAGCCAGTCCAAAGGACGATTTCCCTCTTCCGCATATTGATACTTTGGTTGACAACACTGCCAAGTTTGCTGTATTCTCCTTCATGGATGGGTTTTCAGGATATAACCAGATCAAGATGGATCCTGACGATATGGAAAAAACTACATTCATCACACCATGGGGAACTTATTGTTACAAGGTTATGTCATTCGGTCTCAGAAATGCAGGAGCCACTTATCAAAGGGCAATGGTCACCCTTTTCTATGATATGATGCATAAAGAGATAAAAGTTTACGTGGATGATATGATTGCCAAATCACAGAGTGAGGAGGATCATTTGAATCATCTCCTGAAGTTATTCAAGCGCCTCAGAAAGTTCCAACTGCGTCTGAATCCAGCTAAGTGTACCTTTGGTGTCAGATCAAGGAAGTTACTTGGTTTTATTGTTAGTCATCAAGGAATTGAAGTAGATCCAGACAAAGTTAGAGCAATCCAAGAAATGCCAGCTCCGAAAACAGAAAAGCAAGTCAGAGGTTTCCTTGGAAGATCGAACTACATCTCCAGATTTATCTCCAATATGACAGCTACATGTGAGCCCTTATTCAAGATGCTCCGAAAGGATCAAACAATTAAGTGGAATGCTGATTGTCAACAGGCTTTTGAGAAGATTAAGGTTTACCTACAAGAACCTCCTATCTTGATCCCACCTACTCCAGGGAAACCTCTCTTCATGTATCTGACTGTACCAGAAGGATTTATGGGTTGTGTGTTAGGCCAACAGGACGAAACTGGTCGTAAGGAACCTTTCATTTATTACTTAAGTAAGAAGTTTACAGATTGTGAAAGTAGATATTCAATTTTAGAGAAGACTTGTTGTGCTTTGGCATGGGCTGCCAGACGCCTCAGGCAGTATATGATTTGTCACACTACTTTGTTGATCTCAAAGATGGATCCAATAAAGTACATTTTCGAGAAGCCCGTGTTGACTGGAAGACTTGCCCGTTGGCACATGTTGTTATCTGAATATGACATCAAATATGTAACTCAAAAGTCTATCAAGGGCAGTGTTTTGTCTGACTACCTTGCTGATCAACCTGTTGAAGATTATGAGCCTCTGAAATTTGACTTCCCAGACGAGGACATTATGTTGATAAAAGACTGTGAAGTCCCAGGTCCAAATGAAGTCCCGAGCCAGGATCTCGTTGGAAGATGATGTTTGATGGTTCCTCTAATTACATGGGGCATGGCGTGGGAGCTGTCTTATTGAATCCTGATGGTGGTTATACTCCCTTCACATCCAGATTATGTTTTGAATGTACAAACAATATCGCAGAGTATGAAGCATGTGTTTTGGGTATCGAAGCTGCAATTGATACCAGAATCAAGATCCTTGAAGTATATGGAGACTCAGCTTTGGTGATTTACCAAGTCAAAGGTGAATGGGAAACCCGTGATGAGAAGTTGATCCCGTACCATGCCCACATTGTGGAATTGATCAAATACTTTGATGAAGTCACTTTCCATCATGTTCCGAGGGACGAGAATCAAATAGCAGACGCCTTGGCTATGTTGGCCTCTATGTTTCAAGTCAGATTTCTTAATGAAGCTCCACTCATTACAATCGAGCGAAAAACTACACCAGCCTACTGTCTACTAGTCGAAGAAGAAACTGATGAGAAACCTTGATTCTATGACATCAAGAACTACTTGCAAAATCAAGTATACCCAGCGGATGCAAAAACTCTAGACAAGAAGACTCTGAGAAGATTGGCGTCCAAGTTTTTCCTCAGCAATAATGTGCTTTATAAGAGAAATCATGACATGGTTTTGCTCAAATGTATGGACAAACGTGAACCAGACTTGTTGATAAGAGAAATCCATGAAGGATCATTTGGAACACATGCCAATGGACATGCCATGTCCAGGAAGATCTTGAGAGCTGGATACTTCTGGTTGACCATGGAATCAGATTGTTTCAAATATGCCAGGAAGTGTCATAAATGCCAGATTTATGCCGACAAGGTGCACGTGCCTCCGACCCTTTTGAATGTTCTATCATCACCCTGGCCTTTCTCAATGTGGGGCATCGATATGATAGGGGAAATTGAGCCAAAAGCTTCCAACTGTCACCAATTTATCTTGGTTGTGATCAATTACTTTACCAAGTGGATAGAAGCAGCTTCCTTTGCCAATGTGACAAAGAAAGTGGTTGCCCGTTTCATCAAGAACCAAATTATCTGCCATTATGGAATCCCAAGCCGAATCATCATAGATAATGAGACCAATTTGAACAACAAAACGATGAAAGAGTTGTGTGAGACATTCAAGATTGAACATCATAACTCTTCTCCTTACCGTTCGAAGATGAATGGAGCTGTAGAAGCTGCAAACAAGAACATCAAGAAGATTCTGCAGAAGATGGTGAAAACTTACAAAGACTGGCACAAAATGTTACCATATGCCTTGCACGGATATAGAACATCAGTCCGCACTTCGACAGGGGCAACCCCTTTCTCTTTGGTGTATGGGATAGTGTCGTACCCCGAAAAATACGATCTTCGTGAACGCGGTCGCGGCTGGGCTGACATGAGAGTTGCCACCTAATTTTATTTATTCCCAAAGAGGGAAATGGTAAATATAGATAAAACCAAAAAGAAGGGATAAAATAAGGTCTTCGCAAACCGTTGTCGGGGTTCGGAAGTCGGTTATGTAGGGGGAAGGTATTAGCACCCCCCTACATCCATCGTACTCGATGGGAACCATCTAAGTTGTCACGCGCAAAGGGATGTCTATGCTTAAGAATTACTTGCTAAACTAAGTGGTTTATTGATCCTAGGGGCTTGGCAAGGATTGAGATCCTCGTGCCTACGTATTCCCTTGTGCAATGGGAAAGTCAAAGCTTCGTAGTTTGGCCTGATATGGGTGTTGGTGTTCGTTTTATTACCTTTATTTCAATAAAGGATTTAGGAGTCGAATTGTACTAAAGACTATGGTAGAGGTAATTATTCTGAACCAACAAGACGAGCGTCTTGCGACGAAATAATCGGAGCGAATAACGAGATGCTCATTACCCTCCTTTCTACCACTTAAGGCTCGTGGCGTACAATTTTCCTCGTATTATTGAAGTGTTTTATTTCCTAAGACCGCTTGATGTTGGATCAAGGGTTTGGATCTAAAAGTAACATTTTGGTTTTTTGAGGTTTGAGGTGAATGCAAATGGAAGTTTATTTATCTGGTTGGTTAGCAAGGCACAATGCGCTCGGCTCGCAAGATTGAGGAACTAAACTAAAGACTAGCTATGGAAAACAAACGCGATGCGTTGATTCGTTAAGTTGAAAAAGTTGGGAAAAGTGCAAAGTGTAAAATAGTGCGGATGGCGATCAAAGAATGATCGACTTACGTGTGTGTATGAAGTGAAATGTGTATGGATATTACTTGGCGCTAGACCAAAGATTTCGTTTATCTTTAAAATGATTAGTCTTAATGTACGTTCGTTTTTATTACTTAGTAATTTATCGTCAAAAATGCAAAAGTAAATCACACAAGTAAGCATTATACCAAGTCACAAGCAAGAATGATCGAGCATACACAACATTCATCACACTCATAAAATCGAATAAAGGTGAAAAAATAATTAATCAAATTAAATAAAAATATTTAATTAGATTAATTATCAAATTAATTAATCGAATTAAATAAAATTATTTAATAAAATTAGTTAATGAATGTGTTTTTGTTTTTTTTAAATATTCAAAATAGAGAAGTTAATCAAAAGATGAAAGAAATTAAAATTTGAAAAGAATAGTTAAGAAAATGTTTTTTTGAATTTTTTATGAAGGTTTAAAGGGAAATAATTAATTAATTAAATTAAATGAAAATATTTAATAAAATTAATTAATAAATTAATTAATTAGATTAAATAAAATTATTTAAAATAACTAATTAATAAAATGTTTTTTTGTTTGTTTTCCAAATTTTATTAAAATAAACCAAAATAAAATTCAAATTATAAAAAGAAAACGGGCTTGATTAAATCAGTAAATAGAGGGTGTCTTTAAAAAATAAAACCAGGCCCAACAAACCAACCAACCCATTACGTTGGGGATGCATGGTAGACCTCAGGTCAAACAGGGTGACTATGAGCTGCAATCAGGACCGTCAGATCTCAAAGGCTGACTTAGTCCACACATCTAACTGCTCACAACACATATGCCCATGGGAGTGAAACGAATAAATAAATACAGTAGAATCAATTAAAGAGTTTTATGGAAAATGTAACTAATAGTAACAGCATAGGTGGTGAAAAACAGGTCAATCAGTCAATTCCCATTAAACATCTAAAAGATCAAATTAAATGTAGTAATATACTCCCACCAAAAGCCTCTTTCTACTGAATGGCAACACATGGTCACAGATAGGCCACTGCGCCGACACTTGGACGATTGGAGAAGAGGAAAAGTCAGGCTAAGCATGAGTTAAGTGAAATTATTAATGCTTTTCAAGACTCAACGGACAAAAATAAATAAATGTCTTTATCATCATTAAACCTAAAAAAAAATTGAAACAACAACAAAGAAAACAAACCGATCATACATTATCTCATATGAATCTCTCCCTCTCTCGCAAATTCAACTCAGTTGAGCTTCTTCACTTTTGAACAAATAAGATAAAGCATCAACTTCATCGTATTATCACAAACAACGCACCACAAAGAGCTACAACAAAAATCATCCTCCGTACTCGATTCTCTCTCTCCCTTAAAGGAAGAAGAATAATGAATCTTCATTGTACATCAATGGATACCTCAACTTAAACCAAAACACAAGCGTAGGCTATCAAGTCAACACATCAAAACCAATAAATCACACAAAAACCCTAACCCCTTTCGAATCCCTAAACCCCCATTTCACTATGGTTTAACCGGTTTACATCACACCAAGTAAATTCCAGAAGCAAGTAAATGGAGATAAAGAAAACTACCTCAACTGAAGATACGTGATTCAAATCAGATTCAAGGTATGGTCTCGTTCTCTTTTCAGCCTTAATCTTCTTCTTCTGGCTTTCGGCTTTCTATTTGTATGCTACTGTTTGCTTGTTATTGAATGTTGTGAAGTAGCGGAGTGGTTGAGCTCGGACCTCCGATTAGAGCTTTGGTGTGAAGCTCTAATGGTCACTGTTGGTGAGCTATGAGTAATTAGGGTTAATGGGGATGAAATTTAGCAGAGTTTCAGTAGGTAATTTTTCTCCCCTTTTCAGGTTGGATTCGCTTCCTTTTTATAGGAAGAAGGGAATGGCTTTATACATGCGAAAAAATGGAGAAAGGTTTTTGTGAGGTGAGCTGTTAGAATCTTCAATCCGTTGGAGAATTCTTGCAGGACGATTGTGTGGGGACCTCAACATGGTGAGTCATTGTTTTTGTTTTTGTCTGTAGTGTAATGAAAAAGCTTCTAGAATAACTTGTGGTCCCCTGCGAATTGGCCTTGAAATGATTTTTTTACTGCTTGTGAAACTTACGTTTTTACTCTCATGAAATTCTTGTTTGCCTCTCATTTGACTTCTTGCTTCAAATTTTTTTCTTCTGACTTTTTGCCCTACTTATCTTACAGGTTAGGGATTATGGCTCATGGTTCTTTGCAGTTATGAGTCTGGAGGTAGAAGAGCTGCATATCATGCTCAATGCATCGCATAAGCCTCTTTGGCAAATGTCTGGAGATCAATGGTAGAATGTTTTCACGTTAACACTTACAACACATGTGTGTTCTTGTCCCCACATTCCATGACAAATGTGTGTCCTTAACTTTTTATGTGTTTTGTGTGTTAGGTTACGATTTGGAGGGTGATCACTTCTCGTGATGTAGGTTATATCAATTTGGAATAAGGTCTTGAGTGTTAGATTGTGTGTTTGAGCATCTCTTGGTGAGACCTTGTGGATGGTACACTGAAGGATGAAAAAGAAACATAGCCTATGTTTCTATTACTCTGATTTATGACTTCAGTTTGCTTGCCTTTTATCCATGATAACAATGTTGCTCATGCTTTGATGATGATAGACTAATCCAATTGTCTTGGTATTCTGTAGGTATCTCAGAGGAACTTACAAGAGCTTGATGATAGTAATTGAATGAAGTCTTTCATAACTTGGCTTGGAAGCATCTTATGGGCTTGTTCACAATCGGTATAAGTTCATAATTTCCTTAACAAATACTAAGTTTTCTACAACAACTTGTCCCTTAAACATTGCCTTGTGGATTGTTGTTTAACTGAACTTCTTATTCCTTTTTACTGCTTGCTGACTCTGAATTTTTGTTGTGTTTGCAATTCACTTTTTTTATTTATGTACCTCTGAGTTCTCATGATGTGAGCTCGAAACTTCCTTGGAGAAGATCTTGGTACATGAGATTTAACGGGTACTGCATAAATCCCCACTCTTCCATTTGCATAAAAGTTGTGTGGCTGGATTGGTCTTTATGAAATCCTTTTGACATGGTTTTTTTTGCTTAACAAGTATGCTTCTTGGTCATGGATTGAGTAAGGATTGTGTTGCTCTGCTGCAACTGAACTTCAGACTCTTTCAGTTTCAAATTGCTTCTGGTACTGCTCATACTTGTGAATTGTTGTTTAGCTTGTATATGAACCAAACAAAATCATTTTCCATCCATATGACCAATCTTCAATATTTTTATTAAGTTCCATTCTCGGTTCACTTACCAACTCACTGTATATTTTTATTTCTATTCTACTAGTTTTGCAAGTAACAAAACCGATTGTTGTTCTAATGACATTGGCTACCAACATCATATCCTTTTTTCCAACTTATTTGAGGGTTGCAAAAGTTGCTCAACATCATTCTTAGGTACATTAAATTCCTTGGATATGAATGGCATCCTGAATCATGTTCATGGCTTGACATTGCCTTGATAGCTTGCTCGTTTTCTCTTACTGTAGTGTAGAGATTTAGTGTGAACTCTTTGTGTGGTCATTGTACTTTGCTTGTGTAGATTAAGTTTACTTGTGGATGATGTTGACATGATCTTTCTCTGACTGCTCCTTTCTTTTGTTTAATGTGCGGTTGTTGATGATGGGAGCTGCTTGGAGCATAACTTACACAATACTTGAGGAAGATGAAGCCTTGGATCAGGTCAGACACGACGAGTGAAAGTTCGGCCTTGTAAGTCTTGCTCGAGAACATATGTGAAGACTTGCTTGAAAGTGAAGATGATGTAAGTCCAGTAAGGTCCAAGTTTCTTTTTTGAAGGGTTTGGCGTTACCATAGCAGAACTAAGGGTGCATCAACTTTAGGCTTAGGTTGAAATATTGCATCATAGAACCTAGGTCTTTAAGTATTGGAATTTGTATAAGCCGCATTGTGAATGACTTCTACATTGTAACTTGTCATTTTCCATCGTGTAATATTTGAGTCCATATTGGTGCAAAACTCAAGAAAAACACACTTGTGATGATTATTAATTTATTATTCTTGGCAAATGGATTTGAAGCTTTAACCTTTCCTTAAACCGCTCTTGGAAAAATGCTTGAAACGAGTCAGACACACTTGAAGTAAGTCTTTTTATATGATCACAGCTAAAACTCTAGGGATATTTTGCATTGGTACTCGATCATGGATTTGAATTAGAACAACCATGGTTATATTAGCCTAATCGTTTAATCATAAGCTTGACATAACTTGAGGACATCTTTGAATAATTGAATTAAAGTCTTGGATATGAGAGCCTTTTATTATTCATCCTTGCAAAATAATTTGAATTTGTGGTTAATTGGAGTTACATTGCTTCCACGACAAAAATATTGCTTTGACCTTGAATGCACCTTGTAGTTTATCATCTTAAAACAATTGAATTTAAGAAAATAAATTCAATTGAACGGACAAAACCCCTCACTTCAAATTCCAAAATTCTAAAGACAATGATGACCCATTTGAAACAATCTAATTTTGATTCAAATCTTCAATCCAACACCCTTGAAATAATTTAATGTTTATTAACATCTTCAATCCAACACAACCTTGTTCGTCAAGTAACAAAGAGCAAAAGGTTTTGACCATAGCGAAACCTCAAGTAACATGCTACAACATGGCCCATGCTTTAAAACAAACAAATCACAAATCTTTGGCATATGGATCTAATGAACTTTCCACAAAAGGAAAACTTTGAGGAATTCTTTGAATATTTACAAAAGTTTATGATTTAATTCTTAAAAGATCGTGGTCATGGACCAAATGATCTTTTTTTAAAAGGTAGGACAAATTTGGGGTATGACAGATGGATGATGTTCTCCCTATCGACGTAGAGATACCATCTTTGAGGATTTTGATGGAAACCAAACTGGAGGAAGCTGAGTGGGTCCAAAACAGATATGACCAACTGAACCTCATTGATGAAAAGAGAATGACCGCCATGTGCCATGGCCAGTTGTACCAAAAGCGCATCAAGAGAGCGTTTGACAAGAAAGTCCGTCTCCGAGAGTTCAAAGAAGGAGACCTTGTACTCAAGAAAATCTTGCCGGTCCACAATGACATGCGTGGAAAGTGGAGTCCTAACTATGAAGGCCCGTATGTTGTGAAGGTGGCATTCTCCGGAGGTTCCTTAATCCTCACAACTATGGATGGAGAACAGCTTAAACACCCGGTGAATTCTGATGCAGTCAAAAAATATTATGCCTAAATAAAGCCCGATAGGTCGAAAACCAGAAATGGCGACCTATGCGAAAATGGGTATCCCAGTGGATCATAACCTATGAAGGAGATCCAGGCAAAATTTAGGGATAAAAAAAATGAGAGCTCACTAAGTTGAAAACCCGAAAGGGCGGCTTAGGCAAAAAAGAGCGTCCCAATGGATTGAAAACCCGAAAGGGCGGTCCAGGAAAAAGTTAGGGACAAAGGCATTTGACTGTATCAGATGGTGTTTACCATTATTGAAGATAATTACTTGATAACCAATCCAGTGGCTCTTGTCAGAAGCAAGGTGTTGGGCGGTTTTAGTCATTAGGGATTATAGTGGTCGTTGGAATCAATGTAGACCTTTCCCCATTGCCATTTTCAAATTGTAATTTCCCATGGAGTTTTGCTATTGGAAAGCTACCATTCTTGAATGAAATACAACCTTTACCTTCAAACTTTGCCTTACAGTTTCTTATTTTCTTTTGTTATGCAAAATGTCTTTACTGATTTACCATTTAACTCTGAAAATGACAAATGTTTTAGAAAATGTTTTTGGAAACACATGAAAAACTTTCAAATTTCTTTGACTTTGGAAATACTGAAAAATATTCCGTCTTCTAAAAAACCCTTGTCTTGTAGTAACACTCTCATGCCATTATTATAGAATTCCCCATAAAGGATTAAAAGCTGGTAGCACTCTTGGATGGATCCTTGGACCAAACATTGAGTTCTAATTTCAAAGACATCCCCCAGCATCTTTCGTATTTCTCGTCTAAGTATTGGTGTTGAGATACTACTCCCCTTGCTTTGTCAAAACTCTCTGTCTCCCTAGGGTCAGCATTTGCATATCATTTGACATTTGTCCCTCCCCAATTGTTGTGTCTCTGACTCCAGGTCCAGATTACTGTCAATTTTCATTTTGAAATCCATTGTTGGGGCTACCCTGAAGTGTCTTTAATAAGGTCTTCTTCCCAGTAACACTGGTATTCCCTGCAGAGGCCCTTCTTGATATGTACCTTAGTACCACCAATATATTCTTTTAAGCCCAATTATCATTGACATAAATCCTTTAAGTTGTTTGCTTAAGATTTAAGGATGTTTAATTCAACACGCATCTGTGTTTTCCTGATGGTTCCTGAAGGTTTTCTTTGAACTCTTCATTTAGGGAATCCATAGGTTGGGCGTTTATCTTGTTGAAAACTACAACATTTAACCTTATCTGCCAACCGGTCGCTTAGAGCCGCTGATTTATATTTAAGCGTTGCTTTCTACTCCCAGTATCAGTTTGGTTGCACAAGACCACTGCCCAAACACTGTGGTCGTTTTCTTTATCCTCGGTATCAACAATTACACTTGAACCTGTTGATTTACCGCTTTGGATGACTTACCCCATTATTTTATTTCCCGACCGCCCCGTCGATGTCTGTATGTTATTTCTCGACCGTCGTGTCGATGTCTGCCATTTTATTTCTCGACTGCCGCGTCGACGTCTGTTATTTCATTTCCCGACCGCCGCGTCGATATCTGTTATTTTATTTCCCGACCGCCACATCGACGTCTTTTATTTCATTAACTGACCGTCGCGTCGACGACTGTTATTTTATTTCGCTACTGCCGCCGCCGCGTCAACGTCTGTTATATCATTTCCCGACCGCCGCGTCAACGTCTGTTATTTCATTTCCCGATCGCCGCGTCGACGTCTGTTATTTCATTTCCCGACCGCCGTGTCGATGTCTGTTATTTCATTTCCCGACCGCCGCGTCGATGTTTGTTATTTTATTTCCCGACCGCCGCGTCGACGTCTTTTATTTCATTTCCCGACCACCGCGTCGACGTCTGTTATTTTATTTCCCGACCGCCGCGTCGACGTCTGTTATTTCATTTCCCGACCGCCGCGTCGATGTCTGTTATTTCATTTCCCGACCGTCGCGTGTCGCTCCCACCAAATGAGGCTAAGTCAGAAGGGGTACAGACGCGAACGGTCGGAGAGAGGAGAATGAGAACACACAGGGGTGAACTCAGAAGACAAGAGTCGCCAGCTAGGCATTTTTATCCCGGAGGAAAGGTAATGCTGCATAAACCTAAGAAAAGATGGAGAAGACGGTTGCGAACCAGAGAGACTGAGAAAGGGGGTTGGTTACAACCTGGGAAGGTATTAGCACCCAGATTGTCCGCCGTACTCGACGGGATCCACGCTTAAAAGATTTGTGTTTTAAAGGGATAGTGTCAGTGCAATCTGTGTATATAAAGCTGGAAAAGGATGTACAGGTGTCAGTGTAAGAGAAGTGAAGTGTATAAGTGAAGTGTCAGTGTAAGGAAAAAATGAGATGCTCATGATAATGAGGCTTAAAGAATAAGGCTAGAAAGAAGGGGAATATACAGAGACTTTTGTTCGATAACTGTTAAGTTATGCCTACGTATCCTCTCGTGCAATGAGGAAGTCAGAACACCGTAGTTCGACCCAAAGAGACTGAAAGATAAATTGACTGATGAACTGCTTATTTGTTTGTGCTCAAGTGTATGACCTGTCTGGCTCAGGTGCAAACTGTCTTGCATTAGACGGAAAAAGCAAGTTCTCGGTTGTGAGTGAATGAGATGAGAAAAGAATCCCAGAGGAGACGATTATTGTTTGTTTTTGTATTTTCAGTCTTTTATTGCTTTTTGAAGTTTGTCGTAAGTTAATGAGCTTAAGCCTAAACCAATGGGTTAGTAAACTCATCACATCTTCCCTCTGATTAGGAGTAATGAGAATACCTTAAGTGTGAAGTCAGCATCTCACACTTAATCACCTTTGATGCAGGATTAAGATCATTAAACTACTTGTTATTATTTAGATGTTTTTGTTGTTTTTGTTTAGTGTTGAGTAATGAGATTAAGCCATAATCATGGATTAAACAGACTCATTACACCATCCTAATAGAAGGATAATAGATGAGAATGTTTAAGCTGAGGAAGACTCCTCAACTTAATCCATGATTAGGGATTAACCTCATGATAAAACAAAGCCTTTATTAAGTGGATTTTAGTTAATGATAGGGTGAAGAAGTGATTTTTATGATTTGTAAGACAACTTGAGGGGGACTTGTCCATTAACACTAGGGTTAGTCCTTCTCAACCAATTAAGGAAGAATTAGAACCCTAATGCAAGGCCCAAGTTACAAGCTTGATGTCTTAATGATTATTAGGTGAATTGATTAAAGGATTTAAACACATTAAGGGTTTAACACTTAGGATTAAAGTTATACACTCCATCCTAATAGAAGGATGCAGGCATAAGCTTAATCACAAAGCCTTAAAGCCTTTAGGGTTTAGTCCCTAATTATGAGATGAGAAGAGAAGACTCAAAGAGACAAAAAGGTAAAATCTAAGTGGGGGACTAATAAAACCTTAGTTATTGTCATGCTTGGTCATTCCTAGGGTTTGTGAGGTTTGCAAGAGAAATCTTCAAGGAACCACCAAGGAGAGAAGCAGATGAAAGGAAGAAGGAGCAGAGAGAAGCAAGACAACTTGCTTCACTTAAGAATACAAGTGGCTTGAAGAAAGAAGGTGAGATGAACAAGAATGAGCAAGCTCAATCCAAAGCAAAAGATAAAATGCAGCAATGATGCATAAGAGAGATGAAAAGAGATTGTGAGAAGTGAAGGCAAATCCACTTCTCAAAACAACTTACCACCTGAAATGTTAGCATAAGAAATGAAATGCAATGCAAATGAAATGAGATGTGATGATGCAAACCAAAACCAGAAGCATGAATATGATGTTAATGATGCTAAGGGATGATGCAAACATGAGGCAAGGCATTAGAATGATCATACAAACATATGGATGCAAAAGAAGCATGTTTTGAACCATGGATGTTCATGAAAAGTTATGAAATGCAAATGACATATATCATGGAAAATGTAAGATGCAATGATCAAACATGATTCTAATATGTCTTAAGATGTATCATGAATCAAATGGATGCACAAAATGTCATGGCAAGTCATGGTATGCAAACAAATGGAAAATGGATGCAAAGGAAGGCATGAATTAGGGTTTATGATCAACACACAAAACAGAATTCAAAATCAGAAGCACACATCATGATAAAAAATTGAAAATGCAATCAAAGGAACCCTAAACCTATACAAACTCACTGCCCAAAGGAGGGGATCTAACTCTTAACCTAGTGAGAGTTATGAATTTCCTAAGATTGCTAGGGTTTTAAGGTACCTTGTCAAGAAAAATGTCAAACAAATTGAAAATGCAAGATCAATTCATGCCAATTTTATCCTATAAACTACATGTTATGCAAGATGCAATGCAAAAAGAATCATTGTCCAACTTTCAATGGCTAGGCAGAAATGAATTTTGAAGTTTGAAGCAAAATAATGCCTTGAAATGAAATTAATTCCATTGAAAATGATCAAAGGGCATCAAGAACAAAAAATAAATTTGGTTTGAGAGTTGGACAATGTTTATAAATGTTTTTAAATGTTACATGAATTTTTTTTGTGATTTTTAAATACCTAAAAGTATTTTTAATTAATTGATTTTCATTAATTAATTAAAAATAAACTTTTAAATGATTTAAAAATAATTTTTTATGCAAAAAATAAAAATGAAAATATTTTTGTGTTCTGAAAATTAATTAAAGCTTGGATAAAAAATTTCAGAATTTTTAGACCTTTTTTGCTATTTTTAATTAAATGTACAAATTAAGTCAAATAAAATGAAAATAAAATGAGTTTTAACTGAAAAATGAGAAAGTATGCAAATCCAAGGGCTGTGGTTCAAACTGGGACGCGCGGGAATTGACTTAGCGCGCATCTGGACGGCTTACATTCAAACTTACATAATTAAGTCATTAGCCCTAATCCTAACCCTAATTATTTTCAGGTGACCGGAACACTGTTCCGGTCATCTTCTCCGGCGGCTCTCTCACTCAATCTCTCTCAAAACGCCATAAAAACTCACCAAACTCTCCAGAATCAATCCTTAACTCATTCTAAACAAGATTCAGCCAGCAAAAATCATTTATTTCACATGAACATCAAGATTCGAAGCAAAACGGAAAATTATTCAGAAATTTCAGAAACTCATGAAATGCTTATTTCTCAACTATTTTCAAAACTAAACACATCATGGCAATCAGTGAAGCATGTAGAATCATTATATAACATAAAATGAGAGTTCTGGAAAAATAAATGCCATGGCTACCTGAGCTTGAGCTTTCGAATCAGGGACTTTCTGGCCAGTTCTTTGCTTCAAATCCACTCCAATGAACCTCCTAAGAAGCTTGCAATGCTTGGTTGGAGTTTAAATGGCCTCTGGAGAGAGTTTGCAGAATCTCAGTTCATAAAATGTGAAAATCGTGTTTTTGATTGTGGAGGTTTTAGGGCAAAATGAGGGCAGGGAAATGATCAGTGAGGTTTATGGAGTTGAATGGTGGAAAAAGTTTGAAGGTTTGATGGCTAAATCAAAGGATTCGAAAGCTTTTGAAAATGTGAGGATTTTTGAGTATGCTGTGTTCTTGGAGTTTTCAGGCTTGTGTGTGTTATGAAAATGAAGCCTTGGGGTGTGTTTGTAAAGTCTGGATTGGGCAGAGAGTTGTTGGTGGCCTGTTGTGATTGGTATGGGCAAGTTGCCAAAATGTCAACTTGACTTGTACTTGAGGTATGGGCAATGGTATAGCTAGCCTTTTGGCTTGTCTTGGATTAGCTGAGATTAAGGATGTCCATGGAATTTTTTATGAGACAAATCAGCAAGTGGATCAAAGCTTATGAGATGTTTTGCAATTTTCACAAAGTTTGGCCCCTTTTGAAATTCATGAAGTTCAAAGCATCAAAAGGCATAATTCTTGGGCCAATTCTGATTTTTAGAAGTCACATGATCATATTGCAATGAGTTTGTGCATATTTGAAGTCTTTAGAATGCTTGATCATACCATTTTGCAAAATGCCTCTTTGGTGGAAAACTTGAAATTATGTGATTTTTCCCAACTTTGACTAGCCATAACTTTTGATCCAAAATGAATTAGGACAAGTTCTTGTACTTTTTGAAAAGGGAATGATCCATTCTATAACTTTCATGACCAAAGTTTTCTCATTTGAAGCATTTTTGAATCAAAAAGCAAGGGTTGAAAAAGTTTCCCAAAATGGCAAGTTTCCATTACAAGTCATTTTCCCAAAAAGTCAACTTTGCAAATGGCTTGAAATTCTTCAATTTTGTGAACTTATAACATCTTCTATGATCAAATAAAGATCATACACCATCAAAATGATGAAGAACACCCTTTGGTTGGGTCATTGAGGGCCTCAGATGCCCTGATTTTGCACTGACTTGCTCAAAAAGTCAACTCTTGATCAGATGCCTTCCCCATGGAATTTCTTCATGAAAATTGATATGCATGATCCCTATACCATATAGAGACCAATAGAAACAAGAATGACCAAAAAATTTGGAGTTATGGCCTTTGAAACCAAAACCCTAATTCTAGGTCATCTGTGTAGTTAAACCTGGCTCTGCTTCCATGCCATTCTCAGTTCTTGTGATTCTTTGACATTCTTGACTTTGAGAGGATATAATATGATGATTGAACATACATGGACCCCTTTGAAGTGATTGATGACCTTTGGAGTGGCTCAAGTGGATCTTGGATTGCTCAGATCACAAACCCTAGATGCAGATGGCTTTGAACCAATGCAGTGAAGCAACAATGCAATATGAGATGCTATGATCTAACTTATGCAAATGAAAAAGATCACAAGCTATGGTGTGAATGGGTGAGGGAAAATTTGGGGTGTTTACAGCTGCCCCTATTCAAACATGAGTTAGCTGTGCAGGATGTAAGCAACGGCTTATCAGGCAAACAAGATAACTTATGGTTGAATACCAAAGACAGTCCAAAATTTGCACTCACAGAATGAAGAAGAAAAGGGATATAGATTGTAAAAGGAAAATAAAGTATAATCATAAAGTGCGGGCAACGGAGGACGACCGTCGAGCAGAGAACGACTGCTGGGGAAAATGCGGGAAATAAAGCAATGACGGGGACGGCCGACATGCTGGGAAAAATGCGGGAAACAAAGCAAAGACGGGGACGGCCGACTAGCTAGGGAAAATGCGGGGAATAAAGCAATGACGGGGACGGCCGACATGCTGGGGATATATGAGATTATGATGGGGACGACCATCATGTAAAGCTATAAGATTCTCTGGGGATTATAGGTAAAAAATAAATGATGAGGTATAGTCATCAGGTTCATAAAGTAATGTAAACAACGATGGGGACGACCACCGGGCTAAACTGATGAAGGACGATCATCAGGAAAAGGAAAAGGGACCACGACAGGGACGGCCATCGGGTTAAAGAATAAATGAAATAATGATGAGGGACGGTCATCAAAAGTGAAGGACGATCACTAGGAAAAGGAAAAGGGGCCACGACGGGGACGGACATCGGGTTAAAGAATCAATGAAATAATGATGAGGGACGGTCATCAAAGGTGAAGGACGATCACCAGGAAAAGGAAAAGGGACCACGACGGGGACGACCATCGGGTTAAAGAATAAATGAAATAATGATGAGGGACGGTCATCAAAGGTGAAGGACGATCACCTAGCAGGGGACGGCTGCTCTGTTGGGGATAAGATGAGGGACGGTCATCTAAGGTAAAGGACGATCACCTGGAAGGGTACGGCTGCCAGAAGTATCGCGACATAGGACGAATGCCGGATAACAAGGTCGACGATAGGGACGGCCATCGGATGAGCATGATGAAGGATGATCATCAAGAGGTGAAGGACGATCACCTAGCAGGGGACGGCTGCTCTCAAGGTTTATCATGACATAGGAAGAATGTCAGATAACAAGATCAACGATGGGGACGGCCATCGGATAATGATGAAGGACGATCATCAGGAGGTGAAGGACGATCACCTAGCGGGGGACGGCTGCTAAAAATATCACGACATAGGACGAATTCCGGATAGAAAGGATCAACGATGGGGACGGCCATCGGATAAAATGATGAAGGACGATCATCAAGAGGTGAAGGACGATCACCTAGCAGGGTACGGCTGCTAAAAATCACGACATAGGACGAATGCCGGATAGAAAAGGGGTTCTAATGAAAAGAGACTCTGCTGGGGAAAGGATGAGGGACGGTCATCCAAAGGTGAAGGACGATCACCTGGCAGGGTACGGCTGCCAAAAGTATCGCGACATAGGACGAATGTCGGATAGAAAAAGGTTGCTTTGCTGGCGACCTACTGGGGAATAGTAAACACGAACGAGCGTTTACATCCAAGAAATAAAAGGCATAAGTGTTTTGACGTTGTGTATAGATTAAAGATGCGGACGAGCATCCCTAAGACCGTGATACGGACGAGTATCAGTAGAAACAAACACTGACGCACGTTCTGAGATGATGATACGGACGAGTACCAACTGGTTAACAAATAACACAGGCGAGTGTCGAATCTGAGGATGACTCTTCTGGGGAATAGTAAACACGGATGAGTATTTACATCCAAGAAGACATGAGTGTTTGACACGTGTATGGATTAAAGATGCGGATGAGCATCCTTAAGACTGCGATACGGACGAGTATCAGGCAGAAACAAACGCTTAACGCATGTTCTGAGATGATGATACGGACGAGTATCAACTGGTTAACAAAGAACACGGACGAGTGTCGACTCTGAGGGGATTTGAGTGGTATATACAAGATACGAACGGGTATCTGTATGAGTGAAGCAGGAATAATAAGTATGAGTGGAACACCGACAAGTGCTTAACTTGCTGGGGAGGGTGACACAGACGAGTGTCAAAAGAGAAAGGCGTAATATAAACAAGTATGTGCTTTACAAAGTATTCAGGTAGTTATGCTGGGGAAGGTGACACGGGTGTCAGGGAATCTGTATAGGTATATGTATCTGTGAGTGCAAAGGGGACGCTTTGGCTTTCTACTGGGATATGACACGGACGGGTATCAAGAAGTATCTGTAATATATAAGTTTGTTTGTAAAGAAGGCTCGGGCGACTTTACTGGGGGAATCATGACACGGACGGGTGCCAAAAGGAGTGTGTATTGGTATTTACAAGCCGGGGAATCTGGAGAGTTTTCTGTATATTGTTGATGGACTGCCAGTATTTACAAGTGTTTGATTCAGACCATGGCTTATGATTATGCAATATGTTTGATTTTTGCCGTAATGCTCCGTATTAGACGGAATGCTACGCTCTGCGGGGAGAATATGATGCTAATGCTATGATTATGCAAAGATACTGATCCGGGATCCGGGTCCCGTTGCTATGAAGATCTCTGGTTGATCTGTTTGAAGTGGACATCCCAGCTGGGGGTGAGATCATTGGTAGATCTGACATATGGGACTCTGCTTGGGGATATAGGTCACTGATAGACCTATTTCGGTAATGAGGGACCCAGCTGGGGTTTGTAGAAGCTTCCTTTACTCTGTTGTGAGATCTTCAGGCGTCGCTCTTCTGGATAGAGGCTGAAACTCTGTGGGGAGATGGTTCCCTGGTTTTTTGTACTTGGCTGCGGAGGAATGGCAACTCGGCTGGGGAAGAAAGAGAGGTCACTGAAAGACCTTCCTAGAGATTTCTGCGGGGATCCTGCTAAGGATGATACTGGATGACTCAGCTGGGGAATAAAGAAAGGTCACTGAAAGACCTTCCTAGAGATTTCTGCGGGGATCCTGCTGAGGATAATACTGGATGACTCAGCTGGGGAATATGAACACCTTCTGGTGCTGCGCTTTGAGGGAAGTATCGGGGAAGTGCCGCTTGGCAACTCTTGATGGGGAGAAAGCATCTCTGGTGTCGAGACTGAGTGGATAATGATTTGCCAGCTTGCTGGGGTGAAGCCTTTGTGCCCCATGTTGTGCTTTGAATGTCTGCAATCCTGAAAAGACAAAGAAAAGCACAAGTAATCCCGAGGTATCCCTTACCGGATTCCATCATAGGAGTTCAGACACACCCGGGAGTAAGTATATTTCCTGCACGCACGTATTTTTTAGAAGAAAAGCATCTGTATTTATGCAATCAGTATCTTAGAGACATCAGACATTCTTGCAAATGAAAATAAAATGTATGAGACGAAACATGACCGAAAAACTGATTTTTATTGATTCATGTGCCCTGAATTGGCAAATACAGTCAAAGAAACAAATCCCCTAAAATGAGGAGATTGTTACAAATTGGGAAATAAAAAGATGCTGGCAATGTTGATGACGCTTCAGGGAGCTTCCCTTTGGCTATGACTCGTATGACTTTTGACATTCTTCTCGTCTTGCTTTTTGAAGGAGGCTGATTCTGACCGGTGCTTGAACCTTTCGAAGCTTACCAAGTTGTAAGTGATACAGATGAATTCAGAATACAGTTGTTCGCTTATTCCCTTGTTTTGCATGGATCGCCCTTTCGGGTTTTCAATCCATCGGGATACCCATTTTTGCCTGAGTTGTCCAATGCGGCTTTTCAACTTAGCGGGTGTACATTTTTTGTTCATTTTCCCTTATTTTGCCCGAGTCTTTTATTCTGTTTTTGACTCGCCGGTATGCCCTATTTTTGCCTGGACTTACATTCTGTTTTTATGTCCAGCGGGTCATTTTCATGCGAAGTATTTTTTAACTGCATCTGAATTCACAGGGGACGGGAAGTCTTCACCATCCATAGTGCTGAGCATGAGTGCTCCACCGGAGAAAACTTTCTTCACTACGAATGGCCCTTCATAGTTTGGAGTCCACTTGCCCCTGTGGTCTGTATGAGGAGGAAGGAGTCTTTTCAGCACAAGATCCCCTACTTGGTACTCTCGGAGCCTGACTTTCTGATCGAAGGCTTTCTTCATTCTTTTCTGATACAGCTGCCCATGACAGATTGCAGCCAATCTCTTTTCTTCAATCAGACTCAGTTGTTCGTATCGGGATCGGACCCACTCTGCTTCGTTCAATTTAACATCCATTAGTACCCGCAAGGAGGGTAGTTCAACTTCAACAGGCAGGACTGCCTCCATACCATACACAAGTTGATATGGCGTTGCCCTAGTGGATGTTCTGATTGACGTGCGGTACCCATGTAAGGCAAACGGTAGCATTTCATGCCAGTCTTTGTAGGTGATTACCATCTTCTGCACAATCTTCTTAATATTCTTATTTGCTGACTCAACAGCGCCATTCATCTTTGGCCTGTAAGGAGAAGAATTGTGGTGTTGGATCTTGAAGTCCCGACACAGTTCTGCCATCATTTTGTTGTTCATGTTGGAACCATTATCAGTAATGATTCGTTCGGGAACTCCGTACCGACAAATGATATCTCTCTTCAGAAATCGGGCTACCACTTGCCTTGTAACATTTGCATAGGAAGCTGCTTCGACCCACTTGGTGAAATAGTCAATGGCAACCAGGATGAATCTGTGGCCGTTTGAAGCGGTCGGTTCAATCTTGCAAATCATGTCAATGCCCCACATGGCAAAGGGCCAGGGTGAAGACATCACATTCAGAGGATTGGGAGGTACATGCACCTTATCCGCATAAATCTGGCATTTATGGCACTTTCTGGCATAGGCACAACAGTCGACATCCATTGTGATCCAGTAATAGCCTGATCTTAGCAACTTTTTGGCCATGGCATGCCCTCCTGCATGGGTACCAAAGGATCCTTCGTGCACCTCGTGCATCAACAAGTCTGCTTCTGTTCTATCAACGCATCTGAGGAGTACCATATCAAAGTTTCTCTTGTAGAGAGAACCATCAGTATTCAGGAAGAAACTACCAGCTAGCCTTCCTAATGTCTTCTTATCATTGGAAGATGCCCCAGGTGGGTATGCTTGATCCTCCAAGAAGCATTTGATATCGTGGAACCAAGGCTCATCATCTTTAACAACATCTGCTGAGAACACATATGCTGGTCTGTCAAGTCTGGACACTGAAATCCGAGGTACAAAGTTGGCAGCTTGAACTTTGATCATGGATGAAATGGTGGCAAGAGCATCCGCAAACTGATTTTCGTCCCGGGGGACATACTCAAGCTTGACCGTTGTAAAGAAAGTCAATAACCTCCTTGTATAATCCCTGTAAGGTATCAGATGATCTTGGTGGGTGTACCATTTGCCGCTGGTTTGATTGATTACCAAAGCTGAATCTCCGAACACAGTCAAAGTCTTGATCCTGAGGTCAACAGCTTCCTCGAGACCCATAATGCAAGCTTCGTATTCAGCTTCGTTGTTAGTGCAGTTAAAGGTGAGTTTTGCCGAAAAAGGCATGTGAACTCCCTTAGGTGTAATGAGAACTGCACCAACACCACGACCATTCATATTAACAGCCCCGTCAAACATCATAGTCCATTCTTCTTCTGGGTCAGGCCCTTCAGTGTGAATAGGCTCTTCATGATCTTTTGCTTTTATGAACATGATGTCTTCATCAGGGAAGTCAAATCTCATAGGCTGGTAATCATCAATGGGTTGCTCAGCAAGATAATCAGACAGTACACTGCCCTTGATGGCCTTTTGAGACGTGTACTGGATGTCATACTCTGTGAGGATCATTTGCCATCTTGCAACCCGTCCGGTGAGTGCTGGTTTCTCAAATATGTACTTAACTAGGTCCATCTTTGAGATCAATAAGGTAGTGTGGGTCAACATATACTATCTTAGTCGGCGAGCAGCCCACGCTAAAGCACAACAAGTTTTCTCGAGCAGTGAATAACGTTGTTCACAGTCGGTAAACTTTTTGCTCAGGTAGTATATTGCATACTCTTTTCGACCAGACTCGTCATGCTGGCCCAACACACACCCCATGACTCTTCTAATACTGTCAAGTACATTATCAGAGGTCTTCCTTCAACTAGAGGCATAAGGATTGGAGGCTCTTGTAAGTACTCCTTGATCTTGTCAAAAGCCTTTTGGCAGTCTTCGTTCCACCTGACCGTTTGTTCTTTTCTTAACAGCTTGAACAGAGGTTCACAGGTTGTTGTAAGGTGAGATATGAACCATGATATGTAGTTCAATCTACCTAAGAAACCCCGAACTTCTTTTTCAGTCTTCGGTGCAGGAATTTCTTGAATGGCTTTAACTTTATCAGGGTCAACTTCAATCCCTTTCTCACTTACAATAAATCCCAGCAACTTACCGGATCGCACCCCGAATGTGCATTTGTTGGGGTTCAGCTTCAATTGGTACTTCCTCAGACGCTTGAATAACTTCAGTAGATTTACCAGGTGGTCTTCTTCTGTAAGGGACTTGGCAATCATGTCATCCACATAACATTCAATTTCTTTATGGATCATGTCATGGAATAATGTTACCATAGCCCGTTGATATGTTGCACCAGCATTCTTCAGTCCGAATGGCATCACCTTGTAACAGAACGTGCCCCAGGGTGTGATGAAAGTGGTCTTCTCCATGTCTTCAGGTGACATTTTGATCTGATTGTATCCTGAAAATCCATCCATGAAGGAGAATACCGAGAACTGAGCCGTATTATCCACCAATACATCAATGTGAGGTAAAGGGAAGTCATCTTTCGGGCTGGCTCTGTTTAGATCCCGGTAGTCCACACACATCCTCACCTTGCCGTCTTTCTTAGGCACAGGTACAATATTAGCAACCCACGGAGGATAGCTAGTCACAGCAAGGAACCCGGTGTCCCACTGCTTTTGTACCTCTTCTTTAATCTTCATTTCCATATCTGGGCGAGTACGGCGCAGTTTCTGTTTTACTGGAGGGCAGTCTTCTTTCAAAGGCAGCTTGTGCATAACGATATCGGTATCCAACCCTGGCATATCCTGATAAGACCAAGCAAACACATCCGCATATTCACGAAGCAGGTCAATCAGTTGCTCTTTCACTAAGTCTTGTAAGCAGGCCCCGATCTTAACCTCTTTCACATCTTCATCCGTACCAAGATTAATCGTTTCGACCTCCTCCTGATGAGGAGTGATAACCTTCTCCTCTTGCCTTATCAACCTGGCTAGCTCTTCAGGAAGCTCATAATCTTCTTCAACCCCTTCATCAGCTTGATTGATTGGATTGTCAAAGTCATACGAAGCCATAGCTGTGCTGTTGTCGGTGCATTCTGAAAGGCACTCTCTGCAAGGGTTTAGATTGTTCGTTTTAGTGATCGATTTTAATCTTTGTTTAGAAAAAGTGAAGTAAAGTTATAATTTTGAAAACATTGCCATTTTATTTTTGTACAAAAAGAAAAAATGAAAAACAGTGAGCGAAAAAAGAAAAAGACTCATTTGCAAAAGATGTCCGATATTCATTGATTGATCTGTTTGCACAAAATTACAAGATGGCCCGATTACAAAATGAGTCTTGACATCTTGGGCAAGATGCAAGACTTGATGCATGCTTAAAATATACAGGAAATAATAATTACTCTGCAGGAGTAACCCTTATAACTTCCTGGGAAGACCAGTTTGAGATATGGCTCCCCGGGATCCTTGGACGTATCCAGCTCTCCAGGTTGCGTTCATCTTCCGACTCATCTTCCAAGTTGTTCACTGCATCTGGGGTGAGCATCCCCCCGCTGACAAAGTTGGGCTTCTTGGCAGCCTCTGATTGATCTTGTTGAGTTGGTTTGTAACCCAACCCAAATTTGTCCTCCTTCTTCTCCACGGGCAACAGCTTGCCCCAGCCTTGGGCCGTTCCCTCTTCAACAACCTTCCTGGCTTGCTGATAAGATGTCATGGAGGTTCCCAGTACAGCAGATGCTTCATTTATGTTCAGGGCCTCAAATCCCTGGCTCATAGTTTCATGGATTTCTCCATCCATCTCAATATACTTATACGTATCCAGATGGCTAACAAAGATATCTTCTTCACCACAGATGGTGATGATCTGGCCTTCCCACTCGAATTTCAGCTTCTGGTGAAGGGTAGACGTAACTGCGCCAGCGGCATGGATCCAAGGTCTACCCAACAAACAGCTGTAGGCCGGCTGAATGTCCATCACATAGAAGGTAATCTTAAAAGTCTGCGGGCCAATCATCACAGGCAGATCAATCTCCCCTAGCACTGATCTTTTAGAGCCATCAAATGCTCTTACCACCAAATTACTCGGACGTAGTGCCAAGCCATCATACTCCAACTTCACCAAGGCTTTCTTTGGTAGGACATTGAGTGAAGACCCAGTGTCCACCAGTACATGGGATAGAACAACACCCTTGCATTCTAGAGTGATGTGTAAAGCCTTGTTGTGGTTACGTCCCTCAGCTGTTAAATCAACATTGGTAAAGCCCAGTCCATGACTGGTGTTGACATTTGCTACCACGGTTTCCAGCTGATTAACAGTGATCTCTTCTGGCATGTATGCTGCGTGCAAGACTTTCAATAATGCATTCCTGTGAGCTTCAGAACACATCAGCAGGGATAATATGGAGATCTTTGAGGGAGTTTGGTGAAGCTGATCCACCACCTTGTAATCACTTCTCTTTATAATTCTCATAAACTCGTCTACATCTTGTTCAAAAGATGTCTTCTGAGTTTCTTTGATAGCCGGCTCTTCAAATACCACACTCTTTCCTTTCGCTTTGGCAGCAGCTTCTGCTTCGGCATTAGGTCTTTGCGATTGTGAGGCAAAAAGGCGTCCGCTTCTGGTGAAGCCTCCGCCTCCCCCAACATTATCAATCTGTGGAGACGAGGTTGAAGAATCCAAAGTGATTTTCTCCCCATTGCAGTAGAGATCAGAGCCATAATGCCAAGGTATGGCATTACTGCTTTCATATGGAACGGGTCCAGGCACCGTGATGGTAACTGGACTGACTGTAGCAGAGGAAGGTACTGAAATGGTGTGCGGATCATAGTAAATGGTGACTGGTGACCTGGCAGGAGGTGCCACTGCTTGTTGTTGAAAGTTGTTGTTTGGAGGAACATATGATGGATCATAGTAAATGGTGATTGCTGAGATATCTTCATCAATTTCTGTTGGCGTTGTAGAAGATTCTGCTGAATAAAAGGGTGCTGACGTTGTAGAAGAAATGGTTGTTGACATCTGATTTGAAGTGATGGACGAAGCCATTGTTGATGATATCGATGAATTGGTCGGAATGATTGTTGTTGCAGTTGTAGAAGAGTCGGGAATTGTTGTCAGAGGGATTGCTGGATTTGTAGGAGCTGATGTTGTGATCTGAAGTATACCGCTTTTGATAAGACCATCTATGTCGCTTCTCAAGTTATCACACCCGTTGACCGAAATGTTGCAATAACCACAACCGAGCTCACACCCGGGGAACATCTGGCACTCTAGAAGCTGAGCTTTAATTTCTACCAGAGGTGTCCGAATCTGCCCAACACTGGTGATTAAGAAAGATGGCTTATCTTCCTCAATAGCATTAATTCTTGGTCCTCCATGATTGGGCATGGGATTCTTGTTGACATTTGGCGGGGGTGCAAAGTTGAGGGCTTTAGAATCTACCAGATCTTGTACCTTCATTTGTAAAGCCCTGCATTTCTCTGTATTGTGGCCAGGTGCATTGGAGTGAAAAGCACATCTGGCGTTGACATCATAGTTTCTTGGAAGACTGGAAGGATCTGGTGGTGCCAATGTCCTTAGCTTAACCAGGTTGAGTTTCAGGAGTTGTGGCAATAAAGCGGCATAAGGCATAGGGATAGGGTCAATCACCCTATTTGCCCGTGATGGTCTTTGTTGAAAAGGTCTTTGCTGTTGATTGTTGTTATGGTTGTTGTTATAGTTTCTCTGTGGCGGATACTGAACTTGTTGCTGATAATGTGGTTGTTGTTGTGGTTGATATGTTGATTGCTGAGGAATCGGAGCTGGAATAGTGACATCTGCTACTGATCTGTGAAGGTATTGAGGCCTACCCCTGCTGGCATGAATGGCATTCGTCTCACCGGTTCTTCTAGGTCCCACAAAAGGCTTTCTAGGATTACTTGACGAGCTTGCACCATTATCAGAAATTTTACCCATCTTCAGAAGGCTTTCAATTCTTTCCCCAGCTATGACTACGTCAGCGAAGCTGGTGGAAGAAAAGGCAGCTAGCCTGTCAATATATGTTCCTTGCAGGGTGTTCATGAACATGTCGGCCATTTCTCTTTCCGACATGGGTGGCTGGACAGCAGCAGCAAGTTGTCTCCACCTCTGGGCATATTCCCTGAAGCTTTCTCTGGAGGATTGAGACATTCCCATCAGAAGGGTTCTGTTAGGAGCCATGTCTAGATTGTATTGGTACTTCCTGATGAAGGCCTCAGCTAGGTCCTTCCAGCACCTGATAGTGGCTCTGGTCAAGTGAGAGTACCACTCCCTTGAAGCCCCAGTCAAACTATCTTCAAAGTAAAACATCCATAGTTTTTCATCCATGGTGTATGCCTTAAGCCTCCCTAGAAAGGACTGCAAGTGGGTTCGTGGACAGGAAGTCCCGTTGTATTTCTCGAAGCACGGGGGTTTAAACTTGTGGGGAATCCTTACCCCGTCCACTAACCCCATATCCATGACATCAAAACCCAGGGAATTTTGAGACTCCAGAGATCTCAACTTCTCAGCAATTTCATCAAGCCTCCTATCATAGACTTCATCCCCAGCTCCCATCACAGTAAACTGCTCTTCTTGGGGGTCTTCTTGTAAGACTCTTCCTCCAGTAGTATTTCCTTGCACAATACCCGGGATGTTAACTTCCGGATGTAGATGAGGCCCATATACTGGTGGGTTAATATGAGGTTGACCCCTCTCATTGTTACTTGTTCCTCCAGTTCCCAGAGGAGGTTCTTCTGGGATCTGTCTTTCCACCAATGCCCTCAGCCTTTCTTGACTTTGAGCCAAGCCATTCATTACTTCCATGAACTGGGTCATTTGGTTTCTCATCTCCAGCCTTTCATTAACCATCTGGGTCCTGACCTCCGTCAGCTCTTGCTGTACTTGATCCATCTGGATACCAGGAAGGTTGTTGCGAGTAGGATATCTGTGTGGACGGTTGAGAGGGAACACCCGACGACGAGCAATAATTCCTAAACCACAACAGAGTTAGTAACAAACAAAGCAAAAACCTACAAAACAAAACAAAAGTTAGTATGCAATGCAGTATGCTTATTTGTTTCCAAGGTATCCGGCTTGACACTTGGTTTTGACCTTTCCAGACCCTGAGGAAGATGCTTTGATGTTGCTTGAGACAAAGAGACTTAATGAAACAAAACTAACAAATATATTACAAGAGGTGGATCATACATAGTTTGCTTTTACAACATATGCCCCTGAGGGGTCAAAATACAACAAAGAGAAAAGTACATGAAATGGAAATAACAACAAGCAAAGAAATCATATATCTAAGCCAAACTCATCCTCCTTAACCTCCTTCAGAAGTGCTTCAGTTACAGGACCAGCCGGATGCTCTGTGATGTTTCTGATAAGAAGGTTCCTGGTGGCAATAGCAGCAGTCAGCTTCTTGTGCTTGTCTTGGTCCCTTGACCTCTTCACACCAGCCCTAAGTTTCAATTCTGAGATTTCCTTCTGGGCTGCCAGCAAAGCCTCCTGTTGCTTCCTCTCAATGGCCTCTAACTGCTCAATCCTGGCCTGAGTTCTCTTATCCTCTTGAGTGCGAGCTTCAGTGATCCTGACCCACCTAGCTTGACTTTCTTTCAGATAGAGATCAGTTCTAGCCTTCTGAAACTGGGCCTCCTTACAGGCATTCTTCAAAATCTGCTCTCCAGCTCTTGATTTCTTGATGTAGTCTTCTGCTTTCTCAATCCTGGCTAGATGCTCCACCTTTAGCTTCTCTAACCTCTCAATGTCTAGACGACCATCACTCCTCTCCCAAAGGGTCTTCTTCAGAGCTTAAGACAGATTCTCATTCCTCTCCTTCAGTTTCTCAAATTCCTCCAGGCTGACAGTGGCTGGAGGTGGTACTGTGGATGGTCCAGGTGCATCCTCAATGGTGAAGGGCATTCCAGAAATCTGAGCCCTAGCATGAGACCATTCATAATATTGAGCTGAGGCCACATTATTGCATCTCCCAAGAATGGCCATCCCCTTGGTCTGGATGTTGTCCCAAGCCCAGGATGCTTGTCTGACAACAGCTAGATTAGGTCTTATCTCACAATACAGGGTTTCAGCCAAGTCTTGCACTCTAGGAGGGTGAACCAAAGCATAGCCCAATTGTCTTTTGAAAAGCAAAGGATTGTAGTTGATGCAACCCTTCACTCCTACCAGAGGTACATTGGGGAACTGCCCACAGCTAGTGATTATGTCCCTGCCTTTGGTGCTCTGGGTACACCATCTGATGTCATCTGAGGTCAAAGCAGTAAGCCTCCTGGCCCAATTCTTCTGCAATCTCCCTCTCTGCTTCTCATTCCTTTGGTGAACAGAATAATAGAAATCTCCCAGCAAGGTGGGTACTGGGTTCCTCAAAAGGAAGAGATGAATAGCATTCTTGCTGATAAACTTGGGCTCATCTGCAAAAAGTATAACCCCATATATACTGAGGGCTAACAATGCACAAACTGCCTTCCATTCTCCCAAGGAGGCCTTCAGGATGGCCTGAGAAGTTAGAAAGTCCAAGTGTAGGCCAGGAATTCCAGCCTTTGTTGACATGTTCTGCTCAATCAATGTAGGCTCTAGGTACAGTGCTTTTTCCACTTCTCCATTGCTGGGAGAAGTCATCTCTGGGTTGAAGGGGATATCTCCCCTGACAGGTACTCCAATCAATGATGAGAACTCCTCTAGCAAAGGTCCCAGCTGAAAGTTCTGGAAAGTGAAGCATCTCAAAGGAGGGTCATAAAACTGTAGGAAAGTGTGGATCAAACTCCTCTAAGAAGGGTCCAAGTCCATAACCATATCAAGGATGCCTCCATAATGTTCTCTGAATAATGGGATATGGTCTGGAGTGATAAGTGCCTAGACCTGCCTGATGCCAGCCAGCACAGGCTCAAAGAAATTGTATGAAATGTTGCTCTTCTTGGGTGCCATGACTGCTGATGAAGAGCTGAAAACAGATGCTGATGATGAAGACTGATACTGGAGATGAGCCACTGATAGGCTGAGGATGATGATGGAGGTAGCTGAAGCAGGCAACTGATGAAGAGAGCTGAAGCAGATAACTGGTGAACATGGGTATATGTAGATGAAGGGGTCAAAACCAAGTCAAATGTAATGTGGATACCCTGAAAAACAAATAAGCAAATGTTAAATGATGCAATGATGATGTATGCAAATGATATGCAAGGGTTTGTGATCAAGCTGGATCTGATTACTGCCTTGATATAAGTCCATGTATGTCCAAGAAGTCCAGATGGGGGTTCAGAAGTCCAGTAACCAAGGTGGGGGACTCAAATAAAGAGTCACATGTCCAGGGTTAAATCACAAGAACTGTCCAAAGTGAAGCATTCTTAAACAAAACAAGTATCAGGGTATGATGTGGCCAAGGGTTCCTGCAAACCTGTAAACAGCCCAACCTCCTCACAGGTGATGTTCTAAAACAAGGATCCTCAGACTTGGATCAGTTATGAGAAGTGTAAACACTTCTAACCCGGAGGTACAGTGTTTACAATAACCATAAAAAATCCTCCTCTAATTCACCTCAGTTTCTGAAGGTCATAATAAAGGTCATCCAGACTTAGCAGGCTTCCCAGATAGCCCTAGCACTACAGGAAATCTGTAGCACAGAGTTCTCAAGAAGAAACCCACATCTGAACCGTGTTTCATATTCCCGCACCAGACCGAAATGGAATGGGAAAGAACATGAACCACTCTAGCCTAGGTGTCACTCAGGTCCCAGGTATAGGACCTTAAACTCTGAATAGAACCCCACCCACCAAAGCAAAAACCAGATCCAGCCAGATGACAATATGACAGTATGATATATAAAGCTGTAAAGAAAGCAATAAAATAACTGTACATAAAGCAATAAATAAAGCAACTATATAAACACAGTTAGCACATAACACCCCAGTAAACACAAATCAATCAAGCGCTAGGAGGAACCCACAAAAAGAACCAGAAGCCCTGGTTACAGTATAAGGGTCCCCAACAGAGTCGCCAAGCTGTCGCTCCCACCAAATGAGGCTAAGTCAGAAGGGGTACAGACGCGAACGGTCGGAGAGAGGAGAATGAGAACACACCGGGGTGAACTTAGAATACAAGAGTCCCCAGCTAGCCATTTTTATCCCGGAGGAAAGGTAATGCTGCATAAACCTAAGAAAAGATGGACAAGACGGTTGCGAACCAGAGAGACTGAGAAAGGGGGTTGGTTACAACCTGGGAAGGTATTAGCACCCAGATTGTCCGCCGTACTCGACGGGATCCACGCTTAAAAGATTTTTGTTTTAAAGGGGTAGTGTCAGTGCAATCTGTGTATATAAAGCTGGAAAAGGATGTACAGGTGTCAGTGTAAGAGAAGTGAAGTGTATAAGTGAAGTGTCAGTGTAAGGACAAAATGAGATGCTCATGATAATGAGGCTTAAAAAATAAGGCTAGAAAGAAGGGGAATATATAGAGACTTTTGTTCGATAACTGTTAAGTTATGCCTACATATCCTCTCGTGCAATGAGGAAGTCAGAACACCGTAGTTCGACCCAAAGAGACTGAAAGATAAATTGACTGATGAACTGCTTATTTGTCTGTGCTCAAGTGTATGACCTGTCTGGCTCAGGTGCAAACTGTCTTGCATTAGACGGAAGAAGCAAGTTCTCGGTTGTGAGTGAATGAGATGGGAAAAGAATCCCAGAGGAGACGATTATTGTTTGTTTTTGTATTTTCAGTCTTTTATTGCTTTTTGAAGTTTGTCGTAAGTTAATGAGCTTAAGCCTAAACCAATGGGTTAGTAAACTCATCACATCTTCCCTCTGATTAGGGGTAATGAGAATACCTTAAGTGTGAAGTCAGCATCTCACACTTAATCACCTTTGATGCAGGATTAAGATCATTAAACTACTTGTTATTATTTAGATGTTTTTGTTGTTTTTGTTTAGTGTTGAGTAATGATATTAAGCCATAATCAGGGATTAAACAGACTCATTACACCATCCTAATAGAAGGATAATAGATGAGAATGTTTAAGCTGAGGAAGACTCCTCAACTTAATCCATGATTAGGGATTAACCTCATGATAAAACAAAGCCTTTATTAAGTGGATTTTAGTTAATGATAGGGTGAAGAAGTGATTTTTATGATTTGTAAGACAACTTGAGGGGGACTTGTCCATTAACACTAGGGTTAGTCCTTCTCAACCAATTAAGGAAGAATTAGAACCCTAATGCAAGGCCCAAGTTACAAGCTTGATGTCTTAATGATTATTAGGTGAATTGATTAAAGGATTTAAACACATTAAGGGTTTAACACTTAGGATTAAAGTTATACACTCCATCCTAATAGAAGGATGCAGGCGTAAGCTTAATCACAAAGCCTTAAAGCCTTTAGGGTTTAGTCCCTAATTATGAGATGAGAAGAGAAGAATCAAAGAGACACAAAGGTAAAAGCTAAGTGGGGGACTAATCAAACCCTAGTTATTGTCATGCTTGGTCATTCCTAGGGTTTGTGAGGTTTGCAAGAGAAATCTTCAAGGAACCACCAAGGAGAGAAGCAGATGAAAGGAAGAAGGAGCAGAGAGAAGCAAGACAACTTGCTTCACTTAAGAAGACAAGTGGCTTGAAGAAAGAAGGTGAGATGAACAAGAATGAGCAAGCTCAATCCAAAGAACAAGATAAAATGCAGCAATGATGCATAAGAGAGATGAAAAGAGATTGTGAGAAGTGAAGGCAAATCCACTTCTCAAAACAACTTACCACCTGAAATGTTAGCATAAGAAATGTAATGCAATGCAAATGAAATGAGATGTGATGATGCACACCAAAACCAGAAGCATGAATATGATGTTAATGATGCTAAGGGATGATGCAAACATGAGGCAAGGCATTAGAATGATCATACAAACATATGGATGCAAAAGAAGCATGTTTTGAACCATGGATGTTCATGAAAAGTTATGAAATGCAAATGACATATATCATGGCAAATGAAAGATGCAATGATCAAACATGATTCTAATATGTCTTAAGATGTATCATGAATCAAATGGATGCACAAAATGTCATGGCAAGTCATGGTATGCAAACAAATGGAAAATGGATGCAAAGGAAGGCATGAATTAGGGTTTATGATCAACACACAAAACAAAATTCAAAATCAGAAGCACACATCATGATAAAAAATTGAAAATGCAATCAAAGGAACCCTAAACCTATACAAACTCACTTCCCAAAGAAGGGGATTTAACTCTTAACCTAGTGAGAGTTATGAATTTCCTAAGATTGCTAGGGTTTTAAGGTACCTTGTCAAGAAAAATGTCAAACAAATTGAAAATGCAAGATCAATTCATGCCAATTTTATCCTATAAACTACATGTTATGCAAGATGCAATGCAAAAAGAATCATTGTCCAACTTTCAATGGCTATGCAGAAATGAATTTTTGAAGTTTGAAGCAAAATAATGCCTTGAAATGAAATTAATTCCATTGAAAATGATCAAAGGGAATCAAGAACAAAAAATAAATTTGGTTTGAGAGTTGGACAATGTTTCTAAATGTTACATGAATTTTTTTGTGATTTTTAAATACCTAAAAGTATTTTTAATTAATTAATTTTCATTAATTAATTAAAAATAAACTTTTAAATGATTTAAAAATAATTTTTTTATGCAAAAAATAAAAATGAAAATATTTTTGTGTTCTAAAAATTAATTAAAGCTTGGATAAAAAATTTCAGAATTTTTAGACCTTTTTTGCTATTTTTAATTAAATGTACAAATTAAGTCAAATAAAATGAAAATAAAATGAGTTTTAACTGAAAAATGAGAAAGTATGCAAATCCAAGGGCTGTGGTTCAAACTGGGACGCGCGGGAATTGACTTAGCGCGCATCTGGACGACTTACATTCAAACTTACGTAATTAAGTCATTAGCCCTAATCCTAACCCTAATTATTTGCAGTCTTCTCCGGCGGCTCTCTCACTCAATCTCTCTCAAAACGCCATAAAAACTCACCAAACTCTCCAGAATCAATCCTTAACTCATTCTAAACAAGATTCAGCCAGCAAAAATCATTTATTTCACATGAACATCAAGATTTGAAGCAAAACGGAAAATTATTCAGAAATTTCAGAAGCTCGTGAAATGCTTATTTCTCAACTATTTTCAAAACTAAACACATCATGGCAATCAGTGAAGCATGTAGAATCATTCTATAACATAAAATGAGAGTTCTGGAAAAATAAATGCCATGGCTACCTGAGCTTGAGCTTTCGAATCAGGGACTTTCTGGCCAGTTCTTTGCTTCAAATACACTCCAATGAACCTCCTAAGAAGCTTGCAATGCTTGGTTGGAGTTTAAATGGCCTTTGGAGAGAGTTTGCAGAATCTCAGTTCATGAAATGTGAAAATCATGTTTTTGATTGTGGAGGTTTTAGGGCAAAATGAGGGCAGGGAAATGATCAGTGAGGTTTATGGAGTTGAATGGTGGAAAAAGTTTGAAGGTTTGATGGCTGAATCAAAGGATTCGAAAGCTTTTGCAAATGTGAGGATTTTTGAGTATGTTGTGTTCTTGGAGTTTTCAGGCTTGTGTGTGTTATGAAAATGAAGCCTTGGGGTGTGTTTGTAAAGTCTGGATTGGGCAGAGAGTTGTTGGTGGCCTGTTGTGATTGGTATGGGCAAGTTGCCAAAATGTCAACTTGACTTGTACTTGAGGTATGGGCAATGGTATAGCTAGCCTTTTGGCTTGTCTTGGCTTAGCTGAGATTAAGGATGTCCATGGAATTTTTTATGAGACAAATCAGCAAGTGGATCAAAGCTTATGAGATGTTTTGCAATTTTCACAAAGTTTGGCCCCTTTTGAAATTCATGAAGTTCAAAGCATCAAAAGGCATAATTCTTGGGCCAATTCTGATTTTTAGAAGTCACATGATCATATTGCAATGAGTTTGTGCATATTTGAAGTCTTTAGAATGCTTGATCATACCATTTTGCAAAATGCCTCTTTGGTGGAAAACTTGAAATTATGTGATTTTTCCCAACTTTGACTAGCCATAACTTTTGATCCAAAATGAATTAGGACAAGTTCTTGTACTTTTTGAAAAGGGAATGATCCATTCTATAACTTTCATGACCAAAGTTTTCTCATTTGAAGCATTTTTGAATCAAAAAGCAAGGGTTGAAAAAGTTTCCCAAAATGGCAAGTTTCCATTACAAGTCATTTTCCCAAAAAGTCAACTTTGCAAATGGCTTGAAATTCTTCAATTTTGTGAACTTCTAACATCTTCTATGATAAAATAAAGATCATACACCATCAAAATGATGAAGAACACCCTTTGGTTGGGTCATTGAGGGCCTCAGATGCCCTGATTTTGCACTGACTTGCTCAAAAAGTCAACTCTTGATCAGATGCCTTCCCCATGGAATTTCTTCATGAAAATTGATATGCATGATCCCTATACCATATAGAGACCAATAGAAACAAGAATGACCAAAAAATTTGGAGTTATGGCCTTTGAAACCAAAACCCTAATTCTAGGTCATCTGTGTAGTTAAACCTGGCTCTGCTTCCATGCCATTCTCAGTTCTTGTGATTCTTTGACATTCTTGACTTTGAGAGGATATAATATGATGCTTGAACATACATGGACCCCTTTGAAGTGATTGATGACCTTTGGAGTGGCTCAAGTGGCTCTTGGATTGCTCAGATCACAAACCCTAGATGCAGATGGCTTTGAACCAATGCAGTGAAGCAACAATGCAATATGAGATGCTATGATCTAACTTATGCAAATGAAAAAGATCACAAGCCATGGTGTGAATGGGTGAGGGCAAATTTGGGGTGTTTACAGTCGACGTCTGTTATTTCATTTCTCGACCGCCGTGTCGATGTCTGTTATTTCATTTTCCGACATCCGCGTCGATGTCTGTTATTTCTTTTCCCGACCGCCGTGTCGACGTCTGTTATTTCATTTCCCGACCGCCGTGTCGATGTCTGTTATTTTATTTCCCGACCGCCGCATCGATGTCTTTTATTTCATTTCCCGACCGCCGCGTCGACGTCTGTTATTTCATTTCCCGACCGCTGCGTCGACGTCTGTTATTTCATTTCCCGACCGCCGCGTCGACGTCTGTTATTTCATTTCCCGGCCGCCGCGTCGACGTCTATTATTTCATTTCCTGACCGCCGCGTCGACGTCTTTTATTTCATTTCCCGACCTCCGCGTCGATGTCTGTTAATTTATTTCCCGACCGCCGTGTCGACGTCTTTTATTTCATTTCCCGACCGCCGCGTCGACGTCTTTTATTTCATTTCCCGACCGTCGTGTCGAAGTCTGTTATTTTATTTCCCGACCGCCGCGTCGACGTCTTTTATTTCATTTCCCGACCGCCGCGTCGACGTCTTGTATTTCATTTCCCGACCGCCGCGTCGACGTTTGTTATTTCGTTTCTTGACCGCCGTGTCGATGTCTGCTTTTTCATTTCCCGACCGCCGTGTCGATGTCTGCTTTTTCATTTCCCGACCGCCGTGTCGATGTCTACTATTTTATCCCCAACCGCCGTGTCGATGTCTGTATTTTGTTTCCTCAATCGCCGTGTTGGGTTTTGTTTTCCCGACCGCCGAGTCGATGAGGTTTCAACTATTTTTCTCAGTCGCCGAGTTGCTACATTGGGATCCCCAGCAGTCATCTTTGAACTTGCTAACCCATCACGCCAGTTAGCCTTTTCTCGTTCATAGTGTTGGTTGGGCGCATCAAGCCATTGCGTTTCCCCTTCAAACTATTTTCTCGCTATCCTAGGGTGTCAGTCTGTCTTTAATCCTATGCTCTGGATTTCTGTTTTGTTTCCCGTCTTTTGTGATTCTTAGTGCCAGCAGTTACACTTGAACCTGTTGACCCATCACTTTGAATACTTCCCATTTTCGTTTCTGTGTCCCTAGCATATTGTTATCCTCAGTGAGTCTTCACCCTCAGTTTGCGTTTCTGTGGATCTCCGTTGCATTTATCTTCATCATACCATATTCATCATATACATCATTAAAAAAATCAGCATGCTAGGGTTCATTGCATCTCGCACGTCATATCCCCGACAAATCAAGGAGTCCTTCATAAGTTCATAGCATGTCATTGCATTTAGGGGCAAAATTTTCGTTTTTTTTTCTATATTTAAATACCTTTCACTCCGATTTTATGAGGATTAACATCACTCATTCTATCTGGTAAAGTTATTTAAACAGGGGCAACTGTCACACCCCAAATTTTCCCCCTAACATTTAATCATGCATTTTTTAGTCGATTTCATCGTTCAATATCTTATATATATATATATATATATATATATATATATATATATATATATATATATATATATATATATATATATATATATATATATATATTAACTCTTATTTTTAGAATTTGTCCCAATTGTAAAAAAAAAGATAGTTTGTTTCACTTTATGATTTATTTATTTTTATGACAATATTAAGTATTATATAATTAGTCTAGTTTTGATTTAGTTAATTATAATTAATTTTTATTTTAATTTAATTTTAGAATTTTGTTCATTTTTAACGTAGTTTAATTTTTAGATTATATTTTATTAGATTGATAATTTTTATTTTATTTTATTTATCTTTTAGTTAAATTTTATTTGTAATTAGGTTTTATCCTTTATAATTTTAGTTTAGTTTAGATTTTATTTTTAAGATAGTTTATTTAGTTTGATAATCTTTTTTAATTTTAGATTAATTTTGCATTAGTTTATTATTTTATTTTATAAATAGTTTATTTCCTAGTTTATGGTTAATTTTCATTTTGTCCTTTCATTTGCTTTTTTTTTTATAAAAAAATAATAATAAAAAAATGTCATTTAAGTTGTGGTGAGATCCTCTGTATTATTACTGTATCAGTAAAAAGCAACATTTTCTCTGCACCTCACAAAACCGTACAAAAAGTAAAACTTTTATTCTACCAGACCCACCTCATTTCAAGTTCCAAATCAAAATTTCCCAACTAGTTTCAAATTCAAATTCTCACTTCAATCTCAACATCATTTCAATTCCTAATACAAAGTTTCAATTCAATGTTCAAATTTTAATTCCATTCAAGAATCATTCATAGTCACGCAAGTGCATCAAATTCATAAGTCATAATAAATTCCAAATTTGAATCCACGTCAAAAGTCTCAATTTTTATTCCAAGCATATTGAAAAAAGATTACGAACCACAAGACTACCATGAAATGGAATCAAAGTTTGTCTTGATACAAGTTCTAAGTTTTTTTGTGTGTTTTAAATCAATTTTCAATGACTCATAGTCAATCTACAAAACAAAGGTCAATTTTGAGCCTTAAGGTTCATTGGTGTGTGTGTCTTTAACCTATGCTAAGCTTCCATCATGTTATCTTCAAACCCTTGTTTTACCTCGGTCCATGTTTCGACAACCTACAAAATTCAAGACACGTCCAAAGTCAAGATATACAAAAAAAACAAGGATTAGTATTTGTTTATACTAAGTTGCATTCATATCATCATCTCATTGTATTTCAAATGCATTTAAATTTGTTAAAACATATTCATATCATGAATACCCTCATCATAATCAAGCAATTCATTCACTTACCATCACAATCATAATCATGTTACCTACATATACATGCTCATTTCAATTCATGTTTCACTAAGTAGAGTCAAAACATTCAAAACTTAATTCATCATTCTACTTTTATTTAATATATAGCATATGAACTACATTTACATTCCAAAGTCAAGATATACCAAAAAAACATCACATTCCATCATCATATCGTCATTCAAATATCATACATTTTCATCCAAATAAATTCAATCCACACATGTCTAATTCATTCAATTTTAATTCAAGAACATTTACAATTCAATTCATATATTAAAATCATGCCACATTCCAATACATACACATACATAAGTCATGGAAATTGCAATGTTTTTGAAAGAAAAGAGAAGCAAATTTCACAAAAGACAGTAAAAAAAAGACATATGCTATCATATTCATGTTCAAGCCTCATGGTCACATTACTTTGTTTTGTATCATAAAAAAGGGACTTACGAAAATACCAAGGGACAGTAGAACAAAAAAATAGCAGAACCAATGTCATACAGGTCTTTGTAAGAAAATGAGAAAAGGGAAAAGTGCAGACCTGCTGCAAGGAGGAGCAGGGATAACAGGGTGTTGTTTCCGTGTTACCCTATTAGCAAGGGTAATTTCTATAGGTCAACCCAAACTAGCAGCTTTCAGTTTATACCAAAATGTGAAAAAACTCTTTGCTCCATAAGCAGACCTGCATTGAAAGAGACTAAGCATCATTACCAAACAAGAACTGGTATCACAAATTTCAAACCTTAAGCCCTAAATCTGCCCTATAAAAAGAGAGGAATTTCATAGAAAGGGGGGGGGGGGAGAACATCAAAAAACCTAGCTGCATACTAATTGAAAAACTCTAAAAAAAAACTCAGAAGTAAAACGCAACAACAACTTCCCTCATTTTCCCCTTTAGCAGCAACCATCATCTAAAACCATATGAACCTCTCAACCGCTATCCTTTCAGCAAAGCCTCTTCAAACCCTCATCTGCAAAAACCAAAAAAGCATAAATCTCAAATATTATCATTTTCATTTTTATTAGCTAATATCGCTCGTCACTATAACTTTCAAACAAAGAATACACAACCCCACTTCCACCACACCTTCCGACGAGATAACCGCTGCAAAACGAAGAAGAAGCTTCATTCAATGACAGAGAAAAAAGACGAACGACCACCACATCCTGCATCATTTGAAACTCGGTGAAAACGAATAAGAGAAGAAGGTGAGCGAACGAAATGAAGACTAGAAGGATAAGAGTCAAAGAAGTGCATACCGATTTCACCGGAACTTCCGTCGGACTTGCTCCGATAGGTATATTCTGACCCTTTCCTCTCGCTAATGCTATCCATTTTTTTATTACACCTCTTTGTGAGTCATAGTCCCATTTCATTTGCTCGGATTCATTCCGCCTTTGTTGGGTTTAGTTTTTTGTTATTTTTGGGGAAATTAGGTTGGGAATCGTGTTTATGAGGTTCGATTTGGGGTTAAACATGGTGGTGGCGGCGCAGTGTTCTGGATGCGCCGCAAGGGGTCATCAATGTCGTTGAAGGGTTTCAACGTTTCCACCGTTTGTTTTTGCGATTTAAGAAAGAGGGGTTGCAAGAGAGTGAGAGAGACATGCGTTGAGAAAAGAGCTATATGATCTGTTTGTTTGATTTCTTTTTTTCTTGCTTCGACCATTTTTTTCTCTCGTTGTTAATGTGCTGGTTTGGTGGGCCGGTGACACTTGTCATGGCCCAGGACAGGTGTCACCGGCCAGGTGATTCCTGAATAAGTCATATGTGTGTATTCTCTTTCCCTTATTATGTGCCTTGAGTTCCCACCTGTCAGATCAAGTACATGTTTGACTCATCGGGATCTAACGTGTCAGATATGTTTGACAATCAACCAGGTTGACTATGTATATGGTGGACCCTCATCAGCGCCTTGGGCTTTATGCTTCATGGGCCTGCATTTTTGTTTGTTATCTGCACCCTTTTTTTTATATATATCCTGGCCCATTTAGTTTTTTTATGTATTTCTTGTTTGTTTTAAGTTTCTATTTTCTTTCTTTTATTTTATTCTTGTTTTATCATTTTCATGATATATTGTCACTAAAACAAAATATCCAAAATATTTGAGGTTATGCTTGTTTATTCTAAATCATTTTGTTTTGATTAAGTGCTTTTGTTAATTATTTTGTTAAGACAATTCTATTTTAGTTAGTCATTTATGTAATAAATAATTCTATTTTAGTGAGTTATTTATGTGATAAATATCGGTATATGCTTGATGACTGTTGTCCGTTCTTATGTGGCCGAATGACAATATTTTGCCTTGCTTACTTCTATAGATTTATTCTTGTGTCTATGACTATAAAAAAATATAAACAAATATGATTACCTTAAGAATATTCATTTCAAATATAATTAATATATTTCTTGGTCCAACGCCAAGTAAACTTTTTAAAAAAAAAATTCAATCGCCTACACTCCGCACACACGTAAGTCGGTCTTGTGATTGCCATCTGCATGACTATACACGTCTTATTTAATTAACGAGGAACTGAACTTCGGAATGTAGCATTCCTTGGGTTCTTTAATGAACCACTCTTGGGGCTAGCCTTCGAGTTGTGATTCATTTATTCCTTCATTATAAAAAACACTAAACCCTAACTTGTCCGAAATAATCGCAAAACGTCTTAATACACATAATTAATTAATGTAAGAACTAAACTCTTGAATCTAGCATTCCTCAGGTTTTTGAACTGAATTACTGTTGGGGCTAGCCCTCGATTTGTAATTCATTCGCTCTTTCATTTTCAAAACGTAAATAATCAATTAACGTAAGAACTAAACTCAGGAATCTAGCATTCTTCGGGTTTTTGAATTGAATTACTGTTGGGGCTAGCCCTCGATTTGTAATTCATTCGCTCTTTCGTTTTCAAAACGTAAATCTCTAATTAAAATCGTGAAAGAACTAAACTCATGAATCTAGCATTCCTCGAGTTTTTGAATTGAATTACTGTTGGGGCTAGCCCTCGATTGGTAATTCATTCGCCCTTTCGCACTAAAAGAATACAATTTAAAACTTACCAACCATATGCAAATCACTTTACAATTAATCAACGAATAACTGAACTCCGGAGTCCAGCACTCCACGGGTCCTAGAATGCAATCACTCTTGAGGCTAGCCCTCGAGTTGTGGTCCATTCACCTTTCGTTTTAAAACATTTGACGAAGGTCAAACTCTTTTCTTTAAACGAACATTGTTTAAATCTTTCTATCTCGCAAACAAGTTAGCGCTTCAGCCTCCACCGCGAGTATAAGCCAACGCTTAGTAGTAGAATGTGTTTTAAACAATCGTTCAATAAAAATCACAAACCTTAGTTGCACGAACTACGAAGCTCTGACTTTCCCATTGCACAAGGGAATGCGTAGGCACAAGGATTTTAATCCTTCGCGAGCACCCTAATAAAAAACTTTAATCTTTCCCCTGTAATATTAACAATAATAATAAACTTATTTCCTTAGAACGAACATAATAACAAACATTAAGAAGACAAAGACTTAGATCAACATTTAATCACATAGTTAAGCTAAGAGGTTCTCGTTGAGTATAACAGTCGTGAGGGGTGCTAATACCTTCCCCTTGCGTAACTGACTCCCGAACTTAGAATTTGGTTTCGTTGACCATTTCTTATCCTACTTTAGGTTGTATCTATTTCTCCCTTTTCTTTAATTAGAATAAATAGAATTAGGTGGGGACTCTGTTGTTTTCTTTCTGCGTCCCATCGCGAGGATCGTATTTTTTTTTCGAGGAACGACACCCTTGATTAAGGCTTAAGCTCATTATCCTATGAAAAAACACCAAAAACAATAAAAAACTGAAAACAAAAAAACAAACAATAAACGTCTCCTCCGGGATTCTTTTCTCATCACACCCACTCTGAAAACGAGAACTCGCTTCTTCCGTCTAATGCGAGACAGTCAACACTCGATTCAGACGAGTCATACACTTGAGCATAGACAAGCAAGCAGTTCACACCAAAACACCAAGTCTCTTTGAGTCGAACTATGGTGTTCTGACTTCCTCATTGCACGAGAGGATACATAGGCATGACTTAACGGTTATCGAAAAAATGTCCCCAGGTTTCCCCCCTCTTCTCTTTCTAGCTTTCTTTTTTTAGCCTCATTTTGAACTCCTGTTCTTTTTGCACTGTCACTTTGTACATCCATCTCTTTTGTACACAATTAGCACGTACACTTCCCCCTTTTAAAACAAAATCAGGTGAGCATGGATCCCTTCGAGTACGACGAACGATCTGGGTGCTAATACCTTCCCAGGTCGTAACCGACCCCCTCACCCAGTCTCTTTGGTTCACAACCGTCTTTTCCACTTCTTTCTAGGTTTATGCAGCATTACCTTTCCTTCGGGATAAAAATGCCTAGCTTGCGACTTTATTCAACCTTCAACATCCGACCGTTCTCGTTGATAGTTCGCGTTTGTACCGGGACGAAAGTCCGGGGAGCGACAAATACGTAGGCATGAGACGAACGTCTCGTCAAACACAAAAATATTAAAAAATATTTCTCTTCTCATCTCTTCAATATCTTTTAAACAAACCATTTTCAAACCAAAAGCAATAAATATTTCAAAGGGCTCTCATGGAGTACCACATACATTTTGGGTGCGTAAAACTTTCCCAATTTGTAACTTATCCCCTTACCCGATTCTCTGCTTGTTTCTTTAGCTTTTTGCTCTTAGATTCATTATGATTTATTTGCTCTTTTTTCCTTTTCCATTTGGAATAAAATAAAGGCACAATGGAGACTCTGTTTACTTTGAGTTAAGTTAACTAATAGCTTACACTCATGATTTTACCCCTACAATAATGCTCTCTCAATCTGAAATTTGGAGGGCAGACCCTCGATTCCTCCTTTGGTAGTCCAATGAGATTTAACTTATGAATCTTCCAAAGCAAGATTCCTAGCAATTGTTGATTCTCTCGACATTCCTTCCAATTCGGAGAATGGTATTTCTCATTTACAAGGATTCCTATAAAATGAGAATACTCTTCCAATGTTGGCCAGAGCTGATAATCGGGAAATGTGAAGCAGTGGTACACCGGGTCATAGAACTCGACCAGTGTAGCAAGAACACCTTCTACCATGCTGACTTTCAATAGGGACAAAAGTTCTCCAAAATTTTCCCTAAATGATTCTCTAGCTGTGACAAGCTTTCCTAGCTTTCTCAGATCATCCAATCTCAGACTCTTGAATGTAAATTTGTGGGTTTTCCATCTCCTAAAGTCCATTTTTTTAAAAGACTAATAATATGAAATAAATGTTCGTTCAGTCTTTTAAAGGAGAAAATATAATTATTATTTTTATTAATATTTTCTTTTTATGAATGCATGAGTGCAACACACAAAAACACGGTGAAAACATGGGCTCAAAGGTTAGGTGTCATGAGGCCAGAGCTCTACCTGTCCCCAAAGGTATATACTATGATAAAATATTTTTGTACCTGTAGATCGTGTAAGTCAAGTTCAAGGGGTAAATGTTTACTAAATCCTTAGCGTTATGCATATCTGAATGGAAATCGCCGAATTTTCATGGAGTACGCTATAAACATCAATTTCACACCAGATACTTAGGCTGATTCAGGGACTTTTGAGGTTTCACCTGATCGGGATTGAACTCGCAACAAGCTATCTCAATTATGCCCTACCTATCTTAAAGTGCACTCAAGCTCACCCAGATGCAGATTAATCACATTCCCATTTTTAGAGACCACCCTAAAGGATATCATTTGAATAAATATTTTGCAAAAACATAAACATAAAGCAATATAAAAGTTGTATATATATACATGTTCCTAATCCTAGGGTTTTTTTCTAAATAAAAAAAGGTTTAAAAGAAAATTATATCTTAAAACATTAAGATAAGAAGTTTCCCACATATGACACCATTTTCCTGAAGCTCGATTTTTGTGGTCTTTAATCACTATCACATTTTTTCTACTTTCTGATTTCTTATTTTTTTCCTGGTGAAGCTGATTATGGAAGGGAAAATATATCTTAAACACACCCCGCTTTGCATATTTTTATTTAACAGATGCTTATATGGTTTTGGGTTCTTCTTTCGCTTATTTCAACTCTTGAATTAGTGCAAAATTTGTTCTTTTTGATATTGATGGGGGTTTCTTTGATATGGCTCAGGGTATGAGATGAGTGTTGATTAATAGGGTGATATTGATGTTTTTGTGTTTCTGTATCATCATAATTTTCTGATGTTTTTCTTAGGTTTAGAAACCTAATTGTTGTTTTTTGTTTGGTGTGCTTGCAAAGATCTTACGTCCTTTTGCCTACGTACCCCCAAAAAGAGAATTGAGGGATCAAAGTATCATAATTCCACCTAAAAGGCTAGAGCTAGGAGGAAAGGGTTGATTTGTATCCTGGTTAAAACACAAGATGTTTATGCTCAAATGTTTGTATTTATGTCTTGATCAAAGCTCAAGATTGAAGCTGAAAAGTCTGTTTGTTTCCTGATCAAAGCCCATGATTGAAGTTGAAAAAACAATTGTTTATAACTGGTTAGTTGGTTGCTTAAATTGCATAGCTCAAGGCATAAGCTGAATGGTATCTTGATTTGCATAGCTCAAGAAAGGCTGAATGGGTACCCTAAATTACATAGCTCAAGGTGGACTGAATGGTTGACCTGGATTGCATAGCTTAGTTAGAGCCCAATACTATGATTGTATTGTGGGAAATTAACTTAGTTAAAGTCCAAGACTATGACAATATTGTTGTATTTAGCTTACTTAAAGTCCAAGACAATGACTGGTGTTATCTTAGTTAAAGTCCAAGACTATGAATGTATTAGCTTAGTTAAAGTCCAAGAATGTGACTAATTTTGAGTGACTGTATAATGTTTGACTGTATGTGCCTTGATTGAAGCCCAAGGTTTAAGCTAAAAGGTTCTTAATAGAGAGAATTTGTCATCTCTAAAGGGAAGATTTTGATTTATCTGTGCCTTGATTGAAGTCCTAGGTTAAACTAAACAAAGAAAACTGACTCTATGGGAAAGTTTTATCTATGTCCTGATTTGGAAGCCTAGTTGTAAAGCTTATTTGTGAGAGACTAACTCTTGATTATCTGTATCTTATATGAAGCCTAAGATGGGAGGATGAAAATTGTTGGTAGACTAACTCTATATGAAGAGTGATTTGTCTGTTGGTTCATTTATGAAATATATGGTCATCAGACATTCCTTTGTCTGGGGGAATTCAATTGTACAAAGCCTAAGAGGAGGTTAGCTTGGTCATCCATCGGGGAGAGGGAGACTAATGTATTTTTTTATTCTAAGGTCTATTCCTATGCTTATAGGAATCCTGAGAGGGTCCTTGTGTTTAAGCCAAAGAGGAGGCTAGGTTACCTGTAAGAGGCCCATGGGTCCTTTATCAAAGCCCAAGAGGAGGATGGGGGTGGTTTACAAAGAAGTACTTCACCAAGAAACTTCTTATCTCTGTAAAGCCATAGTAAGTTGTAAAGAAAAATCCTAAGTGTTTTGAATGGTGTATCTGTTTGGATGAAGATATCCTAACTACTTAGAGATTCTAGGAGGATGCAAATATATACAGATAAAATGCATGTAGACATATAAAAGTGTCAGTGAATGTGTTTAACAGTTTTTATGTCTTTGCTATGGTTTGAATATTCTTAAGTTGTTTTGTTAAGAATGAAGTTGGGGATTACATTGGGAAGCAGAGGCCCAAAATCCTGAGGGAGAAAGATTACAGATGTGTTTTATACATTGTATTATCTTTGTCATTAAGAAGTTTATTATTATCTTTGCTTTAGTATGAGGTGAAGAAAGATAATTTTGGCAAAAAATTCTATTCTAAGCAAGCACAACAGTTTAAGGAAACAACGACAAGTTAGAAAGAGAAAAGATGGTTTAAAAGCCAATAATAGGGCTTAAACATAAGGATTCCCATGGAATTTGTTTTGTTGATTAATTATCTGATGATTTTATGCACATAGTAGGACTTGAGTGCTGAAAAGCTGCCTACAACCTAGAAAGCAGTTCACCGGAGTGAAGCTCAGTCTAGTTGTTAGTGTATTAGATATTTAGTTATAAAAATGAAAAAAGAAAAGGAGATTATATTTGTAATCAAATTCTCATGAATATCTATTTAGGAGATTGAAAACTGTTTAAGAAACAATTGGCAGGTTCAAACTTATACGGAAGCTTGATGAAGTTTTAAAATCTAGATCGGAAAAAGTTTAAAACATAAGAAATGAGTGCTAAACACAAAGGGTTCCTCATGACACATTTTGACAATTCATTTTAGAAAACAAATGGTTATTTGTAAAGATAGTCACAGAAAAAGATTCACAAATGAAAACTTAATGCGGTGAAAAAGACGATCATGCCGAGTTTTTGAAAATGGATCAGATGAACCCTAATGGTCCCTTTTTCAAAAAGGGATGGGTCTTAAACTCTAATAGAGGCCCAAGAGTGATAAAAATCAGATTGAGGGTGATTAAAATCAAAACCCTAGTTTTTGATATTTTTTGATATTTTAAATATAAAAATATTTAAAATCATGGATCAACGTTTGAAAAATTAAGTTTTATCCACGAGACAACTTGAGTATCATTTATGTTTTAAAAATCACGTGAAATAAATGAATTTTAAAATGTTTAGAAATAAATAAAATTAATGCTTTATGAAAATAATAAATATATTAAAAATATATATATTTTGGTGATTTTTTCATGAGATAAAATATTTAAACATTTTTTAGAATCAATGAAAAAATAATCATTTTAAAACTCAAAATAATCAGAGAGAAATTAATTTTGGATTGAGTTAAATAAAATCACAAAATTCAAATATTCAAAATTTGAAAAAGGGCGCCAAGAACAGCTGAAGAACACACGCGTGTTCTTCATCTTGCCTAGAAATAAGGATTTTGCAAAATCCCCCATATCACACTGCATATGTAATGAAATGAAATGAAATAAACATCAATCTTGCTCGTTTTTAACTCACGAACACCATAATACCAATTAATTTCATTTATTTTTAGTGTAGAGTAAAAAATCAATGAAGAACACTAAAGAACCCTAATTTGGCCAGAGCCTCATGAAATTCTATATGATGATGATTTTATGAAATTGAATAAGGGGAATTACTTAGAATATGATTACACACATATGGAAAAAAGATAGTGTGAGGAAATATGCATGGATCATGAATTGGCCAAGTTTGAGGCTTACTTGAACTTGAGCTTACAGCTGGAGTTGTGATTTTAAGCTGGAGGTGTTATAGAGACGTTATGATGACTTGGAAAACTTCCATACACCATATGGAGTGTGTTTGAACACTTGGACTATATTGCAAATGGCTGAATCAACTTCTGATCTTCAAGTTGCAAACTAAGCTTCTTTGAGGTTTTGAAGAGTGATTCTGGGTTGGGAGTGTTCCAGAGGTGATATAAGTGTTTGAACACCTCATAAAAATCATATGTGATGTGTTTGAGCAATTGGTTTGATTTGATAGTAGCCACAACTCAAAAACCATTAGTGATTGCTCAAAATATCAAGTTTTGAGTCTTTAAGTGCAAAGGAGGGAAAGCTTGGAGATCAGAGGCTTTGGTGTGATTTTCATGATAAAACGAGGTCTCTATTTATAGGCAAAGATGTTGAGATTACTTAGCCCTTAAGTATTGAAGAGATGAGGTCACAATTGTGAGTCATGCTTTGTAAAAATATCTCTTACACTTGAAATGATGAATTTCTCAAATAGCTCAGTTATCCAGCGACAAATTTTACATTCCTTAGAAGTTTTATGCTTGGATTGTGTCCACATATATCTTGTTGAATAAGAGATCCAAGAATATGCCATTTGGAGCTTGGTGACCCTTGGATTAAAATGCACAATGTTGAAATTCATGAATGTCATTTTGGTGAATTTCATGGTATAATCATGAATTTGCAGGTTTGATCAGGTTTGTAATAATTGTTTAGATGCTTAAACCCATTTGACATTGTCCTTTGTTTCAAAAAATCAGATTTCAAAAGTTTGTGAAAATCTGTTTTTTGTAAAACAGTTTGGGATGACCATTTTGATCCATGGTTTCTTCATGTACAAGCAAGATCTTTTCATTCCAATTGGTTCTTTAAATTTTTGGCAACATTTGCAACAACATTGGTGTTTTGAGAAGGATCTGAATCAACTTGGATCTTGGTGAAAAATCCCTCCAAGTTTTGGTGTTTTGCTAATTTTGTACTTAGACAAATTTTGTCTAAGTATGAAAATCTGTATTTTTCTTGATTTTGATCCCAGCACAATTTAAAATCCATGTAGAAATGGAGTTTCTTGTAGTTGAATCATTTGTAGTTTGTGATGAGACCTTTCATTTGAGCTTTGGTTCACTAAAATCTAATGCTTGGATCACAAGTTATGATGCTTGGAAGTAGGACACTTGAACACTTTTTTTCTATAACTTAGAAAAATTTCTAAGTTTCAAAGGTTGCCCCTTTTACAAGTTATCTTCAAATTTCTGATTTTTTGTGATCAAATGCATTCATGGACCATATATTCATGTAATATAGGTCCCGAGGACCATTTTTTTGTGAAAAAGTCAAACTTTGACTTTTTAGTCCATATGGAGATCATGTGTTTTTTAGGGTTACTCTGGTGACCGATGTTGGACGATATTTGAAGTCGAGAAAGCTTACTCCTAGATTTATTGGTCCGAATCATATTTCTGTGAGATTTGGACTTGTTGCTTATAGAGTGATGTTGCCACCGAGATTGTCCAATTTGCATGATGTATTTCATGTTTCGCAGCTTCAGAAGTATGTTCCGGATCCGTCACATGTGATATCGATGGATGAAATTGAGGTAAGAGATAATCTTATGGTTGAAGCACTATCGGAATGAATTGATGATCTTGAGGTAAAGCAGTTGAGAGGCAAGGAGATTGTTCTGGTAAAGGTGGTTTGGGGAGGAGCCGAAGGTGGGAGCATGATTTGGGAATTGGAGAGCAAGATGCGAGAGTCATATCCGAATCGTTTTGCATGTGGTAAGTTTTTGAGGACGAAAACCTTTTAAGTGAGGGAGAGATGTAACGACCCGATTTTAATTTTATTTATTTAAAATGGATTGTTGTATTTTGGTGTGTGTAAGAAAGAAAAATATTATTTGGTATAATATTAATTTAGATAAATTATATTATATTGAAATAATTATAAAATTGAAATATTAAGATGAAGGGGTAGAATGATGAATTGGTAAAGATTGTAAGGGAAAATGAGGAAGACCATAGATTGAGTCTAAGAGTTAAGGTTAGAAATCAGGAAAAGGTGGAAAAGAGTCGTGTTTTGGGGGAACGATAGAAAGATCATGAAAAGAGGGAAGAAATAAGGAGAAGGTGAAGGACTTGAAGAAGATCCGCGAAGAAGAAGAGATTTCTCAACAAAACCAAGGTAAGGGTGATATTCTTTCGTCTCTTAAGGGTTCAATAATATGAATTAGATATTGTGTTGTTGATTAGAGGTTTTAGGGTTGAGTAAATTTGGTTGAACAATTGTGTTAGGTTACTAGGAGTTGATGTTTATGTGATAATTATGTGAATTAGTTGTTTGATGATGATACTTCTGTGATTGTTTGGTTGGAAACTGGTTTTTGGATGTATATTTCGTGGCAGGTTATGGATTGATCGCAAAGGGAGAACTGCTGAAATCGCAGAGCTCGCTTAGAGAGCAGGTGGAAATTTTGGGGTGCGAATTATAGAGAGTTGCTCGCTCAATGAGAAAGCTCCTCACTTAGCGAGTCCTGGAGTGAAAAATATAAATGATTTAATTATGAAAAATTCCTTAAAATTATTTAATTAATATAGTAATGGACGTGAATTGAAATGGTACTGTTAGAAGTAGTTAGAGATGAGTTATACACTTAATTAGAGGGATAATTAGTATAACTTGAAAAATGAACATAAATGGATATGTTTATTAGTTACTGTTGTTTCTATGTGTAATAGTTATTGTTGTGATTATATGACACTGTTGTTGATGTATGCTGATGTAATGTGTTGAAGTATGTTGCATTGTTGTATGTATTCTCATTGAGGTTGATATATGTTGTTGTATGCGAAGATGCATGATGTTGATGATGTTGTTGTCATGGTAAGTCGTTGTATGTTAGTTGTTGATGTTGATTTATACAATGTAGTAGTTATAGATATGCATGATTGTCATTGATATTGCATGACATGTGCATGATTGGGAATGGAATACCAAGGCAGGGTATGTCCATTTGGATCCTAGTAGGGATCGTTGTAATGTTTGTGCGGTCATGAAATAAGGATCGTACGTGACCATGAAATAGGGGTCGAGGGTGTGATCATGAAATATGGATCATACTGGACCACAAAAGAAGGGTCGAGAGTTCCGACGGGAACTAGATCTTGAAATAGAGATCAAATTATGGTACCGCATGCATAGAGTTAATAGAATCTCATTGCATAAATTGTTGTTGATGTGTGTTGTGGTGTGTGTTTGATTGTTGTTGTTGAGAAGCGGTGAACTAGTTAATGATACTTATTGTTATTCTTATTATTTTTCTCTTTTGTTGATGTAAGTATCACACCTATTTTGTTTGAATGTTACCCTTATGTTGGTAACGTGAAGGTGAATGGATAAGTAGAGTAGTGGTCGGTGAAGTCGGTGTACTTCACATGTTTAGGAGTCGACTCTGATACGTGCTTTGGGTGTCGGGACAATGATGTTCTTGTTTATTTATTTTCAAGAAAACATTTTGTAATATGAATACTACTTTATATTCTTTTGAAGTTTTCCGCTGCAAGTTGAATTATTTTTGTAAAACGTTTTGAGCCGTGTGATTTTAGTAGATTGTGACACTCAAAATGATTAGTGAAATTTAATAACCCTGATTTTCATTTATAAATCCGTGGGGTATATTTGGGTGCTACAGCAATCTGCCTCCATTGTGAGCCAGTAATATCCTGCTCGAAGTATTTTTCTTTCCATTGTATATCCGTTGGTATGTGTAACACTCCAAAACTTTCCCTCTCATTTTCATATCATATAGCATAGCATATTGCATACATCTTCAAACATTCTTGCATAGAAAATGAAGCATAAGCATCCATGATCATAAGCATAAGGCATATGATTAACCAGTTGGAAATTCATGATCTTGAGAGTCAAGCTAAGAGCCAAGTGATTTTGCAATAAGCTCACAAGGCCTCTTTATATCTTATGCAAGCAATGCCATCCACAAAGCCCTAGAAGAGAAGAAAAGCAAGATTAGCTTAGAATGGACGGTGCAAATGCATTCCTAAAGTTTCCCATTCAAAAAGGAAAAATTCAAGTTTTTTGTCCGTTAACCGGTTAACCCAGGGCGTTAACCGGTTAATGCATGTGAAAATTATAAAAAAATACTTCAAATTTTGGTTGAGGTTTCCCTCCTTTTTTCCACTTTCTCTTTGTTTGTGTTTCTACCACATTCTAGCATTTTCCACCACCTTCTAGACTCTTCTAGCACTATTCCAAGGAATATTCTAGAAACCCTAACCAACTTTAACTAACTCCAAGCCTAAGTCCTAACAATATTTTCCAAACCTAAAGCCCAAGCTAACCCCAAACCTAAAGCAAACTCCAAACCTAACTTCTATATAAGTTCACTTCATCCCAAACCAAAGGATTTCAACCATTTTCTCACAATTTCACTTCATCTCTCTCATTTTTCTCCCAATTTTCTCTCATCTTCAACCTTTCACCAAAGAGCTTCTTCATCCAAAGTTCTTCAAGTTTTGCATTGAAGCATGAAGAACTTGAAGCTAAACCTTCATCCAACATTGATTCTTTGGCTTATTAGATAAGTTGCTGCTATTTTGGATTGATTTGAGCTTATTGGAAGTGATTTTGCAAGAGTTCATCAAGATCTTCATCAATTGCATTTATTTTCATCTCGCGGATCGAAGAAAGGAATCTCTGGTATTCTCTTCGTTTGTGCATCGAACGACTCACAACAATCACTAAAGCAAGCCTCCACTTTGTAGGTTGGTGAATCCGAAACCGCTTTTCGCTTTTAATTTATTCACTTCATCTCGTGGTATGGCATTCTTTGATCGATTTGTTGTTTTGCTTGCGTTTTGTTCGATTTACTTGTTAGTAGCTAGAATCATAGCTAGTTCTTGGTGCTAATAGGTGTTAGAGGACTAGGTTTGAGTAGAAATTTCATGCTAGCATGTACATGAATGTATTAGGAGCTTTTAGAAGTAGGTTGGTGACTAAAAGTGCTTATTTCATTGTTTTTTTTTGCATTCCGTGCAGTGTTAACTGGTTAACGCCCTGGGTTAACCGGTTAACCTGTTGATTTTTGCCCCTGGATTTGAGTTTTTAAAGTCATTAACCGGTTAACCCAGGGCGTTAATCGGTTAACACTGATCACTTTTGAAAAAATTGGTTGTTTCATTGCATGTTTGTGTGATGTTCATTCTTTAATCATCATAGCTTGTTAGATAATGATTTTATTGAATTTTTAGGATCACTTTAGGTGCGTGATTATGAAGTTTTGATAGCTTTCGACATGCGTTTCGTTAGTTTCTGTTTTTGTGCATAAATGTTGCATAACATGTTCATAACACTTTGTGATCATTGTTTGCATAAACTAGCATCCTTAATAGCATAATAATATGTGTATACTTTTGGTTTTTGCATTGCATTATGAAACCATTCATATCTTGATTCAATCATGTGCATATTGAAAATTACATAATGTTGTAAAAGCTCAAAGAATTACAAAAACCATTTAGTTTGCATCATTTAATTGCATATTGATGTTGCATTCCATTGCATGTCATTGCATTAATTTAGCATTAATTTTTCATTACTTGATTGCATTAAAACTCATTTTGCGCATAAAAGAAATTAATTGAAATCCGCCTTGTTTTTCATAGATGTGTTTTGAAGCAGTGGCTGTTAAATGTGTGCTGTTTTTGACATTTTGATACTTTTTAAACCCATTTTGCATACTGTTTGTTAGCTGTAATAGGATGTTTTCATTTTGCATTGCATTTAGTAGTTGTTTGTGCTATATGAGATGTAGTAGCTGCTGGATTTCTGTTTTGCATAGTTTTTAGGTCCCTTAGACTTAGGATTGAGTCTAGATTAGGTCCTAGTTGTATTATGATTTGTTTGGTACTTGTTTACCTCATTCATTTTATCATGTTTATCCTACTAAACTTTGTTTTGTATGGAGGTGGAGGTAAGTTCACACAACCTTTTCCTTTTAAAATTCTTTACGCTTTCAAAGTGTATTCATTTTAGCATTTTGCTTAATTTGCATAACTTCATGTTAATCCCCTTTAGAAATGACTTATCTTCCTGAGGAAGTAAGTTAATAACTAGTTCCCTTTTCTTTTCCTTTTTCTCATTAGGATTAGAAAAACCACACTAACCTAGTTTCATCCATGCATGACAATACTTAGGATTATTAGTCTCCCTTTAGACTTTTACCTTTGGTTCGCTTTGCTTTCTTTCTCATCTCAAAAGAAAAGTAAGAAAACACCTAATAAAGGTTGATCTTTCTCGTACGACTGTTGCACCCCAAAATTTGCCCTCCACAAGACAAGACATTGTGTACTAAGAGGTTCAAAAAGTCCACAAGTTTCACAAGACATCTCATGAGGTTCACAAGGTTCACAAAGTTCACAATTAGTCAGAAAGTTTGATAATTCCGTCAGACAATGCATCCTCATAAGCAATGCATCTTAAACTAGGGTTTTGACTTTCATCAGGCTAAATGGATTTACAAGACTTTAAGTGAGCTTCATAGCATCCTATATGTGTTCAAGAATCCCCATGTAAAGTTTCAAGACTTTCCCAAAAGATTTGCTCAGTCAGATGATCAGATAGGTTAAAATCAGTCATGGCAGTTAAAAAGTCAAACTGAGGTCAACTGTGGTCAAACCAAAGTCAAACTTCATGATTTTTTTCCAACATCAAGTATATGAAGTAAAATTCAACATTTGATCTAGGTTTGATCATGATTCATCAAGGAGATTTCAGATCATCAGGAATCAGGAGTTTCTAAATTAGGGTTTTCACAGGAAAAGTCAACTGAACTTTGACCAACCATAACTTTCACATGCTTCATCAAATATTTTCCATCCAAAGATCATTTTTAAGGAAATTGAATTCTCTACAACTTTGTGTCTCACAATCCAAGCCCAAAAATGCTTCATTTGGAAGGTATGAGCTAAGACATTATAGGTCCTTTTAAAAGTCAACAAAAAGTCAACAACTTCCAAAGAGCATAACTTGAGAATGGTAAAGGATATGGACATGAGACCAAAAAGGTTGGTTATAGGACTCTTTAAGCTTTCCAAAATGTCCAAGAACACCTTCATAGCATTAAAATTGAAGGGTTTGTGCCCTTGCAAAGTTGGGAAATTTTTGGGAAATTTATGAAGCAAATAAGGCCTTAAAACCAATTTTTGCTAAATGAGCCCACCTAAAGGCCACAAAATCATCAAGCACGACCCAACCCACACATTTTCTGATTTTTTATATTTTATTTGATATTTATTTGAATTTTATTTATTAAAATACAAATTAAATTAAAATAAAATATAAAAATCATATATTTGGAAAAGATTTTGATTCTAGAAGGTCTTAAAACTTATTTAAACTTGATTGATACAAATATAATGGAGATCATACCAAAATAGCCAGGCTAGATCAAAGAAAATAAAGTTTTAATATCACATCTTTTTCAATCTCCCAAAGTCCAAAAATCTACAAGTTTGTTAAAGTTCTTGACCTAATTTCAGTGTATGGTATATATACAACATAAAACCAAGCCCTATTGACGAATTCAGAGCCTCAAGGATAAGTTTTATAATTTCAAAATTCATCAAAAATTTGAAATTCGGATTCTAATATTTTGTGGTTTTTCAGGTGAATTAAGGACACCAATCTCTTCCTTGAACATCACTGATCATATAGCAATAGTCATATGCATCTCAAACCCTAAGAATTGATCAAATCGAATCAAAGTTCTTGAACTTTTATGAATTTTTCGTTTTCATATCTTTATGCAATATAAATGGTATTTGATTGTTGTTTCATGTTTGTAGTAAGCTAATGATTGTTTCTGTATATTTTAATTGGAGTTTTGACACAGGATTGAAGACTTTCCATGTTAGGGTTCAAAGAAAACCGTGAATTGGGAATTCACCTAATAGCCAATTTTAAACTAAATTAGTGGTAGATTTGGGATCAATGGCCTTCATCTAATCGACCTAGGCAATTAAAATAGGTTTATTGTCTGTGTTTTCCATGTTTTAATGCGCAGGTGCTATAGTGACGACGAAAATCCGTCACTAAAACTTCTAGTGACAGACAAACTATAGGTATAACCTAACTGGACGGACGGAGCTAGGAGATGAAGTTTGGCGCGTTTCTGAAATTTGAAATTCTTGTTTAAAATATATTTTTTGTTACAGGATACATGACATCAAAACGCTGATGGCCTAGTGGAAGTTGCGTACGCTTGTGATGTACAAAACCTGGGTTCGATCCCCAGGTTATTCTTTTTGCTTAAAAAATTCTTTTATTTTGTAGGTTAATCATAAAAGGATTGATATCCGAATGCTATCACCAGCACGCAGCTAGCCTGGTGGCAACCTTGCTGGTCCAAGGGTTGCAAGACCTAGGGCGTGGGTTCAATCCCTGCCCCAGGTAAGTTTTATTCTTTTATTTTGTTTTCTTGTTTATTTATTTTAAGTTAATTCAAATTATATTTTTCATATAAAAGAAAATTATTTTAATAATATATATGTATGTAATTTCATCTCTAATTTATTTTCTAAAAAAATTTAATCCTAGTTTTTTTTTATTTAAATTAAAATATGTATATATTATTATTATATATTTTTTTTTTGTAAATAGTCAAATTAATATTGTAATTTAAATTAAACCCTAGTTTTATTTCTAAAATATGTAAACCTAATTTTTTAAAACCCTAATTTTTTTTTATAAATCTTTAACCCTAGTTCTTATATAATTTAAATGTTAAAATTAATTAAATTTTCCTAATATCCAATTAAATAATTAATAATGTTTCTTTGTAAATATTTATTCTATGATTTCTTATTATTCTCATTATATTATTTTCTTTCAAAAATTCTTTAAAAATATTTATTTAATTATTTTTTAAAATATATATATATATATATATATATATATATATATATATATATATATTATTAATTTGTATATATCTTTATATTTGTGCTAACATTTTCTTTCTTATTATTATTTTTCTTACTAACCCTTTTTATTATTTATTTATATACTTATTATTTAAATCGTTTCTATATTTATGTAACTGCAAAAGCCTTGTAATAGTCGTAGGGTTATTTTTGTCTTTATTTTATTATTTATAAATGTTTATATTGCCTTGGTTAGTAAAATAGGGAGTGATAATATGTTTGTATTTTAAAATTAATTTAGAATCACTAATTTAATAAGATAAATATATGAACCTATACACGCACACACGTAAGTCGATCTTTGATCGATCTCACTTCTTAAGGTTATCCCTCATGTTGCCTAAATAAAAAGGTCAAGTAAGGTGTCTAAAAGCAAGGTCCCTTCTCATAAACAAATCATCTAGTCCCTCCAATATTATAAGATCAAGTCCCTTCGATGTTGCCTACGTAAATGATCTTGTCCCTTTCGAATAAAAGATGATAAGTCCCTTCGTATTACTAAGACACCTTACAGTTGCCTAAACACAGATGACCCTTCACATGTCCCTTACAACATCCAAGGTAATGACTACCTATTCCTTAATAATAGGGATAGTCTTACCATTGAAAGAACATATAAGAACAGTAAAGACTTAATATAGGGTAGGTTCCTCTTAAGTACTTGCTCACTTTTCTTCAAAATAATTCATTACACTTCACATTTTCAAACAAATTTTCAAAACAAAGTCTTTATATATATCCATACAAGGATCATTATAAAGTACTTAAGAAAATTTCTAATCATACACTACACTCTTCAAAAACAATTTAAAGTGAGCTAAGTAACTAAGAGCCCATGGATAACCATGGATATAAAGGGTGCTAACACCTTCCCTTTACATAACCTACCCCCCGAACTCAAAAATCTTTTAAGGTCTTTCCTGTTCTTTTATGCCCTTTCCTTTGGATAAAATAAAAGTCGGTGGCGACTCTTGCTATTCGCAACATAACTAAAGTCAGTTCTCCCACCGTGTTACAGAACTGGCGACTCTGCTAGGGACTAAAATTAAAGAGGGGTACCCTTAGGAATTAGATCACTTTAAATTTGTTTGCTTTGTTTGCTTTACTTTACTTGTTGGGTGCTCTTATGTGTGAAAGATCCTAACCCGGATCTAGTGTACCTTAGGTAAATGGCAATAGACCAAGGAAACTGTACGACGTATACCGATATGGTTGATCTGATGGCCATAGTTAGTGTGACTTCTTGGTTGGTGCTTATGTTCCTTAAGTCAAGTTGAGGATAATATGAGGCTGCCATATGTTGTCAATACACTAACTAACTTTTAGAACCCTAATTATCCCATCTTGGCCTTTAGAAAGTAGTGAGATAACCGGCTTTGGTGAAGACTGAAGTTGGTTGATACTCGATACTACGCTCATTGAGATTCTAAACTTGGAGGGTTTTGGTTGGCAAGTAAGTTGCCTACTGAACAACCACCCTTGTGAAGGATCAATGATATTGAGATCCCTTAGAACCTGGTTACTTTTGTAGGACAGGATGAACCATCTAAACTTCAGGGGAGGGTACTTACTGTTACACCCCAAAATTTACCCTTTGATTTTTATGTTCCGGTTGGATTATGCTTCACCTTCATTTACAGTTACCGTTCGGCCATTAATACATCTCGCATTCAGGCATAGGATTAAGGTGGCGATTAAGAGTAATGTGAAAACTTTCCTTCAAAATTCGTGGTATTTAAGGGTTTTCGGGAGTGTCAGGTATTATGACTCTTCATCACTGTTGCTTATGCTCCGTGGGGGGTTATATGTGGTTCGAATCATATTTTTAGTTTTCACGGAAAAAAGTTTGTTTGACCATTACAAGTAATGCCTCATTAATGTTCATACAATCGCTTTAAAGACACCTTTAAGACATCTCATGTTGGATATGAGTGGGACTTCGAGATAGCATTAGACTTCGGGTCGCTATATTTTAAAACTAATTTGGACTACAATTTATTGTTTCTCAGGTTGGTTGTAACGTATGTGATTAAAACTTATGTCAAGACATTCACCGGTCGCCAAGCCATGTGGATGAAATTTATGTCGAGATATTCACAATTTATTTTCAAAATCAGTTTCATGATGATTAACTTTAAGGAGTTGTTTTAAAGATATTCTCATGTCAATGGCAGTTTGATTTTAACAAAAAACAACAAACTAGTTTGTTTGAGTCATTCTTGAAACAGACTGTGGAAAAAGCAACATGTTATGGGATGCCTGATGTAGTTAGTGGGCCATCTTGTGATTTTGTTCTCAATACATACATGACCATGGGATCCGCAGAAAGAAAATTGGAACTACAATTTGCTCAAGAAAGCCACAAATAATTTGCTAGTATAACAAGTTCATAATAGCTAAAATAATAGAATTTTATACAGAAAAAAGAAAGAAAGAAACTTCAATTACATTAAATTAATTCAGTCATTTTATACAAAGATCTGTTACAATTAAGGGACATGCCAAAAAATACAGGAAGATAACTCGTAACAGAAAAAAAGAAGAAAAAGCACGGGCCGAGATGTTCCGCATCAATTGCTACCGAAGCTTGATTACTCAATTCTGTAACTGGCTGGTACTGGATACGATCCGTAAATCACCCTCACCTGCATATACATAAGAACTCAGCATATATCACAGAAAGGGGATTTCATATTAGAAAGTCAAAAACAGAATGGCAAGAATCAATACTTGAAATCAGTTACAAATCCTAACTGAATCAACAAACTCTTAACATATTTTTTCTCTAGAAACTTCACATGAGTTTCTTCACATAAGCCCCTCCAATCTTCTATAAAAGTCCGTCAATCACTCTTCTGCGTTTTTCCCGGAATCATTATCTCAAACCTCTGCTTCATCCCTTTCCTTTTAAAAAAAACCAATTCGCCACATAACCGTCATACTCTTCAATCTTCTTCCTCATCCATCCCAAACCTTTTTCATTCTTTTTCACCCATTTCTGAATCAACTTCTCTCCAATTCCGCGATTCACCATTACCAAATTTCCACCAACTGTCACGCTTACAATAAGCATTTTCTTCAAAACCATCATCAACCTCTAACTCTTCAACATTCGTTGCTATTCATCAATCACCCTGCAAACTAGAAGACAAAAGTATCAACAAGAAGTGAAAGAAGAAGGCTTCTGAATAAGAAATCAGCAACAATCTCAGATGTAAAAAAAAAAAGAGAAGAACGGAATCGAAATTCCAAGGCTTACCTGAGCGAAACTCCAAGCTGACGAATTAATTGACAACCTCCAATCGTTGTTGTGCCATCATCACCTTTTAATCTTCATCAAATTCAGTCTGTGTTACCAATCTCCGATATCCAACGCAAGAATTCAGATTTATCATCAATCCTCGGCATCAGAATCGCCAATGCCTTCGACATTCTTGAAACTCCAACATCACCATCTTCATCAGATCTTCATCACCTTCTTTAACACCCAGCTTCAATGCCTCCTCTTCAATCACCTTGCAACAAAAGCAAAGCAAGAACTATCAACAACAACCACTTGAGAGTGATCCGAAGAATCACCGACACACCTTCAGGCAGTACCTAAGTCAAGAATCATTGATACAAGATCTTCCTCGAACCGTTCATCATCGCGCACATCATCTTTGTAGCCTTATCATCATCTGCAATTTAAGGCTTCGATCACTCCGCAACACATCAATAAACCTGTAAAGAAAAGTCAGTAATCAATTATCAGCCACTCGATCTCGTCAACAACTCATTGGTCCTAACGAATTCGTCAAGAATAGTGCATCCTTCATCCGTCTCCAAATCATTTTTCGATCTTCTTCCCAGCTCACACTCCCTGAAAACGAAAAATTAAGACTTTACATAGTGAAAACGAAAAATCCAAAAGCCATTCATAAATCAAGAACACACCATCAACGAATATGAAACATACCGATTAAATTGAAGGATTTGCGAGTCAGGGTTCGAATCCATGAGAAAAATCCCCAAATCGTGATCATGGCGGTAGACCTTCTATCCTCTTCCGGCGTCGTGTTCGTTTCGATCAATGAAGCTAGCATTTAGGAGGAGGACAAACGCGTCGTCATCGCGGCGGTTGTTGACGGTGGTTCAAGAGTGAAAGCGAATCCGGAGACGAAGGATTCATGGTGAAGTTCTTGCTTATGGTAATGGTGACGAGGTCACGATAGAGTTGCGACGAGTTGATGAGCGGTGGATTGGAGGTGAGGTTGGGACGCGTCTGAGAACGAACCAGAAGGGTGGTGGCGGCGCTAAGGAGAACCTAGGGTTTCAGAGGTTTCTTAATCCCCTTTCTCGTTCTTATTTTTCTTTCTTGCTTTTTCTTCTTTGTTATTATATAACGTTAGTTGTGAAAGAATTTAACTTAATGAAGGAATATTAGGAGTAAATATATGAATTAAGAGTGATTATTGGAAAGATTAACGGAAATTAATAATGATAATGTCTCATAAAATCAATATATTTCACCGCCCTTGGTGAGGGATAAGTGTTGATTAGGGGGTCCAATCCGGCGGTGACACGTGTCACCGTCCGGTTGGACCATTTTTATTTGACTTCTCCTCTTTTCTCTTTGCGAAATGGGCTTCCGGTTACTCTTAGCACCCCCCAAGTTAGGCCCAATTGTTTTCTTATTGCATTCACACCCCCCTGGTTTATGTGCGAATTGGGTTTACCAATTTGCTATTAACACCTTCAAAACAAGCTCAGTTCTCTTTATAGCTAAAAATTTTACTTTCTCACCTCCCTTCTTTATTCTTCTATTCTCTTATTTCTATTTTATATATTTCAAATTTAATTCATGAAAAATGTTAAAATGAATGATAAAAATCCAAAAAAATATATATTAGAGTATTAAGCCAATTTAGAGCCACTCCCAATTTTTACTTTCTGAATTTTTGCATTTTTCGTTTTAATTTCGATTTTTCACTTTTATTGATTTATATTGAATTCCTTTATGAAGACATAAATTTGTACAATTTATTTCTACCACTTCCCATGACATTTTTGAGTCATTCTTTTTGCTTTGGTTAGAGGACAAATTAAAGTACCTAGAATATTTTTGGTGTATTTTTTAGGACATTTTTTCTACTGTTTTGGTAGTGTGATATGTATAAATTTGTGATTAAACCTTAGATAGACTTAGATGATCATTTGGCATAGTTAGGATTAGAATTTTAAAGATATTTTTTAATACAATGTTATAATCAGCTTTAAGACCCTAGGGAATTAATTTCACATTTTTTTCATGACTTTTGATATTTTTTGGCATTTTAATTCATTTCCATCATATTATGCATATTCATGATTCATGTCATTCACTAACTATTTGCTTTTTGTGCAAGGTATTTTTTCAAGGATTGGCTTATGGACTTGGATATTTTTGTGCCTCAATTATGTTTGTGTGCTTTTTGATGTAATAACTTAGAACTTGTATGCTTTTATAGTTTCTATAATTAGGATAGAAAAGATAAAACAAATCTTTAGAAAACAAAATCTCAAAAATGAAACAAATAAGATACTCGATCCAACGTCGAGTAAATTTTCAAAACAAACAAATAAAGTTGCATGTGACTTTAGGATTCTTCGATTACCATCATTCCACTCCATTCAACCAAAAGCAAGCCTTGTATGTTGTACACCATAAGTCATGCGTCTTAACACCACGCAATCGACCCACCCGATCCATTGTTTCATCCCATTTACATTTCATACACGTTTTTACCCACCATGACTTAGGAGGACCATATTGTTCACTATTAACTCTTGTACTTGTATTTCTAGATCTAGTATCTCTTAGGTAGAGTTCAATCTTTCAAACCTCACTAACCATAGGTCACCATTAAACTTCATTAATTTAGGGTAAGTCTAGTTTCCCTTAGAAGTTTTCCTTTTATAACTTGAGTCTCACTTCTCATCTTAAAAAGAAAAATAAAAAACACTTAACAAAGGAAAAGGTGTACAATGCGTCACGAGCCTTAAGCTATACGGGAAATGATTAGTGGAGGTCTCCTTCACTCTTCTAGGATGTTTTACAAACGTTCCATTGGGGGCGATCTTGGAAAGTATTCGCTCCTGTGTCATAGTATTTAGTGTTGTACATACGAAAAACACAAATTCAAAATACTTCTTATAAAAGACAACAAACCAAGAAGTCACGTCTTCTCATCTCATCTCATACTCTTTACGAACGAACATGACTTGTCTCGACAGTTCAAACAGCGATACGGTAAACACCCTCGAGTCAGAGCCGGTAACACCTGAGCTAGAACTATGGCAATGTCATCCTAAAAATCACAAACAAGTGTAAGCCTTAGTTAGACGAACTACGACATCTCTGATCCTCATTTATCCCGATGAGGTACGTAGGCAGTGGGGTAGGGCCCATTCGAGCACAATCTTTATTTTCCCTACATTTTTTCCCCTTTATTCCATTTTTCAATTCCACATCTTTTCTCATTTCATTTTCATTCCAAATAGCCATTCTTTCATTCAAACAGCATATTATTTCTCACCCTTTGAAAACAGACTTATAAGTGTGGGTCCCATCGGGTACGGCGGACGTATTGGGGTGCTAATACCTTCTCAATTCGTAACCGACTCCCGGACCCAGATCTTTGGTTCACAAGGCCTCGTCCTTTTCCTTCTTCCTTAGGTTTGTGCAACATTACCTTTCCCATTCCTTCGGGATAAAAATGTCTGGCTGGCGACTCTAACTTTTCCGCGCCACTTTCGCGTTTGTACTAGGATGAAAATCCCGGGAGCGACAGCTGGCGACTCTGCTGGGGACTTTTAGAAATTCTAATTTCCCCTTTGAGAGTCAATCCTAGCGCTTGTCTGTTTCTGTTTTCTTTGGGTGTTTATTCGTTTGTTGTTATGCTTTAGTTTAGTTTTACTGCTTTGTTTACAGTTTATCGCTTTACTTTATAGATTTATTTACAGCTTTCTGCACTTTACTTTACTGTCGCATATACTGGCATATACTGTACTGGCTGTTCTGGTTTTCCTTGGCGGGATGGGATTATTGTGAGATAAGCCAAATACCCGGCTTGAGTATACACATAGGATTTAGAGTGGGCAATCGTGTGGCTTGCGTGGTTTTGAGCACGTGTAGTTTTCACGAGTCCCAACCCAGATCAGGCTCTCTTGGGATATGTTCTATACTGCCTAGGCAGACCATAGAATGTTCCCACCTGAGCTGCTAACACTGGGAACCGATCATCGAGGACCTAAGTGGAAACAACCCTCTCCAGTGGTGACAGTGGCAAACCACATTTCGTGGCAAACCCATTCGCACCCGAGGGCCCACTAGGAAATCACATAGGATGACCTTTTTCTCTCATAGGAACTCCGTTAAAGCAACTGGTCGTATGACGGTAGTATTGTACCCCTCGGGATGAATGTACTATTGTTTCTCGACTTCAGTGCTTGAAGCCGGGAACTTATGAGGGATGCTTGTTTTTCTGGAATTCAGCTGAGGCCTCCCTGAGTAGTACATAATGCCAAACCGATTCCCTGATTTGGTCATGAGCCATTTTTCGGAAATGGTGAACGTATTATTGCTATTCGGCTTTGAGAGTCCGTGATGTTGACCCGTAGTAGCACACCCGTGAGATTGGGAATGGGTTTACAGGTCTGCAGGAACCTTAAACTTCCAACATACCCGCTTTTTCCAGTATTACTCCATGATATGATCCGGTCCTATATGATACTTGGTTGAGAATTCTGGAACTTCTGCACAGAGATACTAATATCATGATCTTCACCAACACTTGGTTATCTGATCCGCACCAGCGTCGGACCGCTGACCACATGCCAGTTGCATACATGACATCATGGCATTTTAGCATACATGTTCAGTTACTTCTAAGGATCCCATATCTGAATTATGTCGGATTTTCTTCTGCATTAAAACATGGATCAAAACAGATGGACTCCTTGAAAATAACTGAACATGGCATTTGCATACAACCTCGCATTTTTTGACAGGTATTCAGGAACAACTTCTTATCCTGACTTGGTTCCCCTTTCTCAGAATGGCCAATTTGAATCACTATTGTCAAGGTTTAGACATGGAACAACTCCGAGCGGAGGTGACTGAGATAAAGGCCCAACTGGGGCATTTTATAGTGGGCATTCGAGCGTTGTCCCAGGATCAGAAATTGCTGAGGGAAGAATTCAACTTGATGAAGACTCAGATAAAGCTGCTTACAGGAATCATGAATTCTATGTCGAAAAAGGAAAATATTTGTGTGTCTGCTTTTCAAACAGAAGGTCATGCTTCTCCCATCTCTTTGGGATGTCCAATAAATCAGGGTTCTTTAGATGGATTTCCTCTACAGTTCGAATCTCTTCACCAGTAATCGCCACTCGGCAGTCAGGAAGAGCATCAAATAGGAACCAACTCCACATGTGAACTGAATGATCCTACACCAATCGTTACCAAAGAAGTGAGCACTTTCTTTCCTTATTAGGGATCCTCCTCAGCTGCTACGCCTCAGTTTCCAGGAGAAATACTTCAACCGATTTCGTCTATAACTCCTCCATTGCTAGCAACCCGTCATCAACAGGTTCAAAAAAGGGTTATTGATCCGATACCCATGTCTTATGCTGAATTATGTCCACAACTGCTCAAAATGGGATTGATTGAGTGTCACGAGCTAACTCCTCCTTCAGCATGTAGGAATACAAAAGAAGTGGTCAACTTTCCTTCTTCTAGAATCATTGCTCAGGCCAAGTCTTCAAAGGGGTTGCATCAACAATCTTCATTCACTCCTCGACCGAGTATGAGTAAGAAAGTACAGGGATATGTCAGGCGTCCAACGCAATGTCAACAACGAAGTTTTCAATCACGACCACAGGGTCAGCAACAACAGGTACAGAGACCGTTTCAGGAAAGAACAAGAGCGAGGAACCGCAGACTTGATCCTATCCCTTGTCCATATGCTGTATTGCTTCCAGAACTTCTGAAGTTGAACCTAGTTGAGTTCCGTACCATGAGAGCTCCTTCTGCTGATAATCTACCACCAAATTTTGATTCTAATTCCAGGTGCGAATTCCATTCAGGTGCCCAGGGGCACAATATTGAGAAATGTTGGGCTTTTCAGAACAAGGTACAAGACCTAATTGAGTCCAAGGCAATCAATTTTTCTCCTCATCCAAAGGTACTCCAGAATCCGATGCCTAATCACGATGGAATCGGTGTCACGGTTATTCTACCAGATGGTCCATGTTAAGCTGAAGTCTTTGAGTTAATCACCCAGGACGCCAGGGTATTCATGAAGCAAATAAAGCCAGCATTATTCAAATACTCTCAGCGATGGCATTTATATGTTTGCCTTTCTTCATTGTTAATTTTCATCCCTATTGAGGGGAACTACGTCGCTCTGATTCTTCGTCGATTATCAGTCAATGGAGATACGTAGGCAGAAGATCGTCAGGTCTTTCCGAGCAACCTTATGGGGCAACTTTACCCCCCAGCTTCACTTTTTCCTTCAGATGTCTCGTGTCAGAGTCAGAAAAACTAAAAGAAGAAGTATGACTACCATGGATGGATATACGGTTGCAAGTTGAAGATTACAAGTCCGTGAAAGAGATATTGATCGCTGAAAGTATCCAAGACTGACAGGTCCAGACGGAGCCAAAGTCTCCTCAACTATGGCAATATTCAGTTTCTTTACTGCATTTCCATTTGTAGTTTCTTTTATATGCTAAACATTTGTCTACATGTATGAAATTTGTTTACTTTTGAATGTTAGCAATAATAAAACTCACATGTTTTTCTTGAAGTAAATTCATTCGCATTCACTTATAATTTTGCATGTGTACATCGCAATACCAGTTGTCGTGCTTAAATTCTATGAAGGAGAATGACGAAACAAAAAAACGCAAAATCTCTAATTGTGTGCTCTCGAGTAAGGCCCTGTTAACGATGTACAAGCTTTGTTTCAAATCCCTAAACACTGGAGATATAAGGAAGATAGACCCTTGCTAACCCCTTTGAGCCTTGAAGTAGGAGTTTCTTTTCACATAAAAAACCCTCACATGTAACCCAAGGGCAGGGTAGACGTCAGCTAGTCAGACCAAGCGTTCAGACTTTCATAAAGAAGTGTATTTGAAGATCCTTTGCATTCTACTATGCTAATCAAGAGGTCCAAAGACCCGAAACCACAATGGTTATCCAAGTCAAAAGGTCCAAAGATTGAAAACCATAATGGTTATCCTTCGTCGACCAAGGAATGAGGCAGTCACAACCCTCGCGAAGCAATCAAGACAAACAATGTCACGCGACTTGTTCAATATGCAAAAAAGAAAAAGAAAAGAAAAGGCTCGCTAAGTCGAAACTTGAAAACAAGCAACTTAGGCAAAAGTTAGGGCATCCTGCTGGACTCCACAATCAAAGATTCACAAGAATCAGTCCAGGCAAAAGTTAGGGATAAGCAAAATAACGCAAAAGCGAAAGACAGAAAGGATTACACAAGAAAGGTCCTCAAATAAGAACGAAGTCGTGTGACACAGACACGAAAGATAGAGGAGTGACTGACTCTCAACAATAACCTGATTGGTGCTTGAACTAATAGCAGCAATGGTTCCTCAATCAACACGAAACCCTTATGAAAGGTGAATGCTTGTGAAAATTAGCTGAATGTAGGAATGGAGAACATCACGAAGAGTGGGTGGGCACAAATAAACTTTGAGCCTATATCCTTTGTTTCTATAACCGTGAACCAGGCCACGATACAACCCTTAAAAGTCCTAACTGAAACAGGGTTAATTTGAGAGCATACTACCACGAGACCGCGTTCCTGACTCCTATGAGTTATGCTAAAAGACATTTGTTGGTATTGTATGTACATACTCTCATTCAAAATAAGGTCGTATCTTAACCAGTGATTCGCTCACGAAGGTTAGCGATCCATTTTCAAAACTTCAAGATTAACTTGTTTGTTGCATTAGAATTTTCATTCTAAGAATAAACGTTTTGCTTGCATACATTTGTTTGGCATCATAAATGGTTCACATGCGGAAATTCAATCCAGAAGCTTAAGCCTGCCAAGTTGAGAAGTTTAAAACTTCTGAAAGACTGTCACGTCGAGGTGCACTTTTATGAGAAAGCTTCATTGAGCAAGGACTTTCCTAATTAGTCACAGTAAGAGCTAGCCAATCCGGGGCAGTTAAGTCGAGCAATCTCTTCAAACTTTAGTCAAACTGGGGCAATTACCTCGAGATTCAGATCTCTCCAAGAGCGAAGATTAGTCAGTCAGGTGCAAAGCTATTCAAATACTCGTACTGGGGCAGGCCACCCCAATAGTACGAGAGTTCATTCTTTCCTAAAGACAGACGATCGGAAACATTTACCCAAAGTTCAGAGTACCGTGGTCACTTGTCAAGCCAACTATCTCGATACAAACTCATCCGCATTGGCAATGGTTACCTCCCCAACAAGGTTGTTACGCTGGTTCATGCAGTCGTTACGATACCGAAGAGTTTAAAGACACCAAGTCTTTTGTAAAATCCTCTTGAGGCAAAATCCATACGGAAGCAACTGATCCCCAGCACGAGACAACTTGAAATCTTTCCTCCTCAGCAGGACGTGTCTCGGTGTTGTCATCACCAGCTGGCAAGTAGAAGTTATCCTCACTAAAGTCAGCAGCTTTTCCTTCAGATGATTTCCTTGATCTCGTTTCCTCAACGGATCTAAGGCAACTCCTATTCCCCTAGAAGATTTCAGATAAATCATTCTTCTCCCCAACAACTCCATAAGAGTGGATAGTCCCCAATAGTTGAGGTATCCCTTGGCATAGTCCTCAAAGTCCAATTTATTTTTGGCACAAGTTGGTAATTTGGGACAAATGAATTATTCACGCTCTTCTCCAACAGAGATGTTATCCCCACAGGACTTCTTGGGATCGAATACGCGATCAGTGTGTTTCCCCACAGAGTTAGCCGAGACTTTTTACTTCCGCGTCAGGAATTTCTTTTACATTCACACCAGTTCGTTAACAATACTCAAAGACATAACATCCCCAGTGTCATGGGGCAACATGCCATGCGATTCAACATATACAAAAGTCCACCCGTAGTGTGGCAAATCTCTAAAGTCTCCCGTAGTGAGCAAAAGTCCACCCGCAGTGTGACAAATTTCCAAAGTTCCCCGCAGTGGGCAAAAGCCTCCCATAGTGAGCAAAAGTCTCCCACAGCGAGAAAAAGTCCCCCACAGTGGGCAAAAGTCTCCCACAGCGAGCAAAAGTCCCCCACAGTGGGCAAAAGTCTCCCATAGTAAGCAAAAGTCCACCCACAGTGTGGCAATTCTCTAAAGTCTCCCGTAGTGAGCAAAAGTCCACCCGTAGTGTGGCAAATCTCAAAAGTCCCCCGCAGTGGGCAAAAGCCTCCCATAGTGAGCAAAAGTCTCCCGTAGTGAGCAAAAGTCCACCCGCAGTGTGGCAAATTTCCAAAGTCTCCCACAGCGAGCAAAAGTCCCCCACAGTGGGCAAAAGTCTCCCACAGCGAGCAAAAGTCCCCCACAGTGGGCAAAAGTCTCCCACAGTGAGCGAAAGTCCAGCCACAGACTGGCCAAAGTCCATCTTCGTGTGGCAAGAAATCAAAGTCTCCCGCAGTGTGGAAAATCCTTAAAGTCCACCCGCAGTGTGGTAAATTTCCAAAGTCCACCCGCAGTGTGGCAAAATATCGTGAAGTCCAACCGTAGATTGGCAAAAGTCCATCCTCAGGGTGGCAAAGTATCTTAAAATTCTATCGCAAGTTGATCAAAGTCCACCCACAGCGTGGCAAGTCGTTATTCGTCTAACTCCATCCAATAATACACCATTAAGGCATTGTTGCAGCCTATCAAAGTTCACCCGCAGCATGGCAAGTCAATAGTCGTCTGATATCACCCAAAAAGGCATCCCCAGTTTACTATTCTCCCATATCATAATTATATCCAAGCAGAGATCGTTCGGTTGAGTTTATCTCCCTGTTTTTCTGCTACAAAGCGTAAATTTTATGGTTGTTTCTAAGTATTCAATCCCTGCATACTTCAAACGTCTGAAAGCAACTGCTATCATCCATTCAAGTCTACAGTGATTGAATAGGGGCAGCTGTAACACCCCAAAATTTACCCTCTGATTTTTATGTTCCGGTTGGTTAATGCTTCACCTTCATTTACAGTTACCGTTCGACCATTAATACATCTCGCATTCAGGCATAGGATTAAGGTGGCGATTAAGAGTAATGTGAAAACTTTCCTTCAAAATTCGTGGTATTCAAGGGTTTTCGGGAGTGTCAGGTATTATGACTCTTCATCACTGTTGCTTATGCTCCGTGGGGGGTTATATGTGGTTCGAATCATATTTTTAGTTTTCACGGAATAAAGTTTGTTTGACCATTACAAGTAATGCCTCATTAATGTTCATATAATCGCTTTAAAGACACCTTTAAGACATCTCATGTTGGATATGAGTGGGACTTCGAGATAGCATTAGACTTCGGGTCGCTATATTTTAAAACTAATTTGGACTACAATTTATTGTTTCTCAGGTTGGTTGTAACGTATGTGATTAAAACTTATGTCAAGACATTCACCGGTCGCCAAGCCATGTGGATGAAATTTATGTCAAGATATTCACAATTTATTTTCAAAATCAGTTTCATGATGATTAACTTTAAAGAGTTGTTTTAAAGATATTCTCATGTCAATGGCAGTTTGATTTTAAGAAAAAAAAACAAACTAGTTGTTTTGAGTCATTCTTGAAACAGACTGTGGAAAAAGCAACATGTTATGGGCTGCCTGATGTAGTTAGTGGGCCATCTTGTGAATTTGTTCTCAATACATACATGACCATGGGATCCGCAAAAAGAAAATTGGAACTACAATTTGCTCAAGAAAGCCACAAATAATTTGCTAGTATAACAAGTTCATAATAACTAAAATAATAGAATTTTATACAGAAAAAAGAAAGAAAGAAACTTCAATTACATTCAATTAATTCAGTCATTTTATACAAAGATCTGTTACAATTAAGGGACATGCCAAAAAATACAGGAAGATAACTCGTAACAGAAAAAAAGAGCACGGGCCGAGATGTTCCGCATCAATTGCTACCGAAGCTTGATTACTCAATTCTGTAACTGGCTGGTACTGGATACGATCCGTAAATCACACTCACCTGCATATACATCAGAACTTAGCATATATCACAGAAAGGGGATTTCATATTAGAAAGTCAAAAATAGAATGGCAAGAATCAATACTTGAAATATGTTACAAATCCTAATTGAATCAACAAACTCTTAACAAATTTTTTCTCTAGAAACTTCACCTGAGTTTCTTCACATAAGCCCCTCTAAGCTTCTATAAAAGTCTGTCAATCACTCTTCTGCGTTTTTCCTGGAATCATTTTCTCAAACCTCTGCTTCATCCCTTTCCTTTTAAAAAAAAAACAATTCGCCACATAACCATCATACTCTTCAATCTTCTTCCTCATCCATCCCAAACCTTTTTCATTCTTTTTCACCCATTTCTGAATCAACTTCTCTCCAATTCCGCAATTCACCATTACCAAATTTCCACAAACTGTCACGCTTACAATAAGCATTTTCTTCAAAACCATCATCAACCTCCAACTCTTCAACATTCGTCGCTCTTCATCAATCACCCTGCAAACTAGAAGACAAGAGTATCAACAAGAAGTGAAAGAAGAAGGCTTCTGAATAAGAAATCAGCAACAAAATCTCAGATGTAAAAAAAAGAGAAGAACGGAATCGAAATTCCAAGGCTTACCTGAGCGAAACGCCAAGCTGACGAATTAATTGACAACCTCCAATCGTTGTTGTGCCATCTTCACCTTTTAATCTTCATCAAATTTAGTCTGTGTTACCAATCTCCGATATCCAACGCAAGAATTCAGATTTATCATCAATCCTCGGCATCAGAATCGCCAATGCCTTCGACATTCTTGAAACTCCAACAGCACCCTCTTCATCGGATCTTCATCACCTTCTTTAACACCCTGCTTCAATGCCTCCTCTTCAATCACCCTGCAACAAAAGCAAAGCAAGAACCATCAACAACAACCACTTGAGAGTGATCCGAAGAATCACCGACACACCTTCAGGCAGTACATGCGTCAAGAATCATTGATAGAGGATCTTCCTCGAACCGTTCATCATCGCGCACATCATCTTCGTAGCCTTATCATCATCTGCAATTTAAGGCTTCGATCACTCCGCAACACGTCAATAAACCTGCAAAGAAAAGTCAGTAATCAATTATCAGCCACTCGATCTCGTCAACAACTCATTGGTCCTAACGAATTCGTCAAGAACAGTGCATCCTTCATCCGTCTCCAAATTCATTTTTCGATCTTCTTCCCAGCTCACACTCCCTGAAAACGAAAAAATTAAGACTTTACATAGTGAAAACGAAAAATCCAGAAGCCATTCATAAATCAAGAACACACACCATCAACGAATATGCAACATACCGATTAAATTGAAGGATTTGCGAGTCAGGGTTCGAATCCATGAGAAAAAGCCCCAAATCGTGATCATGGAGGTAGACCTTCTATCCTCTTCCTGCGTTGTGTTCGTTTCAATCAATGAAGCTAGCATTTAGGAGGAGGACAAACGCGTCATCATCGCGGCGGTTGTTGACGGTGGTTCAAGAGTGAAAGCGAAGCCGGAGACGAAGGATTCGTGGTGAAGTTATTGCTTCTGGTAATGGTGATGAGGTCACGATAGAGTCGCGACGAGTTGATGAGTGGTGGATTGGAGGTGAGGCTGGGACGCGTCTGAGAACGAACCAGAAGGGTGGTGGCAGCGCTAAGGAGAACCTAGGGTTTCAGAGGTTTCTTAATCCCCTTTCTCGTTCTTCTTTTTCTTTCTTGCTTTTTCTTCTTTGTTATTATATAACGTTAATTGTGAAAGAATTTAACTTAATGAAGGAATATTAGGAGTAAATATATGAATTAAGAGTGATTATTGGAAAGATTACCGGAAATTAATAATGATAATGTCTCATAAAATCAATATATTCCACCGCCCTTAGTGAGGGATAAGTGTTGATTAGGGGGTCCAATCCGGCGGTGACACGTGTCACCGTCCGGTTGGACCATTTTTATTTGACTTCTCCTCTTTTCTCTTTGCGAAATGGGCTTCAGGTTACTCTTAGAACCCCCTAAGTTAGGCCCAGTTGTTTTCTTACTGCATTCACACCCCCTGGTTTATGTGCGAATTGGGTTTACCAATTTGCTATTAACACCCTCAAAACAAGCCCAATTCTCTTTATAGCTAAAAATATTACTTTCTCACCTCCCTTCTTTATTCTTCTATTCTCTTATTTCTATTTTATATATTTCAAATTTAATTCATGAAAAATGTTAAAATGAATGATAAAAATCCCAAAAAAATTATATTAGAGTATTAAGCCAATTTAGAACCATTCCCAATTTTTACTTTCTGAATTTTTGCATTTTTCGTTTTAATTTCCATCATATTATGCATATTCATGATTCATGTCATTCACTAACTATTTGCTTTTTGTGCAAGGTATTTTTACAAGGATTGGCTTATGGACTTGGATATTTTTGTGCCTCAATTATGTTTGTGTGCTTTGTGATGTAATAACTTAGAACTTGTATGCTTTTATAGTTTCTATAATTAGGATAGAAAAGATAAAACAAATCGTTAGAAAACAAAATCTCAAAAATGAAACAAATAAGATACTCGATCCAACGTCGAGTAAATTTTCAAACAAACAAATAAAGTTGCATGTGACTTTAGGATTCCTCGATTACCATCGTTCCACTCCATTCAACCAAAAGAAAGCCTTGCATGTTGCACACCATAAGTCGTGCGTCTTAGCACCACACAATCGACCCACCCGATCCATTGTTTCATCCCATTTACATTTCATACACGTTTTTACCCACCATGACTTAGGAGGACCATATTGTTCACTATTAACTCTTGTACTTGTATTTCTAGTTCTAGTATCTCTTAGGTAGAGTTCAATCTTTCAAACCTCACTAACCATAGGTCACCATTAAACTCCATTGATTTAGGGTAAGTCTAGTTTCCCTTAGAAGTTTTCCTTTTATAACTTGAGTCTCACTTCTCATCTTAAAAAGAAAAATAAAAAACACTTAACAAAGGAAAAGGTGTACAATGCGTCACGAGCCTTAAGCTATACGGGAAATGATTAGTGGAGGTCTCCTTCACTCTTCTAGGATGCTTTACAAACGTTCCATTGGGGGCGATCTTGGAAAGTATTCGCTCCTGTGTCATAGTATTTAGTGTTGTACATACAAAAAACACAAATTCAAAATACTTCTTATAAAAGACAACAAACCAAGAAGTCACGTCTTCTCATCTCATCTCATACTCTTTGCGGACGAACATGACTTGTCTCGACAGTTCAAACAGCGATACGGTAAACACCCTCGAGTCAGAGCCGGTAACACCTGAGCTAGAACTATGGCAATGTCATCCTAAAAATCACAAACAAGTGTAAGCCTTAGTTAGACGAACTACGGCGTCTCTGATCCTCATTTATCCTGATAAGGTACGTAGGCAGTCGGGTAGGGCCCATTCGAGCACAATCTTTATTTTCCCTACATTTTTTCCCCTTTATTCCATTTTTCAATTCCAAATCTTTTCTCATTTCATTTTCATTCCAAATAGCCATTATTTCATTCAAGCAACATATTATTTCCTACCCTTTGAAAACAGACTTATAAGCGTGGATCCCGTCGGGTACGGCAGACGGATTGGGGTGCTAATACCTTCTCAATCCGTAACCGACTCCCGGACCCAGATCTTTGGTTCGCAAGGCCTCGTCCTTTTCCTTCTTCCTTAGGTTTGTGCAACATTACCTTTCCCAATCCTTCGGGATAAAAATGTCTGGCTGGCGACTCTAACTTTTCCGCGCCACTTTCACGTTTGTACTAGGATGAAAATCCCGAGAGCGACACTTACCTTTAAACCTCATACAACCCTTCAAACCTAGGGCTATTGTGTGACTTGTTTGTGTGTGCCACATGTTTGTGATTGAACATAACATCATGACATCATCATGCATCATAAGCATAGCATTTTCAATAACCATTTCAAGGACCAAAGGATTTATCTTTATTCTTTGTTGTAGGTCATGGCTTCTGCTCGTAGGAATACTATCTGAATCAACTTTGTAGGAATACCTCCTAAGCTTAAGGGATTGGTCTCTCAAGTTTCTTAAAACTCCCAGTTCATCAAGAGACATGGTCACCTACTGGATCTAGTCACTTCAGGGTTCAATGAAGACATGATGAGTGTTCTGTTTCAGTTCTTTGACCTTAAACATCATTGCTTCACATTCCCTGACTATCAGCTGGTTCCTACCATGGAGGAGTTCTCCAAGCTTCTGGGTATACCTATTCTTGATCAGAAACCCTTCACAGGCTTGGAAAAAGAGCCTAAACCTGAAGTCGTTGCTGCAGCCCTACATTTGAAGAAATCAGACATTGTCCTAGAAACAAGGAGTGGAGTCAAGGGTATTCTTGCTAAGGTATTGATGGAGAAAGCTCAAGTGTTCCTAAAGGCTATGAGTTATGATTCTTTTGAGGAGATCTTAGCCCTATTAATTTATGGTTTAGTGTTGTTCCCCAATCCAGACCAGTTCATAGACGTATATGCCATCAACATATTTCTGGCTCGCAATCCAGTGCCTACATTGCTAGGAGACATCTTACATTCTCTTCATACCCGTACTACGAAGGCACGAGGAACTCTGATGTGTTGCATACCTTTATTGTCTAGGTGGTTTATTTCTCACCTTCCTCGATCAGTGATGAAGAATGAACAAGGGTTCAGGTGGTCCAAGAGGATTATGTCACTCTCTCATTCAGATATTCATTGGTGCTCTTAATCTATGGAGAATGTTACTATAATTGACCTTTGTGGGGAGTTCCCTAATGTGCCACTCCTTGGCATAAGAGGGGGCATTACCTACAATCCTTCCTTAGCTCTACATCAGTTTGGTTACGCTCGGAGTGATGGTACTCATGACATGCTTATTTAGGGTATTGTATTCGACTACGACAACGATCTTCAAGGTTACCGTTAAAGGTTTATACGAGTATGGGGTAAAGTGAACAAGGTTGACAGCAAGACTCTAGAGCCCAAGTACACTATTCCTATGGAAGCTTATCTCAGATGGGTACGATCACGTGCTCAGACTCTTATGATGCCATATCCTGCCATCCTGCCAGTTACTATGGAGCCTGTTGCTGAAGGAGATACTTCTTATTTCATTCTTCATCCAGACATGCCCACTGACATGGAAGAGTTACAAAGGTCCTGGATCCAGTTGAAGGAGCAAAGAGATACTTTTGAGACTCATTACAAAGCAAGTCAAGAAAGAATCCTGGAGCTAACAAAACAACTTCACAAGGAGCGGAATCTCAACTCATACCTCAACACAAAGAGGAAACGTCCATGGGAGACTTAAAACCCCATCTTTTGTATTCATTTCATTTTTATTGTAAGCCCAAGGGGCAAACAAATTTATTATTAATAAAAGTTTACTTTTTGGTTGTTTAAACAAATTTAAATCATGCGGTCCTTGAAAACATTGCATACGCATTTACATATCATATCACTGCATCACAGGTTTCTTATGTACAGGTATCTTATCTTCTTGTTGTTTATTTCAGCAGAAATGGCTCTTGAACAGACTGTCAAAGATCTCCAGGCACAAAATGCACAATTCCAAGAGCTGGTCCTGAACTTATCCAAGGGACAGGATGAATTGAAGACACTACTGGCTAAGAAGACTAAGAAGACTAAGAAGACTAGAAGATCAGGAGGCCTTATTAATCTGGGAAGAAGGTTCAGAGGTCCTGTCAAGATAAAGGAACAGGTTGAAGATTATGAGTCTGAAGAGTCTGAGAAAGAGGGAGGCAGTCTCCATAATACTATGGGGGATTCTGATTCTGAAGCAAATTATTATCATGATCCTAATGAAGATAAGTTCAAAATGCTGGTGGATAGAATGAATGCTATGGAGTTACAAAAGTCTTCTGGGCTGGATTTTGAAGATCCGAGTTTGATATCTGGAGTGGTTATACCCATTGGTTTCAAGGTTCCTGCTTTTGTAGTATATGATGGTGTCTCATGCCCCAAGCTGCATCTAAGGTCCTATGTCCGGAGGATTCAACCACATACTGCTGACAAAAAATTGTGGATTCATTTCTTCCAAGAGAGCTTGTCTGGAGCTCAATTGGAATGGTACTATCAATTGGAGAGTGCCAATATTCGTGATTGGAATGATCTTGCTGAGGCCTTCTACAGGAAATACCAATACAATGCTGATTTAGCACCTACTCGCATGCAACTCCAAAGCATGTCAATGGGTGCTAAGGAGAATTTCAAGGAGTATGCCCAGAAATGGAGAGACCTGGCTGGCAGAGTTCAACCTCCTCTGACTGACAGGGAGCTAGTGGATATGTTTATGAGTACGCTGAATGGTCCTTTCTATAGTCATCTCATTGGAAGCTCATCATCTGGCTTCACTGAGTTGATAATGACTGGAGAGCGTGTGGAAAGTGGCATAAGAAGTGGCAAGATACAGGTGGGTGCCTCTTCATCAAGTACTGCAAAGAAGCCCCCTAGTGGGAAGAAGGAGTAAAATTATGTTTATGGTCAACCTGGTCGTAATAGGAGTCACTAATCTGTGGGAGCAGTTCACATCTCCAATCCTACTCCTGCAGCACCAGAGCCACCACAGAGCAATCAACAGAAGCCTAGAAGACAGTTCACCAAGATCAACATGTCACTGGCCCAAGCCTTGCAGCACCTGTTGAAAGGGGAACTCATTACTTTGAAGGACCCTCCTCAGAATCCTAATATTACCTCTCCTCGGTACAATCCTAATGCACGATGTGCCTATCATTCTAATTGTCCGGGACATGACAACAACAACTGCTAGATATTGAAAAACAAGATTCAAGATATGATTGATGCTGGAGAGATTGAATTTGACCCTCCTGGGACTCCAAATGTGATTACTGCTCCCATGCCAAATCATGAGAAGACTGTTAATGCCATTGATGAAGTTTCATATATTTCCTTAGTTGCAGATGTGACTACTCCATTATCTGTTATTAAGAAGAAGTTGGTACAAGCTGGGTTCTTTCCAGGTTGTAATGAAGATTGTTTTTATTGTGCTTATAAACCTGATAGCTGCTGGAAGTTGAAGGATGGTATTCAACGCCTCATGGACAATTACACTATATTGTTTGAGAGGACACCTTCTGTGGAAAGTATGGTTGAGCATCTAACTCGAGGTACGAAGGTTGAAGATGTGGACATGGTTGATAAAGTGCCAGTGAGGATTACCTCCAAAGGCCCTGTCAAGATCACTCATAAGGGTCCTACCAAAATTACTGTTGAAGGCCCTGTGAAGACTGTTGCTGAAGCTAGAGTGGCTCCCATGATTATTACCACTCTTGGCCCTATTCCGTATACTTCTGATAAGGCTATACCCTGGAATTACGGTTCCGATGTTTATATCCATGGTGTTAAACAAGAACCTTTAACTGATACCCCTGCTACCAATGATAACCTTGATGTTGATAATATTGCTGGATCTAGTAAGATCACGAGAAGTGGAAGAATTTTCTCTCCTCCGGTTACCTCAAAAAATACTACTACCTCCATTGCTGAGACAAATATTGATGCTCGGGGCAAAGGTCCTGTGGTTGAACCTGTGCAAACTGAGGCACCAACTGCTGAGAATCTTTCTAAGCATATGGAAGAAGTGCTGAAGATCATTCGCAAGAGTGATTATGATATTATTGACGAATTAGGGCATACTCCCTCCAAGATTTCCATGTTATCTTTGTTGTTGTATTCTGAGGCTCATGTTAAAGCCTTGATTAAGTTCTTGAAGACTGCTCATGTACCAAATGAGATTTTTGTGGATCAGTTTGAAAACTGTGTTGCACACCTGACTTATGATAATGGGTTAGGTTTTTCCGATGCTGACTTGACTCCTGCCAAGAGAAATCATAACAGAGCTTTACATATCTCTATTGAGTGTAGGGGCACTACCCTGTCTCATGTGTTGATAGACAATGGTTCTTCACTGAATGTACTTCCCAAAGAGGTTCTAAACAAGCTTAGTCCTGAAGATGTTGTGTTGAGACCAAGTAATATAGTGGTGAGGGCCTTTGATGGTTCAAGATGGGTGGTGCATGGAGAAATAGATCTCCCAATCAAAGTAGGCTCTCAAGTTTTCAATTCAACCTTCTATGTAATGGATATCCGTCATGCGTACTCTTGTTTGCTCGGACGTCCCTGGATCCACGGGGCAGGTGTTGTGACCTCCACTCTACATCAGAAGTTGAGATACCCAGTGAAGGGAAAGGTTGTCACTGTTTATGGAGAGGAAGAATATATGATCAGTCATGTGAATACGTTTAAGTATGTTGAAGTTGAAGGGGAATATGTTGAGACTCCTTGCCAGACATTTGAAGTAGTTCGTTGGGTTGTTCCTGCTGCTGAAGCTCCTCCTGTTGTCAAAAAGGTTCCTGTGGTTACCAGAGTACCTCCTACAATGGCCTCCCTCAAAGATGCCAGAACTGTGGTTGAAGAAGGTGGTTGTACTATTTGGGATCAGCTTCCTGACATTCCTTACAAGTCTGACAAATTTGGTTTGGGTTTCACTACAGAGTCCCAGAAGGCTGTTCGTCGTGCTCGTGTTGTTCGTATAACCAATCAAGGGATCATGAAAGATCAAATTAATGTTGTGGGTGACTATAATGAAGACTACAACCTGGATGACTGGATCTTTCCTACTGTGGGTGATGGGCTCAACAATTGGAAGGCTGAAGACGTTATTCTTATCTCCTTTAGTCAGGAGTAAATACTATTACTGTGTTGTTATTTTTTAAGTTTGTAATTTTTGAACAATTAAACTCTTAAGCCTTGTGCCTTACCCGGGGCACAATGGTATGCTTGTTTCGGGATGTCATTTCATTTGTATACTTCATTCAATAAAAATCAGTGGATGTTTCGTTTTCGTAAATATTGTGTTCATTGTCTTTCTTTTATTTTATTCTTCTTTTATCAGCTATGTGTTCTTACACACACCCACATCACTAAAATGAAGATCCTCATCCACTCTGGATCCTGTTGATAACAGTTCTACTATTGCCAATTATAATTTCGAGAATCCGATCTATCAAGCTGAAGATGGAAAGGAGGAAGATTGTGAAGTACCTGTAGAGCTTGCTAGGTTATTACAACAAGAGAAAGCTATACAGCCACATGAAGAGCCAATCGAAGTTGTGAATCTAGGAACTGAAGAAAACAGGAAAGAGGTCAAGATAGGGGCTGAATTAAAAGATGGTGTTAAGAGCAGACTAACTCAGATGTTACGTGATTATGTGGAGATCTTTGCTTGGTCCTATGAAGATATGCCAGGGATGGACGCAAACATTATGGTTCACCGTTTACCGGTAAAAGAAGATTGTAGTCCAAATAAGCAGAAGGTTCGTCGCATGCGTCCTGAAATGTCAGAGAAGATTAAGACAAAGGTGATGAAACAGTTTGGTGCAGGGTTCTTAGCTGTGACTTCTTATCCTCAATGGGTTGCAAATGTGGTGCCGGTACCTAAGAAAGATGGTAAGGTACGTATGTGTGTAGATTACAGGGATTTGAATAAGGCCAGCCCTAAAGATTACTTTCCACTTCCTCATATTGATGTTCTGGTAGACAACACTGCTCAGTATAAAGTATTCTCTTTCATGGATGGTTTCTCTGGTTACAATCAAATCAAGATGGCACCTGAAGATATGGAGAAGACTACATTTGTTACACAATGGGGCACTTTTTGTTATAAAGTGATGCCATTTGGTTTGAAGAATGTCGGGGCAACATATCAGCGTGCTATGGTGGATTTGTTTCACGATATGATTCATCATGAGATAGAGGTATATATGGATGATATGATAGCTAGGTCCCAGAATGAAGAGCAACACCTTGACCATCTGCATAAGTTGTTTGAGAGGTTGAAGAAATACAAGTTGAGATTGAACCCAAACAAGTGTACTTTTGGAGTTAGGTCTGGTAAACTCCTGGGTTTCATTGTCAGTGGAAAAGGTATTGAAGTGTATCCTGCAAAAGTGAAAGCTATACAAGAGATGCCAGCTCCCCGTACTGAGAAGGAAGTTAGAGGTTTCTTGGGACGACTGAATTACATTGCAAGATTTATTTCCCAATTAACTGCTACCTGTGAGCCAATCTTCAAGTTGTTGAAGAAAGATCAGGTAATGAAGTGGAATGATGAGTGCCAGACAGCCTTTGATGAAATCAAGAGATATCTTCTAGAACCTCCTATTTTGATGCCACCAGTTGATGGAAGACCCTTGATTATGTACTTAACAGTATTAGACAACTCAATGGGGTGTGTATTGGGGCAACGTGACGAGTCTGGTCGAAAAGAGCAGGCAATATACTACCTTAGCAAAAATTTTACCGACTGTGAAACAAGATACTCACTGCTCGAGAAAACTTGTTGCGCTTTGGCATGGGTTGCTCGCCGACTAAGACAGTATATGTTGACTCATACTACCTTATTGATTTCAAAGATAGATCCAGTCAAGTACATATTCGAGAAACCTGCTCTCTCCGAACGAATAGCAAGATGGCAAATGATCTTAACAGAATATGATATACAGTACACTACTCAGAAGGCCATTAAGGGTAGTGTGGTAGCTGATCATTTGGCTCATCAAGCAGTGGATGATTACCAGTCAATGAGTTTTAGTTCCCTGATGAAGACATTATGATTATTACCAAAGAACCTGGACAATATGACGGACCTGAACAAGGATCCCGATGGACTATGGTTTTTGATGGAGCTTCTAATGCACTTGGTAATGGTGTTGGTGTTGTGATCATTTCCCCTGAAGGTTGTCATACCCCGATTACTGCAAGACTTTGTTTCTATTGTACGAATAACATGGTTGAGTATGAGGCATGTATCTTGGGTATTAAAGCTGCCATTGATATGAAGATTCAGTTCCTGGAAGTATATGGAGATTCAGCCCTGGTAGTAAGTCAGATCAAAGGAGATTGGGATACCATGCATGATAATCTCATTCCTTACAGAGAGCATGTATTGTATTTGATCCCATATTTTGAAGAGATTACCTTTGGACATATTCCACGAAGAGAAAATCAGTTGGCAGATGCATTAGCCACCATGGCATCTATGTTTGAGATTAGCTGGGATGATGAAGCTCCCAAGATTATTATTGATAGATTTGAAAAGCCTGCATACTGTAATGAGATTGACACTGAAGAAGCAGAAGGGAAGCCTTGGTTCTATGAAGTGAAAAGATATCTTGAAGCTCAGGAGTTCCCTGAAGGGTTATCTGTCAAAGATAAGAAGTTTCTGAGGAGGTTTTCTGCTAAGTTTTTCTTGAGTAATGGAATTTTGTACAAGCGCAATCATGATTCAACTTTGCTTCGTTGTGTGGATAAGAAGGAAGCAACTGAGATTATGGAAGACATGCATGATGGGATCTTTGGCACCCATTCTATTGGTCATTCCATGGAAAAGAAGATATTGAGAGCAGGTTACTATTGGTCTACCATGGAAGCTGACTGCTATCAACATTCCAGAACATGTCACAAGTGTCAAATCTATGCTGACAAAGTACATATACCTCCATCACCATTGAATGTGTTGACTGCTCCTTGGCCTTTTGCCATGTGGGGCATTGATATGATTGGTGAGATCAAACCTACTGCTTCTAATGGGCATCGTTTCATCCTGGTTGCTATTGATTACTTTACAAAGTGGGTAGAGGCATCTTCATTTGCATCTGTTACTAAGAATGTGGTGGCTCGATTCATTAAGAATAATCTCATCTGCAGGTATGGCATCCCTGAAAGGATTATTACTGACAATGGTTATAATATGAACAACACTATGATTACTGATCTCTGCACACAGTTCAAGATTAAGCATCACAACTCTTCTCCGTATCGTCCGAAGATGAATGGAGCAGTAGAAGCTGCTAATAAGAACATTAAGAAGATTCTACAGAAGATGACTGTCACTTACAAGGATTGGCATGAGATGTTACCATTTGCTCTTCATGGTTATCGTACTACAATACGTACTTCAACAGGGGCAACCCCATTCTCCTTAGTCTATGGTATGGAAGTAGTTCTGCCCATTGAAGTTCAGATACCCTCCTTAAGAATCATGAAGGATGCAGGCTTGGATGAAGATGAGTGGATTCAGACTCGACTTGACCAGATAAATTTGATTGATGAGAAAAGGTTAGCAGCTGTGTGTCATGGTCAGATGTACCAGAAACGGATGATCAAGGCTTTCAATAAGAAGGTTAAGCCAAAGGTATATCAGGCTGGTGACTTGGTAATCAAGCGTATCATACTACCACAGGGTGATCCTAGGGGCAAGTTGACTCCTACTTATGAAGGTCCATTTGTGGTTAAAACAGTATTCTCAGGAGGTGCCATGACGCTTACCACTATGGATGGTGAAGATTTTCCACAGCCTGTAAATGCAAACATAGTTAAAAAATACTACGCATAAAGAGAGACCCGCTAGGTTGACTGGCCTAGGAAAAAATAAGGGCATCCCGGCGAACCAAAAGGGTTCGGGCAAAAATTAGGGATATATATAAAAAAAATTTACACCCGTCAAATTGAAAACCTGAAAAGGTGGCTTGGGCAAAAAAGGGTATCCCGGTGGATTGAAAACCTGAAAGGGCAATCCAGGCAAAAGTTAGGGATTAAAGCGTATGACTATGTCTCGTTTGGATCACCCATGTAACTCCAACCATTTGTGCTACTTAAATCAAGCTCGAGCAAATAAAGATCAATCCAACCGTTTCCGTCTCAACAGCAGAAGATGAGATACTTGAAGATAATGGCAATAGTAGAATTGAAACTTAATAGGATTATTTCTCACATAGTTGATTTTCTTTGTAAAATTGTTTTTTACGACAAATTCCTCTTACTAGGATTTCTGTCTCCTTGTACAAACTTGCCTATGTATAGGTCACTTTGTAATATAAATAAAATTTCATCTTTGAATCCAGATTTACTTTTACCCTATTTACATAAGCGAAACGTCCATTGGTTGTGTTTGAATGTATGTATGCTTTTAAATATGATTGATGTTAACCAGAAATGCATAAAATGCAGTAATAGTATTTACTAAGGACGAACGAAGGTAAGAATTCAACGAAGCTTCGCCGGTTCATCCTTACAGGACAACTACAAATCCCCAGTACAACAAATCTATCTTTATAGATGCTTCGAGTTACATCTCCCCTTAAATTTATGTCCATCTCTTTTTATAGAAGTACGACGAACAAAGACGGGAGGTTATAAATATTATACTATCAAACAAGACAGGAACGAGGTCCTCATATTCTTCAGCAACGAATCGGGATTTATTTTCCCTAGCCAGCAGTTGTTATACAAAGATGTCCAGACGCTTCAGGCTGCATGATTCATACATACATCATTTACATCATACCATAACATATCCATAAATGCATAATACATTTACATAGATGCACCATACCATGCATGCATACATATTGCATAAACTAACCCTTTTTCCTTGCAGGATGGTTATATGCAGATAAAACAATATCAACAACTCATAACAGGTCAAAAATGATCTATACATTACTCAAAATGTCCTCGGAGAGTAGGCAAACGATCGGTACAAAGATCCATTCCCTAATCCAGGATATTTTCAGGAGATTCAATCTTGACACTCTTTTTCCTTGGAGAGTAGGCAAACAGTCTGTACGAAGATCCATTCCCTAATCCAGGATGTTTCTAGAAGATTTCATCTATCTGGTCTTGAATAGTAGGCAAACGGTCTATACGAAGATCCATTCCCTAGTTCAAGATATTTTCAGAAGATTTAATCTATTTGCTCTTGAATAGTAGGCAAACGGTCTGTACAAAGATCCATTCCCTAGTTCAAGATATTTTGCAGAAGAATTAATCCTGATATTCTTTTGTCCTTGGAGAGTAGGCAAACGGTCTGCACGAAGATCCATTCCCTAGTCCAGGATGTTTCCAGAAGATTTCATCTATCTGGTCTTGAATAGTAGGAAAACGGTCTGTACAAAGATCCATTCCCTAGTTCAAGATATTTTCAGAAGATTTAATCTATTTGCTCTTGAATAGTAGGCAAACGGTCTGTACAAAGATCCATTCCCTAGTTCAAGATATTTTGCAGAAGAATTAATCCTGATATTCTTTTGTCCTTGGAGAGTAGGAAAACAGTCTGTACAAAGACCCATTCCCTAATCCAAGATATTCCCAGAAGAGATAATCGTCACGAATATTTATTTCTACTGGTTTATTTAACAATTCAAACTATGTTGCATAAACGATTCAGAGACGACCTATACAAAGACCTAGTACCGATATCCAGTATCAACATCAAAATATTATCACCTCCAGATATTATGGATGACATCTATAAGCCCATTCCCAGTTCTTCCAAGTGGCATCTTCAAGCCAAATCAAGCATATACAACTAATCATCAGTGTTACTTTATGCACCGGCGAGTGCAAATTTTGGGCTTTTGTGTTCAATCCCCTTCAACCTTCCAGGTTATGACTGACACATATACCAACCCCTCAGGTTTCAGAATATTGAACAGGGGCAGCTGTTGCACCCCAAAATTTGCCCTCCACAAGACAAGACATTGTGTACTAAGAGGTTCACAAAGTCCACAAGTTTCACAAGACATATCATGAGGTTCACAAGGTTCACAAAGTTCACAATTAGTCAGAAAGTTTGATAATTCCCTCAGACAATGCATCCTCCTAAGCAGTGCATCTTAAACTAGGGTTTTGACTTTCATCAGGCTAAATGGATTTCCAAGACTTCAAGTGAGCTTCATAGCATCCTATATGTGTTCAATAATCCCCATGTCAATTTTCAAGACTTTCCCAAAAGATTTGCTTAGTCAGATGATCAGATAGGTTAAAATCAGTCAAGGCAGTTAAAAAGTCAAACTGGGGTCAACTGTGGTCAAACCAAAGTCAAACTTCATGATTTTTTTGCCAACATCAAGTATATGAAGTAAAATTCATCATTTGATCAAGGGTTGATCATGATTCATCAAGGAGATTTCAGATCATCAAGAATCAGGAGTTTCTAAATTAGGGTTTTCACAGGAAAAGTCAACTGAACTTTGACCAGCCATAACTTTCACATGCTTCATCAAATTTTTTCCATACAAAGCTCATTTTGAAGGAAATTGAATTCTCTACAACTTTGTGTCTCACAAGCCAAGCCCAAAAATGCTTTATTTGGAAGGTATGAGCTAAGACATTATAGGTCCTTTTAAAAGTCAACAACTTCCAAAGAGCATAAATTGAGAATGGTAAAAGATATAGACATGAGACCAAAGAGGTTGGTTAGAGGACTATTTAAGCTTTCCAAAATGTCCAAGAACACCTTCATAGCATTAAAATTTAAGGATTTGTGCCCTTGCAAAGTTGGGAAATTTTTGGGAAATTTATGAAGCAAATAAGGCCTTAAAACCAATTTTTGCTAAATGAGCCCATCTAATTGCCATCCAAACTTTACAAACTCATCAAGCACGACCCAACCCACACATTTTCTGATTTTTTATATTTTATTTGATATTTATTTGAATTTTATTTATTAAAATACAAATTAAATTAAAATAAAATATAAAAATCATATATTTGGAAAAGATTTTGATTCTAGAAGGTCTTAAAACTTCTTTAAACTTGATTGATACAAATATAATGGAGATCATACCAAAATAGCAAGGCTAGATCAAAGAAAATCAAGTTTTAATATCACATCTTTTTCAATCTCCCAAAGTCCAAAAATCCACAAGTTTGTTAAAGTTCTTGACCTAATTTCAGTGTATGGTATATATACAACATAAAACCAAGCACTATTGACGAATTCAGAGCCTCAAGGATAAGTTTTATAATTTCAAAATTCATCAAAAATTTGAAATTCGGATTCTAATATTTTGTGGTTTTTCAGGTGAATTAAGGACACCAATCTCTTCCTTGAACATCACTGATCATGTAGCAATAGTCATATGCATCTCAAACCCTAAGAATTGATCAAACCGAATCAAAGTTCTTGAACTTTTATGAATTTTTCGTTTTCATATCTTTATGCAATATAAATGGTATTTGATTGTTGTTTCATGTTTGTAGTAAGCTAATGATTGTTTCTGTATATTTTAATTGGAGTTTTGACACAGGATTGAAGACTTGCCATGTTAGGGTTCAAAGAAAACCGTGAATTGAGAATTCACCTAATAGCCAATTTTAAACTAAACTAGTGGTAGATTTGGGATCAATGGCCTTCATGTAATCGATCTGGGCAATTAAAATAGGTTTATTGTCTGTGTTTTCCATGTTTTAATGCGCAGGTGCTATAGTGACGACGAAAATCCGTCACTAAAACTTCTAGTGACAGACAAACTGTAGGTATAGCCTAACTGGACGGACGAAGCTAGGAGATGAAGTTTGGCGCATTTCTGAAATTTGAAATTCTTGTTTAAAATATATTTTTTGTTACAGGATACATGACATCAAAACGCTGATGGCCTAGTGGAAGCTGCGTACGCTTGTGATGTACAAAACCTGGGTTCGATCCCCAGGTTAATCTTTTTGCTTAAAAAATTCTTTTATTTTGTAGGTTAATCATAAAAGGATTGATATCCGAATGCTATCACCAGCACGCAACTGGCCTGGTTGCAGCCTTGCTGGTCCAAGGGTTGCAAGGCCTAGGGCGTGGGTTCAATCCCTGCCCCAGGTAAGTTTTATTCTTTTATTTTGTTTTCTTGTTTATTTGTTTTAAGTTAATTCAAATTATATTTTTCATATAAAAGAAAATTATTTTAATAATATATAGATATGTAATTTCATCTCTAATTTATTTTCTAAAAAAATTTAATCCTAGTTTTTTTTATTTAAATTAAAATATGTATATATTATTATTATATATTTTTTTTTTGTAAATAGTCAAATTAATATTGTAATTTAAATTAAACCCTAGTTTTATTTCTAAAATATTTAAACCTAATTTTTTAAAACCCTAATTTTTTTTTAAATCTTTAACCCTAGTTCTTATATAATTTAAATGTTAAAATTAATTAAATTTTCCTAATATCCAATTAAATAATTAATAATGTTTCTTTGTAAATATTTATTCTATGATTTCTTATTATTCTCATTATATTATTTTCTTTCAAAAATTCTTTAAAAATATTTATTTAATTATTTTATATATATATATATATATATATATATATATATATATATATATTATATTAATTTGTATATATCTTTATATTTGTGCTAACATTTTCTTTCTTATTATTATTTTTCTTACTAACCCTTTTTATTATTTATTTATATACTTATTATTTAAATCGTTTCTATATTTATGTAACTGCAAAAGCCTTGTAATAGTCGTAGGGTTATTTTTGTCTTTATTTTATTATTTATAAATGTTTATATTGCCTTGGTTAGTAAAATAGGGAGTGATAATATGTTTGTATTTTAAAATTAATTTAGAATCACTAATTTAATAAGATAAATATATGAACCTATACACGCACACACGTAAGTCGATCTTTGATCGCCATCTCACTTCTTAAGGTTATCCCTCATGCTGCCTAAATAAAAAGGTCAAATAAGGTGTCTAAAAGCAAGGTCCCTTCTCATAAACAAATCATCTAGTCCCTCCAATATTATAAGATCAAGTCCCTTCGATGTTGCCTACGTAAATGATCTTGTCCCTTTCCAATAAAAGATGATAAGTCCCTTCGTATTACTAAGACACCTTACAGTTGCCTAAACACAGATGACCCTTCACATGTCCCTTACAACATCCAAGGTAATGACTACCTATTCCTTAATAATAGGGATAGTCTTACCATTGAAAGAACATATAAGAACAATAAAGACTTAATATAGGGTAGGTTCCTCTTAAGTACTTGCTCACTTTTCTTCAAAATACTTCATTACACTTCACATTTTCAAACAAATTTTCAAAAAAAAGTCTTTATATATATCCATACAAGGATCATTATAAAGTACTTAAGAAAATTTCTAATCACACACTACACTCTTCAAAAACAATTTAAAGTGAGCTAAGTAACTAAGAGCCCATGGATAACCATGGATATAAAGGGTGCTAACACCTTCCCTTTACATAACCTACCCCCCGAACTCAAAAATCTTTTAAGGTTTTTCCTGTTCTTTTATGCCCTTTCCTTTGGATAAAATAAAAGTCGGTGGCGACTCTTGCTATCCGCAATATAACTAAAGTCAGTTCTCCCACCGTGTTACAACGACATGAGACTTTGCCGTGGGTTACTTATGCGCGTTCCATTTCAGAGCGAGGTTAAAGGCATCTACCACGATGAACAAGTCTTAGTATAAGAATGTTCACAAACAATAAACAGAAAACACTTCTTTAAAAGACAGTAAACAAACAACACTCGTCTTTTCCTGCGGGAATTCTTTTCTTACCTTATTCAATCTCAACACGAACTTGCGATGACTTGTCTCATTTGCAAGACGGTAACGCAATCGTACCACACGAGCCTGCAACACCTGAGTATAGACATAAGCAGCTCTAGCTCATAAAAAACACAAATAAATAGTTTACGCCTTAGTTAGGTAAACTACGTCAACTCTGGTCCTCATTTTCCTGATGAGGTACGTAGGCAGCGGGGTAGGGCCCGTTCGAGCACATTCTTCATTTTCCCTACATTTTCCCCCTTTCTTTTCGTTATCTTTTTCATTTCCCTTTCTCATTCCATTCCAGTTAGCAGTTCCTTTGTTCAGCAGCATCTTATTTCTCACCCTTTGAAACAGACAAACAAGCGTGGATCTCGTCGTGTACGGCGGACAGTCTGGGGTGTTAATACCTTCCCAGGTCGTAACCGACTCCCGAACACATATATTTGGTTCGTAGGACCTCTTCCTTTCCTTTTCTCTTAGGTTTGTGTAGCATTACCTTTCCCATTCATTCAAGATAAAAATGCCTGGCTGGCGACTCTAGCTTTTCCGTGTCACTTTCGCGTTTGTACTAGGATGAAAATCCCGGGAGCGACAACTGGCGACTCTGCAGGTGATCGAACCCAGAATCTATGGTTTCCCTTGAGAGTCAATCCTAGCGCCTATTTGGTTTTGTTTCTTTGGGTGTTTATTTGTTTGTTGCTGTGTGCTTTAGTTTAACTTTACTATTTTCATTAACAATTTTACTTTACAACTTTACTTTATAACATTTATTGATTGTTTTCAGTATTTATTTTCTATGCATCATATTATACTAGATTGTCCGGCTGTGCTGGTTTTCATTTTTTTTTTGCGGAATGGGAGTTACTATGAGATAAGCCAAATACCCGGCTTGAGTGCACTCTAGGATTAGCGTGTACACGTTGTACTCGCATGGTTACTTGATGAGTGGCGATGTGTTCCACACCCAGACTACGACTGTCTTGGAAATATCTTGTACGGGGATTTCCTCCACTTCGGGATAGGACCTTGATAGTTATGTGCATCTGGGGACCGATCATTGAGAACCTTTGTGGAAACATCCCTCTCTAGTGATGACAGTGGTAGACCACATTTGTTGGCAAACCCACTCGCATCCGAGGACCCACTGGGAACTCACCTAGGATGGCCTGGTTCTCTCATAGGAATCCAGTTAAGGCAAATTGTTCGTATGACGATAGTATTGTACCCTTCGGGATGAATTTACTATTGTTTCTCGATTAAGTTCTTGAAGCTGGGGACTTATGAGGGATGCTCGTTTCCTTGGACTCAGCTGAGACCTCCATGAGTAGTACATAATGCCAAACCGATTCCCTGATTTGGTCATGAGTCATTTCTCGGAGATGGTGAACGTATTATTGCTGCTCGACTTTGAGAATCCGTGATGTTGACCCGAGTAACACATCCGTGAGATTGGGAGGGGTTTACAGGAACCCTAAACTTCAACATACCCACTTTTCCAGTATTGTTCAGTGTTCTATGGTTCTTTGATTCTGAGATCCGGGATTTCTGTTCAGAGAAATTATTACTGTGATTACCATTGTGACCTTGATATTGTGACTGTTATTATGACTCTCCACAGACACTTGGCTCGTTGTTTAACATCAACACCATCAGTGACTGTTCTATTATGTGATACAGTTCTACATTTATTGGGTTCTCAGTTATGGGGTTCTATACAGAGATGGTGCTGCTATTGTGGTTCTATACAGATAGTTGGTTCACTGCCCAACACCAACATCAGACCATTGATCACATGCCTGTTGCATACATGACATCATAGAATTTCTACATACATGTTCAGTTATTTCCGAGGATCACATATTTGAATCATGTTGTTGGATTTTTCTGTATCAAAACTTGAATCAAAGCAGATAGATTCATGTGAAATAACCGAACATGGAATTTGCATACATCCTTGTATTCATGACAGGTGTTTGAAGACAAATTACTATCTTGACTTGGTTTCTCATCAAAATGGACAACTTGAATCACAACTATCAAGGTATAACTCCGGGCGGAGGTAACCAAACAAAGACCCAGCTGAGGCCATTCAGGGCAGAGGTGCAAGCTTTATTTCAGAACCAGAAACTGCTGAAATAGGAAGTCAACCAGATGAAGACTCAGATGAGTTTGGTTATGGAAATTCTGAATGAAGCTATTTTTATCCCTAGTGAGGGGAATTACATCGCTCTGATTCTCCATTAGTCAATGGAGATACGTAAGTAGGAGATCTTGCCAGATCTTTGTGAGCAACCTTATTTATCAACTTTATTTATCAACCTCTTCCATCCAGATGTCGTTTGTCATCATCCAACCTCAGCTTCCCAATAGATTCCTTGGGGAAGAGCATATGGGTAAAGGCCATAACAACTTGAGAAGAAGTTTGATCATATTCTGATGTCGTACACACAACAGGTTTCCTCATTTACTCAAATTCGAACTGGTTGAGCTAGTTACATCAGGATCATCTTCGACAAAGCTTCCTTTGGGGTTTTAATGCCAAGTATGATTACCATTATGGGAAACCTGGCCTTTTAATTGAAGATTGCAAGTCTTTTAGGGGCAGAGGTAAATACAAGGTTGCGAATTCGATTGTCTCCAATACTATTCTGTTCACACCAGGTAAACGTGGGAATATGGCACTAAAATAGTAATGGAATGAACATCCAGACTGCTGACTGTTGAAAGTCTCCAAGAGCAATAAGTGCAGACAGAGTCAGGCCTCCTCAATAATGGCAACCATGATGTGAAGGCTAGATGCAAGTACCACTCAGGGGCATTTAGGCATACAATTGACAAGTGTGACGTGTTCAAGTACAAGGTGCAAAATTTGATCGACTCAAAGGTCATCATGCCAGAAAGTCTGCCCACATAGTGAATTTTCCTCATCAAATGGACCTCCCAATTTGCAAAGGCATCTTCAGAAGCAATAAGTCCAGATGGAGTCAAGTCTCCTCAATGACGACAATGTTCGACTTCTTTACTGCATTTTCATTTGTAGTTTCTTCTGTTTGTTTAAACATTTGTATGCATGCATAGAATTTATTTGTTTTTGAATGTTAATCATAATAAAATGCACATGTTCTTCTTGAAGTAATCCATTCGTATTCACTCATGATTTTGTGTATGTGCATTGCAATACCAACTGCCGTGCTTAAACTCTTAAGGGAGGATGACAAAATGAAAACGCAACAATCTCTAATTGTGTGCTTTTGAGAAAGACCTTGTTGACGATGTACATGCATTGTTTCAAATCCTAAACACCAGAGATATAAGGGAGATAGGCCCTCGCCAACCCATTTGAGCCTTGAAGTAGGAGTTTCTTTTCGCATGAAAAAAAAACATTGCATTTAACCCAGGGGCAGGGTAGGCGTCAATTAGTTTGACCGAGTGTTCGAATTTCAAAAAGGAGTGTACATCTGAGGATTCATTACCTTTCGTTGTACCAAATTAAGAGGTCCAAAAACCAGAAACCATAATGGTTATACTAATCAAGGGGTCCAAAGACCAGAAACCACCATGGTTATCCCAATCAATAGGTCCAAAGACTGGTAACCACAATGGTTATCCCTCAAACAACCAAGAAGTGAGACATCCACGACCCTTTCAAAGCAATAAAGATAACCAATGTCACACGATTTGTTCAAAAAAAAGGGAAGTGAAAAAAAATGAAAAAAGCCCGCTTAGTCGAAACTTGAAAACAAGCGACTTAGGAAAAAATTAGGGCATCCCGCTGGACTTCACATTCAAAGATTCACAAGAATTAGTCCAGGCAAAAGTTAGGGATAAGCAAAAGACAACAAAAGCGAAAAACGAAAAGGATTACATAAGAAAGATCCTTAAAACAAGAACAAAATCGTGTGGCACAGACACAAAAGACAAAAGAGTGATTGACTCCAAACAACAAACTGATTGGTGCTTGAATCGTGAGTGTCATTGGTTCCTCAACCATCACAAAACCCTTTTTGAGAGGTGAGCACTTGTGGATAGCTAAACATAGGAATGGAGAACATCACGAAGATGGGTGGGCACAAATAAACTTCCAGTCTGTATCCTTTGTTTCTATAACCGTGAACCAGGCCACAATACAACCCTCAAAAGCCCCCACTGAAACAGGGTTATTTTGAGAGCATACTACCACGAGACCACGTTCCTGACTCCTATGAGTTGTGCTGAAAGATCTTTGTTGGTGTTGCATGTGTATGCTTTCTATTATTAAAAAAAAGTTAATGTCCTATCTTAACCAGTGATTCGCTCACAAAGGTTTGCGACATCTTTTACAGTATAACTTCAAGATTAACATGTGTTTTGCATTAGAATTTTCATTCCCAAAATAAACATTTTCTTCTTGCATACATTTGTTTGGCATCATAAAAGTTCACATATGGAACCTCAGTCCAGAAGCTTAATCTTGCCAAAGTTGAGAAGTCTGAAACTTCCAAAGGAGAATCATATCGAGGTGAATTTTTTAAGAAACTCCATTGAGTGGGGACTTTCCCAACAGTCATAGTAAGAGCCAATTAATTTGGGGCAATCATGTCGAGCAATCTCTTCAAAATTCAGCCAAGCTAGGGCAATCACTTAGAGATTCAAATCTCTCAAAGAGCCATTAGTCTGAGGCATGCATTTAAATTTCAGCCAAACTGGGGCAATTACTTCGCGATTCAAATCTCTCCAGGAGTACGTAGTATGGGCGTTTTCTTCAAAACCCAGTCAGTCATATGTGATCACTTCAAGGCTCGTACTAGGGCAGGCCACCCCAAGAGCATGAGAAGTTACTTTCACCCAAAGACGGTTAATCCAAAGCACCTATCCAGAGTTCAAAATACTGGGGCAGAATATCTCACGGTGATATGAGGTTTTTCATGAATCCTCGCTAGGCAAATTCTTTCACAGACTATGCAATCTGGGGCAGTTATTTCGAGATCCAACGAATCTCTCCAAGAGTTTGAAGAAACTGAGGCATTTCTTATGCCATGTTTTCTGTAAAATCCTCTTGACACATTTTCTTCCGATGGACCTTAATCTGAGGCGAGTTGAAAATTGCAAAGAACTATTGTTCACTCATGATTAGTTGGCCACCTATCAACCCAAAGGATAGAAGCAAAGCCATTGTTATCACAATACTTCAAGAGTTATTTCGTCAACATGCTTCATTGATCAGAATTCCTTAGCAAGTCTCATTAGACCATCTCTTCTCCAGTGGAGCGACGAGGAGAAAGTTGCTTCCCGAGAAGAATGGTATCATCACCATCTTATCCCCAACATGAAATTGTATTCTCTCATCCCTAGCATGAGACCTTTCTTACCTCTCATTCTCAACAAGAGACAACCAAAGCTTTTATTTGCAACAAGAGTTATTCTCATTTGATATTATCCATCATCCCCAGTAGAGGTGGAAGTTGAAATCTCCCGCAGCAAGGCAATAGAAAGTTGGTGTCCTCCCTAAGCAGAGACTTCCCTTTAATACATGGGAAATCCCCAACAGTATAAGGAGTTTCTTTCCTCCCCGACAAGTTGCTACCTCAATAGTGCCATATATCTGATTCCCCATCCAAGTCAGAAGGTTTTCACTTCCCCAACAAAGTTAGACGGGTAGCGTACCCAGCAAGAAGACTCCATCTCCAGCAGGGTCTTGGCTCTCTAATCTCAAAGTCCAATTTATTTTTGGCAATGGCGGCAGTTCAGAGCCGGCGTATCATTGTCAATATCCCCCCGCAAAGTTGTTTTCTCCTCACAAGGATTAACCAGATCAATGCAGTGATCATCATTTCTCCCTAGTCAAGCTACCTGGGACACTTGTTATCTCCTCGTCAGGAGATCTCTTTGCATTCGCATATGCATAATCATCATTGCATTTTCATCCTCAAACACGTAGCATTTCCATCATCATGGAGCATTACGCCATAAATCCAAGCATGTGCATGCCAACATGAGCCGATTTTGAGGTATATTACATAAGACCCACAATATCTTTTCAACCTGAAATACTCCCCACAGAGGATACCGGTGTTATTTTCCAAGCATCCTTGTTTATCCAGGTCAATGTCTGTCACCACCTTCGAGTTCCCTTTTGTAAAATGGTCTCGTTTTTAAGCCCTGTTTGGTACAACAGGCCCCTATTCCGCATCTTGTTTTGTACAACAGTCGCATCACAGGCTCTTGTTTTGTACAACGATCTTGTTTGCATGGGCTCTCGTTTATGTACAATGATCCCATTCCATCATCGAGTTTCGTTTTGTACAATAGTCTCGTTTTTAAGCCCTATTTGGTACAACAGGCCCCCATTCCGCGTCTTGTTTTGTACAACAGTCGCGTCGCAGGCTCTCGTTTTGTACAATGATCCTATTTGCCTAGGCTGTCGTTTATGTACAACGATCCCATTCCATCATCGAGTTCCGTTTTGTACAATGGTCTCGTTTTTAAGCCCTGTTTGGTACAATAGGCCCCTATTCCGCGTCTTGTTTTGTACAACAGTCGCGTCGCAGGCTCTTATTTTGTACAACGATCTTGTTTGCCTGGGTTCTCGTTTATGTACAACGATCATATTCCATCATCGAGTTCTGTTTATACAATGGTCTCGTAAGCCCTGTTTGGTACAACAGGCCCCCATTCCGCGTCTTATTTTGTACAACAGTCGCGTCACAGGTTTTCGTTTTGTACAATGGTCCAGTTTGCATGGGCTCTCGTTTATGTACAACGACCCCATTCCATCATCGAGTTCCGTTTTGTACAATGGTCTCATTTTTAAGCCCTGTTTAGTACAACAGGCCCCAATTCCGCGTCTTGTTTTGTACAACAGTCGCATCGCAGGTTCTCGTTTTATACAACGGTCCTGTTTGTCTGGGCTCTCGTTTATTTGTTCTATTTCCATTACCTTATCAGAGTTCAAAAAAAAAGAGGAGAAAGGAAAAAAACAATATAAAATAAAAGCAGATGACATTTTCCTCATCCATAGAGTTCAAATTTTTGTTTTATTCGAGTATTCAATCACTCCATACTTTGAATGTCTAAAAGCCATTACAATTTTTGGTTATCGACTGAGGCCGGTATACCATTGCGTCTCCATTTGAGGATGGTTTCGTGTTAGATCCGAGGATCTTTTGAGAATTGTCATATGAGGATGGCATTCTTTTCTTCAAGTCCTTCTGAGGTTGGTCTTTTTGTTTTGGCTATCATTCAAGGATGGTAGACCATTTTGAGCTTATTGATCGAGGTCAGTTTATCTCTTTTGCAAAGTATGTCTGAGGTCAGTCTTTGTGTTTTTGGTTATCGACTGAGGCCAATATACCATTGTGTCTCCATTCGAGGATGGTTTCGTGTTAGATCCGAGGATCTTTTGAGAATTGTCATTTGAGGATGGCATTATTTTCTTCAAGTCCTTATGAGGTTGGTCTTGTTGTTTTGGCTATCATTCAAGGATGGTAGACCATTTTGAGCTTATTGGTCGATGTTAGTTTGTCTCTTTTGCAAAGTCCATCTGAGGTCAGTCTTTGTGTTTTTGGTTATAGACTGAGGCCGATATACCATTGCGTCTCCATTCGAGGATGGTTTCATGTTAGATCCGAGGATCTTTTGTGAGTTGTCATTCGAGGATGGCATTCTCTTCTTCAAGTCCTTCTGAGGTTGGTCTTATTTGTTTTGGCTATCATTCAAGGATGGTAGACCATTTTGAGCTTATTGATTGACTTCAATTTGTCTCTTTTGCAAAGTCTGTATGAGGTCATTCTTTATGTTTCTGGTTATCGACTGAGGCCGGTATACCATTGGTTTCCACTCGAGGATGTTTTCATGTTAGAATCCGAAGATCATATTTTGAGTTGTCATCCAAGAATGACATTCTTCCCACATAGTGCAAATTTCCAGGTTTTATTCGAGTATTCAGTCACTTCATACCTTGAATGTCTAAATGTCGTTGCTATTATTCACTCAGGTCTGCAGATGATTGAATATGGGCAGTTGTAATACCTCAAAATTTGACCTCATATTTATTACCACTGACTAAGCTCCTAAGGCATGGGATCAAGTATTCTTTGGTGACTTGAATTTTCCTATTCTAAGGCGATTCATCTGGCTATTACACTCGAGATTGAGACAGAGGTTGAGCTCACATTATCATGGGAACATTCTCATGCTGAAGTTCATTAAGTGCCTGAGTTATCTTCTTCAAGATTTCTCAGGAATGTTAGATGTTTAGGGTTTTAGTCATGTTAATAGCCCAAGTTATTGGCCTCATCGGGGAGCACTCAATACAAGTTGTTCAAGGGCTCCTATCTCTGGTATGGATTTGTTAATGTTAATCAATGGAGAATGAGTTTCAGCATATCATGATATTCATGATACAGGAAATCCAATGGTGGACTCATAAGATAATCAGGTCATTATGGTTCTTTCGATTGCTCATTGTTTGTGGTACAAGTTAATAAGGTTCAAGATTGAAGTTTACCGAAGTTTGGGGATTCATTAAGAATAAGTTTGATTTGGGTTGGAAGATTGTGGTAACCTATTAAGATTGATTGTGTAAGCCATTTGGAATCCAAGACACATGTCCATGTTTACCATCATTATTTTCTCTAACCATTTTTGCCATAATCCATAAAACCACATTTCAAATCTTTCTTTTCTTATTACCATTAAAATCACCATTTATGGCCCCTAACCTTTCTTTTGTTCATGTTAAAACCATAACAAAGTAGAAATAAAAAGGAACCAATTTTTTAAGAGAGAAAAGTTACAGTTACATATACAAACTGCATAATTGATAACAAAAGGAATTGAATTTCAGTTATAGGGTCTAGGAAGAAATTCAGTCACTCTTGAAGAAAACTCTAACAGAAGAATTGAAGAAATTGAGTTACACAAAAAATTCGATAATCCAGAATACTCAGTTACATGGTTCTCTAACAGAAACTCAGAAAATGCTAACTGGTATAACAGAATTCTGCAGCAAAAAATTATAAAGAGGGGGCAGCAGAATTTTCCAAAAAATGAGAGAGAAAAAGGCCCTTATACAAAAACAGTTGGAGATCCTAACTGATATAGCATAAAAAATCAGTGACAAAGACTTCTCTTGATCCATTTTTTCAATCACCTTAAAATACTCTCCACCTTCATGAATCTTCAACAAAAAAACCTTCCATAGCTTGAACCTTCTCCAAAAATCTTCATCAGCATCAATTAACCTTCACCTTCATCAACTCGGTTTCTCCAAAATCCATGGCATAACAAACCTTTTTCTTCATCAATCGCATATCAAAAACCCTTCACCATAACACAACAGTGACTCTTCTTCATCACGATCTTAAAATTCAGTTTCACCGTCAATGAGCTTCTTGAATCAACTTCATCATTATCAACAATTGCACCTGCACAACAACAAGAACGCGAGAACTCAAATCAACAAACTCAGATTCGTCGCAATAAGAAGAAGAAGAACAAGTTTCGTGAAAATCTCCGAATTCAGAATTCAGAATTCAGAATTCATAATTGAACGGAAAAAAAAATGGATAGAAAGCGATTTCTTACCATGGCATCTTCGTCAATCTTTGTGGACTCCTCTTCAATCCTTCACAAACTTCTCAACAAAAAATTCATCAATCTGAAAATCGATCTCTCTACAACCTGGATTCTCCATGTTCAGTTAACAAACTTCATCAATCTTCCAATAATCTTCTACGGATTCCACCATCATCTTCAATCACTCTTCCTCCTTCAAAAGGCTTCATCGACATTCTTCATCTCTTTCGACTTCAACTATGAGCAATCTTAACCTCCATTTTTCAGAAGCTTCATCACCAATTCTTCCACCACCTTCAATCAATCATCAAATTTCAACTCTTAAATATTCACCAAACTACGACAATGTCAAATCAATTCTTCAACTCTTCATCAAAAACTTCAAGAATACCTTCAATTTGTCTTCATCATTCATCATGTAAAACCTAAAAAATCAAGATTCACAGATCAACATAACTCGCGAATTCGATCCAACAATGCTTCAGCAAGAACGAATCGACGATTTCTCCGCATCCAATCCGCGAGAGACGAATATCGATAACAACACTCAGAACACAGGGCAAAGGAGGAGAAGAAAGTCAGTAGTTCTCGTACTTGAACATCTCTACACGTAGTTTCCATTGTGAAGGATTGAAGCCCTAGCCCGAGGGGCCTTGATTCTTTCTCTTCTTTGTTAATTCGTGATCGGAAGCTTAGGGAGAAAATCAAGATGAGTTTTCTGATGTAAAGGTTTGTAAGTTTTTGTTCTTGGTCGCCGAGGCGGTAAGATCGGTGTGGCGGTTCTGCAGGTGAGGATAAGAAGTCGTGAGATTGACGGTAGAGGTCGTTGATTAGAAGAATGGCTGAGAGAAGAACGACGACACAATCTTTTTTTTTCCGGCTCGATCATTGTAGAAGGAGACATCTGATGAAGGCGATTTGTCCTGGCTATTTACTCCGACAATTTGTACGGCGAGGTTTTTGTGTCATTTCTTTTGAGAAGACGACGGTGTCAAAGCAGGGAAGCAAATGGCTATGTTGTTATGAAGGAGATTAGGGTTTCATTACCCCTTTGCTTGACGAATTTTAGTTTATTTGGTAGAGATTTCGGTTTGGGCCTCCATCTTCCATAGAAGTCCTATTAGCACCTCATTAATTTACTCATTGCATATCTCACTGTGCCTATTGTCGTACCCTAAATTTTGACCGGTACTCAGGTCACCCTCAATAAACTAGAAAAGTCAAAGGGAGACACTCTTTGGTTTTTAGTACATTTTAAAGTGTGGGATTTTAGTGTAGGGACTTAATTTATTTTTGGAAGTTATGATACTTATATTAATAGAAGCATACTATAAAAAAAAAGTTGTATAAATTTCATTTGTGAGGAGGTATAAAATTAGAATTAGGTTTTTCGTTACTATATTATTCTTTAGATGTAATTTCAAATAAATACAATGGTCCATTTGGTAGAGAAATAGGTGTAAGGGTCGTAAAGGAGAGTGCATGAGTTCAAATCCAATTTCCCAAAATTTTAGAAATTTATTTCTTGTTTTTTGACAACAAATTGTAGGATCAGAATGCGCCTAAGAGGGGGGGGGGAATTAGGTGTATATAATTTTTCTCGATTCTTTTTCTTTGATGGATAGAATTTTCTTGTAAGTTTGTATGAAAGGAAAACAGTAAGGCAGAAAGTAAAAGTGACACAGAGAGTTATCCTGGTTCCCTTCACAGTCCGAAGGTACATCCAGTCTCCTTTCAAATTGAAAGAGATTTCCACTAGTTTTTAGAAAAAGTACAACCTATCACACCTTCAATGGTGAGGCCTACTTTCTAACAAACTAACATACAAGTGTGCAAGAACAATCCTCTTGCCACACTTACCCTTATGTCCAAACAATCCTTGGAACACAAGTCACAAATAGAAATACCTTTTGTTCTGACCCGGCCCAATTCTTCCCATTGGGCCAAAAAGACTGATCCAATGACCCTGCTCGACGTCGAGTGCAATCATGAAAAGTGGTCCTCAGTCGACCACCAATAATCCGGTCACAATAAGACCCTCTAACGGCTAGTATTGACCGTTTCCTATCTTCACGGAGCCCTCAATCCGCGCCTCACTAAACGAACCAATAATCTTCCAGCTGGTCCCTTATATAAACCCTCTCATTTGAGAGGGTCAGGTATTCAATTCTCTAACCCTGATACTTGTACTTGCTCACTCTTGCTCGGTTACTTACTTTAGCATCGGAGTGCCTTGCAGGTACAACCCCTTTTTCTCCTCAACGACCATATCCGTCCGATATCGAGACCAGCCGCATCGGATCCTGATCTCCAGGTACGATCAGGTGGCGCCGTCTGTGGGAAACTGATTTCCCCGTTCTTCTTTCAAGATCCTCAAAGAACCAAAGTTTTAACAAGATCCATGGCTGCTCGGGACAACCAGGAAAATCGATCGAATGATGGTATGATTCTCACACAACATGAGAGCAACGTCCAACCTCCTCTACATGACGAAATGGTGCAAGACCGTCCAAAAGGGAAGACGACATCACCTTCACCCGAACGCGACCAACCTTTTGAAAGTCGCCCAGAAACCCTTTTTCCTTCAACTCCTTCAGGGTCAGATTTCGCCGCATTGGCCGAAATCCTAAATCAAACGAACTTGCTGCTCCTCACTCATGGCGAAAAGATCGCCCGACTTGAAGATAATTCTCGTCGACCTCATTCTCCCGAGAGACTCCAAAGGGAGCATTCTCCGTCTCCTACAAAGAAGAAGAGGAGAGGGCACACTGACGAATCAACAGACAACAAACGTTTTCGTCAATCTCCCCCACGACCCTCTCCTAAAAGAAAATCAAGAAGGAGCAGGTCAAGATCCGCCTCCCCTCGAAGAACAAAGAAGCATGATCACAGATCCTCATCGCTTATTTCTAGTGACGACGAGGACGCTCGGGGTCCCCTATCATCTGAGATTATGGCGGCCAAGCTCCCAAGAGGCTTGGAGAAACCCCCTCCGTTAGGCTCGTACGATGGGACCACCGACCCAGACGAGCACATCGAGAACATCGATGCCTTGCTCGATTATCGAGGCGTACAAGGGGCAATTAAATGTCGACTCTTTCCCACGACGCTGAGGAAAGGGGCAATGACATGGTATAAAAGCCTTGAGGCTGAATCCATCACATCGTGGAAACAACTTGGTCGCACGTTCTCCAGGCACTTTACCGCATCCAGACGACACCCTAAGACAGAAGCTTCGCTCGAAGCAATAATCCAGGGGAGGGACGAGCCTTTACGAACTTACATCGAAAGGTTCAATAAAGAGGTGGTCCAAGTATCCACGACCGACGACATGAAAAAATACTTGCTGGAACGAGGGCTGCGTCCCTCGACCGATTTCCATCGGGCGGTCGGCATTGAAACCCCGGCCACCCTCGACGCGTTCTTGCTAAAAGCCCAAGCTTACATCCAATATGAAGAGAAGCAGGCGGCCAAGTCAGTAAGAGACGCTCGACGCCGTGAAGACACCAAACCACACCGAGTTGATGAACCCTCGACATCTCGTCGGGGAGGAGACAAAAGAAAGGATGATCGCTCCCGTGAACCGCGGGAGCACCGAGGACCTATTGGTCGGTTCCACGAATACACGCCTCTCCTAGCCTCCAGGGAGAAAATTTTGTCCGAGTGCACCAATTCGGAATTCAAACAGGCAGGAGTACGCTTTCCAAGGCAACAACCTAGCAAGCCCGGCACGGATAAAACAAAATACTGCAGATTCCACAAGAGTCACGGGCACAACACGGAGGATTGCATCCACCTCAAGGACGCGATCGAAATCCTCATCAAAGACGGGCACCTGAAGCAGTTCACCAAGTCCAGGGACAACCCTCGACAGGATACACAAGAGACCCAGAAAGTCGAGGAAGCCGTACCCATCCCTGCAGATGCTAACATGCAGGTCGCCCTGAGCATTTATCGCCCGGAGGATTTCTTTCTACCAGATCACACCAAGAGTCCGGGGTACCTCTCCTCCCATAGTCCATGGTAAGCTTTTCCTTCGGAAATGGTCATATCAGGAGAAGGCTTCAACAAAATCACGGTCGGTTCCGTGAAAAGAAAATTCGACCAGTTAATCGCCAAGGGGCCCGCGCAAAACGCCACCCTGGATCCACCGAGGGAGGGTTCCATACCCCTCGCATTCTATCGGGAAGAACTCCTAGGAGGAGCACCTAATGCTAGCATCCCTTTACTCATCCGAGCGCGCATGGCGAACTTCGACGTAAGGAGGATATTAGTGGACCAAGGTAGTTCATTCGACATCATGTACTCCCAAATGTTTTCAACACTTCAACTGAACGAAACACATCTAACTCCATACGTCGGATCGGACCTGCAAGGCTTCAACGGAGCAGTATCCCGACCATGGGGCTATGTCGACCTATTTGTCACTTTCGGGGCGGGCGAGACAGCCAGGACAGTTAGGGTCCAGTTCCTAGTTGTGGATTGCCCGTCGCTGTACCAATGCATACTAGGACGACCAACTTTGGCCGAGTTAATCGTTGTGCCGTCCACCGTCCACCTGAAGATGAAGTACTACACTACTTCAGGTAGATTCGCCACACTGCACGGAGACGTCGACGCTTCTCGCAGATGTTTTGAAGCAGCATCAAAAGGCCTCAGCTTGATATCATACCAACCAAGTCCCCCGACATTGGATTCGCCGGATGTGCCCAAGGCTTTCCCTCAGGTAGATTCGATCGACCTAGACTGCAGGTTTTCAGATAGTAGCGAGAGCGTCCAGAGACCAGCAGAATCCTTATCCCGACCAATACCAGACGGAGATTTCGAACTAATCCCTTTGGGGGAGGACCTAGCCCGGTGTGTTAAAATCGGGGCACATATGCCCGAATTAGTGAAGCGACAATTGGAAGCTTGCCTCAGAGGGAACACAGACTTATTTGCCTGGAGCGCCGCAGAAATGCCAGGGCTCGACCCCGAAACAGCTTGTCACCACCTCTCTATCGACCCAACACATAAAGTGGTCGCTCAACGCAGAAGAAAGCAATCGACCGAGAAGACCGAAGCTGCCTAATCTGCTGTTAAAGACCTCCTAGAGGCTAAATTTGTAACCGAGGCCAGGTATACGACCTGGCTCTCAAATGTTGTACTTGTGAAAAAATCTAGTGGAAAATGGAGGATGTGCGTTGATTATACCGATCTCAATCGGGCATGCCCGAAAGATGCATACCCTTTACCTAACATCGATAAGTTGGTCGACAATTCGTCCGGATACAAGTTATTGTCCTTCATGGACGCATATTCGGGGTACAATCAAATACCCATGGCCGTGTCTGACAAAAAATACACGGCCTTCATGACCGAATCGGGCAATTACTTTTACAACGTTATGCCCTTCGGTCTAAAAAACGCGGGAGCAACATATCAGCGCATGATGAATAAGGTTTTCCGAGCCGAAATCGGAGACATGCTCGAAGTATACATGGACGACATGATCGTCAAATCTCAACAAGAAACGGACCACGCGTCCCATTTGCGAAAAGTGTTCGACCAGGCACGAAAGTGAAAAATGCGCTTCAACCCTGAAAAATGCACCTTTGGTGTCCGAGCGGGAAAATTCCTCGGATTCTATCTGACTGAACGGGGAATCGAGGCAAACCCCGACAGGTGTCGAGCGTTCGCGGAGTTCCCAACTCCCACTTCCAAAAAATCCATACAATCACTAAACGGGGTCATTACCTCCCTCGCTCGATTCGTAGCAAAATCAGCTCAACACGCTCTCCCCTTTTACAAACTCCTCCGTAAAGAGGCAACTTTCGAGTGGACAGCGGAGTGCAAGCTAGCACTATCCCACCTGAAAAAGGCACTAAGTGAACCTCCAGTCTTATCCATACCAGAAGAGGGAGAGACACTGTATCTCTACCTTGCGGTCGCGAACGAAGCAGTAAGCGCGGCCCTCGTGCGCGATCTACCCGAAGGACAAAAACCTGTATATTTCACGAGCAAAGCACTTCACGGCCCAGAAATTCGATACCTTCAGATAGAAAAGGTCGCTTTGGCCCTCCTTCTCGCAGCTAGAAGGCTATGCCATTACTTTCTGGCTCACACCATCATCGTAAGGACCGATCAACCCATAAGACAGTTGCTCGGTCGACCGGACATGACCGGACGAATGTTAAAATGGTCACTAGAACTATCTGAGTTCGATATCAAGTTTGAAGGAAGACAGGCTCTCAAAGCTCAAGCGCTGGCCGACTTCGTGGCTGAACTCACATTCACCGAGCAAGACCCGAAAGTTTCGTCCAGGTGGGTTATTTTCGTGGACGGTGCATCTGGCCCGACGGGCAGCAGAGCCGAAATCATTTTGGAAAACGAAGAAGGGAACGTCATCGAAGTGTCCCTGACTTTATCTTTCCCCACTTCTAACAACCAAGCAGATTATGAAGCCTTCCTGGCGGGCATACGGCTCGCGACCGATCTGGAAGCAGAAGAGATCACGATCTGCACGGATTCCCAATTGGTTGCAAGCCAAGTCCGGGGGGATTTCCAGGCCAAAAATGATAACATGGCCGAATATTTGGCCCTCGTTAAAGGCGAAATAAAACGGTTCAAGAGTGTGGAAGTCAAACACGTCCCACGGGAAAACAATACCCGCGCAGATATCCTGTCCAAATTGGCAAGCACTAAAAAGAAAGGAAGCAACAAATCCGTCGTACAAAAATTGCTTTCCCGACCAAGTATCGAACATTCATCAACCCGCATACACATTAACGTCGTGGGCGACACGGGCTGCTGGATAACCCCAGTGTTCAACTATCTAACCAAAGGAGAGTTACCAACCGACCCAAAAGAAGCCAGTACTATACGACGAAAGACGTGCTCGTACTCTTTAGTAGGTGGATGCATGTATCGTCGAGGATTCTCTACACCCCTCCTTAGATGTGTAGAGGAGGAAAACATTCCACACGTACTAAGGGAAGTCCACGAAGGAATCAATGCACAGCATCCTGGCGGACGTTCATTGGCTCGAAAAATCCTAAGGGCAGGATACTACTGGCCCACCCTCCAGCACGATGCAAAGGAGCATGTGAAGAGGTGCGACAAATGCCAACGACATGGAGACGTGCACGCAGCGCCTCCTTCCGAGCTAAAATCGTTATCATCGCCCTGGCTGTTCGCGTGGTGGGGAATGGATATTTTAGGACCATTCGTCGTTGGGTCTGGTAAGAATAAATACTTAATTGTAGGCGTCGACTATTTCACCAAATGGATAGAAGCTGAAGCCCTGGCCAAAATCACTGTGCTCAATATACTTCGGTTCTTCAAAAGAAACATCCTCGCCCGATTCGGGGTACCCCTCGCCATCGTGACCGAAAACGGGACTCAATTCACAGATAAACACTTCAAAGAATTCGTTGCATCAATGGGGACGAAACAACACTTCGCTTCGGTCGAGCATCCTCAAACTAACGGGCAAGCAGAGGCCGCGAACAGGGTAATCCTAAGAGGTTTGAAACGAAGGTTGGACGAGCATAAGAAACACTGGGTCGAGGAGTTACATAGCGTGTTGTGGGCATATAGGACCACACCCCACTCAACGACCGGAGAATCACCATTTCGGCTAGCATATGGGACCGAAGCGGTAATCCCGATAGAAATGCACGTCCGATCGAGGCGCACGGAATTCCCCATGGAACAAGATACCAACGCTGAAGCTATAAGAGACGAGCTCGACATGGTCGAAGAAATTCGGTCAGAGGCCGTTCTTCGAGAAACTATTCTCAAACAAAAGATAGCTGCTCGGTATGATTCTAAGGTCATAAGGCGAACGTTCGAGGTAGGCAGCCTTGTCCTTAGAAGAAACCACAGAGATCCCCGCGAGGGAAAACTAACGCCCAACTGGGAAGGCCTGTATCGCGTTCGAGCTAAAACCGAGAACGGTGCTTATTATTTAGAAAACCTACACGGGGAAGAACTCGCTCGGCCTTGGAACGCCGAGAAACTCAAACAATACTATAGTTAAATCAGTAACCTTACTCAAATCCCAAGTGAGGAGAAAGGAAGACTAACGAAAAACTGCGTGCCTAGGTACGAGCACGACAGCCCAAATATAACAAAATCAAGCAAGATCTCTTCTCGAGCAAAAGAGAAGCTTGTTGCACGAACGGATACTCAAACGAGTCCGATGTCGCCTAAGTACCACGACCAGGTAGAACCCCAGCTCGCGATGGGACGTTCACGCCATAGAGCCCGAGCCATTATCTTGGTTCGAGCACCGATCGGGAGTTGGACTCTCCAATACTGATTGGTCCCCCTAACCAACAGATCATCCACACTTCCCCGTATCTATTCAATTACTTCTAATTAATGCAAAGACGCACGTTAAACACTTAGTAAAAATAACAACTAAACTATGTCCTCCGACAGACGCATTATTACGAGCAAACAAAATATATAACCGACCACCAAGGTCAAACACATGACATTTAAAAAGAAATGCGACACCAAAGGGCCGACTTGTTCGGAGTTACAAATAAAGGGGGCCACGCCCCCCAAACAGAATACATTTTAAATTACAAAGGCACGCTGGCCATAAGTTAATTGTCCTCGCCTCCCGGGCGGCCTTCATCTGCACGGGCTTCCTCCTAGCCCAGCGGCTCTTCTGGTTGGTCAGGCTGAGCAATCAACCCCGGCTGAGAGTCTTCCACCACCAAATCGGAGGGGACTACTATTCGGCCATCCACCACCTTGTAAAGATAATTCATGCGACCAACATCCAAGGCTAGGTCAGGGTGGAGAGCTTTCACCTGGTCCACCGCATTCAGGAAGCTGAACTCAGTTGATGCGTTCAGATCTTCCATATCTTGGTCGATCCGAGCAAGAAACTGAGCCCTCGTTACCAGATTCTTGGTATCCTCGTCCTCGTCCTCTTTGGGGCAAAAGGCGTCCTTCAGTTTTTTGTTTTGCTCAAGCACCCTCTTCTTGTCAACCTCCAGTTTGGCAATGACCGCAGCTCGTTCGGTCGACTCTTTGGTAACAGTTTTAAGCTCCTCGGTGGCCGCCGTCAGCTTAGCCTCAGAAGCAGCCAGCTGCTCCTTAAGCTTGTTGTTCTCCCGCTCCAGAACAGGAGCCCCTTCGGCCGTCATCCAGGCCATTGTCAGGACCCGCATGACTGCGCTCGCGTCCTGAGCCAGAGAAAGCCGACGAGCAGGACGGTCCATCCCCTCCAGAAACAGAGAGTCCGCCCGATCCACCTCCATACTGGTCCCCTCGAAGAAGTTGCGAACAACAAAACATGGGGGTATCCCATGCTTTGGCTTTGGGGGAGCACTGGCCGTCAGATCCACAGTGGCCGCCGATTTGTGCTTCTTCATTAAAGAGCCAGTAGAGGCGCCCGGAGAACCCTGGACAAAAGGACTCGAACCCGAACCACTCGCTTCGGTCAGCTTGGTCTGCACGACCCTTGATCGTTTCTGTTGCTGCTGAACCAAACACTCGTGAATTTTATCCAGAGGATTTGTCAAGGAACCTGAAAAGAAGAATAAAATCAAATTAGTCACAAGCAACAAAATTAAACCAAGAAGTTAACGAGCGCAAGTAAACGGATACCAAAAAAGTCGGACACTTCCTGCCCGTTACGACAGGCCAACCATTCAGTAACACTAATCAAGGGACGCTCCAAAGCTTCCCCCCCATCTTGGTCGACCATAACCTTCCCGTCTCCGTCCAAAAGAGGGGTCGGAGTAAAGGAGGCTATTAATTTCCTAAAGGCCTCGAAACTGGCCGCGTCGTCATCATTTAAGGTGTCCCCCACTTGAACGAATTCCCCCACGGGTCTTTCATAATGAGCATGACTCCAAGAGAAGGGAAACATCCACAATCTCCTCGGAATCACCTGACCTTGGTCGTCAAGTTTGGGCTCGTCGTTCTCGTCAGTATCTATCCCAAGAAAACTCATAGCTCTCACGGCCGCCTCGCTCGCAGGCTTTATCAAGAAATAGTCAGTTTTGAAGGCCCGGATGGATTCTGAGTAGGCCTTAAAGATCTTGGTCCGCTGCTTGAAGGACACAAACCCCTTCCGGTCGATTCCTCGCCCAACTTGGCGCTGTAAGGATAAGAGGAGGAAGAAGAGAGGAAGTGTGGCTCCAACGCCCAGGAAGGCGCACGTCATCTCGAACGCCCTCAGGAATGCGTATGAATTGGGGTGCAACTGAGAAGGAGCTACGCAGAGATGCCCGAGCACAGCACTCACGAAGTCGCTGAAAGGCAACGTCACCCCCAGAACCGAAGTTGCGTATTCATACATGGAGAACGCCCGACCGCGAAAATCTGAGAAGATACGGTCGTCGTCTCCCGGGCAGGTCACAACCCAATCAGCTGGATCCCCAACTACTGGCAGCGGCTCCGTTCGAGGCCTCGAGAAGGAAGACACCTTGTCCAGCAAATCTTCCATCACCCATTCTTCGGGAGAGACCCTCGGCTGGGCAGGACACTGAGGCGATTTTGTCGACGGTCCCGTAGTACTTGTATCTGAACTTTCCGAAGAGCTTCCTGAGTCTGAAGGTATGGACGTAGACGACCCTGAACTCCTCGAGGACGTATCCTCAAAAAGCACGTCCAGCGGATTCACGAGCGAGTTTTCACCTGAAAAGCAGAGGAAAGGCATCAGTGAATTCGATTAAGAATATCAAATCCACCCTTCCATTGTTCGACAAGTGAAAGGGCGCGCATCAGCTCAGAATCTATGTCCCGAGCTGTAGCCCTGGATGACCATCGCTCGGAGCAACGGCTGACGCCCAACATTGTATATGACAAAAATCTAACCTAAAATCCAAGTCTAAGTCGACCAATACCTCCGTCAACCCTAAAGTTAGGGTTCGCAACCGACCGGCTACGGTGGCAGAGGTTTTGAGGTTTACTAATCCCAAATCTAAAACCTACCGGTAGAATCGTCCTAAACCGCATGCATTCTACAAAATCTACACTATAAACACCTAAAGGAAAGAAAAAGAATGGTACCTTGAGCTTGAGAAGACATTCTTGAAGAAAATGGGCTTCTGTAAATGGTGGTCGGTAAGAAACGGCGGTGGTCGACGGCTGAGACAACGGCGGTTGAAAGAGCAGAGTCTTGAGGAAGAAGATGAAACGAAAAGGTCAAAATGGGCCCTGAGAATCCTATTTATAAGAGGGAAAACACGTGCGCACGCGCGTGATCCCTACACGCTAGCCCCTAGACTAGCCGTCAAATCATTAATAGGCGCGAATTTCCAGATATTCCAGCTTTTCGTTTCACATTCTTCTGCCGAGCAACGCATCGCTTGCCCGTTCCCAGAAGATCGACAACGTAGATCCTCGACCCTGATATTACACTTCGCCGAGCACAATATCGCTCCTAAGTCACTGCTCTACAGCACGAGCAATGACTTGGGGGGCTCCTGTTCTGACCCGGCCCAATTCTTCCCATTGGGCCAAAAAGACTGATCCAATGACCCTGCTCGATGTCGAGCGCAATCATGAAAAGTGGTCCTCAGTCGACCACCAATAATCCGGTCACAATAAGACCCTCTAACGGCTAGTATTGACCGTTTCCTATCTTCACGGACCCCTCGATCCGCGCCTCACTAAACGAACCAATAATCTTCCAGCTGGTCCCTTATATAAACCCTCTCATTTGAGAGGGTCAGGTATTCAATTCTCTAACCTTGATACTTGTACTTGCTCACTCTTGCTCGATTACTTACTTTAGCATCGGAGTGCCTTGCAGGTACAACCCCTTTTTCTCCTCAACGACCATATCCGTCCGATCTCGAGACCAGCCGCATCGGATCCTGATCTCCAGGTACAATCACCTTTCTATATTTTTAATTTTGAGTGAGTAATACAAAGACTTAGTATCAATAAAGATCTTCTCCTATGTACATAATTCACTTTTCAAATATCAATACAAGTGTTCAAACATGAAGTATGAAAGATGAATATCTTATGAACACTTTTGAAAAATATGAAAGTATTTGAAAATTGATGAATTTGATTCAAGTGATTTTTACAAAAAAAATTGTAGGAGGTGTTTTTTGAATTTGAAAAAATTCAGATTTTATATTATACAAGACACCCTTTTGAAAAGGTATGAAAAATTATGAAACAAAATAATTTATGAAGAGATATAATCAAAAGGTGCAATTTGAAATTTAAAGAAAAATATTTTTCAAAAATATTACAGTGTTAACCGGTTAACCAAATGGTTAACCGGTTAACGCCTATAAACGTTAACTGGATTATTGAAAATTTGAACCCGTTAACCGGTTAACCAAATGGTTAACCGGTTAACACTGTTAAAAACAGAAATAGAAGGTTTTTAAAGAGTGTTAATCGGTTTGAAATAATATATCAAAGTATTTTATGCAATATGCTAATATATGATTAAATGCGTGAACACTTGTACATCAATTTAAAAAGGAATTGATATACCTAAACAAAAGCATCCAAGCATGAAGTAGAACGATGATGCATACGAAGCTTGATAGAAAAGCCGGTTGCTTGAAGCTTGATCAGTTGGAGCTCTTGACTTTTTGCAGGTTGTAAACACCCCAAATTTGCCCTCACTAAGTTTACACCATGGCTTGTGGTCTTTTCATTTGCATTGATTCAATCATATCATCTCATATTACATTTTTGCTTCACTGCATTGGTTCAAAGTCATCTGCATCTAGGGTTTGTGATCTGAGCAATCCCTGAGCCATCTGAGTCACTCCAAGAGTCTCCAATCATCTTAAGAGGGTCCATGTATATTCAATCATCATGTTATATCCTCCCAAGATCAAGAAAGTCAGAAAATCACAAGAACTGAGAAAGGCATGGAGGCAGAGCCAGGTTTAACTGCACAGATGACCTAAAATTAGGGTTTTGGTTTCAGAGGCCATAACTCCAAATTTTTTGGTCATTCTTGTTTCTATTGGTCTCTATGTATTATAAGGATCATGCATACCAATTTTCATGGAGAAATTCAATGGGGAAGGCATCTGATCAACATATGACTTCTTGAACAAGTCAATGCAAAATCAGGGCATCTGAGGCCCCAGTCACCCAACCAAAGGGTCTTCTCCATCATTGTGAATGTGTATGATCTTTATTTGATCTTAGAAGAAGTTAGAAGTTCACAAAATTGAGGAATTTCAAGTCATTTGCAAAGATGCCATTTTGGGAAAGTGACTTATAATGCAAACTTGCCATTTTGGGAAAGTTTTTCAACCTCCTCTTTTTGATTCAAAAATGCTTCAAATGAAAAATTCTTGGTCATGAAAGTTGTAGATTGGATCCTCCCATTTTCAAAAAGTACAAGAACTTGATCTAATTCACTATAGAACTCAAGTTATGGCTTGTCAAAGTTGGGAAAAATCACAAAAATTCACTTATGTGCCAAAGAGGGAAACTTGCAAATTCTTGTACCAAGGAAATTTGTGACTTCTAATTGATGTCTAAGCATTACACAAACATCATACATGACATAAAATTCAGAATTTCCCAAAGATTTCTCAAGTTTCATGCCTTAAACTTCAAGAATTTCAAAAGGGGCCAAAGTGGTACAAAATTGCAAAATGATCCAAAACTCTTCATCCACTTGAGCCAGCTCACTAAATCAGTTTCCATGGACCTCCCTAAAGCCAGCTGACTCGAGCCATGCCCCTAAACCAGCCTGCAACTTGCCCATACCTCCAAGTACAACTTTCTTGACTTTTTGCAACATGAGCCATACCAATCACACTGCTCCACAACAACTCTCTGCCCAATCAGAACAAGTAATGTGGACCTCAAGCAAGCCATTACACACAACAAGCAAGGCTGAAACCTCCAAGAACTCAGCATTCACCAAAAACTCCTCTTATGCAAAAGCCTTCGAATTTCACAACTCAACCATAAAACCTTCAAACTTTTTCTACCATTCAACTCCATAAACATCACTGATCATTTCCCACCCTTCATTTTGCCCTAAAAAGCCCAGAATCAAAAACACGATTTTCACGCTTCATGAAGTGAGCTTCTGCCATTTTCATTTTGGGACCATATAAACTCCAGCTAAGCATCACAGACACTTCAGAAAGATCATTGGAGCTGGTTTGAAGCAAGGAACTGGCCATAAAGCACCATTTTCGAAAGCTTCAGTTCAGGTATCATCAAGAACTTTTTTTCCAGAAATGATTTCTTAAGTTCTTAGATTGTTCTCCATGCTTCACTGATCACACTGCACCTTTTGGTTTTGAAAATGATTCAGTTTTAAGCATGTATGAAGCTTCTGAAATTTCTGTGAATTTTTCCGTTTTGATTCGAATCTCTCTGTTCATGTGAAAAAATCATGTTTGATGATTGATTCTTGCTTAGAATGGGATGGGAATCATTTCTGGAGAGTTTAAGAGCTTGGGGATGCGTATAGAGAGAGATATCATAGGAGACTGGCCGGAGAAGATGACCGGAACACTGTTCCGGTCACCTGAATGTAATTAGGGTTCAGATTAGGGTTAATGACATAATTAGTGAAGTTTGAATTTGGGCCATCCATTTGCACGCGCTGGTCAATTCCCTCCCTTTCTATTTTGAATCTGGGCCTTTGGATCTGAATACTTTCATTTTAATTCATTTTATTTTCATTTTAATTGCATTTCTTTCTACATTTTATTTAAAATAGTAATACATTTTTAAAAAATCTCATTTTTGCACCATGGCATATAATATTTTTCTCATTCTGAAAATAATTTTTATTTTATTTTTTTCATAATTTTCGTATTTTAAAAATATTTAAATGTTTATTTTAATTAGTTAATGAGAATTAATTAATTAAAATAGCATTTAAGTTTCTAAAAATCACCAAAAAAAACACATTGCATTTTGATATATTTAGAAACATTATCAAACTCTTCAACCAAATTTCTTTTTGGTTCTTGACATATTTTGACATTTTTCTTTGGAATTAGGGTTCCTAAAAGTCAATATTTTTTCCCTAACTTAGAAAAATCCCTTCTGCCTAACCATGAGGAGTTTAATGATGATTCTTTTTGCATTGCATTCCTCATATCATGTAGTTTCTAGGATAAAATTGGTTTGAACTTATCTCTCATTTTCAATTTGTTGTGCATTTTCCCTTTTGAAGTGCCTTAAAACCCAAGCTAGCTTGAGAAAATCATAGCTTCCATTAGGTTAAGAGTTAGGTCTCCCCCTTTAGACAGTGAACTTGTGTAGGGTCAGGGTTCCTTTGATCCCAATTTCAATTTTTTATCATGACATTTGCTTCTGTTTTTGAATTTTGTATTGCATGTTATGTATAAACCCTAATTTTTGCCTTCATTTGCATCCATCTTCCATATTCTTGCATACATGAACTTGCCATGACATTTTATGCATTCACATGACTTCTATGACATCTTAGGACACATTAGAATCATGTTTGATCATTTCATCATTCATTTTCCATGTTGTGCATTAATTCCATTTCATAAACTTTCATGAACTTTCATGGTTCAAAACATGCTTCATTTGCATCCTCATTCTTGTATGATCATCCACAACTCTTGACATGTGTTTGCATTATCTCTTGGCATCATTAACATCATGTTTATGCTTCTAGTTTTGTTTTTCATCATTGCATCTTTCTTATTTTCATTCCATTTCATTTTCTTGTTGCTAACTTTTCAGGTGGTAGGTCATTGAGAAGTGAATTTGCCTTCACTTCTCATAATCTCTTCTCATCTCTCTTATGCGTCATTTCTAAATTTTACTTGTGTATTAGAGTGAGCTTGCTCATTCATGCTCCCTCCTTATCTTTCTTTCTTCAAGCAACTTGTCTTCTTAAGTGAAGCAAGTTGTCTTGTTCTTTTTGCTTCTCTTTCCTTCATCCTGTTTCTTCCATGGTGTTTTCCTTCTTGAAGATCTTTTGCAAGCCTCATAAACCCTAGGAACCCCCAAGCATGATCACAATTAGGATTTGATTAGTCCCCCATTAGTTTTACCTTTGTGTCATCTGTGTGTCTTCTCTTCTCATCTCTTAATCAATGACTAAACCTTAAAGGTTTTAAGGCTTTGTGATTAGGGTTATGCCTGTATCCTTCTATTAGGATGGAGTGTATAACTTTAATCCTAAGTGTTAAACCCTTAATGTGTTTAAGCCCTTTAATCAATTCACCTAATAATCACTAAGACATCAAGTTTGTAACTTGGGCCTTGCATTAGGGTTCTAATTTTTCCTTAATTGGTTAAGAAGGACTAACCCTAGTGTTAATGGACAGGTCCCCCTCAAGTTGTCTCTAAAATCATAAAATCCACTTCTTTATCCTATCATTAACTAAAATCCACTTTAATAAAGGCTTTGTTCTGTCATGAGGTTAATCCCTAATCATGGATTAAGTTGAGGAGCTTTCCTCAGCTTAAATGTTCTCATCTATTATCCTTCTATTAGGATGGTGTAATGGGTCCATTAAATCCTTGATTATAGCTTAAACTCATTACTTAACACTAAACAAAAATACCAAAAACATCTAAATAATTACAAGTAGGTTAATGATCTTAATCCTACATCATGGTGATTAAGTGTGAGGTGCTTACTTCACACTTAAAGTATTCTCATTACCTCTAATCAGAGGGAGGATGTGATGAGTTTACTAAACCCTTGGTTTTGGCTTAAGCTCATTTTCTTATGACAAACCTCAAAAACAATAATAAAACTGAAAACACAAAAACAAACAATAATCGTCTCCTCCGGGATTCTTCTCTCATCATCTTCACTCATAAACGAGAACTTTCTTCTTCCGTCTAATGCAAGATAGTTTGCACCTGAGCCAGACAGGTCATACACTTGAGCATAAACAAGTAAGCAGTTCATCAGTCAATTTATCTTTCAGTCTCTTTGAGTCGAACTACGGTGTTCTGACTTCCTCATTGCACGAGAGGATACGTAGGCATAACTTAACAGTTATCGAACAAAAGTCTCTGTATATCCCCCCCTCTTTCAGCATTATTCTTTAAGTCTCATTATCTTGAGCACTTCATTCTTTCCTTACACTGACACTCTCTTATTTCACTTCACATTTCTTTTGCACTGACACTTGCATTCTTTTCCAGCTTTTGCACACAAAATAGCACTGACACTACCCCTTTTAAACACAAATCTTTCAAGCATGGATCCCGTCGAGTACGGCGGACAATCTGGGTGCTAATACCTTCCCAGGTTGTAACCAACCCCCTTTCTCAGTTTCTCTGGTCTGCAACCGTCTTATCCATCTTTTCTTAGGTTTATGCAACATTACCTTTCCTTCGGGATAAAAATGCCTAGCTGGCGACTCTTTTCATTCTTTCCCTTTCGCCGATCGTTCGTGTCTGTACCCCTTCTGACCAGGTGTCATTTGGTGGGAGCGACAGCTTGGCGACTCTGCTGGGGACCCTTATATTGTAACCAGGGCTTCTGGTTCTTTTTGTAGGTTCCTCCTAGCGCTTGTTTGATTTGTGTTTACTGGGGTGTTATGTGCTAATTGTGTTTATTTAGTTGCTTTATTTACTGCTTTATGTACAGCCTTATTTATTGCTTTCTTTACAGTTTTACATATTCCATACTGTCATTATCATTTGCTGGATCTAGTTTGCTATTTTGGTGGGTGGGGTTCCATTTAGAGTTTAAGGTCCTATACCTGGGACCTGAGTGACACCTAGGCTAGAGTGGTTCACGTTCTTTCCCATTCCATTTCGGTCTGGTGCGGGAATATGAAACACGGTTCAGATATGGGTTTCTTCTTGAGAACTTTGTGCTACAGATTTCCTGTAGTGCTAGGGCTATCTGGGAAGCCTGTGAAGTCTGGATGACCTTTATTATGACCTCCAGAAACTGAGGAGAATTAGAGGAGGATCCTTTATGGTTATTGTAAACACTGTACCTCCGAGTTAGAAGTGTTTACACTTCTCATAATTGGTCCAAGTCTGAGGATCCTTGTTCTAGAACACTACCTGTGAGGGGGTTGGGCTGTTTACAGGTTTGCAGGTACCCTTGGCCACATCATACCCTGTTACTATTTTGTTTAAGAGTACCTCATTTTGGACAGTTCTTGTGATTAAGCCCTGGACATGTGACTCTTTATTTGAGTCCCCCATCCTGGTTACTGGATTTCTAAGACTTCATCTGGACCTTTGAACATACATGGACTTATATCAGGACAGATAATCAGATCCAGCTTGATCACAGACCCTTGCATATCATTTGCATATATCATCATTGCATCATTTAACATTTGTTTATTTGTTTTTCAGGGTATCCACATCATATCTGGTTTGGTTGACCCCTTCTCCTGCATAGACCTTTGCTTCATCAGTTATCTACTTCAGCTACCTCAATCATCACCAGCATCAGCCTGTCAGTGGCTGTCTTCCAGCATCAGTCTGTGATCTTCATCAATACCAATCTTCAGCTTCTTCAGCAGCATTCATGACTACTCCCAGGAAAAGCAACATATCCTACCATTTCTTTGAGCCTGTGTTGAGTGGTATCAGACAAGTCCAGTCACTCATCACACCTGCCCACATCCCATTGTTTAGAGAGAATTATGGGGGTATCTTGGATATGGTTATGGACCTTGACCCTTCTCAGAGGAGCATGATTCACACATGCTTACAGTTTTATGACCCTCCATTGAGATGCTTCACATTTCCAGACTTTCAGCTCGGGCCTCTGCTGGAGGAGTTTTCCTTATTGATTGGAGTACCTATCAGGGGTGGAATCCCCTTCAACCCAGAGATGCCAGCTCCCAGGAATGAGGAGATAGCAAAGGCATCGTACCTGGAGCCTGCCTTGATTGAGCAAAGTATGACAACAAAAGCTGGGATCCCTGGTTTGCACTTGGACTTCTTGATTTCTCAGGCCATCCTGAAGGCTTCTTTGGGAGAGTGGAGGGCAGTTTGTGCTTTGTTATCCCTCAGCATATATGGGGCTATACTGTTTGCAGATGAGCCCAAATTTGTCAGCAAGAATGCCATCCATTTGTTTCTTCTGAAGAACCCAGTGCCCACATTACTGGGAGATTTTTATTATTCCATCCATCAGAGGAATGAGGAACAAAGGGGGAAGTTGGTGAGATATTGTGCTCCTTTGTTTTACACTTGGCTGCTCAAACACCTTCCTAAGTCAGATGCCTTCCTGAACCCTCACCAACAGAAGAATTGGGCCAAGAGGCTCATTGCCTTGACTTCAGATGATATTAGATGGTGCACCTAGAGCACCAAAGGCAAGGACATTATCACCAGTTGTGGACAATACCCAAATGTGCCTCTGATAGGAGTAAAGGGTTGCATCAACTACAATCCTTTGTTGTTTAAGAGACAACTGGGTTATGCTTTGGTTCACCCTCCTAGAGGACAAGATTTAGCTGAGACCCTGTATTGTGAAGTAAAACATAATTCAGCTGCTATCAGACAAGCATCCTGGGCTTGGGACAACATCCAGACAAAAGGGATGGCTATCCTTGGAAGGTGTAATAATGTTGCTTCAGCTCAGTACTATGACTGGTCCCGTACTAGAGCTCAGATCACCGGAATGCCTTTCACCTTGGAAGACATACCTGGACCATCCACAGTACAGCCAACAGCAACTGTCAGCCTAGAAGAATTTGAGAAGTTGAAAGAAAGGAATGAGAACTTATCTCAAGCTTTAAAGAAGACTCTTTGGGAAAGGAGTTATGGTCGTATGGACATTGAGAGATTGGAGAAGCTTAGGATGGAGCATCTTACCAAGATTGAGAAGACAGAGGACTACATCAGGAAAGCAAGAGCTGGGGAACAAATATTGAAGAATGCCTTTAAAGAAGCCAAGATTCAGAAGGCTAGGACTGAGCTCTATCTGCAAGAGAGTCAGGCTAGGTGGGTCAGAATCACTGAGGCCCGTACACAAGAAGACCAAAAGACTTAAGCCAAGATTGAACAGCTAGAGGCCAATGAGAAGAAGCAGCAGGAAGCTTTGTTAGCGGCCCAGAAGGAGATTTCAGAGTTGAAGCTCAGAGCAGGAGTGAAGAGATCAAAGGACCAGGACAGGCATAGGAAGCTAACCACTGCCATTGCTACCAGGAACCTCCTCATTAGGACCATTACAGAGCACCCAGCTGGTCCAGTGACTGAGGCACTCCTGAAGGAGGTCAGAGAGGATGAGTTTGGACTGGATGTCTGATTCTTTGTTTGTTGTTGTTTCCATTTGATGTACTTCTCCTTTTATTGTATTTTGACCCTCCATGGGCATGTGTTGTAAAACAGACTATGTATTGTTCACCATTTGTAATATATTTTAGTTTGTTTCCATTTGAGCTTTTCTCTCAATAACATCAAGCATCTTCCTCGAGGTCTGGAAAGGTCAAAACCAAGAACCAGACCGGATACCTTGGAAAACAAATAAGCATACTGCTTGCATACTAACTTTTGTTTTGTTTTGTAGGTTTTGTTATTGTTATTATTTCTAACTTTGTTGTGACTTCAGGAAACATTGCTCGTCGCCGAGTATTCCCTGTCAACCGCGCGCACCGGTACCCGACTCGTAACAACCTTCCCGGTATTCAAATGGAACAAGTTCAGCAGGATCTGACTGAGGTCAGAAATCAGATGGCTAATGAGATAGTGGAGATGAAAAATCAAATGTCACAATTCATGGTTGTGATGACTGGCTTAGCCCTGAGTCAGGAAAGGTTAAGAGAACTTGTGGAAAGACAAACTCCTGAGGAGCCTCATCTTGGAACAGGAGGAACTAGTAACAATGAACGGGGCCAGCCTCGTATTGACCCACCAGTATTTGGACCTCATCTGGATCCAGAAGTTAATATCCCGAGAAATGTGCAAGGTAATACTGCTGGGGGGAGAGTCTTGCAAGAGGATCCCCAAGAAGAACAGTTTACTGTTATGGGGGTTGGAGATGAAGTATATGACAGGAGATTGGACGAAATTGCTGAAAAGTTAAGATCTTTAGAATCTCAGAATTCTTTGGGCTTCGATGTGATGGACATGGGGTTAGTGGATGGGGTGAGAATTCCCCACAAATTCAAACCCCAATGCTTTGAAAAGTACAATGGTACCTCCTGTCCTCGCACTCATCTGCAGTCTTTCCTGGGAAGACTTAAAGCTTATACTATGGATGAGAAGTTGTGGATGTTCTACTTTGAAGACAGTCTGACTAGGGCTTCAAGGGAATGGTATTCACACTTCTCCAGGGCCACCATAAGATGCTGGAAGGATTTGGCTGAGGCTTTCATCCGTCAATATCAATACAACCTGGACATGGCTCCCAATAGGACCCTCCTAATGGGAATGTCTCAGTCCTCTAGATTGAGCTTCAGGGAATATGCCCAAAGGTGGAGACAGCTTGCTGCTGCTGTCCAACCACCCATGTCAGAAAGAGAAATGGCTGACATGTTCATGAATACATTACAAGGGACCTACATTGATAGACTGGCTGCTTTTTCCTCTACCAGCTTTGCTGATGTGGTTATAGCTGGTGAAAGGATTGAAAGTCTATTAAAGATGGGCAAAATTTCCAACAGTGGTGCAAGTTCATCTAGCAATCCCAGAAAGCCTTTTGTGGGACCCCGAAGAGCCGGTGAGACAAATTCCATTCATACAAGCAGGGGCAGGCCTCAATATGCTCACTGGTCAGTAGCAGCAGTTACCATCCCAGCTCCGATTCCTCAACAATCAGCATATCCTCAACAACAACAACCACAGTATCAACAACAAGTTCATTATCCGCAACAGAGAACCTACAACAACAACAATAACAACCAACAACAGCTTCCTTTCCAGCAAAGACCATCACAGGCAAACAGAGTGATTGACTTAATCCCAATGTCGTATGCTGCACTCTTGCCACAACTCCTGAAGCTCAACCTAGTTGAATTAAGGACATTGGCACCACCAGATCCCACCAATATGCCAAAGAATTATGATGCAAATGCCAGGTGTGCATTTCACTCAAACGCATCGGGGCATAACACTGAAAAATGCAGGGCCCTACAGATGAAAGTCCAAGATCTGGTGGACTCAAAAGCTCTCAACTTTGCACCTCTTCCGAATGTCACAAGGAATCCAATGCCTAGTCACAACGGGCCTAGGATTAACGCTATTGAAGAAGGCAAACCATCAACCTTAATCACCAGTGTTGCACAAATTCGAACACCTTTGGTTGAAATCAAAACTCATCTCTTAGAGTGCCAAGTGTTCCCCGGGTGTGAGCTCGGCTGTGGGTATTGCAATATTGCCGTCAATGGGTGTGAAGGGCTGAGAAAAAGCATAGAGGGTCTTATCAAGGATGGTATCCTTCAGATTACAACAACAGCGCCTACAACTCCAACAATTCCTGCATCAACAATCCCAGATACTCCTACAACGTCAGCAACCATTGTTCCAACGGATTCTACTACAACTCCAACAACCGCTCAATCGATCATTTCAATGGATACAAGTTCAGTCACCATTCCTGCTACAACTTCAACACCCATCCAGTCAACAGTACCTTCTACAACATCAGCATCAATTGATGAAAGCATCTCAACGGTTACAATATACTACGATCCTGCAAATGTTCCTACCAACAATTCACAACAAAATGTTACTCCTGTCAGAGCACCAGTTACCATATACTATGATCCACACACCATTGTGGTCCCCTCTGCAGCTGCTATCAGTCCGGTCACTATTACAGTTCCTGGGCCAGTTCCTTACGAAAGCAATAATGTCGTCCCTTGGCATTATGGCTCAGATCTATACTGTGAGGGTCAGAAAATCACTTTAGAATCATCAACTTCTTCACCTCAGATAGACAATGTGGGGGGAGGCGGAGGCTTCACTAGAAGCGGACGTCTCTTTGCCTCGCAAATTCCAAGACCCGTTGCTGAAGCAGAAGCTGCTTCTAAGGCAAAAGGGAAGAGCATGGTGCAAGAAGAACCAGTTGCTAAAGAAGCTTTGAAGACTCCTTTTGATCAAGAGGTTGATGAATTCATGAGAATCATAAAGAAAAGTGATTATAAGGTGGTAGACCAGCTTCACCAAACACCTTCCAAAATCTTCATACTATCGTTGCTAATGTGCTCTGAGGCTCATCGAAACGCACTATTGAAGGTCCTGCACGCAGCTTATGTGCCGGAGGAGATTACCGTCAATCAGTTAGAGTCTGTGGTTGGAAATGTCAACGCTAGTAATGGACTAGGATTTACCAACACTGATCTAACAACGGAAGGTCACAATCACAACAAGGCTTTGCACATTACCTTGGAGTGTAAGGGCGCAGTTCTTTCTCACGTATTGGTGGACACAGGATCGTCACTCAATGTCCTACCCAAGAAAGCCCTTGTGAAGCTGGAATATGACAGATTGGCACTACGCCCAAGCAACTTGGTAGTAAGAGCCTTTGACGGTTCTAAGAGATCAGTTCTGGGAGAGATAGAGTTGCCAATAATGATTGACCCACAAGTTTTCAAAACGACCTTCTTTGTGATGGATATACAGCCTGCCTACAGTTGTCTATTTGGTAGACCATGGATACACGCCGCTGGCGCCGTGACATTAACCCTTCACCAGAAGTTAAAATTCGAGTGGGAAGGCCAAGTCATTACTATTTGTGGGGAGGAGGATATTTTTGTTAGTCAACTGGCTACTTTCAAATATATTGAAATGGATGGGGATATCCATGAAACCATGAGTCAGGGGTTTGAGGCCTTGAATATCAATGAAACATCTGTTGTTCCTGGGACTTCCTTCACATCATATCAGCAAGCCCGGAAGGTTGTTGAGGAAGGTACCGCCCAAGGCTAGGGCAAGCTGCTGCTCATGGAGAAGAAGGAGGACCGATTCGGGTTGGGTTATAGACCAACTCGACAAGATCAACCAGAGGCTGCAAAGGAGCCCAAGTTTGTCAATAGGGGGATGCTCACCCGGATGCTGTGAATAACTTGGAAGATGAGTCAGAAGACGAGCGCAACCTAGAAAGCTGGATACGTCCAAGGATCCCGGGGAACCCTGTCTCAAACTGGTCTTCCCAGGAAATTATAAGAGTTACTCTTGCAGAGTAATTATTATTTCCTGTGTTTTAAAGCATGCATCAAGTCCTGCATCTTGCCCAAGATGTCATGACTCATTTTGTAATCGGGCCATCTTGTATTTTGTGCAAAGATCAATTAATGAATATCAGGACATCTTTTGCAAATGAGTCTTTTCTTTTCCGCTTACTGTTTTTCATTTTTCATTTTTTGTACAAAAATAAAATGGCAATGTTTTTCAAAATAAATAACTTCATTTTCACTTTTTCTAAATAAGATAAAACTGATCACTAAAATGAACGAGTCTAAACCCTTGCAGAGAGTGCCCTCCAGACTGCACCGACAACAACACTGCTATGACTTCGTATGACTTTGACAATCCGATTAATCAAGCTGATGAAGGGGTTGAAGAAGATTATGAGCTACCTGAAGAGCTAGCCAGATTGTTGAGACAAGAGGAGAAGGTTATCACTCCTCATCAGGAGGAGGTCGAAGCGGTTAATCTTGGTACAGAAGAAGACTTGAAAGAAGTCAAGATCGGGGCCTGCCTGCAAGATTCAGTAAAAGAGCAACTGATTGACATGCTTCGGGAGTATGTGGATGTTTTTGCTTGGTCTTATCAGGATATGCCAGGGTTGGACACCGACATTGTTATGCATAAGCTGCCTCTGAAAGAAGACTGCCCACTAGTAAAACAGAAGTTGCGCCGTACTCGCCCAGATATGGCAATGAAGATAAAAGAAGAGGTACAAAAGCAGTGGGACGCCGGTTTCCTTGCTGTGACTAGCTATCCGCCGTGGGTTTCTAATATTGTACCTGTGCCTAAGAAAGATGGCAAGGTGAGAATGTGTGTGGATTACCGGGATCTGAACAGAGCCAGCCCGAAAGATGACTTCCCTTTACCTCACATTGATGTATTGGTCGGCAATACGGCTCAGTTCTCGGTGTTCTCCTTCATGGATGGATTTTCAGGATACAATCAGATCAAAATGTCACCTGAAGACATGGAGAAGACAACTTTCATCACACCCTGGGGGACATTCTGTTATAAGGTGATGCCATTCGGATTGAAGAATGCGGGTACCACTTATCAACGGGCTATGGTAACATTATTCCATGACATGATCCACAAAGAAATTGAATGTTATGTGGATGACATGATTGCCAAGTCCCTTACAGAAGAAGACCACCTGATGAATCTGTTGAAGTTATTCAAGCGTCTGAGGAAGTACCAATTGAAGTTAAACCCCCAACAAATGCACATTCGGGGTGCGATCCGGCAAGCTGCTGGGATTTATTGTAAGTGAGAAAGGGATTGAAGTTGACCCTGATAAAGTTAAAGCCATTCAAGAAATGCCTGCGCCGAAGACTGAAAAAGAATTTCGGGGGTTTCTAGGTAGATTGAACTACATTTCAAGGTTCATATCTCATCTTACTGCAACCTGTGAACCCTTGTTCAAGTTGTTGAGAAAAGAACAGATGGTCAGGTGGAATGAAGACTACCAAAGGGCTTTTGACAAAATCAAGGAATACTTACAAGAGCCTCCGATCCTTATGCCTCCAGTTGAAGGAAGACCTCTAATCATGTACTTGACAGTATTAGAAGGGTCACTGGGGTGTGTGATGGGCCAGCATGACGAGTCTGGTCGAAAAGAGTATGCAATTTACTACCTAAGAAAAAGTTTACCGACTGTGAACAACGTTATTCACTGCTCGAGAAAACTTGTTGTGCTTTAGCGTGGGCTGCTCGCCAACTAAGGCAGTATATGTTGACCCACACCACGTTATTGATCTCCAAGATGGATCCAGTCAAGTACATTTTTGTGAAGCCAGCTCTTACCGGATGGGTTGTAAGATGGCAAATGATCCTTATAGAATATGACATTCAGTACACATCTCAAAAGGCCATCAAGGGCAGTGTATTGTCTGACTATCTTGCCGAGCAACCCATTGATGATTACCAGCCTATGAGATTTGACTTCCCCGATGAAGACATCATGTTCATAAAAGCAAAAGATCATGAAGAGTTTGTTCACACTGAAGGGCCTGACCCAGAAGAAGAATGGACTATGATGTTTGATGGGGCTGTTAATATGAATGGTCGTGGTGTCGCTGCAATACTCATTACACCTAAGGGAGTTCACATGCCTTTCTCGGAAAAACTCACCTTTAACTGCACTAACAACGAAGCTGAATACGAAGCTTGTATTATGGGTCTTGAGGAAGCCATCGACCTCAGGATCAAGACTTTGACTGTGTTCGGAGATTCAGCTCTAGTAATTAATCAAACCAACGGCAAATGGTACACCCACCAAGATCATCTGATACCTTATCGGGATTATACAAGGAGGTTGTTGACTTTCTTCACAACAGTCAAACTTGAGTATATCCCTCGAGATGAAAATCAGTTTGCAGATGCTCTGGCTACCATTTCATCCATGATCAAAGTTCAAGCTTCCAACTTTGTGCCTCGGATTTCAGTATCCAGACTTGACAGACCAGCATATGTATTCTCAGTAGACCTTGTTAAAGATGACAAGCCTTGGTTCCATGACATCAAATGCTTCTTGGAGGATCAAACATACCCACCTGGGGCATCATCCAATGATAAGAAGACATTAAGAAGGCTGGCTGGTAGTTTCTTCCTGAATGCTGATGGCTCCCTGTATAAGAGAAACTTTGATATGATACTTCTTAGATGTGTTGATAAGGCAGAAGCAGACTTGTTGATGCACGAGGTGCACGAAGGATCTTTTGGTACCCACGCTGGAGGGCATGCAATGGCTAAAAAGTTGCTAAGATCAGGCTATTATTGGATCACAATGGATGCAGACTGTTGTGCGTATGCCAGAAAATGCCATAAATGCCAGATTTATGCAGATAAAGTGCATGTGCCTCCAAATCCCCTAAATATAATGTCTTCACCCTGGCCCTTTGCCATGTGGGGCATTGATATGATTGGCAAGATTGAACCGACCGCTTCGAATGGCCACAGATTCATCCTGGTAGCCATTGACTATTTTACCAAGTGGGTTGAAGCAGCTTCATATGCAAATGTCACCAGGCAAGTGGTCGCCCGATTCTTGAAAAGAGATATCATCTGTCGGTATGGAGTTCCCGAGCGAATCATTACTGATAATGGTTCAAATTTGAACAATAAAATGATGGCAGAACTGTGTCGGGACTTCAAGATCCAACACCACAATTCTTCTCCTTACAGGCCAAAGATGAATGGCGCTGTGGAGGCAGCTAACAAGAATATCAAGAAGATTGTTCAGAAGATGGTGGTCACCTACAAAGACTGGCATGAAATGCTACTATTCGCCTTGCATGGGTACCGTACGTCAATCAGAACATCCACTGGGGCAACACCATATCAACTTGTGTATGGCATGGAGGCAGTCCTACCTGTTGAAGTTGAACTACCCTCTTTACAGGTGTTGATGGACGTTAAGTTGAACGAAGCAGAATGGGCCCGATCCCGATACAAACAACTAAGTATGATCGAAGAGAAGAGATTGGCTGCAATTTGTCATGGGCAGTTGTATCAGAAAAGAATGAAGAAGGCTTTCAATCAGAAAGTCAGGCTTCGAGAGTACCAAGTAGGAGATCTGGTGCTGAAAAGACTCATTCCTCCTCATACAGACCACAGGGGCAAATTGACTCCGAATTATGATGGTCCGTTCATAGTAAAGAAAGTTTTCTCTGGTGGAGCACTGATGCTCAGTACTATGGATGGTGAAGACTTCTTGTCCCCTGTGAATTCAGATGCAGTTAAAAAATACTTCGCATAAAAATGACCCGCTGGACATAAAAACAGAATGTAAGTCCAGGCAAAAAATAGGGCATCCCTGCGAGTCAAAAACAGAATAAAAGACTCGGGAAAAAATAAGGGAAAATAAATAAAAAATGTACACCCGCTGAGTTGAAAAGCCACATTGGACAACTCAGGCAAAAATGGGTATCCCGGTGGATTGAAAACCCAAAAGGGCGATCCACGCAAAATAAGGGAATAAGCGAACAACTGCATTCTGAATTCGTCTGTATCATTTACAACACAACAAGCTTCGAAAGGTTAAAGCATCATCAGAATCAGCTGTCTTCAAAAAGCAAGATAAGAAGAACGACAATGTCATACGAGTCATAGAAAGAGGGAAGCACTGAAGCGTCATCAACATTTCCAGCATCTTTTTTATTTCTCAATTTGTAACAATCTCCTCATTTCAGGGGATCTGTTCCGTTGACTGTACTTGCCAGTTCAGGGCACCCAAATTAATAAAATCAGATTTTCAGTCACATTTCGTATCGCACATTTTCATTTGCAAAAAAGTCTGATGTCCTTAATATAATAGTTGCATAAATACAGATGCGCCTTTTCTTATTACATGCTTACAGGAAATATATTTGCTCCCGGGAGTGTCTAAACCCTTATGATGGAGTCCAGTAAGGGATACCTCGGGATACTTGTATGTTTCTTTGTCATACAGGATTACAGGTATTCAAAGTACGACATGGGGCATGAGAGCCTTTCCCCAGCAAGCTGTCAAATCATTATTTACTCAGCACATCTTCCAAATAGCACTAGAGATGATTTCTCCCCCAGCTGAGTTACCAAACTTCAGTCATCTCCAGAAAAGTCACAAAAATCTCTAGGAGGGTCGTTCAGCGATCATTCCTCCTCAGCCAAGTGTTAGACAGGGAACCATCTCCCCGCAGAGCTCCAACCTCTATCCAGAAGAGCAATGACTGAGGATCTCACATCAAAGTGACGGAAGCTTCCACAACCCCAGCTGGGTCCCTCATTACCAAGGATAGGTCTATCAGTGACCTATTTCCCTAGGCAGTCATACATCTTATCAGATCTACCAGTGATCTCGTCCCCAGCTGGCATATCCTTTCAAAGCACATCAGCCGGAGATCTCCACAAATAATGGAATCTGAATCCCGGATTGGTATCTTTTGCATAATCATAGCATTCGCATCATATTTCCCCCCAGAGCGTAGCATTCCGTCTAATACGGAGCATTACGGAAAAAATCAAACATATTGCAAGTCAGGTTCGAACCAGTCACCTGTAAATACAGACAATACCACATCAGTGATATACAAATGATTCTCAAATTCCCCAGCAGAAGGCCAAAGCATCCCCTTTGCACTCTCAAAATACAGATATATGCTCCTTTGGCACTCGTCCGTATCATCATTCCCCAGTAAAGTCGCCCGAACAAATAGATATCTATACACTCGTTGAACACTCGTCTATGTCTCACTATTACTTTTTACTCATACAGATACTCGTCCGTGTCTTGTATACACCACTTATCTTCCTCAGATTTGAACACTCGTCCGTGTTCTTTGTTAACCAGTTGGTACTCGTCCGTACCATCATCTCTGAATAGGCGTCAGCGTTTGTTTCTACCGATACTCGTCTGTATTGTAGTCTTAAGGATGCTCGTCCGCATCTTTGATTACACAACGTCAAACACTTATACCCTTTCTTTCTTGAAATTAGACACTCGTCTGTGTCTACCATTCCCCAGAAGGGTCCTCGGCAAATCACTAGTAAAAAGCAAAATTTCTCTTCTATCTGACATTCGTCATGTGTCATGATGCTTTCGGCAGCCGTACCCTGCCAGGTGATCGTCCTTCACCATTTTGATGATCTTCCTTCATCATCCCCAGCAGAGTCTCCGTTATTGGAACCATTTTCCTATCTGACATTCGTCCTATGTCGCGATATGTGAGCAGCCGTCCCCTGCCAGGTGATCGTCCTTCACCCCGTTGATGATCGTCCTTCGTCATGCTTATCCGGTGGCCGCCCCCATCGTCGGCTCTTCCTATCCGACATTCGTCCTATGTCGTGATACTTTCGGCAACCGTACCTTTCCAGGTGATCGTCCTTCACCTTAGATGACAGTCCCCCATCTTATCCCCGACAGAGCAGCCGTCCCCTGCTAGGTGATCATCCTTCACCTCTGATGACCGTCCCTCATCATTCATTTCAAACCTGATGGTTGTCCCCATCATTACCTTTAACTTAAAATCCCCAGAGAGTCTTATTTCTTTGTCTGATGGCCGTCCCCATCATGATACCTCCATTTCCCCAGCATGTTGGTTGTCCCCGTCATTATTTTATCCCCGGCAGTCGTCCTCTGCCCGACGGTCGTCCTCCTTCGCCCGCATTTTATAATCATACTTTACTTCCTTTTACAATCTATATCCCTTTTCTTCTTCATTCAGTGAGTGCAAATCTTGGACTGTCTTTGGTATTCAACCACAAGTTATCTTGTTTGCCTGTTAAGCCGTTGCTTACATCCGACACAGCTAACTCGTGTTTGAATAGGGGCAGCTGTAAACACCCCAAATTTTCCCTCACTAATTCACACCATGGCTTGTGGTCTTTTCATTTGCATTTATTCAATCATATCATCTCATATTACATTTTTGCTTCACTGCATTGCTTCAAAGTCATCTGCATCTAGGGTTTGTGATCTGAGCAATCCCTGAGCCATCTGAGTCACTCCAAGAGTCTCCAATCATCTCAAGAGGGTCCATGTATATTCAATCATCATGTTATATCCTCCCAAGATCAAGAAAGTCAGAAAATCACAAGAACTGAGAAAGGCATGGAAGCAGAGCCAGGTTTAACTGCACAGATGACCTAAAATTAGGGTTTTGGTTTCAGAGGCCATAACTCCAAATTTTTTGGTCATTCTTGTTTCTATTGGTCTCTATGTATTATAAGGATCATGCATACCAATTTTCATGGAGAAATTCAATGGGGAAGGCATCTGATCAACAGATGACTTCTTGAACAAGTCAGTGCAAAATCAGGGCATCTGAGGCCCCAGTCACCCAACCAAAGGGTCTTCTCCATCATTGTGAATATGTATGATCTTTATTTGATCTTAGAAGAAGTTAGAAGTTCACAAAATTGAGGAATTTCAAGTCATTTGCAAAGTTGCCATTTTGGGAAAGTGACTTATAATGCAAACTTGCCATTTTGGGAAAGTTTTTCAACCTCCTCTTTTTGATTCAAAAATGCTTCAAATGAAAAAATTTTGGTCATGAAAGTTGTAGATTGGATATTTTCAAAAAGTACAAGAACTTGATCTAATTCATTATAGAACTCAAGTTATGGCTTGTCAAAGTTGGGAAAAATCACAAAAATTCACTTATGTGCCAAAGAGGGAAACTTGCAAATTCTTGTACCAAGGCAATTTGTGACTTCTAATTGATGTCTAAGCATTACACGAACATCATACATGACATAAAATTCAGAATTGCCCAAAGATTTCTCAAGTTTCATGCCTTAAACTTCAAGAATTTCAAAAGGGGTCAAAGTGGTACAAAATTGCAAAATGATCCAAAACTCTTCATCCACTTGAGCCAGCTCACTAAATCAGTTTCCATGGACCTCCCTAAAGCCAGCTGACTCGAGCCATGCCCCTAAACCAGCCTGCCACTTGCCCATACCTCCAAGTACAACTTTCTTGACTTTTTGCAACATGAGCCATACCAATCACACTGCTCCACAACAACTCTCTGCCCAATTAGAACATGTAATGTGGACCTCAAGCAAGCCATTACACACAACAAGCAAGGCTGAAACCTCCAAGAACTCAGCATTCACCAAAAACTCCTCTTATGCAAAAGCCTTCGAATTTCACAACTCAACCATAAAACCTTCAAACTTTTTCCACCATTCAACTCCATAAACATCACTGATAATTTCCCACCCTTCATTTTGCCCTAAAAAGCCCAGAATCAAAAACACGATTTTCACACTTCATGAACTGAGCTTCTGCCATTTTCATTTTGGGACCATATAAACTCCAGCTAAGCATCACAGACACTTCAGAAAGATCATTGGAGCTGGTTTGAAGCAAGGAACTGGCCAGAAAGCACCATTTTCGAAAGCTTCAGTTCAGGTATCATCAAGAACTTTTTTTCCAGAAATGATTTCTTAAGTTCTTAGATTGTTCTCCATGCTTCATTGATCACACTGCACCTTTTGGTTTTGAAAATGATTCAGTTTTAAGCATGTATGAAGCTTCTGAAATTTCTGTGAATTTTTCCGTTTTGATTCGAATCTCTCTGTTCATGTGAAATAAATCCTGTTTGATGATTGATTCTTACTTAGAATGGGGTGGGGATCATTTCTGGAGAGTTTAAGAGCTTGGGGATGCGTATAGAGAGAGATATCATAGGAGACTGGCCGGAGAAGATGACCGGAACACTGTTCCGGTCACCTGAATGTAATTAGGGTTCAAATTAGGGTTAATGACATAATTAGTGAAGTTTGAATTTGGGCCGTCCATTTGCGCGCGCTGGTCAATTCCCTCCCTTTCTATTTTGAATCTGGGCCTTTGGATCTGAATACTTTCATTTTAATTCATTTTATTTTCATTTTAATTGCATTTCTTTCTACATTTTATTTAAAATAGTAAAACATTTTTAAAAAATCTTATTTTTTGCACCATGGCATATAATATTTTTCTCATTCTGAAAATAATTTATATTTTATTTTTTGCATAATTTTCGTATTTTAAAAATATTTAAATGTTTATTTTAATTAGTTAATGAGAATTAATTAATTAAAATAGCATTTAAGTTTCTAAAAATCACCAAAAAAAATCACATTGCATTTTTATACATTTAGAAACATTATCAAACTCTTCAAACAAATTTCTTTTTGGTTCTTGACATATTTTGACATTTTTCTTTGGAATTAGGGTTCCTAAAAGTCAATATTTTTGCCCTAACTTAGAAAAATCCCTTCTGCCTAACCATGAGGAGTTTAATGATGATTCTTTTTGAATTGAATTCCTCATATCATGTAGTTTCTAGGATAAAATTGGTTTGAACTTATCTCTCATTTTCAATTTGTTGTGCATTTTCCCTTTTGAAGTGCCTTAAAACCCAAGATAGCTTGAGAAAATCATAGCTTCCATTAGGTTAAGAGTTAGGTCTCCCCCTTTGGACAGTGAACTTGTGTAGGGTTAGGGTTCCTTTGATCCCAAATTCAATTTTTTATCATGACATTTGCTTCTGGTTTTGAATTTTGTATTGCATGTTATGTATAAACCCTAATTTTTTCCTTCATTTGCATCCATCTTCCATATGCTTGAATACATGAACTTGCCATGACATTTTATGCATTCACATGACTTCTATGACATCTTAGGACACATTAGAATCATGTTTGATCATTGCATCATTCATTTGCCATGTTGTGCATTCATTCCATTTCATAAACTTTCATGAACTTTCATGGTTCAAAACATGCTTCATTTGCATCCTCATTCTTGTATGATCATCCACAACTCTTAACATGTGTTTGCATTATCTCTTGGCATCATTAACATCATGTTTATGCTTCTGGTTTTGGTTTGCATCATTGCATCTTTCTTATTTTCATTCCATTTCATTTTCTTGTTGCTAACTTTTCAGGTGGTAGGTCATTGAGAAGTGAATTTGCCTTCACTTCTCATAATTTCTTCTCATCTCTCTTATGCATCATTTCTGCATTTTACTTTTGTATTAGAGTGAGCTTGCTCATTCATGCTCCCTCCTCATCTTTCTTTCTTCAAGCAACTTGTCTTCTTAAGTGAAGCAAGTTGTCTTGTTCTTTTTGCTTCTCCTTCCTTCATCCTGTTTCTTCCATGGTGTTTTCTTTCTTGAAGATCTTTTGCAAGCCTCATAAACCCTAGGAACCCCCAAACATGATCACAATTAGGGTTTGATTAGTCCCCTATTAGTTTTACCTTTGTGTCATCTTTGTGTCTTCTCTTCTCATCTCTTAATCAAGGACTAAACCTTAAAGGTTTTAAGGCTTTGTGATTAGGGTTATGCGTGTATCCTTCTATTAGGATGGAGTGTATAACTTTAATCCTAAGTGTTAAACCCTTAATGTGTTTAATCCCTTTAATCAATTCACCTAATAATCACTAAGACATCAAGTTTGTAACTTGGGCCTTGCATTAGGGTTCTAATTCTTCCTTAATTGGTTAAGAAGGACTAACCCTAGTGTTAATGGACAAGTCCCTCTCAAGTTGTCTCTCAAATCATAAAATCCACTTCTTAATCCTATCATTAACTAAAATACACTTTAATAAAGGCTTTGTTCTGTCATGAGGTTAATCCCTAATCATGGATTAAGTTGAGGAGCTTTCCTCAGCTTAAATGTTCTCATCTATTATCCTTCTATTAGGATGGTGTAATGGGTCCATTAAATCCTTGATTATGGCTTAAACTCATTACTTAACACTAAACAAAAATACCAAAAACATCTAAATAATTACAAGCAGGTTAATGATCTTAATCCTACATTATGGTGATTAAGTGTGAGGTGCTTACTTCACACTTAAAGTATTCTCACTACCTCTAATCAGAGGGAGGATGTGATGAGTTTACTAAACCCTTGGTTTAGGCTTAAGCTCATTTTCTTATGACAAACCTCAAAAACAATAATAAAACTGAAAACACAAAAACAAACAATAATAGTCTCCTCCGAGATTCTTCTCTCATCATCTTCACTCATAAACGAGAACTTGCTTCTTCCGTCTAATGCAAGACAGTTTGCACCTGAGCCAGACAGGTCATACACTTGACCATAGACAAGTAAGTAGTTCATCAGTCAATTTATCTTTTAGTCTCTTTGAGTCGAACTACGGTGTTCTGACTTCCTCATTGCACAAGAGGATACGTAGGCATAACTTAACAGTTATCGAACAAAAGTCTCTGTATATCCCCCCCTCTTTCAGCTTATTCTTTAAGTCTCATTATCTTGAGAACTTCATTCTTTCCTTACACTAACACTCTCTTATTTCACTTCACATTTCTTTTGCACTGACACTTGCATTCTTTTCCAGCTTTTGCACACAAAATAGCACTGACACTACCCCTTTTAAACACAAATATTTCAAGCGTGGATCCCGTCGAGTACGGCGGACAATCTAGGTGTTAATACCTTCCCAGGTTGTAACCAACCCCCTTTCTCAGTTTCTCTGGTCCGCAACCGTCTTATCCATCTTTTCTTAGGTTTATGCAGCATTACCTTTCCTTCGGGATAAAAATGCCTAGCTGGCGACTCTTTTCATTCTTTCCCTTTCGCTGATCGTTCGCGTCTGTACCCCTTCTGACCAGGTGTCATTTGGTGGGAGCGACACAGGTCTGAAAAATATGAACCGTGTTTTCTTCATAAAAATCTTCGAGGTTGAAGGCGTGCTTCTACATTCTCCCCCTTTTTGATGATGACAACCAAAAATTCTGCGAGAGCTTTGATCAATGTTTCTCTAAGTGAATCCTCCCCCTATGGACAGCAACTCCCCTTTAATGATAGCAGCAGTAGCAAATTTTTTTTTTGCATCGAGAGTCATTAGAGAAACAAGGTCTTCTCCCCCTTTGGCATAAGAAAAAAGGAAAGGACCAATAAGCAAGCATGGACATGAAAAGTATAGCATCATACAAGCAATCATACAAGCTAGCACATATAAAATGCAAACATAATGCAAGTAAACCAAAAATGCCTAAAAACTTAGGACTTTAGTTTGAGAGTACAAAACATAACATGATTTAAAAGATAAAGCAACATAATAAAAAAATTTAAAAGTAACAGAACCTGTCACGCAGGCAGGGACTGCTGTTTTGAAGGTGTTAACCGGTTAACCGATCCGTTAACCGGTTAACGGACAAAAAATTTCAAAAAATTGTAAAAATCCAGCAACTTAGGTGGGGAAAAATGGGAGGAAATTTTCAAAAAAAATTTCCATAAAGTGTTAGCACTTGTCATTCCGCAAATTTCGATCAAAAAATATTTTGAAACCGATTGATTTCGGGTATACGAAAGTGAGAAAAACCGAAAACGGTGAAATGTGAGTGCTAGCATTTTATGACATTAAAGAGAGCAAAAACACATATAAACACACATAATGCAATAAAAACATATAACAATCAATTTTTAGGTTAAGATTAGATGTCACCTTCATTGAGAATACCAAGTTCTCGTCGAATCTTGAAAAATTGCTCCTTAGCCAATGGTTTTGTGAATATGTCGGCGAGTTGATTGAGTGTATCCACGAACGTAACATCTACATCTCCGTTTAAAACATGATTTCGAAGGAAATGATGTCGGATATCTATGTGTTTTGTTCTTGAATGCATGATCGGGTTCTTTGTGATATTGATAGCACTTGTGTTGTCACACCGGAGAGGGATACAACCGAGATCTATACCGAAATCGAGAAGTTGTTGTTTAAGCCACAAGATTTGAGCACAACAACTTCCTGCTGCAATGTACTCCGCTTCGGCTGTGCTAAGTGCAACGCATGCTTGCTTCTTGCATGCCCACGACACTAGTGCATTCCCGAGAATGTGACAAGTACCACTTGTACTCTTTCTATCGGTCTTACATCCTGCATAATCAGCGTCAGAATAACCAATTAAAGAACAAGTACTACCTTTAGGATACCATAGTCCGACGTGCGTTGTTCCTTTGAGATACTTCCTTTGGATTAGCTTGAAAGCGGGCACACAAACAAACACTAAACATAATGTCAGGACGGCTCGCCGTCAAATATAAGAGTAAACCGATCATACCTTGATATTTTGTAATATCTATTGAAGTGCCAGAAAGATCTTGATCAACATACATCCCGGATCCCATTGGAGTAGACATCTCTTTGCAATTGTCCATATCAAATCTTTTCAATAACTCCTTACAATACTTGGATTGGTTGATGAAGATGCCATCCTTTGTTTGCTTGATTTGTAAACCAAGGAAGTCGTTCATCTTTCCCATCATGGACATCTTGAATTCGCCTTGCATCATAAGAGAGAATTCTTCGCAAAGATCTTTGTTTGTTGAACCGAAGATGATGTTGTCGACCTTTCCTTTAGTAAAACCTTTCTCACATAGGAAGTTGCTAAGGCGATCATACCAAGCCCTTGGTGCTTGCTTTAAGCCATAAAGAGCCTTCTTCAACTTGTAGACATGAGACGGGTTCTTGAAGTCTTCAAAACCGGGAGGTTGTTTGACGTAGACTTCTTCATTGATGTAGCCGTTTAGGAAAGCGCTTTTGACATCCATCTGGTACAACTGAAAATTCATAGAACAAGCGTAAGCAAGTAATAATCTAATTGCTTCTAACCTTGCTACCGGAGCGAATGTTTCATCAAAGTCGATTCCTTCTTCTTGGTTGTAGCCTTGTGCGACCAATCTTGCTTTGTTACGAACTATGATTACATTCTCGTCAAGTTTGTTCTTGAACACCCATCTTGTGCCTATGATATGTTTGTTGTCCGGTCTTGGTACAAGAGTCCAAACTTGGTTCCTTTCGAATTGGTTGAGTTCTTCTTGCATAGCTATTATCCATTGATCGTCGCCTAAGGCTTCATCGATTTTTGTTGGTTCAATTTGAGACACGAACGCCATGTTGAGGCAAGCATCCTTGAGATTGAGTCGAGTTGCAACGCCTTGGCAAATATCACCAATCACTTTATCTATCGGGTGATCTCTATGAGTTCTCCATTCTTTTGGAAGATCTTGATGTTCTTCAATGGTTGGTGACTTATCTTCTTGTTATATTGCTTGTTCTTTTGATATCTCCCTTTGTTGTTGTGATAGATCTACATAATCATCATCCACAATAATATTATCCTCTTTCGAGGGGTTAGTCTCATCAAACGAAACATGTATGGATTCTTCAATGGTAAGAGTACGTTTATTGAAACTTCTAAAAGCTTTACTTGATAGAGAATATCCAAGAAAAATACCTTCATCGGATTTCTCATCAAACTTACCAAGGTTGTCCTTATCGTTGTTGAGAACGAAGCATTTGCATCCGAAAATGTGGAAGAAAGATATGTTGGGTTTCCTTCCCTTGAACAACTCATAAGGGGTCTTCTTGAGAATAGGTCGAATATTGACACGGTTACTTACAAAACAAGCCGTGCTAACCGCATCCGCCCAAAAATATTTAGGAAGATTCGAGTCGCTAAGCATTATCCTTGCAAGTTCCACTAGTGCCCTATTCTTCCTTTCTACGACACCGTTTTGTTGAGGAGTCCTAGGTGCGGAAAAGTTGTGAGAGATTCCATGCTCTTCACAAAAATCTTCAAATGATAAATTTAGAAACTCGCCACCATGGTCGCTTCTTATGGAAACAATTGAGAGTGACTTCTCATTTTGAATTTGCTTGGCATACTTCTTGAATGCTTTAAAGGCATCACTTTTCTGCACTAAAAACAAAGTCCAAGTATATCTAGAGAAATCATCAACAATAACTAGTGCAAAAACGTTACCTCCGAAGCTTTTTGTTCTTGATGGACCGAAAAGATCCATATGTAACAATTGGAGTGGTCTTGTAGTAGATATCACTTTCTTGGTCTTGAAGGATGTTTTGGTTTGCTTCCCCTTTTGACATGCGTCACAAAGCTTATCCTTGATAAACTTCATCTTTGGAAGACCAACAACTAGATCATGCTTTAATAATTTATTCAAATGCTCCATGTGAATGTGAGCAATCCTCTTATGCCAAATCCATGCATCGTTGTTGTTTGCCATTAAGCACTTCACCTTCAAGAGAGAGTCATCAAAAGAAATCATAAAAATGTTATTAAATCGTTTACCTTTTAGCAATAGTTCATGAGTGACTTCGTGTTCTATCAAACATTCCTCCTTTGTGAAGTTGATTCGGAACCCTTTGTCACACAATTGACTTATGCTAAGAAGGTTGTGTTTAAGGCCTTCCACATAAAGGACGTCTTCGATGATTGTATGAGGAGATGCACCAATGGTTCCAACTCCAAGAATTCTTCCTTTATTATCATCACCATAAGTAACATATCCTTTGGCCTTAAGTGTTAGACTTGAAAATTTGTTGATGTCGCCCGTTATATGCTTTGAACAACCGCTATCGAGATACCATTGCGTAGAAGTTGTTTTCAAGCATACCTACAAAACAAAGTCAGGTTTTGTTAGGTACCTGAATTGCTTTGGGTCCTTGATAGTTAGTACCCTTTTCAACCCACACATAATGCCCTTTAGCAACACCAATGTTGCGCACATAGCAAGCATTAGGTGTATGGCCTTTGATTCCACAATAAAAACAAATAGGTTGAAATTGACTTTTGAATTTAGGAACATATTTTTGTTTCTTAAGAATCCTTTTCTTTTTATGACTTTGATGCATAGGTTTAGCATTGTTAGTCTTTTCCTTAACAATTTGTTCACTAGCTTTTACGAAAACGGTTTCACGTGTGCTTGGTTTGGAAAACTTAGAATATCCTAGGCCACTTTTATCATTTGGATATCTTTGGTGCCTAAGTATTTCCTCCAAGCCAATTTGACCTTTTTCATATCTTTCTAAAATTCTTTTGAGTTGAACAATTTGAAAGGACAATGACTCACAATTTTTACATGTAAGACTTTGTTTTTCATCCATTATCTTTTTGTTTTTCATTTTCAATGTATTTTTCAAAAGATGCATTTTGTTCTTCTAAAGATAGTATTTTCTTCTTTTGGGATGAGATATTTTTGTACAAAGTCTTACATTCCTTAAGAAGTTCATCTATGACTTCTTGTGCATCATTTTCATAAATTGAAAAATTACTACTAACCTCGTTATTTTCTTCATCGGAGTGATGTGACGCCATTAACGCCATATTTTCACATTCGTCGCTTTCCGATTCCGATGAGGAACTAACTTCATTGTCATCCCACGCGACATAAGCCTTTTTATTCTTGAAGTCCTTCTTGCCTTTGAATCCTCCTTTCTTCGCAAGTCTTGGACAATCCGGTTTTATGTGACCTTGCTTTCCACATTCATAGCATGTAACTTCTTGGTTCGATGTGGATGCATCCTTCTTCCTGAAATGTTTATTCTTTTTAGGAAAAGAAGAATTATTATTTTTGTTAAAAAACTTACCAAGCTTCTTAACAAGAAGCATGAAGTTCTAATCTTCAGAGATCTCGTCATCTTTGTCATCCTTCGTGTCAATCTTCAAGGCAATTCCTTTGGACTTTTTCTCTTGGCTTTCATGCTTTTCGAGCCTTCCAAGTTCCAACTCGTGCTCTTGAAGTTTGCCGAATAGAGATGCGGATGTCATTGTTGAGATACTCTTCTTCTCCGAGACTGCGGTCACTTTCGGTTGCCATTCCCTTGTCAAAGACCTTAGAACTTTCAAATTAAGATCATCGTTGGTGAAGGTCTTTCCGAGTGCAATCAAATGGTTGGTTAGATGAACAAATCTTTTTTGTAAAGCCACAATAGATTCTCCGGGCTGCATGCGGAAAATTTCGTATTCTTGACTTAACGTGTTAAGCCTTGATCTTTTAACTTCTGTTGTTCCTTCATGTGTTTCTACCAAAGTATCCCAAATCTCCTTCGCCGATTTGCATTGTGATACACGAAAAAATTCATCCATACTAAGATCACTTTGAAGTATGTTGATTGCTTTCTTCTCATTTAGGATCTTTCTTTTATCATCTTCATCATACATATTCTTCAACTTTGTCGTTCCAACACCGTTGATTACATTGATGGGATTATGCGGACCTTCTTCGATTGCTTCCCATATGCCTTCACCTTGGGCTTCAAGATGTGCCCTCATTCTGATTTTCCAGAAATCGAAGTATTCGCCGGAGAAGAGCGGAGGCTTGTTGCTACTACCACCATCTTTGAAAACGGGATTCGAGTTTGCGGAAGCCATAGGATCTTGTAGGAACAGGTTACCTAAACCTGCTCTAATGCCAATTGTAGGATCAGAATGCGCCTAAGAGGGGGGTGAATTAGGTGTATATAATTTTTCTCGATTCTTTTTCTTTGATGGATAGAATTTTTCTTGTAAGTTTGTATGAAAGGAAAACAATAAGGCAGAAAGTAAAAGTGACACAGAGAGTTATCCTGGTTCCCTTCACAGTCCGAAGGTACATCCAGTCCCCTTTCAATTTGAAAGAGATTTCCACTAGTTTTTAGAAAAAGTACAACCTATCACACCTTCAATGGTGAGGCCTACTTTCTAACAAACTAACATACAAGTGTGCAAGAACAATCCTCTTGCCACACTTACCCTTATGTCCAAATAATCCTTGGAACACAAGTCACAAATAGAAATACCTTTCTATATTTTTTAATTTTGAGTGAGTAATACAAAGACTTAGTATCAATAAAGATCTTCTCCTATGTACACAATTCCCTTTTCAAATATCAATACAAGTGTTCAAACATGAAGTATGAAAGATGAATATCTTATGAACACTTTTGAAAAATATGAAAGTATTTGAAAATTGATGAATTTGATTCAAGTGATTTTTACAAAAAAAATTGTAGGTGTTTTTTGAATTTGAAAAAATCCAGATTTTATATTATACAAGACACCCTTTTGAAAAGGTATGAAAAATTATGAAACAAAATAATTTATGGAGAGATATAATCAAAAGGTGCAATTTGAAATTTAAAGAAAAATATTTTTCAAAAATATTACAGTGTTAACCGGTTAACCAAATGGTTAACCGGTTAACGCCTATAAACGTTAACTGGATTATTAAAAATTTGAACCCGTTAACCGGTTAACCAAATGGTTAACCGGTTAACACTGTTAAAAATAGAAACAGAAGGTTTTTAAAGAGTGTTAATCGGTTTGAAAAAATATATCAAAGTATTTTATGCAATATGCTAATATATGATTAAATGCGTGAACACTTGTACATCAATTTAAAAAGGAATTGATATACCTAAACAAAAGCATCCAAGCATGAAGTAGAACGATGATGCATACGAAGCTTGATAGCAAAGCCGGTTGCTTGAAGCTTGATCAGTTGGAGCTCTTGACTTTTTGCAGGTCTGAAAAATATGCGCCGTGTTGTCTTCATCAAAATCTTCGAGGTTGAAGGCGTGCTTCTACACAAATTTCTATATTTTATTTATTTATCTTTTTTATTTCAAATATATATATATATATATATATATATATATATATATATATATATATATATATATATATATATATATATATATATATTAAAAAGGGGTTCGTAAATTATTTTTTTCATTATAAATTAATATAATATTTTATTTCTAAAATACATTGTAAATAGAATTTCTTATTTAAAAAAAAAGAGAAACTTAATTAAGTTTTAACTTTTGGGATGTTATTATTAGGATTTAAGTGATAGGAATTATCAGAAAATTAACGCCCTTCATTCTAGAACTGACGTGAAATATTTCCAATTCATCAAATGTTAATTATATATCTATGGTATTCATTCCTAATAAACTCATTTTAATACTAAAAATTATTAATTAAAATATGTAATAAATATATTTAAAGGTTTTAATATTATTAGGATCTTAAGTCTCTTATCACCGTCACTAATTTGTAATGATTGATCTTGATTATTTTCAATTACTAGATAAAAACAAATGAAGAAAATAGGAAAAATATTTTGTTAGAAAATTCATTAACATTAATTGCTTTATTTTACTTTTAATTCTAAACAAAGAAAAATATAATAATAAAAATATAAAAATATAAAAAAATATATAAAAAAAACTTTTATCATCACGTGGTCTTATTATCCTTTTAAGTTAAATCATAGTTTTTATTGTTATTAGTTGATAAAATCAATCTCAAAATATTTTAATAAGTTATTATTAGAAGCAAATAAATTATATAAGAAGCAAATAAAAATCATTATTAAGGAGATCCAAATACTCAGAAGAAATCGTGATGCTATTACTACAAAATCAAATCATATACATCATTTCCATAACCAAATTGGATCAAGAATCATCGTCATTCAAAGACCTTCCAAAACAACAATAAAAAAAATCAAAACTTTAATATCGAAATAAATTACGTTAATTCCAAAGATTTTTGGAGTTTGCTATAAAAAGAGAAGAAAATCTCAAATAGAAGGGGGGCAAGATTTAAAATATGGGATAGAAAAAGAAAGAAGAGAAAGAGAAATCCTCCTCTCTATAGGTTGGTCTTCCGATCATATTTATCTTTTTCTTATTAATATTAAATTTTGCTCTATTATTAATATTTGGGTTTATTGTATGATCTGATTTATTATTTGATTTAAATTAGGATTAAGAATTATTTTGGAACAAATAAGTGTTAAGGTTAGAGATCAATTTCTAACTGGATTAATATAAATAATCAGGGATTTTGATTAAAAAAATATATAATAATATTTTGGATAAATTTTTATTTCTAGAACTTGAGGAATATATTTTTAGGAATTATTTTTTTTTATGGAATAAGTTCTAAAAAAAGGAAAAATTGGAGTTTTAATGATTTTATTGTTAAAATTAATATAAAAATGAGATTTTGTCATAGTTTGATTTATATTTTGGGGATTTTATATGATTGGAATAAAAAAAAGGATTATTTTATTATATTATTTGAGATTCTTAAGAGGGGAATTGCACCTATTTCAATTCAAAAAAAAAAAAAAAGATTAATGTTTTTATGAGTTTAATATTAGTTTAAAGTTAGGGGTTTCATTAATGGACATCAAAATTATTTTTATTACTAAATAGAATTAATTTTGGGATTGAAGATATTCTTATTTTTTCAAATGAGTTTAAAGGGATATTATAAAGTATTTAATGGGATTAAATTTATTTTTAAAAGAAGTTAGCTAATGTTTAGGGGTTTTATTTTAGGGGTTTCAAATGTGGGGTTTTATAATAATAACCAGAGTTTTCATAATAATTTTAAAAAAGGGTTAAAAGTCAGTTTTTTTAATAATAATATTAAAAGGGGTTTAGAATTGGGGTTTTAATAATTTAGTAAATGGGTAGTTAGAAAATAATAGGATTGGTGTTTAGGGATAGGGGAGTTGAACTACGATGCTCTGATCCCTCTTTTGAGGGTACGTAGGCATATGTTTTTTGAACAAAAACCCTAGCGAGTAAAATTAAGATTAAATTAGGGTTTTTGGAATATTCATTTAATTTGAATTTATTATAACACAAACAAGACATGCCTTAGAATCTTAGAAGGGATACTATTAAATATAATAGAAGTGAGGAGTGCCTAACACCTTCCTCCCACTTAACAGACTTTCGAACCTTAGGACTTAGGTTTATCCTTTATTTTCCTTAAAAAAATAGGATGGCGACTCTTAGATTTTAAGCCGGCCGCGACAGCTTGACACTCTGCTGGGGATAGGGTAGTCAATCCTACTTCTAGGATTTCTAGGTTTTTGTTTGTGAGGTTTTTTTTTTGGGATTTTTGTGTTTTATTTTCATTTTTATTTTTATGATTTTTATTTTTTTAATTTGGATTTTTTTATATGCTTGGATTATTTATTATTATTATTTTTTATATTATTGTTGTTCTCTCATACTTTTTTTGAAGGGATATTCTTGGAGGGAAAGCCAAAACCAAGGCTCGAGAAAAAACAATAAGTATTAAGTAGGGGATCGTCCTGTCTTGGCCGACTTGGATTTTCATCCGTGAGGTCTTTGATGACGATACCCGACTAGAGTAGATCAATTCAAAGAGCCGATCATGAGTGGGCTAGCCCCACTTCATGGTAAGGACTTTGACTTTGGTCCGTGACTCTAGTGGCCTTTAGAACCCCCACCAACTTATGGTAACCTTGTGTACCTACCCCCAAAGGGGTCGTTACCAGATTCCTGCCTAAGTTGGACTTATCCCAAAATATTATCGTAGGAAAGCTTGCTCCTTCTCATGGTAATACAAGGGTATAGTCCTAGACTTAATGGCTTATCCAAACTTTATGTCCTACATGTGAGGGGAATGGGTAGATAAACAATAGAACCAATCCATTGTAGGAAACCTACCTGGTTAAGGTCATACTTGCATTAAGATTAATATATATATATATATATATATATATATATATATATATATATCCATACATCCATACCATCATGCATTATATAAACATGTTTCGCATATATTTATTTTTGTGGGAATTTCAAATTTTGTTGTAGGTATATTGTGAAGATGGATTCAGGCAAAAGAGAAACCCTACGCATCAAGGCTCCAAAGACTGACTTTCAAAGCTTGAAAGCCCTCCAGAGGTTAATGCCAAAATCAGTTCAAGAAAGATTCACACATAAGTATGGAAGGATTCTTGATCTCTTGGAGGTCCCTGTGAAGACGGAAGCCATACTGCTTTGGCCCAATTTTATGACCCACCCCTATGTTGTTTTCTCTTCAAAGATTTTCAAATAGCTCATACTTTGGAGGAATTTGAGCTATATCTGGATCTGCAAGGAAAAAGTAAAGAACCTTACACGGGTATGGGACAAAAAATAAAGCCCAAGGATCTAGCTTTAACTTTGGGGGTACATGTGGAAGATCTACAAGCCCACTTCAGGGAAGATAAAGAGATCCAAGGACTTAAGAAGGGGTATCTGGAAGGGGTTGCTCAGAAGTTTGCTAAGGCTGGAGATTGGGGTGCCTTTGTGAATGATTTTGTATTGATCATGTTTGGAATAGTCCTCTTCCCAAGGGTAGAACACTTTATTGACGCTCTTGCCATCAGTGTTTTTTGGACTGTGAAGAACCAAGGGGCAAACATAGTTCATGTGTTGTTAGTTGATGTATATTATACCCTTAATATATGTCACAATAAAGGAAAAAGGTATTTACACTGTTGTATGCCATTATTGTACTTCTGGTTTGTCTCACACATCTACAAGGATCTTACTAGGATAGAGACCAAGGGTAACCACGCTTGGGCTCAAAAACGCAGGTCTCTTACTGAAAATACCATCTATTGGTATCCTAAACAGGTGCAGTCCAAGGAAATAATCATCAATTGTGGAAACTTTCCTAATGTTCCTCTCATCGGGTCTAGGGGATGTATTAACTACAACCATATACTATCTTTAAGGCAACTAGGACATGCTATATGGGAGAAACCTAAAGATGAAGATCTAAAGGAATTTATTTTAGATGATGGGGATACTTTGGATAGGGAGATGTTCAGGAGAATCACTAGAGCCTGGGAGAAGGTACACACCATGGAAAACAAGCTTAAGAGAAAGGATCCTTCAGTTGAAAACTCTTACATGGCATGGGTAAAGGAGAGAGTTCGAACGGTTAAGTTACCCTTTGTGATTGATCCTACTTATCAATCAGACGTTCCTGATGTTAGCCCAATCTCAGTGGAAGAAGTAGATAACCTCAGAAGGACTATAGCACAATTGGATCAAGACAAAGAAAATCTAGAGCATAGCCTCTATGATGCAAATTATGAGAAGAATCAGGTGGACTATGATCTTAAGCAAAAAGATAAGCAACTCGTTGTAGTTGAGAAAGAGCTTAAAATTGAGAAAAATAAGAGGCAAAAGACCCTGGGAGGATTATTTAGTGCTGGAATTGGTAACCAAAATCTGAATGACCAATTAAAGGATGTGCAAGCTGAAGGCCAAAGGTGGAAAAGAGCATGGGAGTTAGCTGTGTGGGAAAAACAAGAAGTAAGGGATACTTTGACGACTCAAATTTGTGGGCTCGAAGGATCACTGTAGGAGTCCCAAGCTACTATTGTTAGGGAACGACAACTTAGGGCTGAAGATGAACAAATGCTAACGGTTAATTGGGAAATGATACATACTAAGGTGTTGGAAATTAGAGAACTACTGCAACTCCAGAATCAGGATCAAGAACACTTAAGGTCCCAAATCCGACGATTGGAAGAAAATATCCAATACTTAGGGAACCTTTCTGATGCGGCCCAAGTTATCGTCCAAGAACAGGGAGACAGAGCTAAGGCATGGAAGATGGATTACACCGGCCTAGCAGAATTTGCCAACAATATGGTTAGGAATATTTTATGGATGCATGGAAGGGCAAATATGGTCATGAGCTTTAACAACACTCCACTTGAAGTCTTCGATTTCATCAAGTTATGTGAGATGCTTTTGAAGGAGTTCAAGGGGAATTTGAAGAAGGCTATGGAGACACCTATTTAGTTCTTGCTTTTAGGAGTTTTTATGTTTTCTTGTCATGGGTTATTCCTAAAGAGTTTGTTTAATTTTAGGAGTTGTTTTTTTCTTATTGCGTTTGCTGTGGAAGATTCTCAATATGAACCTTTGGATTTGATTCTTAATAAATAATTTTTTATATGCTATGTGTCTGGGTTATATTTTCTATATTCATCTCTAACAATAATACAATGGATTTTGGAATTCCCTCAAATAAGTAAAAGGATTTAAAATCATACATCATGCATACTCATACATACATTAGCATGCACAACACACATTTACATATAAGAAAATTTTCTTAAAATTCCAAATAGAAAATCATTCATTTCAAAACAACTTCATCTCAGGATCATCAAGCCAGACAACCTGACTTCCCGACCTCACACTCAAACTTACCAGAAGTAAGCCATGGATCAAGTGAAGAAGAATCAAGCAGTCCTTAAGGGAGATGTGGACATTATCAAAGAAAATGGGAATGATAGGAAGGGAAAGATCGATTAACTAAATATTGTTATTCATAACTTAATAGCTAGGGAAACTGAGGCTAGCCGACAAAGGGATAATCCTCCCCCTCCTCTTGAGGATGGTAACCCATTGTATGTGTCGCTCCCGGGATTTTCATCCTAGTACAAACGTGCAAGAGGCGCAGAAAAGGTAGAGTCGCCAGCCAGGCATTTTTATCCCGAAGGAATGGGAAAGGTAATGCTGCACAAACCCAAGGAAGAAGGAAAGGACAAGGTCCTGCGAACCAAAGATCTGGATTCAGGAGTCGGTTACGACCTGGGAATGTATTAGCACCCCAGACCGTCTGTCGTACCCGACGGGATCAACGCTTGCTTGTTTGCTTCAAAGGGTGAGAAATAAAGTGCTTCTGAATAAGAACTGCTAACTGGAATGGGGAATGGAAATGAGAAAGGGTACTGGAAAAAGAGATGGAAAGAAAGGGGGAAATGTAGGGAAAATAAAGAATGTGCTCGAACGGGCCTTACCCCGCTGCCTACGTACCTCATCGGGAAAATGAGGATCAGAGTCGACGTAGTTCGCCTAACTAGGCGGGAACATTGTTTGTGTTTTTTACAACTGGAATTGTGTATGTCTATGCTCAGGTGTTGCAGGCTCGTCTGGTACGAGTGCGTTTACCGTCTTGCATGCGAGACAAGTCGTCGCGAGTTCGCGTTCAGAATGAATGAGATGAGAAAGAGAAGTTCCCGCAGGATAGTCGCTTATTGTGTATTTTTGTATTTTATGAGAAATGTTTTGAATTTGTTTGTGAACATTCTCATACTAAGACCTATCCATCGTGGTAAATACTTACACCTCGCCCCGAAACAGGACGCGTATAAGTACTCCGCAACAAAGTCTCGTGTCCTACAAGAATGTTCGGTTTTTATTAAGTATTTTTATTATTTTCTTTATGAGATGAAAAAGAAGGACTCAAGTTGCAAAAGGTAAAAACTAAGGGACTAAGACTCAATCCTAATTTTAGTTATTTATTCAAAAGTGGTCTTAATGGTTTATGTGGTTTTCTAAACCTAATGGATAAAAAGAACTAGAAACTACTAGAATTCAACTTACTTCCTAAGGAAGTTAAGTTGATTCTAAGAATAATGGGGAAGCCTATACAAGTGAGAAAATTCAAATAATAAGGCAAAGCATTAAAATTGGAATAAGAAATAAATTCTAAAAATGCATATTAAAGCATAAAACTACAAGTAAGCCTAAACTTCACCTAAACTTATCCATTAGAAATTCTAAGCCTAAGTCTTAAAACTAAGGGGATTTATCTAATATTTTCATCCTAAAATCAGTAATTAAACTATACTAAATCATTATAACATCCTAAGATTAAACCTAACTAAGCTAATCCTTAATGGAACATAATATCCTAAGCTAAACTAAATGGATTTATCATGTAAAAATGGCCTAAAGATTAATGCACTAAAAATAGTAAAAGTCCTAGTAAAAATATGAAATTAATTCTCTAAGGTCCTAAACCTGACTATAGTATTGTGCTGAAAAATATCCTAAAAATTCAGAAGCTAACTATGCCTAAAAGTCACTTAAATTTACCTAAGAATTAACCACAATTTTACATGAATTAAGCTACCAAAACAATGGATAAAATGGCCTAAAAATCTACCAAAAAATATCCTAAGTTCTATTACCATTTCTCTAATCATAGCAAAACGAATAGGCTAAAAATCCTACAGGAAGTTGAAAAAATAAAATGAACAAAATTAAGTGCAACTAAAGAAATTCAATAAAATGCCAATTACATGGAAAATCGAAATTAAATAAAAAATGGCCAAAATTCAGAAAGTAAAAATGTCACAAATTTCTAAAATGAATTATAAAGCTACTGGAACTTTTGTGGATTTTTATGATGAATTTTACTATTTTTTATGGATTTATTTCTAACCTATACTAAAAAAAATTAAATTTTAAATGAAAAGGCAAGGGGTGCAGGAAGTGATTCTTCTATTTAATATGCTAAATGGGCTTATCTTGGGGGTGCGGGTAGCAAAAGGCAAGGCCCAATCTGTGCAGGCTTGAGAGTGCATAGTATGGAATCCTGGTCAATTTCGCTGACTTCGCTAATGGCCGCATGATCGAATTGACTCCTAGGGTATTCTAATCGTACGCTCTCACAGGTGCATGTCCATGAAATCCTAGGGTGTGTTGCCCTCACATAATCGACCGCGCAAAGTGCCAACCGGACGGTGACAAGTGTCACCTCCGGTGTGGCCAAGAATCCACAAAATCTCACTCTTATCTACCAGCACTTCTAACGGTAATTTTATGGGGATTATGCGAAATTATTCTCATTTTAATGCTCATTATTCTCTCTTAAAACTCAAGATTTTCTTAATTGTTTCAATTAAAATAGTTGTTCTTATAATTGACAAGAAAACTCTCACAAATACGGAAAAGCCAAAGAACAAAACCTAACCCTAAGTCTTCTTCCTCATTCACGCCGCCGCCACCCTTATCTTCTTCTTCGTTCCACCACCCTCGCCTTATGCCATCCCTTCGTCTTCTTCCTTGTTTCCCTCTCCAATACTGAAACATAAACCCTAAAAATCCTCTTCTTCTCGCCGTCGTCAACACTTTCATCTTCTTCAACCTAACCTAACCCGCCACCGGCCTCAAACCTCATCGGAGAAGATGTAAAACAACGGTGGCATCTCATCCTCTACGATCTCCTATAACCTAATCCCTCTTCTCACCTCTAATTCGAAACATAATCTCAAAAGGAAACAAGCTAAATATCAAATCAACACAATCAAAGTCAAGAATCACCAATCGACAAACGTAACAAACAACTATGTCCTAAGATCAAATTCGTACCTGGAAATGACGGAGCTTCAATGGAGATTATGAGAAATGAAGTGAAATTGGAGTCTACCGCTTGTTGATAAAGACACTTAATCGGAACCTCCATTTGTTGACGAAGAATGTAATCGAGAGCTCAATGACAATACCGTTCAACAAAGAAGATAAAGATGCAAGGCGTTCGAATTCATGATGCTGAAGATGCTTAGAGGTCCTGACTGATGGTTTTTGTGCGAAGAACTCGTTGTCTCTAACTGAATTCTAGTGTTGATTTGATGATGTTTGGTGGTTGCAGATTGATGATGACAATACTGATGTACACACAAGGACGCGTGGACGAGGCTTTCGCTTCTTCGACTCCGCCGCAATGTGAAATTCAATTCTGGTACGTTCGGTTACACTTCAGCTTCTTCTTTGAACTCTTTCCGCGATTTCTTATTCTGAAATTAATGCGAATCTATGACGGATTCTGAGAAGGAAGAGGGTGTAGATGAAGTTGAGAAGAATGGTTGAGGAGGTTAAAGAAAATGGTTGAAGGAGAAGAACTTCTGTGTGAGATAAATGAATTGTGAAGAAGAGAGATGAAGATGGAGATTGGAGAGGTTATGAGAAGAGAGATGAATGAGGTGAGGTCGTGTAGAATACGTTGTGAAAAAAGTTGAGGGAAGAGCAAAATTCTGATTTATAGAAACGAAAATCCAGCTTGTGAAAATTTTTCAGGTGAAGTTTCTAGATGGATTCTGTTATCAAAGTTTGTTATTTCTGTTATCTTACTTTTTATTTTCTGTTTTTTGTTTTTGAATTTGCAACTGGGCTTAAAGAGACCATTAGCGGAATGGAACTCAACAATATGACTGTTGGGCAGGACCAAGCCATAAAGAAAACACGCGACTGCTGGGCAGGACCAAGCCACAGAAGGTGCTTGTTAGCGAAATAGGGCTTAACGAGACCATTAGCGGAATGAAACTCAACAATATGACTACTGGACAAGACCAAGCCATAAAGAAAAATACGCGACTGCTGGGCAGGACCAAGCCACGGAAGGTGCCTGTTGGAGAAACAGGGCTTAACGAGACCAATAGCAAAATGGAACTCAACAATATGACTGCTGGGCAGGACCAAGCCATAAATAAAACAACATTGACTTGGAAAGACCAAGATGTCTGGAAAATGGTATAAGTATCTTCTGCGGGGAATACTTCAGGTTGAAAAGATGTTATGGGTTGTATGCAACACCTTAAAACTGGCCCATGTTGGCATGCATATGCTTGGATTTATGGCGTAATGTTCCATGAGGATGGAAATTCTACGCTTTGGAGGATGCAAATGTAATGATGATTATGCGTATGCAAATGGAAAGAGATCTCCTGATAAGGAGACTGCAAGTATCCTAGATGGTTTGGATGGGGAGGAACTGATGATCACTGCACTGATCTGATCCATCCTGATAAGGAGGAGACAACTCTGCGGGGAAAGCTGTCAATGATACACCGGCTCTGAACTGCCTCCATTGCCAAAAATAAATTGGACTTTAAGATTAGAGTGCCAAGTCCCTGCTGGAGATGGACCCTTCTTGTACTTTGGTGGGGAAGTGGAGACCTCCTGACTTGGTTGGGAACCATAGGCATGACATTGCTGAGGAAGCACCTTGCTGAGGAGGAAAGACACTCCTTGTACTGCTGGGGATTTCCCCTGTGATTGAAGGAAAGCTTCTGCTTAGGGAGGACACCCACATTCTGCTGCCTTGCTAGGAGAGATTTCAACTTCCAACTTTACTGGGGATGACTAGAGACACCCTGGAAGACACTTGTTCTTGTTCAAGCATAAAGAAATGTTCCTCCTGGGAATCTGCTTTTAGCTTTGTTAGCAACACCTGTATCTATACCTGCATAAACGCACTTGATAGTGCCTGCAACATGGAGAGTTAATTTGGGACCTGTATGCCCCAGGCTCGTAGGATGAATCATTATTTGGGCATCTTGACACCCTTTCAAAGTTGTATTAAATGTTTCTGTCCTCCTGCATGAGTTAGAAAGCATTCAAATGTTCACAACACAATATGAATCACAATTTGCTGGACGTTTTCGCAATCAATCAATGCTAGATGAAAAACAAAAAACGAGAAGCAGATAGTCAAAAGTTGACTGAAATTAACTTTTCATTGATTCGAGAAAATGGCCATGAATAAGCATTACAAAGGAAGCAGTTCCCTGGAAAGAGGAAACAACCAAAAAGGAAAACAAATTATCCTATTGGCAATGTAACAAGTGGATCTCATCAAGTTTCAACCCGGTTATGACTTGTATATCTTCGAGACGATCTGCTCACTCTGCCCCTTGAGAAAGGTAATTGAACTGATCTTCAACCCTTAGAATAACCTCAGCTGTAGATAGGTTACAGATTTTGCAGATCGCAGTCGTTCGTATTAGTCCCTTTTTTGCGTGGATCGCCCTTTCAGGTTTTCAATCCATTGGGATACCCTTTTTTGCCTGAGCTGTCCAATGTGGCTTTTCAACTCAGCGGGTGTACATTTATTTTTCAAGATTTCCCTAATTTTTGCCTGAGCCTTTTATTCTTTTTTTGGCTCGCTGGGATGCCCATTTTTGCCTGAATCTTTATTCTGTTTTTATCCAGCGGGTCTTTTTTACACAAAGTATTTTCTAACTGCGTCTGCGTTGACAGGGGATTGGAAGTCTTCTCCGTCCATGGTTGTCAGCATCAAGGCTCCACCTGAGAAAACCTTTTTAACCACGAACGGTCCTTCATAGTTAAGTGTCCATTTTCCCCTGTGATCGTTAAGAGGAGGAAGAATCCTTTTCAGCACCAAGTCACCTGGTATGTACCTCTGTGGTCGTACCTTCTTGTCGAAAGCCTGCTTCATCCGTCGTTGATACAACTGTCCATGGTATACAACTGCTAGACGTTTTTCTTCAATAAGGCTCAATTGATTATATCTGGACCGGAGCCACTCAGCCTCATCTATCTTAATGTCCATCATTAACCTCAACGAGGGGATTTCCACTTCGATTGGTAGGACCGCCTCCATACCATACACCAGTGAGAACGGGGTTGCCCCTGTTGAAGTACATACTGATGTTCTGTACCCATGCAACGCAAATGGTAGCATCTCATGCCAGTCTTTGTATGTTACAACCATCTTTTGCACGATCTTCTTGATGTTCTTGTTGGCCGCCTCGACGGCGCCATTCATCTTCGGGCGATATGGAGAAGAGTTGTGATGCTCTATTTTGAAATCCCGACACAAGTCAGCAATCATCCCGTTGTTGAGATTAGAACCATTATCAGTAATGATTCTTTCAGGACTTTCGTACCGGCAAATGATGTCTCTTTTAATAAACCGGGCTACCACTTGTTTAGTGACATTGGTATAAGATGCCGCTTCGACCCACTTCGTGAAGTAGTCTATAACAACCAGGATGAAGCGATGACTGTTAGAAGCTATTGGCTCTATCTTGCCAATCATATCAATGCCCACATGGCGAACGGCCATGGTGAAGACATGACACTCAATGGATCCGGAGGCACATGAACCTTATCGGCATAAATATGACATTAGTGACATTTACGGGAGTACTTACAACAATCAGATTCTATGGTGATCCAATAATATCCCGATTACAATTTCTTGGCCATAGCATGTCCTCCAGCATGGGTACCAAAGGAGCCTTCATGAACCTCTTCATCAATAGGTCTGCTTCGTGTCTATCCACGCATCTGAGCAGAACCATGTTGAAGTTTCGCTTGTATAGCACACCATCTTGATTCAAGAAGAAACCACCTGTCAGTCTTCTGAGGGTCTTCTTGTCCTTACTGGATGCCCCAACCGGGTATTCTTGAGCCTTCAAGAAATGCTTGATATCATGATACCAAGGTTTGTTATCTTCACCACTATCAACTGCAAAGATATAAGCAGGTCTTTCAAGACGGGAGACCATGATTCGAGGCACGAAATTCACTTAACAAACTTTGATCATGGACGACAAAGTTTCTAGAGCATCGGCGAACTGGTTTTCATCTCGAGGAATATAATTCAACTTGACCTTGGTGAAGAAAGTTAGCAGCCTCCTAACATAATCTCTGTAAGGAACCAAGTGAGGTTGATGAACTAACCATTTTTCGTTGACTTGGTTCACTACCAGAGCAGAATCTCTGAAGATCTCGAGGTTCTTGACTCGCAAGTTGATTGCCTCTTTAACCCCCATGATGCAAGCTTCATACTCTGCCTCATTGTTAGTGCATTCGAAAGTCAACCGAGCAGCTAAAGGTGTATGGACCTCTTCTGGTGAGATGATAACAACACCTACTCCACTTCCATTCATGTTCACAGCTCCGTCAAACATCAACTTCCATTTGGATTCAGGGTCCGGCGCCTCCTCCGGAAGTGGTTCTTCATAGTCTTTCAACTTGAGGAACATGATGTCCTCATCCAGAAACTCGAACTTCATGGGTTGATAATCATCGATTGGCTGCTGAGCCAAGTATTTTGACAATACACTTCCTTTGATTTCTTTTTGCAAAGTGTAATGTATATCATACTCTGTTAGTATCATCTGCCATCGGGCTACCCTTCCTGTCAGAGCCGAATTCTCGAAAATGTATTTCACAGGATCCATCTTGGAAATTAAGAGAGTGGTGTGAGTCAGCATGTACTGTCTTAGTCGGCAAGCAGCCCATGCCAAAGCGCAACAAGTTTTCTCGAGTAGTGAGTAGCGTGTCTCACAATCGGTAAACTTTTTGCTAAGGTAATAAATGGCGTGCTCTTTTTGACCAGACTCATCCTGCTGACCCAACACACATCCCATCGATCCTTCAAGCACGGTAAGATACATAATCAAAGGTCTCCATGGTACCGGAGGCATGAGAATTGGAGGTTCTAGCATGTATTCTTTGATTCGGTCAAAGGCTTGCTGGTAGTCTTCATTCTATTTAATGGTCTGATTCTTCCTCAGAAGCTTAAAGATGGGCTCACACGTGGCCGTTAGGTGAGAGATAAACCGTGCAATGTAATTTAGTCTCCCTAAGAAACCACGCACTTGCTTTTCAGTCTTTGGCTCATGCATCTCTTGGATGGCTTTTACTTTGGTTGGATCAACCTCAATTCCCCGCTCACTAACAATGAAGCCGAGTAGCTTGTCGGAACGGGCCCCGAAGGTGCACTTATTCGGATTCAACCTCAATCTGAACTTCCGGAGTCTGTCAAACAATTTTTCTAGATTAACCAAGTGCTCTTCTTCTGTTCGGGATTTTTCTATCATATCATCAACATAAACCTCAATTTCATGATGAATCATGTCGTGAAATAGTGTCACCATCGCCCGTTGATAAGTGGACCCAGCATTCTTCAGGCCAAACGGCATAACCTTGTAACAGAAAGTGCCCAAAGGCGTGATGAAGATTGTCTTTTCCATATCATCGGGAGACATCTTAATCTGGTTATAACCGGAAAAACCGTCCATGAAAGAGAACACAGAAAATTGAGCAGTATTATCGACGAGCACATCTATGTGAGGCAGAGGGAAATCATCCTTGGGGCTGGCCCTGTTTAAATCCATGTAGTTTACACACATCCTGACCTTACCGTCCTTCTTAGGGACCGACACAATGTTGGCAACCTACGGAGGGTAACTGGTCACGACCAAGAAACCAGCATCAAATTGCTTTTGTACTTCCTCTTTTATCTTGATTGCCATATCAGGACGTGTGCGCCTCAACTTCTGCTTCACTGGAGGACAGTCTTCTCTGAGAGGCAACTTGTGTACCACAATGTCAGTGTCTAAACCAGACATATCTTGGTAGGACCATGCAAAGACATCAACATACTCTCGAAGCATAGAAATTAAATGAGTCTTGACAGATTCTTCTAATGCGGCTCCGATCTTGACTTCTTTCTTGTCTTCTTTGGTACCCAGGTTTATCACCTCGACAGCTTCTTCGTGCGGCTGAATCATCTTCTCCTCCTGTTTAAGCAGTCTGGCCAATTCTTCAGGTAGTTCGCAATCCTCTTCACCCTCCTCATCGGCTTGATAAATTGGATTGTCAAAGTCATACTCAGCCATAACAGGGTCATCATTGATAAGATCCGGTGACGGGCACCTGCATGAATGGTGATTCATGCAAGGCTTTAGCAAAAACTTGAGAAAATGAGAAACATTGCCATTTTAAAACTCTTCTTTCTTTTTGAAAAACAAAAGCAAAAAATGAAAGACAAAGAGAAACATGGATGAATGTGAAACGTCAGCTTTATTTATGATTATGAATTGTGTTAAGAACAAAAGAACCCTTACAAAAAGCTATTATGCCCCGGGCAAGACATAGTGCTTGAATACAGGAAAAAAAACAGAAACAAAAATTATTACTCTTTGAAAGAGGTAACTGAGATAAGCCTTTCTGATGTCCAATTGCTAAGTTGAGTCCCTGGAACAGCAGGCCTGATCCACTCATCTAAGTCACAGTCACTATCAACTGCGTCATCCTGCATGGCACTGATGCTTCCATAATCCACCACTCCCGCACTCGTGAAAGTAATCGGACTTTGACGACCTTTAGCACTCGGTTCAAACGATGACTACCCAGGATGGTAACCAATTCCGAACATATCTTTCTTTTCTGGCACTTCTACTGAACTGCCCCAGCCTTCTCGCACCCCCGACTCTACCAACTCAAGAGCTTGCTTATAAGAGGCCATGGAAACCCCCTTCTTTATTTCTTCAGGAGAAGTTGCCACTGCATACGCTTGTTCAGTTTTCAGGGGCTCAAAATCCTGACATGGAGTTTCAACTATTTCGCCATCCATCTCCACATACTTGAATGAAGCCAGATGACTAACAAAAATGTCTTCTTCCCTACTGACAGTTACAATTTGACCCTCCCAGAAGAACTTTAGCTTTTTATGAAGTGTGGACGATACTGCTCCTGCTGAATGTATCCAAGGTCTTCCAAGCAAAAAAATGTATGCAGGCTGTATATCCATTACGTAAAATGTGGTATTGAAGATTTGTGGACCTACTTTAATTGGTAACTCCACCTCCCCGAACACCGATCTCCTTGACCCATCAAATGCTCTAACTACCAGGTCATTAGGCTTTAGAATTACCCCATCGTAATCCAACTTCATCAATGCTTTCTTTGGCAGAAAATTCAACGACGATCCGGTATCTACCAACACGTGAGAAAGTACTGCGCCCTTACATTCTAAAGAGATATGCAGTGCCCGATTATGAGCACGTCCTTCAGATGTTAGATCCATTTCTGTAAGCCCAATCCGTGACTGGAATTGACACTAGATACCACTGCTTCCAACTGATTTACTGAAATATCCTGAGGCACATACGCCTTGTTCAGAATATTCAAGAGAGCCATCCTGTGGGAGTCAGAACACATCAGCAAGGACAAGATGGAAATCTTCGACGGAGTCTGCTACAGATGGTCCACAATCTTGTAATCGCTCTTTTTGATAATTCTCATAAATTCTTCAGCTTCTTTATCAAAGGTGATGTTTGGATCAGCTACTGATGCGGGCTCATTGACAACCACTGGCTGCTTCCCTCTTGCTTTAGCCTGGGCTTTTGCAGTGTCTCTGGGTGGTATCACACTATTTCTTAGTGTTTCTGGCGCAAATAACCTTCCACTTCTAGTAAAGCCCTCTACTCCAACATTTTCTACTTGAGTTGGGGTTGTACTAGACGTGGCTAACTCTTGCTTCTGGCCGTTACAGTATACTTCGCCACCATAATTCCAGGGAATGGCTCTATCGCTCTGATACATTACTGGTCCTGCAGTGGTGATGGTTATCGGTGCCGCTCTAGCCCGTGGAGGAACTGGAGATGGATCATAGAAGATGGTTACTATAGAGACTTCGCTTTCCTTTACAACCTTGTCAAACTGCAACACTCCTTCATTAATCATGCTCTGGATCCCTGCTTTCAACTGCTCACAACCATTTGTAGCTTCAGCACATCCTGGACAATCAACTTCACACCCAGGAAAAATACCCTTTTGTGACAAGAAAACTTTAACAACACTCAATGGAGTCTGCAAGTCGTTGACATCGCGCACCAGGTTTAGATTTTCCCCTTTATCAACTACCCCAACCGTACCTCCGTGAGGAGGCATGGGGTTCTGAATTACGTTAGGAGTAGGAGAAAAGTTGATCGCTTTGGAATCTACTAGGTCTTGGACTACATACTTCAAGGCTTTGCAGTTTTCTGTGGTATGTCTGGGGGCTCCGGAATGAAATTCACATCTAGTGTTCACATTGTAACCTTCAGGAAGTTGTCCCGGCTTCGGGGGTTGCAAAGTTCTGAGCTAAACCAACTGGAGTTGAAGGAGATTCTTCAGAAGTTGTGAATAGGACATAGGCAGAGTTTCAAATTGCCTTTCTTTGGTCCTCTGAGAATAGTTTGGACGAGGAGCTCTTTGTTGATACCCTTGTGAGCATTGCGGCTGCGGCGGTTGGACTTGTTATTGAACAGGTTGAGCTGAGATAGTGACAGGACCCACTTGCTGATAAAACCCTTTGTTATTTCCTCCCCTCTGTGCAAACACTGCCCCGGTCTCTCCTTCTCTCCTCTTCACGAACAGTTTCTTGATACCAGAATTTTAAGCGCCTCCGTTCTGAATCTTCCCTTGCTTGATCCAACTTTCTATCCTCTGCCAGTCAAGATGATATATGAGAATCCACTTGAAGAACATCCAGCTAGCCTTTCCATGAAATGCCCAGGGAGGGTATCTAGGAACAGGTCTACCATTTCTCTCTCCAACAAAGGTAGAGTCGCCAGCCAGGCATTCTTATCCCAAAGGAATAGGAAAGGTAATGTTGCACAAACCCGAGGAAGAAGGAAAGGACAAGGTCCTGCGAACCAAAGATCTGGGTTCGGGAGTCGGTTACGACCTGGGAAGGTATTAGCACCCCAGACCGTCCGTCGTACCCGACGGGATCCATGCTTGCTTGTTTGCTTCAAAGGATGAGAAATAAAGTGCTGCTGAATAAGAACTGCTAACTGGAATGGGGAATGGAAATGAGAAAGGGTACTGGAAAAAGAGATGGAAAGAAAGGGGGAAATGTAGGGAAAATAAAGAATGTGCTCGAACGGGCCCTACTTCGCTGCCTACGTACCTCATCGGGAAAATGAGGATCAGAGTCGACGTAGTTCGCCTAACCAGGCGGGAACTTTGTTTGTGTTTTTTGCAGCTGGAACTGCGTATGTCTATACTCAGGTGTTGCAGGCTCGTCTGGTATGAGTGCGTTTACTGTCTTGCATGCGAGACAAGTCGTCGCGAGTTCGCGTTCAGAATGAATGAGATGAGAAAGATAAGTTCTCGCAGGATAGTCGCTTATTGTGTGTTTTTGTCTTTTATGAGAAATGTTATGAATTTTTTTGTGAAAATTCTCATACTAAGACCTATCCATTGTGGTAAATACTTACACCTCACCCCGAAACAGGATGCGTATAAGTACTCCGCAACAAAGTCTCGTGTCCTACAAGAATGTTCGGTTTTTATTAAGTATTTTTATTATTTTCTTTATGAGATGAGAAAGAAGGACTCAAGTTGCAAAAGGTAAAAACTAAGGGACTAAGACTCAATCCTAATTTTAGTTATTTATTCAAAAGTGGTCATAATGGTTTATGTGGTTTTCTAAACCTAATGGATAAAAAGAACTAGAAACTACTAGAATTCAACTTACTTCCCAAGGAAGTTAAGTTGATTCTAAGAATAATGGGGAAGCCTATACAAGTGAGAAAATTCAAATAATAAGGCAAAGCATTAAAATTGGAATAAGAAATAAATTCTAAAAATGCATATTAAAGCATAAAACTACAAGTAAGCCTAAACTTCACCTAAACTTATCCATTAGAAATTCTAAGCCTAAGTCTTAAAACTAAGGGGATTTATTTAATATTATCATCCTAAAATCAGTAATTAAACTATACTAAATCATTATAACATCCTAAGATTAAACCCAACTAAGCTAATCCTTAATGGAACATAATATCCTAAGCTAAACTAAATGGATTTATCATGTAAAAATGGCCTAAAGATTAATGCACTAAAAATAGTAAAAGTCCTGGAAAAAATATGAAATTAATTCTCTAAGGTCCTAAACCTGACTATAGTATTGTGCTGAAAAATATCCTAAAAAATCAGAAGCTAACTATGCCTAAAAGTCACTTAAATTTACCTAAGAATTAACCACAATTTTACATGAATTAAGCTACCAAAACAGTGGATAAAATGGCCTAAAAATATACCAAAAAATATCCTAAGTTTTATTAGCAGTCCTCTAATCATAGCAAAAAGAATGGGCTAAAAATCCTACAGGAAGTGGAAAAAATAAAATGAACAAAAATAAGTGCAACTAAAGAAATTTAATAAAATGCCATTTACATGGAAAATCGAAATTAAATAAAAGATGGCCAATATTTAGAAAGTAAAAAAGTCACAAATTTCTAAAATGAATTATAAAGCTACTGGATTACTTGTGGATTTTTATGATGAATTTTACTATTTTTTATGGATTTATTTCTAACTTATACTAAAACAAAAATTAAATTTTAAATGAAAAGGCAAGGGGTGCATGAAGTGATTCTTCTATTTAATATGCTAAATGGGCTTATCTTGGGGGTGCGGGTAGTAAAAGGCAAGGCCCAATCTGCACAGGCCTGAGAGTGTATAGTATGGAATCCTGGTCAATTTTGCTGACTTCGCTAATGGCCGCATGATCGAATTGACTCCTAGGGTATTCTAATCGTACGCTCTCACAGGTGCATGTCCATGAAATCCTAGGGTGTGTTTCCCTCACATGATCGACCGCGCATAGTGCCAACCGGACGGTGACAAGTGTCACCGCCGGTGTGGCCAAGAATCCACAAAATCTAACTCTTATCTACCAGCACTTCTAACGGTAATTTTATGGGGATTATGCGAAATTAGTCTCATTTTAATGCTCATTATTCTCTCTTAAAACTCAAGATTTTCTTAATTGTTTCAATTAAATTAGTTGTTCTTATAATTAACAAGAAAACTCTCACAAATACATAAAAGCCAAAGAACAAAACCTAACCCTAAGTCTTCTTCCTCATTCACGCCACCGCCACCGCCACCCTTCTCTTCCTCTATCTTCTTCTTCGTTCCACCACCCTCGCCTTCTGCCATCCCTTCATCTTCTTCCTTGTTTCCCTCTCCAATACTGAAACATAAACCCTAAAAATCCTCTTTTTCCCGCCGTCGTCAACACTTTCATCTTCTTCAACCTAACCTAACCCGCCACCGGCCTCAAACCTCATCGGAGAAGATGGAAAACAACGGTGGCATCTCATCCTCTACGATCTCCTATAACCTAATCCCTCTTCTCACCTCTAATTCAAAACAAAATCTCAAAAGGAAACAAGCGAAATATCAAATCAACACAATCAAAGTCAAGAGTCACCAATCGACAAACGTAACAAACAACTATGTCCTAAGATCAGATTCGTACCTGGAAATGACAGAACTTCAATGGAGATTATGAGCGATGAAGTGAAATTGGAGTCTACCGCTTGTTGATAAAGACGCTTAATCGGAACCTCCGTTTGTTGACAAAGAATGTAATCGAGAGCTCGATGACAATACCGTTCAACAAAGAAGATAAAGATGCAAGGCATTTGAATTCGTGATGGTGAAGATGCTTTGAGGTCCTGACTGAAGGTTTTTGTGCGAAGAAATCGTTGTCTCTAACTGAATTCTGGTGTTGATTTGATGATGTTTGGTGGTTGCAGATTGATGATGACGATACTGATGTACGCACAAGGACGCGTGGACAAGGCTTTCGCTTCTTCGACTCTTCCGTGATGTGAAATTCAGTTCTGGTACGTTCGGTTACACTTCAGCTTCTTCTTTTAACTCTTTCCGCGATTTCTTACTCTGAAATTAATGCGAATCTGTGACGTATTCTTGGTTTGTTTCAGTGTGATGAAAATGATTGTAGAAATTGGTTCGGAGAAGGAACAAGGTGTAGATGAAGCTGAGAAGAATGGTTGAGGAGGTTGAAGAAAATGGTTGAAGGAGAAGAAGTTGTGTGTGAGATGAATGAATTGTGAAGAAGAGAGATGAAGATGGAGATTGGAGAGGTTATGAGAAGAAAGATGAATGAGGTGAGGTCGTGTAGAAGAAGTTGTGAAGAAAGTTGAGGGAAGAGGAAAATTCTGATTTATAGAAACGAAAATCCAGCTTGTGAAAATTTTTCAGGTGAAGTTTCTAGATGGATTCTGTTATCAAAGTTTGTTATTTCTGTTATCTGATTTTTAATTTTTTGTTTTTTGTTTTTGAATTTGCAACTGGAAATTCTATTATGAGGATTGTGAGTTGGTGATAATTATTGTAACTGACTTTGCTTATTGAACCTTGCAGGATTTTTTTGTGATATGTAGGTGAGTGTTAGGAGAGGATGGCGATTATGGAGTTTGTTGAATCGTGGATGACGAAGAGGTGAAGCTGATAGAAAATTTTGTTTTTTGAGAGGTCGATTGTTGATGATGAAAGTTTGCAAGAGGGAGATTGAAGAATCTAGATGATGATGGATCATGAAGTATGACGAAGAATCAAGATCCAAGGTTGAAGGGTCCAAGGTTGGTTGTTGATATAGATTGATGAGGAAGAGTGCGGATTGAAGAAGAGGGATCGAGAGAGATGAAGATTGTAACTGTTTTTTCTATCACTGAATTCTGAGTTCCTCTTTCTGTTATTAGTTTTCAGTTTTTTCGTCCCCTCCTGGTGTATTCTTCTTCTCCCCTTTTTATCTGTTGGTTTTTTTTCCTGCAACTTTAGAACTTATTGTAACTGGATTATCAGTTCTATTGTGCTATTCTGAGTTTTTTCCTTCCTGTAACTGAATATAACTCTTCTAACTGAATTTTTAATTAGACTCCCTTTTTTTTGTTACTCAATTTGTTATTATTGTAATTGAATTTTTGATGATTGTATTTTCTGATGTAACTGAACTTTTGTCCCCATGTCAGTTTTATACCATGGTTTTTGTATATTTTTTCCTGCATTCCGTTTCATCCTTTCCAGATATACTTCCCCTGTTTTTTTTCTATGTTTCACAAGCCTGCTTAAAGAAAAAAATCTTTTCTCAATAGCAACTTTTCCTTTTAATTATTGTTTAATTTTGTTAATGGATTATGGTAATCAAAAGAACCCATGGACCCCAAATGATAACTTGGCCCAAACTGAAAATAAATGGTCATAGGCCCAAACTGAAAATAAAATGGTCATTGGCCCAAATTGAAAATAAATGGCCATTTGGTTCTTCGTTTTTTATATACGAAATAATAAAAGATGGAAAAATGGAGTAAACCAAAATAATTAGGGACATCACATGAATTAATGGACTCTTATAACAAAAATGGTTGTGGGAATGGAATTAAAGTGGAATTAGTTTGAACTAAAAAGAAAATAGTAGACATAAAAACCATAAGTGGATTTAAATCGACCCAAATTGACATGGTTTTAATAGACCCGTCTCTTGAATTCCAAATAGCCCACGTGACAAATCTTGATTTGTTTAGTACCAATCACACTTTCAATCCAAAGTATACTCATATCAAGTCCATAACTTCAATAACTTCGAACTCAAATTCCATCAAAATTATATCGCAAGCAACCATCAATCGAGAAGACAGTAAAACCTTGATTACAATTTAAATCCACAACTTGGTCTCTTACTCTGTGGCTCAATATTCCTCTAACATGAAACCCTCTAGCGCTCCCCACACACCAAGATCTTCAATGAATTGCGTCTCGAGTAATAATGGAATTCCTTGAAGGACAATATTCAATTATGAACAAACTTCGCAAGGAAACTTTATTGCGTTCCACATGATTAGGGAAATAAACCTAACTCATGATTTGAACATCAAAGATGGCCCCAGACATGGGGAATCACAATGCGTAGCAAAACTCAATTATAACCTTGACGAAACCCTAACACTTGTGATGCGTACGACTGAAGAGAAACCTTGAATGTAGTAGTCAGATAAATCACCTCTGACTAGGAATATTTCAATCACGGGAGAATACCTATATCCCATGTCTTAGGAGCTCAATGAAATGCATGGTCGTGAATGTTATGACCTAATGGAAGATGCATGAACGTGAAGCATAAACCAATTAGGGTAATAAATAAGAGTGTAAATTTTGAGGTATTACATTATGGTTATAAATTGGAGAGTGAAGAAGCTCAGGCGGGTAAATAATGAATTAATGATCTATCTACTGAAGGAGTAATCCCACAACATGTCCATAGTGGGGCACCTAGACCTCATTACACTTATGGTCCTCTGGCCAACCAGGATGAGTAGGATCTCCAATACCAGTATAATATGGGAAATAAACTGTTACTGGGGCATGTTGGGGAAATTGTCAATGCCATTTAAGGGGTAGAAGATAATTTCCTAATCAAGAGGGGAGACATAACATACTAGGGAAATTTGTGGGAGATACCTGAGAAGAAGGATCGGTTCGGGCTGGGTTAAAAACCAGCTAATAAAGAGATTCGGAGGGTTCACAAGCAAATGAAGTTTCTCCTATCAACGAAACTTTCCATAGTAATGGGGTCGAAAGTCAAGTGACTACAATAGAAGAGGATGATAAAGGGATATCCAACTTGGTGTATCATTGCTAATTAGACACAACCTTCGACAATTGGAAAGCTATTAAGATTCCTGAGATGATTTCTATTTCAAGGTAATTTCCTTTTTCAAGCAAGGACTACCCTTTGTTTCTCTGGGTTGTTTTAACAATAAAATTGCATTTTGTTTTCAATCAAGATCTATTTTCTTTCAATCACACTTATTTCAAAAAATGGCAAGACTTTTTCTCTTCAATAGTTTCATTTCAAATACTATATATTCTAAAGCGAGAATAATACAAAATCTTTCTGCATGCGGATTTAAAGATAAACCTATTGAAAATAACACTGGTATAATCCGTTATGACATCGAAGTATCGATTTACCAAGCAGAAGAGGGTGATGGGGACGATTGTGATCTTATAGAGGAATTATCCAGACTGTTAAGGCAAGGGAGTAAAAGAAATACAACCTCACCAGGAACCAATGGATGTGATCAATCTGGGGACTGGAGATCAACATTGGGACATCTTTGGATAGGGATATAAAATACAAATTAATTAAGGTATTATAAGGGTATACATATGTATTCAAACAGTTTCTTCCTAAACCAAGAATACCCTATAAACACTTCAGACAGGGATAAAGAAATTCTCAGAAGATTAGCTGCCCAATTCTTCCTCAATGAAAGGAATCAAGATATGGTATTGCTCAGGTGTCTAGAGGGATATGAAGCCAGTGGACATGTAAGATCTAAGGAAATTCTCAGAGCGAGGTATTACTAGTTGACAATGAAATCAGACTATTTCAAATACGTCAAGAAGTGTCACAAGTGCCAGATATAAAAAGGAAACATTCGTGTACAACCAACTAACTGGAACATCATAAATACTCTGTGGCCATTCTCTATGTGGGGATAGATATCATCAGGATGATTAAACTAGGGGCATCTAATGGAAATAGTTACATCATGATGGTTGTTGGTTACTTCACCAAATGAGTGGAAGTAGCCTTATGCAAAAATGTGACAGAGAAAATAATAGTCTGATTCCTAATTTGTCATTATGGGGTTTCTAAGAAAATTATCAGGGATAATGGGCTTAATCTAAACAAAACCATGGATGCACTATGTAAAATCTTCAAGATTGAGCATCATAACTCTTTACTATGTAAATCAAAGTGAACGGTGCCATGAAAGCTGTTAATAAAATATCAAGAAGATCATCCATAAAATGGTTAAAAACTTACAAGGATATGGCACAAAAGCAGTACTCCCGATTGAAGTGGAAATTTTGTCACTAAGGGTTATAATGGGATCAAAGCATAATAATTTCAAACCAAATATGACCAGATGAGCCTCATAAAAGAGAAGCGCGGGGCTACGATATGTCACACTCAACTGTATCAAAGGGGATTAAAATGGCATTCAACAAGGAAGTTCGTATACGCCCATTCAAAGAGGGAGACTTGGTGTTAATGAAAATATTACCCATCCATTAAGATCCACGAGGAAAATGGACCCCAAACTATGAAGGGCCATATGTTGTGAAGAGTGCCTTCTCTGGCGGAGCACTAATGTTAACAATTATGGATGGAGCGAATTTACCACGAACGGTGAATTCCGAATCATTCAAAAAAAATACTATGCCTAGAAAAAGAGGATAAAAGCCCGCTAAGTCAAAAAACCCTAAAGGGCGACTTAGGAAAAAATTAGGGCGTCCCGATGGATTGAAAACTCTAAAGAGAAATCCAGGCAAAAATTAGGGACTTATAAAAACATAATACCCGATAAGTTGAAAACCCGAAAGGGCAGCTTATGCGAAAAAATGGTATATCATCCTGGTGGACTAAGACTCTCAAAGAGAGGTCCAGGAAAAAATTAGGGATATCCAAAAGGCATATGACTGAAAACACTCAAGTCACCCGTAACAGGAATTCAAAAGGGAGTGAGCATTCCAGCTGTCATCTTCAGAAGCAAAGTGTCGTGATCTTGAAGACTCAGGGATTATAAATGTTGTTTAGTTAAACAGGGATATTAATAAATTCACATTTTATTGCCATTTTTACAACTTTCTAGATTTGCGGTAATCTCTCCTTATGGGAATTACCTTCCTATGTACTTTTGCCCATTTTCGGGCCTATTATCAATGGAATTGGCTTTTTAAAATCATTTTCTTTGCTCCTTAATTATTCCCCGCTTGATTACAAGGTGTTGATTAATTGTGAAATAAGGCATTGAAACATTGGGTATAATAAAAAAAGCTTTTAAAGGGGAAATGGATTTTACTTTGATTTCGAAATCATTAAAGGGATCGTATGCTTCCAAAATGGAATCAAAAACTTGATTTATAAATTGCAGTCACAACGATGGCCAATACGAGAGTTTCTCTAAAACGAAATTACACATTCTCAGGGATTAAGGTTAGAAGGATCGTCACAACTCAAGAATCAAGGATTTCATGGATTATTAAAAATTGCCAAGGATTTGAGGGTTAGGGAGTTAGGATGTTAAAAAAATTTATAAACATAAGGATAGACATTGCATAACATAAAAGAGGTGTTAGCCCAAAAATGAATTATACATAAATAATGCATCACGCTTACATGCATTCATAAACACGAACATGCATACATGCGTAAGGGTTTAAAAATCAATTCAAGAAAGGGTTATAAAAGGTTGTCATCAACCAACTGGGTTATCAATGGTTTTATTCACAAGGATGTTATCAAATGTACATAGGATATTATTAGGGAGTTTCCGATTGGGATTATCATCTAAAGATGTTATTTAAGGGTTACGCCGGATTCCACTAGTGGAAGTTGACAATAGGGTTTTATAAGGAATTTTATAAGGGATTTACCCAAAGGGTTTTCATCAAGGGTTTGATCAAAGATCTATCCAGGGTTCGTCAAGATTTGACAAAGAATTTTAGGGGATTGCATCAACAATGGTTCAATTGGAGTTTCCTCAAGGGGTTGCACTGTATTCCATCAACGAAATTTATTAAAAGGGATTTTATCGAGGAATTTTACCAAAGGAAGTTTATCAATGGGATTTGTCAAATGAGGTTTCATTAGGGTTTTAGTCAAAGGATTCAACCATGGAATGTTATCAATGGATTTCATCAAGAAGGTTTTATCAAAGGGATATATCAAAGGGATATTACCAAGGATTTTAAGGGATTTTTCATCAAAAAGAGTTATACTATACATTACTCAAAAGGGGGTTATAGCAGGGGTTGTATCTAGGGTTCAAGAAGATTTTTATCAAATTTATTATCTGAAAGGTTATATGGGGTTCTACAGGATATTCATCTAAAGTGGTTATATAAAAAGGATTTATGGGTTCCTACAAGAAGGGGTCCATCTAATATTTGTCAAAGGGGTTATACATGGGGTTCTAATCGGGATTGAAGGGGTTTTACCCAAGGGTTTGTATCCTGGTGAGTAAGGTATCACTAAAGTCTTATCTAATTCCAGCAGTATGATCAAAGGATCATTGGAATCATAGGCAAAATGGTTGAAAAGGATAAGGGGTTCTATAGGGGATCAATCAAGGGTTCCATCGGGGTTTTATCAAACATCTTAGTCAAGATTTGACGTCAAGAGGTTCTATTGGAGTTTTTTCAAGCAATTCTATTGGGAGTTGCCATAAGGGTTCTACCAAGGAGTATCACGGGGTTCTACCGATTCAAAAATTCATTAGGGGTTCCATCGGGCTTTCATTCTAAATAGAAGTCATACTTGCAAAATTTCTATCATATACAGGGATATGAAAGTATTTGAGGCATCAGGGTTTGGTTTGCTCTAGAGGCGCGGGTTTTGTTGGTGTCAAAATTTGGGGTCCTCTTATATTTAATCGTCTCCTTTCAAAATGAGGAAGGTTCGTCGACATCAACATTCTGATTCGAAGCCGATTAAATAGGGGCATCTGCCGTACCCTAAATTTTGACCGGTACTCAGATCACCCTCAATAAATTAGAAAAGTCAAAGGGAGACACTCTTTGATTTTTAGTACATTTTAAAGTGTGGGATTTTAGTCTAGGGACTTAATTTATTTTTGGAAGTTATGATACTTATATTGATATAAGCATATTATAAAAAAAATTGTATAAATTTCATTTGTGAGGAGGTATAAAATTAGAAATTAGGTTTTTCTTTACTATATTATTCTTTAGATGTAATTTCAAATAAATACAATGATCCATTTGGTAGAGAAATAGGTGTAAGGGTCATAAAGGAGAGTGCATGAGTTAAAATCCAATTTCCCAAAATTTTAGAAATTTATTTCTTGTTTTTTGACAACAAATTTCTATATTTTATTTATTTATCTTTTTATTATTCAAAAAAAATATATTTATATTAAAAAGGGGTTCGTAAATTGTTTTTTTCATTATAAATTAATATAATATTTTATTTCTAAAATAAATTGTAAATAGAATTTCTTATTTTAAAAAAAAAAAGAAACTTAATTAAGTTTTAACTTTTGGGATGTTATTATTAGGATTTAAGTGCTAGGAATTATCAAAAAATTTAACGCCCTTCATTCTAGAACTGACGTGAAATATTTCCAATTCATCCAATGTTAATTATATATCTATGGTATTCATTCCTAATAAACTCATTTTAATACTAAAAATTATTAATTAAAATATGTAATAAATATATTTAAAGGTTTTAATATTATTAGGATCTTAAGTCTCTTATCACCGTCACTAATTTGTAATGATTGATCATGATTATTTTCAATTACTAGATAAAAACAAATGAAGAAAATAGGAAAAATATTTTGTTAGAAAATTCATTAACATTAATTGCTTTATTTTACTCTTAATTCTAAACAAAGAAAAATTTAATAATAAAAATAATAAAATATAAAAAAAACTTTTAAGTTAAATCATAGTTTTTATTGTTATTAGTTGATAAAATCAATCTCAAAATATTTTAATAAGTTATTATTAGAAGCAAATAACTTATATAAGAAGCAAATAAAAATCATTATTAGGGAGATCCAAATACTCAGAAGAAATTGTGATGCTATTACTACAAAATCAAATCATATACATCATTTCCATAATCAAATTGGATCAAGAATCATCGTCATTCAAAGACCTTCCAAAACAACAATAAAAAAAAATCAAAACTTTAATCTCGAAATAAATTACGTTAATTCCAAAGATTTTTGGAGTTTTCTATAAAAAGAGAAGAAAATCTCAAATAGAAGGAGGGCAAGATTTAAAATATGGGATAGAAAGAGAAAGAAGGGAAAGGAACACAGAGCGGGTAGTTGGAATTAAACCAGAGAAATCCTCCTCTCTATAGGTTGGTCTTCCGATCATATTTATCGCTTTCTTATTAATATTAAATTTTGCTCTATTATTAATATTTGGGTTTATTGTATGATCTGATTTATTATTTGATTTAAATTATGATTAGGAATTATTTTGGAACAAATAAGTGTTAAGGTTAGAGATCAATTTCTAACTGGATTAATATAAATAATCAGGGATTTTGATTAAAAAAAATATAATAATATTTTGGATAAATTTTTATTTCTAGAACTTGAGGAATATGTTTGTAGGAATTATTTTTTATTTATTGAATAAGTTCTAAAAAAAAGGAAAAATTGGAGTTTTAATGATTTTATTGTTAAAATTAATATAAAAATGGGATTTTGTCATAGTTTGATTTATATTTTGGGGATTTTATATGATTGGAATAAAAAAAAGGATTATTTTATTATATTTTTTGAGATTCTTAAGAGGGGAATTGCACATATTTCAATTAAAAAAAAGGATTAATGTTTTTATGAGTTTAATATTAGTTTAAAGTTAGGGGTTTCATTAATGGACATCAAAATTATTTTTATTACTAAATAGAATTAATTTTGGGATTGAAGATATTCTTATTTTTCAAATGAGTTTAAAGGGATATTATAAACTATTTAAGGGGATTAAATTTATTTTTAAAAGAAGTTAGCTAATGTTTAGGGGTTTTATTTTAGGAGTTTCAAATGTGGGGTTTTATAATAATAACCAGAGTTTTCATAATAATTTTAAAAAAGGGTTAAAAGTCAGTTTTTATAATAATAATATTAAAAGGGGTTTAGAATTGGGGTTTTAATAATTTAGTAAAGGGGTAGTTAAAAAATAATAGGATTGGGGTTTAGGGATAGGGGAGTTGAACTACGATGCTCTGATCCCTCTTTGGAGGGTACGTAGGCATAGGGTTTTTGAACAAAAACCCTAGCGAGTAAAATTAGGATTAAATTAGGATTTTTGGAATATTCATTTAATTTGAATTTATTATAACACAAACAAGACATGCCTTATAATCTTAGAAGGGATACTATTAAATATAATAGAAGTGAGGGGTGTCTAACACCTTTCTCCCACTTAACAGACTTCCGAACCTTAGGACTTAGGTTTATCCTTTATTTTCCTTAAAAAAATAGGATGGCGACTCTTAGATTTTAAGCCGGTCGCGACACCTATGGAATAAGAGTTGGGCCAAGACTTTATAAATCGCTATTGACACCCTGTGATTACTAACACACCCCCTCCTGCGGGTTTCTAATGTGGTTGGGCTTTTCAACCATTTGTGTAGCTATTGGCACCACAATGTTTACTCTCTGTACCTTTTCCTGCATTGGTTATTTTTATTTTTATTCTTTTTTTTTCAATTTTAGAATATATCTTGATAATTTTTAATCAATTTTTGTTAATCAACACCTTGATTAATTCTCTATTTTTAATTAGAATTTTTGCAATAATTTTAATTAATGTTTAGGACTAATTTTTGGATAAGTGTTCATAAGTGTTTTTTGATCGATATTGGATCGGTTTCGATTATGGTGGAGCTTCATAAAGAATTTATGGAAGATACACATTTATTCTTCTTATGGAGATCACAAGACCTTGCTTGAAGTTTTTTTGGATTTCTTTTATGTGAAGAATCGGCACTTCGATCAAGTAAGTAATTTCGACTTTTTTCGACTTTAACGCACCATTCTAGTTGTATACGGCTTAGGATCATGTAACTTAAGGTGCATATTAAGCCCTTCCACCCGAGGCACTGGATTTATTTGTGATATATATTGATATGTGTCTATTTCGGAGCTTAGGGATTAGGTTACGGATTATAGAATCCGGTTCCTTTCACCTTCCCTTAAAACACCATTTTTTCCCATTTCGTCGCAATTATTAAAAATAGTTTTTGGTGTAATAAAATTCTGAAAAAATTCATATGTGATCCTCATCCTCTTAATTAATTTTATATAATTTTTGTTTCCATATTTGGATGACTTTAGTAATTAATTTGGATTTTTGAGCACAAGCAATTCCAAAATGCATTGTTTTAGTTAAAGGGAACAAAAACCATTTTTTACCATAGGTGTGAGACCTATTTTTTGTGTGTGATTAGACACTGGAATTTGTGACATTTTTATGCTCCCTAGGCATTTTTTAAATAATTTTTAGTGCCATTTTTGATCCATTTTGTGGAGTTGTTTTTTGGCGATCATGCCTTGTTATCTTGATCATCAAGTAATTGTTTTGGCACTTTGGTGCATAATTTTTTGAAATACTTTTAGAATATGTAAGTTACTGATTTTATCATTCCATATATTTAATTTAATAATTTTTAAAACCTTTTTGTTATTTTTCTATGTCACCTAGATTATAGGTTCGATTATGTGCGTATTTGCTCCATACCATAGGCATTAGAAAGGCATTCATGTCATTTGCTTGAGGCACATTTTGGTAACTTTTAGGAGTTGATTATAGGTCATTTATAGGTCCTTAATTCCAGTTATAGGTCACTTTTTGAACCATACTCATTTGGTTTGTTTTGGTGTTTCAAAGTGTATACTTATTTGAACATGTTTAACTTGAAACTTGTTTCTCATCTCTTCTCATGTTTAATTTGATTTATGTGGGAACCATAAATGTCAAACCATGCATTATAATTTCATTTCATATCTTGTATGATACTGACCCATAATCATCTCATGCACATTTACATGTCATTCATTCTTAATTTGCATCCTTAGTGATATTATGCGACACCATGTTCGTTTATTCTCACATCTTCTTCTCCTTGCTCCATATGCTTAAGTCATTGCATCCATGATTGTATATTCATTCATCCATATTCATAAACATTCACTACTGAATTTGATGCTCATTTCATGTATTAATTAATGCTTGTATTCCATATGCACTCATACTTCACCCTTGAACCCTAACTTGCATTTAGGTGAAATTATGTGAACGCCTTGTACATAGTTTAACATAGTTTGATCTTGTAAGGTATCCTAGCATACTTAGGGACCTATATGTCGCTCCCACTAAAAGAAACCCGGTCAGATAGGGTACAGACGCGAACGGTCGGCGAGAGGAGAAGAATGAAATGAAGATGAAAAGAGTCGCCAGCTAGGCATTTTTATCCCGGAGGAAAGGTAATGCTGCATAAACCTGGAAAGAGATGGATAAGACGGTTGTGAACCAGAGAAACAGAGAAAGGGGGTTGGTTACAACCTGGGAAGGTATTAGCACCCAGATTGTCCGTCGTACTCGACGGGATCCACGCTTAAAAGATTGTGTTTAAAGGGGTAATGTCTGTGCTATCTGTGTGCAAAAGCTGGAAACGAATATACCAGTGTCAGTGCAAAAGAGAAGTGAAATGAGATGCTCAGGAATGAGGCTTAAAAAGTAATGATGCTGGAAGAGGGGGGGAAGAGACAGATACTTTTGTTCGATAACAATTAAGTTATGCCTACGTATCCTCTCGTGCAATGAGGAAGTCAGAACACCGTAGTTCGACTCAAAGAGACTGAAAGATAAAATTGACTGATGAACTACTTACTTGTCTATGCTCAAGTGTATGACTCGTCTGGCTTGAGTGCTAACTGTCTTGCATTAGACGGAAGAAGCGAGTTCTCGTTTGTGAGTGAATGAGGTGAGAAAATAATGCCGAAGGAGACGATTATTGTTTGTTTGTTATTTTCAGCCTTTTATTGTTTTTTTGTGTTTGTCATAAGTTAACGAGCTTAAGCCTAAACCAAGGATTAGTAAACTCATCATATCCTCCCTTTGATCAGGGATAATGAGAATACCTTAAGTATGAGATAAGAACCTCAGACTTAATTACCATGATGTAGGATTAAGATCATTAACCTACTTGTGATTATTTAGATGTTTTTGAGTTTTTGTTTAGTGTTAAGTAATGAGTTTAAGCCATAATAAAGGATTTAATAGACCCATTACACCATCCTAATAGAAGGATAATAGATGAGCCCACTTAAGTTGAGGAAGATACCTCAACTTAATCCATGATTAGGGATTAACCTCATGACAAAACAAGCCTTTATTAAAGTGGATTTTAATTAATGGTAAGATTAAGAAGTGAATTTTATGGTTTGTAAGACAACTTGAGAGGGACTTGTCCATTAACACTAGGGTTAGTCCTTCTTAACCAATAAAGGAAGAATTAGAACCCTAATGCAAGGCCCAAGTTACAAGCTATTATCTTAGTGATTATTAAGATGGATTGATTAAGAGGTTTAAACAAATTAATGGTTTAACACTTAGGATTAAAGTTATACACTCCATCCTAAGAGAAGGGTGCATGCATAACCCTAATCACAAAGTCCTAAAACCTTAAAGGTTTAGTCTCTGATTATGAGATGAGAAGAGAGACACAAAGAAGACACAAAGGTAAAAACTAAATGGGTACTAATCAAAACCCTAATTATTGTCATGCTTGGATGTTCCTATGGTTTTTAAGGATTGCAAGAGATCTTCAAAGAAGCCACCAATGGAAGAAGCAGATGAAAGGAGGAAGAGGTAGATGAAACAAGTTACTTACTTCACTGAAGAAGATAAGTAACTTGGAGAAAGAAAGTGAAAGATGAACATGAATGATCAAGCTCACTCTAAGGCAAATGACAATTCAGCAAGGATGCATAAGAAGAATGAGAAGAGAAGTGAGAAGTGAAGGCAAATTCACTTCTCAAGTTACTTACCACCTGAAATGGTTAGCATAAAGGAAAGAAATATAATGAAAATGAAATGTATGAAAGGGCAAAGCCAAAACCAGAAGCATAAACATGATGCAAATGATGCTATGAGATGATGCAAAGACATGTCAAGTGCTATGAATGTTCATACAAGAGATGAGAATGCAAAGGAGCATGTTTTGAAGTATGAAAACACATGAAAGTTCATGGAAAGAAATGGATGCATATCATGTCAAATGAATGAAGAAATGATCAAGAATGAATTTAATATGTCTTAAGATGTCTAGGATGACATGTGAATGCATGAAATGTCATGGAAAGTTCATGAATGGATGCATGTGCAAGATGTATGCAACTGAATATGAGAAATTAGGGTTTTAAGGCAACATGAGATGCAAAAGTCAAAAACAGAAGCAAAACATAAGATAAAAAATTGCAAATGAACTCAAAGGAACCCTAACTCCATATGATATCACACCCCAAAGAAGGAGGTCCAACTCTTAACCTAAAGAAAGTTGTGATTTTTCTAAGTTATCTAGGGTTTTAAGGTACCTTAAGGGGAAAAATGCAAATCAAATGGAAAATGCAAGATAAATTTGTGACAAAAATATGCTAGATACTACATGATATATGAAGATCAATGCAAAAGGAACCAATGTCAAACCCTTCATGGTTAGGCAGAAAAGAATTCTTGAAGTTAGGGTTCAAAAATGGGATTTTTATGAACCCTAAATTCAAGAAAAATGTCAAAGAGTGTTTAAAATCAAAAAGAAATTTGTATGAATGGTTTGACAATGTTTCTAAACATCCTAAGATGCAATGTGAATTTTTTTGGAATTTTTAGAAACCTAAATGATATTTTAATTAATTAATTTCCATTAATTAATTAAAACAAACATTTAAATTTTTTTTAAAATGGTTTTTAAATGTAAAAAATAAAAATAAAAATGTTTTTGGGTGAAGAAAAATATTTGAATTAGAAATGCAGAAGGAAAAAAATTTTGGAAATTTTTAAGTATTTTAAATAAAGTATGCAAAACAAATGACAAAAAATGAAATAAAAATAAAAAATAATGAAAGTCAGCGCATCCAAGGGACAAGATTCAAACTGGGGAGATGGAGGGAAGACCACACGCGCATCTGGATGGTCAGAATTCAAATTTATTAAATCCTAATTAATTAATCCTGATTAATCCTAATCTGAACTAATCCTAGCCATCCATTTTAAATTAAACCTGATCCAAGGGCCCAGAACACGCCTGGCTCACTAAACCCTAAAATTAACCCTAATCTGTTTCAGGTGACCGGAACAGTGTTTCGGTCATCTTCTCCGGTGAACCCAAAATCAAACTTCTTCCCTAGGTCATTTCTAGAGCTCTAAAGCTCCAGATCAACTCCTCTCACCTTCCTAAACCTAAATCTACCCTCAAAACAAATTTATTCTTCATCAATCATGCGAATCAAACAAAAACATATTTCACGGGCAAAGTTTTAAATGTTCAATACAACCTTATTTCTCACTCATTTTCAAAAGTAAATACATCATGATGATCAACAAAGAATAAGGAACATTTCTATCACCTAAAATTACATTTCTGGAAAATTTGTTCTTGAGGTTACCTGAGCTTGAGCTTTCTCAGTTTGAAGCTTATGATCCTCCTCTCTTGTGCAAACTCACTCCAATGGTCCCTCTAATGAAGCTTTGATGCTTGGAAGGAGTTTGTAATGGCTGAAATGAGAGCTTGCACTCTTGCTGGCCAGAAATCGTGTTTTGGTTTTTGGTGGTTTCAGGTTGCAATGAAAGGTGGGAAATGATCCTTTGATGAAGCTGAGTTGATTGATGAAAAGAGTTTGAAGTTTTAGTGTGTGTGTTGTGAGTTTCGAAGGCTTTTGCAAATGGGGTGATTTTTGAGAGCTTGATGATTCTGATCATTCAGGCTGGCTTGTGTTATGTTATGGCTTGCATTTGATCCACATACCAAGCTTTGATAGGTCAGAGAAGTTGTTGTGGCCTATGGTGATTAGTATGGGCTCTCTTGCAAAAATTCAACAAAACTTGTACTTGAAGCATGGGTTGGTTCAGAGGTTGTACAATGGCATGTCTGGCCTCAACATTGATCAAGGAGAGCCATAGAATTGAAATTGAGGTGCTGCAGCAAGTGGAGGTATGGTTGTATGAGTTTTTGCAAGTTTGGTTCATTTCTCCCCTTTTGTGATTTCTTGATGTGCAAGGCATAAAAACTTGATATTCTTGGGCCAATTCTGACTTTTAGGCAATGCACTATGTTGGTATGATGCATAGAAGTGTATTAGAGGTCACAAAATGGCTTGGCAAATGGTTTTGCAAAAATCCCTCTTTGGTGTATTCTTGAAAATTATGTGATTTTTGCCAACTTTGGAAGATCATAACTTGAGTTCCATAATGAATTAGAACTTGTTCTTTTACTTTTTGAAAAAGGAATGATCCAATCTACAACTTTCATGACCAACAATTTTTCATTTGAAGCATTTTTGGTTGAGAAAGAGGAGGTTGAAATACTTTCCCAAAATGGAAAGTTTACATTACAAGTCATTTCCATTTTTGGAAACTTTTGGTTTAACTTACTTTCTTCAATTTTGTGAACTTCCAAGCACTTAAATGATCAAATAAAGATCATATAACTTCAATTTGATGAAAAATCCACTTTGGTCCCATTGGTAGGGGTCTCAGATGCCCTGATTTTGCTCTGACTTGCTCAAGAAGTTACCCAGTGAACAGATGACTTCCACAATGAATTTCTTCATCAAACTTGGTACAAATGATCCTTATAACATATTGGAGTTATGGCCTCTGAAACCAAAACCCTAATTTCAGGTCATCTGTGTAGTGAAACCCTAGCTCAGCTTCCATGCTCTCCAAGTTCTTGTGATTTCTTGACTTCCTTGATCTTTGAGGGATATAAAATGATGGTATAACATACATGGACCCTCTTGGAACACTTGGAGACCTTTGGAGTGGCTCATTTGGATCCTTGGATTGGTCAGGTCACAAATCCTAGATGCAGATGAACTTGAACTAATGCAGTGAAACAAAAATGCAATATGAAATGGTATGATTAAACTAATGCAAAGATGAAAGATCACAAGCCATGGCGTGAACTTAGTGAGGGAAAATTAGGGGTGTTTACACTATAGCATGTAGCTAATGACTTTAAAAGTCATGTAACCTTTAGGTACCTTCACCTTTAGACTTAGGTCTTATTTGGAACCCTAGTTTCATTCTAGGACGTGTGGGGTACTTAATCGCTTTTATGATTTGTTTATGCTTTCAATATGAATTGTTAAGCTAACATTTGTTTTGTAGGGGGGAATATGGAGGTAAATATTACTTTTTTCTCATCTCTTTATGCTTTCAATTTGCATTTGTTTCACATATTATGCTTGTGCTTGTATAGGTTTCCCCATCTTTAGAACCAACTTAACTTCCTTAGGAAGTAAGTTATGTTCTAATTATCTTTTCTTATTTTCCTTTTCTTCCTTAGGATTAGAAAAATTCATAAACCATTAGGATCTCCCTTTTGTATATGATAACTAACTTAGGGTTGTGTCTTAGTCCCCCTTATTTTTTCCCTTTTTCCATTTGAGTCTTTCTTTCTCACCTCACGAAGAAAATAATAAAATACCTAATAAAGGTTGAATGTTCTTATACGTCATGAGACTTTGTTGAGGAGTACTTATACGCGTCCTATTTTGGGGCTAGGTGTAAGTATTTACCACGATGGATAGGTCTTAGTATGAGAATGTTCACAAGAAAATTCAAAACACTTCTCATAAAAGACAAAAACAAACAATAAGCGACTATCTTGCGGGAACTTCTCTTTCTCATCTCATTCATTCTGAACGCGAGCTTGCGATGACTTGTCTCACATGCAAGACGGTAAACGCACTCGTATCAGACGAGCCTGCAACACCTGAGCATAGACATAAGCAGTTCTAGTGCATAAAAAACACAAACAAATAGTTCCCGCCTTAGTTAGGAGAACTACGTCGACTCTGATCCTCATGTTCCCGATGAGGTACGTAGGCAACGGGGTAGGGCCCGTTCGAGCACACTCTTTATTTTCCCTATATTTCCCCCCTTTTTTCTTTTCTTTCTACTTTTCCAATTCCTTTCCTATTCCAGTTCCAGTTAGCAGTTCATTTGTTCAACAACTTTATTCTTTTACCCTTTGAAACAAAACAAGCAAGCATGGATCCCGTCAGGTACGGCGGACGGTCTGGGGTGCTAATACCTTCCCAGGTCGTAACCGACTCCCAAACTCAGATCTTTGGTTCGCAGGACCTTATCCTTTCCTTCTTCCCCAGGTTTGTGCAGCATTACCTTTCCCATTCATTCAGGATAAAAATGCCTGGTTGGCGACTCTACCTTTTCCGCGCCACTTTCGCGTTTGTACTAGGATGAAAATCCCGGGAGCGACATATGCAGATCCATAAACCTTTAGGTAATTAATTATATATTGTTATTAGATAAGGATTTTAAGAAAAGTCAATTATTGTTGTTAGTCAAGAGTCTTGATTAAATGTTTTATTGGAAGGGGTGTTTTTTAATTAAGCAGTTTTATACAATCACTGGGACTGTGATTGTTAGATATCGCTAGGAGATTAAGGATTTGAGACGGGGTTCTCTTATATTAGATGGGGTTCTTAGATAAAGGTTGCATTGGGTAGTGATTAGGTACATCAGAGGTTGTTTACATTAAAACTATATTACTGATAGTGTGATCTTCTTCCTGGTTTGGTAGCCCCTAGAGTATGTGAGTTGCACCGAACTGGGTCATCATATTGTTGTGTTATTATCATTATTCTACTTACATATAAATTCATATGATTATTGATTAATATGTCTTAATAGATGTTTGAACATCTATCATGACATTGTTATGATATTGATATTATCAGTATGTGTTATTCTGCCCTTGTTTAATTTATTGGAGATCAATGTCTCGATATGTGTTAGGTGTCAGACCCTAATTTTTTACCCTAATATTTTTCGCATCTCATCTGCATTTCGCGTACAAACAAGATCACGCATTGTCCGTTTATCCTGTTTCAGGTGCAGGTCTATGCTTCGCAGGATTTTACCGTATTTAATTTCTGTTATGTGTTTATATTCACTAATTTCTAACCAAAATACAAAAATATGTTGCAGTTGCTCCTTCTTCTTCTGTGTTGCAGGATTTCAAAGACAGGGTTGTGATTCCAATTCAGATGCGTTTGTTCAGTCACGATTCGATTCAGATGGACGTTTGACCTAATCTTGGTCAAACTATCCAAAGATTGTTTCGATTGCAAGTTGTTTGTGCCAGTGATTTATTCCTCAGAAAGTGCATGTTCAAAGATCAAGTTGTGTTGTGTGCAAAAGTCAACAATTATCAGGCAGTGTTTTGTGTGAAATTCGGTCTAAATCTTCAGGTTTATCAGTGTTTATCAGTTCGTCTGTGGATTTATTTTTCTCAGCATGAATTCAAATCATCAGGGCAATTTTCAGACAATTTCAGTGATTGTGGTTGAATTGATAAGTTGCTCAGTGGTTCAGTAACGGCTTTGTTCATGTTATCAGAGGCTTGTGAAAAATCAGGAGTTGGTTGCGGGCTAAAAAAATCATCCATTCCATATCCATTATCCTTTTTTTATCAAACCATTTCTATTTTCCATTTTTTTCCCTATTATCCATATATCTCATTATTATCACAATAAACAATTTTATAACTATGTCCAAATATCATTTAAATCCATATCCACTTCCACTCATAAATCATCTTTTAAGTTCGATTATTCGGCTTACCTTTTTTTTTTACCAATTTCCAATATTCCTTTTTTTTTAATTCACCTTTTTATTTTTCAATGTTCATTTTATAATCTTTTTTTCTTAACTCATATTATTTTTGTTAAGCCCATTCAATTTTTCTTCATATACACCAAACAAAATAAAAAAATAAAGAAAAGGGCCAAAACTCAACCATAAGCCCATTTCCTTCAAAAGTTAGAGCCAAGAGGATTTTTGTGACTTCATTTCCTCATCTATCCAGCTACCAGCTTCCTCACGTGACATAACATGCTGTACCATCCAACACGTCCAAGCCTCAAACAACAAGCTCCATCCGCAAGTCAGCTACCAGCCAGCCGTGGAATTCACACCTGCCGCATACAACATGTGAATAACAGCAATTTTTCCAAGCTTCACTTCCCCAAGCCGCATCAGTCAGCAACAAGTCACAAGCCTTTCCCAGCTTTAGTCATGCCTAGAAGCCAAATGCAAGCCCAAAAAACGCAGCTGAACCCCAAAACATAGCAAGCCAACAGCTTCACGGTAACATGTTTCTCGCTTCCAAGCCGTGCGAACACATTGCAGCCAAACTCCCAGCTTGCCGCATAGTCTCGCACGCGAAACGCATCACTTCACCTGCAAAGCGCAAGATAAAACCAAATGAAATGGCAGCCTCTAGTAATCAACGCAAGCCAAACACAGAACGCATACCAACTCAGCATACACACACGCTTTTCTCACTTTCCAAAACGCGAAAAATCTTCACAAAACGGTATCATCAATCTCAGCTTTCCATTCATCTCTCCCTCTATTTAAACAACCCCATCCTCCTTCATTGAATCAAGCTTTGAAAGCACCCACATACCCTGCAAAATCATAAACCCAAAGCTTCAATTTCTTCAATCTTCAATCAATCATAAACCATAAACTGAGAGCATATCAAAATTGTCCTCAATAATTCTAATCGCAAATCCTTCAACTCCTTCACTATTCATTAGCATCAAACAAATTCAACAAGATGCAAACCATCAAAAACCATACAATCTAATAGAAGAGAGAGATTTTGGGACGAGATGAATCAAGAGAGAGATTGATGGTAGAAATCAAAAAACGAAAATAGAGGATGAGCGAGAGTACCGCGAAGATTCGGATGGAAGCCGTAAAAAGAATGTAGGCGGCGTTTTTATCGAAGAAGAAGAAGGTACAGTGAGAGGAAATTTCTCATTGAAGAAGAGGAGCGTGATTTATGTTTTACTTTTACAATTTATTTCTTTTTTTTTAAGAAAAAACAATGAGGAGTAATATGTTATTAATTCTTGGGCTGAGCTTTGTGATATTGCTATTCTGCACCCCCAAGTTATGCGCACACTCACCTTCATTTCCTTCCCTTTTCTTTTTTTTCTTTTTTTTAAAAAAATCTTTTTCTATTTAGTTCTTGTTATATGTTTTTTTTAAGAAATAATTTTGTTAATAAATTTCTCTTGATTTTCAACTACAAGTTCCTTTTAAGAAAAGTATTGAAAAAAACGAATAGATGAGTATTTGAACTTTGTTTTTATTTTGGCAATTGGATTTTAATTCTTTTGGTTAACTTTTTTTATGGATTCTATTATTAGATCCATTTCTTATTCATCTCTTTTTATTTTTTGGTCGATGAGATCTCCGATTCGCGATTATTGGTTTTCGAAGATGTTTAATCTTCATTATTTCAAATCTATGGATGAATGATCATTTGGATCATTCTCCATACTTTGGAATTGTGATAGGTCGCCTTCGATGATCCAATATTAAATCTCGATTAAGATTAGACCGTTCTTTTTTCTTTTAGTATGGCATGTTTTCGGAGAATGGTTCATAATATCATTTCTCTAACATGTATTAGCACAAATATTTTCCACCTTAATTGGTGGTGGCCGGCCTCATTTGTAGGATAATTACTTCGTAAATTACTCGGCGATTGCTTAACATAGACCTAAAGTTGTCCCGATTCGGAATAAGATCCACTTGGATCCGGTTGCCTCGATTTCGTTATTTTTGTTTCGTGGTTGTGCTTGATTAAGTTAATCATACCACTTATTATGTAAATATTATTATAATATTAATATACTAACATTTTAATTCAATCTCTCGCACCTTATCCTCTTTATTTCAATTTCTCGTTCCTTATCTCTCTTATTATGCTTATTATACTATATTCATTCATCATCTTGCTTATTGTTTATATTGTTGCTTGTGATTTTTCTTTTGTCCATTTGGACACAAAAATATTAATAAAGGAATAAACATCTAAAAAATTGGTGACTTTAATTTCGGACTATGGTTACTATCCTTAGCATTGGAGTTTCGGACTTAGATTTTAGGATCTATCCCTTTGCTTGAGTTGTTATGGATTGAAGACTTTGGCTCCGATTAAGTTCACTTGATTATGAAGATGGAAATCCGATTGTTTCAAAGATGCTTGCCATATGGTTTGATCATTCTTCCTTTAGCTTTTATTTTCAAGTCTTAGGATAGTCCCTTCATCTCCTCCCATTTCTTCAATTTTCAAATCTTCTTCCTATTTTCAAAATATTCTTTGTTTTCAAACTTTAAACATTTTCGCAATCAAACCTTGACTTCAGTCATGTGCTTTTACCTTTTCATTTCATTTCCTTAAATAAATGCTAAACCACATAAGCATATCGAAACTTTCTTTCTCAAAAACTTTCAAACTTTCAAACTCATTCAATTGTTTTTGTGCCCTCGTGCACGTTTCCTTTTAACCATTTTTTATGTTTAGATATGATTCATTCTTTCTAGCGGAATTATTCGCTAAAGAATGACAACTTATCTTTACATTTTAAAATCAATTCAACTCATTTGCCTTTTCACAATTTGTACCACGAACTACGGGGTTTTGATCTCGCATTGCACTTTGTGGGTACGTAGGCATGAGACGTTCGTCTCTTCAAACACCAAAATCTTAAAAAGGATTCTTCTTCTCATCTCTTCAATCTTTTTTCAAGCAAACCATTTCAAACTAAAAATGCAGTAAATATTTCAAAGGGTTCCCGTGGAGTACCACAGACGAGTCGGGTGCGTAAAACCTTCCTGGCTTGTAACCAATCCCCTTACCCATTCTCTGTTTGATTCTTTTAGCTTTTTAGCTTTTAAGATTCTTTAAGGTTTTGTTCGTTCTTTTCCCTTTTTCCTTTTGGAAATAAATAAAAGCGCGGTGGCGACTCTATGTATATTGAGTTAAGTTAATCAATGGCTTACACTCATGATTTTACCGCTACAGAAAATTGGCGACTCTATTGGGGAGTCAATCTCTAAGTGGATTCGGCCTACTTTGATTAGTTTACTGCTTTAGTTTGATTTTCTTGTTACTTGGTTGTTCTGTTTTGGTTTTGGTGATCCTCTGTGAGATAGATTCTAACCCGGATCTGAGTGAAACTTATGATAGGACGGCGATATTCGAAGCGATATGCGATGGAGTATTCCAAAGCGATATCAATTTGATAATCTCCACTCGGTTAGGCTCTCTTGGACTATCAATGTCATGACGAGTAATCGTACGTGGCATTATTTTCCGACCTTGAGCTGATCATACTGAGGACCGTAGAACCCTTAACCAATATAAGCCAATTTAGGAATGTAGTGCAGAAACTATCTGGGTGTAAACCTAAGGTGGTTGTCACGCGATAATACACTCGGACGAGGTCTATTTTAAGAATGTTATTGGTTGGGGAGTAATCCAACATACCGATGATATTCTAAAGATGGTTGTTAACTCCGGGAACCTCTGTTAGCACCCTTTTGGTTTTTTGCAGGTACAATGAAGACAAACCTTAGTACATGCCTGTGTGGGTTGGTGTTCTGTTACCTTGACTTCATGCTCGTGATCCAAACTTTTGAACCTGTGTGCTTTGCGTGATCTTGTTTGTGTTTGTTGCATCTACATATTCATCATGATCATCATCACAACCATTTTTCAAGGAAGACAATTCCGATTATTGCAAATATTGGAAAAAGGAAAATACTCCTTTTTGTCAAGATTTTTCATAACAATATTCTCGATGTTGATCATGTTTGCAATAATCGAGTTGTTTTTCTGAAAATGGAAGTGAGAATTGCATATCATGGCATCCTCGCATATTCTTGTGTTCATCCGAGTTATGTGGGAACTCATCCCGGTTGTTTCTTTCCTCAGTTGTCTGTTGATCCGTCAAGCTGACTCCTCACCACAGATACGGTACTAGAGCTGCTAACAGATTGAGAGCTATCAGATTGAGAATGGAACACCAAGAACAGCATAACATGGAAGTTCGGATGGAGATTGATGAGTTGAAGGCCGGTATGACCAGGCTCACTGAAATGATGCAAGTTTTGATTGCTCGAGGTGAACCACCTCAAAGGACTGTTATCTCTGAAGTTTTTACTGTTGTTGTTGATCCTCTTGTTGTTCAACAACCGGTTTCTACTTGGCCAGAATATGGGTTACCTCCGGATTATGTGCCAGTTTCTGCTACTGCTCAAGTGGGTGGTCCATCTATTGTGCCAGTCTTCTCAGCTCCGACTTTTGTTGAACCTCAACTTGTTGTGCACACTACTGCTCAGACTACTTATCAGAATTCTCCTTTCCTGTACCAAGCTGTTGGTCAATAAGCTGAAAGTCAGGGTGAACCTGGATATATGGATGAAGTTAGAGAGTAATGTTTGACTCTTGAGAAGAGGGTAAGAGGTCTAGAAGGAAAAGATGTCTTTGGTTCTGCTGCAATAGACATGTGTTTGGTTTCCGACATGGTTCTTCCTGATAAGTTCAAGGTTCCTGTATTTGAGAAATACAATGGTCATACTTGTCCAAAGATTCATATACTGATGTATTGTCGCAAAATGGCTGCATATGCCAAGGATGACAAGCTGCTTATTCACTGTTTTCAAGATAGTTTGAGTGGTGCTTCCATGAAGTGGTATGTTGGACTTGAGAAAAGTCACATCCGAAGCTGGAAAGATTTATCTGATGCTTTTGTAAGGCAGTATAAGTACAATCTGGACATGGCACCTGACCGTCGTCAACTTCAAAACATGTCACAGAAAGAGAAAGAATCGTTCAAAGAGTATGCTCAGCGTTGGAGAGAGCTAGCTGCTCAAGTGGAACCCCCTTTGCCTGAAAAGGAATTAACTGGTTTGTTCATGGACACTCTTCAACCGTTCTTTTGGGAGAAAATGGTAGGAAGTGTTTCATCTGGGTTTTCTGATCTAGTCACTATTGGAGAAAGACTAGAGGAAAGTATCAAGAAAGGTAAGATTACCAATTCTGAAACTCCTAATGCTGCAAGAAAGTCTTTTGGGAATCCTCACAAGAGAAGAGATGGTGATGCTTATGCTGTTTCAACTGAGAGGAGGCCTTATCACCCGCAACAACGATATGTTCAACCATACGTAGCTGTAGTCACTCCTGTTGTTAAAACTCAACCTGCTCAAACTCAAGTTCAAGGTCAAGTTCAACCAGCTCAAGCTCAAGTTCAGATTCGAGGTCAAGCTCAGGTCCCTCATCCTGCTGCTGGAAAAAATCAGTATCGTAATAGGCCAAACTTTGATCCGATTCCGATGCCTTACACTGAGTTGTTTCCTTCTTTGATTAAGAGTGGTTTAATTACTACTAGGCCTCCGCCTCCTGTTCCAAATCCTCTTCCGGTTGGTTATAGATCGGATCTTCGCTGTGAGTTTCATCAAGGTGGAACTGGTCATGACTTGGAACATTGCTTTGCACTGAAGGCTAAGGTGCAAGAACTTATCAGGAACAACATCCTTTACTTTAATGACCTTAATCCCAATGTTATCAACAATCCTTTTCCAAAGCTTGGGAAGTGAATCTTCTAGAAGACTACAACAGTCAAATTTTCTTCAAGGCCAGAATATCAGACGGGACAGCTCATCCTTGTTGTTGATTGATCACTAGGCCATTGTTTCTTCATGTTTGCAATTTTTCTTCAAATTGTATTGACTTGTTTGCTTTTAAGCTTTGTTTGTACTTTCATGTTGGTTTTAATGAAATGAGCATTGCTTTGTTTTGATTCAATTTCATTTACTATTTGCATCTTTATGCTTTACATTTCAAGTTCATTTATCTTTTCTCAAAGTTTTACAATGGTTGGAGGGAGGATGATGAAAACGAGATACCCATAATTGTTATTGGTATGCTTTCAATTGAGACTTGGTTGATGATATACAGGCATTGTTTCAAATCCCAAAAACTGGAGAAATAAGGAAGATAATCCTTTGTCAACCCCTTTGAGCCTTGAAGTTGGAGTTTCTTTCTATTCGGAAAAAACCCGCAATTTTAACCCGGGGATGGGTAGTTCTCAATTAATTAGAATATGCATTCAAGTACAAGAGAATCATTCAAGACACCTTTCAAATAAAGGTTGCAATCTCAAGTTTTCCTTCACACACATCAAAGAAGTGTTGAAGATGTTTCTCAATTCAAAATCCAATGATGGTTCACCGTAATCATTAAGCCATGCAGTTATTATCTGTCGAAAAAAAATGATATTGAAAAAATGATTGAAAAAAAATCAAAGCCTGCTAAGTCAAAACCTATGAAGGAGACTTAGGCAAAAACTGGGGCATCCCGCTGGCTGTGAGTTCAAATGATACAGTCCAGGCAAAAGTTAGGGATAATAAAAAGAAATATTTGTCAGGAGGTCATCAAAATCCTCAGCAAAAATAAGATGAGTGGACCAAAGTCCTCACTGGAAATAACAAAAGAAAGATGTGACTTTTATCTCAAAATCCCTTGGCTTATGAACCATCTTCATCTGTGCAATCCTAAATTTTGGGAACTTGAATGTATAGGCTGAATTAATTAAATGTAGGACTGGAGTTCATCACGAAGTTGGGTTGGGTACAAATAAACTTTGAGCCTATATCTTTTGATTCATAAACCGTGAACCAGACCATGTTACAACCTTCAAAAGTCCTAATTGAATCCAGGTTTCTTTTGAAAAGCATACTACAACGAGGTTGCGTAAACTGACTCCTAAGTCTGATACCAATCATTTGTTTCTTACCTTTGCTTTATCTTTAATGTTGTCTCAACCTCCTTGTTTTGGCAATGTTTTCATTTACTTCACATCAAATAAATTTCATTCCAAAAATGATTCTTGATTTCAAACTTTGCATGAACTTTGCATTAAAATTACCAGGTTTGTACAAACATTTTGTTATTTGCAAATAAACTTTCCTCGTCAAGGAATTTTCAAACAGTTGAGAAACTTGGTCGGTGATCTTATCAGGGGCAAGTTTTTCTCAGTTCCTATGGTTCAAGAGTGTTGCTCAATGCGAGTTATTATCAGATTTGTTTATCCATAAGATTCTCTGCAAGTTTCATACTGGGTTATTTTCTCAACATTCATCTCAAGAATTGAGGCCATGATCAGTTTATCTTCTCAGCAGTCATTTCAAGATGTGATTATTTTCTCCAGCAGTAATCAAGAACTGAATCCATTATGAGTTTACCTTCATTAGTCATTGAACTTGGGGCAATTTTTCTTCAAGAATCCCCAAGCAGCTTTGCATGACTTCTCTCAAAATATTTTCAACTTGGTATAGTTTACTTGTGTGACGGAGATTTGTTCAGCAGTAGCATCTCTAATTTTCAAGAGGAATGGCAGTGATCTCTATGTTGAGGAATCAGTCTTCCATTTCCTTTCCACTCCTCTAAGAGTCTAAACTGGTTGTCAGCATTTTCTCTCATAATATCTCCTTGGGTGTGTTATTCCCCAGTCTTGTCTATGTTTGCATATTTGAGTGTTTTAGTCCTCATTATGCGTCTCCTTGGGTGTGTTATTCCCCAGTCTTGTCTATGTTTGCATATTTGAGTGTTTTAGTCCTCATTATGCATCTCCTTGGGTGTGTTATTCCCCAGTCTTGTCTATGTTTGCATATTTGAGGGTTTTAGTCCTCATTATGCGTTTTCTCGGGTGTGTTATTCCCCAGTTTTGTCTATGTTTGCATATTTGAGTGTTTTAGTCCTCATTATGCGTTTTCTCGGGTGTGTTATTCCCCAGTTTTGTTTGCGTTTGCATATTTGAGTGTTTTAGTCCTCATTATGCGTGTTCCAGGGTGGTTTAGTCCCCATTTTTGTAGATGTCTTCATACTGAGTGTTTTAGTCCTCATATGCATTTCTCGAAGTCTCGTTGTTTTCAACTTCTTACTTTTTGGTCAAAATCCAACTTACTTGGCATTTGTCTGTCTCTCCAGAACTTTTTCTTCACCTACCTGTTGTGTTCTCTCAGATATTACACCCTTTTATCCGATTGCCATTCTCGGATGTCCATAGTGAAGTCATCATTGATTTGATGTACTATCTCAGACCTTTTTCCATTTCATTCAGTGTTGTTCCTGAATGTTGTGCTTCACATTTTATCTGATTGCCATTCTCAGATGTTGTGATCACTTTCCTTCCGATTGCCATTCTCGGATTTCCATGTTGGAGTCATCATTGAGTTGATGCACTGTCCCAGACCTTTTTCCCATTTCATCCAGTTCTGTTCCTGAATGTTGTGATTCACATTTTATCTGATTGCCATTCTCAGATGTTGTAATTCAAATTTTATCTTATTGCTATTCTCAGATGTTGTGATTACCCTTTTCCGATTGCTATTCTCGGATATCTCTATTAAAGTCAGTAATGTCATCCCTGGATGATTCTGATGTATTTTTTTCGGGACTTTTTCTCACTTCATTCAGTGCCATTCCTGGATGTTATGATGCTTTCTGTCCAATTGCCATTCTTGGACATTTTCACCTCAGCTGAGCCATGTGTTGGTCTCTAGCATGTTGTTTTTCCCGTCGGAGTCTTATGCTCCTTATTCCCAGCGGTTATTCTTTTTTATGTGTCGTCTTATCCCTCACGGATTTCTCTGCATTTCACATATTTCCTCTGCATTTCATATACATCTCATATGCTTCATATCATTTCCATGTCATCTTCATATCATTTCATCTCGTTCGTTTCATTTCATTCCATTTTTTGGCATCTAGGGATCAAAAATTGGGTTTTTGATATTTAAGTATCTTCCATCTTGTCGAAACGAAGATTTCAATCTTCATTATCTCTGGATTGAAGAAACTTAAATAGGGGCATCTGTCAGACCCTAATTTTTGACCCTAAGATTTTTTGCATCTCATCTGCATTTCGCGTACAAACAAGATCACGCATTGTTCGTTTATCCTGTTTCAGGTGCAGGTCTATGCTTCGCAGGAGATTACCGTGTTTAATTTCTGTTATGTGTTTATATTCACTAATTTCTAACCAAAATACAAAAATATGTTGCAGATGCTCCTTCTTCTTCTGTGTTGCAGGATTTCAAAGACAGGGCTGTGATTCTAATTCAGATGCGTTTGTTCAGTCACGATTCGATTCAGATGGACGTTTGACCTAATCTTGGTCAAACTATCCAAAGATTGTTTCGATTGCAAGTTGTTTGTGCCAGTGATTTATTCCTCAGAAAGTGCATGTTAAAAGATCAAGTTGTGTTGTGTGCAAAAGTCAACAGTTATCAGGCAATGTTTTGTGTGAAATTCGGTCTGAATATTCAGGTTTATCAGTGTTTATCAGTTCGTCTGTGGATTTATTTTTCTCAGCATGAATTCAAATCATCAGGGCAATTTTCAGACAATTTCAGTGATTGTGGTTGAATTGATAAGTTGCTCAATGGTTCAGTAACGACTTTGTTCATGTTATCAAAGGCTTGTGAAAAATCAGGAGTTGGTTGCGGGCTAAAAAAATCATCCATTCCATATCCATTATCCTTTTTTTATTAAACCATTTCTATTTTCCATTTTTTTCCCTATTATCCATATATCTCATTATTATCCCAATAAACATTTTTATAACTATGTCCAAATATCATTTAAATCCATATCCACTTCCACTCATAAATCATCTTTTAAGTTCGATTATTCGGCTTACCTTTTTTTTACCAATTTCCAATATTCTTTTTTTTTAATTCACCTTTTTATTTTTCAATGTTCATTTTATAATCTTTTTTTCTTAACTCATATTATTTTTGTTAAGCCCATTCAATTTTTCTTCATATACACCAAACAAAATAAAAAAATAAAGAAAAGGGCCAAAACTCAACCATAAGCCCATTTCCTTCAAAAGTTAGAGCCAAGAGGATTTTTGTGACTTCATTTCCTCATCTATCCAGCTACCAGCTTCCTCACGTGACATAACATGCCGTACCAGCCAACACGTCCAAGCCTCAAACAACAAGCTCCATCCGCAAGTCAGCTACCAGCCAGCCGTGGAATTCACACCAGCCGCATACAGCATGTGAATAACAGCAATTTTTTCCAAGCTTCACTTCCCCAAGTCGCATCAGTCAGCAACAAGTCACAAGCCTTTCCCAGCTTTAGTCACGCCTAGAAGCCAAATGCAAGCCCAAAAAACGCAGCTGAACCCCAAAACATAGCAAGCCAGCAGCTTCACGGTAACATGTTTCTCGCTTCCAAGCCGTGCGAACACATTGCAGCCAAACTCCCAGCTTGCCGCATAGTCTCGCACGCGAAATGCATCACTTCACTTGCAAAGCGCAAGATAAAACCAAATGAAATGGCAGCCTCTAGTAATCAACGCAAGCCAAACACAGAACGCATACCAACTCATCATACACACACGCTTTTCTCACTTTCCAAAACGCGAAAAATCTTCACAAAACAGTATCATCAATCTCAGCTTTCCATTCATCTCTCCCTCTATTTAAACAACCTCATCCTCCTTCATTGAATCAAGCTTTGAAAGCCCCCACATACCCTGCAAAATCATAAACCCAAAGCTTCAATTTCTTCAATCTTCAATCAATCATAAACCATAAACTGAGAGCATATCAAAATTGTCCTCAATAATTCTAATCGCAAATCCTTCAACTCCTTCACTATTCATTAGCATCAAACAAATTCAACAAGATGCAAACCATCAAAAACCATACAATCTAATAGAAGAGAGAGATTTTGGGACGAGATGAATCGAGAGAGAGATTGATGGTAGAAATCAAAAAACGAAAATAGAGGATGAGCGAGAGTACCGCGAAGATTCGGATGGAAGCCGTAAAAAGAATGTAGGCGGCGTTTTTATCGAAGAAGAAGAAGGTACAGTGAGAGGAAATTTCTCATTGAAGAAGAGGAGCGTGATTTATGTTTTACGTTTACAATTTATTTCTTTTTTTTAAAGAAAAAACAATGAGGAGTAATATGTTATTAATTCTTGGGCTGAGCTTTGTGATATTGCTATTCTGCACCCCCAAGTTATGCGCACACTCACCTTCATTTCCTTCCCTTTTCTTTTTTTTCTTTTTTTAAAAAAAAACTTTTTCTATTTAGTTCTTGTTATATGTTTTTTTTAAGAAATAATTTTGTTAATAAATTTCTCTTGATTTTCAACTACAAGTTCCTTTTAAGAAAAGTATTGAAAAAAATAATAAATGAATATTTGAACTTTGTTTTTATTTTGGCAATTGGATTTTAATTCTTTTGGTAAACTTTTTTTATGGATTCTATTATTAGATCCATTTCTTATTCATCTCTTTTTATTTTTTGGTCGATGAGATCTCCGATTCGTGATTATTGGTTTTCGAAGATGTTTAATCTTCATTATTTAAAATCTATGGATGAATGATCATTTGGATCATTCTCCATACTTTGGAATCGTGATAGGTTGCCTTCGATGATCCAATATTAAATCTCGATTAAGATTAGACCGTTCTTTTTTCTTTTAGTGTGGCTTGTTTTCGGAGAATGGTTCATAATATCATTTCTCTAACATGTATTAGCACAAATATTTTCCACCTTAATTGGTGGTGGCCGGCCTTATTTGTAGGGTAATTACTTCGTAAATTACTCGGCGATTGCTTAACATAGACCTAAAGTTGTCCCGATTCGGAATAATATCCACTTGGATTCAGTTGCCTCGATTTCGTTATTTTTGTTTCGTGGTTGTGCTTGATTAAGTTCATCATACCACTTATTATGTAAATATTATTATAATATTAATATACTAACATTTTAATTCAATCTCTCGCACCTTATCCTCTTTATTTCAATTTCTCGTTCCTTATCTCTCTTATTATGCTTATTATACTATATTCATTCATCATCTTGCTTATTGTTTATATTGTTGCTTGTGATTTTTCTTTTGTCCATTTGGACACAAAAATATTAATAAAGGAATAAACATCTAAAAAATTGGTGACTTTAATTTCGGACTATGGTTACTATCCTTAGCATTGGAGTTTCGGACTTAGATTTTAGAATCTATCCCTTTGCTTGAGTTGTTATGGATTGAAGACTTTGGCTCCGATTAAGTTCACTTGATTATGAAGATGGAAATCCGATTGTTTCAAAGATGCTTGCCATATGGTTTGATCATTCTTCCTTTAGCTTTTATTTCCAAGTCTTAGGATAGTCCCTTCATCTCCTCCCACTTCTTCAATTTTAAAATCTACTTCCTATTTTCAAAATATTCTTTGTTTTCAAACTTTAAACATTTTCGCAATCAAACCTTGACTTCGGTCATGTGCTTTTACCTTTTCATTTCATTTCCTTAAATAAATGCTAAACCACATAAGCATATCGAAACTTTCTTTCTCAAAAACTTTAAAACTTTCTAGCGGAATTATTCGCTAAAGAATGACGACTTATCTTTACATTTTAAAATCAATTCAACTCATTTGCCTTTTCACAATTTGTACCACGAACTACGGGGTTTTGATCTCGCATTGCACTTTGTGGGTACGTAGGCATGAGACGTTCGTCTCTTCAAACACCAAAATCTTAAAAAAGATTCTTCTTCTCATCTCTTCAATCTTTTTTCAAGAAAACCATTTCAAACTAAAAATGCAGTAAATATTTCAAAGGGTTCTCGTGGAGTACCACGGACGAGTCGGGTGCGTAAAACCTTCCTGGCTTGTAACCAATCCCCTTACCCATTCTCTGTTTGATTCTTTTAGCTTTTTAGCTTTTAAGATTCTTTAAGGTTTTGTTCGTTCTTTTCCCTTTTTCCTTTTGGAAATAAATAAAAGCGCGGTGGCGACTCTGTGTATATTGAGTTAAGTTAATCAATGGCTTACACTCATGATTTTACCGCTACATTAGGACATCTGGAATCTGATATACTAGAATTTCAATTAGCTTTCAAGTGATTGTGATTAAAGCATGTTGATTGATTTGTTTATCATTATCACCTATTGGTTTTCATATACGCATATCCGAGTTTTTTGATAGTGATTTGGTTTAGATGATTTGATTCGGGTTACTTTCGCTAGCCGTTAATTTTTCAAAATAGGTTTTAAAGTAAATTTTTAATTTGGGATCTACTCACCCCCTCTAGATAAGTCGCCTTCGTCTAACAACTGTTATCACGAGCTCTGGTTATTTTTGTGCTTCAGTATTCGCTTATTAGAAAATGGCTATCAAATCTAAAGAGGCATATAATAGAGCACCCATCTTTACTAGTGAAAATTATGGCTATTGGAAAGCTTATATGTGTATCCATATGAACTTGGTTGACAAGGGTGTATAGGACGCCATCATCAATGGTCCTAATCAAATTACAGTGACCATTGTTGAAGGTGTCTTCGTACCAAAACCGAAAGCACAATGGAATGATAATGATAAGAGATTGTGGTCACGTGATTGGAAGGCACAAAATATTCTCATATCTGCACTTGGTGTTTCTGAATATTATCATGTCTCTCATTGTGAAACCGCCAAAGCTATGTGGGACGCATTAGAAGTTGCCCGTTAGGGAACAAATAAAGTCAAACAAGCTTGGATCAATTCCTTAAATCAAGAGTTTGAACTATTTTGCATGAAGCATGGTGAAGTCATTGCCTACATGCAAAATAGGTTCATACATCTTATAAATTGCTTGAAGGCTCTAGGTAATCCTATTTCTAATGATATTGTTGCTAATAAAGTTTTGAGGTGTCTTAATTGGGAATGACAACCTAAGATCACCGCAATCAAAGAAGAGAATGGTCTTAAAACACTCGATCTCATAACTTTATTTGGCAAGCTAGAAGATCATGAGCAAGAACTCCCTTGCTTGGAAAAACATGAGAAACAACATGAAAAAAAGGTCAAGAAGGATAAAGGTAAGGAGGTAGAAAAGAAGTCAATTGCTCTAAATGCTTCGAGTTCAAAGACCTCAACCAATAATAAAAGTGATTGTGAAACAAAAGATGACAGAGCATCAGACATTGGCTCACACGACTTCAGAATTACCACGGTTCGAATAACTTTTGATAGAACTACACATCAATTATCTTACACCTACTCTCCTATGTGATAATCTCAATATTCTCATGTTCTCTCATAATACAATTATTCATGTAAAAACAAATCACATAGAATGATATTCACTTTGCGAAAGGAAAAATGGTTGCTAGCAAGCTACAAATCCAACATGTTCATGGCTATCCCCGAATAGAAGATGCATTAGCCAAACATCTTTCTTTTAAATTGTTTCACGATTTAAAGTCCAAACTCAAAATTACTTCTCTTCGATCTCCATAAATTTGTGGGAGATTGTTAGAGGTATATTAGCTAAAAGTAATTAGTGAATATATATGTCTTTTTTAAAAGGCAAAAACACCAATTTAACATCTAATTTTACTACTAAAGTAATTTTTATTTGGTATGTGCTCAAATACATTCAAATATTATTTTCAAAATATTAGTAGTTTTATAAAATTTAACAACTAAGTTTACTAAAGTAATTTTTATTTTGTAAAACTTATATTGGAGTTTTACAATTTAAAAATACAAAGTGAAAATTTGAGTTTTAAGGAATAATTTTATTTTTCTTATTATAAAATTTGAAGTTTTTGTTGCTATTAATACATACTCAAACAAATATTTACGGTAAAAAAATGTAATAAATCAAATTCAAATTTGAAAATTCACATATTTTTTTCTTACAAACAAATTACTAAATTATAACCACAAGTAGGGGTGAGAATAGGCTGGGTCGAACTAGGCTTTTTTAAGTTTGAGTCTGATCTGCTAAAAAATTTCAAGTCTAAGTCTGCCATATAGTCTATCAAATACTTATGTTTTAGCCTGAGATTGACATTTTCGAAGGTCTGATATATATGCCTATGAGCCTACTTAAAAAGCCTATATTATTTAAATATATATAAATAAGAAATTTAACAAATGTTTAAATAGACTAGATAATCAAAAGTATAATGAGATTAAATATTTGTTTTCATTTACTAATCTGAGTTTACCTAGTAACATAAATTTTGTAAGATGATTTGTTTGAGAGAACTTATGAAAATACCTTATAACATTATTCATAAGATTTCTTTCAACTTATTTTCATAAGTTCTTAAATATAATTAAGTTTTACTCTTGTATTTTACTATAAAGAATAAAATACAATATAAAAAGAATAAATTCATCCATATTTAATAAATAGGCTGACTGATAGATTTATAAGGTTTTTTCTATGGTTTGCGACCTAACCTATTCAACTAAGTAGGTTTATAAAAAAATTTATGCCTTTTCTATTTTAAAAAAACAAAATTTGGTATGGCATTTGTCTATGTAGATTAGACCTTAGATCCTGATTAGTTGGTCTGATCTATTTCCACCCCTGACCACAAAAACGCTCTAAAGCTCATAGTTAAATAACAACATTATAAAATTAAATTTAACATTTCATTAAAGTGGTTTTTTGAAGTAAACTTTTACAAAGGTTTTTATTTATATTATGTTATTATATAAAATAATTTGGTTATAAATTTTTAACGTAAATTTTACCAAGATATATGTCTTATGTTATTATATAGTATTATTTAATTATAACTTTTTGTTTTAAATTAAATTTACATTGTTTTATAAATGTATTCTATTATTTAAATGAATAAATATTTATTTTGTAATAAGTTGAAAGATGTCTATAATTATTTCAAAGGCATCAATAAGAGTTGAAGTAGGATAGATAAAAATTATCACCAAAACAATAACATGCAGGACACAACTCAACTTAGAAAAAACAAAAACAAAGATTAAAACCATAACATACAAGATGAAAATCAAACTACGAAGAAAACTATCAGCTTAACCTATGAGATAAATACAAGATACTAAATCCACCAATGAAAAGAATGTTATATAAAGCGTCAAGATTGAACACTCTCGAATTGTCTTTCGAATTTGCACAAGACAGGCGCCACCGGCGCCGCGAATAGCCCGATGCGACATGCTCAAGTGCTCAAGTGCCGCCTCAAGCCGTCATTAGCGCCTCTACACCCACGCCCTCGATCCCGGAGCCGGAGCCGACACCGGCAAGAGGTGGTATGGTAGATACAAGTGGCATAGTGCTTAGGACCACCACACTTGTACTTTGTCCTTTTTGGTCTTTTGGTGAATTAATGATATTAACACTTTATAAATGCTTTTAAAGTGTGCTCCACTTTCTATGTGGGACTATATTACAAGTATTTAATATCATTTACTCATTTGTCCACTTATTGTCATTTTTTAACATCTCAAAAGTAATTAACATAATTAATTACAATAGAGAATATCTGGAAGAAGACAAAAATCAACATTAATACTAAAATTTTGTTCACGGAGGACATATGTTGGATCAGATGTCTAAGCCAACGTGTTCAACATCTTACACCAGAATTAATAAATAACTGATAAATAATATGATCAATGCATATATCAATAAAAAGACATAAATAATTGTTTATACAATTCGGTGAAACCAGACCTACGTTTGAGGCACTATATCCAAGAAAGGAAATTCACTATATTGAATTAATACAAATAGTGTTGTAAGAACAACAATCCCAAGATGTTCAATGCATTTTTCTAATCCTATTAATTTTCTATTTAGGTATTCCCATATATATGAGAACCTCTCTCATTTTCTCTCAATCACTAATTCCAAGTGATCAACTTCAATAAACAACTTAAATATTGAATTACAACTCAACTAAACAAACCAACAATATGCCTTATGATATGAAAGAAGGTGTTAGTGTGATGTATAAGCAACACAAACAAAAGACTCAAATAAAAGCTTAATACTAGGAATTATAAATACTTGCTCCTCTTATTCAAAAATGAAATTGAGTCTTTTTAAATAGAATTCTCTTATGTGATTTCCTCCAATAAACATAAGATTTGATCAACAAATAAAGTGGAGATTTTGTTAAAATTTGTTTTTCCAAAATAGCTCTACTAAGAGATATGATTTGATTTGAATTCAAATTTAAATATTCAAATCTTTAATTTTGAATTTAATAAATCACCAAAAAAATATAATTAATTAGGTTGCTAAAATATATCGACAAATCAATCAGAAACAAAATCCAAAAATGCTTTCAAAATGCAAATAGAAAATGCGCCAATGCATTGGCAACAACAGGGCTAGATGTGCAACACCGGTTAGAACATTATGCCACAAATGTGTCCTCTCTTCACAAAAATAGCTTGAACATACCTTGTTGTTTTGCGTAATGCAACCAATCCAAAAAAAGAACAACAAATACGGATGCAAATCTAGCGATAAAGGGATAATTGAACATGTAAGACACGTTTCAGAGCTCTTGAGCTAGTGGTTGAAGAAATAGTTGTAGAAGCTACCTATAGAGAACTATAGTACTTCAACCCTAATGTAGTAGAAGGTGATCCATTCTCAAAGCTCTTGGTCTAGCAAAGAAGATGAATGCACAATGAGTTTGAGTTCAGACATATTGCAAATATGTGGTAGATAGGATTCCAGGGAGAGATAAAGATTTATAGATAATGGAATGATGCAAATGATATAGATAGAAGTCATTAGGGTATTTGACAGAGAAAATCAAACAAACTCTAATGGACTTCAATTATAGAACTATACATCACATTAGCGGATAGAGTAATTGGGTGACCTATACATTAGCCCTACACGTCATTCAGTATAATAATAAAGTGTGGTTCAAAAACCGATTTTTTTAAATAACCTAGTTTCATAAAAAATAAGCCCAAAATAACTATGTTTTAATTTTTTTTTACCAAACTAACCTAGTTTCTATACATGTTCATCAAGTGAATTGGCGAACATGAAGAAAAAACAAAGTAATTCGCCAAATGGTTTGGCTAAGGCTCACTAATTCACCAATCCAATTGGCGAACATGTGATTGCTTAAACTAATTCGCCAATGCATGTGGAGAACATGTGTGTACGTGTTATTTTACTTTCTTTAATGTTCTCCCAATTAATTTGATATATATTTGAAAAGAATTATTATTTTTTTACTTAATAACAATAATTTAATAAATTAAACTAAAAGAATCCGACAAAGAGAAATATAATAGAAAATTATTATTAATAATTCAACAGTGGTATTACAAAAGTCTAATTTCCCGCCCAATCTAAATGTCCCCCAGTACCACATCCACGGGGATGACCCCGCCTTCAAACTCTACCACGAGGTGGTTGAGGTTCCTCCTGTCTTTGTGTGTTTGATGGAGGCGGTTGTTGTTGAGCTGATGATTCTGTTATGTTTGCAACCGTTTGTCCCCAATAACCAGGAGGGTTGCTGCCAAAGGCACTGCCGTAACTCAGTTGTGTGCCCGTGTTTTTAAAGTTGGGTCGTATTGGTTGGGCTGGGTTGGATTGGGTTTGGTGAGGACGATACACTTAACCGAATGAGGATATTGCCTTGTTTTGAGAACGATAAAAAGGTGGGGGGCTATGGTAGGTTGGTGTGGGGTTGAAGGAGTTATCAGGGGTATATTGGAATGGGTTAGGCTCTTGTTGTTGTGCTTGGGTTTATGGCATGAATGGGTTACGGGTTTGGAAGAATGATCTATGGGTGTTTGAAGTTGATGGCTGGAATTGGGTGGGTAAGTCATGGTGTGGGGTAGGTGGTTGGGCGTATCTTGCGGCCTGCGATCGGGGGTCAGTCAAGTATGGGTTATCAGACACCCACTGTTGCGTAGTAACTGACCTAAACCAAACTAAATATTCTCTAGTTGGTCTAACATTTTGCAGGACTGGACACCTTAGGACATGTTGGCGGAGATCTCTCTATTGTTGACGCATCTCCCTAGCAAAGTCCCTCCAATCATCCATTACGAACTGCATTTTCACCCAATCTGTCTGGTGCATTTCAATTATGGTGAACTAGATGATTGGTGTTTTCGCTGTCCAAACTTCAAAATCTTCGGGGTTTGGTTTGTGGTCCAGGCCTAAATATGGCCGCCGGATAAACTGCATTAAAAAGAAAAGAATATTTTTAGAAGAGAAAATGAATATTTTTTAGAAGAAAATGAATATTTTTAGAAGAAAAGAAAAGGAATGGAGTTTTTTCCTAAAAAATCTCCGACTTCACGTGGCTCCCCAGTCTAACATATGTTTGATTTCGGACAGACATGCATCAATTGAAAGTGCATGGAAGAATGTTGATAACGGATGGCAAGATCATCCTTCAATACATGTCTATTGCATTAGACACATCGCTCAAAATTTCATGAGAGAGATCAATGACAAGGAATTGCGGAATAAGGTCGTGAATGTGGGGTATTCATTAACCGAACCGTCATTCAAACACTATCGTGACGAAATCAGACTGAAAAATGAAGATGCATTCAGATGGATCAACCAAATTCCATTGGATAAGTGGACCAGGGCCTACGACAAAGGACAACGATGGAGCCACATGACCATAAATCTCGTGGAATCAATGAACTCTGTTTTTAAAGGCATTCGTAACCTACCGATAACCGCTTTGGTAAGGTCAACCTACTTTAGGCTCGGGGAACTTTTTGACACCAGGCGTTCAAAATGGAGTTCTATCCTACAGTCTGGTCAAGTGTTCAACGATAGTTCAATGACATTCATTAAAAATGAAGCTTCCAAATCTAACACACATGTGGTCACAATGTTTAACCGCAATAAAGGACATTTCAATGTTGCTGAGATAATGGATCACCACGAAGGGAGACCGAGGGGATCCTATCGGGTAGAACTTGATAACAATTGGTGCGACTATGGAAAATTTCAAGCCTTTCGTATGCCTTGCTCCCATGTTATAGCGGCATGTTCAAAGGTTCAACTGGACCCTTCATGCTTAATGTCCCATGTTTACCAAGTGCACAATCTTTGCAACGTCTACAACAAAAGCTTTCCGGTTGTTGCAAATGAGGACTACTGGCCCACATACAACGGGGAAATAGTCTGGCACAATGAAAACATACGAAGAAAGAAAAAGGGGCGTCCTAACAGCACGCATATTCGCACAGAAATGGATACGACGAACAAAATGGTGAGACTATGTAGTTCATGTCGTCAACCCGGGCACAATCGTAAAAAATGTCCCAATGTTGGACCAAGTACAACGATATAATTTAACCATTATAACCATATCTATTTATAATAGAAGCCTCATTTGTTTCATTCTTACCAATAAAATCTTACAACCACATACAAGAACGTACATAAATAAAACAAGGAAATACATAATTTAAAACATGACCATACATAAATAAAGCAAGAAAATACATAATTTAAAACATGACCATACATAAATAAAACAACTAGAACATTCAACATATCTAACATATCACAACCATCAGGACAACTTCATCTCGACCTAACATCATCGAAAGAACACCTGTATCATTGACCACTTTTCTCCATTTCATCACACCAGACACCACAACCCGCTTCTCAATTTTAATTATCTTTTCTTTAGGCCCGATTTCTTCTTCTAACCAACGGTTTAGTTCTCTATGCAAATGTTCCAAAGTTTGCGGGTTCCATAACAACATCTTCAAAGGAGGCTTTGTTGGTGTGAAAAACACCAAAGCATTTTTCTTCAAAATATCAAATTTTAAAAGCGGTTCTTCCGATGTTGAGGATGATGGTGTCGATGCAAAAGTATATGGACGAGGAGAAGCCATGTTGTGAGAGGGAGAAATTGAAAGGAATGAAAGAGAGAGAGAGGTTGAAAGGTTGGTGTAGATGTGAGACAACTTCTTTATAGGGAGCATCTATTTATAGGGAAAATATCACATTTCTACACTTTCGCCAAACCAAGTGGCGAATTGCCTAAACCTAAAGCACACATTCGCCAAATGGATTGTTGAATTTGTGTAAAATTTCTTGCTTTAGCCAAACCATTTGGCGAATTACTCTGTTTTTTCTCCATGTTCGTCAATTCACTTGATGAACATGTATAGAAAGTAGGTTAGTTTGATAAATTTTTTGAAAACATAGTTATTTTGGGATTTTTTTTTTATGAAACTAGGTTATTTAAAAAAATTCTCAAAAACCAGTCTAAACCCAATTACAATCACAATGATTTTAATCTTTTGTAAAAACTTTGTGTAAAAACAAAAAGAATATTAATTTTGCTTTTTTTAAAAGTTTAATATCCTTTTAAGCCTCACATCCTAATTTAGAGATTTATTTTAGTCTCTTAACTTAAAAAAATAATTATATTAATTCCTTAATTTTTCAAAACGTATTATATATTAGTCATTTTTATCTAATTAACGACGAAAAAACTAAAAAAATCATCAATAAATTTATCGCTATTTAAAAGAAAAATACTAATATGATATATTTTGAAGAGTTAAGTGACAAATATAAATATTTTTTTAGTTAAAAAACTAAAATTAACTTCAAGATTAAGGTACAAGACTAAAAAATTGTATTAAATCAAATTTTTTAAAAAATCTTTTATAATAGAAACATATAGTTGGTTGACAACTTTTGATTTTTCAATAAATGTTCAAAAGAATACTAAAACGGATTTGAAAAGATGAGAAATACATTTCTCTCAAAAAAAAAAACATCAAATTAAGAAAGTAAAAGTTATTAATGTTCCAAGACCAAAATACTATATTTTTAATATTATCAATCACTCCCCACATTTGTCGCCTTAGCATTAAAGAGAATATCATCAAAATCAATATATATGTCCGTACCAACCTTAACGGAAATTTTATTTGGATTGATGGCAGATTCTGGTTTGAGAAAATTAATAAATAAAATCTATAATTAAAACTTAGTTTGATAAGCATGAAATGGTCCCATGGTCTAGCGGTTAGGACATTAGACTCTGAATCTAGTAACCCGAGTTCAATTCTCGGTGGGACCTTTAATTTTCCGTTTTGGATAATTGGAGGATTCATTAGAAGCATTCTTAAGCTTCTCTCTCTCTCTCTCTCTAAATAATGGTCACAAATAAATTAAGTTTTACTTCATACCTTTAATTTTCCGTTTTGGATAATTGGAGGATTCATTAGAAGCATTCTTAAGCTTCTCTCTCTCTCTCTCTCTAAATAATGGTCACAAATAAATTAAGTTTTACTTCATACCTTTATTAATTTTTTATACTTTTATTTTCAATTTATTCGAATCTAAAATGAATTCACATCACACAATTTCTACTAAACATTTTTTTTTTCAAAAAATCTATTTTTATACCCTTTCAAATTTGTTAATTTCTCCAAAATTAAAAATAATAATATTATTTTGCAAAATAAAAAAATTAATTTTAAGTTTCTTAGTATGGCATTCAAAATTGAGGAAAATATGAACTTTAGAACAACAATTTACATATATATTATCATATCATTCGACTATGATGAATCTAAATGAGGATATACGATAATATGTTGTGGATTTGACAAAACATCATATTTCACCTAGATATATATTTCTATAAATGAAATAGCGAGATCCAGACAATGTCACTAAGATAACCTAAAATATAATAGTTGAAGAGTATGCATAAAAAAAGATGTGAGATATCATAGAAACGAGATACAACATTTATTAAAGTTGATATACGAGACATATTGTGTTTGTTTGAACAAACAAACAAAGTACTTAGTTGTTATGATATCTATGTTTTGGGAGCATACAAATTTAATGAAGTTGTTGAATATGTTTTCAATTGTGTCATTTATGGTTTGTTAAATTTTCTAGATAAAATTAATATTATGTTTTTCCAATTACTTTTGAAAAAACTTAATATTAAGTTTTATGCTTTTTTTAATGAAAAATTCATTTTTTTACTAATATGGAAATACCTCTACAATGCAATAAAGACTAATCACGTGCAGATACTACAGATGCATTCAGAACCACTCATAAGTTTGGTACACAAGAAAGTGTAATAATTCATGCTAAGGAGGTTGAAATTAGAAGTAAAGTAATTGTTATCATTACAATGTCAGATACATAGACATGAAAGAGAGTAAAAGGTAACACGTTAATTTTGGATTGTGATAAGGGTGGAAAGTACAAGAAACCTGAAAGATGAACACAAAGTGCTACTAAAAAATACAGTTGCCCATTCAAAATTAGATCAACACAATCTAAAGATGGGTTGGGATGAAAAGTTGAGGTAAAATGAGGGTTTCTCAACCACGATCTACCTGATAGACTACAAGGTATAGATGTGAGAAAACATGGTGTGGCTTTGAAAAAACATCATGTTCTACCTAGACACATACTTATATTGTTACAAGAGAGAGAGACTCAAACAATTTTACTCATATCACTCAAATATATAAGCAGAAGAACATGCATAAAAAAGAGGCAAGATGTCCTATAACAAAGATACAACATTTGTTTAAGTTGATAGATGATGTATATTATGTTTGTTGGAGCAGAAGAAAAAAATTATTTAAATGTTATTAGGGATATTTTGTGGACGCATCCATATTTATCCAAGTTGTTAAGTAGGTTTTTTATTGTGTTGATTATGGACAATGTAACGCCCCATATAATATTTACCTAGAATAATATCATACAAGAGTTTTTTTGGTACTGACACTATCATAAGTGCCTAATAACACAATTCATATTCTTGTGCAATTCTAAAAACAATACAATCTATGGTACAAGACATGGAAATTATACTAAAATAAAAATACTAAGATCAATACAATATTCATTATTGTACAAAAGATAAAATACACAGCGGAAAAACTCAATATATGTTTCTCTTGAAACATCCCGAGCATAACTCCACTTGTAAACCAACCTGCAAACAAAACCTGAAAAGCAACAACAATTGTGGGGGTGAGATAACAACATCTCAGTGAGTTCCTTATATTATGGATTCTCCCAGCTTTACAAGGTTCTAACAAAGTTCTAATCAAGTCGGGGGAAAGCCTAGACCTTGAGTTCACAATCTCACATTCATATAGAAATATGTCTTGAGTTAAACAACTCGAAAGTATCACTAATCTGACAACCAAGAAGGCATCCCCTATTCCCGTTCTCTCCTACATCTAAGAGTTGGCTCGAGTCATGGATCCTTGTATTTACTTGACATACAAAATGGATTCAAAAAGAAAGGTTATTAACCTTACAATCGTCACTTCACGTGATCCATAAACCACCACAAGTCTCTACATATAAATATGTCCCATTCGTACTACATGCGAGAAGCAAACATGCCAAGTAATGCATGCGTGCATTCCAGAGGAGCCCCTGGCTCATGAAACAACATCTTAGGAAAAACGGTTCCGACTACATGATTTAACTCAAATGAGAATGTATAAAACACTCCTAAGGCCTATTAACCTTTTCCACAAAATAACACACCCAAACGAGTTCACACACATGTTCCATATAGTGTCTCACTCACCACTAGACCATTACTCGACTAAGATACTTCCCTAAGCATCGAACGTCTGAGCATCTCCATCTAGTTTCTATCAAATTCCTAGTCACAACTAGGTTTTACTATTGATATGGGTAAGTCTTCCTCACTCTACTTAACTCATTTTAATTAAGTAGTATCATGATTATTAATTGATAGCATGCATACTCATATGACATATCACAAATACATAATCATAACTCAATCAAATATCATAGATAAATTAATCCCACACTATTAAATATTTTCACCTTTCATTGGATAAATCATTGTAAGAGCTTTCTATCGATATAAACAACACTTAAATCGGATACCCGAGTCAAAAGTTACGAATTTTTTAAGAAAAGAAATTATTTGGAAACTGCCAGGAACGCCCGGTGTTAAAGGCGTCGCTCAGCGGAACCCTTTGCGTCAGTTGTTTCACCTGACAAATACAACGATGTTAGCTCCAAACTCAAACCCACGAATTACATGGATTTTTCTCTCACAGCTTCTTACTTCCGCCCGACGATCAAGGTTGCATTGCCCAACGCTCAAAGTGCCGCCCGACGGTTCACACCAGAACTAGAATGTAAATTATGCGATTTTAGGGTTCCATAAACCCCAAAAATCCACTCTTTCCACACCAGATCATTTCTAACGCCAAAACACGTTATATAGGTTAGATACACATGTTACCCGATTGTTCTAACCAATTAATTTTTCATTCTAACCGTTAGATATCTCGATTAACCAAATTAAACCATTTTCCACAATTTCTCTTTTCTTTCATTTTTCTCTTCCTTCTGTCTAACTTCTTTTTATCTCTCTTTTTCTTTTATCATATGAGAGGAAATGAAATATATAGCAAATATCTATCAGTTAGTAACACTAAATGGTCCAAATTGAGAGTATCCAAAAATGTCTCTAAAGCACTTAATTACTAAAACCTCTAAGTCAGATAATATTAATTAAATAATTTGAGTTCGTCAACTGAAAACTCTCAGAGCACACCGAAACCCTATTGATCTTAGTTAATATTATCCAGAGTATTTAAATAAATACGGGGTATTAAATTCCCCCTTCTTAAATTGAAATTCGTCCTCGAATTTCCTTTAATCAACTATAACAATAACTCATAACACTGTGTTAGGTCCACCATTATCATTACTTCTGTTATATGCTCTGACTAGTTCATTTCCAACCTGACTTCACGACTCTAAATCTTTGTTTCACAAACTATCATTCCACGTCCTTACTTATACGCTTGTTCCAATATTGGGTTAATTTCTAACCTTACTTTCCGTAATTCATCTGTCGTTCCATACCAAACACTTAGTCATAACTTACCTTTGAAGAAACATACCATTCGAGTTCCTTCCATTGAGTCATAAAACAAATTATAATACCTCATCTTGATTCGGGATAGCAAAAGTCATAAAATCTTCTCGTGGTAATTCAACGACTTCTTATCTTCATACTAATTTCCGATGACTATCGTTACCGTAATTTATTCCATCGTTCGAAACCACTACATAATACGTCAAACGAATCCTTTACCAATTTCACTTGGTATGATGCTATACACTGTAGCCATGCACATCTGATATTCATCTAATTCGCACCACGCCAAAATATTACACACTTAGAACGAGATCTTATTATTTCTATTCTTATAAGTAACCATCCATTTGATTCTTATAAATCCGACTGAACTCTTTCATTCGTTACCTTCCACTGTGCAACTCAACTCAAACAATGGAACACCATAAATTCTTAAGCCTCACTAGGTAGCTAACTGTCTGTGATGAAACACACTTATCCACTAGGTTTCCTACTAACCAACGGTACAAGAACGTACTCACATCCAATGGTAGAACAATTTTCTCGTCGACACACCATAATTAACAACGGTCCAATACTTCCATAAAAGTAGAGGTACAAAGGTTATATTATTACAAACATAACTGTTCCGGACTGGCCCAATTCTCAGACTTGGGCCCAATCCATCTTCTAGCCTATAACGGCCCAACGACTCTTTGGCACCTGACACATCCTCGATCCTCCCGGAAGTCCCTTCCGACCCGGCCATCAGCACCGCCGACCAAGATTCGCACCCAACGAGGGTCGAACCCCCAGGATCAACCGAGGAACGTCTGCTCAATAAGTCCTTCACTCGGTATTAACACCATCCGACCAAGATCTCATTCGAGCAGTCCAAGCGTTCCCCCCAACGGTTAGTTTCTGGCAGTTACCTATTATTAGGGGATCCACGATCCAGGCCCAATGAAAGGGACCAATAGCCATGCGCTAGGGACATTATATAAACCCTCTCATTTGAGAGGGCCAGGTATTCAAATTCTTACCCTAAATATCGTACTTGCTCACTCGTTGCTCGCTCTTTGACTTTAGCATCGGAGTGCCTTTGCAGGTACACCCCTTTTCTCCCACCATCAACCGTGCTTCATCCACGTTCGACGCCGGCCACATCGGATCCTGATCTCCAGGTACGATCAGGTGGCGCCGTCTGTGGGAATCTCAACTTCCCCGTTCTTCTTCTTCAAAGACTTTCAAGAACCAAAGTTTTCTCTCTAAAAGATTCATGGCCGCTCGTGACAACCCGTACGAAGCCCGGACTGCTGATGGTATTCTCCTTACCCAACGGGGGAGAAACGTGGTCACCCTCTCACATGAAGAAACCGTCCAAGATCACCAAGACGTAAAAACCGCTTCACCCTCTCCCGAGCGCGATCAACCGCTTAAGAGTCATCCAAAGGTCATTCCTTCCCTAGTCGCACCAACTGGGTCAGACTTTGTTGCGTTAGATGAGACACTCAACCAGACCAACCTCTTGCTCCTCGCACAGGGCGGGAAGATAGCCTACCTCGAAGAAACCGACCGCCGATCATCTCGCTCTCCGAAAAGGCATCGGGGACGACGCATCCCATCCCCCCATAAAATGAAGGGAAAAGGCCACCATGAAGAATCTTACATTAGGAAACAAGATCGATTGCCTCCTCGAAGACGGCACTCGCCTGTACCAACCAAGACTCGTCAGGGCTTGCAGAATGAAGATCAACGCTCTCCTCCCCAGAAGAGGAGAGGATCCCAATCACCGTCTCCGAGACGATCAAGAAAGAATAGGTCAAACTCTCCGTCTTCGCGACGAAACAAAAGACGCCGCTCAAGATCTCCCTCGGTCACATCTAGTGACGGGGATGATATCAGAGGCCCACTCTCCTCTGAGATCATTTCTACCAAGCTACCGAGAGGACTCGAGAAGCCTCCACCCCTTGGTTCATATGACGGGATGACGGACCCTGATGAACACATCAAAAACATTGACGCCTTTCTCGATTATAGAGGCATCTGGGGAGAAATCAAGTGATGTCTCTTTCCAACCACCTTAAGGAAAGAAGCGATGACTTGGTACAAGAGTCTCGAACCCGAGTCCATCACCTCATGGAGGCAACTCGGTCGAACTTTCTCCAGGCATTTCACTGCCTCCCGACGCCATCCCAAGATAGAAGCGTCGCTCGAAGATATTATTCAGGGCAAGGGTGAGCCCCTCAAAACCTATATCGAAAGGTTCAACAAAGAAGCCGTCCAGGTCTCCACCACGGACGATATGAAGAAGTATTTGTTGGAGCGCGGGTTACACCTGTCCACCGACTTCCACCAAGAAGTAGGCATCGAGACGCCCACCACTCTGGATGCTTTCTTCCTGAAGGCTCAGGCGTACATCCAGTACGAGGAGAAGCAAGCGACCAGTTCTGTCCGTGATGCCAGGCGTCGAGAGGTCGCCAATCCTTCTAAAACTGATGAGCCCTCGACATCTCGTCAGGGAGGTGACAAAAGAAAGGAAGATTACCCCCGTGAACTGAGGGAGAAAAGGGGGACGATAGGTTGATTTCATGAGTACACACCTCTCTCGGTATCGAGGGATGAAATTTTGTCCGAGTTCGCTAATTCGGAGTTCCGACAAGCAAGAGTTCGCTTTCCCAAGAAGCTGCCTAACAAGCTGGGCACCGATAAAACCAAATATAATAGATTCCACAAAAGCCACAGACACAATACTGAAGATTGCATCCATATGAAGCACGCAAACGAAATACTCATAAAGGACGGCCACCTCAAACAGTTCACAAAATCCAAAGAAACCCCCAGGACGAAAGCTCAAGAGACCAAGAAGGTTGAAGAAGCCGTAGTAGTGCCCGCGGACACCAACATGCAGGTCTCCCTCAGCATCTATCGACCTGAGGATTTCTTTCTGCCCGATCATCAGGGAAGTCCAGGGTATCTATCGTCCCATAGCCCTTGGAAAGCCTTCCCCTCTACAATGGTGATTTCAGGAGGAGGATTTAACAAGATCACAGTCGGTTCCGTGAAGAGGAAGTTCGACCAACTAATTGCAAAGGGACCAGCCCAGAACGCTACGTTGGACCCACCCAGAGACAACCCAGTGCCCATTTCCTTTTAAAAAGAAGAACTACTGGGAGGAGCACCTAACGCCTGCATCCCTTTGCTCATTCGGGCTCAGATGGCCAATTTCGACGTTCGCAGAATACTAGTCGACCAAGGAAGTTCGTACGACATCATGTATTCACAACTGTTCTCGACACTTCAGTTAAACGAGACTCACCTAACGCCTTACGTAGGATCCGAACTACAGGGTTTTAATGGGGCCGTGTCTCGACCATGGGGTTATGTCGACCTCATCGTCATTTTTGGAGCCGCAGAAACCGCTCGGTCAGTCCGCGTCCAATTTCTGGTGGTCGATTGCCCATCCCTGTACCAGTGCATTCTCGGTCGACCAACGTTGGACGAAACTCATTGTCGTTCCATCAACTTTCCATCTAAATATGAAAAACTACACAACATTGGGAAGAGTAACCACCTTGCACGGCGATGTCGAAGCTGCCCGTCGCTGCTTTGAGGCAGCTTCTAAAGGCCTCAACTCGATATCATACCAGCCCAAAGCTTCTGTCTCAACATCCTCCGGGAACACAGAAGGGCCCAAGTCTCTCATGGACTGTAGGTTCCCAGACGAAGGCGAAAGCTCCCAGTAACCATCCACTTCATTAGCCCGACCAATCCCGGACGGTGAATTCGAGTTGATCCCTCTGGGGGAAGATCCAAACAGCTGCGTAAAGATCGAAGCTCATCTCTCGGACCTGGAAAAAAGATAGCTGGAGACTTGCCTAAAATGGAATGCCGACATATTCGCTTGGAGTGCAGCAGGGATGCCCGGACTCGACCCAGATATGGCCTGCCATTATCTCTCCATTGATCCTACTCACGAAGCTGTTGCCTAACGCAGGAGGAAGCAGTCGATCGAGAAGACTAAAGCAGCCGAAAAAGCTGTAGAAGACCTCATAGAGGAAAACTTTGTAACAGAGGCCAGGTACACAACCTGTCTCTCAAACGTTGTACTCGTTAAAAATTTGAATGGAAAATGGAGAATGTGTGTTGACTATACTGATCTTAACCGAGCTTGCCCGAAAGACACTTATCCCTTGCCAAATATTGACAAACTGGTCGACAACTCGGCCGGTTTCAAATTACTATCATTTATGGACGCCTATTCGGGATACAACCAAATCCTCATGGCCGTGACCGACAAAAAGAACACGGCCTTCATGACCGAGTCGGGCAACTACTACTATAACGTTATGCCCTTAGGCCTGAAAAACACGGGCACTACTTATCAGCGCATGATGAATAAAGTTTTCCGAGTAGAAATCAGAGACATGCTCGAAGTATACATGGACGACATGATCCTTAAATCTCAATAAGAGACATATGACGATTCCCACCTACGAAAGGTATTCGACCAAGCTCGAAAATGCAAAATGCATTTCAATCCAGAAAAATGCACGTTCGGAGTTCGGGCGGGCAAGTTCCTCGGTTTTTATCTAACCGAGCAGGGAATCAAAGCCAACCCTGAAAAATGTCGAGCATTTACAAAGATTCCTATTCCAAACTCTAAGAAATCTATACAATCGTTAAACGGAATTCTCACTTTTCTCGCTCGATTCGTGGCTAAGTATGCCCAACACGCACTTCCATTCTACAAGCTCTTTTGCAAGGAGTCAACTTTCGAATGGACAGATGAATGCGAGCAAGCCCTAGCCCACTTGAAAAAAGCACTATCCGAGCCTCCAGTGTTCTCCAGGCCTAACAAAGGCGAAGTTCTATATCTTTACCTCGCATTCCCAAATGAGGCCGTAAGCGCAGCTCTTATTCGTGAATTGCATGAAGGGTAGTAATCGATTTACTTCACGAGTAAGGCTTTGCACGACCCAGAGCTGTGGTATCATCAGATTGAAAATGTAGCAATGGCCCTCCTCTTCGTCGCAAGAAGGCTTAAACATTATTTCTTGGCCTATACGATTGTTGTGAGAACCGACCAACCCAATAGGCAATTGCTCAGAAGACCAGACATGGCTGGACGAATGCTGAAATGGTCATTGGAGTTGTCCGAATTCGACATTAGATATGAGGGTAGACAAGCTCTGAAGGCCTAAGCCTTGGCCGATTTCATAGCAGAGCTCACCTTCCCCGAGCAAACACCAACACCCACATCCAAGTGGACCTTTTTCGTGGACGGAGCTTCTAGCTCGGTTGGCAGCGGAGTGGGGATCATGTTGGAGAATGAAGAAGGAACCATCATTGAAGTTTCCTTAACTTTATCTTTCCCCACTTCCAACAACCAAGCGGAGTATGAGGCCTTCATGGCCGGCCTACGCCTGGCGGACGACCTTGGTACAGAGGATATCATTATATGCACAAACTCACAGCTGGTTGCCAACCAAGTACGAGGAGATTTCCAAGCTAAGAATGACAACATGTCCGAATAATTGTCCTTGGTCAAAGAGAAACTAAAACGATTTGCGTCCGTAGAAGTTAGGCACGTTCCATGCGAAAACAATACCCGAGCGGATATCTTGTCCAAATTGTCCAGTACTAAAAGGAAGGGAGGCAATAAATTTGTCATATAAGAGGTACTCCCTCGACCTAGCATCGGACAACCTTCGCCCCTGGTAGATGTCAATGTAGTGGGCGACGCTAATTGCTAGATGACCCCGGTGTTCAACTACTTGACCAAAGAGAAGCTACTGACGGACCCGAAGGCAGCCAGTACCGTGCGACGCAGGGCCTGCTCGTATGTCATGGACAGAAGCAAAATGTTTTATAGAGGTTTATCTACGCCCCTCCTCAGATGCATTGAAGAAGAACACATACCACATTTATTGAGAGATGTCCACGGAGGAATTAACGCCCAACACCCGGCTGGGAGATCATTAACACGTAAAGTCCTACGAGCAGGATATTATTGGCCAACAATGCAGAACGACACAAAATAGAACGTCAAGAAATGCGATAAATGCCAACGGAAAGGTGACATACACGTAGCACCACCTACCGAGCTGAGCTCGCTATCCTCCCCGTGGTCGTTCGCTTGGTGGGGGCTGGACATCCTAGGCCCTTTTATTGTCGACTCAGGTCAGAACAAATACCTCATCGTAGGCGTCGACTACTTCACCAAATGGATAGAGGCAGAGGCTTTGGCTAAAATCACTGCACTCAACATTTTACATTTCTTTAAATGAAACATCCTTAGTCGGTTCAGAGTACCGCTCACCATCGTGACAGACAATGGAACCCAATTCACTGATAAGCATTTTCAAGAATTCGTAACCTCGGTAAGGACCAAATAACACTTCGCCTCAGTCGAACATCCTCAGACTAACGGACAGGCGGAAGCTGCAAACAGGGTGATCCTAAGGGGATTAAAACGAAGGTTGGACGAGTTAAAAAACGTTGGGTCGAAGAGTTGCATAGCGTACTTTGGGCATACATAACCACTCCCTATTCAACTACCGGGGAATCCCCATTCTGACTGGATTATGGGACCGAAGCGGTCATACCCATAGAAATGCACATCCCATCCAGGCGAACATAATCGCCCATGGATCAAGACACCAGCTCTGAGATGCTTTGCGAAGAGCTCTACCTGGTCAAAGAAATCCGATCGGGGGCTGCTCTTCGAGATACCACCCTCAAGCAAAAAATATCAGCTCGACACGACGCCAGGGTCATCAGACGAGCGTTCGAGGTTGGCAGTCTTATCCTGAGGAGAAACCACAAAGACTCCCGGGAGGGGAAGATGGCCCCCAATTGGGAAGGTCCTTATCGTGTCCGAGCAAAGACTGAAAATGGAGCCTATTACTTAGAAAATGTACAAGGGGAAGAGCTCGCTCGGCCGTGGAATGCCGAGAAACTTAAACAATACTACAGCTAGTACAAACATCACCACTGCTCAACTTCAAGACGAGGAGTAGACAATCCGACCAACCTATGTGCCTAGGTACAAGCATGGAAGTCCAATATCTTTTAACCATCATAACCCCCTCGTACTTGAGGGAGATAACTGTCGCACGAACGGATACTCAAATGAGTTCATCGTCACCTAAGTACCACGACTAGGCAGAACCTTAGCTCGCGATGGGACGTTCAAGTCATAGAACCTGAGCCATGATCTTGACTTGGGTGCCGCATCGGAGCAAGCCTCTACGCATATATTTGGTTCCCCTAACCGATGGACCATAATTTTCAACGAGCATTGTCCCCCTACTCGAGCAAGTCCTCGCACTTCTACAATCAGCATTACGACCAAGCGAGTGTCGAGCATAAAACACTTAGCGAAATTTACGCATTCAAGATAACGATCCTCCGACGGACAAGCAATTACTTATAAATAGAAATACTGCAAAGGTGATAAAACAACAACCAAGGTCGGAAACCTTAATTATAAGATCGTGACCCCAAGGGGCCGACTTGTTTAAAATTACATAAAACGGAGACCAGGTCCCCAAACAACAAAAAAGAGAATAAAATTACAACATTACGGCACGCAGGCCGGACTAGTTCCCTTCTTCTGCATGGGCGTCACACTGACCCTCACTCTGAATCGGCTAGACTTCGGGCTGGACAAGCTGAGCGGGTTCCTCGGGCGGGGTATCACCGACGACTATATCATCTGGAATGACGATCTGACTGTCCTCGAACTTATACAAATAGTTAATCCGATAAGTGTCCAAATCCATTTCTGGATTAAGTACCCTGATCTGGTCAACAACATTTTGAAAGCTCAGTTTGGTCGACTCCTGCAGGTATTCCAAATCCTGGTCCAACCTGACCAATAAATGCGCCTGAGACAGCAGGCCTTTAGTATCCTTGTCCTCGTCCTCCGTAAGCATGAAGGCATCTTTCAGCCTTTTATTCTGGTCGAACCCCATGAAGCTGATTGACCGGTTCGCCTCCTTGGTCGCTGGTTCGACCAAGAAATAGTCATCCTTGAACGAGCGAATGGACTTAGAGCGCGCCTTGAAATTTTTGGTCTGCTGTTTGAACAAAATGAAGCCTTTCCGAACACCTCCTCGCTCTACCTGTCACTGCATGGAAAATAGTCGGAAAAGAGCAGGAGGGTAGCCCCGACACCCATATGCAGGCACGTCAGTTCAAATGCCCTCATAAAGGCATAAGAGTTAGGGTGAAGATGTGCGGGCGCCATCCCCAAGTGGCCCAACACCGAGCAGGTCAGGTCGTTGAACGACAACCTGACCCCTAGGGTTGTGAAAATATAATCGTGCATCGTGAATTTCTTCCCTCCGAAGTCAGAATAAATCTTGTCGTCGCTCCCCGGGCATGTCACAATCCATTGTGCGGGGTCTCCCACCAAAGGCAATGGTTCCGTCCTCGGCCGAGCAAAACTCAAAACCCTATCCAGCAGATCTTCCATAACCCATTCTTCGGGCACTAGATTTTTCTCTTCATCATCAGTAGCGTACTGAACGCCCACCACCCCACCAGAAGTTGTTGCGGTATCAGTCTCCTCTGAGTAGTAGAGGAACCAGAGTCCTCTTGCGTTTCCTCCTCGGATGAGATGTCGAACGGGTCGACAAGCAACTTTTCACCTGAAAAGTAGAGGAAATGCGCCAGTGAATTTGATCAAGACATCAAATCCACCCTTCCACTACCTGTCAAGTGAAAGGGCGTCCGACAGCCAGAGAACAAAGTCCCCAACCAAAGCCCTTAAGTGGTTTACTCGCCTAACTACAGTCGACCATGAGAGCATACAGCAGGGAAGGAACATCACAATGACCAAGTGGTTGCTGAGACCCCAAACCTAGAGCTCTAGTTGATCTTCGTCCAGAACCGCCACCTAACGCAGTTAGGGTTCCGACGCATGCAGCATCTCGACCACGACCCATACACTCTAAGAGCGATTCATCACCAGGATGACACCTTGTCACTACAACAACCTAGGAAACTCTCAAGATTAATTATTCTATGTTTTAAGACTAGAACCTAACCACATGCATGTCTTAGCAAAGAAAAAGGAACGCAAAAACAGATAAAAACACTTACCAGATGGTTGAGACATGATGAGGATGATTATGGAGAAGGGTTATACGGTGGTAGGAAGGGTAGTCGCGGTGGTTGACAGACGTAGATGGCAACCGAAGATTGTAGAAGGCGTCGAGCAGAAAAGCGAAGGCAGAAAAAGTTGAAAATGAAAAGACTTCCCCTATTTACAGAGATAGGAACACGTGCGTGTAGGCGTGACCCCTATCCCTAGGCAATCATGACCTACACGCTAGCCCCTATATTAGCCGTCAGAAGCATTAAATTGGCACAAATTCCAAAACACGTCACCTCTTCGTTTCCTATCCCTCAGTACCGACCATCCACTGAGTTGCTCGATTTTTGAGATGTCTCCTACTTCTCCAGAGGGAACCGTTTGATCGGACCAAGTGATATTCGATTGACACTAAGAAATAGTTCCGAGTAGCTAGCCACCCTTAAGTCATCGCCCATTCGACCAGAAGAAACGACTTAGGGGACTCCTGTTCTGGACTGGCCCAATTCTCAGACTTAGGCCCAATCCATCTTCTAGCCCATAACGGCCCAACGACTCTTTGGCAACTAACACATCCTTGATCCTCCCAGAAGTCCCTTCTAACCTGGCCATCAGCGTCGCCAACCAGGATTCACACCCAACGAGGGTCAAACCCCCAGGATCAACCGAGGAACGTCTGCTTGATAAGTCCTTTGCTCGGTATTAACATCATCCGACCAAGATTTCATTCGAGCAGTCCAAGCGTTCCCCCCAACGGTTAGTTTTTGGCACTTACCTATTATTGGGGGATCCACGATCCAGGCCCAATGAAAGGGACCAATAGCCATGTGCTAGGGACATTATATAAGCCCTATCATTTGAGAGGGTCATGTATTCAAATTCTTACCCTAAATCTCGTACTTGCTCACTCGTTGCTCGCTCTCTGACTTTATCATCAGAGTGCCTTTGCAGGTACACCTCTTTTCTCCCACCATCAACCTTACTTCATCCACGTTCGACGTCGGCCTCATCGGATCCTGATCTCCAGGTACGATCAATAACCATTACAAAGTCCAAATTCAGCTTAACAATTCTGATCATGGTTACTATACTCCAAATCCATTCTTCTTCCAGGATTCAATTCACTCAAGGTTTGTCGACACAAGGTGTCAATAAAAAACAACGAAACAATATCACATAACTTAGAATCATTCATAACGCACTAGTGAGTTTCCATACAATACTCTACACACACATCCTTGAATATCACAAAAGGATACTTGTTTGAATTCACCTCTTTCGAATATTCTGTTTCTTAATGATCCAAGTTACATGCTTAACCTTAGAACATCCAACCCTCATTCTTATTCTGGAAGGATAACATTCAGATTCCCATCTTTGAGCACGACACAACTGCACACATCTGATGTTACTCTCACGTAGTCCATAATTGATGCCAAGAATTCACAAGAATTAATGATACTAAAAACTGACCAATTGTTCATATCTTATCCACACAATAATTCATATACCAAAATTTTCTCTGGGGAAATCAACTCTTCGGGAGTCTCTTATAACTCCACCATTAAGGTCCTCAGTAGTTTCAACAATGACACACCTAAATTCAAATCATTCTCTGTCTACCAATCATGTTCAAAGAAAAGTTCAACACTCCAACCTGTGACACTTCGAACGGAAACCAAAATGGACTTACGATTCAGAAAGTACGATTTTCTAAAGTCCTCCACACAACTCATGTGTCAATCGATTACCTATCTGAGGCTAATCGGTCAAACACAACTGAACTTCTTCTCTTGATAACAACGATCCAACTCAAATTTATCAATCCCATTTACACTAACTTGCAATATTATTCTCAACTCGCAGCTTCTAAACTTGCGTAACATTCACCAACCTTTCACAACTCAAGATAACACAAAACAAGATAAAACATGTAGGTGACATACTACAACAAGTGACAAAGTAGAACTACCATTTCTGTTACGGTTACAACATGATTATTCACCAGAACACTTTGATTTCTACTAGTACAATGACGTAGCAGGAAAACAACAGTGACGACACCAAAAGGTCTCACCCATAAGCTCACACTTGATTCGCTCACAAGTAGAATCCTACACACAATCATTACAGGACAACACAAAATAATGGACACCTCATGTAACACCCTATTTTCTACCCCTTTAAATATAATTAAAAAATAGTTTACAAAAACTTTCCACATAAACGGGATATCACATTTCAACTTCCAAACATTTCGACTTAAAAGATAGCATGCTTAAATACATAACACTTTTCAGGAAATAATCATAAGCCAACTTCATAAAAATAAAATAGTTCAACTTTATAAAAACATCACACAACGGATTCATAAAACAACTTGTAGTATCTTTATCCAACATAAAACAACTTCAAAATAACCAACAAATATTCTAAAGTACTTCAATTAAATAAAATTCAGCATGCAACAAATTCAATAAAATAGACACACGTCATCCCCTGAGTGCTACATATCAGAGCGACACACCACTTGTAACATCCCGATTTTATAAATTATTTATTTATTTATATTAATTACTTAATTGTGTAATTTTGTGGCTAATTGAATTATTTAACCCGTTTGATCTAATTGATTATTGGATTTATTTGAATTAATTAATTTAATTAAATTGTGTGATTTAATTTAATTAATTGAATTTTTATTTATTTATTTAAAAATAATTGATATAATTGAATTAATTGATTTATTTGATTTAGTTGAATAAAATAGATTTAGTATATATTATTGATTGGGCCAAATGAGTGTGTAATTAGTAAGTTTGTGAGCGGGTTAGAAAGCCCAATGAAAGTTAGTATTGTTATGAGTTGAGGTTAGGGTTTAACCAAAGATAGAAAGATAGAAAGATAGAAGAGGTTAGGAGAGGAGGAAGAGAAGAAGAACTCAAGAGGAAGCTAGAAAAATCAAGAAAATCTAAGGTAAGGGTGAGTTTTCATTAAATTATTTGGGATTTTTGGATAATATATTATGGTAGAAATGTGGTTAGGATAAAATCCCATTTTTTCATGAATTTAGAATTTTTAGATTTTACTAAAAATCTTGATTTAATTTGTGTTATTTAATTATGTTTGAAGTTAGTGTATTAGTATATTATAGAGACCCATATATAATTAGGAGGAACTATTTGAAAAGTGATTTTCTATTGGAATTGAAGCAGAGAGCTGATTCTTGATATTTGAATGATTCATATCACTGTAGCTTACAGGAAATAAAGGGTTGGACAACTAAAGATACTAAGTAATAATAATATAATTAGGATGTATATATAATAGAATGAGTGATACTATTGTACCACATGTATGAACAAATTAATGGCTAGTCTTGTCTCTGTTCACTCTGTGTTCACTCGATCCTAAACATATATACATATACTAAATTAAATTAAATTTTATATCAATATATACTTATGGAAAGTATTATAGTAATATTGTTGATGATGATATGGCCGCAAGGAGTGTGGGAGTGATGAATTAATTAATGCTTATTTCAAAAGTCCTGTAGTCATGTTACAATATATAACTTTGTCTTGGATAATGAAAACAGAAACCGCAGGTTTAGTAGGCTAGGTGGTAAGTGACATATATTATTAAGTGGAAAACAAAACAATGGTTTATTAATTAAATAGCTACTTTCATGGATAGGTGATGAATAAATGAATTGTTTATTAATAATGATGATGTTGCATGAACTTAAATGAAAGGATGCATTGATTCGTGTTATGCCTTTAATTTTCCATAGAGATTTATACCAGTAAATTAGTGATATGGTGAGTCTATTAATATAATCATGATGGTGATGACTAATGTAGTATATAATGAAATATGAGCACACATTTTCCTTTTTATTGTCATGCCACTTGTTAGAATAAGGTGATGTTGCATGATACAACTTCTTACTTTTACTGGTACCTAGCGCAGGAAACTATGAAACTAATTAATGATGTAGTGTGTATTCTTTCTATAATATATAGCCACTTGACACCTAGGGATATAAAGATAGGAGATGCCATTTTATTTCTCTATATCACTAATATTTCCCACTTGAATTAATGAAACTACCAAGGCATGTGATGTAGTAACATTCATTGACTGTATAATTACAAAACAAAGTTTACCAAATTCTGAGGAAAAAAATACACTATAGCCAACCAATTGTATTTGTTTATGTGAATTTTATCAATGTATTTGCCTTAGTTATTAATTTAGAGATTAATTTCGTAATTAATTTAGAGATTAATTTGGTAATTAATTTAGTGATTCATTTGGTGATTAATTTAAAGATTAATTTTTGATAATTAATTTAATGATTATTTTAGTGATTATTTTGAAGATTATTTTGGTGATTAATTTAGAGATTAATTAGGTAATTAATTTAGTGATTAATTTGGTGAATAATTTGGAGATTATTTTGGAAATTAATTTGGAAATTAAATTAGTGATTGTTTTGATGATTATTTTGGTGATTAATTTGGTGATTAATATGATGATTATTTTGGTAATTATTTTGACGGATCGATTATTCTAGATGTAATCGGTATTGTGTGGTTTTACGAATTGAGGTTGAAGTGTGTAAATGCTTGTATGTGTACTTGTATGAGTATATATTGGGTGTGACAACATGAAATACATGATAGTTATTGCTTGTTGGGGATTATAATACAGTTGTAATTGTATTGTAAAATGTGTTGTATACCATTTGAAGGTGAATTGTGTGTGGATAATGCATAAATATGTTTGTATGTGCAACCGTGTGATAATTCGATGTGATGAATTATTGAAGATATGCATGAATATTAAGATTAGATGACGGTCTTAATTGCATATGGTTGTTGTAATTGCACATGCATCATTTTGTCAAGAGACAATGCTTGTTAGTTTCGTGGGAGCTAGTGACTTGTCCCAAACCTAGAGGACGGGTTTGAAAGCTTAGAGAACGGACTTTTGTGAGTTATTGGTCTAGAGGACGGACCCGGTTTAAATGTAAAAACTGAAAAATGATAACAAGTGATTGGTACCACATGCATGAGCTGCATTTGAGTCTTACATTGAGTTTCATTGTGTCTATGGTTGCAATATGAGATTATATGGATTATGTGAATTGTTGAATTGGTGAAGTTGTGGATTGTTGAATTGTTGAATTGTTGAATTGGTGAAGTTGTGAATTGTGTGTATAAACTTATGAATAGTATGACTACTTGAGTAATATCATGTTGATGAAACTTTTGAAGTGTGAGAATAATTTGGTTATGCTTATATGCCTTAAATTATATATTATCTTATGATTTCGATAATTATATGAATTCTCACCCTTCTGTTGGAATGATGTTTTATACGACATCGCTCAGGTACCGAGGAATATAGTTGCTTATAGCGCAAGGTAGTTGTTGGAGTAACTTGTCTTAGTTGCTTATTTATTTTGGGTTGAGTCGTGCTCTAATTATGTAACACTGGGGAACATTTCGATTCATGTTTTGAGAGATACTTTATGTACTCTAAATTCTTTTGTAGCTGTATATTTGAATTGCATTAAGTATTAACTTTTATACCTAAGTGATGATTATGAAATGAGTTGTTCATGAGATTTTCATTTTGTCTATTATGACTGAAGTATATCCGCTGCTACATGTTAATTTGAAAGTATATGAAAGCATGAATTTATTTCAAGTGTTATTCAGCATGACAAGTGTATGTATGATGTTTTGAATTATATGTGGCACCCTTATTTAAGATGCATGATAATTTACTCTGATTATTTGTATAATTTTCGCGGGGTTTAGAAGGGTGTTACACCACTGACTCGACTAAAGGTAATCGACTACTCCTATTGATTACCTGCACGTAGCCAACATAAGGACAACATTCAAATAGAAGGGGTGAGTTAACGATAATTATAAGCAGTATATGAAAAGCAATACATAGATAAGGATTACAAATAATTCACCGCTTCACAACATCAACTAGCATAACAACACAATAAAACAACAACAATGTAACTTTAATGCGACTCAACTAATTATGCATGTGGTACCATTCGGAGTAGAACTTCAAACTTAAATTATTTCCAGGTTATTAAGGCATCAAGGAATAAGCCTTCAACTTTCAACTTAATTTGCCAATCTAGACCAACATGGTGTGAGCAACGGCTCCGACATAAAATGCAAATGATCTACATGACATGCACAACTTTACAATGTAAACCACATAAAAATATGAGCAACACAACAACTTATATGACATAGGCAACTTAAAATCGACTTTGGCTTATAAAGCCTTCAACATAGCAACTTTGAGATATTCGTAAACCGGAATCATATATCAACTCAATTGTACCTGCAAATCAACTATACAAGATATTTTCAACAAAACAACACTACAAAAATCAACTATTAAATTACCCGACTTACTGACCGGTAAAATAGAAAGTGTACTATTTTATCGATATAGTAATAATAAGGGGTTATCCCCAAAGTTGGTCTCTTGAGGACTGCGCAGGTAATAAAAGTTTGTATGACACGTTTGAACAAAAGTTCTTTGATTTGTTTTATGTTAACTCTTGAAATTATAAGGCAAAATAAAAGGGCTTAATAAAATAAGTGTTATGAAAAATATGAGAATAACACTAGGGAAGGTGTATGAAAACCTTGTAATGATATAAACTTGATTATTAACAATTTTCCCACAATGATAAATCGTCACTGCCTTTCAAGGTTAGTTTTCAAAAATTCCTTTAAAGAAAACCCTTTGGTATTCCCCCTATACCCTAATTCCTTGATCGTATAGGAAGAATACCAAGCGTTTTAAAATATCAAAAGTCTGCGGTTAAATTATGACATCCCAATTCCTTGGCAATGTCGAATAAAATAATATAGCAAGAAAAGGCGTTAACAATGGTATTCATACCTAAAGCTAACCTTAGATCATAAATCGTATTTTCCAATTAAGGTTTTGCATTAAGAACATTCAAACAACACAACAATAATAATCAAAACAAATGAAATTATGATAATCAAACTCAATTGTCATTACAAAGGAAATCAGGGACACCGCCTATCATTGGGGGGTTTAGCCTCTCAAATTCATAATAACAATAACAAAACTAAGAAAACAAAGAGAATTCATTACACTGGTGATAGGGTTTGGATGATCTTTAATGGCTTCCGTAGTTCCAAGATAGCCTTTCTCCTAAAACTTGTGCCTCCAATCCCTCGATCATAAAAGTCTCATTCGTTAAATTCAAAAGTGTCTTTCTCTTTTTCACATTCAGCCTAATGTATCAGACTCCTAACAGCTAAGTGGAAATCTAAAAAATACCCTCGGAGGTCACTTAAAGTAGAAGAAAAATAAATTAAAAAATGTTGCCTTCAGGGGCCCTGACACGAGTCGTGTCCCCTGACACTGTTAGACGATGTGGCTAGTGATCGAGAGGGGGGGGGGGGGGGAATAGATCACCTCCTTGATTACAATGATTTAAAATTATTTTCAGAGTTTTCGAAAGTTAGCGGAAAATTACGATCTCGAATCGACTTCCGTCTATTCTGAACCAACTACTAGAAAACCGGACACACGAATAAATGCTGGATTTATATTAGGATGACAAAGACAAATTAACACAAGCTTAAAACGTATCAAATGCACTTATCACTAAATTCTATTTCCAATGAACAAAAATACATCAAACAATTTTGTCAAACACTGCGTGTATGTGTTCGATGATTAACAATAATGGTGATTTGATAAAAGCTTTCTTACCACTTATTGTATCATAAAACGCAGAAACACGATACGCCAACCGAATTACAAACTTGATGAAAAACGTAAAGAGATAGAGAAAGAATACAATATGCAGAGATTTGGTAAGAAATTTCCCCACTTTCGTCCTCGCGTGTGGGTACGTATCCCTCTTAATTTCAAACCGAAATTGAGACTTTGTTATATCAATAATGTTGAATTCGTTCTTTACAAGGTTACAATAAAAAACTAGAAATCTAAACACAAAGATCTTCCTCTTGTATGAACCTTCACTTGATCTGAGCACGATCAAGAATTTCCTGCAAGTAAAGCGAACAATTCACCGGTTCCACGATCTGTTTGCGAAATAACCCAATTTCCAAACCCTATGTTGCGGCTGAATTTGTTCTGCAAACATGACTCACAAACCCTCAAGAACACGCCCTTTCTTGAAGGACAAACTAGATGGTTTTTCCTCGAAACCCCCTTCAACCCTTCAACTTAGCTAGATTAACGATCTTTCCGTTGAACGTTATCTCGTTAATCCTCTAATCCACAGAACAAGAATGATTATGTGTTGATGTTCTTGAATCAAAGTGATTGAGAAGATGATGAAGTTGAAGTATCTTTCAGGTTTCTAAATCTGCTCACAAATTGATGCACACCAAAACCTCCTTTAACTGTGTTCTTCAATTTTCACCTAAGAATTCGTTGTGATACTGAAAACATAACTCACATGGCCTTTTATATCAAAAACAGAAGCTGTTAGAAGAAAAAACAGAATTATGTATCGATACAAACCACGTATGTATCGATACATGGTAGTTTTATAACTGATATGTATTGATACAAAATTGTATGCATTGATCCATACTGAAGCCTTGAAAAAATCCAGAGAATTAATCAAAGCATGAATCGATACATAACACAAATGTATCGATACAAAGCTTATTTCCAGAATCAGAAATAAAGCATGTATCGATGCATTATGCATATAGTTCGATACATCATCTGTTTGCAGAAACACAAAAGGAACATGTATTGATACAAAAAGCGTATGTATCGATACATACTGAAGTCTTAAAATAATTTGTAATGTTTAACGACTAATGTGTCGATACAAAGATCGTATGTATCGATACATACTTAAGTAAAATTGTTTTTATGATTCCTTTTGAAGTACGTACCAATCCAAAACTTTTAGTATTGTCATTAAACATAATATAGGTCAAAAACACAACAAATGCATAATTAAACACAAGAGCATATAATTTTCTATCATACAAAAACTTAAAACAAATTAAAAGGGTTGCTCACAAACTCCCCCTTTTTGATGATGGCAAATTTTTGCAAAATGTGTAAAACACTCCCCCTGAGTTTGTGCATAGCTGTCAACATATTCAATTCTTTCTTTCTCCCCCTTTGTCAACATCAAAAAGAAGAGAAAACAGTCTATTCGAAGCAAGTAAGATGTAGCAATAACCAACAATATTGATATAGAAGCTAAACATTCACCAAGAAATAAGCTTATCATGAAAAAATCACTCACAAAGAATGAACAAGAAGGGCAAAAAAACAACACAATTAAACAAAAGGAAAATGGAAATAAGCATTGAAAAGTTAAGAAGTATATGAATTACAAAGACAAAATAAAAAACATACAAGTTTGAACAATAAAAAAAAACTAAAGCAAAGATATGATGAAGGCTGGAAAGGGTTATGGCCTCCACAAGACTCCTCATCAACTCTATTAGGATCTCTGAAGATTTGTGGAGGCGGTGGAAGAGGAATCTCATCAGGATTTTGGCCTATAAAATTGTAACGCCTGAATCGATTCTGAACTTCCACACTTCTAAACATGTCCATGATGCCAGGATAAACACGACAATCATCCATAAAACCAGACATTTCGTTGTAGAATACTTGATTCCACTTGACCAAGTCCGTATGCCATGAGTGTTGGTTATGGTACATTCGAGTGTGCTCATCATGCCACTCACGATGCTCGTTGTGCCATTCAGTTTGTTGAACATGCCAAGCACATGCTTCTTCATGACGGGTCTTATTTGCAAGTTCCATTTGCTCAAACATCTGAGTAAGGTATGCAGGAGGAGTAGAAGAGGATGCCCCAACAGTGAATGGAGAAACCATTGGATCAGGTTCATAGTTGGTTGGAGACCACCTTTGCGGCACCCACTCACCCCAACCAGCAGTTGCGTCAGGCACATTTTCTTCATTAACATCTTGCATATCTTCATCCCTTTGATCTTCATCCATAAACACCTGTTCAGAAGGCACATCAAAATCATACACTCGAGTTCTGGATCCTCTTTTTAAAAAGTAGAGACATCTACTCTCCGAATCCCACCGGTATCCCATATGCGATAAGGTTGCACTATTGAACTCTTGAGTAGTGGAGGGAGAAATGAGAGGAACCAAAGGCATCATAATATTCCAAGATTTTATGATACGCATAATCTGAGCAGCATATCCAAGAGCATTGTTCTTGGAACTGTTACGTGTAAGAAAAATACGTTTCACAAAATAGTTAGGCCAATTCAACGGAACCTTGTTTTGCAGAAGATACAAAAGGTGTATATCTGGCTTGTCTAACCTAGAATGTCAACCGGACCTTGGACGCAGAATATGCGAGACAATCCAATGCAGTATCCTAGGAATGTTCTTAATCATGCCAGACGTAACTTGATCATCCTCAGCCAGAGGTTTTTCCAATTTCAGTATAGATGCAATATAATCCTTATCTTTAAATGTAGTGGAAAATTTCTGATCATGCCAAGACTTCATCCCCGGCGTCGAAAATGGTATTTGGAACACTTTTTCCCAATCATCCGCTTCAAAAGAGTAGGTTTTGGTTCCAATTGAGCACTTAAACATGTATCCTCTTCCAGATTGAAGACCGGCATAAAAGGCACAGATGAAGTCCTCATGATAATCATCATTAACCGTAAACAATGACCCAAGAGTTTGTGCATTTATCAGTTCAGCAACCTAATTCAAATGCAAAGAGAGAGCATCATTTATATTAAAGATAAGAGGTTTCATCACTAACCTTGTCTTGAAAGTATCTTCAAACTCATCAACAATGGTAGGATGAAGGAGAGTCAATGCATTTGGAGGAATTTCAGGAGGAGGAGGATGAGACTGATTTGAAGGACTAACATGTTCTTTTGCTTTACCTTTACCCCTTGGCCTAGCAGGAATTGTTCTTGGAGGCATTATGATGAAATTAGGGTTTGGAGATGAAGAGGTATGAAGGTTTTTAGGGTTAGCCGTAGGTATGCAGTATGTTATGAGATGAAGGAGAAGATTGAAAAAGTTTAAAACTGCTATAAATGTTGTAACTACTACTACTGATGTGTTGATCCAAAAAATTAATTAAAATGGTACTTAATGTAACACCCCCTTTCTATACCCCCAAATAATCAATTAAATCACTTAGGCACATATAAAAATTCCATCAGAGTATATTGGAAAAACGGTATAAAAGAGCAATGCCACATTATATTTAAAATTGAAAACATACAACACCTGCTTAATAAAGATATGCAATAGACGGGGTAACTCACATACACAAGGATTTCATCCTTACACCCATATTCATCAATTCATTAAACAGCGGAAACAAAACATAACAATTTCAAACTTATATACTTATCATAAATATATCTGCAAGTTTGAATCACCAAAATACTTCCATGTTTACATAAAAAATTTCACATCAAAATACATATACAAATGTATCCACAAAAGGCATCAAGCCAACCCTAGCTACCCGGTGCTACATATCAGAGTCGACCGACCGAAAAGATGAAGACGAACTTCACAAAATATCATCCAGCAACCTACTCTGCAATGCCTCATAGAGCATCATAAAACAGCAGAAGGGTGAAAAACATTATCATAATAACATTGCATATAATTATATATCTCAACATATAAAAATGCACATGAAACATATTCTCACCACACATTTCAATCCTCCTCACCTATACACATCGCAACGTGTACATACACAAATCAAGCATGTTCATCATGCACCAATTCACTAATTCACATAAACTTACATCATTTATGTTTATTCCTCAATTCTATTCATTCCGCATAAACATACGACTAGCTATGTTTAATCACACATATACATTACAAATGTATAAATCACATACATATACATATCAAACATGCATATATACCAGCAAGTATGTTTCATCACACATACTATCACCTCCATAATACTCCAAATAAAGATTTACACATACATGTTTATTTCTGCATATCATAATTAAAATGATAAAAATGCAACTCATAGAGACCGACACACGACTCTATGCAGATGCAAATGCGGTACCGACAACATTTCAGCAGGTTCTCTCAGGAACCAAATGGAATCATCGCTTGTTACTTAAAGTAACTCCTCGTCGGGCACACGATGTTCCCCATTGCTCACACCCCACATGGGCACACAATGTTTATGGATTTCTCACACCCCACACGGGCACACAATCCAATTGCTCACACCCCACACGGGCACACAATCAATGTGAATAAATCACCCATCGCTCACACCCCACACGGGCACACGATGTTTCTGGATTGCTCACACCCCACACGGGCACACAATCCGATCGCTCACACCCCACATGGGCACACGATCTTGTTGTAGTCATCGCTCACACTCCACAGGGGCACATGATGCTACAACGGATTCACAAGGAATCCCACAACACAAGAATGCATACATTATGCTTACATGCAAAATGACACACAACATTCTTGAAAATGCATACATAATCACAATATAGTTATGCATTCATCTTATACAATTAACATACATTTGCATTTAACTCAAGCAATGTATCTACTTTCCAAATAGCCACAACACAACAATCAAACCCACAATTCCATAATTAACATAATTACATTTTATCGGAAAAGTCGGGTAAAAGTCGGCTAAAATTACTCTTCTTAGCATCATTAGATTCTACATGTTTTTAGCTTCAAATCGATATAAGGATCACTAAAAACGGATACCCGAAACTCAAGTTACGAAACAAAACGTAAAAACCCAAAAATCCTCCCAGGATCGCTGAGCGAAAATCATCCTGGAACTTTCGCTGAGCGAGGGGTAGCTCGCTGAGCGACCACTGCGATCTCATCAACATACCAGCTGCGAACAGTCCATCTTAACCACTCCAAAACTCCTCTAAACTCATACAAACATGATCAATAACATATATCTAACATCATACTTCAATTATAACGATTTCCAACCGATTAATCTACCAATTTCTCACATTTCTACTAAAACCCTAACTATTCATCTTCTCTAACTTTCATCAAAACCAAAACTTAACCAATCAAACACATACATAATCATACACAATATTAAGATAACAATGCTTATCACTCTTACCCGATTATTTCGATTTCTTGGAGCAATCTTGAAGCTTTTTCAACTTTCCCTCTTTTATCTTCTTTTTCTCTTCTCGCTTTTTATTTCTTCTCTTTTTCTTTCTCTTCTTACCAACTTTTTTATATATCACTCTATCTCACTCTCTTATATTTTCTTTCTATTTTCTACTCTCTCCAACCAAATACCAATTTCTCACAAAATACCAATTCTACTAATTCTAACTTATCACTAATTAACAAAAGTCTAAAATACCCTCTTATCAAATTTTACCCGGAAATTCATAAAACGGTTAAATCACATATCACACCAACAAATCACATTAATTCCTCAACATATCATATCATCATATTAATTTCACAAATAAAATAATAATTACTCAATTAAAATAAAAGACTCCAATAAAAATGGGAATTATCGAATCGGGGCGTTACAACTCTCCCCCACTTTAGAAATTTTTGTCCTCGAAAATATTACCTGATTCAAACAACTCCGGATATGACTCGCGCATCCCACTCTCCAATTCCCAAGTCATATTGCCTTCCGCAGCGCCTCCCCACGCCACTTTCACAAGTGCAATATCCTTGCCTCTTAGCTTCTTAATTTAACGATCCAAAATCCTAACCGACAAAGCTTCCACCGTAAGGTTATCTCTTACCTCAACCTCATCCATAGGAATAACATGTGACGGATCCGAAACATACTTCCGAAGTTGCGAAACATGGAACATATCATGCAAATTCGAAAGATTCAGAGGCAACACCACACGATAAGCCACAACACCAACTCGAGCAGTAATCTGATACGGCCCAATAAAATGAGAAGTCAACTTCTTCGACTTCAAAGCACGACCTACACCCGTAACCGGTGTAACTCTTAAAAACACATGGTCGCCTTCTTGAAACTCAAGATCCTCCCTCCTCTTGTCATGATAACTCTTTTGTCTACTTTGAGAAGCTCTCATCTTCTCCCGAATAAACTTCACCTTTTCCGTAGTTTGTTGTACCATCTCCGGTCCAACTACCGTTCTCTCTCCGGTTTCATGCCAACACAAAGGTGTTCGACATCTCCGACCATACAAAGCCTCAAATGGTGCCATACCAATGCTCGAATGAAAACTGTTATTATAGGTGAACTCAATCAACGCTAAATAACTATCCCAAATACCACCTTGTTCTAGCACATAAGCGCGCAACAAATCTTCTAATGATTGAATCGTCCTCTCGGTTTGACCGTCCGTTTGCGGATGGTAAGCCGAACTCAATCTTAGCTTAGAACCCAAAGCCTTTTGCAAACTTTCCCAAAACATGGATGTAAATCTAGGATCTCTATTCGATACAATACTTTTAGGAACTCCATGTAACTTCACAATCATAGAAACATAAATCTCGGCTAGCTTCTCAAAAGAATAACTAATATCTATCAGAATAAAGTGAGTAGATTTAGTAAGCCTATCTACAATCACCCAAATAGCATTATGACCTCTTCGCGTATTCGGCAAACCCGTAACAAAATTCATCGATATACTATCCCATTTCCATTCTGGAATATCCAACGGTTGCATCAAACCACTAGGCTTCTGATGTTCCACCTTAGACTTCTGACAAGTCAAACACGCATACACAAAATGAGCTATATCTCTCTTCAATCCAAACCACCAAAGATCTTCTTCAAATCTTGATACATCTTATTCGCTCCCAGATGAATACTTAAATTACTCCGGTGTCCCTCTTCTAATATCATCTTTTTCAACTCCTCATCATCGGGAATACAAATACGACCACGGAATCTCAAAACTCCAAAATTATCAACCTTGAAATCCTCATTCTCATTCATCATCAAATCAACAAATTTCAAATCCAACTTTTGCTTTTCACAAACGGTTGTAAGAAAATCATTCGTAACATGAAGCATACCAAGTCTCACACTTCTCGGCATTATCTCGCAAACCAAACTCAAATCTCTAAAATTCTCCAAAAGTTCCCATTCTCTTATCATCAATGCGGACATATGTAACAACTTACGACTCAAAGCATCGGCCACCACATTCGCCTTACCCGGATGGTAATTCAAACCAAAATCATAATCCTTCAAAAGTTCTAACCATCTCCTTTGCCTCATGTTCAATTCATTTTGATCGAATAAATACTTCAAACTTTTGTGATCACTAAAAACTTCAAATCTTGCACCATAAAGATAATGCCTCCAAATTCTTAGAGCAAAAACCACGGCCGCTAATTCCAAATCATGCGTAGGATAATTCTTTTCATGCACTCTCAATTGTCTTGAAGCATAAGCTACAACTTTCCCATCTTGCATCAAAACACCACCTAACCCAAACAATGAAGCATCACAAAACAACACAAATGGTTCTGTCGGATTCGGCAAAATCAAGATCAGAGCCGTTGTTAACCTTCTCTTAAGTTCCATGAAACTCTCTTCGTAATGAATATCCCAAATGAAAGCCTTTCCTTTACAAGTCAACTGCGTTAACAGAAGTGCCAACTTTGAAAATCCTTCAATAAACCTCTGCTAATAACCCGCCAAGCCTAAAAAGCTTTAAATCTCTGTAACCGATCTAGGAACTTCCCATTGCATTACTGCATCAATCTTGGATGGATCAACACTAATACCACCATAGAAAACAACATTCCCAAGAAAACTTACCTTCGACAACCAAAACTCGCACTTTGACAACTTAGCATACAAATGCTTCTCTCTCAAAATCTGTAACACAATCCTTAAATGCTCTTCATGCTCTTCTTGAGACTTAGAATAAATCAAAATGTCCTCGATGAATACAACCACAAAAATATCCAAATGTTCATGGAAAATACGATTCATGTATTCCATAAACACACCGACACATTAGAAACTCAGAATGACATCACGGAATACTCGTAATGACCATACCGTGTCCTAAAAGCCGTCTTTTGAATATCCTCCTCTTTCACACGAATCTGGTGATATCCTGATCTTAAATCGATCTTACTAAAAACACGCGCACCAACCAATTGATCCATCAAATCATCGATCCTCGGAAGCAGATACTTGTTCTTAATTGTCACCTTATTCAACTGTCGATAATCAATACATAACCGCATACTTCCGTCCTTCTTCTTTGCTAACAATACCGGTGCACCCCAAGGAGAAACACACGGCCTAACAAACCTCTTATCCAACAAGTCATTCAACTTCTTTTTCAATTCTACCAATTCTGAAGCTGACATACGATACGGTGCCATCGAAATCGGTCTAGTACCCGGAACTAGATCAATAGAAAACTCAATTTCTCTTTCCGGCGATACATCCATAATATCGTCCGGAAACACTTCTGGAAAATCACACACCACTGGAAACCTACTGATCTCCACTTCACTTTCCACTGAAAACGATGCAAACAAACCAAACAATTGAACTTCGTCCACTAAAAGTTTCTTCAACTCTTTCGCGGATAGGAAACCCTCTTCTTCATCATCCAAAGAAGGAAACCTTACTAACTTATGATAACAATCTATATAAACTCGATTAAATTGCAACCATTTCATACCCAAGATCACGTCTAAACCATCCAACGATAGACAAATTAAATCCATAACAAAGTCTTTACCATACATAGTCAAAGAACAACTTACACACACCAAAGAAGTAGTTACCGACCCTGAAGCAGGAGTCTCAATAACCATCTCACCACCCCAAGAAGACATAAACAAATTCAAAAGCTTAGCGCACTCAAGAGAAATGTACGAATAAGTCACTCCCGTATCAATAATAGTAACTAAAGGCGTACTATTAATAAAGCATGTACCTTTAATCAAACGGTCTTCACTAGTAGTATCCTTCCCTACTAATGCAAACACCTTTCCGCCCACATGAGCTTGCTTCGACTTAGTACACTTAGTACTAATGTGACCAACTTCCCCATAATTGAAGCACTTCACAACATTCCTCCTACACTCGGTAGTAGCATGTCCAAGACCTCCACAGTTTGAACATTTCACAATATTCTTCCCACACTCAAAAGACTTGTGGCCTATATCACCACACACTACGCCAAAAAGGTTTTTTAACAGCGCATCTTAGACAGCGCTTTTAAAAGAAAGCGCTGTCTAAGGTTAAACTAAAAATAAAACACGGAAAATGTTAAGAAAATATAACGAAAGCGCTGTCTAAGGGGGGGTCTTAGACAGCGCTTTCTAAAAGCGCAGTCTAAAACCCCCCCTTAGACAGCGCTTTTAGAAAGCGCTTTTAAATATAGACCTTAGTCAGCGCTTTTGAGAAAGCGCTGTTTAATGTATTTCAATTAAAAAAATATTTAAAACCAAAAGCGCTGTCTAAGGGGGGGTTTAGAAAGCGCTTTTGGAAAGCGCTGTCTAAGGTATATCTTAGAAAGCGCTTTCCACAAAAGCGCTGTCTAAGGTGTTATTAAAATTAAAATTCAGACTTCTATTTTCGTTCCTGTTCTTTCTGTTTTCCCTCTCCAGCGATTAAACCTCTCCAGCGAACCCTAACTGCGAACGAGAGTACATTGAAAGCATTCGGTTTCAATACCAGAAAGTGTTTGTGTTTGAAGAATCGGTCTCAGTTCTTCAGTTCTACTGCGGTATGTTCATCTCATTCTGCGTTTTGTTTTTCGTTTCTCTTCTGCGTTTTGTTCTTCAAGCCATTTCAGATTTTGTTCTTCATTTCTTTTTGCATATGGTTTCAGGCATTGCAAGGGTTTTTTGAGAATATTTCATTTCTGAAAGTGTTTGAAGAATCCTTCATTTCGGTATGTTCTGCATTTTTTCATTTTTTCATGCTCTGTTATTTAGGGAAATATCAGTATTTGTAAAATACACTGTTGATGCTTGCTTTTTGTTTGTAAAATACACTGTTGATGCTCAATTGCCAATCCTAACTGAATGAGTAATAAAAATTCTTGTTCTAAGGTTTGAATTGTTCATGTAATAAAATCAATTAATATATATAATGCATCAATCTAAAAATTGTTAAAAGAAGAACCATAGGGTGACTAGTGTCTCACCAAATAAAAAGTAATCAAGACTCTTGTTAGGCACATATTCATAAATAAGTATTTTCTCATCTTCTTCAAGGCAAAATCCAATAAATGTAACTAGATTTCTATGTTGAAGTTTGGCTATCAATAAAACTTCATTCTTAAACTCCTCTACACCTTGATTAGAACTTCTTGAAAGTCTCTTTATAGCTATTTCCCGTCCATCAACAAGGATACCCTAAAATATATTCAAAAAATTGCATAGAATTATTTACTTTTAAATATTTATTTAATCACATTGGGTTGTGGATTTCCAAAAGTAAGTAACCTATTTTTCATAAACTAATATAATATCTTCTTGAATGCTTATTTTATCAACGGTAATAAACATAAGAATTATCATATAAGTAAAATAGACACTAAATTTTCTTTTATTTTCTCACCTTGTAAACCTCTCCAAATCCGCCTTTGCCAATGTAATTATCTTTAGAAAAGTTGTTACTTGCTCCTTCAATTACAAACCAGTCGAATTGTAATGGTTCTAACGTGGCACTTTCTTCTCCAACTAGATAAAATTTATTTGCATTATTCTTCAGTTTATACCATCCTATTAAACTAGTATGAAAATGATTCTCCTTTCCTCTGCACAAAATAATTATAAGTTGGTATATTGGCGTATCGGATACGTTATTGGCGTTTATATTAACATTGGTTATGTATAGGTTTTTGAAGTTTAAAATGAATTGAACTTTAAAATTGTTAGGATATTCAATGATACTACCTTAGTTATGTATTTTCGTCTGGATTGATTGTTTACTTTAATAAGTAGGAAAACCATGGATAAAACATGGATCTGTGCCGATCGAATGACCAAAGAGTACGAGAGTGGGGTTGCGGAATTCGTTAAGTATGCTGTTCAACACGCTGAAAACCCCAGACGAATGCATTGTCCTTGCTTGCGTTGTTGTTATATTGGTAAGGTTGACGCACATGGATTGAAATCGCATTTGCTGAGGCATGGAATTGATCAAAGTTATCAGTGTTGGATATTTCATGGTGAGAAAATTAACGGGAATGTTGAATCGAGTGGAAAAAGTAATACGACCTATGCTTCATACGACAAAGACACGGAAACATATGATTGTGATCGAGTTGAAGAGATTGTAGAAGCACTGGAAGAAGATCTTCATGATTGTCCTGAAATGTTTGAGAGGATGGTAAGCGATGCAGAGAAACCGTTGTACAAAGGTTGCACTAAATTCTCAAGACTTTCTGCGGTATTAAAGTTGTACAACTTAAAGGCGGGCAATGGATGGTCGGATAAAAGTTTCACAGAGTTGTTGGCCCTTATGAGAGAAATGCTACCGGATGATAATGTTCTTCCTAATCGAACCTATGAGGCAAAAAAAATGTTGTGCTCTATTGGCATGAGCTATGATAAGATACATGCTTGTCCTAACGATTGCATTTTGTTTCGTAACGAATATGCAACGTTAACTGAGTGCCCCAAATGCGGTTTGTCTCGATATAAGAAAAAATTATCTCCCGCAAAAGTCTTATGGTATTTTCCGATAATTCCGAGATTTAGGCGCATGTTTCGTAGTGAAACCGATGCAAGACATCTTACTTGGCATGCAGATGAAAGAATCACCGATGGAAAGTATCGGCATCCGGCTGATTCACCACAGTGGTCGAAGATTGATAATGATTATCCTGAGTTTGGATCAGAAGCAAGAAACCTTCGATTGGCATTATCTACTGATGGAATGAACCCACATGGTCTTCAAAGTATTTCACATACCACATGGCCTGTGATTCTTATGATTTATAACCTACCTCCGTGGCTATGTATGAAGCGTAAGTACATGATGTTATCTATGTTAATCTCTGGGCCTAAACAACCAGGTAATGACATAGACGTATACTTGACACCTCTGATCGAAGATTTAAAGATTTTGTGGGAGAACGGTGTGGAGGTTTATGATGGATATAGGAAAGAAAGTTTCAATCTGAGGGCGATGTTGTTTGGCACAATTAATGATTTTCCAGCATACGGGAATCTATCTGGGTATAGCATTAAGGGTCAACGTGCGTGTCCTGTTTGTGAAGACGGAACCGATACGATCCGATTGGAACTTTGCCAGAAGAATGTGTTTCTCGGTCATCGTAGATTCTTACATTCTAAACATCATTACCGTGGGTGGAGAAAAGCATTCAATGGAGACACCGAACATCGTAGAGCTCCACCCGCATTGTCAGGTGAACAAGTTTTTGAAAAGGTGAAAGATGTGCGTACTGAGTTTGGCAAGCCTTTTGCACATAAGATTGTGAAAGGTGGGTGGAAGAAAAGGTCGATATTTTTTGAATTGCCATATTGGAAGTCTTTGTACGTGAGACATTTTCTCGATGTTATGCATATTGAAAAAAACGTATTTGAAAGTGTTATCGGTACATTACTCAATATAAAAGGCAAGTCTAAGGATGGCCTTAAAGCAAGGGAGGACATGTTAAAAATGGGAATGAGAACTGAATTAGCACCCGTGAAGAAAGGAAGACGAACATATCTACCACCTGCTGCTTTTACTTTATCTAGAAAGGAGAAAAAAATTTTGTGTAAGTCTCTGAGTGAAGTTAAGGTTCCAGAAGGATACTCATCTGATATCAGAAGACTTGTTTCTATGAAAGACCTCAAGTTGAAGAATTTGAAGACACATGATTGTCACGTTATAATGGAACATTTTCTACCGATCGGTATACATTCTATTTTGCCAGAAAAAGTAAGAAGTTCCATAACTAAATTGTGTTTTTTCTTTAGGTCAATTTGTGGTAAGGTGATCGATCCCGAGATGTTACCAACACTACAAAAAGAGATTGTAATTACCTTGTGTGAGCTTGAAATGTATTTTCCTCCGTCTTTTTTTGACATAATGGTTCATTTAGTTGTTCATCTTGTGAAAGAGACACAGTTGTGTGGACCAGCTTATATGAGATGGATGTACCCTGCTGAACGGTATATGAAAATATTAAAAGGGTACGTGAAATCCCGAAGTCGACCAGAGGGTTGTATTGTTGAACGATACATTGTTGAAGAAGCTGTTGAGTTTTGTACTGAATATTTGTCTAACGTTCAATCGATTGGACTCCCCAGAGCTCAGATTTTCGACAAAATGGAAGGTAAAAAATTAATTGGGAATAAAATTGTGACAATATCAAGGGATGAACGGGATCAAGTTCATTTGTATGTTCTGCACAATAATAATGAGGTTGAGCCATATGTTGAAATGCACAAGGATGTACTCCGAAGGTTAAATCCGAACAGAAATGAAAATTGGATAGTTATAGAGCACAATCAAAGTTTCATACAATGGTTGAAGGATCATATTTATTTGAAGCGCTCTTCAGATCCTTCTTCGGTAACAGAAAGGTTGAGATGTTTGGCATATGGTCCAAGTTTGCATGTGTTTTCTCATAGCGCATATTCAATTAATGGATACACATTTTATACCAAAGAACAAGATGATAAGAGTACTATGCAAAATAGTGGTGTCACCGTGCTAGCTGAAGCAATGCATATATCAAGCATGAAGGACTTAAACCCCAAATATGCAAATCTGTCGTATTTTGGAGTTATTGAGCACATTTGGGTGTTTGATTACGAGAAGTTTCAGATTCCCATCTTTGGTTGCAAGTGGGTGAATAGTAGTGGCATACGAATGGATAAGTCTGGATTTTTGCAAGTTGATCTTACTAGGGTGGGGTACAAAGATGAACCTTTTATTCTAGCATCTCAGGCTAAACAAGTGTTCTATGTGAATGACCCGAAGAGTACAAAATGGTCTATAGTGCTTTTCTCTAACAAAGTGACTGATGATAGCGGTGTCGATCAATGTGATATTGATGTTGAGAATGAGTCATGCATTAGACGGAATGAGTTGAATAGAAATGATGAAGTTGAGGATCTTATACCGGATGAGTCATATATAAGAAACGATCATAATGAGGGAATTTGGATCAATTCATCCGTACGCATTGCTAAGAAACAAGTGATTAATATTCCAACAAAGAAAAGAAAGAGATGTTAGTGACTTAGGTAAATTATCCATGGTTTCTTTATTTTATTTTTTCGATTGTTTTGATTATAAGTTATATGTGATAATGCATGATTTCCTTATTTTTTTTGTTTTCAATTACTTTGATTATAAGTTATATATGATAATGCATGATTTCTTTATTTTTTTGTTTTCAATTGCTTTGATTATAAGTTATATTTGATATTTGATGGTTTCCTTGGTTTATTACAGGTTAGACATGGCTGATGACCAACCTGAGGAAGTTCCTAAAAAAGTATCCGCGGAAGAAGAAATTCGAAGAGGCATCACAGTAATGAGAAGGGTGGTCCAAGGAAGATCTCGAGGCATCATACTAGATGTCTATTGGAGCACCCAGGGACAGCTTATAGAACCTAATGGGCATACCTTAACTAGTTTTATCGGTGCACTAGTAAGGAATGAAATTCCCATTACATGTGATGATTGGAGAAACAAAGAGCTGAAAGAGTCCAAAGATAAAATTTGGAGTGAGATAAAGGTACAATCATGTTTTTTCAATTATGTTTTTTCAATTACCGATACTAACTATCAATCTGTATGTTTTTCTTAGCGATGTTTTAACATCGAAGATGAAAGAAGAGGCTTTTGTATGAAATTGGCCGGAAAGCTTCTAAGAGGGTTTCAGACATTTTTATCATCCAAGTTCCTTAAGGATGCGGATGGTAATTTTGTGGATGCGGAACTTCCCAAAAAATATGAAAGTTTGATATCGGCTGAAGAATGGGAAGCGTTCAAATCCAAAAGACAAGACCCGGTTTTTCAAAGAATAAGTGCTACAAATCGGGAAAGAGCATCAAGTCCCGCATATCCGTATCGAAAAGGACGTGTCGGATATGGACGTTTAGAACAATCCATGGTACGTATTTTTAAATTGCGATAACAAATTTGTTCATCATATATTAGTTTTATCTGATAAAATTGTATGACTTAATGTGTAGCTGCAGAAGGAGGAAAGTTCAGAATCATCTCTTCCTGCACATGTTTTGTGGAAGGAAGCCCGTGTGGGCAAATCTGGAGTTCCTCAAGAAGAAGTTTTACAAGTATACCAGAAATGTGTAAGTATAACATTTTTTCATTAATTGAATAACATTTTTATACACAAATATTTGACAATTGTACGATATTCATCTGATTTTTCAGGAGGAGCTATCTCAGTCTTTATCTCCCGATGATACTAGGAGCATACTTGGTCGGGCATTGGATGTCCCTGAGTACTCTGGTCGGGTGAGGGGTAAGGGATTTGGAGTCACTCCGACCTCCATGAGTATTAAAAAAGGAAAGGCTCCTAGTAATCGGGAGCTTCATGCAAGAATGGAAGCCATGCAAGCTGAGCTTGATGCATTGAGGAGAGAAAGAGAGGCTAGCGCCTCAACAGTATACAGAGATGCTTCGGACAAAGACAGTATCAACTGTACCTTTCAGCCGAACATTCCAGAGGTAATTACATATAATTGTCTTAAATTGAACTATTTTCTTAAATTATGTATTTGACATATATACACATTAACGATTTCTTGTTATTATTGGTTTTAGGGCATTTCCCATTGTCAGCTGTATTTGTCGTCACCATACTATCGGATGGTTGGCAAGGGAAAAGTGCATAACGTTAGCGGAGTATTACTCCACACTAGAGAGCTCCCTGCTGGATGTTTGAAGGTATCAGTTGATATTGCAGTTGAGCCGAATGCAGCATTACCATATCCTAGCGATGATTCGGATGCAACAACGGTGCACGAAGCAGTAGGTTCGTTTGTTGCATGGCCGACAAACCTCATATGCGTAGGATATGAGGTATGATTAAAACTTATGTTAACTTTCCTTGGTATATTCAAAGTTTAAAATTTTTGCTTAAAATTTTACTTACATATTTTCCTATGTTAAATAGACTCCCACACAATCCAAATCAAAAGAAACTGCGATTCCACGGCATACCGAGTCCACGGTTTCAAGAAAAGAGGTAATATACAATTATATGACATATATTCATGGAAGTTGTTACATTCTTAATTTGATCTAACTATTTATATGACATGTAGGTTCAAGTAAATGAGGCTAGCAATGCCTCCGCACAACAAAAAAAGGAGGTTAGTGTCGCTCCCAACAAATGAAACCAGGGTCATATGAAGGTACAGACGCGAACGGTCGGCGAGAGGGAACAGTGAGAACACACAGCCGTGAACTCACTGGAGATGAAAAGAGTCGCCAGCTAGGCATTTTTATCCCGGAGGAAAGGTAATGCTGCATAGACCTGGAAAGACACGGATAAGACGGTTTGCGAACCAGAGAGACTGAGAAAGGGGGTTGGCTACAACCTGGGAAGGTATTAGCACCCAGATTGTCCGCCGTACTCGACGGGATCCACGCTTGAAAGATTTGTGTTTTAAAGGGGTAGTGTCAGTGCAATCTGTGTATAAAATAGCTGGAAAAGATATACAGGTGTCAGTGTATGATGTATAAGTGATATGAAGTATGAAAGTGTCAGTGTAAGAACAAGAATAAGATGCTCATGATAATGAGGCTCAAAGAATAATGCTGGAAGGAGGGGGAATATACAGAGACTTTTGTTCGATAACTGTTAAGTTATGCCTACGTATCCTCTCGTGCAATGAGGAAGTCAGAACACCGTAGTTCGACCCAAAGAGACTGAAAGGTGAATTGACTGATGAACTGCTTGCTTGTCTATGCTCAAGTGTATGACCTGTCTGGCTCAGGTGCGAACTGTCTTGCATTAGACGGAAGAAGCAAGTTCTCGATTGTGAGTGAAGATGATGAGAAAAGAATCCCGGAGGAGACGATTATTGTTTGTTTTTGTATTTTCAGTCTTTTATTTCTTTTTGAAGTTTGTCATAAGATAATGAGCTTAAACCTAAATCAATGGATTTGGTAAACTCATCACATCATCCCTCTGATTAGGGGTAATGAGAATTACCTTAAGTGTGAAGTCAGATTCTCACACTTAATCACCTTTGATGTAGGGTTAAGATCATTAACCTACTTGTGATTAATTAGATGTTTTTTGTGATTTTTGTTTAGTGTTAAGTAATGAGGTTAAGCCATAATCAGGGATTTAACAGGCTCATTACACTATCCTAAAAGAAGGATAATAGATGAGGGTGTTTAAGCTGAGGAAGGATCCTCAGCTTAATCCATGATTAGGGATTAAACCCATGGCAAAACATGCCTTTGATTAAGTGGATTTTATTTAATGGTTATGATGATGAAGTGTTTTTTATGATTTGTAAGACAACTTGAGGGGGACTTGTCCATTAACACTAGGGTTAGTCCTTCTTAACCAATTAAGGAAGAATTAGAACCCTAATGCAAGGCCCAAGTTACAAGTGTGATGTCTTAATGATTATTAAGTGGATTGATTAAGAGATTTAAACACATTAAGGGTTTAACACTTAGGATTAAAGTTATACACTCCATCCTAATAGAAGGATGCAGGCATAAGCTTAATCACAAAGCCTCAAAGCCTTTAGGGTTTAGTCCCTGATTATGAGGTGAGAAGAGAAGACACAAAGAGACACAAAGGTAAAAGCTAAGTGGGGGACTAATCAATATTCACATGCTCGGATGGTCCTAGGTTAGTGAGGCTCACTATCCTAAAGGAGAAAGAAAGAAAAAGAGAAAGATAAAAGGAGAAGCTCCGAGGTGGCCTAGGCACGCCTCAAACAAGACAAAAATAAAAGAAGATGAGGAAGAAGAATTGATATGAATAAGAAGAAATGGATGAACAAGATAAGGAGAAAAGAATGCGGATGGAATAAATGAACAATGCACAAACAGAGCCTACACCAGTAGGACTTCCAGATGCAACAGCATGCGGTAATTAAAATCGGGCCATAGCGTTACCTAACGGAGAAGGTCCGCTGCCTCTTCAATACACGCACAAGAGAAATATCAAGAATAAGTATCAAGAAAATTCACACAATTAAGTCCAGTAAGTCTTCAAGTGCTTTAACCTCGCAAATCAACAATCGAACTAACCAAAATATTCATTCAGATAACTCTTCAATCTTAGGCGATAGTTTACTATTCGTCACGAATTGCATCAAAACTCCAAGAACATTAACAAGCTAACGATCCATGAACAAACAGTCAAACGCGAGGCTATCACCAAGTCAAATCTGCCATCCTTGAAATAAATCAATAATCCTACAAAATATCAAGCGCAACCTAGAACCAAAATTAAGCACAAATTCTATTAAACCAAATTAAATCAATTGTCAAAATTAAAATCAAAACCAAATTAAAAATAAACAAAAGTAATTATAACAAAAGTTCTAAAATTAATTCTTAAACTAAATTAACAAACTAAATTGATCCAAATTAGAAGTCAAAGTCCAAATTGAAATTAATGAACAAAGTTAAACTAAATGACAAATAAGACTATAATAAAATTCTAACTCTAAACTCTTAACAAATATATATAAAAAAAAAAACTAACTACAAAATGAGAGAGCAAATGAACATATTAAATCAAAAAAGAAAAGAAAACTGAAAGGAAGCATGCGCTGGACTCAGAGATGATGATAGCATGATATGGCGCATGGGCCAATTTGAATTCCAGGCCCAATATCCACATCCAAGGTCTGGAGGTACCCTAAGCAAACGGAAGGTGCATGATGAGAAGCACGGTGGGCTTGTCTTCAAAAGCCCATTCACAACTAGGCAGCCATCTCTTGTACACACTTAAACAAAAGGAAGAGGAATCAATAGAGGGTAAACTGTCAGTAAGCATGTGATAAAACAAAACATTTGAAAAGTCAAAACAAAGAAAAGGAACAAAAACCCTGAAACGCAAAACGCAGACGGAGACCTCTCCCTACTCGCGGATTCCGTCAGCGCCGGTCGTTCTTCTTCATCATCAAACTCTCGCCGTCAAACAAAATGATCCGTCGCGCCGTCCTCTTCAAATAGACGCGCCGGAAGAGTCTTTTTCGCTTCGGGCCGCGACATCTTGGATCGGTGGCGGCATGGCGACTTCCCTCATTTCCACATCACAGAGGCCTCATGCAAGTGCATCAGCTTCCAGATGCTCTCCTTTCTCAAGTTGACCTCGCAGTGGAACTAACACAACGAAAACTTTGCGCCTGATTCTCGCAGTTCACGATGGTGATCTCCGTGATTCTGCCCTTGATATCCTTCCTCGTTTCTTCACCGCCGTAAGGAAACAACGCCGTGATGCTTTTCCTCTTCAAATGCCACGATCCAAAAATCCGCGACGACGAGGGGAAAACCAGCGGCGGAAACGAGTTTGCGATAACTTCGCGAATGGTGATTTGCTTCTTTTCACCGTTGCTGTTGTTCTACTTCCGTCAAAAAATCTGACGTTCTTCTAGGTGTGCTCGCGATTGTTGATGTGTGCCCGACGAGTCTTCATCTCATCAGATTCAAAATCTATTTTCATCTTCTTCTTTCTGTTCACTGGATTTTGTTATTATTGATTTGGTTTCTGTATTGTTTGTTATTGTTGTTTGTGTGTGTATGAAAGAAACAATGTTGGAGAAGAAGAGTGAGGAATGGTGCGATGGAAGAAAGTAGGAAGAATGAGGTTGTTGGGATGATGGTTGGTGAAGCTGTGTTTGTGAATCTGTTGTTGATGGAGGCAGTGATGGTAAAGAGAGTTGATGAGGCCCCGAAGGTTGGTTTGTTTGATGAGGTGAAGAAAGCGATGGTGGCTGGTGTTTGAAGAAAGGTGGCTGTGTGTGTGGTTTGTTGTTAGGGTGGAAGAGAGTTTTGGTTGAAGAAACAAGGCGAGAATGGCGTTGTGTTGGCTTGTTGGCTTTTGTTGTGGTAGAGTTGTTGAAGAGTGATGAAAATGATGCTGTTGGGCTGTGTGGGGGGGTGACGAAAAAAATGTAGGTTGTGTGTGTTCTGTGGTGGTATCCGTGGTGATGTTCCTGTTGTGTGTTATTTTGTGAGATGAAAACGTTGGCTGAAAAATTGATGAAGGTGTTGTGAGCCCTTTGTTAATGAGTTTCTCCCATTTTTCGGTTGACAGGCCATGATGGTTGATAAAGGAAAGGTCAATCAGCCCCCCTAAAGCCGCAGGGTCTTGCTCCATACTTTTTGTTCTATTGACCTGTCTCCTTTCACTTTTGGTACAGATTGGTACAGTGAGATGACAAAAATTGTGACTAGAAAAGTTTGGACTATAGTTGCAAATGAACTAATCTAAAGGAATAAAGAATTAAGATAGATATTAAAAGTTAAAGTAAAATTTTTTAAATAAAACTGAAATATAAGATTAAAGCTAAATTAAATATAACTAAATTAATAAAATCAAACAACATTCAAATTTTGACTGAAAACTGAACCTAATTGAATTTTAAATAAATCTAAACTATCTTTCTATAAAAAAGAACAGCGCTTAAATAAAATAAAAATGGATTAGATTACAAATTAAATTATAAACTAACAAAATAAGAATATAAATGATTTACAACCTAAAAACTAAATTAATCTCGAACTTAAGTAAAATTAATTTAAAAGGAGACTAATTCTAAGTAAAATTGAATTAAAATTTGTCAATCCCAATTACTAATTAATAAAAAAAATAAATTAAAACTAAGATCAAACTAAATAAATAAAAAACTGAGATAAAAATTTGTTCTAGAAAGAAATAAATAAAAAATAGAAAAATGCATGACTCAAAAATCGGAAAATGGTCTAAAATGGATTTTACGGATGAAATTGGATACGAGAAGGGGTCACCAAATAAAATTTGAAATGAAGCTTGAATAAATCCTCTGTTGATTCCTTCAACAACTCCAATAGAAATAAATCTCCTGAACAAATCGCCACTGACACAACACCATCTAAATTAATCATCCCATGAATCTCTTCAAATTTGTCTGAATCGTTTCCTTGGGAAAATGAAATCACGACTGAACATGATGAGCAGATAGACAGACGATTTGGACCAAAACTTCTTATGAATCCCAAGCTAATAATCTGATGAATCCCACCACACAACCTGCCCATGAACATGCACTGTTTGAGAAATCAATCACCGAACTGATGGCGGCCCAGATGCATAGCAAATAGTCCTTTCAGACGTGAAATCCTTGACTACTGCTAAATCAGGGAAATAAACCCTAATTTAGTGACAGGAGCACTAAGAGAATGATATCAATGAAGCGGCATAGCTAAGACCTTGAATTCTTCTGATAATCTACAAATGAGGACATGAAACCCTAATCTTCAGACAATAACGATCCCATGTCTCAGGAGCTTATGCAAATGATATGAATTCTAAATGCGTATGAATGCAAAATGAAAAGCCAGAAAACCAGAGGGCAAATTTGGGGTATCTACAGCTGCCCCTATTCAAGCAATTGTTAATCTGAAGAGGATGAGAGCAACGACTATTAGACGTTCAAGATAAACAGTGATTGAATACCAAAAAGACCCCGAAATTTGCACTCACAGAATGGAGAAGAAAAGGGATATAGATTGTAAAAGAAAGATAAAGTATATTGTAAAGTATGGGCGACGGAGGACGACCGTCGAGCAGAGGACGACTGCTGGGTAAAGAGCAATGACGGGGACGGCCGACATGCTGGGAAAAGTGTGGGAAATAAAGTAATGACGGGGACGGCCGACATGCTGGGGATAAAAGGTAAAGCCAAGACGGGGACGACCGACTAGCTGGAAAAAATAAGAAATTATGATGGGGACGGCCATCAAGATAAAGTTGCAAGACTCTCTGGGGATTGAATGAATCATGACGGGGACGGCCATCAAGTTCAAAAAGTAAAGTAACCAATGATGGGGACGGCCATCGGGCTAAACTGATGAAGGACGATCATCAGGAAAAAGAAAAAGGGACCACGACGGGGACGGCCATCGGGTTAAAGAATAAATGAAATAAACAGATGATGAGGTACGGTCATCAAAGGTGAAGGACGATCACCTAGCAGGGGACGGCTGCTCTGTTGGGGATAAGATGAGGGACGGTCATCTAAGGTGGAGGACGACCACCTGGCAGGGTACGGCTGCCAAAATATCAACGATGGGGACGGCCATCGGATAGAAAAGGTCAACGATGGGGACGGCCATCGGACGAGCATGATGGAGGACGACCATCAAGAAGTGGAGGACGACCACTCAGCAGGGGACGGCTGCTCTCAAAGTTTATCATAACACAGGATGAGTGTTAGACAACTAAAATCAACAATGGGGACGGCCATTGGATAAAGTGATGAAGGACGATCATCAAAAGGTGGAGGACGACCACCTAGCAGGGGACGGCTGCTAAAATCAACGATGGGGACGGCCATCGGATGAGCATGATGGAGGACGACCATCAAGAAGTGGAGGACGACCACTTAGCAGGGGACGGCTGCTCTCAAAGTTTATCATAACACAGGACGAGTGTTAGATAAAAAGGAAATTTGACTGCGATCTACTGGGGATATAGTAAATACGGACGAGCGTTTACATCCAAGAAACAAAAGGTATAAGTGTTTGGTATTGTGTATAGATTAAAGATGCGGACGAGCATCCTTAAGACTATGATACGGACGAGTATCATGTAGAAACAAACGCTGACACGTGTTCCGAGATGATGATACGGACGAGTATCAACTGGTTAATAGGGAACACGGACGAGTAAGGACTCTTCTGGGGAATAGTAGACACAGGCGAGTGTCTATATTCATGAAGACAAACGTGTTTGACACAGTGTATGGATTAAAGATGCGGACGAGCATCCTTAAGACTATGATACGGACGAGTATCATGTAGAAACAAACTCTTGACGCATGCTCTGAGGTGATGATACGGACGAGTACCATCTGGTTAACAAAGAACAAGGACTACTGTCGAATCTGTGGGGATATGAGTGATGGTGTATACAAGATACGGACGAGTATCTGTATAAGTATGAGTATGAGTGATGTATAGTTGAGTGTTTATCTGCTGGGGAGAGTGACACGGACGAGTGTCGAAAGGAGAAAAGTATGGTATAAACAGGTATACGATATACAGAGTGTTTAGGTTACCGTGCTGGGGAAAATGACACGGACGGATGTCAAGAAAATTATATATATGAGTATTTGTGAGTGCAAAGAGGATGCTTTGGATTTCTGCTGGGGATATGACACGGACGGGTGCCACAAGGAGTATACACTGGTGTTTGGGAGTGTAAGGCAACTTTTAGCTTTAACTCTCCGCTGGGGAATCTGGGGAGCGTTCTGTATACTGTTGACGGGTTGAAAGCTTTTAACTCTGATGGGAACGAAGTGTTGGCAACCTGATGCTTGTTGGAGAGGTTTTCACTGGAGGAAAGACGACTCTGCGTGAGGTATACTTCGTTTAACTGCTTTGAACATTTGCTGAGGATCTGATCATCCTGCTCTGACTCCACTGGGGATATGTCAACCTTCTGGCATGGTTGAGAAAAGATTTGGCAATGCTCTGTTGAGGAGAGACTTTGCTGGAGAATCAAGATATGCCCCAAGTATAGCATAACAGCTGTGTTGGGAAGTTGTGCCAATGAAATTTGGCCTTGACTGAATGCGAATAACCAACTCCTCATGAGGGAATCCTGTCGGCTGAAAGAAGATCTTTATGCTCGGGGAAGAAATAAACTTCCAATGCCCTGCTGGTAAAATAAATACCAGACATTCCCTGAGAATTAACACAGTGCTTCAAACTTCTGAGCTCAACAAAAGCATTACTGATCATCCTGAGTGAACTAACATTCCCTTAACTCCTCAATTATACCATACTGCATCATCCATAAAAAGATCGTCTTCAGAGGATTTTACAGAAGACATGGCATCCAGAATTGCCCCAGTGTCTTCAAACTCTCGCAGAATTTCAACAAGTCTTGAGATAACTGCCCCAGATTACGTCTTGAAACGGTTCATGCCCCACATCAGAGCTAAAACAGAAACCATGCGGTATGAAGATGCAATGCAAATGATGTACAATGCAGACGTATGCTCGTAACCAAAGATATGAAACAAGGATGGTTGGGCGCTAGGGCCAGGTTAATAGATATATATTTTTTTTTGGGTTGCCAAGCAATTGGACTTTCGAAGGTGATTTACCAGACGAGAACTGGTTTATTAAAGGTAGGCCAACAGACGAGAACTGATGGGCAAAGAATAAGTCGTCAGACGAGAACTGACTCCTTGGGTTCATTGTCAAATGAGAATTGACTCTGAAAAAAGAATGACTACCAGACGAGAATTGGCGTTCAATGGGTTGAATGAAAAGGTGACCAGACGAGAACTGGTTAAAAGATTCGCCTACCAGACGAGAACTGGTATTTGAAGTTGGTTTTCCAGACGAGAACTGGACTTTGAACGGTTTGGGGGACGAGGCCCTCTGGATGAGACTGATGTTTGTGGGGAGTTATGCTCAATGCAATTATGATGCACATGCTCTATATGCGACATGAATAACGTATGCAAATGATTTATGCCATGATTATGAAAGGCTAGAAAAACTCCCGAGGTGGGAAGAAAGGTCTTAGTGGCAAGGCTTCTGGTTGAGAAGGGTGACAAAGGCGACGGTGGGTAGCATGATTTCCCGACACTCGTCTTGAACTCTAAGATCACTGATACAAATTGCTCTGTGTAGCTAAAGTTTGCCCCTGTTGGGCGAGTCTCTGAACAGACTATCACTGATTATACAATTCTTGGCACAGCGGACCTGGATGTTCTCTCGAGGAGAGTTGCACTTAGTGATCTCTGGAAGTGTCCTGCCCCGGTATGAGCGTGGAAGCGACTTGACTCATTCTGACTGAGCATTGGAAGATTTCATCCTTGGACAACAGAAATGTCGGGTGGCCTGCCCCTGTTTGGCAGATTCAGCTCTGATCAACTGACTTTGAATGACGTTCCTCGATCAACCGATGCTTGGGAACTGTTTTTACCCTGACAGATTCCTTGGTCAACAAAACCACTGGATAACATGCCCCTGATTCATAGGCTGACAAGATGCTCTTGATTCTGGTCATCATTGTCGAATGATCAAGTTCCCTCATGATTGCTCTTTGCAGGAACTTCCCTGGTGTCACAAACTGACTTGCAATTAAAACTGTTCATTCACAAATGGTAATTTTAATGCAGTACACATGCAAGTTTTTTTTTTTATGAAAATTTATTTATTTTGATGCTGTGACAGTGTGTGACGAATGGACGATTAGTCCAAACGTAGTGTTGAGTTAGTAAATCGTTAGGAGTCAGTTTACGCAACCTTGTCGTAGTATGCTCTCAGAATTGAACCTGATTCAATTAGGACTTTCAAGGGTTATGATGTAGTCTGGTTCACGGTTTTAGAAAGAAAGATTTATGGCTCAAAGTTTTTTTTCTGTACCCACCCATTCTCCTTGATGTTCTCCAGTCCTATGTTCAGCCAATTCGACTTAAGCGCTCGCTTCTCACAAGGGTTTTGTAATGATTGAGGAACCAATGACGTTGACGGTTTACGCACCAATGAGGTTTCTTGGGGTAACAGTCACCCATTCTGACTTTGTGTCTGGTCACACGACTTTGTTCTCATGGAAGGTTCTCTCAGATTTTTTTATTCCCTAACTTTTGCCTGGACTGAATCTTTTCGAATTTTTCGATTTTGAAGTCCAGCGGGATACCCTAACTTTTGCCTAAGTCATATGTTTTCACACACATTTTTTTTCGACTTAGCGGGCTTTATTTCTTTTTTTTTCCTTCTGATTTTTGTTGAACAAATCGTGTGACACTGGCTTGTCATGACTTGCTGAAAGGGTTGTGACTATCTCATTCCTGTGTTGGTGAGGGATAACCATTGTGGTTTCACGTCCCTCGACCTCTTGAGGTGTAATGAATAAAGGTAATGGATCCTCGGATGCACACTCCTTTTGAACGCTCGGTCAAATTAACTGATGACTACCCTGCCCCGGGTTAAATGTGAGGGTTTTTCTGTTTAGAAAAGAAACTCCTACTTCAAGGCTCAAAGGGGTTGACGAGGGTCTATCTCCCTTATATCTCCGGTGTTTGGGAATTGAAGCAATGCCTGTACATCGTCAGCAGGTTCTACTCTGAAAGCATACCTTCAACAATTATGAGTATTCAGTTGTCATCATCCTCCCTCAAACCTGCTAAACAACAGTGACATAGATGGGAGGTAAATGGATGCAATTTTTTATTTTTCGTTTTTGATGCAAGGAAAGAAAAAATGAGCGAATGCGACATAATTGATTCAAAAATGCAAGGTCACTACATTAACATTACCATTCAAAAATAACATTGCTTAAAAGACAAGTAGCTGCTAACAGGAAAGAAACTACAATGCAAATGATAAAAGGATACAACGATCACCAATTCTGATGACATACTGTTGTCTGAGCCACTGAAATCAAGATACGCTTCTTCTGAAGTCTTTGAACTCAATCAGGTGAAAGGTTGACGTGCACAACCAAGCTTCCTTCTGGAAAGGAAATGTAGCCCTTGTCGATCAATTGTTGTACTTTGGCTTGAAAAGCTTTGCAATCTTCAGTTGAATGCCCCATTGATCCACCATGATACCCACACTGCTCATGAGGATTGTACTCTGGAGGGTACGGCTCTGGCAACGGCTTGAGAGGCTTAGTAACCACCAAAGAGCTCTGAATTAGATGTGGCAAGAGTTCACTGTATGCCATGGGGACTGGATGAAGAGGAGCATTCCTTCTTTCCAGATTGTTGCGAGGCCTAGGCTGGCTCTGAAGTTGATTCTGAGGTCTTCGACCATGAGCTTGCAGATTTGGATGAGGAGGAGTCCAAGGCTTCTGATATGGTGCTCTGAGCATTGCCGAATGCCCATGAGAGTAATCAGATTCAGGAAAAGATGATCTCTGAGAAGATGTTGGTCTAGAATATTTGATATTTGCCATGACTGCACTGACGTCATTCCACTCTTCCTCTTGGGAGCTAACAACAGACTCACCTTCACTAGCTGGGATATTCGAAAAGTCTTGTATCTTTCCACTTTTGAGCATGCTCTCAATGCGTACTCCAGCTATCATCAAATCAGAGAAGCTTGTCGTCCCAATGCTACTCATTCTTTCCAAGTATGGACCCTGCAAGGTGCCCACGAACAGGTCAATTAATTCTCTGTCTGAAAGTGGTGGTTGCACTTGGGCTGCCAATTCTCTCCACCGCTGTGCATATTCTCTGAAAGATTCACCACTCCTCTGGGATAGGCTCTGCAAGTGCGTGCGATTAGGCGCCACGTCCATATTGTACTGGTATTGCTTTACGAAAGCTCTGGATAAATCCTTCCAAGATCGGATATGACTGCTTTCCAAATCCATGTACCAACTTAAAGATGCCCCACTTAAACTGTCCTGAAAACAGTGAATCATCAACTTATCATTGCAGGCATGAGAAGTCATTTTTCTACAGAACATCACCAAATGACGCTTCGGGCAACTGACACCAGTGTACTTCTCGAACTTCGGAGTTTTGAAATCTGGAGGAATGATAAGACCAGGCACCAAACACATGTTTAGAGCATCAAAACCAAAGGCATCAGGATCCGATAAGGCTTTGAGTCGCTCGTCCAACACACGAAATCTTTCAGCAGGATCAATAACTTGTGGATCCTTGGTTTTCACAAGAGGGATTGCCCCTTGGAAGTCTGGTATAGGGAAGGCAAAACTCTGATAATTCGTAGTATCAGAAGAAGATGAAGGTCCACCTCGGACAGCAGATGGTTCAGGTACATTCTGATTCACGATCGGGGTCTGTGCAGGCTGAGCTTGAGCAAGATTGTTCACTTGTGGAAGATCTTCATCAGGAGAAAGACCATACAGAGGATTGGTCATCGAAGTGAAACCAGGTGGAAACTCAACATTCTGACGGTTGTTCTCTGACATAGTTACTGACGGCCTTCAAACTGACCCTTTTAACTCTTGGCACTGTTCAGTCTAGCTTCACACACTCTGTCGTCTTCTAATAGTTAACACTTGTTCAAACTGAGTACCGGGAAATCAGCTGGCTGGTCATGGACAAAAGAGGAAGGATGAGCTCTCTGGAAGAGGAAAATGCAATGCAGATGCAAAATGCAATGTGATGATGCAAAAGATGCAAAGACATGGGATCACAGCTGGAAACCGCCTGGAATCTGGAGTGCTGCCAAGGATCAAGTGTCTGTAACCACAAGATCTCTGTATAGTAACCCAAAATAGTAACCGAAAACCAGAGGTCAATGACTTCAGGATCATAGTGACTGGATCAAGCAATTGTACTGGTAATGAAGGTATGTTGAGGTCAAGGGTTCCTGCAAACCTGTAAACAGCCCAACCCCCTCACAGGTGGTGTTCTAAAACAAAGATCCTCAGACTTGGATCAGTTATGGGAAGTGTAAACACTTCCAACCCGGAGGTACAGTGTTTACAATAACCATAAAAGTTCCTCCTCTAATTCACCTCAGTTTCTGAAGGTCAAAACTAAAAGGTCATCCAGACTTAGCAGGCTTCCCAGATAGCCCTAGCACTGCAGGAAATCTGCAACACAGAGTTCTCAAGAAGAAACCCATATCTGAACCGTGTTTCATATTCCCGCACCAGACCGAGATGGAATGGGAAAGAATATGAACCACTCTAGCCTAGGTGTCACTCAGGTCCCAGGTATAGGACCTTAACTCTCAATAGAAACCCCACCCACCAAAGCAAATAACCAGATCCAGCCAGCAGTAATGACAGTAAGGTATATACAAATGCAATAAAGAAAGCAGTAAAGTAACTGTACATATAACAAAATAAATACAAGCACAAACAAGCACATAACACCCCAGTAAACACAAATCAATCAAGCGCTAGGAGGAACCCACAAAAAGAACCAGAAGCCCTGGTTGCAGTATAAGGTTCCCCAGCAGAGTCGCCAAGCTGTCGCTCCCAACAAATGAAACCAGGGTCATATGAAGGTACAGACGCGAACGGTCGGCGAGAGGGAACAGTGAGAACACACAGCCGTGAACTCACTGGAGATGAAAAGAGTCGCCAGCTAGGCATTTTTATCCCGGAGGAAAGGTAATGCTGCATAGACCTGGAAAGACACGGATAAGACGGTTTGCGAACCAGAGAGACTGAGAAAGGGGGTTGGCTACAACCTGGGAAGGTATTAGCACCCAGATTGTCCGCCGTACTCGACGGGATCCACGCTTGAAAGATTTGTGTTTTAAAGGGGTAGTGTCAGTGCAATCTGTGTATAAAATAGCTGGAAAAGATATACAGGTGTCAGTGTATGATGTATAAGTGATATGAAGTATGAAAGTGTCAGTGTAAGAACAAGAATAAGATGCTCATGATAATGAGGCTCAAAGAATAATGCTGGAAGGAGGGGGAATATACAGAGACTTTTGTTCGATAACTGTTAAGTTATGCCTACGTATCCTCTCGTGCAATGAGGAAGTCAGAACACCGTAGTTCGACCCAAAGAGACTGAAAGGTGAATTGACTGATGAACTGCTTGCTTGTCTATGCTCAAGTGTATGACCTGTCTGGCTCAGGTGCGAACTGTCTTGCATTAGACGGAAGAAGCAAGTTCTCGATTGTGAGTGAAGATGATGAGAAAAGAATCCCGGAGGAGACGATTATTGTTTGTTTTTGTATTTTCAGTCTTTTATTTCTTTTTGAAGTTTGTCATAAGATAATGAGCTTAAACCTAAATCAATGGATTTGGTAAACTCATCACATCATCCCTCTGATTAGGGGTAATGAGAATTACCTTAAGTGTGAAGTCAGATTCTCACACTTAATCACCTTTGATGTAGGGTTAAGATCATTAACCTACTTGTGATTAATTAGATGTTTTTTGTGATTTTTGTTTAGTGTTAAGTAATGAGGTTAAGCCATAATCAGGGATTTAACAGGCTCATTACACTATCCTAAAAGAAGGATAATAGATGAGGGTGTTTAAGCTGAGGAAGGATCCTCAGCTTAATCCATGATTAGGGATTAAACCCATGGCAAAACATGCCTTTGATTAAGTGGATTTTATTTAATGGTTATGATGATGAAGTGTTTTTTATGATTTGTAAGACAACTTGAGGGGGACTTGTCCATTAACACTAGGGTTAGTCCTTCTTAACCAATTAAGGAAGAATTAGAACCCTAATGCAAGGCCCAAGTTACAAGTGTGATGTCTTAATGATTATTAAGTGGATTGATTAAGAGATTTAAACACATTAAGGGTTTAACACTTAGGATTAAAGTTATACACTCCATCCTAATAGAAGGATGCAGGCATAAGCTTAATCACAAAGCCTCAAAGCCTTTAGGGTTTAGTCCCTGATTATGAGGTGAGAAGAGAAGACACAAAGAGACACAAAGGTAAAAGCTAAGTGGGGGACTAATCAATATTCACATGCTCGGATGGTCCTAGGTTAGTGAGGCTCACTATCCTAAAGGAGAAAGAAAGAAAAAGAGAAAGATAAAAGGAGAAGCTCCGAGGTGGCCTAGGCACGCCTCAAACAAGACAAAAATAAAAGAAGATGAGGAAGAAGAATTGATATGAATAAGAAGAAATGGATGAACAAGATAAGGAGAAAAGAATGCGGATGGAATAAATGAACAATGCACAAACAGAGCCTACACCAGTAGGACTTCCAGATGCAACAGCATGCGGTAATTAAAATCGGGCCATAGCGTTACCTAACGGAGAAGGTCCGCTGCCTCTTCAATACACGCACAAGAGAAATATCAAGAATAAGTATCAAGAAAATTCACACAATTAAGTCCAGTAAGTCTTCAAGTGCTTTAACCTCGCAAATCAACAATCGAACTAACCAAAATATTCATTCAGATAACTCTTCAATCTTAGGCGATAGTTTACTATTCGTCACGAATTGCATCAAAACTCCAAGAACATTAACAAGCTAACGATCCATGAACAAACAGTCAAACGCGAGGCTATCACCAAGTCAAATCTGCCATCCTTGAAATAAATCAATAATCCTACAAAATATCAAGCGCAACCTAGAACCAAAATTAAGCACAAATTCTATTAAACCAAATTAAATCAATTGTCAAAATTAAAATCAAAACCAAATTAAAAATAAACAAAAGTAATTATAACAAAAGTTCTAAAATTAATTCTTAAACTAAATTAACAAACTAAATTGATCCAAATTAGAAGTCAAAGTCCAAATTGAAATTAATGAACAAAGTTAAACTAAATGACAAATAAGACTATAATAAAATTCTAACTCTAAACTCTTAACAAATATATATAAAAAAAAAAACTAACTACAAAATGAGAGAGCAAATGAACATATTAAATCAAAAAAGAAAAGAAAACTGAAAGGAAGCATGCGCTGGACTCAGAGATGATGATAGCATGATATGGCGCATGGGCCAATTTGAATTCCAGGCCCAATATCCACATCCAAGGTCTGGAGGTACCCTAAGCAAACGGAAGGTGCATGATGAGAAGCACGGTGGGCTTGTCTTCAAAAGCCCATTCACAACTAGGCAGCCATCTCTTGTACACACTTAAACAAAAGGAAGAGGAATCAATAGAGGGTAAACTGTCAGTAAGCATGTGATAAAACAAAACATTTGAAAAGTCAAAACAAAGAAAAGGAACAAAAACCCTGAAACGCAAAACGCAGACGGAGACCTCTCCCTACTCGCGGATTCCGTCAGCGCCGGTCGTTCTTCTTCATCATCAAACTCTCGCCGTCAAACAAAATGATCCGTCGCGCCGTCCTCTTCAAATAGACGCACCGGAAGAGTCTTTTTCGCTTCGGGCCGCGACATCTTGGATCGGTGGCGGCATGGCGACTTCCCTCATTTCCACATCACAGAGGCCTCATGCAAGTGCATCAGCTTCCAGATGCTCTCCTTTCTCAAGTTGACCTCGCAGTGGAACTAACACAACGAAAACTTTGCGCCTGATTCTCGCAGTTCACGATGGTGATCTCCGTGATTCTGCCCTTGATATCCTTCCTCGTTTCTTCACCGCCGTAAGGAAACAACGCCGTGATGCTTTTCCTCTTCAAATGCCACGATCCAAAAATCCGCGACGACGAGGGGAAAACCAGCGGCGGAAACGAGTTTGCGATAACTTCGCGAATGGTGATTTGCTTCTTTTCACCGTTGCTGTTGTTCTACTTCCGTCAAAAAATCTGACGTTCTTCTAGGTGTGCTCGCGATTGTTGATGTGTGCCCGACGAGTCTTCATCTCATCAGATTCAAAATCTATTTTCATCTTCTTCTTTCTGTTCACTGGATTTTGTTATTATTGATTTGGTTTCTGTATTGTTTGTTATTGTTGTTTGTGTGTGTATGAAAGAAACAATGTTGGAGAAGAAGAGTGAGGAATGGTGCGATGGAAGAAAGTAGGAAGAATGAGGTTGTTGGGATGATGGTTGGTGAAGCTGTGTTTGTGAATCTGTTGTTGATGGAGGCAGTGATGGTAAAGAGAGTTGATGAGGCCCCGAAGGTTGGTTTGTTTGATGAGGTGAAGAAAGCGATGGTGGCTGGTGTTTGAAGAAAGGTGGCTGTGTGTGTGGTTTGTTGTTAGGGTGGAAGAGAGTTTTGGTTGAAGAAACAAGGCGAGAATGGCGTTGTGTTGGCTTGTTGGCTTTTGTTGTGGTAGAGTTGTTGAAGAGTGATGAAAATGATGCTGTTGGGCTGTGTGGGGGGGTGACGAAAAAAATGTAGGTTGTGTGTGTTCTGTGGTGGTATCCGTGGTGATGTTCCTGTTGTGTGTTATTTTGTGAGATGAAAACGTTGGCTGAAAAATTGATGAAGGTGTTGTGAGCCCTTTGTTAATGAGTTTCTCCCATTTTTCGGTTGACAGGCCATGATGGTTGATAAAGGAAAGGTCAATCAGCCCCCCTAAAGCCGCAGGGTCTTGCTCCATACTTTTTGTTCTATTGACCTGTCTCCTTTCACTTTTGGTACAGATTGGTACAGTGAGATGACAAAAATTGTGACTAGAAAAGTTTGGACTATAGTTGCAAATGAACTAATCTAAAGGAATAAAGAATTAAGATAGATATTAAAAGTTAAAGTAAAATTTTTTAAATAAAACTGAAATATAAGATTAAAGCTAAATTAAATATAACTAAATTAATAAAATCAAACAACATTCAAATTTTGACTGAAAACTGAACCTAATTGAATTTTAAATAAATCTAAACTATCTTTCTATAAAAAAGAACAGCGCTTAAATAAAATAAAAATGGATTAGATTACAAATTAAATTATAAACTAACAAAATAAGAATATAAATGATTTACAACCTAAAAACTAAATTAATCTCGAACTTAAGTAAAATTAATTTAAAAGGAGACTAATTCTAAGTAAAATTGAATTAAAATTTGTCAATCCCAATTACTAATTAATAAAAAAAATAAATTAAAACTAAGATCAAACTAAATAAATAAAAAACTGAGATAAAAATTTGTTCTAGAAAGAAATAAATAAAAAATAGAAAAATGCATGACTCAAAAATCGGAAAATGGTCTAAAATGGATTTTACGGATGAAATTGGATACGAGAAGGGGTCACCAAATAAAATTTGAAATGAAGCTTGAATAAATCCTCTGTTGATTCCTTCAACAACTCCAATAGAAATAAATCTCCTGAACAAATCGCCACTGACACAACACCATCTAAATTAATCATCCCATGAATCTCTTCAAATTTGTCTGAATCGTTTCCTTGGGAAAATGAAATCACGACTGAACATGATGAGCAGATAGACAGACGATTTGGACCAAAACTTCTTATGAATCCCAAGCTAATAATCTGATGAATCCCACCACACAACCTGCCCATGAACATGCACTGTTTGAGAAATCAATCACCGAACTGATGGCGGCCCAGATGCATAGCAAATAGTCCTTTCAGACGTGAAATCCTTGACTACTGCTAAATCAGGGAAATAAACCCTAATTTAGTGACAGGAGCACTAAGAGAATGATATCAATGAAGCGGCATAGCTAAGACCTTGAATTCTTCTGATAATCTACAAATGAGGACATGAAACCCTAATCTTCAGACAATAACGATCCCATGTCTCAGGAGCTTATGCAAATGATATGAATTCTAAATGCGTATGAATGCAAAATGAAAAGCCAGAAAACCAGAGGGCAAATTTGGGGTATCTACAGTTAGCAACGCCTCCGCACGGGTACAAAGTTCTGGTGCTAAGAAGTCCGTAGCTAGGAAAAAACCTACCACCAAGTATAGGTCGTGCCTCAGGACATTTCTAGAGATGATCGATATACCGACCGGAGGTGTTCGGACTATACCTATGGAGGTAGGGATTTTCGGCTTTGATTACGAACAAATGATTGGTAATGAGGACTTCATGCAAGTTTTTGGTCGTGAAGAAATCGGCGTCACCGTTGTCAATACATATGTTAGGTAAATTCAGACTACTTTGTTTTATTAATTAAACAACTTATTTTAATGATGTTTACTTTATGTTAATGATGTTTTTATATTAGGTTTTTGTATGACAAATTTATGCGCCCCAATGGTTTGGACGTGTCATTCGGATTCTTAGCACCCGCGACCGTCAGCTATAGTTTAATGATAAGTAGACCGGATACCGTGACGGAGTACGTTCTTCGGATCCTCGTGGAGAATAAAAATGCGGAGAAGTTGTTTTTTATACCGTTTAATACCGGGTTAGCATTTCATTCTAAATTCATCTATTATAATTATTTTCCAAGTTACCATCTAACATTTGCCTAATCATTACAGTGGACATTGGTTGTTGCTCGCAATCAATCCTATCCGAGAAATTGTGTATTATCTTGACTCGTTAGGAAATGATTGGACAACATACCCGGTTATGAAGGACCTAATTGACACGTAAGTGAGAATGTTCAAAATTTTTCTTAGTTTATGTGAATTGTTCTAATTGCTTCATTTTTATTTTATTAGCGTCCTACAAGCTTTTCGTGCCCAACGAGTTATCCAGACCTCAAGGAGGGGCGCCAACTCCATTTCATGGATTAAAGTGGCGGTATATTTTTAATTACCGCGTTTTTAATTATATTAGTGATGACTACACTTGATAAAACTTAGGATTTATAATTCATATTTTTTTTTCATATGTAGTGTCCTCTTCAACGTAATGAAATAGATTGCGGGTATTTCATGTTGAGGTTTATGCGAGATACTCTCATGTTGGGCCGATTAGAGATTCCCACCGATGTATGTATTTCTAACTTATGAGTTATTTTTATATTTACACATATCTCATATAATTAAATAGTTGGAATTAATTCAAAATATGTTATATTATTATGTAGTACTTTGATGAATTCAAGTGTGCATCTTATACAAAGGATCAAGTGGATGAAATCAAAGAGGAGTGGTGTCAATACATGATAGAGCTCAAAGTGTGTAATTAATGTGTACATTTGTAGTAGTATATGTAATGACTTATAAATGTAAACATAAATTTGTATATATTTTGATACATTTATGGCAAATTTGGTTTGAATTGGTTAGCCAAATTTTGGTAAAAAAAGGCCAAAATGGCATATATAAAATGTGATAATTGACTGCAAAAATCTGGTTGAAAACAGGTACCAATTCTGGTTTATAAACCTGGAAAAAATGTGGTTACAAACAAATCCTACAAAAAATTTCGTATACCTTAGACAGCGCTTTTGCCAAAAGCGCTGTCTAAGGGGGGATTAGAAAGCGCTTTAGGCAAAAGCGCTGTCTAAGGGGGGGGCTTAGACAGCGCTTTTGACCAAAGCGCTGTCTAAGGTATACCTAAAAAAATTAAAATAGGAGGGGCTTAGACAGCGCTTTTGGCCAAAGCGCTGTCTAAGGTATACCTAAAAAAATTAAAATAGGAGGGGCTTAGACAGCGCTTTTGGCCAAAGCGCTGTCTAAGGTAGGGGGCTTAGACAGCGCTTTTGAAAAGCGCTGTCTAAGGTGTACCTAAAAAATTTAAATTAAGAGGGTCTTTTAAAGCGCTTTTGGCCAAAGCGCTGTCTAAGGGTGGGGGATTAGACAGCGCTTTTAACATTTTTAAAAGCGCTGTCTAAACCTATAGCAGCGGAGGTTTAGACAGCGCTTTAAAGCGCTGTCTAAGGCTAAAAAAAGCGTTGTCTAAGGTCTTGTTTGTTGTAGTGACACTTGTAACACTTAACGGAACCATAACTCCCTCCACCAGATCTCCTATCAAAGTTTCCCCTATGTTTGCCCTTATCAACGAGTGTCACATAAGGTCTACTTCTAGCTTGTTGCTTCCCTTTCCTCTCATTCACACTCTTGTAATGTGTAGAACGAGCTTTGCTATCTTCCTCAAAGATTCTACAACATTCAGTCAAATCCGAAAACCTTCTAATTCTCTGATATCCCACAGCTTGCTTAATCTCAGGACGCAAACCATTCTCATACTTAATGCACTTAGAAAACTCAGTAGTAGCAGCAGCATAATGAGGATGAAACTAAACCAATTCCACAAACTTAGCAGTATAGTCAACCACTGACATACTACCTTGCTTCAGTTCAAGGAATTCCATCTCCTTCTTTCCCTTCACACTCTCAGGGTAGTACTTCCCTAAGAACTCAGTACGAAAAACTTCCTAAGTTATCTCTTCATCATTCTCCTCAAGAGTTTGACTTCTACCAAGTCTAACCTTACTCTCTTCAGCACAGTCCATGACTCTGAATATTCTTTCAATCTCCTTCAACCAATTCTGAGAACCATCAGGATCGAATCTCCCCTTGAAGACCGGCGGTTGATTCTTCCTGAACTCATCATTCACATTCACATTCGGCGCTCCCTGCACCGCCCTAGCCATTGCTTCCAAAGCAGCAACCATTGCATTATCGTTTCTACCAGTCATATTCTGATTATTCCCAAAGACAACAACAAGATTAAACAAAAGTTCAATCACAACAACATCAAGACAGACACAACTGACTCGAACACTGGCTCTGATACCACTTAATGTAACACCCCCTTTCTATACCCCCAAATAATCAATTAAATCACTTAGGCACATATAAAAATTTCATCAGAGTATATTGGAAAAACGGTATAAAAGAGCAATGCCACATTATACTTGAAATTGAAAACATACAACACCTGCTTAATAAAGATATGCGATAGACGGGGTAACTCACATACACAAGGATTTCATCCTTACACCCATATTCATCAATTCATTAAACAGCGGAAACAAAACATAACAATTTCAAACTTATATACTTATCACTAAATATATCTGCAAGTTTGAATCACCAAAATACTTCCATGTTTACATAAAACATTTCACATCAAAATACATATACAAATGTATCCACAAAAGGCATCAAGCCAACCCTAGCTACCCGGTGCTACATATCAGAGTCGACCGACCGAAAAGATGAAGACGAACTTCACAAAATATCATCCAGCAACCTACTCTGCAATGCCTCATAGAGCATCATAAAACAACAGAAGGGTGAAAAACATTATCATAATAACATTGCATATAATTATATATCTCAACATATAAAAATGCACATGAAACATATTCTCACCACACATTTCAATCCTCCTCACCTATACACATCGCAACGTGTACATACACAAATCAAGCATGTTCATCATGCACCAATTCACTAATTCACATAAACTTACATCATTTATGTTTATTCCTCAATTCTATTCATTCCGCATAAACATACGACTAGCTATGTTTAATCACACATATACATTACAAATGTATAAATCACATACATATACATATCAAACATGCATATATACCAGCAAGTATGTTTCATCACACATACTATCACCTCCATAATACTCCAAATAAAGATTTACACATACATGTTTATTTCTGCATATCATAATTAAAATGATAAAAATGCAACTCATAGAGACCGACACACGACTCTATGCAGATGCAAATGCGGTACCGACTCAACATTTCAGCAGGTTCTCTCAGGAACCAAATGGAATCATCGCTTGTTACTTAAAGTAACTCCCCGTCGGGCACACGATGTTCCCCATTGCTCACACCCCACATGGGCACACAATGTTTATGGATTTCTCACACCCCACACGGGCACACAATCAATGTGAATAAATCACCCATCGCTCACACCCCACACGGGCACACGATGTTTCTGGATTGCTCACATCCCACACAGGCACACAATCCGATCGCTCACACCCCACATGGGCACACGATCTTGTTGTAGTCATCACTCACACTCCACACGGGCACACGATGCTACAATGGATTCACAAGGAATCCCACAACACAAGAATGCATACATTATGCTTACATGCAAAATGACACACAACATTCTTAAAAATGCATACATAATCATAATATAGTTATGCATTCATCTTATACAATTAACATACATTTGCATTTAACTCAAACAATGTATCTACTTGCCAAACGGCCGCAACACAACAATCAAACCCGCAATTCCATAATTAACATAATTACGTTTTATCAGAAAAGTTGGGTAAAAGTCGGCTAAAATTACTCTTCTTAGCATCATTAGATTCTACATGTTTTTAGCTTCGAATCGATATAAGGATCACTAAAAACGGATACCCGAAACTCAAGTTACGAAACAAAACGTAAAAACCCAAAAATCCTCCCAGGCTCGCTGAGTGACGAACAGCTCGCTGAGCGAAAATCACCCTGGAACTTTCGCTGAGCGAGGGGTAGCTCGCTGAGCGACCACTGCGATCTTATCAACATACCAGCTGCGAACAGTCCATCTTAACCACTCCAAAACTCCTCTAAAATCATACAAACATGATCAATAACATATATCTAACATCATACTTCGATTATAACGATTTCCAACCGATTAATCTACCAATTTCTCACATTTCCACTAAAACCCTAACTATTCATCTTCTCTAACTTTCATCAAAACCAAAACTCAACCAATCAAACACATACATAATCATAAACAATATTAAGATAACAATGCTTATCACTCTTACCCGATTATTTCAATTTCTTGGAGCAATCTTGAAGCTTTTCCAACTTTCCCTCTTTTCTCTTCTTTTTCTCTTCTCCCTTTTTCTTTCTTCTCTTTTTCTTTCTCTTCTTACCAACTTTTTTATATCTCACTCTCTTATATTTTCTTTCTATTTTCTACTCTCTCCAACCAAATACCAATTTCTCACAAAATACCAATTCTACTAATTCTAACTTATCACTAATTAATAAAAGTCTAAAATACCCTCTTATCAAATTTTACCCGGAAATTCATAAAACGGTAAAATCACATATCACACCAACAAATCACATTAATTCCTCAACATATCATATCATCATATTAATTTCACAAACAAAATAATAATGACTCAATTAAAATAAAAGACTCCAACAAAATTGGGAATTATCGAATCGGGGCGTTACATATAACGAAAGAGTAATCAGTATGCATCGATACATGTGGAATGGATCGATCCATTTCACGAATTTTGGTTTTTAAAAGTTCCTATGCATCGATACAAAGTGTGAATGTATCGACACATACTGTAACCAGTTTTAAAAAAATTGAAATAATATGAACTATGCATCGATACAAAGTGCGAATGTATCGATACATACTGTAACCAGTTTGAAAAAATGTGAAACAAGAAGAACATGAATCGACTCATAACTGGATGTATTAATACAAAGTATGAATGTATTGATACATACATCTATTGTATCGACACATACTAATGCTAAACCAGATTTTGATTAATTTTTTTAACAGACCAGTAGAGTTGCAGAATGAAACATGTCCGAATGATGATGCTCAAGTATAATTCACAAAACAATCATTAATGCTCAAACACTATATGTAAAGAAGTACATATAAACGATTATAGAGAATATGTTCTAACATACAACAACCACACAATTTCAACAAGATGTAGAAATGAATGATATTACCTCAATTGATGTAACCTTGTGAAATATAAATGAAGTCTAAAATAAAATCTCAACAAACAAGTGTAAACACCCCAAATTTGCCCTCACTAAGTTCACACCATGGATTGTGATCTTTCATGTTTGCATAAGCATAAGCATTACATCTCACATTGCATATTTGTTTCATCTACATAGTTCAAGTTCATCTACATCTAGGGTTTGTGATTTGAGCAATCCAAGATTCCATATGAGCCACCCCAAAGGCCTCAAAATGTTCCAAGAGGGTCCATGTGTGTTCTATCATCATACTATGTCCCTCAAAGTTCATGGAAGCCAAGAAATCACAAGAACTGGCAAGGCATGGAAGCAGAGCCAGGGTTTTCACTACATAGATGACCAAAATTAGGGTTTTGGTTTCAGAGGCCTTAACTCCAAATTTTTTGGTCATTCTTGTTTCTAATGTTCTTAAGATTTTAAAAGGATCATATGTACCAAGTTTGATGAAGAAATTCATTGTAGAAGTCATTTGTTCACTAGGTAACTTCTTGAGCAAGTCAGAGCAAAATCAGGGCATCTGAGGCCCCCCAACAATGGAACCAAAGTGATATTTTCATCAAATTGAAGTTATATGATCTTTATTTGATCATTGAAGTGCTTGTAAGTTCCTATAATTGAAGAAATTTGAGTTAAACCAAAAGTTGCCAAAAATGGAAATGACTTGTAATGGAAACTTTCCATTTTGGGAAAGTTCTTCAACCTCCTCTTTCTCAACCAAAAATGCTTCAAATGGAATATTGTTGGTCATGAAAGTTGTATATTAGGTCTTTCCCTTTTCAAAAAGTACAAGAACATGTTCTAATTCATTGTGGAACTCAAGTTATGATCTTTCAAAGTTGGCAAAAATCCTATAATTTTCAAAAATACACCAAAGAGGTATTTTTGCAAAACCACTTGCCAAGCTATTTCATGATGTCTAATGCATCTCTAAACATCATAACATCATAGTGCAACTCATTTTGATCATAATTGGCCCAAGAATCATCCACTTTCATGCCTTGAACTTCAAGAAATTCCAAAGGAGCCAAAGTTCTTCAAATTTGCAAAATGGCACGAATCTTCTCATAAACTTGCATCAACACCCCAAATCAGTTTCTATGGACCTCCTTGATCTCTGCTGAACCAAGACATGCCCAAATCCAAGCCTTCCATGTGCCCATACCTCAAGTACAACCAACCTTGACTTTTTGCAAAACACCCCATACCAATCAGCATATCCCACACCAACTATTCTGACCTATCACAGCTTAGCATACATGCCTTATGCAACTCATTTCACACATCACACAAGCCTGAAAGAACACACAACTCAGATTACCAAAAATCACTCTCAAACTTCATCTCTTCGAATTTCATAAACCATCCATCAAAACTCTAAAATTCTTTCACCAATCATCTTCATACACTCTCCTGATCACTTCCCAACCATTAAACAAGCCTGAAACCTCAAGAATCAAAAACACAATTTCCATCACCTATGAACTGAAACCTTCAAAACACTCCATATAAACTTCTTTCAAGCATTTCAGAAGCATAAGGGGATCAAGGGGAGTGGAAAAGCACCAAAGAAGAGCCCAGGAAGTCCCAGTTTCGAAAGCTTCAACTCAGGTAACCTCAAGAACTTTTTTCTTCTAGAAACTTGTTTTTAAGTTCCTAAATGAATCTATGTGATGTGCTGATCATGTTGATGTGTTTAGAATTTAAAATGGTTGCGTATTGAGTATTTCATGGCTGTCTGAAATTTTTACCGTTTGAATGTTTTGATTCGAATCTTGATGATGATGAGTGAGAAATGATTTTTGAGGCTGGATTATTGTTTAGGATAGTTAGTTGGTCATTTATGGAGATTTTGGGGGCTTGGGGTGATGATTTGAGCAAGGTCAGGTGAGGGTCTCGCTGGAGAAGATGACCGGAGCACTGTTTCGGTCATCTGAAAGTGATTAGGGCTTAATTAGGGTTTAGTTTTCCAGATGCGTTCTGGGCCTTTGGATCAGGATTAGTTTAGGAACGGGTGGCCAGGATTAGTTCACTTAGATTTTAATTCTGATTAATTAAATTAATTAAATAATTAAGTCAGTTTGAATGTGAGCCATAGGATTTGGCGCGCAGTCAATTCCCTCCGCTTTCCATTTGAATCCCAACCATCAGATTGGATTACTTTCCCTTTATTTCATTTTATTTTCATTTTTATTCATTTATCTTGCATAATTATTTTAAAATACTTAGAAAAATAGAAAAATATTTCCTTTTGCATTTTTATTCCAAATATTTTTCTTAATCAGAAAATGATTTTTATTTTATTTTTTGCATAAAAATTGTATTTTTAAAATATTTAAATGTTTATTTTAATTAATTAATTTAATTTAATTAATTAAAATACCATTTAAGTTTCTGAAAATCACCAAAAAAATCATGGATCATCCCTTTGCATTTAGAAACATTTTCAAACTCTTCATACAAATTTCTTTTTAGGTTTGATGATCATTTGAGAATTTTGTTTGAATTAAGGGTCATTTAAATCCTATTTTTTAACCCTAACTTGGAAAAATATTTTCTTCCTAACCAAGAAGAGTTTGAAGATGATTATTTTTGCATTGTTTTGTGCATATCATGTAGTTTCTAGGATATTTTTGGCATGAATTTATCTTTCATTTTCAATTTGTTTAGCATTTTTCATTGAAGATCACCCAAAAAAACCCTAGAAACTTAGGAAATTCATAAATCCTTTTAGGTTTAGCTTCTGGCCTCCCCCTTTGGATGGTAACCTAGTATAGGTTTAGGGTTTGTTTGAGTGTGATTTCAATTTTTTATCATGTCATTTGCTTCTGTTTTGGTCATATGCATCTCATGTTGCCTTAAAACCCTAATTTTGCATCTTCATTTGCATTCATCTTGCATATGCATCCATACATGAACTTGCCATGACATTTTATGCATTCATATGTCATTTTAGACATCTTAGGACATGTTAGAGTCATGCTTGATCATTTCTTCATTCATTTTCCATGATTTGCATTCATTTCCTTTCATTAACTTTCATGAACTTTCAAACTTCAAAGCATGCATCCATTTGCATCTCATCTTTGTATGACCATTCATTGCACTTGGTATGCCTTTGCATCATGTAATAGCATCATTTACATCATGTGTATGCTTCTGGTTTTGAACTTTGTCATTGCATATGCTTCATTCCATTTCATTTCTTTCCTTATGCATCTTGTGCTAACATTTTCAGGTGGTAAGTTAATTTGAGAAGTGGATTTGCCTTCACTTCTCATTTCTCTTCATCTTCTTCATATGCATCTTGCTGGTTTTTGAAGTGACCTTTTTCACTTGTGTTCCATTTCTCTCACTTTATTTCTTTAAGTTACTTATCTTCTTCAATGAAGTAAGTAAATTATTTCTTCTGCTTCTTCCTCCTTCCATCTGCTTCTTCCATTGGTGGCTTCCTTGAAGATCTTTCTCAAGCCTTACAAACCATAGGAACATCCAAGCATGACAATAATTAGGGTTGTGATTAGTCCCCCTTAGTTTTTACCTTTGAGTCTTCTTTGTGTCTCTCTTCTCATCTCATCATTAGAGACTAAACCTTTAAGGCTTTAGGACTTTGGAATTAGGGTTATGCCTGCATCCTTCTCTTAGGATGGAGTGTATAACTTTAATCCTAAGTGTTAAACCCTTAATTTGTTTAAACCTCTTAATCAATCCACTTAATAATCACTAAGGTTTCATTTTGTAACTTGGGCCTTACATTAGGGTTCTAATTCTTCCTTTATGGTTAAGAAGGACTAACCCTAGTGTTTAATGGACAAGTCCCCCTCAAGTTGTCTTACAAACCATAAAATCCACTTCTTAATCTCACTCCTTAATTAAAATCCATTTAATAAAGGCTTTGTTTTGTCATGAATTTAATCCTTAATCATGGATTAAGTTGAGGTATCTTCCTCAGCTTAAGTGTGCTCATCTATTATCCTTCTATTAGGATGGTGTAATGAGTTCACTAATCCTTGATTACGGCTTAAACTCATTACTTAACACTAAACAAAAACCCAAAAACATCTAAATAATCACAAGTAGGTTAATGATATTAACCCTACATCATCATGGTAATTAAGTTGAGATGCTTATCTCATACTTAAGTATTCTCATTATCCCTAATCAAGGGAGGATATAATGAGTTTACAAGCCTTTGATATAGGCTTAAGCTCATTAACTTATGACAAACTCCAAAAACAATAAAAGATTGAAAACACAAAAACAAACAATGATCGTCTCCTTCGGGATTCTTTTCTCATCACACTCATTCATAAACGAGAACTTGCTTCTTCTGTCTAATGCAAGACAGTTAGCACTCGAGCCAGATGAGTCATACACTTGAGCATAGGCAAGCAAGTAGTTCATCAGTCAAATTTATCTTTCAGTCTCTTTGAGTCGAACTACGGTGTTCTGACTTCCTCATTGCACGGGAGGATACGTAGGAATAACTTAACTGTTATCGAACAAAATTCTCTTTGGCATACCCTTCTTTCAGCATTCTCTTTTCTAAGCCTTAGTTCCTGAGCAATTCATTTTCTTGCACTGACACTTGCATTCTTTTTCAGCTTTTGCACACAGATAGCACACACTTACCCCTTTAAACACAATCTTTTAAGCGTGGATCCCGTCGAGTACGACGGACAATCTGGGTGCTAATACCTTCCCAGGTTGTAACCAACCCCCTTTCTCAGTTTCTCTGGTTCACAACCGTCTTATCCATATCTTTTCTAGGTTTATGCAGCATTACCTTTCCTTCGGGATAAAAATGCCTAGCTGGCGACTCTATTCAGTTCATTCTTTATTCTCTCTTTTCGCCGACCGTTCGTGCTTGTATCGGGATGCAAATCTTCGGGAGCGACAACAAGGTAATTCATATATAAATAATATCAAACAAGCTTAAGACACCAATGAAGAGAGATATAAAATCCCTAATTCACGACGAATGTTGAAGAATGGTTCCGTTGCTAAAGGTTTAGTGAAAATGTCAGCAAGTTGGTTTTTAGTATCAACATTCTCAAATACAACGTCTTCTTTTTCAACATGATCGCGAAGAAAGTGATGTCTAATCTCTATGTGTTTAGTGCGTGAGTGTAAAACAAGATTCTTAGTAAGATTAATGGAACTAGTGTTATCACATTTTATTGGAATGCGTTTGAGTTATATATTAAAGTCTTGTAGTTGTTGTCTTAGCCACAAAATCTGAGTGCAACAACTACCGACTGCAACATACTCAGCCTCTGCAGTTGACAATGCCACACATACTTGCTTTTTGCTATGCCAACTTACCAAAGAGTTTGAAAACAAGTGACATGTGCCGCTAGTGCTTTTCCTATCTGATTTGCAGCTAGCAAAATCAGAATCGGAGTAACCTACCAAGCTACAATCACTTCCTTTGGAATACCAAAGCCCATATTAGATTTTCCATGAAGATATCTAAATATACACTTGACAGATTTTAAGTGTGATTCCTTAGGATTTGATTGATATCTTGCACGCATACAAACACTAAACATGATGTCAGGCCTAGAAGCAGTAAGATATAAGAGATATCCAATCATACCTCTATACTTTTTGACATCTACACTCTTATCGTGTTCATCTTTGTCAAGGTTCACGTTGGTAGGCATAGGGGTGTCGATTGATTTTAAGTCATTCATTCCAAAGCGCTTGAGCAATTCTCTGCAGTATTTTGTTTGACACACTGTTGTACCTTCATCAAGCTGCTTTATTTGAAGGCCTAGGAAGTAATTTATCTCCCCCATAAGACTCATTTCAAACTCCCCCTGCATAACAGTAGAAAACTCTTCGACCAAGTGTATGTTAGTTGAACCAAAAATTATATCGTCTACATAAACTTGAACTAAAAGAATGTGCTTCCTTTTGTGTTTAATAAAGAGTGTATTATCCACTTTACCTCTTGAATATCCATGTTCAAGTATAAATTTGCTAAGTCTTTCATACCAAACCCGAGGGGCTTGCTTAAGACCATACAAAGCTCGTTTTAATTTGTAAACATAATCTAGATTTTCAGAATTTTAAAAACCCAGAGGTTGTGAGACATATACCTCTTCATTTATGACACCATTTAGAAACGCACTCTTTACGTCCATTTGGTAAAGCTTAAAATTCTTAGAACACGCATAAGCAAGCAAGAGACTTATAGCTTCAAGGCGAGCAACTGGAGCATAAGTTTCCTCATAGTCTATGCCCTCCTCTTGGTTACACCCTTGTGCTACTAAACGTGCCTTGTTCCTAGTTATCACTCTGTTTTCATCAAGCTTATTCCTAAAAACCCATTTAGTACCTATGATATGATAATCTCGCGGACGAGGAACAAGTTCCCAAACGTCATTTCTTTTAAATTGATTAAGCTCTTCTTGCATGGCCATTATCCAAAATTCATCAATCAAGGCCTCTTTGGCATTTTTAGGTTCTACTTGTGAAACAAAACCGAAGTGAGAACATAAATTACTTATCGTAGAACGAGTCAATACTCCCTTTGAAATGTCTCCCAAAATGTTGTCAATGGGATTGTCTTTTGAAGATCTCCAAGCTGGTGGAAGGTTATTCACCTCAGTTGTCCTTTCTTCCTTATCTTTTTCATGACTAGTATCTTCCTCCTTCTAATTGGCAGTTGTTGTGGATTGATCAATCTCCGTAACAACTTCCTTGAGTATGTCTTCTATAGATACTCCTGCGTCATCAAAAGAAATACCTTTTCTGACACTTTTCGGATAAGACTCATCAAAAGAAACATGGACAGATTCTTCAACATAAAGTAAACGCTTATTATATATTCTATATGCTTTACTTGATTGTAAGTATCCAAGAAAGATACCTTCATCCGCTTTTGCATCAAACTTCCCAAGATTTTCCTTACCAGTATTCAAAATAAAACACTTACAACCGAATACGTGAAGATGAGACAAGTTTGGCTTTCTTCCTTTTAAAATTTCATAAGGGGTTTTATTTAAAATAGGACGAATTAAAATTCTGTTTAAAACATAACAAGCTGTGCTAATTGCATCAGCCTAAAAATATTTTGGTAATCCACCCTCATTTAGCACTGTTCTTGCCAATTCCTCTAAAACGCGATTTTTGCGCTCCACAACACCATTTAGTTGTGGAGTTCGAGGAGCTGAAAAGTTATGCTCAATGCCATACTTGTCACAATACTTATCAAAGAGATAGTTTTTAAATTCACCTCCATGATCGCTTCGAATTGTAACTATTTTAGAACTCATTTTGTTTTGGGACAGTTTTGCAAAACTCTTAAAAGCAGAAAAAGTTTCGTCTTTGCTATGAAGGAATATAGTCCAAGTAAATCTAGAGTAGTCACCAACGATTACGAAACCATAATAATTTCCACATAAACTCTTTGTCCTAGAAGGTCCAAAGAGGTCCATATGGAGAAGCTCAAGGGGTTTTGAAGTTGAAATTATATTTTTAGATTTCAAAGAGACCCTCGTTTGTTTTCCCATTTGGCACGCGTCACATAGGTGGTCTTTTGAAAATTTTATTTTTGGAAGACCAACTACTAGATCCTTAGATACAACCTTATTGAGCAAATCGAAATTAACATGCACTAAACGTCTATGCCAAAGTCAAGAATCATCATTCAAGGTAACTAGACATTTAGTGCTTATTAAAGATACATCCAAAAGATTAAGCATATAGATATTGTTTACTCTTACTCCCTTAAACACAACATTTTGTTCAGCATGTTCAATTATGCAGCAAGTGTTTGTGAAAGAAACCTTATAACCCTTGTCACACAATTGACTAATGCTTAACATATTGTGTTTAAGTCCGTCTACAAGATGGACATCATAAATAGTAGTGGTAGAGGGATTACCTACACTACCTTTTCCAAGTATAACTCCTTTGTTATTGTCTCCATAAGTAACATATCCCTTCTTCTTTTCTTTGAAGTCAATAAAATGCGATATGTCACCCGTCATATGCCTTGAACACCCGCCGTCTAGAAACCATCTTCTATCTACGGATGCAAGACACTCATCCTACAATATCAAAAGAGAGAAGTAGGTACCCAATTTTCATTGGGTCCAAGTGGGTAAGTGGTAACATGGTTGCCTTTAGGCTTCCATTGATAAATGCCTTTAGGAACAAGAAATCTCCTAAACTTGCATTTTTCAATGGTATGGCCAGCATGACAACAATAATGACATAAACCATGATGATGTTTTTGTTTATTTTTGTTCATTAAATCCTTTGGTATAAAAGAGTATTTTGCATATGGTGGATTTAATGACTTCTTAAACAACCTATAATCAACGGCATAAGTAATCTTAGGTTGTAAAGCTTTTTCCAACTTGACCTTAAGAGTGTTAACCTCTCATTGACAAATATGACAAGATTCATAATACCTAAGTTTATTACATCCATTAATATCAATATCTTTTGAATTTTCTGCAATACTAGTTTTCAATCTTTCTAAATCTTTTTCAGCATATTGTACTTTACCTTCCAAAAATGAAAAATATGTTTATCGGAAGCTAATCTTTTAAAAGCATCTAAAGCTTCGTTATGCAGTTTTTCAAAAGCTATTTTTCAGTTTAGAAAAAGACAGAAGAAAAGTTATTATAGTATGCTTGTTTTACCTTTTTATCATGGTTTTTCTTCTTGTGCTAGGAATGGTAATTGGTGTGAGCCATAAGACATAAATTTGCGGTTTCATCACTATCACTTGAACTTTGTGTGCTTGATGAATCTTTATCACTTTCCCAAGAAATGTAAGCTCTTCTTTGTTTGTTGTACCCTTTTGGCGGAGATTTTCCTTTATCTTTTTCCTTCATAGGAAAATTCGTCTTGTATTGTCCAGATTTACCACAATTAAAATAAGATCCCTTTCCTCTATTCTTCTTACTCTCTTCCTGTTTTGAGTCTATAGATTGTCTTCGAAAATTCATGAGATTTTTGTCGGAATGCTTGATTCCATTCTTTTAAATGAATCTATTGTATCTCCTAACAAAAAGTCCCATTTCCTCTTCACCCGAATCTTCGTCACTACTAGAATCATTATTGCTTTGCTCTTTTTGTGAGGACTTTGAGTTAGATGCCACAAGAGCTATTGGCTTCTTCTCACCCTCTTTGTCTTTATTCTTCTCTTTTACCTTTTTACTCTTGTTCTCAAATTTTTCAAGACTTTCTAGTTCTTGCTGATGTTCTTCCAGCTTACCAAACAAAGTTGTAGTAGTAAGTGTCGTGAGATTGTTGGCTTCATTAATAACTGTTAATTTAGGTTGCCATTCCCTACTAAGACATCTCAAAATTTTATTAGTAGCTATTTCATTGGAAACAGGTTTTCCAAGTGCATTCATACGATTGACGAGATTAGCGAATCTTTTTTGCATGTTGGAGATAGATTCTCCTTGTTTCATGCGAAAGAGCTCGAACTCTAGATTAAGTGTGTTAATACGGGACTGTTTTACTTCAGTAGTACCCTCATGGGCAATTTCTAAAGCATCCCACATTTCTTTAGCTGTCGAGCAATGGGATACTCGAAAATACTCATCAGCACTAAGTGCTGAAATTAGCATATTTCTAGATCTCCAATCACTCGACCACTTTTTCTCATCTTTCTCATCCCAATCATCTTCTGGTTTAGGAATTATGGCGTCGAATGCATTCGTCATGGTAATTTGAAAAGGAAAATTTTGAATGGCAGTCCATACACGCTTATCCACATAATTTATGTGAATTTGTATGCAGTCTTTCCAGTAGCTGTAATTTTCACCGTTGAAAATAGACACTCTATTATACGCCCCTTTTGGGTCAGAATCCATATTGTTACAGGCAGCCACAAAGCACCAGCGAACCGGTGCTCTGATACCACTTGTTAGACAGTGTGGCTATTGATCGAGAGGGGGGTGAATAGATCACCTCCTTGATTACAAGGATTTAAAATTATTTTCAGAGTTTTTGAAAGTTAGCGGAAAATTACGATCCCGAATCGACTTCCGTCTATTCTGAACCAACTACTAGAAAACCGGACACACGAATAAATGCTGGATTTATATTAGGATGACAAAGACATATTAACACAAGCTTAAAACATATCAAATGCACTTATCACTAAATTTTATTTCCAATGAACAAAAATACAACAAACAATTTTGTCAAACACTTGGCGTGTATGTGTTCGATGATTAACAATAATGGTGATTTGATAAAAGCTTTCTTACCACTTATTGTATCATAAAACGCAGAAACACGATACGCCAACTGAATTACAAACTTGATGAAAAAAATAAAGAGATAGAGAAAGAATACAATACACAGAGATTTGGTAAGGAAGTTCCCCACTTTCGTCCTCGCGTGTGGGTACGTCTCTCTCTCAATTTCAAACCAAAATTGAGACTTTGTTATATAAATAATGCTGAATTCGTTCTTTACAAGGTTACAATATAAAACCAGAAATCTAAACACCAAGAATTTCCACGATCTGTTTGCAAAACAACTCAATTTCCAAACCCTACGTTGCGGCTGAATCTGTTCTACAAACGTGACTCACAAACCCTAACGAACACACCCGTTCTTGAAGGACAAACCAAATGGTTTTTCCTCGAAACCCCCTTCAACCCTTCAACTCAGCTAGATCAATGATCTTTCCGCTGAACGTTATCTCGTTAATTCTCCAATCCACAGAACAAGAATGATTATATGTTGATGTTCTTGAATCAAAGTGATTGAGAAGATGATGAAGATGAAATATCTTTCAGGTTTCTAAATCTGCTCACAAATTGATGCACACCAAAACCTCCTTTGACTGTGTTCTTCAATTTTCATCTAAGAATTCGTTGTGATACTGAAAACAGAACTCACATGGCCTTTTATATCAAAAACAGAAGTTATTAGAAGAAAAAACAGAATTATGTATCGATACGAACCACGTATGTATCGATACATGGTAGTTTTATAACTGATATGTATTGATACAAAATTGTATGCATCGATGCATACTGAAGACTTGAAAAAATCTAGAGAATTAATTAAAGCATGAATCGATATATAACACGAATGTATCGATACAAAGCTTATTTCCAGAATCATAAATAAAGCATGTATCGATGCATTATGCGTATGGATCGATACATCATCTGTTTGCAGAAACACAAAAGGAACATGTATTGATACAAAAAGCGTATGTATCGATACATACTGAAGTCTTAAAACAATTTGTAATGTTTAACGACTAATGTGTCAATACAAAGATCGTATGTATTGATACATACTTAAGTAAAATTGTTTTTATGATTCCTTTTGAAGTATGTACCAATCCAAAACTTTTAGTGTTGTCATTAAACATAGTATAGGTCAAAAACACAACAAATGCACAATTAAACACAAGAGCATATAATTTGCTATCATACAAAAACTTAAACCAAATTCCCGTGTCAGGCTTCTGACTTGGAATTTTGATGCGCAATATGCCCTGACACGGACGTCCGTGTCAGGCTCCTGACTTGCATGATTTTCCATTTTTCCATATGTTGTCCCCAGGCTTCCTGACACGGGCCGTGTCAGGTGACACGGGCACCCGTGTTAGGCTTTTGATTCTTCTCCAAACACTTTACATGCATTTGATCCACGACTTCCTGCATTACTGAAAACAAAACAAAAACGCACAAATCAAAGGTACCAATGCGTCAAAACAAAGAAAACAAACGCAAAGACTAACTTGACCAAACGAGGAAAAGTAATACGAAAACATCAACAAATGCTACTATAAATGACCGAAACACTAAAGACGACGAACACAATAGCTTGAAATATACGACAAATACTCACCGATCAAACTCCCCCAAACTTAAACTTTTACTTGTCCTTAAGTAAAACTTGCAGAAATTATGAACTGCCTCCTAAACTGCAAATCGAAGCAGGATTACTCATACGTGGATTTATCATTCCAAGTTGGCTAATAAGAAGATAAGATTTTCTCCCTCTATTAAGGTATCACACAAACACTCAACCGTGGTATAACCTCATATCTAAATCTCCTTTTCGGTAACCTCTCAGACTGTGCTTTGGGCTTAAGTCTCCTTTTCCAATTTTCTACTCCTTTCATTCCGACACTCATTTTAAAGGCTTTCGGTGATTTTTCCTCGCGTGCACAAGATTGATCGAACTTTTTCTCTCTTTTTATTTTATTTTATTTGCACCATGTTTTTTCCCCATCCCTTTTGGGGTGGTTTAGTATACAATCGTCGTTAGGATGAATAACCGGGTGAGGGTTACCCAACTTAGAAGGATTGATCGCTACCTTACCTTTATTCACTTTTCAGTGCCTTTTCTCAGTCAAGTTCTCGATCAACCCTGTGCCTACGATTCTTAAAGATTGAGCCTGACTGTCAATAAAAACTATTAAGGGTATACTTCTCGGAACAAAGTACTATGGCACAAATCTACACGTCGGACTCGTTCCTTACTCCGGAAACTCAGGGTGTTTGTGGTATACTCAAATATCGGGATTCTTTCCAAACTCCTAATCACACTTCCTTTCATTTAAAACCCTATATACTTTCATCTCACTTGCTCGCAGAAACTAAACAGTTCACTTATCATTCTTTTTTTTTAAAATTTCGGTTCTGGGTGTTTTCATAGTAAAATCGGCGTACTTTCAAGCTAAAGACTAAAATAACGAAACAAAGACTAAAATAGAAATAACATGACACAAACAAATAAATAAACACAAATAAACACCCCCACAATTGAACTCAATAGTGTCCACGTTGTTGAAGGAAAAATGTAGAGGAGAACTCACATATCTTCATTAGGGAGGAGGGAAGTCACGCATATGCATTTGCCTTAGCCATTCATGCATCTCATCAACCAGCTTTCCTTGACCGGCTTGCTCCGATCCCTGCCGGTTTTGTTCACCCCGGATATCTCCCATCTCATTTTGTAACCACATCCAGTATTCATTCGTCATATAGAATGAATCAGTGCTCGAACCACTAGGACGAGGGGGAACCGTCTGATGAGGTCCCAATTCAGCATGGAAACCTTCAGGTTCTTGATCACCTGCATCATGCATATCAGCCTCTTGCTCGTCCATGATATCGAGGACGGCACCTCCATAACACCAATTATTAACATCATCAATCCCACAACGGTGGGGGTTAGGTAATGACATAATATGTCTACCAGAGCATATAAGAGCATAATAATCATCAATGATAGCAATCATACCTTGCTGGATCAATGCAGACATGTCCATATGTATTTTACCTGCTACTATCGGCTCTTCCAATAATGCCTGGTCATACCCGAGTGTCGCTCCCGATAAATGGGGAATGGCCCAAATAAGGGTACAGACGCGAACGGTCGGCGAAAGGGACAATGAGAACACACAGCCGTGAACTCACTGGAGATGAATAGAGTCGCCAGCTAGGCATTTTTATCCCGGAGGAAAGGTAATGCTGCATAAACCTAGAAAGATATGGACAAGACGGTCGCGAACCAGAGAGACTGAGAAAGGGGGTTGGTTACAACCTAGGAAGGTATTAGCACCCAGATTGTCCGTCGTACTCGACGGGATCCACGCTTAAAAGATTTGTGTTTTAAAGGGGTAGTGTCAGTGCAATCTGTGTATAAAAGAGCTGGAAAAGGATGTACAGGTGTCAGTGTAAAAGAAGTGTAAAGTGTAATATATACAGTGTCAGTGCAGGAACAGGAATGAGATGCTCAAGATCATGAGGCTTAAAGAATAAGGCTAAAAAGAGGGGGAATATACAGAGACTTTTGTTCGATAACTATTAAGTTATGCCTACGTATCCTCTCGTGCAATGAGGAAGTCAGAACACCGTAGTTCGACCCAAAGAGACTGAAAGATAAATTGACTTGTGAACTGCTTACTTGTCTATGCTCAAGTGTATGACCTGTCTGGCTCAGGTGCAAACTGTCTTGCATTAGACGGAAGAAGCAAGTTCTCGTTTGTGAGTGAATGAGATGAGAAAAGAATCCCGAAGGAGACGATTATTGTTTGTTTTTGAGTTTTCAGTCTTTTATTGCTTTTGGATTTGTCATAAGTTAATGAGCTTAAGCCTAAACCAATGGATTTAGTAAACTCATCACATCCTCCCTCTGATTAGGGGTAATGAGAATACCTTAAGTGTGAAGTCAGCTTCTCACACTTAATCACCATGGAGTAGGATTAAGATCATTAACCTACTTGTTGATTATTTAGATGTTTTTGTTGTTTTTGTTTAGTGTTAAGGAATGAGGTTAAGCCATAATCAGGGATCAAACAGACTCATTACACCATCCTAATAGAAGGATAATAGATGAGAATGTTTAAGCTGAGGAAAGCTCCTCAACTTAATCCATGATTAGGGATTAAACTCATGACAAAACAAAGCCTTTGTTAAGTGGATTTTATTTAATTATATGATGAAGAAGTGAGTTTTATGGTTTGTAAGACAACTTGAGGGGGACTTGTCCATTAACACTAGGGTTAGTCCTTCTTAACCAATTAAGGAAGAATTAGAACCCTAATGCAAGGCCCAAGTTACAAGTTTGATGTCTTGATGATTATTAGATGGATTGATTAAAGGATTTAAACACATTAAGGGTTTAACACTTAGGATTAAAGTTATACACTCCATCCTAATAGAAGGATGCAGGCATAAGCTTAATCACAAAGCCTTAAAGCCTTTAGGGTTTAGTCCCTGATTATGAGATGAGAAGAGAAGACTCAAAGAGACACAAAGGTAGAATCTAAATGGGGGACTAATAAAAACCCTAATTATTATCATGCTTGGTTGTTCCTAAGGTTTGTGAGGTTTACAAGAAAGATCTTCAGAGGAACCACCAGGAAGCAGATGAAAGGAACAAAGATAAGCAAAGTAACTTGCTTCATTTAAGAAGACAAGTCACTTGAAGAAAGAAAGTAAGAAGAAGAAGAAAGAGCAAGCTCAATCTCAAACACATGCAAGAATGCAGCAATGGATGCAAGAGAGATGAAAAGAAAAGTTATGAGAAGTGAAGGCAAATTCACTTCTCAAAGTTACTTACCACCTGAAAGGTTAGGAAAGGAATGCAATGCAATGCAAAATGGGATGAGATGACATGATGCAAACCAAAACCAGAAGCACATGTGTGATGCTAATGATGTTATGAGATGCTACAAACATGAGGCAGCATATGGAAATGATCATACAAGTTCATGAATGCAAATGAAACAAGTTAAGGACCAAGAACATACATGAAAAGTTATGAAGTGCACATGACATACAACATGGAAAATGCAAGATTCAATGATCAAACATGCTTTCAATATGTCTTATGATGTCAAATGAATCAAATGGATGCTTGAAATGTCATGGCAAGTCATGTTATGCAAGAGAATGCAAGATGGATGCATATGGAAGCCCAAATTAGGGTTTATGAATCATACATCAAACACAAACCAAAATCAGAAGCAAACAACATTACAAAAAATTGAAAATGCCACTCAAAGGACCCCTAATCCTATACTAACCCAATGCCCAAAGGAGAGGTCTCAACTCTTAACCAATCTCAAGTTATGATTTTTACAAGTTTTTTAGGGTTTTAGGGTTCCTAAACAAAAGAAATGTCAAACAAATTGAAAATGAAAGATCAAATCATGGCCATTTAATCTCACAAACTACATGCTAAACACAATGCAATGCAAAAAGAATCAATGTCCAACTCCTCATGAATAGGCAGAAATGATTTTTTGAACTTTGGATCAAAATAATGCACAAAAATGATTTTAATTCAATGAGAAATTCTTAAAATGCATCAAGATCAAAAAATAAATTTGGTTTGAAGGTTGGACAATGTTTCTAAATTTCTTAGAACATTTCATGAATTTTTTGGTGATTTTTAAATACCTAAAAGTATTTTTAATAAATTAATTCTCATTAATCAATTAAAAATAAACTTTTAAATATTTTAAAATACTTTTTAAATGCTAAAAATGAAAATAAAAATATTTTTGTGTCATAAAAATTAATGAAACTCTTGAGAAAAAGTTTCATAATTTTTAGACAATTTTTACTATTTTAAATAAATTGTGCAAATTAAATGAAAAGAAATGAAATAAAAATGAATTTTAAACTGAAAAAAGTAAAAGTATGCTGATCCAACGCGTGAGATTTAAAGTGGCCAGGGCGGGAATTGACTTGGCGCGGGAATGAACGGACCACATTCAAACTGGTTTAATTACACTTAGCCCTAATTAAACAAACCCTAATGACTTTCAGGCGACCAGAACACTGTTCCGGTCGTCTTCTCCGGCAAGTCAAAACCACTATCTCACTGAATACGCATCAAATCATCACCAAACTCTCCAGATTTCATCCCTGAACATCATTAAACCCAAACCCTAACTTAAACCCCATTTATTCCCACTGAATCAAGAGAAACAAGCAAAAACAAATTTTCGGGCAAACTTTCAGATCAAGCATACAACCCCAAAACTCAATCATTTTCAAAAGTAAAAGGTTCAATGCACTCAGGGGATCATAAGGATCATTTTAGAAACAAGAAGAGAGAGTTCTGGAAAAATGAAATTCCAAGGCTACCTGAATCAAAGCTTTGACTCCTGGCACTTTCTGGCTAGTTCTTTGGCTCAAACAGGTCCCAATGATCCCCCTTTGAAGCTTTGGATGCTTAGTTGGAGTTTAAACAGCCTCTTGAGTGAGTTTGCAGGAGCTCTAACCAAGGGAGTGTGAAAATCGTGTTTGTGATATGGAGGGTCTCAGGCCAAAACAAGGGTTGGTTTCTGGTCCATGAAGCAAGGTGAGTTGATTGGTGAAACTTGTTTGTGTGCTTATGGCTTGTGGGAACAGATTCGAATGGTTTTGCTCTTGGGAGTGAAAATGGAGAAGAAGTGTTCTTGCTTGGTTCAGGCCTAAGTCTTGTTGGTTTAGGCTCAGGGAAGCAAGGTGAGTTGATCTATGGAAATGGTTTTTGTGTTTGTGTGTTGTGGAAGATGATTCGAAGGCTTTTGCTTTAGGGAGTGTTTTTGTGAATGTGATGCTATGGTGTGTTTCAGCTTTGCTTGATGTATGAAATGGCTGGCCTTTGCTTTGCATAAAAGACTCATATTGGTCAGATGATGTGACCTGGCCTGCTGTGATTAGGATGTTTACTTTTGCAAAAAGTCCACTTTGTTGTAAGAGAGGTATGGGCTTGGTTCTAGGCTAGCACAAGTACATGAACTGGCGCAGCATGGTGTGTGTGTGATGCTAGGAAGGTTCAGCAACCAATGCAGCAAGTTGGTGAAGTATGATCATGAGTTTTGCAAGTTGGTTCCTCTTTGGTTCACATGTGATTTCCTTGTCCAACAAGCCATAAAACATGAGGGATCTTGGTTCAAATCTGATTTTTAGAAGTTGGGTGATCATGTTGAGTGAATTAGAAGCCCATATGATGATTGAATTGGCCTTGAAAGGAGAATTTGCAACTTTGCCTTTTGGTGCATATCTTGAATTTTAGTGATTTTTGCCAACTTTGTCACACCATAACTTTTGATCCAAAATGAATTAGGTCATGTTCTTGTACTTTTTGAAAAGGGAAAAATGTATTCTACAACTTTCATGACCAAATTTTTTCCATTTGAAACATTTTTGGATCAAAAAGTAAGGTTTGAAAAATGACCTAAATTGACAAATTCCTTAAAAGTCAACCATGCCCTAAAAAGTCAACTTTGCAAAAACTTCAAATTCTTGAATTTTGTGAACTTCAATATTCTTCCATGATCAAATAAAGATCATATACACTCAAAATGATGAAGATCACCCCCTGGTTGGGTCATTGGGGGCCTCAGATGCCCTGATTTTGCACTGACTTGTCCAGAAAGTCAACTCTTGATCAGATGACTTCCCCATGGAATTTATTCATGAAAATTGATATGCATACTCCCTATACCATATAGAGACCAATAGAAACAAGAATGACCAAAAAATTTGGATTTATGGCCTTTGAAACCAAAACCCTAATTTTAGGTCAACTGTGCAGTCAAACTTGGCTCTGCATCCATACCAATCTCAGTTCTTGTGATCCTTTTTCATTTTTGACTTTGAGAGGATATAATAAGATACAAGAACCCACATGAACCCCTTTGAATTGATTGATGGCCTTTGAAGTGGCTCAGGAGGCTCTTGGATTGTTCAGATCACAAACCCTAGGTGCAGATGACTTAGAATCTATGCAGTGAATCAAAAATGAGATATGAGATGATATGATTGTGTTTATGCATATGAGATGATCACAAGCCATGGTGTGAATGGGTGAGGGCAAATTTGGGGTGTTTACAGCTGCCCCTATTCAAACATGAGTTAGCTGTGCAGGATGTAAGCAACGGCTTAACAGGCAAACAAGATAACTTGTGGTTGAATACCAAAGACAGTCCAAAATTTGCACTCACAGAAATGAAGAAGAAAAGGGATATATATTGTAAAAGAAAATAAAGTATATTGTAAAGTGTGGGCGACGGAGAACGACCGTCGAGCAGAGGACGACTGCTGGGTAAATAGCAATGACGGGGACGACCGACATGCTGGGGATAAAAGGTAAAGCCAAGACGGGGACGGCCGACTAGCTGGGAAAAGTAAGAAATTATGATGGGGACGGCCATCAAGATAAAGTTGTAAAATTCTCTGGGGATTAATGAAACATGACGGGGACGGCCATCAAGTTCATAAAGCAAGGTAACCGAAGATGGGGACGGCCATCGGGCTAAAAAGAAAAGGGACCACGACGGGGACGGCCATCGGGTTAAAGAATAAATGAAATAAACAGATGATGGGGTACGGCCATCAAAGATGAAGGACGATCATCTAGCAGGGGACGGCTGCTCTGTTGGGGAATAAAGGAAATATGATGGGGACGGCCATCAAAGGTGGAGGACGACCACCTGGCAGGGTACGGCTGCCGAAAATATCAACGATGGGGACGGCCATCGGATAAAAGGTCAACGATGGGGACGGCCATCGGACGAGCATGATGGAGGACGACCATCAAGAGGTGGAGGACGACCACCTAGCAGGGGACGGCTGCTCTCAGGGTTTATCATGACATAGGACGAATGCCAGATAACCAAAATCAACAATGGGGACGGCCATTGGATAAAATTGATGAAGGACGATCATCAAGAGGTGGAGGACGACCACCTAGCAGGGGACGGCTGCTAAAATCAACGATGGGGACGGCCATCGGACGAGCATGATGGAGGACGACCATCAAGAGGTGGAGGACGACCACCTAGCAGGGTACGGCTGCTCTCGGGGTTTATCATGACACAGGACGAGTGTCAGATAAGAAGGAAAATTTTGTTGGCGATCTACTGGGGAGTAGTAAACACGGACGAATGTTTACATCCAAGAAACAAAAGGTATAAGTGTTTGGTATTGTGTATAGATTAAAGATGCGGACGAGCATCCTTAAGACTACGATACGGACGAGTATCGGGTAGAAACAAATACCGACGCGTGTTCAAAGATGATGATACGGACGAGTATCAACTGGTTAACAGAGAACACGGACGAGTGTTGAATCTGAAGGGACTCTTCTGGGGAATAATAGACACAGACGAGTATCTATATTCAAGAGGACATAAGTGTTTGACACGGTGTATGGATTAAAGATGCGGACGAGCATCCTTAAGGCTATGATACGGACGAGTATCATGTAGAAACAAACGCTTGACGCATGTTCAGAGATGATGGTACGGACGAGTACCAACGGGTTAACAAAGAACAAGGACCAAAGTCGAATCTGTGGGGATATGAATGGTATATACAAGATACGGACGAGTATCTGTATGAGTGTAACATGAGTAACGAGTATGAGTATTGTATAGGTGAGTGTTTATCTGCTGGGGAGGGTGACACGGACGGGTGTCAAGAGAGAAAAGTATAATAATATCAACAAGTATATGGGTTGCAAAAGTGTAGATGACTGTGCTGGGGAAATGACACGGACAGGTGTCAAGGAATTGTATATCGATATATGTGAGTGCAAAGAGGGTGTCTTTGGCTTTCTGCTGGGAGATATGACATGGATGGGTGTCAAGGAGTATCTGTAGTGCGGGTGATCTTGTTTGTAAAGAGCGTTCAGGTGACTTTACTGGGGGAGTGATGACACGGACGGGTGTCAAAATGAGTATATACTGGTGTTTGTGGATTGTGAGGCAGCTGCTTTTGCCGGGGACTCTGATGGGGATTTTTCTGTATGTTGATGAACTGTCAGTATTCACAAGTGCTGATTCAAAACATGGCTTATGATTATGCTATGTGTTGGATTTTTGCCGTAATGCTCCGTGTTAAAACGGAATGCTACGCTTTGTGGGTGAATATGATGCGAATGCTATGATTGTGAAAAGATACCAAACCGGGATCCGGGTCCCATTGCTGTGAAGATCTCTGGCCGATCTACTTGAAATAGACATCCCAGCTGGGGATGAGATCATTGGTAGATCTGACGAGATGCTATCTGCTTGGGGATTCGGGTCACTGAGAGACCTATTCCAATAAATGAGGGACCCAGCTGGGGTTTGTATAAGCTTTCTTTACTCTGTTGTGATCTCCTTTGCGCTGCTCTTCTGGATAGAGGCTGGAACTCTGTGGGGAGATGGTACCCTGACTTTGTACTCGGCTGAGGGCGAGATGACAGCTCGGCTGGGGAGTAAAAGAGATCCCTGAGAGACCTCCCTAGGGATTCTGTTGAAGAGGATCCCTGACTCAGCCGGGGATATAGGTGCCTTTTGCGATGCCTGACAACTCTGATGGGGATAGGTAATAAGTGGCAACTCAGCTGGGGGGAGTCATGAGAGGCAACTCAGCTGGGGAGAGAGCACTCCGGGTGCTAAAATTGAGTGTCGATTTGCCAGCTTGCTGGGATAAAGTTTACATGCCCCAAGTTGCGTTCTGGATACCTGCAATCCTGAAAAAGATAGAGAAACGCACAAGATAATCCCGAGGTATCCCTTACTGGATTCCGTCATAGGAGTTAGGACACTTCTGAGAGTAAGCATATTTCCTGCAAGCACGTTTTTATTTGAAGATAAGCATCTGTATTCTTATGCAATCAGTTTTTTCTTTTAAGACATCAGACATTTTTGCAAATAAAATGTACAAAACGAGACATGACTGAAAATCTGATTTTATTAATTCATGAGCCCTGAAATGGCGAGATACAGTCAAAGAAACAAATCCCCTGAAATGAGGAGATTGTTGCAAATTGAGAAACAAAATGTTGGCAATGTTGATGACGCTTTAAGGAGCTTCCTCTTTACTATGACTCGTATGACTTTTGACGTTCTTCTCATTTTGCTTTCTGGAGGAGGCTGGTTCTGACCGAGGCTTGATCCTTTCGAAGCTTACCAAGTTGTAAACGATACAGACGAATTCAGAATGCAGTTGTTCGCTTATTCCCTTATTTTACATGGATCGCCCTTTCGGGTTTTCAATCCATCGGGATACCCATTTTTGCCTGAGCTGTCCAATGTGGCTTTTCAACTCAGCGGGTGTACATTTTTGCTTATTTCCCTTATTTTTGCCCGAGTCTTTTATTCTGTTTTTGACTCGCCGGGATGCCCTATTTTTGCCTGGACTTACATTCTGTTTTTATGTCCAGCGGGTCATTTTATGCGAAGTATTTTTTAACTGCATCTGAATTCACAGGGGACGGGAAATCTTCACCATCCATGGTGCTGAGCATCAGTGCCCCACCGGAGAAAACTTTCTTTACCACAAATGGTCATTCATAATTTGGAGTCCACTTGCCCCTGTGGTCTGTATGAGGAGGGAGGATTCTCTTCAGCACAAGATCTCCTACTTGGTACTCTCGGTGCCTGACTTTCTGATCGAAGGCTCTCTTCATTCTTTTCTGATATAACTGCCCATGACAGATTGCAGCCAATCTCTTCTCTTCGATCAGACTTAGTTGTTCGTATCGGGACCGAACCCACTCTGCTTCGTTCAGTTTAACATCCATTAGTACCCGTAGAGAGGGTAATTCAACTTCAACCGGTAGGACTGCCTCCATACCATAGACAAGTTGATACGGTGTTGCCCCAGTGGATGTTCTGATTGACGTGCGGTACCCATGCAAGGCAAATGGTAGCATTTCATGCCAGTCTTTGTAAGTGACTACCATCTTTTGCACAATCTTCTTGATATTTTTATTTGCTGCCTCAACAGCGCCATTCATCTTTGGCCTGTAAGGAGAAGAATTGTGATGTTGAATCTTGAAGTCCCGGCACAGCTCTGCCATCACTTTGTTGTTTAAGTTGGAACCATTATCAGTAATGATTCGCTCGGGAACTCCATATCGACAGATGATATCTCTCTTTAGGAATCTGGCTACCACTTGTCTTGTAACATTTGCATATGAGGCTGCTTCAACCCACTTGGTGAAATAGTCAATGGCGACCAGGATGAATCTGTGGCCATTTGAAGCAGTTGGCTCAATCTTGCCAATCATATCAATCCCCCACATGGCGAAGGGCCAGGGTGAAGACATGATGTTCAAAGGATTGGGAGGCACATGCACCTTATCCGCATAAATCTGGCATTTGTGGCATTTCCTGGCATAAGCACAACAGTCTGCATCCATTGTGATCCAGTAATATCCTGATCTTAACAATTTCTTAGCCATGGCATGCCCTCCGGCATGGGTACCAAAAGATCCTTCGTGCACTTCATGCATCAACAAATCTGCTTCCGTCTTGTCAACACATCTGAGGAGCACCATATCAAAGTTCCTTTTGTACAAAGACCCATCAGTGTTCAGGAAGAAACTACCAGCAAGCCTTCTCAAAGTCTTCTTATCATTGGAAGATGCCCCAGGTGGGTATGTTTGATCCTCCAAGAAGCATTTAATGTCATGGAACCAAGGCTTATCATCTTTGACAATGTCTGCTGCAAATACATATGCTGGTCTGTCAAGTCTGGACACTGGAATTTGAGGTACAAAGTTGGCAGCTTGAACTTTGATCATGGACGAAATGGTAGCCAGGGCATCTGCAAACTGATTCTCGTCCCGAGGGATATACTCAAGCTTGACTGTTGTAAAGAAAGTCAACAACCTCCTTGTATAATCCCTGTAAGGTATCAGATGATCCTGGTGGGTGTACCATTTGCCATTGGTTTGATTGATTACCAAAGCTGAATCTCCAAATACGGTCAATGTCTTGATCCTGAGGTCAATGGCTTCCTCAAGACCCATAATGCAAGCTTCGTATTCAGCTTCGTTGTTAGTGCAGTTGAAAGTGAGTTTTGCCGAGAAAGGCATGTGAACTCCTTTGGGTGTAATGAGTACCGCACCAACACCACGACCATTCATATTAACAGCCCCATCAAACATCATAGTCCATTCTTCTTTCGGGTCAGGCCCTTCAGTGTGAACAGGCTCTTCATGATCTTTTGATTTTATGAACATGATGTCTTCATCAGGGAAGTCAAACCTCATAGGCTGGTAATCATCAATAGGTTGCTCAGCAAGATATTCAGACAATACACTGCCCTTGATGGCTTTCTGAGAGGTGTACTGGATGTCATATTCAGTAAGGATCATTTGCCATCTTGCAACCCGTCCGGTAAGAGCTGGCTTCTCAAATATGTACTTAACTGGGTCCATTTTTGAGATCAATAAGGTGGTGTGGGTCAACATATACTGCCTCAGTCGGCGAGCAGCCCACGCTAAAGCACAGCAAGTTTTCTCGAGCAGTGAATAACGTTGTTCACAGTCGGTAAACGTTTTGCTTAGGTAGTATATTGCATACTCTTTTCGACCAGACTCGTCATGCTGGCCCAACACACACCCCATTGACTCTTCTAATACTATCAAGTACATTATCAGAGGTCTACCTTCAACTGGAGGCATAAGGATTGGAGGTTCTTGTAAGTACTCCTTGATCTTGTCAAAAGCCTTCTGGCAGTCTTCATTCCACCTGACCGTCTGTTCTTTTCTTAACAGCTTGAACAAGGGTTCACAGGTTGCTGTAAGGTGAGATATGAACCGTGAAATGTAGTTCAATCGACCTAAGAACCCTCGAACTTCTTTCTCAGTTTTTGGTGCAGGCATCTCTTGGATGGCTTTGACTTTATCAGGGTCAACTTCAATCCCTTTCTCGCTTACAATAAATCCCAGCAGCTTACCAGATCTTACCCCGAATGTGCACTTGTTGGGGTTCAATTTTAATTGGTACTTCCTCAGACGCTTGAACAACTTCAACAGATTTACCAGGTGGTCTTCTTCAGTAAGGGACTTGGCAATCATGTCATCCACATAACACTCTATTTCTTTATGAATCATATCGTAGAATAATGTCACCATAGCCCGTTGATATGTCGCACCAGCATTCTTGAGCCCAAACGGCATTACCTTGTAGCAGAACGTGCCCCAGGGTGTGATGAAGGTTGTCTTCTCCATGTCTTCAGGTGACATCTTAATCTGATTGTATCCTGAAAATCCATCCATGAAGGAGAATACCGAGAACTGAGCCGTATTATCCACCAATACATCAATGTGAGGTAAAGGAAAATCATCTTTTGGGCTGGCTCTGTTCAGATCCCGGTAGTCAACACACATTCTTACTTTGCCGTCTTTCTTAGGCACAGGTACTATGTTAGCAACCCACGGTGGGTAGCTAGTTACAGCAAGGAACCCGGCGTCCCATTGCTTTTGTACCTCCTCCTTGATTTTCATTGCCATGTCCGGGCGAGTACGGCGCAACTTCTGTTTAACCGGTGGGCATTCTTCTTTCAAAGGCAGCTTGTGCACCACAATGTCGGTATCCAACCCCGGCATATCTTGATAAGACTAGGCAAACACGTCCACATACTCTTGCAGCAGGTCAATCAGTTGTCTCTTCACTGAGTCTTGCAGGCAGGCCCCGATTTTAACCTCTTTCACGTCTTCATCTGTACCAAGATTAATCATTTCCACCTCCTCCTGGTGAGGAGTAATAACCTTTTCCTCTTGTCTTAACAACCTGGCTAGCTCTTCAGGAAGCTCGTATTCTTCATCAACCCTTTCATCAGCTTGATTGATTGGATTATCAAAGTCATACGAAGTCATAGCCGTGCTGTTGTCGGTGCTGTCTGGAAGGCACTCTCTGCAAGGGTTCAGTTTGTTCATTTTAGTGATTTGATTTTAATCTTGTTTTAGAAAAGTGAAATAAAGTTGTCATTTTGAAAACACTGCCATTTATTTTTTGTACAAAAAGAAAAATGGAAAAATAGTGAGCGGAAAAGAAGAGGACTCATTTGCAAAAAGATGTCTGATATTTCATTGATTAATCTTGTTTGCACAAAAAGTACAGATGGCCCGATTACAAAATGAGTCTTGTCATCTTGGGCAAGATGCAAGACTTGGATGCATGCTTATAAAATACAGGAAATAATAATTACTCTGCATGAGTAACTCTTATAATTTCCTGGGAAGACCAGTTCGAGATACTGCTCCCCGGGATCTTTGGACGAATCCAGTTTTCCAGGTTGCGTTCTTCTTCCAGCTCGTCTTCCAAACAGTTGACAGCATCAGGGGTGAGCATCCCCCCACTCACAAAGTTGGGCTCTTTCGCAGCCTCTGCTTGATCTTGTTGAGTTGGTTTGCAACCCAACCCAAATCTGTCCTCTTTCTTCTCCACCGATAAAAGTTTGCCCCAGCCTTGGGCGTTTCCTCCCTCAACAACCTTCCGGGCTTGTTGGTATGATGATATTGAAGTACCAGGCGCAGCAGATGTTTCATTGATGTTCAAGGCCTCAAAACCTTGGCTCATCGTTTCATGGATCTCCCCATCCATCTCAATATACTTATAGGTAGCCAGGTGACTGACAAAAATATCCTCCTCTCCACAGATTGTAACGATTTGACCCTCCCACTCATATTTTAACTTCTGGTGAAGGGTAGAGGTCACGGCGCCAGCGGTGTGAATCCATGGCCTACCCAATAGACAGCTGTAGGCAGGCTGTATATCCATCACGTAGAAGGTCGTTTTGAAGGTCTGCGGGCCAATCGTTATGGGCAACTCAATCTCTCCCAGAACCGATCTCTTAGAACCATCAAAGGCTCTCACCACCAGGCTGCTGGGTCTCAACGCCAATCCGTCATATTCTAACTTCACCAGGGCCTTCTTAGGTAAGACATTGAGGGATGACCCCGTGTCCACCAGCACATGGGAAAGGACAGCACCTTTACATTCCATGGTTATGTGCAAGGCTTTGTTATGGTTGCGGCCTTCCGTTGTCAAATCAGTATTGGTGAACCCTAGTCCGTGACTAGCATTAACATTTCCAACTACAGCTTCTAGCTGATTGACAGTGATCTCTTCAGGCACGTAAGCTGCGTGCAAGACTTTGAGTAGTGCATTCTGATGGGCTTCGGAGCACATAAGCAATGATAGGATTGAGATCTTGGAAGGCGTCTGATGAAGCTGATCCACTATTTTATAATCACTCTTCTTGATGATTCGCATGAACTCATCAACCTCTTGATCGAAGGGTGTTTTCAAAGCTTCTTTAACAGTCTGCTCTTCCTGCACCAAGCTTTTCCCTTTTGCCTTGGCAGCAGCTTCTGCTTCGGCAGTGGGTCTCTGGATTTGTGGAGCAAAGAGACGTCCGCTTCGAGTGAAGCCTCCGCCTCCTCCCACATTGTCAATTTGTGGTGCAGGGGTTGATGATTCAAAAGTGATTCTTTGTCCTTCACAGTACAGGTCAGAGCCGTAATGCCACGGGATGGCATTGCTGCTTTCATAAGGTACTGGTCCAGGCACCGTGATAGTGACTGGACTGACTGCAGCTGCGGAAGGAATTGTGATAGTCTGCGGATCATAATAAATTGTGACTGGTGCCCTGATGGGAGCAGCACCTTCTGAGTTGTAGGCAGAGTTGTTTTCAGGATCATAAAATATTGTGACAGTTGAGACATCTTCATGATTTGTTGCTGGTGTTGTAGGAGACATTGGTGGAAGGATGGATGTTGTTGTTGTAGGAGTTTCAAAATGGAGTGGTGCTGGAGTTGTAGAAGAAAAATTTGTTGATAACTGATCAGTTGAGATAATAGATGAAGTACGTGTTGATGAAGCCGAAGAATTGTCAGGAACAATGGTTGTTGCAGTTGTAGGAGGTTCTGGAGTTGTTGCTGTCGAGATTGCTGGATTTGTTGGAAATGATGTGGTGATCTGAAGCTGGCCACTCTGAATAAGACCATCTATGCCATTCCTCAGGTTATCGCACCCATTTACTGAGATATTGCAGTAAGCACACCCCAACTCACACCCCGGGAACATTTGACATTCGAGGAGTTGAGCCTTGATTTCTACCAACGGTGTCCGGATCTGACCCACACTGGTTATTAAATAAGACGGCTTGTCCTCTTCAATAGCATTAATTCTGGGACCACCGTGGTTTGGCATCGGGTTCTTATTGACATTGGGTGGAGGTGCGAAATTCAGAGCTTTCGAGTCTACCAGGTCTTGTACCTTCATGTGCAAAGCTCTGCACTTTTCTATACTGTGGCCAGGTGCATTTGAATGGAAGGCACATCTGGCGTTGGAATCATAATTCCTGGGTAGACTGTTGGGATCTGGAGGTGCCAACGTCCTTAGCTCAACTAGGTTGAGTTTCAGGAGTTGTGGCAGCAATGTAGCATATGGCATAGGGATCGGATCGATTACCCTGTTGGCTTGAGAAGGCCTCTGCTGGAATGGCCTTTGCTGGTTGTTGGTGTTGGTGTTGTTGTAATTCCTTGGAGGATACTGATTTTGTTGATGGTACTGAGGTTGTTGCTGATAGTTTTGCTGCGGAGGTTGATAAACTGGTTGAGGATGAGCTGGAGCGGGAATGGTGACTGCCGCCACTGATCTGTGAACATATTGGGGCCTGCTCCTGTTGGTGTGGATGGCATTGGTCTCGCCAGTTCTTCTTGGGCCTGCGAAAGGCTTCCTTGTACTACTGGACGAGCTGACACCGTTGTCAGAGATCTTACCCATTTTTAGCAGGCTCTCAATTCTCTCCCCAGCTATGACAACATCTGCAAAGCTAGTGGAAGAGAAAGCAGCCAGCCTGTCAATGTAGGTTCCCTGGAGGGTGTTCATGAACATATCTGCCATTTCCCTCTCAGACATAGGTGGCTGAACAGCGGCAGCCAATTGCCTCCATCTCTGGGCATATTCTCGGAAACTTTCTCTTGACGACTGTGACATTCCCATTAGGAGGGTCCTGTTGGGTGCCATATCCAGGTTATACTGATACTGTCTGATGAAGGCCTCTGCCAGGTCCTTCCAGCATCTAATAGTTGCCCTTGTCAAGTGAGAGTACCATTCTCTTGACGCTCCAGTTAAGCTATCCTCGAAATAGAACATCCAAAGCTTCTCATCCATAGTATAAGCCTTCAGCCTTCCCAGAAATGATTGCAAATGAGTCCGGGGGCATGAAGTCCCGTTATATTTTTCAAAACAAGGAGGCTTAAACTTATGGGGGATCCTGACCCCGTCTACCAAGCCCATGTCCATGACGTCGAAGCCCAGAGAGTTTTAAGACTCTAAGGACCTCAATTTCTCAGCTATCTCATCCAGCCTTCTATCATAAGCTTCTTCCCCAGCACCCATTACTGTGAATTGATCCTCCTGGGGGTCTTCTTGAAGTACCCTGGCTGCAGTGGCGGTCCTTTGAACATTTGCAGGAATGTTGACCTCAGGATGGAGGTGTGGCCCAAAGACAGGGGGGTTAACATGAGGTTGGACCCTTTCATTGTTGCTTGTGCCAGCAGTTCCTATATGTGGATCCTCTTGATTTTGCCTTTCCACTATGGCCCTCAATCTTTCCTGGCTCTGAGCCATGTTGTTCATTACTTCCATAAACTGCGTCATTTGATTCCTCATTTCTAGCCTTTCGTTCGCCATTTGATTTCTGACCTCAGTAAGGTCCTGCTGCATCTGATCCATTTGAATGCCCGGAAGGTTGTTACGGGTCAGATAACGGTGCGGACGGTTGAGGGGAAATACCCGGCGCCGAGCAATAGTTCCTGAACATCACAACAGAGTTAGTGGCAGTAAAACAAAAACCTACAAAACAAACAAAAGGGTTAGCATGCAATGCAGTATGCCTATTTGTTTTAAAGGTATCCGTTTTGGCATTCAGTTTTGACCCTTCCAGACCCTTGAAGATGCTGTTGATGTTGCTTTTGAAGTGCAACTCGGATGGAACAAACCAATGCATATATTACAAAAGACAAAATGGTACATAGTTTGTTTTACACATACAAGCCCTCGGAGGGGTCAAAATACATTACAGGAAAAATGAAAAATACACGGAATGAAAGCAACAACAAACAAATGGTCAAACACCAAGACCAAACTCATCCTCACGAACTTCCTTGAGAAGTGCTTCGGTCACAGGATCAGCTGGACGCTCCGTGAGATTCCTGATGAGGAGATTCCGGGTCGTAACAGCTGCTGTTAGCTTTTTGTGCTGACTTTGGTCCTTTGACCTCTTCACTCCGGCTTTGATCTTCAGCTCTGATATCTCCCTCTGGGCTGCTGCCAGGGCTTCCTGTTGCTCTTTGGCACTAGCTTCCAGTTGCTCCATCTTGTCTTGAACTCTCTTGTCCTCCAGAGTACGAGCCTCGGTGATCCTGACCCACCTAGCCTGACTCTCCTTTAGATACAAGTCTGTCCTTGCTCTCTGGAACTGGGCTTCCTTGCAAGCATTCTTCAGAATTTGTTCTCCGGCTTTAGACTTTTTGATATATTCTCCAGACTTCTCAATCTTAACCAGATGCTCCACTCTCAACTTCTCCAACCTCTCAATCTCCATCCTACCCTCACTCCTCTCTCGGAGGGTCTTCTGCAAAGCCTGGGTTAACTTCTCATTTCTTTCCTTCAAGCTCTCAAACTCCTCCAAACTGACAGTGGCAGGGGGTGGTGCTGAAGACGACTCAGGCATGTCTTCTATAGTAAAGGGCATTCCAGAGAATTGAGCTCTGGCACAGGACCATTCATAATATTGTGCTGAAGCCACATTGCTGCACTTCCCAAAAATGGTTATTCCCTTGGTTTGAACATTGTCCCAGGCCCAGGCTGCCTGCCTAACAATAGCCAGATTAGGCTTGTTCTCACAATAAAGAGTTTCCACCAAGTCCTGTGCCTTAGGAGTGTGGACCAGTGCATAGCCCAGTTGCCTTCTGAACAGCAGAGGATTGTAATTGATACTACCCTTAACTCCTATTAGGGGCACATTGGGAAAATGCCCACAGCTGGTGAGGATATCCCTGCCTTTGGTGCTTTGGGTGCACCATCTGATATCTGCTGAAGTTAGAGCAGTGAGTCTCTTAGCCCAGTTTCTCTGCTGATGAGGATTCAAAAATGCATCTGTCCTGGGTAGATGCCTGAGAAGCCAAGTGTGGAACAATGGAGCACAACACCTCACTAATCTTCCCCTCTGCTTTTCATTCCTCTGATGCACTGAATAGTAGAGGTCCCCCAATAAAGTGGGCACTGGGTTCTTCAAGATGAAAAGATGGATTGCATTCTTGCTAATGAATCGAGGCTCATCTGCAAACAACACAATTCCATATATACTCAAGGCCAATAAAGCACAGACAACTTTCCACTCTCCTAAAGAGGCTTTCAGGGTAGCTTGAGAGATCAAGAAATCCAGATGAAAACCAGGGATTCCAGCTTTAGAAGTCATATGCTGCTCAATCAGAACAGGTTCTAGATGCAAAGCCTTTGCTACTTCTCCATTACCAGGAAAGGCCATCTCAGGGTTGAAAGGGATTCCACCCCTGATAGGTATACCAACTAATGATGAGTATTCTTCCAATAAAGGGCCCAACTGAAAGTCCTGAAAAGTGAAACATCTCAGTGGGGGATCATAGAACTGAATGCAAGTGTGGATCAGGCTTCTTTGTGAAGGGTCCAGATCCATAACCATATCAAGTATATCCCCATAGTGTTCCCTGAACAATGGTATGTGATCTGGAGTGATCAGGGTCTGAATCCTCCTGATGTCAGATAGCTCTGGCTGGAAGAAGTGATAGGTGATGTTGCTCTTTTTAGGAGCCATGATGCTGAAGATGAGTAAAGACAGGTGCTGATGATAATACTGAAGAACTGGCCACTGATTGGCTGGTGCAGGTGATAGCTGAAGCAGATGCTGATGAAGATGGGTCAATGCTGAAGATGGGGTCAAAACCAAAACCAAAGATGAAAGTGGACACCCTGAAACACAAATAGGCAAATGTCAATATGATGCAATGAGTATGTATGCAAATGATATGCAAGGGTTTGTGACTGAGCTGGATCTGATCAAAACTCTGATATAGGTCCAAGTATGTTCAAGAAATCCAGATGGAGGTCTATAAATCCAGTAACCAAGGTGGGGGGCTCAAATAAAGAGCCACATGTCCAGGGTTTTAGAATCACAAGAACTGTTCCAACATGGAGTATTCTTAAACAAACAAAGTAACAAGGTATTCTGAGGTCAAGGTACCTGCAAACCTGTAAACAGCCCAACCCCCTCACAGGTGGTGTTCTAAAACAAGGATCCTCAAACTTGGATCAGTTATGAGAAGTGTAAACACTTCTAACCCGGAGGTACAGTGTTTACAATAACCATAAAAGTTCCTCCTCTAATTCACCTCAGTTTCTGAAGGTCAAAACTAAAGGTCATCCAGACTTAGCAGGCTTCCCAGATAGCCCTAGCATCGCAGGAAATCTGCAACACAGAGTTCTCAAGAAGAAACCCATATCTGAACCGTGTTTCATATTCCCGCACCAGACCGAGATGGAATGGGAAAGAATATGAACCACTCTAGCCTAGGTGTCACTCAGGTCCCAGGTATAGGACCTTAACTCTCAATGGAACACCCACCCACCAAAGCAAAACCAGATCCAGCCAGACAGCGCGACAGTATGATATATGAAAAGCTATAAATAAAGCAAATAAACAAACTGTACATAAAGCAAAAATAAAACATATACAAACACAAATAAACACATAACACCCCAGTAAACATAAATCAATCAAGCGCTAGGAGGAACCCACAAAAAGAACCAGAAGCCCTGGTTGCAATATAAGGGTCCCCAGCAGAGTCGCCAAGCTGTCGCTCCCGATAAATGGGGAATGGCCCAAATAAGGGTACAGACGCGAACGGTCGGCGAAAGGGACAATGAGAACACACAGCCGTGAACTCACTGGAGATGAATAGAGTCGCCAGCTAGGCATTTTTATCCCGGAGGAAAGGTAATGCTGCATAAACCTAGAAAGATATGGACAAGACGGTCGCGAACCAGAGAGACTGAGAAAGGGGGTTGGTTACAACCTGGGAAGGTATTAGCACCCAGATTGTCCGTCGTACTCGACGGGATCCACGCTTAAAAGATTTGTGTTTTAAAGGGGTAGTGTCAGTGCAATCTGTGTATAAAAGAGCTGGAAAAGGATGTACAGGTGTCAGTGTAAAAGAAGTGTAAAGTGTAATATATACAGTGTCAGTGCAGGAACAGGAATGAGATGCTCAAGATCATGAGGCTTAAAGAATAAGGCTAAAAAGAGGGGGAATATACAGAGACTTTTGTTCGATAACTGTTAAGTTATGCCTACGTATCCTCTCGTGCAATGAGGAAGTCAGAACACCGTAGTTCGACCCAAAGAGACTGAAAGATAAATTGACTTGTGAACTGCTTACTTGTCTATGCTCAAGTGTATGACCTGTCTGGCTCAGGTGCAAACTGTCTTGCATTATACGGAAGAAGCAAGTTCTCGTTTGTGAGTGAATGAGATGAGAAAAGAATCCCGAAGGAGACGATTATTGTTTGTTTTTGAGTTTTCAGTCTTTTATTGCTTTTGGATTTGTCATAAGTTAATGAGCTTAAGCCTAAACCAATGGATTTAGTAAACTCATCACATCCTCCCTCTGATTAGGGGTAATGAGAATACCTTAAGTGTGAAGTCAGCTTCTCACACTTAATCACCATGGAGTAGGATTAAGATCATTAACCTACTTGTTGATTATTTAGATGTTTTTGTTGTTTTTGTTTAGTGTTAAGGAATGAGGTTAAGCCATAATCAGGGATCAAACAGACTCATTACACCATCCTAATAGAAGGATAATAGATGAGAATGTTTAAGCTGAGGAAAGCTCCTCAACTTAATCCATGATTAGGGATTAAACTCATGACAAAACAAAGCCTTTGTTAAGTGGATTTTATTTAATTATATGATGAAGAAGTGAGTTTTATGGTTTGTAAGAAAACTTGAGGGGGACTTGTCCATTAACACTAGGGTTAGTCCTTCTTAACCAATTAAGGAAGAATTAGAACCCTAATGCAAGGCCCAAGTTACAAGTTTGATGTCTTGATGACTATTAGATGGATTGATTAAAGGATTTAAACACATTAAGGGTTTAACACTTAGGATTAAAGTTATACACTCCATCCTAATAGAAGGATGCAGGCATAAGCTTAATCACAAAGCCTTAAAGCCTTTAGGGTTTAGTCCCTGATTATGAGATGAGAAGAGAAGACTCAAAGAGACACAAAGGTAGAATCTAAATGGGGGACTAATCAAAACCCTAATTATTATCATGCTTGGTTGTTCCTAAGGTTTGTGAGGTTTACAAGAAAGATCTTCAGAGGAACCACCAGGAAGCAGATGAAAGGAACAAAGAGAAGCAAAGTAACTTGCTTCATTTAAGAAGATAAGTCACTTGAAGAAAGAAAGTAAGAAGAAGAAGAAAGAGCAAGCTCAATCTCAAACACATGCAAGAATGCAGCAATGGATGCAAGAGAGATGAAAAGAAAAGTTATGAGAAGTGAAGGCAAATTCACTTCTCAAAGTTACTTACCACCTGAAAGGTTAGGAAAGGAATGCAATGCAATGCAAAATGGGATGAGATGACATGATGCAAACCAAAACCAGAAGCACATGTGTGATGCTAATGATGTTATGAGATGCTACAAACATGAGGCAGCATATGGAAATGATCATACAAGTTCATGAATGCAAATGAAACAAGTTAAGGACCAAGAACATACATGAAAAGTTATGAAGTGCACATGACATACAACATGGAAAATGCAAGATGCAATGATCAAACACGCTTTCAATATGTCTTATGATGTCAAATGAATCAAATGGATGCTTGAAATGTCATGGCAAGTCATGTTATGCAAGAGAATGCAAGATGGATGCATATGGAAGCCCAAATTAGGGTTTATGAATCATACATCAAACACAAACCAAAATCAGAAGCAAACAACATTACAAAAAATTGAAAATGCCACTCAAAGGACCCCTAATCCTATACTAACCCAATGCCCAAAGGAGAGGTCTCAACTCTTAACCAATCTCAAGTTATGATTTTTACAAGTTTTTTAGGGTTTTAGGGTTCCTAAACAAAAGAAATGTCAAACAAATTGAAAATGAAAGATCAAATCATGGCCATTTAATCTCACAAACTACATGCTAAACACAATGCAATGCAAAAAGAATCAATGTCCAACTCCTCATGAATAGGCAGAAATGATTTTTTGAACTTTGGATCAAAATAATGCACAAAAATGATTTTAATTCAATGAGAAATTCTTAAAATGCATCAAGATCAAAAAATAAATTTGGTTTGAAGGTTGGACAATGTTTCTAAATTTCTTAGAACATTTCATGAATTTTTTGGTGATTTTTAAATACCTAAAAGTATTTTTAATAAATTAATTCTCATTAATCAATTAAAAATAAACTTTTAAATATTTTAAAATACTTTTTAAATGCTAAAAATGAAAATAAAAATATTTTTGTGTCATAAAAATTAATGAAACTCTTGAGAAAAAGTTTCATAATTTTTAGACAATTTTTACTATTTTAAATAAATTGTGCAAATTAAATGAAAAGAAATGAAATAAAAATGAATTTTAAACTGAAAAAAGTAAAAGTATGCTGATCCAACGCGTGAGATTTAAAGTGGCCAGGGCGGGAATTGACTTGGCGCGGGAATGAACGGACCACATTCAAACTGGTTTAATTACACTTAGCCCTAATTAAACAAACCCTAATGACTTTCAGGCGACCAGAACACTGTTCCGGTCGTCTTCTCCGGCAAGTCAAAACCACTATCTCACTGAATACGCATCAAATCATCACCAAACTCTCCAGATTTCATCCCTGAACATCATTAAACCCAAACCCTAACTTAAACCCCATTTATTCCCACTGAATCAAGAGAAACAAGCAAAAACAAATTTTCGGGCAAACTTTCAGATCAAGCATACAACCCCAAAACTCAATCATTTTCAAAAGTAAAAGGTTCAATGCACTCAGGGGATCATAAGGATCATTTTAGAAACAAGAAGAGAGAGTTCTGGAAAAATGAAATTCCAAGGCTACCTGAATCAAAGCTTTGACTCCTGGCACTTTCTGGCTAGTTCTTTGGCTCAAACAGGTCCCAATGATCCCCCTTTGAAGCTTTGGATGCTTAGTTGGAGTTTAAACAGCCTCTTGAGTGAGTTTGCAGGAGCTCTGACCAAGGGAGTGTGAAAATCGTGTTTGTGATATGGAGGGTCTCAGGCCAAAACAAGGGTTGGTTTCTGGTCCATGAAGCAAGGTGAGTTGATTGGTGAAACTTGTTTGTGTGCTTATGGCTTGTGGGAACAGATTCGAATGGTTTTGCTCTTGGGAGTGAAAATGGAGAAGAAGTGTTCTTGCTTGGTTCAGGCCTAAGTCTTGTTGGTTTAGGTTCAGGGAAGCAAGGTGAGTTGATCTATGGAAATGGTTTTTGTGTTTGTGTGTTGTGGAAGATGATTCGAAGGCTTTTGCTTTAGGGAGTGTTTTTGTGAATGTGATGCTATGGTGTGTTTCAGCTTTGCTTGATGTATGAAATGGTTGGCCTTTGCTTTGCATAAAAGACTCCTATTGGTCAGATGATGTGACCTGGCCTGCTGTGATTGGGATGTTTACTTTTGCAAAAAGTCCACTTTGTTGTAAGAGAGGTATGGGCTTGGTTCTAGGCTAGCACAAGTACATGAACTGGCGCAGCATGGTGTGTGTGTGATGCTAGGAAGGTTCAGCAACCAATGCAGCAAGTTGGTGAAGTATGATCATGAGTTTTGCAAGTTGGTTCCTCTTTGGTTCACATGTGATTTCCTTGTCCAACAAGCCATAAAACATGAGGGATTTGGTTCAAATCTGATTTTTAGAAGTTGGGTGATCATGTTGAGTGAATTAGAAGCCCATATGATGATTGAATTGGCCTTGAAAGGAGAATTTGCAACTTTGCCTTTTGGTGCATATCTTGAATTTTTAGTGATTTTTGCCAACTTTGTCACACCATAACTTTTGATCCAAAATGAATTAGGTCATGTTCTTGTACTTTTTGAAAAGGGAAAAATGTATTCTACAACTTTCATGACCAAAGTTTTTCCATTTGAAACATTTTTGGATCAAAAAGTAAGGTTTGAAAAATGACCTAAATTGACAAATTCCTTAAAAGTCAACCATGCCCTAAAAAGTCAACTTTGCAAAAACTTCAAATTCTTGAATTTTGTGAACTTCAATCTTCTTCCATGATCAAATAAAGATCATATACACTCAAAATGATGAAGATCACCCCCTGGTTGGGTCATTGGTGGCCTCAGATGCCCTGATTTTGCACTGACTTGTCCAGAAAGTCAACTCTTGATCAGATGACTTCCCCATGGAATTTATTCATGAAAATTGATATGCATACTCCCTATACCATATAGAGACCAATAGAAACAAGAATGACCAAAAAATTTGGAGTTATGGCCTTTGAAACCAAAACCCTAATTTTAGGTCAACTGTGCAGTCAAACTTGGCTCTGCATCCATACCAATCTCAGTTCTTGTGATCCTTTTGCATTTTTGACTTTGAGAGGATATAATAAGATACAAGAACCCACATGAACCCCTTTGAAGTGATTGATGGCCTTTGAAGTGGCTCAGGAGGCTCTTGGATTGTTCAGATCACAAACCCTAGGTGCAGATGACTTAGAATCTATGCAGTGAATCAAAAATGAGATATGAGATGATATGATTGTGTTTATGCATATGAGATGATCACAAGCCATGGTGTGAATGGGTGAGGGCAAATTTGGGGTGTTTACACCGAGATGTTCGGAAATTTGGGTAATCATACCTTCAACTGAAATTCCACCAGATGTGGCTCAGCCAACTCGACTCAGATAATCGGCTGCAAATGCTACCACAGTGACTGAAGTGCTAGTCACCATTGCATGGAGCAAGAATAGCTCCTTTTACATGGCCACTCCAGTACTGTCGCCTCTACCAAATAGAGTGTAGGCCAAGCATTTCTGAGCATACCTGATTTCGCTCCCCGGATTTCCATCCTGGTACAAACGCGAAAGTGGCGTGGAAAAAGAATAGAGTCGTCAGCCATGCATTTTTATCCCGAAGAGAGGGAATGGTAATGCTGCACAAACCAGAAGAAAGAAAGAGGAAGGACACAGGTCCTGCGAACCAAAGAGACTGAGCTCGGGAGTCGTTTACGACCTAGGAAGGTATTAGCACCCAGATCCTCCGTCGTTCCCGACGGGATCCACGCTTGCAAAAGAAAACTGTTTCAAAGGGTGAGGGTATGAAAACTGCAGCAAAAGAAATGAAAACGAAAAGAAACTGGAACTGGAAAAGAACTGAAATAAGAAAGAAAAAGGAAAAATGTAGGGAAAATAAAGATTGTGCTCGAACGTGCCCTACCCCGCTGCCTACGTACCTCATCAGGATAATGAGGATCAGAGACGCCGTAGTTCCCCTAACTAGGGGTACTAAAACGAAATTTCTTGTGAATTAAGGCTTGAACTGCCTATTCCATTTCTCAGGTGTTGCAGACTCGGATGACGAGTGCGTAACCGTCTTGTAAAGTGACAAGTAGGAGCAAGTTCGCGTACGGAGCGAAGGAGATGAAAAAGGAATTCCCGAAGGAAAGACGCTTATTGTTTGTTTGTGTTTTTTAGAAGCTTTTATGAGTGTGTCACAAGGAAGTGAACTCAAGCTCTTTTCCATGGAATGTGCACTTGTCACTACATTCCAAGATGGAATAATAGAACAAGCACCCTCAAGTAAGGAAAAGATCCCCAAAACTTGAACCCAAAGATTAGGGCTTAGGCTCACTAACTTGTTTACTTATTAAGTGTTTTGATTATTTACAGATGAAGAAGTGTTTTTTATGCTTTTCTTTTATGAAGAAGATACCTTGATCAGACTTGTGCATCACAAGGTAAACTTGTACTATCCCAAGATGAGAAGACTACAAGCATACCTCATGGAATAAGGCTATGGATCAATGCATCACTTCAAAGTTATTAAAGTGTTTTTCAAGAGTTATGAGATGAGAAGAGAAGAAGAACCAAAAGGATCTCAAAGGAAAAATTCTAAGGGGACTAAATAATCCTAAGTGTTAACATGCATGGATTTCCTAAGGGTTAGTGAGGTTTCTATCCTAATGAAGAAGGAAAGAAGAAGAAGAAGAAGATAGAAGAAGGGATGAGAAAGGCCTAAGCCCAGCAACAAAGGGTTAGTACAAAATAAACATGAGAGGAAGAGATGAGAATTGGAGATGTGGAACTCAATTCCCACATCTCACACTTACCATAGCCCCTGCAAGGTTAGTATGCACAAGTGAAACAAAATGAGCAAGATAACATGCTAACATCACACAATCAGAAGTGAAATGGTATGAACATATGCATAATGCAAATGCAACTCAAAGAAATGAGGAGAAGAAACTTTATGAGCAAAAGATGCAACATGCACACATATGAGAACAAATGCATACTTATGAGATATGCAAAGCAAAATGCACAAAATAAAAACCCAATGCTCACAACCAGAACTAAAACAAGGTGAATAATGGCTTAAGAAGCCAACAAGATGAAGAGAAAGGTCACACAAGACCAAACAATACCAAAATGGGAGTGAAAGAAACCATAAGATGAAGTGAAAGCACTTAAAGAAGCAAAAGACTTAAAGAAGAAGCAAACTCAAAAATTCAGAAGACACAAACCCTATACTAGGACCAGGAAGGTACCCACACCCTAAAGAAACCCCAAATGAGAAGAAAAAGAGGGTACAACTGCCTTTCTAGGCTTATGAGGGACTAAAAGGTTCAAAGGAAGCAAAATGGGACAAGGTTCAAGATAAAATCTACAATAAATCAACCAGCCATCTAAAAATTCCACAATTGAAACCAAATGATCCTCAAACATGTTATATCAACTAGCCAAAAGGATTTGAAAAGATTCAGAAGCAAACTAGTCTTAATGAAGGCAAGAACACAAGTTAGGGCAGAAAAATTACACCACAAGTTACAAGACCAAGACTCAAGAAATAAATTTCCAAACATCCATAGAAAAATCACATGTAAATAAAACTGAATTAGGAATCCAAAGCAAAAAGAATGGGATCCAAAATCAAAATATTGAAGTCTATGGAAAATGAACAAGGCAGACTGGTCAAGAAAGGAAATAAAAGAAGTTAGGTGAAATGGTGAATTAATTCTGACACGTGGATCAATAAAAAAAATAAAATAAAAATATGAAAAAATATTAGAGACACAAAAGAAGGTCCATGATATTTTTGGGAATTTTTAGGTGAATGGAACTATTTTATATGAATTAAAATGAAACTGACTATAAAAGAAATAAAATAGAAAAAAGAAATTAAAATGAATTGAGAGGTGGTGTATGAAGTAAGTGTGTTGTGTTGAAACTGAGTTGGGCTTAGAATGGTGAGGTGCGGATATTAATCACGTAGGCCCAGTATGCGTTGCTAGTGTATGCTGTTTGTGGTGGGATTAAACTGAATTAAATAAATAAAGTTGGGAAAAGAATGGGCCGCATGATGAATCAGATGGCTGGAATTGCCAACCTCATTAAATGAGGTGGCGCTGGGACGCATGATGATTGGAGGACGCACAATAAGTACCATGGGACGCAGCGCACGCTATATTAAAAATAGAAACAAAATTATAACATGAATGCTGAAGCATATGGGGACATGTGGCAGCGCGTAAGGCCTTGGATGAGGGATCCAACGGCTGAAACATTTTCTTCTTCATAGAAACCCTAGATTGAACACAAGACAAATTCCGGTGATCGGAGCTAGGGCTCCGGCACCGGAGACCAAACCAGAACCAAAAATTCACCAAAAAATGAAAATGAATAGTCCAGATCAACTAATTAAACATCAAGGAATCCAAATATGAACTCAAAACAAGCTAAAACTCAATGAATTGGCCGGATCGAGCAAAATAAAGTGTCACCATCAAACTTTAAATGCACATAACTTATGATATAATGCACCAAAATCAATTCTACAAAGTGCAGCATGATCAGTAAACATCAAGGAACACAAAGCAACAATTTAATTCCATTTCCAGAACATGAAGTTTCAAGTCATACATGAGATGGAGATCTTGAAATGTTGAGCTAGAATTCCAACCAATGCGTGCTAATCACTCCTCTTGCTCCTTAGATGCAAAATAAATGCATCTAAGGTCTTGAAATGGACTGGATCTGAGGTTTCAACACAAGTGGCTTTGAAATGGCAAGCTTCCAATTCTGTGCTTTAAGCTCAAATGAATGGATGATTCTTGATCTATATGATTCACTGATCAAGAATATGGAAGAAGTTTGTGGAGAATGTAAGAGAATCAAGAGATATGAAGCAAAATGCAAGTATGCAAGAAAGTTGAGAATGAGAGAATGAGAGAAAATTCAGATCTGATGCCACCCTAATTCTCTTTGTTGTGATGTAAAAAAGCAATGCTGAAAGTGTGAAAGAAAGTGCACGAAAATTGAATGAGAAAAGTGTGAATATGCATCATGTGCACTTGGTGGAATAAGAATTCCATGCTCATGCTCTCTTGGGCCTCTCAGCATGTGTGAGTTTCATTTCCCACCCTTGATCCAAACCCAATCATTCCTGGCCCTTAGATTCAAGTGTCACACTTGTTTCATGATTTTTGCAAAATTGCATGTTTTGGAGGGATTTTTTCAAAGTGCACGAAATTGGCCATTTCTTTGGAGAAAATTGGTCCTTATGCAATGTATTTTAAGTTTGAAACAAGTTTGGGCCTGTACCAATTCACAAAAATCAGATTTGAGCCTTCTTGCATTTGGTGCAATTTTGAAAAGTTGAAATTGGCCTAGGATACATGAAATTTTCGAAAGCCTTAGGGAATGATCTAGGAATCCAGTGAAAAATTACTTGTAATTTTTGATAATGGGAGCCCTTACTCTCCAACTTTCATGTTTGACTTTGGTCCATTTGAAGAATTTTTGATCATGTTAAGGCCACTTGAAAATTAGGGCAAAAGTTGCCAAATTTGGAAAACTTCAAAAACCAACTTTGTACCATTTTTGCAAAACCCTTCAAATCTCCATGATTATTGAACTTTAGGCATTCCAAACCTCTTATAACATTTTAAGGACCCCTCTTGGCCAAAATATTTGGGTTAGACCCCTTGAAATTGCACAATTGACTTTTTATGGGTTCTGTTGACTTTTTTCTTCATCTGCAAGCAACTGAGGCATTGACTGACTTCCACATGGAATTTTCTCATGAAATTTGACACATAGGATCCTATTAACATGTGGGAGACCTTTCCCAAAAGAAATGGCCAAAGTTGTGAGATTAAGGTACTTGAATCCCAAACCCTAATTTGGGTGCACTGCATAGGAGCTTTGCCTTGTCCTGAGATCTCTAATGATCATGCAATCTTCTGAGCTTTTGCCAATGGACTTGATATTGTAAATGGAGTGTGTAAACACCCAAAATTTTCCCTCACCCATTCACACCATGGCTTGTGATCATTTCATATGCATAAACTCAATCATAACATCTCATGTCACATTTTTGATTCACTGCATAGATTCAAAGTCCTCTGCATCTAGGGTTTGTGATCTGAGCAATCTAAGAGCTTCTTGAGCAACTCCAAAGGTCAACAATAACTTCAAAGGGGTACATGTGTGTTCAAGCATCATATTACATCCTCTAAAAGTCAAGAATGCCAAAGAATCACAAGAACTGGGATTGGTATGGAGGCAGAGCCAGGCTTGACTGCACAGTTGACCTAAAATTAGGGTTTTGGTTTCAGAGGCCATAACTCCAATTTTTTTGGTCATTCTTGTTTCTATTGGTCTCTATATGGTATAGGGATTATGCATATCAATTTTCATGAAGAAATTCCATGGGGAAGTCATCTGATCAAGAGTTGACTTTTCAAGCAAGTCAGTGCAAAATCAGGGCATCTGAGGCCCCCAATGACCCAACCAAGGGGTGATCTTCATCATTTTAAGTATATTTGATCTTTATTTGATCATGGAAGAAGGTTGAAGTTCACAAAATTCAAGAATTACAAGTTTTTGCAAAGTTGACTTTTTAGGGCATGGTTGACTTTTAATGAAATGTCATTTTATGCAACTTTTTCAACCCTTACTTTTTGATCCAAAAATGCTTCAAATGGAAAAACTTTGGTCATGAAAGTTGTAGATTAGATCTTTCCCTTTTCAAAAAGTACAAGAACATGACCTAATTCATTTTGGATCAAAAGTTATGGTGTGTCAAAGTTGGCAAAAATCACTAATTTTCAAGACATGCACCAAATGAGAAACTTGCAAAAACTTTGTACCAAGGCATTTGTAACTTCTAATTCATGTCTAACCATCACACAAACATCACATGTACCCTAAAGTTCAGAATGGACTAAGAACTTCTCATGTTTCATGGCCTTGGGAGCAAGAAAGTTTCATGTGAACTAAAAGTAAACAAGTTGCAAAATCATCATAGCACTTCCATCCACTTGCTGCCTTGGATGCTGAACCAGCCATAGCCTTTCCCCTCACCATGCTGCGCCAGCCCACACCCTTGTACTAGCCTAGAACACAACCCATGCTTCTCTTACACAAGAGTGGACTTTTTGCAAAAGCTAGCTCACCTATCACAGCAGGCCAAGTCACATCACCTGACCAATAGGACTTGTTTATGTGGATCAAAGGCCAGCCATTTCATACAACAAGCCAGCCTGAAAACTCACCACAACACACATTCACAAACTCTCTCCAACTTGCATTTTCTTTCGAATCTGATTCCACAAGCCATAAACACTCAAACAAACTCCACTAATCATCTCACCATGCTTCATTGATCCCAAACTAACAAGACATAAGCCTGAAACCAGCAAGAACTCAGCTTCCCCATTTTTCACTCTCAAAGCCAAAGCCTTCGAAACTCCTTACACAGGCCACAAACACAGAAACAAACTTCACAAACCTTCTCCACTCATCATTCTGATCACAAAGAACCCTTCACCTTTGCCAAAAACTGCCTGAATCACAAACACCATTCTGACCTGAGCTTGAGCAGAAGCTGTTCAAACTCTCAAACCAACCATCACAAACTCTTTCCAAGCATTGAAAGCTTCTCAGGAGATCAAAGGGAGTGGTTTGCATCAAAGGGAGAGGGCAGAAAGTTGCAAGATTGAAAGCTTCGAAACTCAGGTAGCTCAAGAACATTTTTTCCAGAAATCCCTTTTTAAGTTCTAAATAGATTCTATATGTTCTCCTGATCATCCTGATGTCATTAGTTTTGAAAATGGTGGAAAAATGAGGATGTAATCGTGTTCTGAAAGTCTTGCCCTAAAATTTTGTTTGTTTCGATTCATGAGTTTGATGAAATATAAATGAGTTTTGGCTTGGGGTTTTGATTCAGTGAAGTGTGGGAATCATTTCTGTGTTTTTAGATTTCATTTTAGTTGTGTTTTGAGGATTTTAGGGATTTTCAGGTGGGGTTCCCACCGGAGAAGACGACCGGAGGTCTTCTCCGGCCACCTGAAAATCATTAGGGTTTTAATCAGGTCATTAATGGGCATTTGAATTTCGTACGTTGGATTGGCTGACTTGTTTGACTTCGCGCGTGCACGTGTGGCTCAGATGCGTCCATTAAACCCTAACCATAATTAATTAATTCATAATCCTGTTTAAGTCAAGTTTGAATGTGGGCCTTTGATCTGCGCGCGCAGTCAACCCTTTCCTGGCCAGACTCAATCCCAGCCATCCATCCAGCATACTTCCATTTATTTTGATTTTAATTTCATTTTTTCTCATTTAATTTGTACAATTTATTTAAAATGGCAAAAATGTTTTAAAAATTATGAAATTTTTTGTCAAGAGTTTCATTAATTTTTAATACCCAAAAATATTTTTATTTTCTTTTTTTAGCATTAAAAAAGTATTTTTAAATATTTAAAAGTTTATTTTTAATTGATTAATGAAAATTAATTTATTAAAAATACTTTTAGGTATTTAAAAATCACCAAAAAATTCATGAAATGTTTTAAGACATTTAGAAACATTGTCCAACCTTCAAACCAAATTTATTTTTTGATCTTGATGCATTTTGAGAATTTTTCATTGAATTAAAATCATTTTTATGCATTATTTTGATCCAAACTTCCAAAAATCATTTCTGCCTAACCCTAAAGAGTTGGACATTGATTCTTCTTGCATTGCATTTTGTTTAGCATGTAGTTTGTGAGATTAAATGGCCATGATTTGATCTTTCATTTTCAATTTGTTTGATAATTTTCTTGTTAAGGAACCCTAAAACCCTAGAAAACTTAGAAAAACCATAACTTGAATTTGGTTAGGAGTTGAGACCTCTCCTTTGGGCAGTGGGTTAGTATAGGATTAGGGGTCCTTTGAGTGTATTTTCAATTTTTTATAATGTTTTTTGCTTCTGGTTTTGGTTTTTGTTTGTTGCATTGATCATAAACCTTAATTTGGGCTTCCATATGCATCCATCTTGCATTTTCTTGCATGACATGACTTGCCATGACACTCCATGCCTCCATTTGATTCATTTAGCATCATAAGACATATTGAAAGCATGTTTGATCATTTCACCTTGCATTTTTCATGTTGTATGCCATATGCATCTCATAACTTTTCATGTATGTTCATGTGTCTTAACATGTTTCATTTGCATTCATAAGCTTGCATGATCATCCCCATTTGTTGTCTCATGTTTGTATCACTTCATAGCATCATTAACATCATAAATATGCTTCTGGTTTTGGTTTGCATCATGTCATCCCATCCCATTTTGCATTGCATTGCATTTCTTTTCTAACATTTCAGGTGGTAAGTGATTTTGAGAAGTGGATTTGCCTTCACTTCTCATAACTTTTCTTTTCATCTCTCTTGCATCCATGCTGCATTTTATCTTGTGTTTGAGATTGAGCTTGCTCATTCTTCTTCTTCCCACTTTCTTTCTTCAAGTGACTTGACTTCTTGAATGAAGCAAGTTGCTTTCCTTCTCTTGATCCTTTCATCTGCTTCCTGGTGGTTCCATTGAAGACTTCTCTTGAAAACCTCACAAACCTTAGGAACAACCAAGCATGACAATGATTAGGGTTTTGATTAGTCTCCCCTCTTAGTTTTACCTTTGTGTCTCTTTGTGTCTTCTCTTCTCATCTCATAATCAGGGACTAAACCCTAAAGGCTTTAAGGCTTTGTGATTAAGCTTATGCCTGCATCCTTATCTTAGGATGGAGTGTATAACTTTAATCCTAAGTGTTAAACCCTTAATGTGTTTAACTCCTTTAATCAATTCACCTAATAATCATCAAGACATCACACTTGTAACTTGGGCCTTGCATTAGGGTTCTAATTCTTCCTTAATTGGTTAAGAAGGACTAATCCTAGTGTTAATGGACAAGTCCCCCTCAAGTTGTCTTACAAACCCTAAAAATCACTTCATCATCATATCATTAAATAAAATCCACTTAATCAAAGGCTTGTTTTTCCATGAGTTTAATCCCTAATCATGGATTAAGTTGAGGAGCTTTCCTCAGCTTGGACATTCTCATCTATTATCCTTCTATTAGGATGGTGTAATGAGTCTGTTAAATCCCTGATTATGGCTTAATCTCATTACTTAACACTGAACAAAAACAACAAAAACATCTAATTAATCACAAGTAGGTTAATGATCTTAATCCTATACCAAAGGTGATTAAGTGTGAGAATCTGACTTCATACTTAAGGTATTCTCATTACCCCTAATCAGAGGGAAGATGTGATGAGTTTACTAAATCCATTGGTTTAGACTTAAGCTCATTAACTTATGACAAATCCAAAAGCAATAAAAGACTGAAAATACAAAAACAAACAATAATCGTCTCCTTCGGGATTCTTTTCTCATCTCACTCACTCACAAACGAGAACTTGCTCCTTCCGTCTAATGCAAGACAGTTTGCATCTGTGACAGACAGATCATACACTTGAGCATAGGCAAGTAAGCAGTTCACAAGTCAATTCATCTTTCAGTCTCTTTGGGTCGAACTACGGTGTTCTGACTTCCTCATTGCACGAGAGGATACGTAGGCATAACTTAACAGTTATCGAACAAAAGTCTCTGTATATTCCCCCTCCTTTCAGCTCCATTCTTTAGCCTCATGATCTTGAGCATTTCACTCCTGTTCGTACACTGACACTGTATATATCACATTTCACACTTCTTACACTGACACCTGTACATCCTTTTCCAGCTCTTTTATACACAAATTGCACTGACACTACCCCTTTAAGACACAAATCTTTTAAGCGTGGATCCCGTCGAGTACGGCGGACAATCTGGGTGCTAATACCTTCCCAGGTTGTAACCAACCCGCTTTCTCAGTCTCTCTGGTTCGCAACCGTCTTATCCATCTTTTTCTAGGCCTATGCAGCATTGCCTTTCCTCCGGGATAAAAATGCCTAGCTGGCGACTCTATTCATCTCCAGTGAGTTCACGGCTGTGTGTTCTCATTGTCCCTCTCGCCGACCGTTCGCGTCTGTACCTTTATCTGGGCCTGGTCCCACTTATCGGGAGCGACAGAGTGTAGACTCACCATAGAACTTGTACAAACTCATTGGGACCCTTGTCATGGCTTGAAAGGCTTCTGGGAACTCCACAGATGACCATATGCTTGATGCTAGGACATGAGGGATGGCATGCTTCATCTTTCCATGATATGATGCTGAGGAAATGATATGAATATGATGCATATGATGTGATATGATGCTTAAAAGGAAGAGGGCAAATTTGGGGTGTTACAGCTGCCCCTATTCAATCATCAGTTAATCTGAAAAGGACGATAGTACGGGCTATCGACCATTCAAGATAAACTGTGGTTGAATACCAAGAAGACTAGAAATTTGCACTCTGAAAAAGAATGCAACACCGGGAAATAAACCCAACCAGATGACGCTCTGGGGATATGGAGGAGAAAAAGCAGACAAGCTTCTTCCAAGTTGAAACTGATATCTGGAAATAAGAACAAGTTGACAGACGAGTCTTCAAACAATCCTGTGACGCCAGGAGCTGGACATACAAGTCTTCAAACACTGCAAGAACATAATCTGAGACAAACGAGTCTTCAAATAATCCTGTGACGCCAGTAGCTGGACATACGAGTCCTCAACACTACACATAACATGAGACAAACGAGTCTCCTTCGAATTTACCTGTTACGCCAGGACCGGCAATGCACTTAAGTCTGTGGGATAAACATGCAATCAAGGTAGACGAACCTTCTTCATATATTATCCGCGGATATAGGGTATAAGACAGACGAGTCTTCTTTGGGCAAACCTGTGACGCCAGGTGCAACAACAATAATTGGTGCCTGAGACAGACGAGCCTCCTTCAGATTTACCTGTTACGCCAGGACCGGTAACCATTTTGACATTAATTCCCACTGTCAAGATTTGAAACCTCTTCAATACAGACGAGTATTGTATGATCATCATGATAACACAGACGAGTGCCAAGGTCAATGATACAGACGAGTATCAGACGATGATCTGAGAAACACAGACGAGCGCTTCAGGCAATGATACAGACGAGTATCAGCAACTGGTATAGACGAATACCAGAAATTCAAACACAGACGAGCATTTGAAGTAGCAATAGAAGGATCAGGATAAACAGTAGATCCTCACATACAGATGTAAGGCATAACACAAACGAGTGCTGGAGGTGATACAGACGAGTATCCAAGCAAAGCCGACGAGCTTCAACAGGTAAACAACACAAACGAGTGTTGAGGATGATACAGACGATTATCCACAAATATCAGGCATACCAAACACAGACGAGTGCTGGAAATGATACAGACGAGTATCCACAAATATCAGGCATACCAAACACAGACGAGTGTTGGGAGTGACAGACGAACAACAACATATGAGATATCACAACACAGACGAGTGTTGAGAAGTTGCAAACGAGCAACATCAAAGATAACCACCACACAGACGAGTGTTGAGAATTGCAGACGAGCAACGACAAAGATATTACATCTCAAAGCACAGACGAGTGCTGGAAATTGCAGACGAGCAAACATCAACTGATATAACCAAACACAGACGAGTGTTTGAAATTGCAGACGATCAAAATCACGGTAATCACAAACCACTGTTGGGGAAGACAAACGAGCAATACCATGGGGCCAACACAGACGAGTGTTGAAAGATGCGGACGAGCAGCAATAAAGCAGTAATATCAATGCTGGGGAAAACTTTGCTTAGGGATAACACAGACGAGTGTTGAGGAGTTGTAGACGAGCAACAAACGAATGCCTGATTGGCCACAAGAGTTACAACTCTGCAGGGGAAGACAAGTCAAGAGGTCTTGATACCCAACTATGACTGAGGTGACGAATACCTGACTGTATCATCAAAATACCCAAAAGTATGGCAACTTCACTGGGGAATATTTCACTGACGGAGGTGAAAATCCAATATGAACTCTGTGGGGACAGGATCATCTTTAGGCTCAGCCGGGGAAGCTGCTTGAACAATACTCTGGCTGGGGAGAGCATCTGCTGATTCAAGACTCTGAGGGGATATCAGGCTTTCAGTCCCACCTGCTGGGAAGGACTCTTGCTGAGGATAGAATTCTGATAATTCCAATCTGATGACGTCAGGCTTTCAGATACCTGCTAGGTATACTCCAATGGGGAAGAAAAGACTGCTACCTCACTGGGGAAGAAGAAACTGCTTGGGCTGCTGCCAAGGCTTAGCTGGAGAAAATCTCTGCTAGAGATACCAGGCTTTCAGATACCTGCTGGAGGAAGAAATCTCTGCTTGGGGAGATACTCTATTGGGGGAAGAGTAAATTTCTCGGGAGAATGTGACGCCATCCTGCGACCTGCAACAACAGAAAACACAAGTGTGCCCCGGGGATTTGCATGACATGATCTGTTCATCCATTGTCACCCGACACTCAAAGAGGGTTACAGTTTCCCTGCATGTTAGTTTTCTTTTCAAAATTATCACCATGTTTAGATGCAATGCTATTTTTGCTGAAAATTCAGGACATTTTGCAAACAAAAATAAACACACACAAATTTTTGACTGAATATTCTTTTTTATTAAATGGCCTCTGAATAGGCAAAGATTTTACATCAGGAAGCAACCACCTGGAAATAGGTAGCCACTATAAAATTGAGAAAAGGAAACTATCCTAATGGCAATGTACACGACATTCCACGGAGTTCCATTTCTGCTATGACCTGCATGTCTTCGAGACTCTCCATTCTGCTATGGCTTTCTAAGAGGATGAGGGGATTGTTTCCTACCCTTATGATATTGTCAAGTTGTACGAAATGATGATGTGGTTCAGATAACTCGGATCGCAGTTGTTCGCTTATTCCCTTGTTTTGCGTGGATCGCCCTTTCGGGTTTTCAATCCACCTGGATACCTTTTTTTGCCTGAGCTGTCCAATGTGGCTTTTCAACTCAGCGGGTGTACATTTTTTTATTTATTTCCCTAACTTTTTCCCGAGCTTTTTATTCTGTTTTTAGCTCGCCGGGATGCCCTTTTTTTGCCTGGACTATAATTCTGTTTTTGTGTCCAGCGGGTCTCTTTATGCGAATATTTTTTAACTGCGTCCGAGTTAATAGGGGACTGGAAGTCATCTCCATCCATAGTGGTGAGCATCAGTGCTCCTCCTGAGAAGACTTTCTTCACTATGAATGGTCCTTCATAGTTCGGGGTCCACTTGCCCCTGTGATCTGAACTTGGAGGAACGAACCTCTTCAACATAAGTTCTCCCACTTGATACCCTCGAGTACGTACTCGTTGGTTGAATGCACGCTTCATTCTCCTCTGATAAAGCTGACCATGACAGATAGCCGCTAATCTCTTTTACTCAATTAGACATAGCTGATTGTAACGAGCACGCACCCATTCAGCCTCATCCAGCTTGACGTCCATCATCACACGCAGTGAAGGAATCTCTACTTCAACAGGCAGGACTGCTTCTATGCCATACACCAGAGAGAAGGGAGTTGCCCCTGTCGACGTCCTGACTGATGTTCAGTACCCATGCAAAGCAAACGGTAACATCTCATGCCAATCTTTGTAGGTGACAACCATTTTCTGCACAATCTTCTTGATATTCTTGTTAGCTGCCTCTACTGCACCGTTCATCTTTGGTCGGTAAGGAGAAGAATTGTGATGCTGTATCTTGAAGTCCCGACACAAGTCTGCCATCATCTTGTTGTTGAGATTAGAACCATTGTCAGTAATGATCCTTTCGGGTACTCCGTATCTGCATATGATATCTATTTTCAGGAATCTTGCCACCACTTGACGAGTGACGTTGGCATAAGATACTGCTTCCACCCATTTGGTAAAGTAATCAATCGCGACCAAGATGAAGCGATGACCATTTGAAGCAGTTGGCTCGATCTTCCCGATCATGTCAATGCCCCACATAGAAAAGGGCCAAGGAGATGACATGACATTGAGCGGGCTAGGAGGAACATGCACTTTGTCTGCATATATTTGGCACTTGTGGCACTTACGAGCGAATGAACAACAATCTGCATCCATTGTTATCCAATAATACCCTGATCTCAGTAATTTCTTCTCCATAGCATGCCCTCCTGCATGGGTACCGAAAGATCCCTCGTGGACTTCCTGCATCAACAGGCTTGCTTCGTGTCTATCCACGCATCTGAGCAAGACCATGTCGAAGTTTCTCTTGTATAAAACGCCGTCCGTATTCAGGAAGAAGCTAGCAGCAAGTCGCCTCAAGGTCTTCTTGTCATTGGAAGATGCCCCAGTTGGGTATTCTTGCTTTTCCAGGAATAACTTGATATCAAAATACCAAGGTTTCTCGTCAGACACGGCGTCTACAGAGAAGGCATGAGCTGGAGCGTCAAGCCTGGGTATGTCAATTCTAGGCACATAATTCCAACACAAGACTTTGATTGACGAAGAGAGAGAGTGGCCAATGCGTCGGCAAACTGATTTTCATCACGTGGCATGTATTGAAGTTTAACTGTCGTGAAGAATGTCAACAGTTTTCTAGCATAATCCCTGTATGGAATTAGATGCTCTTGATGCGTATACCACTTGCCGGTAACTTGGTTAATGACGAGGGCTGAATCTCCGAATATATCGAGGTTCTTAATCCGAAGATTAATTGCCTCCTCTATTCCCATTATACATGTCTCGTATTCCGCTTCATTGTTGGTGCAACCAAAAGTAATTCTGGCAGCGAAGGGTAAGTGAACACCTTCAGGAGTAATAAGTACGGCACCAACTCCACGACCATTGATATTGACGGCTCCATTAAACATCAACTTCCATTTGGATTCAGGGTCAGGCCCCTCCTCCGGAAGTGGTTCCTCATAATTGTTTGCTTTGAGGTACATGATGTCCTCATCAGGGAACTCAAACTTCATTGGCTGATAATCATCCTCAAGAGGTTGCTGTGCAAGGTAATCCAACAATACACTTCCCTTGATGGCTTTCTGAGAAGTATACTGGATGTCGTATTCTGTTAAAATCATCTGCCACCTAGCAACCCTTCCGGTCAATGCTGGTTTCTCAAAGATGTACTTGACATTATCCATTTTGGAAATGAGCAGTGTGGTATGAGTCAACATATACTGCCTCAGTCGGCGAGCAGCCCATACCAAAGCGCAACAAGTTTTCTCGAGCAGTGAATATCGGGATTCACAGTCAGTAAACTTATTTCTAAGGTAATAAATGGCATACTCTTTTCGACCAGACTCGTCATGTTGGCCTAGCACACACCCCATTGACCCTTCTAGCACGGTCAAGTACATGATTAAAGGTCTTCCCTCTACTGGAGGCATTAGAATTGGAGGCTCCTGCAAATATTCTTTTATTTTGTCGAAAGCTCTTTGGCAGTCATCGTTCCACCTGACCGTTTGCTCTTTTCTTAGCAGTTTGAATATTAGTTCGCACGTGGCGGTTAGATGAGATATGAACCGAGAAATGTAGTTCAACCTCCATAAGAACCCGCGCACCTCTTTTTCCGTCTTCGGTGCAGGCATATCTTGAATAGCTTTTACTTTAGCGGGATCTACCTCAATTCCTCTTTGACTAACAATGAATCCCAGCAGTTTCCTGGAACGCACTCCGAAAGTGCACTTGTTCGGATTCAACCTCAGCTTGTACTTGATCAGTCTACCAAACAACTTCTTCAGGTTGACCAGATGCTCTTCTTCGTCTCGGGACTTAGCACTCATATCTTCCACATAGCATTCAATCTCCTAGTGGATCATGTCATGGAACAATGTGACCATCGCCCATTGATAAGTTGCCCCAACGTTCTTCAAACCAAAGGGCGTGACCTTATAGCAGAATGTACCCCATGGGGTAATGAGCGTTGTCTTCTCCATGTCTTCTGGCACCATCTTTATCTGATTATATCCGGAGAAGCCATCCATGAAAGAGAACACCGAGAATTGAGCAGTATTGTCTACCAACTTGTCAATGTGTGGCAACGGAAAATCATCTTTTGGGCTTGCTTTGTTCAAATCACGGTAGTCAACGCACATCCGGACCTAACCGTCCTTCTTTGGTACAGGTACAATGTTAGCTACCCAAGGTGGGTAAGTCACAGCAAGGAAACCGACATCCCATTGCTTCTGAACCTCCTCTTTGATCTTCATCGCACTACAACAAACAAGACCTTAGACAACGCTTTTTTTAGCCTTAGACAGCGCTTTAAAGCGCTGTCTAAACCTCCGCTGCTAAAGGTTTAGACAGCGCTTTTTTAAATCTTAAAAGCGCTGTCTAAGCCCCCCCCTTAGACAGCGCTTTGGCCAAAAGCGCTTTATAAGACCCTCTTATTTTAATTTTTTTAGGTATACCTTAGACAGCGCTTTTGAAAAGCGCTGTCTAAGACCCCCCCCCCCTTAGACAGCGCTTTGGCCAAAAGCGCTTTCTAAGCCCCTCCTATTTTAATTTTTTTAGGTATACCTTAGACAGCGCTTTTCAAAAAGCGCTGTCTAAGCCCCCCCTTAGACAGCGCTTTTGCCTAAAGCGCTTTCTAATCCCCCCCTTAGACAGCGCTCTTTACAAAAGCGTTGTCTAAGGTATACGAAATTTTTTGAAGGTTTTGTTTGAAACCACATTTTTTCCAGGTTTATAAACCAGAATTTCTACCTGTTTTCAACCAGATTTTGGCAGACAATTAATACATTTTATATATGCCATTTTGGCCTTTTTTCTACCAATTTTTGGCTAACAATTATATATATATACCAATTGAAACCAATTTTGCATTAAATGTATCAAAATATATACAAATTTATGTACACATTTACAAGTCATTACATATACTACAAATACTACAAATGTACACATTAATTACACAAATTTATGAACAAACTTTGAGCTCTATCATGAATTGACACCACTCCTCTTTGATTTCGTCCACTTGATCCTTTGTATAAGATGCACACTTGAATTCATCAAAGTACTACATAATAATATAACATATTTTGAATTAATTCCAACTATTTAATTATATGAGATATGTGTAAATATAAAAATAACTCATAAGTTAGAAATACATACATCGGTGGGAATCTCTAATCGGCCCAAAACAAGAGTATCTCGCATAAACCTCAACATGAAATACCCGCAATCTATTTGATTACGTTGACGAGGACACTAAATATGAAAAAAAAAATATGGATTATAAATCATAAGTTTTATCAAGTGTCATCACTAATATAATAAAAAACGTGGTAATTAAAAATATACCGCCACTTTAATCCATGTAATGGAGTTGGCGCCCCTCCTGGAGGTTTGGATAACTCGTTGGGCCCGAAAAGCTTGTAGGACGCTAATAAAATAAAAATGAAGCAATTAGAACAATTCACATAAACTAAGAAAATTTTTGAACATTCTCACTTACGTGTCAATTAGGACCTTCATATCCGGGTATGTTGTCCAATCATTTCCTAACGAGTCAAGATAATACACAATTTCTCGGATAGGATTGATTGCGAGCAACAACCAATGTCCACTGTAATGATTAGGCAAATGTTAGATGGTAACTTGAAAAATAATTATAATAGATGAATTTAGAATGAAATGCTAACCCGGTATTAAACGGTATAAAAAACAACTTCTCCGCATCTTTATTGTCCATGAGGATCCGAAGAACGTACTCCGTCACGGTATCCGGTCTACTTAAGATTAAACCTAAGTTGACGGTCGCGGGTGCTAAGAATCCGAATGACACGTCCAAACCATTGGGGCGCATCAATTTGTCATACAAATACCTAATATAAAAACATCATTAACATAAAGTAAACATCATTAACATAAAGTAAACATCATTAACATAAGTTGTTTAATTAATAAAACAAAGTAGTCCGGATTTACCTAACATATGTATTGACAACGGTGACGCCGATTTCTTCACGACCAAAAACTTGCATGAAGTCCTCATTACCAATCATTTGGTCGTGATCAAAGCCGAAAATCCCTACCTCCATATGTACAGTCCGAACACCTCCGGTCGGTATATCGGTCATCTCTAGAAATGTCCTGAGGCACGACCTATACTTGGTGGTAGGTTTTTTCCTAGCTACGGTCTTCTTAGCACCAGAACTTTTTACCCGTGCGGAGGCGTTGCTAACCTCCTTTTTTTGTTGTGCGGAGGCATTGCTAACCTCATTTTCTTGAAGCTACATGTCATATAAATAGTTAGATCAAATTAAGAATGTAACAACTTCCATGAATATATGTCATATAATTGTATATTCCGTCTAATGCATGACTCATTCTCAACATCAATATCACATTGATCGACACCGCTATCATCAGTCACTTTGTTAGAGAAAAGCACTATAGACCATTTTGTACTCTTCGGGTCATTCACATAGAACACTTGTTTAGCTTGAGATGCTAGAATAAAAGGTTCATCTTTGTACCCCACCCTAGTAAGATCAACTTGCAAAAATCCAGACTTATCCATTCGTATGCCACTACTATTCACCCACTTGCAACCAAAGATGGGAATCTGAAACTTCTCGTAATCAAACACCCAAATGTGCTCAATAACTCCAAAATATGACAAATTTGCATATTTGGGGTTTAAGTCCTTCATACTTGATATATGCATTGCTTCATCTAGCACGGTGACACCACTATTTTGCATAGTACTCTTATCATCTTGTTCTTTGGTATAAAATGTGTATCCATTAATTGAATATGCGCTATAAGAAAACACATGCAAACTTGGACCATATGCCAAACATCTCAACCTTTCTGTTACCGAAGAAGGATCTGAAGAGCGCTTCAAATAAATATGATCCTTCAACCATTGTATGAAACTTTGATTGTGCTCTATAACTATCCAATTTTCATTTCTGTTCGGATTTAACCTTCGGAGTACATCCTTGTGCATTTCAACATATGGCTCAACCTCATTATTATTGTGTAGAACATACAAATGAACTTGATCCTGTTCATCCCTTGATATTGTCACAATTTTATTCCCAATTAATTTTTTACCTTCCATTTTGTCAAAAATCTGAGCTCTGGGGAGTCCAATCGATTGAACGTTAGACAAATATTCAGTACAAAACTCAACAGCTTCTTCAACAATGTATCGTTCAACAATACAACCCTCTGGTCGACTTCGGGATTTCACGTACCCTTTTAATATTTTCATATACCGTTCAGCAGGGTACATCCATCTCATATAAGCTGGTCCAACCAACTGTGTCTCTTTCACAAGATGAACAACTAAATGAACCATTATGTCAAAAAAAGACAGAGGAAAATACATTTCAAGCTCACACAAGGTAATTACAATCTCTTTTTGTAGTGTGGGTAAGATCTCGGGATCGATCACCTTACTACAAATTGACCTAAAGAAAAAACACAATTTAGTTATGGAACTTCTTACTTTTTCTGGCAAAATAGAACGTATACCGATCGGTAGAAAATGTTCCATTATAACATGACAATCATGTGTCTTCAAATTCTTCAACTTGAGGTCTTTCATAGAAACAAGTCTTCTGATATCAGATGAGTATCCTTCTGGAACCTTAACTTCACTCAGAGACTTACACAAATTTTTTTTCTCCTTTCTAGATAAAGTAAAAGCAGCAGGTGGTAGATATGTTCGTCTTCCTTTCTTCACGGGTGCTAATTCAGTTCTCATTCCCATTTTTAACATGTCCTCCCTTGCTTTAAGGCCATCCTTAGACTTGCCTTTTATATTGAGTAATGTACCGATAACACTTTCAAATACGTTTTTTTCAATATGCATAACATCGAGAAAATGTCTCACGTACAAAGACTTCCAATATGGCAATTCAAAAAATATCGACCTTTTCTTCCACCCACCTTTCACAATCTTATGTGCAAAAGGCTTGCCAAACTCAGTACGCACATCTTTCACCTTTTCAAAAACTTGTTCACCTGACAATGCGGGTGGAGCTCTACGATGTTCGGTGTCTCCATTGAATGCTTTTCTCCACCCACGGTAGTGATGTTTAGAATGTAAGAATCTACGATGACCGAGAAACACATTCTTCTGGCAAAGTTCCAATCGAATCGTATCGGTTCCGTCTTCACAAATAGGACACGCACGTTGACCTTTAATGCTATACCCAGATAGATTCCCGTATGCTGGAAAATCATTAATTGTGCCAAACAACATCGCCCTCAAATTGAAACTTTCTTTCCTATATCCATCATAAACCTCCACACCGTTCTCCCACAAAATCTTTAAATCTTCGATCAGAGGTGTCAAGTATACGTCTATGTCATTACCTGGTTGTTTAGGCCCAGAGATTAACATAGATAACATCATGTACTTACGCTTCATACATAGCCACGGAGGTAGGTTATAAATCATAAGAATCACAGGCCATGTGGTATGTGAAATACTTTGAAGACCATGTGGGTTCATTCCATCAGTAGATAATGCCAATCAAAGGTTTCTTGCTTCTGATCCAAACTCAGGATAATCATTATCAATCTTCGACCACTGTGGTGAATCAGCCGGATGCCGATACTTTCCATCAATAATTCTTTCATCTGCATCCCAAGTAAGATGTCTTGCATCAGTTTCACTACGAAACATGCGCCTAAATCTCGGAATTATCGGAAAATACCATAAGACTTTTGCGGGAGATAATCTTTTCTTATATCGAGACAAACCGCATTTAGGGCACTCAGTTAACGTTGCATATTCGTTACGAAACAAAATGCAATCGTTAGGATAAGCATGTATCTTATCATAGCTCATGCCAATAGAGCACAACATTTTTTTTGCCTCATAGGTTCGATTAGGAAGAACATTATCATCCGGTAGCATTTCTCTCATAAGGGCCAACAACTTTGTGAAACTTTTATCCGACCATCCATTGCCCTCCTTTAAGTTGTACAACTTTAATACCGCAGAAAGTCTTGAGAATTTAGTGCAACCTTTGTACAACGGTTTCTCTACATCGCTTACCATCCTCTCAAACATTTCAAGATAATCATGAAGATCTTCTTCCAGTGCTTCTACAATCTCTTCAACTCGATCACAATCATATGTTTCCGTGTCTTTGTCGTATGAAGCATAGGTCGTATTACTTTTTCCACTCGATTCAACATTCCCGTTAATTTTCTCACCATGAAATATCCAACACTGATAACTTTGATCAATTCCATGCCTCAGCAAATGCGATTTCAATCCATGTGCGTCAACCTTACCAATATAACAACAATGCAAGCAAGGACAATGCATTCGTCTGGGGTTTTCAGCGTGTTGAACAACATACTTAACGAATTCCGCAACCCCACTCTCGTACTCTTTGGTCATTCGATCGGCACAGATCCATGTTTTATCCATGGTTTTCCTACTTATTAAAGTAAACAATCAATCCAGACGAAAATACATAACTAAGGTAGTATCATTTTCATAACTAAAGTAAACAATAGAATATCACTATTTTCCATCTCATATTATCTCACTCGAATCTTTTCATCAATTCAAAGAAAAACTAAATTAATGAAGTCTTTCCACCATCCATGAGGAACTACTTTAATATATATATATATATATATATATATATATATATATCATCCATAATTTCAGTATGAAACTTATCATCCTAAGTGAAACAAAAAACAAAGTCTTATGATTTGCACTCTTCTTGATAAACTAATTAGAATCATCCTAAGTGAAACAAAAAACAAAGTCTTATGATTTTTTGTGTTGGTTAATGATTGACAGGGGTGTTTACGACTGAGATAGATGCAGAACAGGGGAAGGTGACGGTTTCCGGGAATGTGGACCCAAACATTCTCATCAAGAAGCTTGCTAAATCAGGGAAACACGCAGAGTTATGGAATGTACCCAAACCAAACAACAACAACCAGAACAATCTTGTTATATGTAAACCAAAAACATAGCATGAAAAATACTGATTTTTCCCTAAAAACATCAAAACTGATATTTCCCTAAAAAAATCAAAACTGAAACACATACCGTAATGAGATTCTTCAAACACTTTCAGAAATGAACGATTCAACTCTTGCAATGCCTGAAACCGAAGAACTGAAGAAATGACGAAATGAAACCGCAGTGAATGAATGAAGAAGAACTGAAACCGAATGAATGAAAAAGTGAAGAAATGAAGAACATACCACAATCAAGAAGGAACGATTCAAACACTTTCAATGACTGAAACAATGTATGCGATTTCGCTTTCGCTGTTAGGGTTCGCTTTCGCTGTTAGGAGGGAAAACAGAAAGAACAGAGAACGAAAATAGAAGTCTGAATTTTAATTTTAATAAGACCTTAGACAGCGCTTTTGGGAAAAGCGCTTTCTAAGGTATGCCTTAGACAGTGCTTTCCAAAAGCGCTTTCTAAACCCCCCCTTAGACAGCGCTTATGGTTTTATTTATTTTTTAAATTTAAAAACTTTAAACAGCGCTTTATCAAAAGCGCTGACTAAGGTGAATATTTAAAAGCGCTTTCTATAAGCGCTGTCTAAGGGGGGTCTTAGACAATGCTTTTAAAAAGCGATGTCTAAGACCCCCCCTTAGACAGCGCTTTCATTATTTTTTTGGAACATTTTCCGTGTTTTATTTTAATTTTAACCTTATACAGCGCTTTCTCTTAAAAGCGCTGTCTAAAATGCGCTGTTTAAAAACATTTTTGGCGTAGTGTCGCCATGTCAGGAAGAGTTCTTCTCAATTTCTGCTTTACAGGAGGACAATCCTCTCTCAGAGGTAGCTTATGCATCACGATGTCGGTATCTAATCCTGGCATATCTTGATATGACCAATACAATGGATCCAAGCATCTTGGGCAGAATGCTGGATTTGACAATGCAGTATGCTAATAAAAGGAAACAAAATAATTACTCTGAGAGCCAGGTGACTTGAACAATGTCTTCAGCAGACCATTTTGCTAGCTCCTCGCCGGGCGCACACGGATGGATCCAGTTGTCCCAGTCACCGTCACTATCCCCATCTTGGCTTGCTATACAGATCTGGTTGCGGTCGAGCAACCCAGAACTTGTAAACGAGATGGCCTTACCACTTGGAGTAGATCCACCAAATTTGCCCTCACCCATTCACACCATGGCTTGTGATCATTCTCATATGCATAAACACAATCATATCACCTCATGTTTCATTTTTGATTCACTGCATAGTTTCTAAGACATTTGCACCTAGGGTTTGTGATCTGAGCAATCCAAGAGCTTCTTGAGCCACTCCAAAGGCCACCAATCACTTCAAAGGGATCCATAAGTGTTCATCTATCATATTACATCCTCTCAAAGTCAAGATTGCAAAAGGATTACAAGAACTAGGGATTGTGTGGATGCAGAGCCAGGATAGACTGCACAGTTGACCTAAAATTAGGGTTTTGGTTTCAGAGGCCATAACTCCAATCTTTTTGGTCATTCTTGTTTCCATTGGCCTCTATATGGTATAGGGAGTATGCATATCAATTTACATGAAGAAATTCCATGGGGAAGTCATCTGATCAAGAGTTGACTTTCTGAACAAGTCAGTGCAAAATCAGGGCATCTGAGGCCCCCAATGACCCAACCAATGGGTGATCTTCATCATTTTGAGTGTATATGATCTTTATTTGGTCATGGAAGAAGGTTGAAGTCCACAAAAATCAAGAATTTAGGGTTTTTGCAAATGTTGACTTTTTGGGCATAGTTGACTTTTCAAGAATGCTTCATTTTAGGTCATTTTTCAAGCCTTGATTCTTGATCCAAAAATGCTTCAAATGGAAAAACTTTGGTCATGAAAGTTGTAGATTACATCTTTCCCTTTTCAAAAAGTACAAGAACATGATCAAATTCTTCTTGGATCAAAAGTTATGGTGTGACAAAGTTGGCTAAAATCATTGATTTTCAAGATGTGCACCAAATGAGAATTTTGCAAAACCATGAACCAATGTCATTTGTAACTTCTAATTCACTTCAAACCATGACATAAACATTCTACATATCCTAAAAAGTCAGAATTGGACCAAAGATCACATGTGTTTAGTTCATGTAACAAGGCATTTTTCATGAAAGTTTCAAAAAGTGACAACTTGCAAAACCACTCATCACACTTCCTACAACTTGCAACCTTGGATGCTGACTTTGGCTAGCCTTTCCCCTCACCCTTGCTGCGCAGCCCCATGCCTTGTACTAACCTAGAACCACACCATACTTCCCTTACACAAAAGGTGGACTTTGAGCAAAAGCAAACTTACCAATCACTATAGGCCATGTCAAATCATCTGACCTATAGGATTAAAATACAATATCCTTTGGCAAGCAAAACATATGGGAAAGCAAGGCTGAAACACTCTCAACCATCACATACACAAAAACTCACCATTTTGCAAAACCATTCGAATCAGCCTCCACAAACTTCAAACATCCAAACCATCTTCACCAATCATCTCACCATGTTCCATTAAGTAGAAACCACCAAGAGTCAGGCCTGGTTTGAGCAAGAACACCACATTGCCATTTCTCACCTCAACTTGCAGTTTCATTCGAAACTCTCTCCACAGCTCACAAACATCCAAACAAACACCACAAACCTTCTTAAAACATCACTCTGATCACAAAGAACCATTCACCTTGGCCTGAAGCTGCTTGCATCACCATTGCCATTTCCAACTGAGCTTGAGCAGAAGCTGCTCCAACTCTTCACACAGCCAACATAAACTTCTCCAAAGCATTCAAACATCATCAAGAGGTCCTAAGGAGTGGATTGCACAAAGAAAAGGGGTCTGAAAGTTGCTGGAGTGAAAGCTTCGAATCTCAGGTAGCTCAAGAACTTTTTTTCCAGAAATGGATTTTTAAGTTCTAAACTTGTTCTATATGTCTTCCTGATCATGGATATGCTTTTAGTTTTTGAAATGGTGAAGAATTGAGAATTTAATTGCTCTCTGAAACTGGTTTGCCCTAAAAATTGTTTGTTTCGATTCATGCTTCTGGGGAAAAATAAATGAATTTGAGCATGGGGTTTTGATTCAGTGGATCATGGGAATCATTTCTGTATGTTTGGTTTTCATTTTTGTTACGATTTGAGAGAGTTTTGAGATTTTCAGGTGGACTTCCCACCGGAGAAGACGACCGGAGGTCTTCTCCGGCCACCTGAAAATAATTAGGGCATAACCCCTGTAATTAGTGCCATTTGAATTTGGGCCGTAGGATCCGTTGACTCCCTTGACCTCCCGCGCGTGTGAATGGCTCAGATCAAGTCATTATGCCCTAATCCACTTAATTAGATTTAATTAATTATAATTAAATTAATTTAGCCAGATGCAATCCTGTCCCTCCATTCACGCGCGCAGTCCACCCTTTTGAATCCAGATTCAATCCTAGCCATCCCTTCTGATTACTTTTCCTTTTTCTTTATTTTTATTCATTTCTTTTTCATTTAACTTGCATATTTTATTAAAAATAGTAAAAAATGTCTAAAAATTATGAAACTTTTTTCTCATAAGTTTTATTAATTTTTAAGACCCAAAAATATTTTCATTTTTATTTTTATCATTTAAAAAGTATTTTTAAATATTTAAAAGATTATTTTTAATTGATTAATGGAAATTAATTTATTAAAAATGCTTTTAAGTATCTAAAAATCACCAAAAAATTCATGAAATGTTCTAAGACATTTAGAAACATTGTCCAACCTTCAAACCAAATTTCTTTTTTGATCTTGATGCATTTTGAGAATTTTACATTGAATAAAAATCATTTTTGTGCATTATTTTGATCCTAAGTTCAAAAAATCATTTCTGCCTATTCATGAGGAGTTGGACATTGATTCTTTTTGCATTGCATTGTGTTTAGCATGTGGTTTTTGAGATAAAATGGCCATGATTTGATTCCTCATTTTCAATTTGTTTGGCATTTCTTTTGTTTAGGAACCCTAAAAACCCTAGTATCTTGTAAAAATCATAACTTGAGATTGGTTAAGAGTTGAGACCTCCCCTTTGGACCTTGGTTTAGTATAGGGTTAGGGTTTCTTTGTGTGGCATTTTCCATTTTTTATCTTAGGGTTTGCTTCTGTTTTGGGTTTTTGTTTGTTGTTTGATCCATAAACCCTAATTTGGGGCTTTCATTTGCATCCCCCTTGCATTCTCTTGCATAACATGACTTGCCATGCCATTCCATGCTTCCATTTGATTCATTTGACATCATAAGACATATAGAAAACATGTTTGATCATTGCATCATGTATTTGCCATGTTGTATGCTTTGTATGCTTCATAACTTTTCATGTATGTCCATGTTCCTTAACTTGCATCATTTGCATCCATGATATTGTATGAACATCTCCATGCCTTGCCTCATGTTCATAGCACTTCATAGCATCATTAGCATCAGGTAAATGCTTCTGGTTTTGTTTCTCATCATGTCATCTCATCCCATTTTGCATTGCATTGCATTTTGCTTCTAACCTTTCAGGTGGTAAGTAACTTTGAGAAGTGAATTTGCCTTCACTTCTCATAACTTCTCTTCATCTCTTTTCATGCATCCTTGCTGCATTTTTATATGTGTTTGGGTTTGAGCTTGCTCATTCTTGTTCTTCTTACTTTCTTTCCTCAAGTGACTTGACTTCTTGAATGAAGCAAGTCACTTTGCTTCTCTTGATCCTTTCATCTGCTTCCTGGTGGTTCCATTGAAGATTGTTCTTGCAAACCTCACAAACCTTAGGAACAACCAAGCATGACAATGATTAGGGTTTTGATTAGTCTCCCCTTTTAGTTTTTACCTTTGTGTCTCTTTTGAGTCATCTCTTCTCACCTCATAATCAGGGACTAAACCCTAAAGGCTTTAAGGCTTTGTGATTAAGCTTATGCCTGCATCCTTCTCTTAGGATGGAGTGTATAACTTTAATCCTAAGTGTTAAACCCTTAATGTGTTTAAATCCCTTAATCAATTCACTTAATAAGTATCAAGACATCACACTTGTAACTTGGGCCTTGCATTAGGGTTCTAATTCTTCCTTAATTGGTTAAGAAGGACTAACCCTAGTGTTAATGGACAAGTCCCCCTCAAGTTGTCTTACAAATCATAAAAAACACTTCATCATTACACCATTAAATAAAATTCACTTAATCAAAGGCTTGTTTTGTCATGAGTTTAATCCCTAATCATGGATTAAGTTGAGGAGCTTTCCTCAGCTTAAACATTCTCATCTATTATCCTTCTATTAGGATGGTGTAATGGGTCTGTTTAATCCTTGATTATGGCTTAACCTCATTACTTAACACAAAACAAAAACAACAAAAACATCTAATTAATCCCAAGTAGGTTAATGATCTTAATCCTACACCAAAGGTGTTCGAGTGTGAGAAGCTGACTTCACACTTAAGGCATTCTCATTACCCCTAATCAGAGGGAAGATGTGATGAGTTTACTAAATCCATTGGTTTAGGCTTAAGCTCATTAATTTATGACAAATTCAAAAAGCAATAAAAGACTGAAAATACAAAAACAAACAATAATCGTCTCCTTCGGGATTCTTTTCTTATCTCATTCACTCATAAACGAGAACTTGCTTCTTCCGTCTAATGCAAGACAGTTTGCACCTGAGCCAGACAGGTCATACACTTGAGCATAGGCTAGTAAACAGTTCACAAGTCAATTCATCTTTCAGTCTCTTTGGGTCGAACTATGGTGTTCTGACTTCCTCATTGCACGAGAGGATACGTAGGCATAACTTAACAATTATCGAACAAAAGTCTCTGTATATTCCCCCTCCTTCCAGCTTTATTCTCTTAGCCTCATTGTCATGAGCATTTCACCTTTTGTCCTTACACTGACACTTTCATATTTCATATCACTCATACATTTTACACTGACACCTGTACATTCTTTTCCAGCTGTTTTATACACAAATTGCACTGACACTACCCCTTTAAAACACAAATCTTTTAAGCGTGGATCCCGTCGAGTACGGCGGACAATCTGGGTGCTAATACCTTCCCAGGTTGTAACCAACCCCCTTTCTCAGTCTCTCTGGTTCGCAACCGTCTTATCCATGTCTTTCTAGGTCTATGCAACATTGCCTTTCCTCCGGGATAAAAATGCCTAGCTGGCGACTCTTTTCATCTCCAGTGAGTTCACGGCTGTGTGTTCTCATTGTCCCTCTCGCCGACCGTTCGCGTCTGTACCCTTATCTGACCAGTCTCATTTATCGGGAGCGACAGCTTGGCGACTCTGCTGGGGAACCTTATATTGCAACCAGGGCTTCTGGTTCTTTTTGTGGGTTCCTCCTAGCGCTTGATTGATTTGTGTTTACTGGGGTGTTATGTGCTTATTTGTGTTTATATTTGTATTTATTTAGCTTTATGTACAGTTTGTTATTTGCTTTCTTTACTGCTTTACATATATCATACTGTCATGCTGTCTGGCTGGATCTGCTTTGTTGCTTTTGGTGGGTGGGGGTTCTATTGAGAGTTAAGGTCCTATACCTGGGACCTGAGTGACACCTAGGCTAGAGTGATTCATGTTATTTCCCATTCCATTTCGGTCTGGTGCGGGAATATGAAACACGGTTCAGATATGGGTTTCTTCTTGAGAACTCTGTGTTGTAGATTTCCTGCAATACTAGGGCTATCTGGGAAGCCTGCTAAGTCTGGATGACCTTTAGTATTGACCTTCAGAAACTGAGGTGAATTAGAGGAGGAACTTTTATGGTTATTGTAAACACTGTACCTCCGGGTTAGAAGTGTTTACACTTCTCATAACTGATCCAAGTCTGAGGATCCTTGTTTTAGAGCACCACCTGTGAGGGGGTTGGGCTGTTTACAGGTTTGCAGGTACCTTGACCTCAGAATACTTTGTTACCTTTGTTTGTTAAGAGTACTCCATGTTGGACAGTTCTTGTGATTCTGAACCCTGGACTTGTGGCTCTTTATTTGAGTCCCCCACCTTGGTTACTGGATTTATAGACCTCCATCTGGAATTCTTGAACACACTTGGACCTATATCAGAGCAGTTTGATCAGATCCAGCTCAGTCACAAACCCTTGCATATCATTTGCATACATAATCATTGCATCATATTGACATTTGCTTATTTGTGTTTCAGGGTATCCATCATTCATCTGGTTTTGGTTTTGACCCCATCTTCTGTATCGACCTATCTTCACCAGCATCTACTTCATTTATCACCAGCACCAGCCAACCAGTGGCTCATCACTTCAGCATTGTCATCAGTACCTGTCTCTATTCAGTCTTCAGCATCATGGCTCCTAAAAAGAGCAACATCACTTACCACTTCTTCCAGCCAGAGTTGTCAGACATCAGGAGGATTCAGACCCTGATCACTCCAGATCACATACCTTTGTTCAGGGAGCATTATGGAGATATACTTGATATGGTTATGGATCTAGACCCTTCACAGAGAAGCCTGATCCACACCTGCATTCAGTTTTATGATCCCCCATTGAGATGTTTCACCTTTCAAGACTTTCAGTTGGGCCCTCTTTTGGAAGAGTACTCCTCATTAGTTGGTATGCCTATCAGGGTTGGAATCCCTTTCAACCCTGAGATGGCCTTTCCTAGCAATGGAGAAGTAGCAAAGGCTTTGCATCTGGAACCTGCCCTGATTGAGCAGCATATGACCTCTAAAGCTGGAATCCTTGGTTTCCATCTGAATTTCTTGATCTCTCAAGCTACCCTGAAAGCTTCTTTAGGAGAGTGGAAAGCTGTTTGTGCTCTATTGGCCTTGAGCATATATGGAATTGTATTGTTTGCAGATGAGCCTCGATTCATTAGCAAGAATGCAATCCATCTGTTCATCTTGAAGAACCCAGTGCCCACTTTATTGGGAGATCTCTATTATTCAGTGCATCAGAGGAATGAAAAGTAGAGGGGGAGACTAGTGAGGTGTTGTGCTCCATTGTTCCATACTTGGCTTCTCAGGCATCTACCCAGGACAGATGCGTTTCTAAATCCTCATCAGCAGAGCAACTGGGCTAAGAGACTCACTGCTCTAACTTCAGCTGACATCAGATGGTGCACTCAAAGCACCAAGGGCAGGGATATCATCACTAGCTGTGGGCATTTTCCTAATGTGCCCCTAGTAGGAGTTAAGGGTAGTATTAATTACAACCCTCTACTGTTCAGGAGGCAACTGGGCTATGCACTGGTCCATACTCCTAAGGCACAGGACTTGGTGGAGACTCTTTATTGTGAGAACAAGATTAATTTGGCTATTGTTAGGCAGGCTGCCTGGGCCTGGGATAATGTTCAAACCAAGGGAGTCACCATTCTGGGGAAGTGCAATAATGTGGCATCAGCACAATATTATGAGTGGTCCCGTGCCAGGGCCCAATTCTCTGGAATGCCCTTTACCATAGAAGACATGCCTGAGTCATCTTCAGCACCACCCCCTGCCACTATCAGTTTGGAGGAGTTTGAGAGCTTGAAGGAAAGAAATGAGAAGCTAACCCAGGCTTTGCAGAAGACCCTCCGGGAGAGGAGTGAAGGTATGAGGGAGATTGAGAGGTTGGAGAAGATGAGAGTAGAGCATCTGACCAAGATTGAGAAGTCTGGGGACTATATCAAAAAGTCTAAGGCTGGTGAACAAATTCTGAAGAATGCTTGCAAAGAAGCCCAGTTCCAGAGAGCAAGGACAGACTTGTATTTGAAGGAGAGTCAAGCTCGGTGGGTCAGGATCACCGAAGCCCGTACTCTGGAAGATAAGAGAGTTCAAGACAAGATGGAGCAACTGGAAGCTAGTGCAAAAGAACAACAAGAAGCCCTGGCAGCAGCCCAGAGGGAGATATCAGAACTGAAGATCAAAGCAGGGGTGAAGAGGTCCAAGGACCAAACTCAGCACAAGAAGCTAACAACAGTTGTTGCAACCCGAAATCTCCTCATCAGGAATCTCACGGAGCGTCCGGCTGATCCTGTGACCGAAGCACTTCTCAAGGAAGTTCGTGAGGATGAGTTTGGTCTTGGTGTTTGACCATTTGCTTGTTGTTGTTTCTATTCCATGTACTTTTACTTTTTTGTGATGTGTTTTGACCCCTTAGGGGGCTTGTGTTGTAAAATGAACAATTTGTATTATTTCACCTTCTGTAATATATTTGTGTTAGTTTGTTCCATCCAAGTTTACTTCGAAAGCAACATCAACAGCATCTTCAAGGGTCTGGAAGGGTCAAAACTGAATGCCAAACCGGATACCTTGAGAACAAATAAGCATAACTGCATCGCATGCTAACCCTTTGTTTGTTTTGTAGGTTTTGTTTTATTTTTGCTAACTCTGTTGTGATGTTCAGGAACTATTGCTAGGCGCCGGGTATTTCCCCTCAACCGTCCGCACCGTTATCCAACCCGTAACAACCTTCCGGGAATTCAAATGGATCAGATGCAGCAGGACCTTACTAAGGTCAGAAATCAAATGGCAAATGAAAGGCTAGAGATAAGGAATCAAATGACTCAGTTTATGGAAGTAATGAACAACATGGCTTAAAGCCAGGAAAGATTGAGAGCCATGGTGGAAAGGCAAAATCAAGAGGATCCACATATAGGGACTGCCGGTACCAGTAACAATGAAAGGGTACAACCCCATGTCAACCCTCCGGTATTTGGACCACACCTCCATCCTGAGGTCAATATTCCAGCAAATGTTCAAGGGACTGCCACCGCAGCCAGGGTACTACAAGAGGATCCTCAGGAGGACCAATTCACAGTAATGGGCGCTGGTGAAGAAGCTTATGATAGAAGATTGGATGAGATAGCTGAGAAATTGAGATCCTTAGAGTCTCAAAACTCTTTGGGCTTCGACGTCATGGACATGGGCTTGGTAGACGGGGTCAGGATCCCCCATAAGTTCAAGCCTCCTTGCTTTGAAAAATACAACGGGACTTCGTGCCCCCGGACTCATTTACAGTCATTTCTGGGAAGGCTGAAGGCCTATACTATGGATGAGAAGCTCTGGATGTTCTATTTCGAGGATAGCTTAACTGGAGCGTCAAGAGAATGGTATTCTCACTTGACAAGGGCAACTATTAGATGCTGGAAGGACCTGGCAGAGGCCTTCATCAGACAGTATCAGTATAACTTAGACATGGCACCCAACAGGACCCTCCTAATGGGAATGTCACAGTCTTCAAGGGAGAGTTTCCGAGAATATGCCCAGAGATGGAGGCAATTGGCTGCTGCTGTTCAGCCACCTATGTCTGAAAGGGAAATGGCAGACATGTTTATGAACACCCTTCAGGGAACCTATATTGACAGGCTGGCTGCTTTCTCTTCCACTAGCTTCGCCGATGTTGTCATAGCTGGGGAGAGAATTGAAAGCCTATTGAAGATGGGTAAGATCTCAGACAACGGTGCAAGCTCGTCCAGTAGTACAAGAAAGCCTTTTGCAGGCCCGAGAAGAACCGGCGAGACCAATGCCATCCACACCAACAGGGGCAGGCCCCAATATGTTCAAAGGTCAATAGCAGCAGTCACCATTCCTGCTCCAGCTCATCCTCTACCAGTCTATCAACCTCCGCAGCAAAACTATCAGCCGCAACCTCAGTACCATCAGCAAAATCAGTATCCTCCAAGAAATTACAACAACGGCAACACCACCAACAACAGTCAACAAAGGCCATTTCAGCAGAGGCCATCTCAAGCTAATAGGGTGATCGATCCGATTCCTATGCCATATGCTACATTGCTGCCACAACTCCTGAAACTCAACCTAGTTGAACTAAGGACGTTGGCACCTCCTGATCCCAACAGTCTACCCAGGAACTATGACTCCAATGCTAGGTGTGCCTTCCATTCAAACGCACCTGGCCACAGTACAGAAAAGTGCAGAGCTCTGCACATGAAGGTACAAGACCTGGTAGACTCAAAGGCTCTGAATTTCGCACCACCACCCAATGTCAATAAAAACCCAATGCCAAACCACGGTGGTCCTAGAATTAACGCTATTGAAGAAGACAAACCGTCTTATTTAATAACCAGTGTGGGTCAGATCCGGACACCGTTGGTGGAAATCAAGGCTCAACTCCTGGAATGTCAAATGTTCCCAGGATGTGAGTTGGGTTGTGCTTACTGCAATATCTCTGTAAATGGGTGCGATAATTTGAGGAATGGCATAGATGGCCTTATTCAGAGTGGCCAACTTCAGATCACCACATCATTTCCGACAAATCCAGCAATCTCATCAACAACGGTTTCAGAACCTCCTACAACTGCAGCAACCATTGTTCCTGACAATTCTTCGGTTTCATCAACAAGTACTTCATCTGTCATTTCAACTGACCAGATGTTAATGAATGTTCCTTCTACAACTCCAGCACCGCTCCATTATGAAGCTCCTACAACAACAACATCCATTCTTCCACCATTATCTCCTACAACACCAGCAACAAATCATGAAGACGTCTCAACTGTCACCATATTCTATGATCCTGAAAACAACTCTGCCTACAATTCAGAAGGTGCTGCTCCCATCAGAGCACCAGTCACAATTTATTACGACCCACAAACTATCACAGTTCCTTCAACAGCTGCAGTTAGTCCAGTCACTATCACGGTGCCTGGACCAGTACCTTATGAAAGCAGTAATGCCATCCCCTGGCATTACGGCTCTGACTTGTACTGCGAGGGACAAAGAATCACTTTTGAATCATCAATAGACAATGTGGGCGGAGGCTTCACTCGAAGCGGACGTCTTTTCGCCCCACAAATTCAGAGACCCACAGCCGAAGCAGAAGCTGCTGCCAAGGCAAAAGGGAAGAGCCCTGTGCAGGAAGATCAAGCTGTTAAAGAAGCCTTGAAGACACCCTTTGATCAAGAGGTTGATGAGTTCATGCGAATCATCAAAAAGAGTGATTATAAAATAGTGGATCAGCTTCATCAGACACCTTCCAAGATCTCAATCCTATCACTGCTTATGTGCTCCGAAGCCCATCGGAATGCACTACTCAAAGTCTTGCACGCAGCTTACGTGCCTGAAGAGATCACTGTCAATCAGCTGGAAGCTGTAGTGGGGAATGTTAATGCTAGTCACGGACTAGGGTTCACCAATACTGATTTGACAACGGAAGGCCGCAACCACAACAAAGCCTTGCACATAACCATGGAATGCAAAGGTGCTGTCCTTTCCCATGTGCTGGTAGACACGGGGTCATCCCTTAATGTCTTACCAAAGAAGGCTCTGGTGAAGTTAGAATATGATGGATTGGCATTGAAACCCAGCAAACTGGTGGTGAGAGCCTTTGATGGCTCTAAGAGATCGGTTCTGGGAGAGATTGAGTTGCCCATAACGATTGGCCCGCAGACCTTTAAAACTATCTTCTATGTGATGGACATTCAGCCTGCCTACAGCTGTTTGTTGGGTAGGCCATGGATTCACGCTGCTGGCGCCGTGACCTCTACCCTTCACCAGAAGTTAAAATATGAGTGGGAGGGTCAAATCGTTACAATCTGCGGAGAGGAGGACATTTTTGTCAGCCACCTGGCAACCTATAAGTACATTGAGATGGATGGGGAGATCCATGAAACAATGAGCCAGGGGTTTGAAGCCTTGAATGTGAATGAAACATCTGCTGTGTCTGGTACTTCAATATCATCATACCAACAAGCCCGGAAGGTTGTTGAGGAAGGAACTGCCCAGGGCTGGGGCAAGCTACTACCGGTAGAGAAGAAAGAGGACAGATTTGGGTTGGGTTACAAACCAACTCAACAAGATCAAACAGCGGCTGCGAAAGAGCCCAACTTTGTGAGTGGGGAGATGCTTACCCCTGATGCTATCAACTGTCTGGAAGACGAGCTGGAAGAGGAACGCAACCTGGAAAGCTGGATTCGTCCAAAGATCCCGGGGAGCAGTGTCTCGAACTGGTCTTCCCAGGAAATTATAAGAGTTACTCATGCAGAGTAATTATTATTTCCTGTATTTTTATAAGCATGCATCAAAGTCTTGCATCTTGCCCAAGATGACAAGACTCATTTTGTAATCGGGCCATCTGTACTTTTTGTGCAAACAAGATCAATTAATGAAATATCAGACATCTTTTTGCAAACAAGTCTTTTTCTTTTCGTTCACTGTTTTTCCATTTTTCTTTTTGTACAAAAAAATAAATGGCGGTGTTTTCAAAATGACAACTTCATTTCACCTTTCTAAATAAGACTAAAATCAGATCACTAAAATGAACAAACTTAACCCTTGCAGAGAGTGCCTTCCAGACAGCACCGACAACAGCACGGCTATGACTTCGTATGACTTTGACAATCCAATCAATCAAGCTGATGAAGGGGTTGATGAAGAATATGAGCTTCCTGAAGAGCTAGCCAGGTTGTTAAGACAAGAGGAAAAGGTTATTACTCCTCACCAGGAGGAAGTTGAAGTAATCAATCTTGGTACAGATAAAGACGTGAAAGAAGTTAAAATCGGGGCCTGCCTGCAAGACACAGTGAAGAGACAACTGATTGATCTGCTTCAAGAGTATGTAGATGTGTTTGCTTGGTCTTACCAAGATATGCCAGGGTTGGATACCGATATTGTCGTGCACAAGCTGCCTTTGAGAGAAGAATGCCCGCCAGTTAAACAGAAACTGCGCCGTACTCGTCCGGACATGGCAATGAAAATCAAAGAAGAGGTACAAAAGCAATGGGACGCCGGGTTCCTTGCTGTGACTAGCTATCCACCGTGGGTTGCTAATATTGTGCCTGTGCCTAAGAAAGACGGCAAAGTAAGGATGTGTGTTGACTACCGGGATCTGAACAGAGCCAGCCCGAAAGATGACTTCCCATTACCTCACATTGATGTATTGGTGGATAGCACGACTCAGTTCTCGGTATTCTCCTTCATGGACGGATTTTCAGGATACAATCAGATTAAAATGTCACCTGAAGACATGGAGAAGACAACCTTCATCACACCCTGGGGCACGTTCTGCTACAAGGTAATGCCATTTGGGCTCAAGAATGCCGGTGCGACGTATCAACGGGCTATGGTAACATTATTCCACGATATGATCCATAAAGAAATAGAATGTTATGTGGATGACATGATTGCCAAGTCCCTCACTGAAGAAGATCATCTGGTAAATCTGCTGAAGTTGTTCAAGCGTCTGAGGAGGTATCGACTGAAGCTGAACCCCAACAAGTGCACATTCGGGGTGCGATCCGGTAAGCTGCTGGGATTTATTGTAAGTGAGAAAGGGATTGAGGTTGACCCTGATAAAGTCAAAGCTATTCAAGAGATGCCTGCACCGAAAACTGAGAAAGAAGTTCGAGGGTTCTTAAGTCGATTGAACTACATTTCAAGGTTCATATCTCACCTTACAGCAACTTGTGAACCCTTGTTCAAGTTGTTAAGAAAAGAACAAACGGTCAGGTGGAATGAAGACTGCCAGAAGGCTTTTGACAAGATCAAAGAATATCTGCAAGAACCTTCAATCCTTATGCCTCCAGTTGAAGGAAGACCTCTGATAATGTACTTGACAGTATTAGAAGAGTCAATGGGGTGTGTGCTGGGCCAACATGACGAGTCTGGTCGAAAAGAGTATGCAATATACTACCTAAGCAAAAAGTTTACCGACTGTGAACAACGTTATTCACTGCTCGAGAAAACTTGCTGTGCTCTAGCGTGGGCTGCTCGCCGACTAAGACAGTATATGTTGACCCACACTACCTTATTAATCTCAAAAATGGACCCAGTCAAGTACATTTTCGAGAAGCCAGCTCTTACCGGACGGGTTGCAAGATGGCAGATGATTCTAACAGAATATGACATCCAATACACTTCTCAGAAAGCCATCAAGGGCAATGTATTGTCCGAATATCTTGCTGAGCAACCCATTGATGACTACCAGCCTATGAGATTTGACTTCCCTGATGAAGACATCATGGTCATAAAAGCAAGAGATCATGAAGAGCCTATTCACACTGAAGGGCCTGACCCGGAAGAAGAATGGACTATGATGTTTGACGGGGCTGTTAACATGAATGGTCGTGGTGTTGGTGCAGTACTCATTACACCCAAAGGAGTTCACATGCCTTTCTCGGCAAAACTCACTTTCAATTGCACCAACAACGAAGCTGAATACGAAGCTTGCATTATGGGTCTTGAGGAAGCCATTGACCTCAGGATCAAGACATTGACTGTATTCGGAGATTCAGCTCTGGTAATCAATCAGACCAACGGCAAATGGTACACCCACCAAGATCATCTGATACCTTATAGGGATTATACAAGGAGGTTATTGACTTTCTTTACAACAGTCAAGCTTGAGTATATCCCTCGGGACGAGAATCAGTTTGCAGATGCTCTTGCTACCATTTCATCCATGATCAAAGTTCAAGCTGCTAACTTTGTACCTCAGATTTCAGTGTCCAGACTTGATAGACCAGCATATGTGTTTACAGCAGACATTGTCAAAGATGATAAGCCTTGGTTCCATGACATTAAGTGCTTCTTGGAGGATCAGACGTACCCACCTGGGGCATCTCCCAACGATAAGAAGACTTTGAGAAGGCTTGCTGGTAGTTTCTTCTTGAACACTGATGGGTCTTTATACAAAAGGAACTTTGATATGGTACTCCTCAGATGTGTTGATAAGACAGAAGCAGACTTGCTGATGCATGAAGTGCATGAAGGGTCTTTTGGTACCCATGCCGGAGGGCATGCCATGGCTAAAAAGTTGTTAAGATCAGGCTATTACTGGATCACAATGGATGCAGACTGTTGTGCTTACGCCAGAAAATGTCATAAATGCCAGATCTACGCAGATAAGGTGCATGTGCCTCCCAATCCTTTGAACATCATGTCCTCACCATGGCCCTTTGCCATGTGGGGCATTGATATGATTGGCAAGATCGAGCCAACTGCTTCGAACGACCACAGATTCATCCTGGTCGCCATTGACTACTTCACCAAGTGGGTTGAAGCAGCCTCATATGCAAATGTTACAAGGCAAGTGGTAGCCAGATTTCTGAAGAGAGATATCATCTGTCGATACGGAATTCCCGAGCGAATCATTACTGATAATGGTTCCAACTTGAACAACAAGATGATGGCTGAATTATGCCGGGACTTCAAGATCCAACATCACAATTCTTCTCCTTACAGACCAAAGATGAATGGTGCTGTTGAGGCAGCTAACAAAAATATCAAGAAGATTGTGCAGAAGATGGTAGTCACTTACAAAGACTGGCATGAAATGCTACCATTTGCCTTGCATGGGTACCGCACATCAATCAGAACATCCACTGGGGCAACACCGTATCAGCTTGTGTATGGAATGGAAGCAGTCCTACCTGTCGAAGTTGAATTACCCTCCCTACGGGTATTGATGGATGTTAAGCTGAACGAAGCAGAATGGGTTCGGGCCCGATACGAGCAACTGAGTCTGATTGAAGAGAAAAGATTGGCTACAATCTGTCGCGGGCAGTTGTACCAGAAAAGAATGAAGAAAGCCTTCGATCAGAAAGTCAGGCACCGAGAGTACCGAGTAGGAGATCTTGTGCTGAAAAGAATCCTCCCTCCTCATACAGACCACAGGGGCAAATGGACTCCTAACTATGAAGGACCATTCGTGGTAAATAAAGTTTTCTCTGGTGAAGCACTGATGCTTAGCACCATGGATGGTGAAGATTTCCCATCCCCTGTGAATTCGGATGCAGTTAAAAAATACTTCGCATAAAAATGACCCGCTGGGCATAAAAACAGAATGTAAGTCCAGGCAAAAATAGGGCGTCCCGGCGAGTCAAAAACAGAATAAAAGACTCGGGCAAAAATAAGGGAAATGAATAAAGAATGTACACCCGCTGAGTTGAAAAGCCACATTGGACAGCTCAGGCAAAAATGGGTATCCCGATGGATTGAAAACCCGAAAGGGCGATCCATGCAAAACAAGGGAATAAGCGAACAACTGCCTTCTGAATTCGTTTGTATTGTCAGCAACTGGGTTAAGACTCCAAAGGATCAAGCTTCAATCAGAATCAACTTTCTCCAGAAAGCAAGACGAGAAGAAAGTCAAAAGTCATACAAGTCATAGCAGAAGAGGAAGCTCTTTCAAAGCGTCGTCAACATCGCCAACAATTTGTTTCTCAGTTTGTAACAATCTTCTCATTTCAGGAGATATGTTTCTTTGACTGTATCTTGCCAATTCAGGGCACATGAATTAATAAAATCAGATTTTTGGTCATGTTTCGTTTTTGTATGTTTTTATTTGCAAAAATGTCTGATATCTCTTAAAAAATTAATTGCATAAGTACAGATGTTCCTCTCTAAAATAAAAACACACATGCTTACAGGGAATATACTTACTCTTGAGAGTGCTTAACTCCTATGACGGAATCCAGTAAAGGGTACCTCGGGACCTTCTGTGCGTTTCCTTATCTTTGCAGGATTACAGGAATCAACAAACAGCCTTAGCACTCAAGGTGCTTTCTCCCCAGCTGAGTTACCAACAATTCTCCCCAGCCGTAGTACCAATCATTCTTCCTCAGCAAGATACAGGAATCAGGGAATCATCTCCCCACGAGATCCTCAGCCTCTATCCAGAAGAGCAACGCACGAGGAAGTCACAACAGAGTACAGAAGGCTTCCATAAACCCCAGCTGGGTCTCTCATTTATTGGAATAGGTCTCTCAGTGACCCGAATCCCCAAGCAGATACATCTCATCAGATCTACCAATGATCTCATCCCCAGCTGGGAGGTCCATTTCAAACAGATCAGCCAGAGATCTTCGTCGCAACGGGATCCGAATCCCGGTTTGATATCTTTGCACAATCATAGCATTCGCATCATATTTACCCACAGAGCGTAGCATTCCGTTTTAACACGGAGCATTGCGGCAAAAATCCAACATATAGCATAATCATGAGCCATGTCCTAAATTAACAATTGTGAATAATAACCGTTCATCATCATTGTATAGAAATCCCCACCAGAGTCCCATCAAAAGCAGTTGCCTCATAAATCACAAACACCAGTATATATTTCCTTTTGATACCCGTCCGTGTCATCACTCCCCAATAAAGTTGCCTGAATACCATTTACACACCAAATCACCCGTATCATGGATACTTCATGACACCCGTCCGTGTCAAATCACCAGCAGAAAGCCAAAGACATCATCTTTGCACTCACATATACCTATATACATTTTCTTGACACCCGCCCGTGTCATATCCCCAGTGCAGTCGCTTACACTTTTTACAACCCATATACTTGTTGATATTATTACACTTTTCTTTTGACACTCGTCCGTGTCGCCCTCCCCAGCAGATAAATACTCATCTATATATACACTTATACAGATACTCGTCCGTATCTCATATACACCGTTGATATTCCCGCAGATTCGACAATAGTCCTTGTTCTTTGTTAACCGGTTGGTACTCGTCCGTATCATCATCTCAGAACATTGCGTCTAGTGTTTGTTTCTACATGATACTCGTCCGTATCATAGTCTTAAGGATGCTCGTCCGCATCTTTAATCCATACACTGCATCAGACACTCGTGTCTTCTTGAATATAGATACTCGTCTGTGTCTACTACTCCCCAAAAGAGTCCCTTCAGATACAACACTCGTCCGTGTTCTTTGTTAACCAGATGGTACTCGTCCGTATCATCATCTCTGAACACGTGTCAGTATTTGTTTCCACATGATACTCGTCCGTATCATAGTCTTAGGGATGCTCGTCCGCATCTTTGATCTATACACAACATCTAAACACTTATACTTTCCTTTCTTGGTTGTGAACGCTCGTCCGTGTTCACTATATCCCCAGTAGATCACCAACAAAGCATTTTCTTTTATCTGACACTCGTCCTGTGTCATGATAACCCTGAGAGCAGCCGTACCCTGCTAGATGGTCGTCCTCCACCTCTTGATGGTCGTCCTCCGTCATGCTCATCCGATGGCCGTCCCCATCGTTGATTTTTAGCAGCCGTCCCCTGCTAGGTGGTCGTTCTCCACCTCTTGATGATCATCCTTCATCATTTTATCCAATGGCCGTCCCCATTAATGATTTTTGGTTATCTGACATTCGTCCTATGTCATGAGAAACCTCGAGAGCAGCCGTCCCCTGCTAGGTGGTCGTCCTCCACCTCTTGATGGTCGTCCTCCATCATGCTCGTCCGATGGCCGTCCCCATCGTTGACCCTTTATCCGGCATTCGTCCTATGTCGCGATATTTTCGGCAGCCGTACCCTGCCAGGTGGTCGTCCTCCACCTTTGATGGCCGTACCCATCATTTTTCTTTTATCCCCAACAGAGCAGCCGTCCCCTGCTAGGTGATCGTCCTTCACCTTTGATGGTCGTCCCCCATCATCTGTTTTTTTTCATTTATTCTTTAACCCGATGGCCGTCCCCGTCATGGTCCCTTTTCTTTTTAGCCCGATGGCCGTCCCCATCGTCGGTTACTTTGCTTTATGAACTTGATGGCCGTCCCCGTCATGTTTCATTAATTCCCAGAGAATCTTGCTTTATCTTGATGGCCGTCCCCATCATAATTTGATTTTCCCCAGCTAGTCAGCCGTCCCCGTCTTGGCTTTACCTTTTATCCCCGGCATGTCGGTCGTCCCCGTCATTGTTTTGTTTTCCGCGTTTTACAATATACTTTATTTTCCTTTTACAATCTATATCCCTTTTCTTCTTCATTTCTGTGAGTGCAAATTTTGGACTGTCTTTGGTATTCAACCACAAGTTATCTTGTTTGCCTGCTAAGCCGTCGCTTACATCCTGCACAGCTAACTCATGTTTGAATAGGGGCAGCTGTAAACACCCCAAATTTTCCCTCACCCATTCACACCATGGCTTGTGATCATTCTCATATGCATAAACACAATCATATCACCTCATGTTTCATTTTTGATTCACTGCATAGTTTCTAAGACATCTGCACCTAGGGTTTGTGATCTGAGCAATCCAAGAGCTTTTTGAGCCACTCCAAAGGCCACCAATCACTTAAAAGGGATCCATAAGTGTTCATCTATCATATTACATCCTCTCAAAGTCAAGATTGCAAAAGGATTACAAGAACTAGGGTTTGTGTGGATGCAGAGCCAGGATAGACTGCACAGTTGACCTAAAATTAGGGTTTTGGTTTCAGAGGCCATAACTCCAATATTTTTGGTCATTCTTGTTTCCATTGGCCTCTATATGGTATAGGGAGTATGCATATCAATTTACATGAAGAAATTCCATGGGGAAGTCATCTGATCAAGAGTTGACTTTCTGAACAAGTCAGTGCAAAATCAGGGCATCTGAGGCCCCCAATGACCCAACCAATGGGTGATCTTCATCATTTTGAGTGTATATGATCTTTATTTGGTCATGGAAGAAGGTTGAAGTCCACAAAAATCAAGAATTTAGGGTTTTTGCAAATGTTGACTTTTTGGGCATAGTTGACTTTTCAAGAATGCTTCATTTTAGGTCATTTTTCAAGCCTTGATTCTTGATCCAAAAATGCTTCAAATGGAAAAACTTTGGTCATGAAAGTTGTAGATTACATCTTTCCCTTTTCAAAAAGTACAAGAACATGATCAAATTCTTCTTGGATCAAAAGTTATGGTGTGACAAAGTTGGCTAAAATCATTGATTTTCAAGATGTGCACCAAATGAGAATTTTGCAAAACCATGAACCAATGTCATTTGTAACTTCTAATTCACTTCAAACCATGACATAAACATTCTACATATCCTAAAAAGTCAGAATTGGACCAAAGATCACATGTGTTTAGTTCATGTAACAAGGCATTTTTCATGAAAGTTTCAAAAAGTGACAACTTGCAAAACCACTCATCACACTTCCTACAACTTGCAACCTTGGATGCTGACTTTGGCTAGCCTTTCCCCTCACCCTTGCTGCGCAGCCCCATGCCTTGTACTAGCCTAGAACCACACCATACTTCTCTTACACAAAAGGTGGACTTTGAGCAAAAGCAAACTTACCAATCACTATAGGCCATGTCAAATCATCTGACCTATAGGATTAAAATACAATATCCTTTGGCAAGCAAAACATATGGGAAAGCAAGGCTGAAACACTCTCAACCATCACATACACAAAAACTCACCATTTTGCAAAACCATTCGAATCAGCCTCCACAAACTTCAAACATCCAAACCATCTTCACCAATCATCTCACCATGTTCCATTAAGTAGAAACCACCAAGAGTCAGGCCTGGTTTGAGCAAGAACACCACATTGCCATTTCTCACCTCAACTTGCAGTTTCATTCGAAACTCTCTCCACAGCTCACAAACATCCAAACAAACACCACAAACCTTCTTAAAACATCACTCTGATCACAAAGAACCATTCACCTTGGCCTGAAGCTGCTTGCATCACCATTGCCATTTCCAACTGAGCTTGAGCAGAAGCTGCTCCAACTCTTCACACAGCCAACATAAACTTCTCCAAAGCATTCAAACATCATCAAGAGGTCCTAAGGAGTGGATTGCACAAAGAAAAGGGGTCTGAAAGTTGCTGGAGTGAAAGCTTCGAATCTCAGGTAGCTCAAGAACTTTTTTTCCAGAAATGGATTTTTAAGTTCTAAACTTGTTCTATATGTCTTCCTGATCATGGATATGCTTTTAGTTTTTGAAATGGTGAAGAATTGAGAATTTAATTGCTCTCTGAAACTGGTTTGCCCTAAAAATTGTTTGTTTCGATTCATGCTTCTGGGGAAAAATAAATGAATTTGAGCATGGGGTTTTGATTCAGTGGATCATGGGAATCATTTCTGTATGTTTGGTTTTCATTTTTGTTACGATTTGAGAGAGTTTTGAGATTTTCAGGTGGACTTCCCACCGGAGAAGACGACCGGAGGTCTTCTCCGGCCACCTGAAAATAATTAGGGCATAACCCCTGTAATTAGTGCCATTTGAATTTGGGCCGTAGGATCCGTTGACTCCCTTGACCTCCCGCGCGTGTGAATGGCTCAGATCAAGTCATTATGCCCTAATCCACTTAATTAGATTTAATTAATTATAATTAAATTAATTTAGCCAGATGCAATCCTGTCCCTCCATTCACGCGCGCAGTCCACCCTTTTGAATCCAGATTCAATCCTAGCCATCCCTTCTGATTACTTTTCCTTTTTCTTTATTTTTATTCATTTCTTTTTCATTTAACTTGCATATTTTATTAAAAATAGTAAAAAATGTCTAAAAATTATGAAACTTTTTTCTCATAAGTTTTATTAATTTTTAAGACCCAAAAATATTTTCATTTTTATTTTTATCATTTAAAAAGTATTTTTAAATATTTAAAAGATTATTTTTAATTGATTAATGGAAATTAATTTATTAAAAATGCTTTTAAGTATCTAAAAATCACCAAAAAATTCATGAAATGTTCTAAGACATTTAGAAACATTGTCCAACCTTCAAACCAAATTTCTTTTTTGATCTTGATGCATTTTGAGAATTTTACATTGAATAAAAATCATTTTTGTGCATTATTTTGATCCTAAGTTCAAAAAATCATTTCTGCCTATTCATGAGGAGTTGGACATTGATTCTTTTTGCATTGCATTGTGTTTAGCATGTGGTTTTTGAGATAAAATGGCCATGATTTGATTCCTCATTTTCAATTTGTTTGGCATTTCTTTTGTTTAGGAACCCTAAAAACCCTAGTATCTTGTAAAAATCATAACTTGAGATTGGTTAAGAGTTGAGACCTCCCCTTTGGACCTTGGTTTAGTATAGGGTTAGGGTTTCTTTGTGTGGCATTTTCCATTTTTTATCTTAGGGTTTGCTTCTGTTTTGGGTTTTTGTTTGTTGTTTGATCCATAAACCCTAATTTGGGGCTTTCATTTGCATCCCCCTTGCATTCTCTTGCATAACATGACTTGCCATGCCATTCCATGCTTCCATTTGATTCATTTGACATCATAAGACATATAGAAAACATTTTTGATCATTGCATCATGTATTTGCCCTGTTGTATGCTTTGTATGCTTCATAACTTTTCATGTATGTCCATGTTCCTTAACTTGCATCATTTGCATCCATGATCTTGTATGAACATCTCCATGCCTTGCCTCATGTTCATAGCACTTCATAGCATCATTAGCATCAGGTAAATGCTTCTGGTTTTGTTTCTCATCATGTCATCTCATCCCATTTTGCATTGCATTGCATTTTGCTTCTAACCTTTCAGGTGGTAAGTAACTTTGAGAAGTGAATTTGCCTTCACTTCTCATAACTTCTCTTCATCTCTTTTCATGCATCCTTGCTGCATTTTTATATGTGTTTGGGTTTGAGCTTGCTCATTCTTGTTCTTCTTACTTTCTTTCCTCAAGTGACTTGACTTCTTGAATGAAGCAAGTCACTTTGCTTCTCTTGATCCTTTCATCTGCTTCCTGGTGGTTCCATTGAAGATTGTTCTTGCAAACCTCACAAACCTTAGGAACAACCAAGCATGACAATGATTAGGGTTTTGATTAGTCTCCCCTTTTAGTTTTTACCTTTGTGTCTCTTTTGAGTCATCTCTTCTCACCTCATAATCAGGGACTAAACCCTAAAGGCTTTAAGGCTTTGTGATTAAGCTTATGCCTGCATCCTTCTCTTAGGATGGAGTGTATAACTTTAATCCTAAGTGTTAAACCCTTAATGTGTTTAAATCCCTTAATCAATTCACTTAATAAGTATCAAGACATCACACTTGTAACTTGGGCCTTGCATTAGGGTTCTAATTCTTCCTTAATTGGTTAAGAAGGACTAACCCTAGTGTTAATGGACAAGTCCCCCTCAAGTTGTCTTACAAACCATAAAAAATACTTCATCATTACACCATTAAATAAAATTCACTTAATCAAAGGCTTGTTTTGTCATGAGTTTAATCCCTAATCATGGATTAAGTTGAGGAGCTTTCCTCAACTTAAACATTCTCATCTATTATCCTTCTATTAGGATGGTGTAATGGGTCTGTTTAATCCTTGATTATGGCTTAACCTCATTACTTAACACAAAACAAAAACAACAAAAACATCTAATTAATCCCAAGTAGGTTAATGATCTTAATCCTACACCAAAGGTGTTCGAGTGTGAGAAGCTGACTTCACACTTAAGGCATTCTCATTACCCCTAATCAGAGGGAAGATGTGATGAGTTTACTAAATCCATTGGTTTAGGCTTAAGCTCATTAATTTATGACAAATTCAAAAAGCAATAAAAGACTGAAAATACAAAAACAAACAATAATCGTCTCCTTCGGGATTCTTTTCTTATCTCATTCACTCATAAACGAGAACTTGCTTCTTCCGTCTAATGCAAGACAGTTTGCACCTGAGCCAGACAGGTCATACACTTGAGCATAGGCTAGTAAACAGTTCACAAGTCAATTCATCTTTCAGTCTCTTTGGGTCGAACTACGGTGTTCTGACTTCCTCATTGCACGAGAGGATACGTAGGCATAACTTAACAGTTATCGAACAAAAGTCTCTGTATATTCCCCCTCCTTCCAGCTTTATTCTCTTAGCCTCATTGTCATGAGCATTTCACCTTTTGTCCTTACACTGACACTTTCATATTTCATATCACTCATACATTTTACACTGACACCTGTACATTCTTTTCCAGCTGTTTTATACACAAATTGCACTGACACTACCCCTTTAAAACACAAATCTTTTAAGCGTGGATCCCGTCGAGTACGGCGGACAATCTGGGTGCTAATACCTTCCCAGGTTGTAACCAACCCCCTTTCTCAGTCTCTCTGGTTCGCAACCGTCTTATCCATGTCTTTCTAGGTCTATGCAACATTGCCTTTCCTCCGGGATAAAAATGCCTAGCTGGCGACTCTTTTCATCTCCAGTGAGTTCACGGCTGTGTGTTCTCATTGTCCCTCTCGCCGACCGTTCGCGTCTGTACCCTTATCTGACCAGTCTCATTTATCGGGAGCGACAGCCATGTCAGGAAGAGTTCTTCTCAATTTCTGCTTTACAGGAGGACAATCCTCTCTCAGAGGTAGCTTATGCATCACGATGTCGGTATCTAATCCTGGCATATCTTGATATGACCAATACAATGGATCCAAGCATCTTGGGCAGAATGCTGGATTTGACAATGCAGTATGCTAATAAAAGGAAACAAAATAATTACTCTGATAGCCAGGTGACTTGAACAATGTCTTCAGCAGACCAGTTTGCTAGCTCCTCGCCGGGCGCACACGGGTGGATCCAGTTGTCCCAGTCACCGTCACTATCCCCATCTTGGCTTGCTATACAGATCTGGTTGCGGTCGAGCAACCCAGAACTTGTAAACGAGATGGCCTTACCACTTGGAGTAGATCCACCAGGCTGATACCCTAAGCCGAACTTATCATCTTTCTTTTCCAGCTCCAACATCTTTCCCCAGCCTTGGGCACTGCCTGATTGAACAACCTCTTTTGCTTCTCTGTAGGAATGGATGGACGTACCCTCCTTCTCATTGCTCTTCTCCACAGGAGTCAAGATGCTGACGTTGACTGCTTCAAAGGCTTGGCATAAAGTTTCATGGATTTCTCCATCCATCTCTACGTACTTGAACGTCGACAAGTGGCTCACGAATATGTCCTCTTCTCCACAAACTGTGATGACCTGGCCGTCAACCACATATTTAAGCTTCTGATGCAGGGTTGAAGTAACAGCTCCAGCAGCATGTATCCACGACCTTTCCAACAAACAGCTATATGCAGGCTAGATGTCCATAACGTAGAAAACACTTTTGAAGACTTGAGAGACTATCTTGACGGGCAACTCAACCTCTCCAAAAACTGATCTTCTCGATCCATCGAAAGTTTTAACAACCAGATCACTTGGTCTCAGGACAATCCCATCAACATTAAGCTTCATCAGTGCCTTCTTTGGAAGCACATTCAGGGAAGAGCCTGTTGTAAACACCCCAAATTTGCCCTCACCCATTCACACCATGGCTTGTGATCATTTCATATGCATAAACATAATCATAACATCTCATACCACAATTTTGAGTCTTTACATTGGTTCTAAGTCATCTGCATCTAGGGTTTGTGATCTGAGCAATCCAAGAGCCTCTTGAGCCACTACAAAGGCCATCAATCACTTCAAAGGGGTCTATGTGTGTTCAAGTATCATATTACATCCTCCCAAAGTCAAGATTGCCAAAGAATCACAAGAACTGGGATTGGTATGGAAGCAGAGCCAGGCTTGACTGCACAGATGACCTAAAATTAGGGTTTTGGTTTCAGAGGCCATAACTTCAAATTTTTTGGTCATTCTTGTTTCTATTGGTCTCTATATGGTATAGGGAGTATGCATATCAATTTTTATGAAGAAATTCCATGGGGAAGTCATCTGATCAAGAGTTGACTTTTCAGACAAGTCAGTGCAAAATCAGGGCATCTGAGGCCCCCAATGACCCAACCAAGGGGTGATCTTCATCATTTTGAGTGTATATGATCTTTATTTGATCATGGAAGAAGTTGGAAGTTCACAAAATTCAAGGATTACAAGTTTTTGCAAAGTTGACTTTTTGAGGCAAGTTTGACTTTTAAGGAATTTGTCATTTTAGGCAACTTTTCAATCCTTACTTTTTGATCCAAAAATGCTTCAAATGGAAAAACTTTGGTCATGAAAGTTGTAGAATAGATCTTTCCCTTTTCAAAAAGTACAAGAACATGACCTAATTCATTTTTGATCAAAAGTTATGGCTTGTCAAAGTTGGCAAAAATCACTAAAATTCAAGTTATGCACCAAAATGGAAACTTGCAAATTCATGTACCAAGCATTCTTTTGACTTCAAAATGGCTTCAAAACTTCATCACATGATCATACATGACCTAAAAAACATAATTGTCCCAAGGGATTTTGCATTGCTTGCTTTGGTTTTCAAAGATCTTTAAGACATTTTCCATTACAAGTGCAAAAGTTGGATTTTTGGCAAAATCATTTTCCAAAGAGCTATGTGATTACCAACTGATTTCTATGCATTGCCATGACCAATCGAGACATCATGTAACAAAATTCAGCAAGAAATGCTTCATGTGCATAGCATAAAATCTCAAGAAAGCACAAGTGGGTAAGTTGCAAAAGCTAGCATAGCTCATGATCCATATGTTGCAGTCACTCTCAAGCAATCTAAGGGTCATCCTTGACCCAAGCTGAAGCAAGACATGACCTCAAACTGCTGCTGCCATAGCCCATGCTGCAAGTACAAGCCAACTTGACTTTTTGGCCAAAACTCCCATACTCATGGAACAGTAAACAGCCACCCCTACTGACCTGCTCCACAGGCTATTCACACATTGTGGGAATGATATAGCACAGCATTGGCCCTTGAAGCAAGCTAGAACTCAGTCCCCACAAAAACTGTCAAAGAGCTTCCCTTCTTCGAATCTCATTTTTCAGCCATCACACATCCAATTTCTCTTCACCAACAAATCAAACACACTAAAAGGAACCAGAATCAACCATTGGTAGAGCTTAAAACACCATACACACAGACCTCATTTTCTGATATATCAGATTTGAACCTCTCAAAATAGCTTGTTTAAGCTCCATTCAAGCTTGCCATTAGCACCAGGGGAACCATTGGAGTGAGTCTGCATCAAAGAATAGCTCAGAAATCCCAGAAACAGAAGCTTCCATCTCAGGTATGGCCATGAACCTTTTCTCTCAGAGCTTGCTTTTTAAGTTATAATTTGGTTGTGTATGTCTTGCTGATCATGAGGGTGTGTTTAGAATTGAAAATGAGTAAGAAATGAGGATTTACCAAGGCTCTGAAATTTTGCCCGTGGATCTTGTTGGCTTCGATTCTCTTTGTTTGTGCATGATAAATTTAGTTTGAGGGGTGATTTGAATGGGGTTTGGGTAGAGGAACATTTCCCTGCTTTCAATTTGATGAATGGTAGCCTGAATCGTGTTCTAGGGTTTTCAACCCGCCGGAGAAGATGACCGGAGCTTCCCTCCGGTCACCTGAAAGTGCTTAACCCTAATCCCAGTCATTAATGGCATTTGAATCTCATGCGTTGGATCATCTGACTTGGGTTGACTTGGCGCGTGTATGAGTGGTTCAGATGGGTCCATTTTGCCCTAATCACCATTAAATCTAATTAATCCATTTAATTAATTCGTAAAACTTAATTAAAGCCAGAGTCAATCCAGGCCATTCATTAACGCGCGTGGTCAAACCCTCTCTCCCAGATTCAAATCTCAGCCTTTAGATTGAATTACTTTTCATTTTATTTTGTTTTACTTTATTTTCTTTCCATTTAATTTGTACAATTTATTTAAAATAGCAAAAATCATTTAAAAATTATGAAATTTTTTGCCAAGAGTTTCATTAATTTTTAAAACACAAAAATATTTTTATTTTTATATTTAGCATTAAAAAAGTATTTTTAAATATTTAAAAGTTTCTTTTTAATTAATTAATGAGAATTAATTAATTAAAAATACTTTTATGTATTTAAAAATCACCAAAAAATTCATGAAACCTTTAAAAACATTTAGAAACATTGTACAACCCTCAAACCAAATTTCATTTTTGATCTTGATGCATTTTGAGAATTTTCCATGGAATTAAAATCATTTTTATGCATTATTTTGATCCAAACTTCCAAAAATCATTTCTGCCTAACCCTAAAGAGTTGGACCTTGATTCTTTTTGCATTGCATTGTGTTTAACATGTAGTTTGTGAGATTAAATGGCCATGATTTGATCTTTCATTTTCAATTTGTTTGGTAATTTTCTTGTTAAGGAACCCTAAAACCCTAGAAAACTTAGAAAAACCATATCTTGAATTAGGTTAAGAGTTGAGACCTCTCCTTTGGGCAGTGAGTTAGTATAGGTTTAGGGATCCTTTGAGTGCATTTTCAATTTTTTGTAATGTTGTTTGCTTCTGATTTTGGTTTTCTGTTTGATGTATTGTTCATAAACCCTAATTTGGGCTTCCATATGCATCCATTTTGCATTTGCTTGCATAACTTGACTTGCCATAGCATTTTATGCATTCTTGTGATTCATGGAACATCTTAAGACATATTGTAAGCATGTTTGATCATTGCATCTTTCATTTTCCATGTTGTATGCCATATGCATCTCATAACTTTTCATGTATGTTCATGTGTCTTAACTTGCTCCATTTGCATTCATAAGCTTGTATGATCATCCCCATGTCTTGATTCATGTTTGCATCATTTCATAGCATCATTTTCATCTCATATATGCTTCTGGTTTTGGTTTGCATCATGCCATTTCATTCCATTTGACATTGCATTGCATCTTTCTCACTAACTTTTCAGGTGGTAAGCAACTTTGAGAAGTGAATTTGCCTTCACTTCTCATAACTTCTCTTCATCTATTTTATGCATCCTTTCTGCATTTTTGTATGTGTTTGAGTTTGAGCTTGTTCATCCTTCTTCTTCTCACTTTCTTTCTTCTAGTGACTTGTCTTCTTAAATGAAGCAAGTTACTTTGCTTCTCTTTGTTCCTTTCATCTGCTTCCTGGTGGTTCCTCTGAAGATTTCTCTTGTTAACCTCACAAACCTTAGGAACAACCAAGCATGACAATAATTAGGGTTTTGATTAGTCCCCCCATTTAGCTTTTACCTTTGTGTCTCATTGAGTCTTCTCTTCTCATCTCATAATCAGGGACTAAACCCTAAAGGCTTTAAGGCTTTGTGATTAAGCTTATGCCTGCATCCTTCTATTAGGATGGAGTGTATAACTTTAATCCTAAGTGTTAAACCCTTAATGTGTTTAAATCCTTTAATCAATCCATCTAATAATCATCAAGACATCAAACTTGTAACTTGGGCCTTGCATTAGGGTTCTAATTCTTCCTTAATTGGTTAAGAAGGACTAACCCTAGTGTTAATGGACAAGTCCCCCTCAAGTTGTCTTACAAACCATAAAACCCACTTCTTCATCATATCATTAAATAAAATCCACTTAAAAAAGGCTTTGTTTTGTCATGAGTTTAATCCCTAATCATGGATTAAGTTGAGGAGTTTTCCTCAGCTTAAACATTCTCATCTATTATCCTTCTATTAGGATGGTGTAATGAGTCTGTTTAATTCCTGATTATGGCTTAACCTCATTACTTAACACTAAACAAAAACAACAAAAACATCTAAATAATCACAAGTAGGTTAATGATATTAATCCTGTATCAAAGGTGATTAAGTGTGAGAAGCTGACTTCACACTTAAGGTATTCTCATTACCCCTAAACAGAGGGAAGATGTGATGAGTTTACTAACCCATTGGTGTAGGCTTAGGCTCATTAACTTATGACAAACTTTCAAAAAAGCAATAAAAGACTGAAAGAACAAAAACAAACAATAAACGTCTCCGTCGGGATTCTTTTCTCATCACCTTCACTCATAAACGAGAACTTGCTTCTTCCGTCTAATGCAAGACAGTTTGCACCTGAGCCAGACAGGTCATACACTTGAGCATATGCAAGTAAGCAGTTCATCAGTCAATTTGTCTTTCAGTCTCTTTGGGTCGAACTACGGTGTTCTGACTTCCTCATTGCACGAGAGGATACGTAGGCATAACTTAACAGTTATCGAACAAAAGTCTCTGTATATTCCCCCTCCTTCCAGCATCAATATTTAAGCCTCATAATCTTGAGTATTTCATTCTTGTTCTTACACTGACACTCCTCTTATACACTTCACATCACTATACACTGACACCTGTACATTTTCTTCCAGCCTCTTTTATACACAGATTGCACTGACACAACCCCTTTAAAACACAAATCTTTTAAGCGTGGATCCCGTCGAGTACGGCGGACAATCTGGGTGCTAATACCTTCCCAGGTTGTAACCAACCCCCTTTCTCAGTCTCTCTGGTTCGCAACCGTCTTATCCATATCTCTTTCTAGGTCTATGCAGCATTACCTTTCCTCCGGGATAAAAATGCCTAGCTGGCGACTCTTTTCATCTCCAGTGAGTTCACTGCTGTGTGTTCTCATTGTCCCTCTCGCCGACCGTTCGCGTCTGTACCTTTATCGGGGCCATTCCCATTTATCGGGAGCGACACCTGTGTCTACAAGAACATGAGACAGCACAACGCCCTTGCACTCCATAGTGATATGTAGTGCTTTGTTATGGTTTCTGCCCTCCGACGTGAGGTCTCTGTCTGTAAAGCCTAAGCCATGGCTTGCATTGAAACTTCTTACAACAGCTTCAAGTTGGTTGACAGTGATCTCCTGAGGAACATAAGCCATTTGTAGGACTTTCAGTAGGGCCTCTCGGTGTGCGGGAGAGCCCATCAGCAGTGACAAGATGGAAATCTTTGAAGGTGTCTGGTTCAGTTGATCGACCACCTTATAGTCACTCTTTTTGATAATCCTCATGAATTCCTCGACCTCTTTTTCAAATGTACCCTACCCAGCCACAAGAGTAGTTGATTCATCATTCACAGCTTGCTTTCCTTTGGCCTTGGACGAAGCCTCAGCCTCAGGATCCCCTCTCAGCACAGGGGGAGCAAATAACCTACCACTTCTGGTGAAACCCCCAACTCCTCCGACATTCTCTACAGTCGGGTCAGCAACCGATTTGCTCTCAATCTTCTGTCCAACTACATATACATCTAAACCATAATGCTAGGGAATGGCCTTATCGTCTGTGTACGGAACAGGCCCAGGTACGGTGATAGTCACGGGACTAATCTGAGGAGCATAGATTGTAACAGGCTCTCTTCTGACAGGCATGTCAGCTTCATCATAGAAAATAGTAATGGTTGACACATCATCACCTTCTGCATTACCAACTTTACTGAACTGCAAGGATCCATCATCAATCAAACCCTGCAAACCCATCTTCAACTTCTCACAACCATTCTCAGCATTCAGACAGTCTTCACAATCAAAACAGCAACCAGGAAACACTTGACCATTCAGCAGTCTCTCTTTCACTACCCTCAAAGGAGTCTTCACTTCATCAATACTCAGCACGAGACTCAACTTGTCACCCCCTTCAACAGCATTGACTCTTGCCCCTCCATGATTCAGTATAGGGTTCGAGTTAACATTCGGCGGTGGCGCAAAGTTGATTGCCTTAGAATCTACAAGATCTTGAACCTTGTGATGCAAAGCCCTGCACTTCTCAGTCGAGTGCCCGGGTGCTCCAGAGTGGAAAGCGCATCGTGCGTTGACATCATAACCAACTGGAAGCTCTCCAGGAGGTGGTGGTGCCAAAGTTCTCAGTTGAATCAGGTTCAAATCTAGCAGTCTTGGAAGTAAGGCAGCATAAGTCATCGGGATAGCCTCAATCACCCTATTAGTCGGGCGAGTTTGCCTTGGCTGATACGGTCTCTGCTGATAGTTGGTACGGGTTGTTGTTGTTGATGTTATTGTGGAGGAGGTTGCATCTGTTGCACTAGAGCTGCAGGAATTGTGACTGCTGCCACATGCTCATAGGGTCTTCTGTAACCACGGCCCCTGCCTCGGCCGAATACAGCATTCGTCTCACCCTCTCTTCTCCTAGGAGGTCCACTGAAAGCTTTCCTCGCTCTGTTCGAGCTACTAGCACTAGGGTCTTGTATCTTCCCCATCTTCAGCAAGGTCTCAACCCTCTCCCCAGCAATGACAATATCGTTGGATTTAGTGGCAGAACTGGAGGCCAGTATTTCAAGAAAAACACCCTGCAGAGTACCCATAAACATGTCAGCCATTTCGTTCTCAAGCAGCGGTGGTTGCACCATGGCAGCGAGCTGGTGCCACCTCTGAGCGTATTCTTTGAAGCCTTCCTTAGCCGTCTGAGCCATGTGTTGCAACTGCGTGCGGTTCGGAGCCATGTCCAAGTTATATTGATATTGTCTCACAAAGGCTTCAGCTAGATCTTTCCAACTCTTGATATTAACTCTACTAAGCTTCATGTACCATTCCAGAGAAGCCCCAACTAAGATGTCTTGAAAATAATACATCCAGTGTTCTCATCATCCGTGTGAGCAGCAATTCTCCCAACAAAGATTGCAGATGGGTCTTCGGGCATGCAGTGCCATTATACTTCTCAAAGGTTGGAACTTTGAACTTGTATGGGATCCTGACCCCAGGAACCAAGCCCAAATCTATTATGTCAAATCCCAAAGAGCTCTGGGACTGAATAGCTTTGATTTGCTCAGCCATTTCCTCAAACCTCTTGTTCATCTCAGCACCTTGACCTTCAGCTTTGTCCAGGAGAGTGAACTGGTCATCATGATTATCCATCTGATTATTATTCAACCCATCATTGATTATTTTCACTCCTGGCTGTGTAACAGGAGCTTCAACCTGACGTACGCCCGCACCGATATGATTATCAGCAGTAGCAGCAGCAGCAGTGTTCCTGGTTGATAACGAGAAATCGTATCACATTATTACTATGTTTTTAGTCCGTTTTATCGTACATTGATCCTTTTAACTCCCGATTGTTCGAGTTTTTTATGTCACATTGCAGGTATAACATGTCTAGAGCCAAATTATGAGAAAAAGATCAAATGAACCAAATCTAGCATGGAAAGGAGATCAAGAGATCAATTCTGCTAAGTCTGCATTTTTGTTACGCTCACGGTCATCACAACTGACTCACGACCGTGACGCGCTATTTATAGGTCTCACGACCGTTGCTCCAATGTCACGACCGTGACGCTCTATTTAGAGGTCTCACGACCGTTGCTCCAATGTCACGACCGTGACGCGCTTATTTGAAGAAAAATGACCGTTACATCATATCACGAACGTGACAAGGAAAGTTTAATTAATTAATTTGAAGATATTCATGAAGACGTGCAACGAGTCTTCGAAGACTCCTATTTTTCCTCAAGTGAAGCAATACCCAGTACGCTACTTTTTTGCTGGATCTTCTCAAAACAGAACGAAGCCCACGCTTGCTACCAATTCAACTGCCAAATTCATCTGCTATAAATACCCAAGATGCAAATGAAAACACATAGAGTTTATTATTGATTTTTACGCGGAAGCTCTGCCGTATTTTCTTTGAACCCTTTATTTTTCCAGCTTTTGTTCTTGCTGTGTTTACTTTTTATTTCCAACCCATTCAATAACAATTTCCAACATTAGGAAATTGTTATTTCAATTAAATTTCTTTTTAGCCTCAGAACTTGTTATTGTATTTCGATTCCGATTCCGACACTCCGAGCTTGCCAACTTGTGGAAGAAGGAGTTTAAGAAATAAATTATCCAGGTTTTTGTTTTGCAATTTATATTGAATTTATTTATTTATGTTAAGTTTCTATTATTATTTTATAATGCATACTTTAATATTTGTTTATTTCATTCTGTATCTGTCTGTTGGTATAATAAAAATGAGTAGCTAAATTAATTAGTCGGTATGTAATAAACTAAACCAAAACGGTTAAATCGAATCTAAGCTAAAAATAATTAAGAACTTATATTCTGGCTGTGGCTTTTTATAATTAAAATCAATCTTTTTGTTACGAGAGTAAGAAAAGTGAAATAGGTTAGGTCGAGACCACGAGAGTGTGAGATTTTAACCGGATAGCTAAAGTTAGGCATTTGATTTAAATACAGCGAGAGCGCTTTAAAATGAATTAGACTTATTAAGTTTTCAAAAATTATTTTCTAAACACTTATGGGCTAGCGAGAGCAAGCATAGGGCTTTAGAAGTAAGATCTGAGACAAGACCACGAGAGTGTGAGTCGAGGGTTTTTAAACTGGTAATCTCTACAGAATAATTTAAGTGAACCATCTTTATAAGCTTAGGTTAGATTGACCCACATAGGTTAATATAATTACATACTGACCGCCTTCTCATTAATTCCTTAAACTAAGTTTAATTCCCGTTTTCAATCCTTAAAACCATAATCGTGACAAATATCTGCCTTAGCTAAACTAGCAGACCTTCTAGCACTAGAGTGATTACAAAGTCCCTGTGGGTTCGATAATCTTTTATATTACTTCGATAGGCTGTGCGCTTGCAGTTCAGATACCGCTAGACACATTGCGTCTACGCCCCATCAAAGTTTTTGGCGCCGTTGCCGGGGACCTTGATTTAGTCACTTGTGCACTATTAGAGTAGCACTGTCTAGACTAAGGTAATAACTTATTTTCCCTAATCTAATTTACCGAGTGTATGCCAAGTACTCGCTCTCAAGGCGAAGACTTGCAACCTCCAGTCCAAGAATTAGAACGCTTCTTACATTTAAGAAGACGAATATTCAAATACCAACGAAAATACAACATTCCAGATCTTCAAGTTGATCCACCTAAACCAGTTGGAACATCGAAGGACGCAGAAATGGCTGAAGAACCAAATCATCCACTCAAATATTACGCTAGTCCTTCACAAGCTGAGCCGCATTCCAGCATTGCTGCACCGGTTATCAACCGAAACGATTTCGAATTGAAACCTTCGCTGATATCAGCCGTGCAACAAAACCAATTCGCCGGAAATCCTACCGAGGATCCGAACCTTCATCTTTCGATATTGTGCAGTACGCAGATATTGTAAAAGCTAATGGAGTTACCCAAGAAGCAATTAGATTACGTCTTTTTCCTTTCTCACTTCGAGACAGAGCGAGAGCCTAGCTTTAATCTCTACCCTCGAATTTAGTAACTACGTGGGAGGAACTAAAGAGAGTCTTCTTGACAAGATATTTCCCACCTAGTAAGACAGCTATGCTAAGAGCTCAAATCAACGGATTTAAGCAAAAGGAAAATGAATCACTTTTCGAAGCTTGGGAACGCTACAAAGATATGCTGAGACTTTGTCCACATCACGGATTAGTAGAATGGATGGTCATCCATACTTTCTACAATGGACTCTTGTACAACACAAGAATGACGATTGACGCTGACGCAGGCGGCGCACTAATGGACAAAGAATATAATGATGCTTATGCACTTATCGAGAGTATGGCTCAAAATCATTACCAATGGGGAAGCGAGAGAGTCGCAACTGAGAAACCAAAAAAAGGAGGTATGTACGAAGTGAGTAGTATGGACCAAGTCAATGCAAAGTTTGACCAACTTAACCAAAAGATCGACAACTTGGCCATAACACCAACAACCACCGTGGCTGCAGTAACACCTAACTGTGAGTTATGTGGAGTTCCAGGACATGTTGTCCCTGATTGTCAACTATTAGCAGGAATTCCCACAAATCAAGTGAATTATGCTCAAGGAAACCCGTACTCGAACACATACAACCCAGGTTGGAAGAATCATCCGAACTTCTCTTATAAGAATAACAATGCTTTATACGCACCAGGTCAAGCACCAACTACACCACCAGGATATCAAAAGACTGCTCCTAATGTTCCTAGAAAATCAAACCTTGAGTTAATGATGGAGAACTTCATAGCTACCTAATCTCAAATAAACAAGGAATTCTTAAACCAAAACATACACACTAGTGAGCAGATTAAGCAATTAGTTAGCAAGGTAGATGCGTTAGCTACACATAACAAAGTGCTTGAAACTCAGATTTCACAAGTAGCTCAACAACAAGCACCTATCGCTGCACCAGCTGGAGTATTTCCTGGACAACCCCAACCTAATCCAAAAGGACAGGCCAATGCTGTGATACTAAGAAGTGGCAAGGAACTTGACGGACCTACCGATCCAAGACTTGACAGTCCAGCCATGTACCAAAAGCAAGATAAGCCGACTGAAAAGGAGAATGAACCAGAAGAAAAGGAAGATAATAATCAAGAGGCAGTGGAGAAAGAGAAACCTTATATGCCTCCACCACCTTATAAACCACCAATTTCGTACCCTCAGAGATTAACCAATTCCAAGACGATGGGCCAGTTTAAGAAATTTGTCGAACTTCTGAAACAATTGAATATTACAATTCCGTTTACAGAAGCTATCACCCAAATGCCCTCGTATGCTAAATTTCTAAAGGAAATCTTATCCAATAAGAAGAACATAGAGGATAACGGAACCGTTACACTTACTGCTGAGTGTAGCACAATAATTTAAAACAATATGCCTCCTAAGTTAAAAGATCCAGGTAGTTTCTCTATACCCTGTGTAATTGGAAAGTTCGTCATTGACAAAGCTCTATGCGATTTAGGAGCCAGTATCAGTGTTATGCCCTTAACAATTTGCAAAAGGCTAGACATGGGAGACCTAAGACCAACTAAAATGTCTGTTCAACTAGCCGACTGCTCTATTAAATATCCTGTAGGCATACTAGAAAATGTCCCAGTACGTATAGGTCAGTTCTACATTCCTACTGATTTTATAATCATGGACATCTCTGAAGACTCCACTACACCTATCATACTAGGAAGACCATTCTTAGCTACCGCCGGAGCTATTATAGACGTAAAGAAAGGAAAGTTAACCTTTGAAGTAGGTGAAGAGAAAGTTGAGTTTATTTTAACACAATTCTTACAATCACCAGCTATAGAGGACACATGCTATTTATTGGATGTCATTGACGAATGTGTAAGAGAGATGGAAATGAAAGAAACTACTTATTCTGAAATTATGAAAATTCAAATCCCTCCAATTTTTGAAGATGACAATTGGCGTGAACCGTATTAGGATGATAGTCTAAGCGAAAGTTTAGCACTTACACCGGATCCCATGCCAAGTAAGAAGAAACCTACATTAGAGTTAAAAACTTTACCTAAGAACCTAAGATACGAATTCCTAGACACTGAATGTACACGACCAGTTATAATCAATTCCAGTTTAGGAACAATAGAAACGAAGAAACTTTTAGATGTCTTAAAGAAATACCCATCTTCATTAGGATATAACATATCTGATCTCAAAGAAATATGTCCTTCAATCTGTATGCATCGTATTATGCTAGAAGAAGATTGCAAAACCTCCAGAGAATCTCAAAGAAGAATTAACCCAATCCTTAGCACTGTAGTAAAAGAAGAAGTTAAGAAACTACTAGACGCTGGAATAATATATCCAATCTCTGATAGTCAATGGGTTAGTCCAGTACATGTAGTACCAAAGAAAGGAGGTATCACTATTGTGAAAAACGCTAAAGGCGAATCGATATCACAAAGAGTAGTGACCGGACATAGAGTGTGCATCGATTATCGAAAACTAAACAAAGCCACTCGAAAAGATCATTTCCTACTACCTTTTATAGATCAAATGTTAGAACGATTAGCCAAACACTCGTATTTCTGTTATCTTGATGGTTACTCAGGATTTTTCCAAATCCCGATCCACCCAGATAATCAAGAGAAGACTACATTCACATGCCCTTATGGAACGTTCGCTTATAGACGAATGCCCTTTGGATTATGCAATGCTCCTGCAACCTTTCAAAGATGTATGATGTCAATCTTCGCAGATTTCATAGATAACATCATGGAAGTGTTCATGGACGACTTCTCTGTATACGGGCAAAGTTTTGAAGGATGTCTGTCAAATTTAGAAATGGTGTTAGAAAGATGTGTGGAAGTAAACCTCGTACTTAACTGGGAAAAATGCCATTTTATGGTCAGAGAAGGAATCGTACTAGGACACGTTATATCTGATAAGGGAATTGAAGTTGACAAAGCTTAGATAGAAGTCATAAAAGATCTTCAACCCCCTAAGACCGTTCGAGAAATACGAAGTTTTTTAGGACACGCCGGTTTCTACCGACGATTCATCAAAGATTTCTCGAAAATCACTAAACCTCTTACCGGTTTATTAATGAAAGACGTTGAGTTCATATTCAATAAAGATTGTCTTAAAGCATTCGAAACTCTAAAAACAGCCCTCATCACCATACCAATCATGCAACCACCTGACTAGAGATTACCTTTCGAAATCATGTGCGATGCGAGTGACTATGCTGTAGGCGCAGTTCTAGGACAAAGGAAGGACAAGAAACTTCACGCAATTTACTATGCCAGTAGAACCTTAGATTCTGCTCAGATGAACTACGCCACTACTGAAAAAGAATTGTTAGCAGTTGTATTTGCGCTTGATAAATTCCGTTCCTACCTAGTAGGAGCAAAAATAATCATCTACACAGACCATGCTGCTATCAGATATCTATTAACCAAGAAAGATGCTAAACCAAGACTCTTGAGATGGATCTTACTCTTACAAGAGTTTGATCTCGAAATCAAAGATAAGAAAGGTACTAAAAACGTCGTAGCGGACCATTTATCTAGAATAGAAGGTATTAAACCCGAACAAATGCCGATTAACAACAATTTTCCGTATGAACAGTTGATAGCACAAATAGGAAGCGACCCAGTTCAGTTAGACATAGATGAACCAAAAACCGTGGAAACAATCCAAACAACCGTAGGACTGCCATGGTACGCTGACATTGTCAACTACTTAGCTGCAGGAGCACTTCCACCGGACTTAACCTATCAGCAGAAAAAGATATTCTTCCACAATCTCAAGTATTACTACTGGGACGAACCATTATTGTTTAAAAGAGGACCTGATAGAATCTTCTGTCGATGTATTCCCGAAGAAGAAATAGAAGATGTCATTGCTCATTGTCATTCATCTCTTTATGGTGGAAACGCAAGCACTTCCAAGACTTGTGCAAAAATCTTACAAGCCGGCCTATTTTGGCCTAATCTATGGAAAGATGTCCACATCGCTGTTATAAATTACGATCGGTGTTAACGCACCGGTAACATTTCAAGAAGAGATGAAATGCCTCAAAGAGGAATATTAGAAGTAGAAGTCTTTGATGTCTGGGGAATATATTTCATGGGACCATTCCCATCATCTTTCGGTAATAAGTACATACTCGTAGCTGTGGATTATGTTTCTAAATGGATCGAGGCTATAGCTTCTCCTACAAATGACACACGAGTAGTAATTAAGCTTTTCAAGAATATAATCTTTCCAAGATTTGGTGTGCCTAGACTTGTCATTAGTGACGGTGGCTCGCATTTCATTTCGAAAATATTTGACAAATTACTATCTAAGTATGGAGTCAGACATCGTGTAGCTACACCATATCATCCACAAACAAGTGGACAGGTCGAAGTCTCGAACAGAGAAATAAAACAAATCCTAGAAAAGACTGTCGTTATATCTAGGAAAGATTGGTCATCTATACTTAATGAAGCTTTATGGGCTTATAGGACAGCTTACAAGACACCCATAGGAACTACACCCTTCAAACTAGTGTATGGGAAGGCTTGTCATCTCCCGGTAGAACTAGAACACAAAGCATATTGGGCGATTAAAACACTCAATATAAACTACAATGCCGCTGGAGAAAAGCGAATCCTCGACACTAATGAATTAGAAGAATTAAGGTTAGATGCTTATGAGAATGCTAAGATATATAAAGAAAGAACCAAGCGATGGCACGATAAACTCCTATCTAGGAAAGAATTTAGTGTGGGAGACGTTGTACTCCTCTTTAATTCAAGACTTAGGCTCTTTCCTGGAAAATTAAAATCTAGATGGTCAGGACCCTTTGAAATAACTAGAGTGTTCCCGAGCGGAGCAATAGAAATTAAGGGTAAGAATAGTGAACCGTTCACAGTAAACGGACAACGATTAAAACATTACCATAATATTGAAAATAGAGATTATGCGAATAGTTTAAAGCTTTTAGAGTTGTCCACTAACTTCCCTGATTAATCTACCCCTAAGCACTACGTCAGGCTTATGACGATAAAAACAGCGCTTAGTGGGAGGCAACCCATTTTATCATTTCATTGTTTTATTCCATTTTTATTATTATTGACAAATTTATGTATTTATTTCTTTATTCACTTTATTTTAATTTTCATTTTCTAAATCACTTTTAAATTTACTTTGCTACAGATTTTCTAAAGTCTTTTCTACCTTCCTTTTTCCCCCCTGATTTGTTTCCTCCTCTTTAACACTAACTATGGCTAACCAACCAAGAAACTTTATGGAAACCAAATTTAGAGGTAGAAACCAAAGAAGGAAATTTGAGGAATTATCACAGAGACAAATGGATTTGACTCTGTACTATGATGAACAGACTATGGAAACTTTTGGAATAAATGATAGCATCCTATACCTGTTTAACCAATTTGGATGGGAGAACGCTCTCATAAAACATAAGTTTGTAACTTACCGCGAGCTCATCCTTTGTTTTTAAGCTCCTTAGTTTACTTACCTGAGCGCAGATTTGGATTAAGAAAAGGATTTATTAGTTTCCGACTATTCGGTATCGAATATGTCTATAACCATAAGGAACTAGCTGACCTACTAGGATTTCCTAGCGGACCTTTTGCCTTTACTACCACCCAGGTAGAATTAATGGATATTGAGCTAGATTTCTTTTTGGGAACTTTAACCGGAAACTACTACCCTGAGCCGGATAACATGAACAATGATGAAATACACAACCCTGCTATCCGCTATTTTCATAAAATCCTTGCCCACACCTTCTTTGGAAAGGAAGAGAACCTCACTGGAGTATCTAAAGATGAGATATTCATAATGTCCTGTTTGACCGATGGAAAATCCGTAAATGCTGTACCATTCATGATGCAAACCTTTACCCGCATCCAAGAGGAACCTGATCTACCAATATTGGTAGGAGGCCTGGTCACCATGATTAATGATGCCCTCAGACTTAGATACCAGTTACACAAGTGCAACCGTTTAGGTACCATCGCCCTATGAATCTGAACTTCTACTTTAACCGCCAAATTATAAGAAACTTAGGACAACCACCATATGAGTACCTAATTAGAAATGAAATCGTAACCCTGTTCACATTACCGAACCATGCTAAATTCAGTGTTCACAATAGAGATAATTGGCTTTATGAGCTTACCCCTCCTGACTATCCAACAACACCTGAAACACCACAATCCTACCAAATTAGGGATGACATAATGACTGATGTAGAAAGTGACCCTGAGACCCCTCCTTGTTACCATGACATCGACCACACTGATGAAGTTATTGAAACCCCTGAAATCAATCAAGTAGGATATGCTGACAGCTTAAAGAAAATTCTGACCACTCTTGAAGTATACCAAACTGATATTAATGTTGTTAAGGATGAAGTTAAAAGCCTGAGATTGGACATTATAGGCTTAACTGACATAACATGTGAACAATTCTATCATATAAACTCCGCACTTGAAGATTTGAAGAAGCAACTTTGATAATGATGTAGTGATTTGATTTATCTTACTTTTTGCTTTTTGATTCTAGTTAGTTTTGATGTTTTGCAACATTTCATAGCTTATTTTTATCACTGAAATTTCTTTCTATTATGTCAAAAGCAAAGTACTTCCATTTATGCAATTTTCCAATTTAATCAATTTACATGCTTTTTATTATTTACTAATACTTTAAAATGCTGGATATTTTGTGAATTTTCGTGTGATGAAATCCAATGCTTATATATATATTGATCCACTGCTATGTGTTATGTTGGAATTAAATATTGAAAGTGATAGGAATTACAATTGATTTGAACTGAGGTAACCATTCTGTGAAAATTCCATATTTTGTGAACATCACGGTCGTCACCATCCCCTCACGATCGTAACGAGCTATTTAGCGCGTCACGACCATAACACCCCCCTCACGACCGTGACAACCCTAATTCACGACCTCTGAGTTACAAAGGCCGTTCTTCTTCGCAAACTCCACTTCTATTTTCACAAAAATCTCTAACCTCCCATTACCTCTTCTTCTCCCGTAACCACCCATTAATCTCCAATCAATTCCATTAATCCGTTCCACCTTCTCATTTAACCCCAACTCCACACATTTCCTTTATTCCATTATAAACCGATCAATTTCTTCACACTTTCATCACCAAACCTCAAATAACTATCTCACGATAAACCTCATTTGCATGCAATGGCAAACATTTAGTTCAAAGATGGAGAACAAGGAGAAGCACAGAGAGAGAAGTTTGAAAGGTTTCGAACCCGTGGCATCCAACCTACTCGGTACGTCGACCTCGACTGCTTGAGGGAGTTAGAATTGTTCGACGGAGTGAAGCTACTGCTTGAGCAAGTTAGCTTGTGGGACTTATGCAGTCAACCGCAACCAACATTTGCAAACCTCACTTTGGAGTTTCTAAGTTCGTTTCAATATATCACACCTTCAGGATCAACGAACCAATTCACCGGCATCGCAAAATTCTGAATGCTTGGAAGAGAGTTCCAAATCACTCAAACCAGAGTCGCTGAACTGTTAGGCTTCAGTCACGGCGACGGTGCTCACCTTCGCGTGCCCGACAACTTTAATGAAGCAACTTTCACTTTGTGGCACAACATCAAAAACAACCGTGCATCCGCCTACCAGAGTCTTAATGCCACTCATATCCATAATCCAACAATACGGTATTTTCATCGTATCATATGCAACACAATCTTTGCAAGAGAGAGCAACCACAAGCTAAATTCCAAAGAGCTCTTATTCTTGCATTGTGCCTTGAATGAAGAACGCATCAACGCCGCTCCGTTCCTTCTGGCCCACATTCAGTCTGTAGCGCAAATAGGCGCCACTCCCTTCTACATTGGCAGGATTGTCACTACCCTTGCCATACAGCTGGAGCTTGGTGACCACCTCACTCATTTGCCTCATAGAGCACCAGAGCTGCTTACCAAGAACTACTGCAAGTCCGCTCACATGATCTCTCAGCGAGAGGATGGCAGATTCAACCCTGTGATACAAGGCACCATCTATCATCATATCACTTTTCCTTGCAAGAACCGCATTGATCCCTCGAATAGAGCCAATTGGCTATTTGATTTGCTGGATGTCGCAGGCCATGTACCGATTATTGACGAGCAGCCTGATGCACCTGTGGACGAGATGTAGGATGCGATGGATGCTGCTGAGCCAGTTCAGGACATCCCTGAGTCTTCCACCAGGCAGCCACCTTCAGCTGACATCACCCTTGAAGAAATCCTACGTGCCACTCATCAGCAAAATCAGATGAATGCCGCACTTGAGCGTAGGCGGAAAGAGCAGTACGATGCACTCCTTGCAACTGTTGTCAGTAACCAGAAAGCAGCAGATGAAAAGCTAGGAAAGATTTTCAGCGAGTTGGAAGCTTTGCGGATAGACGTCACCGCTCTCACCGTCACTGGTTCTGATGAGGAAGCCACTCCTACCAGACGCTCCTGCACTAGAAGCCGAGGCCGTGGTCGTCAACAGCATTAGATTATCTTTTTGTTTTTGCATTTCTGTTCCTGTAATGTATTTCCCCGCTATTATATCACAACATTGAGGACAATGTCTGATATAGTGTGGGAGAGGTACCTTTCCCTTTCCCGTTTTCCATTCCATTGTATTTACCTTTCCGCATTTTCAATTAAACAAAGTAATATTTATGCTATTTCTTAAATTTCAATTCTTCCCCGCTTTATTTAGCCATACCAAATTTTTTTTGCTTTATCTTCGCATTACTCGACTTACCTATGAAATCGTAGTTAGGAAGCTGAGAAAGATCCAACAAGATCAATACAGTCTTGACACCTTAGACTCCCTACTTAAGCATTCCATTTCGATAATTGTTACGACTACACCTTAAGTCTTAGTTCTAAAGTAACCCCTAGTAGTTTATACTAGCAGTCATCACCGTCTGAACACAAACCACGTGGGGAGCCGATGAACATAAGTGTTTGATGCCTAATCTATAAACGATCCTTCATATCTCGATGCCATAAAAAAGAAATTGCACCAAAGTACACGGTCGCATATAAGAGACGAGTAATAAAAGAAGGAGTCCATTGCTGGTTGGTTCAGAGGTACCTGGTTCTGAACTTGGTATGGCGTGCAACGACTCGATCCCCCACAACCTCCAATCTGGATAATATGTAAAGGGTTGCCACATTCGTGTACCAGACCCCGTGCTAATAAAGGATCAAAGTCACTAACCGGCTACTCCACTACGTGCGTGCTAAGGCAAAGGGCTTAATGTGAGTGCGCTAGAATGAAACCAGATGAAATAAGAACGAAGGACTCTAGGTAGAATCATAACGAAATTTCTGAATGTTTCGTATCACATTATTACTATTTTTTTAGTCCGTTTTATCGTACATTGATCCTTTTAACTCCCGATTGTTCGAGTTTTTTATGTCACATTGCAGGTATAACATGTCTAGAGCCAAATTATGAGAAAAAGATCAAATGAACCAAATCTAGCATGAAAAGGAGATCAAGAGATCAATTCTGCTAAGTCTGCATTTTTGTTACGCTCACGGTCGTCACAACTGACTCACGACCGTGACGCGCTATTTAGAGGTCTCACGACCGTTGCTCCAATGTCACGACCGTTGCGCCAATGTCCCGGTAGTCAACGCACATCCGGACCTTGCCGTCCTTCTTTGGTACAGGTACAATGTTAGCTACCCAAGGTGGGTAACTAGTCACAACAAGGAAACCGGCATCCCATTGTAAACACCCCAAATTTGCCCTCACCCATTCACACCATGGCTTGTGATCATTTCATATGCATAAACACAATCATACTATCTCATATCACATTTTTGATCCACTGCATTGGTTCTAAGTCATCTGCATCTAGGGTTGTGATCTGAGTAATCCAAGAGCTTCTTGAGCCACTCCAAAGGCCATCAATCACTTCAAAGAGGTCTATGTGTGTTCAAGTATCATATTATATCTTCTCAAAGTCAAGAATGTCAAAGAATCACAAGAACTGGGATTGGTATGGAAGCAGAGCCAGGCTTGACTGCACAGATGACCTCAAATTAGGGTTTTGGTTTCAGAGGCCATAACTCCAAATTTTTTGGTCATTCTTGTTTCTTTTGGTCTCCATATGGTATAGGGAGTATGCATATCAATTTTCATGAAGAAATTCCATGGGGAGGTCATCTGATCAAAGGTTGACTTTCTAGACAAGTCAGTGCAAAATTAGGGCATCTGAGGCCCCCAATGACCCAACCAAAGGGTGTTATTCATCATTTTGATTGTATATGATCTTTATTTGATCATGGAAGAAGTTGTAAGTTCACAAAATTCAAGAATCTCAAGTTTTTTGCAAAGTTGACTTTTTGGGCAAGTTTGACTTTTCATGAAAATGTCATTTTATGCAACTTTTTCAACCCTTACTTTTTGATTCAAGAAAGCTTCAAATAGAAAAACTTTGGTCATGAAAGTTGTAGAATAGATCTTTCCCTTTTCAAAAAGTACAAGAACATGACCTAATTCATTTTGGATCAAAAGTTATGGCTTGTCAAAGTTGGCAAAAATCACTAAAATTCAAGTTATGCACCAAAGAGGCAAAATTGCAAATCCACTTCTCAAGGCCAATTAAGCTACCAAATGCATTTCTAAACTTCACCACATGATCACACAAGTCTTAAAAATCAGAATGGGCCAAGATATCACATGTTTATGGCCTATGGGGCAAGACTTTTTCATAGAAAACCAAAGACAAACCAAGTTGCAAAAACTCATGATGGCATTTGCATCCACTTGCTAGCTACTTTGCTGATCAACCCTAGACTTTTCCCTCACCATGCTGCGCAGCCCACACCCCTTGTACTTGGCTAGAACATGACCCATGCTTTCTCTTACACAAAGTTGACAATTTGCAAAAGTAGCTACACCTATCACAAAAGGGCATGTCACATCTTCTGACCAATAGCAATTGTTTATACAAACAAATTGCTAGCCAAAGCACAAAACCAGCCAGCCTGAAACAAGCCCAAGCAACACATTCTCATTTTCACTCTCAAAAGCAAAAGCTTTCGAAACTCAGCATACAAGCCACAAACACTTAAACAAACTTCATAGATCAACTCAACTCATCATCCTGGTCAGAAAGCACCCCTCATCCTTGCCTTAAACTGCTTGAATCAAGAACACGATTCTCACCTGAGCTTGAACAGAAGCTGTTCAAACTCTCAAACCAGCCAACACAAATTCCTTCTAAGCATCAAGAGTGCATCAGGAGCATAAAAGGAGGTGATTGCACAAGGAGAAGAGGCCAGAAAGTTACAAACTGAAAGCTTCAAACTCAGGTAGCTTCATGAACATTTTTTCCAGAAACGATTTTTTAAGTTCCTAAGTTGTTCTTCATGATTCACTAATTATTCTGATGTCTTTGGTTTTGAAAATGGTGAGGAAATGAGAGTTTAAACGTGTTCTGAAACTTTCTGACCTAGAAATGTTTTCTTTCGATTCATGCGATTGATGAAATATAAATGAGTTTTGGTTTGGGGTTTTGATTCAGGGAGGTTTGGGAAGGATTTCAGTTCTTTTTAGATTTCATTTTAGTTACGTTTTGAAGGTTTTAGGAATTTTCAGGTGGGGTTCCCACCGGAGAAGACGACCGGAAGTCTTCTCCGGCCACCTGAAAATGATTAGGGCTTAATCATGTCATTAAGTGTAGTTTGAATCTAACGCGTTGGATCTGTTGACTTGGTTGACCTGGCGCGTGTTTGTGTGGCCCAGATGCACCCATTTTGCCCTAATCTCAATTAATTAATTCATAAACTCAGTTTAATCAAGTTTGAATATGGACCATTGATTTGCGCGCGTAGTCAACAGGCTTCTCCCCAGAACCCATCCTGGCCATCCATTGTGTTTACTTTTCCTTTTCTTTATTTTTATTTCATTTGTTTTATATTTATTTTGTCCATTTATTTTAAAATAGTAAAATCAATTTAAAAATTCTGAAATTTTTTATACCAACTTTTATTAAATTTCAGAACACCAAAATATTTTTATTTTCATTTTTTGCATTTAAAAAGTATTTTTAAATATTTAAAAGTTTATTTTTAATTAATTAATGAGAATTAATTAATTAAAAAATACTTTTAAGTATTTAAAAATCACCAAAAAATTCATGAAACATTTAAAAACATTTAGAAACATTGTCCAACCCTCAAACCAAATTTATTTTTTGATCTTGATGCATTTTGAGAATTTTCCATGGAATTAAAATCATTTTGATGCATTATTTTGATCCAAACTTCCAAAAATCATTTCTGCCTAACCATTGAGAGTTGGACCTTGATTCTTTTTGCATTGCATTGCGTTTATCATGTAGTGTGTGAGATTAAATGGCCATGATTTGATCTTTCATTTTCCATTTGTTTGGCATTTTTCTTGTTAAGGAACCCTAAAACCCTAGATAACTTAGGAAAATCATAACTTGAACTAGGTTAAGAGTTGAGATTTCTCCTTTGGGCAGTGGTTTAGTATAGGATTAGGGATCCTTTGAGTGTATTTTCAATTTTTTGTATTGATGTTTGCTTCTGATTTTGGTTTGTGTTTGGTGCTTTGATCATAAACCCTAATTGGGGCTTCCATATGCATCCATCTTGCATTTGCATTCATACCTTGACTTGCCATAGCATTTTATGCATTCTTTTGATTCATTGAACATCTTAAGACATATTGAGAGCATGTTTGATCATTGCATCTTGCATTTGCCATGTTGTATGCCATTTGCATTTCATAACTTTTCATGAATGTTCATGCTTCTTAACTTGTTTCATTTGCATCCATAAGCTTATATGATCATCCCCATGTGTTGTTTCATGTTTGTAGCATCTCATAGCATTATTAACATCATGTATGTGCTTCTGGATTTGGTATACATCATTCCATTTCATCTCATTCTGCATTGCATTGCATTTCTTTTCTAACTTTTCAGGTGGTAAGTGACTTTGAGAAGTGGATTTGCCTTCACTTCTCATAACTTCTCTTCATCTCTTTCATGCATCCTTGCTGCATTTTGTCATGTGTTTGAGTTTGAGCTTGTTCATTCTCCTCCTTCTCACTTTCTTTCTTCAAGTGACTTGACTTCTTGAATGAAGCAAGTTACTTTGCTTCTCCTGATCTTTCATCTGCTTCCTGGTGGTTCTTCTGAAGACTTCTCTTGTAAACCTCACAAACCTTAGGAACAACCAAGCATGACAATGATTAGGGTTTTGATTAGTCTCCCCACTTAGTTTTTACCTTTGTGTCTCTTTGAGTCTTCTCTTCTCATCTCATAATCAGGGACTAAACCCTAAAGGATGTAAGGCTTTGTGATTAAGTTTATGCCTGCATCCTTCTATTAGGATGGAGTGTATAACTTTAATCCTAAGTTTTAAACCCTTAATGTGTTTAAATCTCTTAATCAATTCACTTAATAATGATCAAGACATCACACTTGTAACTTGGGCCTTGCATTAGGGTTCTAATTCTTCCTTAATTGGTTAAGAAGGACTAACCCTAGTGTTAATGGACAAGTCCCCCTCAAGTTGTCTTACAAACCCTAAAAAACACTTCTTCATCATATCATTAATTAAAATCCACTTAATAAAGGCTTTGTTTTGTCATGAGTCTAATCTCTAATCATGGATTAAGTTGAGGAGCTTTCCTCAGCTTAAACACTCTCATCTATTATCCTTCTATTAGGATGGTGTAATGAGTCTGTTTAATCCCTGATTATGGCTTAGTCTCATTACTTAACACTAAACAAAAACAACAAAAACATCTAAATAATCACAAGTAGGTTAATGCTCTTAATCCTACACCAAAGGTGATTAAGTGTGAGAATCTGACTTCACACTTAAGGTATTCTCATTACCCCTAATCAGAGGGAAGATGTGATGAGTTTACTAAATCCATTGGTTTAGACTTAAGCTCATTAACTTATGACAAACTTTTCAAAAGCAATAAAAGATTGAAAACACAAAAACAAACAATAATCGTCTCCTCTGGGATTCTTTTCTTATCTCCTTCACTCACAAACGAGAACTTGCTTCTTCCGTCTAATACAAGACAGTTTGCACCTGAGCCAGACAGGTCATACACTTGAGCATAGGCAAGTAAGCAGTTCACAAGTCAATTCATCTTTCAGTCTCTTTGGGTCGAACTACGGTGTTCTGACTTCCTCATTGCACGAGAGGATACGTAGGCATAACTTAATAGTTATCGAACAAAAGTCTCTGTACATTCCCCCTCTTTCCAGCTTCATTCTTTAGCCTCATGATCTTGAGCATCTTATTCTTGTTCTTACACTGACACTGTACATATTACACTTCACACTTCTTTTGCACTGACACCTGTACATTTTCTTCCAGCCTCCTTATACACAGATTGCACTGACACTACCCCTTTAAAACACAAATCTTTTAAGCGTGGATCCCGTCGAGTACGGCGGACAATCTGGGTGCTAATACCTTCCCAGGTTGTAACCAACCCCCTTTCTCAGTCTCTCTGGTTCGCAACCGTCTTATCCACATCTTTCTAGGTCTATGCAGCATTGCCTTTCCTCCGGGATAAAAATGCCTAGCTGGCGACTCTTTTCATCTCCAGTGAGTTCACTGCTGTGTGTTCTCATTGTCCCTTTCGCCGACCGTTCGCGTCTGTACCTTTATTTGGGCCATTTCCCATTCATCGGGAGCGACAGCTTGGCGACTCTGCTGGGGACCCTTATACTGCAACCAGGGCTTCTGGTTCTTTTTGTGGGTTCCTCCTAGCGCTTGATTGATTTGTGTTTACTGGGGTGTTATGTGCTATCTGTAGTTGTATATTTGTTTTGTTTATTGCTTTATGTACAATTGCTTTACTGCTTTCTTTATTGCTTTGCATATATCATATTGTCATACTGTGCTAGCTGGATCTGTTTTGTTGCTTTGGTGGGTGGGTGTTCTATTGAGAGTTGAGGTCATGTACCTGGGACCTGAGTGACACCTAGGCTAGAGTGGTTCATATTCTTTCCCATTCCATCTCGGTCTGGTGCGGGAATATGAAACACGGTTCAGATATGGGTTTCTTCTTGAGAACTCTGTGTTGCAGATTTCCTGCAATGCTAGGGCTATCTGGGAAGCCTGCTAAGTCTGGATGACCTTTAGTATTGACCTTCAGAAACTGAGGTGAATTAGAGGAGGAACTTTTATGGTTATTGTAAACACTGTACCTCCGGGTTAGAAGTGTTTACACTTCTCATAACTGATCCAAGTCTGAGGATCCATGTTTTAGAACACCACCTGTGAGGGGGTTGGGCTGTTTACAGGTTTGCAGGTACCCTTGACCTCAGCATACCCTGTTACTTTGTTTGAGTAAGAGTACTCCATTTTGGGACAGTTCTTGTGATTCTAACCCTGGACATGTGGCTCTTTATTTGAGTCCCCCACCTTGGTTACTGGACTTATAGACCTCCATCTGGATTTCTTGAACATACTTAGACTTGTATCAGAGCACTTGATCAGATCCAGCTCAGTCACAAACCCTTTACATATCATTTGCATACATTATCATTGCATCATTTTGACATTTGCTTATTTGTTTTTCAGGGTATCCATCCTTTATTTTTGGCTTGGTTTTGACCCCATCATCAGTATAGACCTATCTTCACCAGCATCTACTTCAGTTATCAGCTACCTGCTTCAGTCACCTGCACCAGCCAATCAGTGGCCCATTTTTCAGTGTTATCATCAGCATCTGTCTCATCTCATCCTCAACATCATGGCACCTAAGAAAAGTAATATCTCCTACCACTTCTTTCAGCCTGAGCTAGCTGACATCAGGAGGGTTCAGACCCTGATTACTCCAGACCATATACCACTGTTCAGGGAACACTATGGAAGTATACTTGATGTGGTTATGGATTTTGACCCTTCACAGAGGAGCTTGATTCATACTTGCTTGCAGTTCTATGATCCCCCTCTGAGGTGTTTCACTTTTCAGGATTTCCAGTTGGGACCTTTATTGGAGGAATACTCATCATTGGTTGGTATACCTATCAGGGGTGGAGTCCCCTTCAACCCTGAGATGGCTTTCCCAAGTAATGAGGAGATAGCAAAGGCATTGCATCTGGAACCAGTTCTGATTGGGCAGCATATGACTACTAAGGCTGGAATCTCTGGCCTGCATCTGGATTTCTTGATCTCTCAAGCTACCCTGAAGGCTTCTTTAGGATAGTGGAAAGCAGTCTGTGCTTTATTGGCCCTGAGCATATATGGGATTATATTATTTGCAGATGAGCCTGGATTCATTAGCAAGAATGCAATCCATCTTTTCATTCTGAGGAACCCAGTGCCCACTTTATTGGGGGATTTCTACTATTCAGTGCACCAGAGGAATGAAAAGCAGAGGGGGAGACTAGTGAGGTGTTGTGCTCCTTTGTTCCATACTTGGCTTCTCAAGCATTTGCCCAAGATAGATGCATTTTTGAATCCTCATCAGCAGAGAAACTGGGCTAGAAGACTCACTGCTTTGACTTCAGCTGATATCAGGTGGTGCACTCAAAGCACAAAGGGCAGGGATATCATTACCAGTTGTGGACAGTTTCCCAATGTACCCCTGATAGGAGTTAAGGGTTGCATTAACTACAACCCCCTGCTATTCAAAAGACAACTGGGCTATGCATTGGTCCATACTCCTAAGGCACAAGACTTGGCTGAGACTCTTTACTGTGAGAACAAGCCTAGTCTGGCTATTGTCAGGCAAGCAGCCTGGGCCTAGGACAATGTTCAAACTAAAGGAGTAGCCATTCTGGGGAAGTGCAACAATGTGGCATCAGCACAGTACTATGAGTGGTCCCATGCCAGGGCTCAATTTTCTGGGATGCCCTTTACCATGGAAGATATGCCTGAACCATCCTCAGCACCACCTCCTGCCACTGTCAGCTTAGAGGAGTTTGAGGGTTTGAAAGAAAGAAATGAGAAGTTGACCCAGGCTTTACAGAAGACCCTCTGGGAGAGGAGTGATGGTAGGTTGGATATTGAGAGGTTGGAAAAGTTGAGGGTGGAGCATCTGGCTAAAATTGAGAAGTCTGAGGATTACATCAAGAAGTCTAGGGCTGGGGAACAAATTCTGAAGAATGCCTGCAAGGAGGCCCAGTTCCAAAAAGCCAGGACAGACTTGTATCTGAAGGAGAGCCAAGCTAGGTGGGTCAGGATCACCGAAGCTCGTACTCTGGAAGATAAGAGGACTCAAGACAAGATTGAGCAACTGGAAGCTAGTGCAAAAGAGCAACAGGAAGCCCTGGCAGCAGCCCAGAGGGAGATCTCCGAGTTGAAGATTAGAGCTGGAGTGAAGAGGTCAAAGGACCAGAGTCAACACAAGAAGCTAACTGCAGCTGTTACTACCCGGAATCTCCTTATCAGGAATCTCACGGAGCGTCCAGCTGATCCTGTGACTGAAGCACTTCTCAAGGAGGTTCAGGAGGATGAGTTTGGTCTTGGTGTTTGACTTTTGCTTGTTGTTGCTTTCATTTCATGTACTTTTATTTTCTTGCGATGTATTTTGACCCCTCAGAGGGCATGTTTTGTAAAGAACAAATTATGTATCATTTGCTTTTTGTAATATATGTATCAGTTTGTTCCATTAGGGTTTCTTTCAAAGCAACATCAATAGTTTCTTCAAGGGTCTGGAAGGGTCAAAACCAAGTGCCAAGCCGGACACCTTGGAAACAAATAAGCATACTGCATTGCATGCTAACCTTTTGTTTTGTTTTGCAGGTTTTTTGTTTTATTGTTGCTAACTCTGTTGTGATATTCAGGAACTATTGCTCGACGTCGGGTATTTCCACTCAACCGTCCACACCGATATCCAACCCGTAACAACCTTCCGGGCATACAAATGGATCAGGTACAACAGGACCTTGCAGAGGTCAGAAACCAAATGGCCAACGAAAGATTGGAAATGAGAACTCAGATGACGCAGTTTATGGAAGTGATGAACAATATGGCTCAGAGCCAAGAGAGATTGAGAGCAATGGTAGAAAGGCAGAATCAAGAAGATCCCCATATAGGGACTGCTGGGACAAGCAACAATGAGAGGGTCCAACCTCATGTCAACCCCCCGGTATTTGGACCCCTCCTTCATCCAGAGATCAACATTCCTGCTAATGTTCAAGGGACTGCCACTGCAGGCAGAGTGCTGCAAGAAGACCCCCAGGAGGATCAGTTCACAGTAATGGGTGCTGGGGATGAGGCCTATGACAGAAGGCTGGATGAAATTGCTGAAAAACTAAGATCCTTGGAGTCTCAAAACTCTTTGGGTTTTGATGTTATGGACATGGGCTTAGTGGACGGGGTCAGGATTCCCCATAAGTTTAAGCCTCCTTGTTTTGAGAAATACAACGGGACTTCCTGCCCACGGACCCACTTACAATCCTTTTTGGGAAGATTGAAAGCATATACCATGGACGAGAAGCTATGGATGTTTTATTTTGAGGATAGCTTAACTGGAGCGTCAAGGGAATGGTACTCCCATCTGACCAGAGCGACCATTAGGTGTTGGAAGGACTTGGCAGAGGCCTTCATCAGACAATACCAGTATAATCTGGATATGGCACCCAACAGGACCCTCCTGATGGGGATGTCACAATCATCTAGAGAAAGCTTCCGCGAGTATGCCCAGAGGTGGAGACAGCTGGCTGCTGCTGTCCAGCCTCCTATGTCAGAGAGGGAGATGGCAGATATGTTTATGAACACCCTCCAAGGAACATACATTGACAGGCTGGCTGCTTTCTCTTCTACCAGCTTTGCAGATGTCGTTATAGCTGGAGAAAGAATCGAGAGCCTGTTAAAGATGGGCAAAATTTCTGACAATGGTGCCAGCTCATCCAACAACACAAGGAAACCTTTTGCAGGTCCAAGAAGAACTGGAGAGACCAATGCTATCCACACCAACAGGGGCAGACCCCAATATGTTCATAGGTCTGTGGCAGCAGTCACCATTCCCGCTCCAATTCATCCACAACCAGCTTATCAACCACAGCAGCAAAATTATCAGCAACAAACTCAGTATCCTCCTCAGAGAAACTACAACAACACCAACAACAACAATCAGCAAAGACCGTTCCAACAGAGACCTTCTCAGGCCAATAGGGTGATCGATCCGATCCCTATGCCATATGCCACATTACTGCCACAACTCCTGAAACTCAACCTGGTTGAGCTAAGGACGTTGGCACCTCCAGATCCCACCAGTCTACCCAGAAATTACGACTCCAACGCCAGATGTGCTTTTCACTCAAATGCACCTGGCCATAGTACAGAAAAGTGCAGAGCTTTGCACATGAAGGTACAAGACCTGGTAGACTCTAAAGCACTGAACTTTGCACCACCACCAAATGTTAACAAGAACCCTATGCCAAACCACGGAGGTCCCAGAATCAATGCTATTGAAGAAGACAAGCCGTCTTACTTGATAACCAGTGTGGGTCAGATTCGGACACCGTTGGTAGAGATTAAGGCTCAACTCCTCGAATGTCAAATGTTCCCGGGATGTGAGCTAGGGTGTGCTTATTGCAACATTTCAGTGAATGGTTGTGATAACTTGAGAGATGGAATAGATGGTCTCATCCAGAGTGGCCTGCTTCAAATCACAACATCAATTCCTACCAACCCAGCAACCTCATCAGCAACAATTCCCGTGTCTTCTACAAATACAACAACCATTGTTCCAAGCAACTCTTCAATCTCATCAACAAATGCTTCATCTGTTACTTCAACGGATCAGATATCAGCAAACATCCCTTCTACAACTTCAGCACCACTTCATTCAGAAACTCCTACAACAACAACACCCATCCTTCCAACAATGTCTCCTCCAACTTCAACGACCAATGTCTCAACAGTTACGATTTACTATGATCCTGAAAATGATTCTGCTTACAGCTCACAAAATGCCACTCCCATCAGAGCACCAGTCACAATATACTATGATCCACAGACTATCACAGTCCCTTCTGCAGCTGCCATCAGTCCAGTCACTGTCACAGTACCTAGACTAGTACCTTATGAAAGCAGTAATGCCATCCCTTGGCATTACGGCTCTGATCTATACTGCGAAGGATAGAAAATCACTTTTGAATCATCAACCCCTACACCACAAATAGATAATGTGGGAGGAGGCGGAGGCTTCACTCGAAGCGGACGTCTCTTTGCTCCACAAATTCAAAGACCCACTGCCGAAGCAGAAGCTGCTGCCAAGGCAAAAGGGAAGAGCTTGGTGCAGGAAGAGCAGATTGTTAAAGAAGCTTTGAAAACCCCTTTTGATCAAGAAGTTGATGAATTCATGAGAATCATCAAGAAAAGTGATTACAAAATAGTGGACCAGCTTCACCAGACGCCTTCCAAGATCTCTATTCTATCATTGCTTATGTGCTCCGAGGCCCATCGGAACGCACTACTCAAAGTCTTGCACGCAGCTTATGTGCCAGAAGAGATCACAGTCAATCAGTTGGAAGCTGTGGTTGGAAATGTTAATGCTAGTCATGGACTAGGGTTCACCAACACTGATTTGACTACTGAAGGCCACAATCATAACAAGGCTTTGCACATTACCATGGAATGCAAAGGTGCAGTTCTTTCCCATGTGTTGGTAGACACAGGATCATCCCTCAATGTCTTACCTAAAAAAGCCCTTGTGAAGCTAGAGTATGACGGATTGGCATTACGGCCCAGCAACCTGGTAGTAAGAGCCTTTGATGGTTCTAAGAGATCGGTTTTGGGAGAAATTGAGTTGCCTATAACGATTGGCCCACAAACTTTCAAAACGACCTTCTACGTGATGGATATACAGCCTGCCTACAGCTGTCTATTGGGTAGGCCATGGATTCACGCCGCTGGCGCCGTGACCTCAACCCTTCACCAGAAGTTAAAATTCGAGTGGGAGGGTCAAGTCGTTACTATCTGTGGAGAGGAGGATATTTTTGTTAGCCACCTGGCTACCTACAAATACATTGAGATTGATGGGGAGATCCACGAGACGATGAGTCAAGGGTTTGAGGCCTTGAACATAAATGAAACTTCTGCTGTACCTGGTACCTCAATGACATCTTATCAACAAGCCCGGAAGGTTGTTGAAGAAGGGACTGCCTAAGGCTGGGGCAAATTGTTACCTGTGGAGAAGAAAGAGGATAGATTTGGGTTGGGTTACAAACCAACTCAACAAGATCAAGCAGAGGCTGCTAAAGAGCCCAGCTTTGTTAGTGGGGGGATGCTCACCCCTGATGCTGTCAACAATTTGGAAGACGAGGATGAAAGCGACCGCAACCTGGAGAGTTGGATCCGTCCAAAGGTCCCGGGGAGCAGTATCTCAAACTGGTCTTCCCAGGAAATTATAAGAGTTACTCATGCAGAGTAATTATTATTTCCTGTATTTTTATAGCATGCATCAAAGTCTTGCATCTTGCCCAAAGATGACAAGACTCATTTTGTAATCGGGCCATCTGTAATTTTTGTGCAACAAGATTAATCAATGAAATATCAGACATCTTTTGCAAATGAGTCTTTTTCTTTTCCGCTCACTGTTTTTCCATTCTTCTTTTTGTACAAAAAATAAATGGCAGTGTTTTCAAAATGACAATTTTATTTCACTTTTCTAAACATGATTAAAATCAAATCACTAAAATGAACAAACTGAACCCTTGCAGAGAGTGCCTTCCAGACAGCACCGACAACAGCACGGCTATGACTTCGTATGACTTTGACAATCCGATCAATCAAGCTGATGAAGGGGTTGAAGAAGAATATGAGCTTCCTGAAGAGCTAGCCAGATTGTTGAGACAAGAGGAGAAGGTTATCACTCCTCATCAGGAGGAAGTAGAAACAATCAATCTTGGTACAGATGAAGATGTGAAAGAAGTTAAAATCGGAGCCTGCTTACAAGACTCAGTGAAGAGACAACTGATCGACCTGCTTCAAGAATATGTGGACGTGTTTGCTTGGTCTTATCAAGATATGCCAGGGTTGGACACCGACATTGTTATGCACAAATTGCCTTTAAGAGAAGAATGTCCACCGGTTAAACAGAAATTGCGCCGTACTCGCCCAGATATGGCAATGAAAATCAAGGAAGAGGTACAAAAGCAATGGGACGCCGGGTTCCTTGCCGTAACTAGCTATCCACCGTGGGTTGCTAATATAGTACCTGTGCCTAAGAAAGACGGCAAAGTAAGAATGTGTGTTGACTACCGGGATCTGAACAGAGCCAGCCCGAAAGATGACTTCCCTTTACCTCACATTGATGTATTGGTGGATAATACGGCTCAGTTCTCGGTATTCTCCTTCATGGATGGATTTTTAGGATACAATCATATTAAAATGTCACCTGAAGACATGGAGAAGACAACCTTCATCACACCCTGGGGCACGTTCTGCTACAAGGTAATGCCATTTGGGCTCAAGAATGCCGGTGCAACATATCAACGGGCTATGGTAACATTATTCCACGATATGATCCATAAAGAAATCGAATGTTATGTGGATGACATGATTGCCAAGTCCCTTACTGAAGAAGACCATCTGGTAAATCTGCTAAAGTTGTTCAAGCGTCTGAGGAAGTACCAACTGAAGTTGAACCCCAACAAATGCACATTCGGGGTGCGATCTGGTAAGCTGCTGGGATTTATTGTAAGCGAGAAAGGGATTGAAGTTGATCCTGATAAAGTCAAAGCCATTCAAGAGATGCCTGCACCGAAAACTGAAAAAGAAGTTCGAGGGTTTCTAGGTAGATTGAACTACATCTCAAGGTTCATATCTCACCTTACAGCAACCTGTGAGCCCTTGTTCAAGTTGTTGAGAAAAGAACAAACGGTCAGGTGGAACGAAGACTGTCAGAAGGCTTTTGACAAGATCAAGGAATACTTGCAAGAACCTCCAATCCTTATGCCTCCAGTTGAAGGAAGACCTCTGATAATGTACTTGACAGTATTAGAAGAGTCAATGGGGTGCGTGTTGGGCCAGCATGACGAGTCTGGTCGAAAAGAGTATGCAATATACTACCTAAGCAAAAAGTTTACCGACTGTGAACAACGTTATTCACTGCTCGAGAAAACTTGCTGTGATTTAGCGTGGGCTGCTCACCGACTGAGACAGTATATGTTGACCCACACTACCTTGTTGATCTCAAAAATGGACCCAGTTAAGTACATATTTGAGAAGCCAGCACTTACCGGACGGGTGGCAAGATGGCAAATGATCCTTACAGAGTATGACATCCAATACACCTCTCAAAAAGCCATCAAGGGCAGTGTATTGTCTGAATATCTTGCTAAGCAACCTATTGATGATTACCAGCCTATGAGATTTGACTTCCCTGATGAAGACATCATGTTCATAAAAGCAAAAGATCATGAAGAGCCTGTTCACACTGAAGGTCCTGACCCGGAAGAAGAATGGACTATGATGTTTGACGGGGCTGTAAACGTGAATGGCCGTGGTGTTGGTGCAGTACTCATTACACCTAAGGGAGTTCACCTGCCTTTCTCGGCAAAACTCACTTTCAACTGCACTAACAATGAAGCTGAATACGAAGCTTGCATTATGGGTCTTGAGGAAGCCATTGACCTCAGGATCAAGACATTGACTGTATTCGGAGATTCAGCTCTGGTAATCAATCAGACCAATGGCAAATGGTACACCCACCAGGATCATCTAATACCTTACAGGGATTATACGAGGAGGTTATTGACTTTCTTTACAACAGTCAAGCTTAAGTATATCCCTCGGGACGAGAATCAGTTTGCAGATGCTCTGGCTACCATTTCGTCCATGATTAAAGTTCAAACTGCCAACTTTGTACCTCAGATCTCAGTGTCCAGACTTGACAGGCCAGCATATGTATTCGCAGCAGACATTGTCAAAGATGATAAGCCTTGGTTCCATGACATTAAGTGCTTCTTGGAGGATCAAGCATACCCACCTGGGGCATCTTCCAATGATAAGAAGACATTGAGAAGGCTTGCTGGTAGTTTCTTTCTGAATACTGATGGTTCTCTATACAAGAGGAACTTTGATATGGTACTCCTCAGATGCGTCGACAGGACAGAAGCAGATTTGTTGATGCATGAAGTGCACGAAGGATCCTTTGGTACCCATGCGGGAGGGCATGCCATGGCTAAGAAGTTGTTAAGGTCAGGCTATTACTGGATCACAATGGATGCTGATTGTTGTGCCTACGCCAGAAAATGCCATAAATGCCAGATTTATGCGGATAAGGTGCATGTGCCTCCCAATCCTTTGAATGTGATGTCTTCACCCTGGCCCTTTGCTATGTGGGGCATTGACATGATTGGCAAGATTGAACCAACTGCTTCAAATGGCCACAGATTCATCTTGGTTGCTATTGACTATTTTACCAAGTGGGTTGAAGCAGCTTCCTATGCCAATGTTACAAGACAAGTGGTAGCCAGATTTCTGAAAAGAGATATCATCTGTCGATATGGAGTTCCCGAGCGAATCATTACTGATAATGGTTCCAATTTAAACAACAAGATGATGGCTGAACTATGCCGGGACTTCAAAATTCAACATCACAATTCTTCTCCTTACAGGCCAAAGATGAATGGCGCTGTTGAGGCAGCAAATAAAAATATCAAGAAGATTGTGCAGAAGATGGTGGTCACTTATAAGGACTGGCATGAGATGCTACCATTTGCCTTGCATGGGTACCGCACGTCGATCAGAACATCCACCGGGGCAACACCGTACCAGCTTGTCTATGGTATGGAGGCAGTCCTGCCTGTTGAAGTTGAGCTACCCTCTCTACGGGTACTGATGGATGTTAAATTAAGCGAAGCAGAATGGGTTCGGTCCCGGTATGAGCAACTGAGTCTGATAGAAGAGAAGAGATTGGCTGCAATCTGTCATGGGCAGTTGTATCAGAAAAGAATGAAGAAGGCCTTCGATCAGAAAGTCAGGCACCGAGAGTACCAAGTGGGAGATCTTGTGCTGAAAAGAATCCTTCCTCCTCATACGGACCACAGGGGAAAGTGGACTCCAAATTATGAAGGACCATTTGTGGTAAAGAAAGTTTTTTCTGGTGGAGCACTGATGCTCAGCACCATGGATGGTGAAGACTTCCCGTCCCCTGTGAATTCAGATGCAGTTAAAAAATACTTTGCATAAAATGACCCACTGGACATAAAAACAGAATGTGAGTCCAGGCAAAAATAGGGCATCCCGGCGAGTCAAAAACATAATAAAAGACTCGGGCAAAAATAAGGGAGAATAAACAAAAGAATGTACACCCGTTGAGTTGAAAAGCCGCATTGGACAACTCAGGCAAAAATGGGTATCCCGATGGATTGAAAACCCGAAAGGGCGATCCATGCAAAATAAGGGAATAAGCGAACAACTGCACTCTGAATTCGTCTGTATCATTTACAACTTGGTAAGTTTCGAAAGGATCAAGCTTCAATCAGAATCAGCCTTCTTCAGAAAGCAAGACGAGAAGAACGCCAAAAGTCATACGAGTCATGGTGGAAGAGGAAGCTCCTTAAAGCGTCAACAACATTGCCAGCATTTCGTTTCTCAATTTGTAACAATCTCCTCATTCCAGGGGATTTGTTTCTTTGACTGTATCTTGCCAATTCAGGGCACATGAATTAATAAAATCAGATTTTCAGTCATGTTTCGTTTTGAACATTTTTTTATTTATTTGCAAAAAATGTCTGATGTCTTAAGAAAAACTGATTGCATAAATACAGATGCCCATCTTCAAAAGATATAATAAAATCACATGCTTGCAGGAAATATACTTACTCTCAGAAGTGTCTAAACTCCTATGACGGAATCCAGTAAAGGATACCTCGGGATTACTTGTGCGTTTCCCTATCTTTGCAGGATTGCAGGTATCCAGAATGCAACTTGGAGCACGAAAGCTTCACTCCAGCAAGCTGACAAATCAACACTTAGCCTTAGCACCCAAAGTGCCTGGTCCCCAGCTGATTTGCCACTTATTACTTCTCCCCATCAGAGTTGCCAGGCATCACTTCTCCAGCAGGGCAAAACCAGAAGGCGCCCATATCCCCGGTTGAGTCAAGATTTCTCCTCAACAGAATCTCTAAGAAGGTCTTTCAGTGATCTCTCTTTCTCCCCAGCCGAGTTACCATTTCATCCTAAGTCGAATACAAAAGTCAGGTAACCATCTTCCCCACAGAGTTTCAGCCTCTATCCAGAAGAGCAACGCATGAAGGAATCACAACAGAGTAGAGAAAGCTTTTACAAACCCCAGCTGGGTCCCTTATTACCAGAACGGGTCTATCAGTGACCTATTCCTCCAAGCAGATATGTCTCATCAGGTCTACCAATGATCTCACCCCCAGCTGGGATGTCCATTTCAAGCAGATCGACCAGAGATCTTCGTGGCAACGGGATCTGGATCCCGGTTGGGCATCTTTGCATAATCATAGCATTCGCATCATATTCACCCACAAAGCGTAGCATTCCGTTCAGTACGGAGCATTACGGCAAAAATCAAACATATAGCATAATCATAAGCCGTGTTTTGAATCAAACACTTGTAAATAATGACAATCCATCATCATACAGACTTCCCCCAAAATCCCCAGCGGAGATTCTCCAGCAAAAGCAGTTGCCTCACATTCACAAACACCAGCATATACCCTCTTTGGCATCCGTCCGTGTCATTTTCCCCAGTACAGTAACATAAACACTCTGTACAACAGATACTTGTTTATACTATACTCTTCTCCTTTTGGCGCTCGTCCGTATCATTCTCCCCAGTAGTTTAAATACTCATCTATACATCACTCTACTTGCTACTCATGCTTATACAGATACTCATTCGTATATATCCCCACAGATTCGGCACTCGTCCGTGTTCTTTGTTAACCAGTTGGTACCCGTCCGTACCATCATCTCAGAACATGTGTCAGGCGTTTGTTTCTACATGATACTCGTCCGTATCATAGTCTTAAGGATGCTCGTCCGCATTTTTAATCCATACACTGTGTCAAACACTTTTGCCTCCTTGAATATAGATACTCGTCTGTGTCTACCACTCCCCAGAAGAGTCCCTTCAGATTCAACACTCGTCCGTGTTCCTTGTTAACCAGTTGATACTCGTCTGTATCATCATCTCGGAACGCGTGTCAGTATTTGTTTCTACCCGATACTCGTCCGTATCGTAGTCTTAGGGATGCTCGTCCGCATCTTTAATCTATACACAAACATCTAAACACTTATACCTTTTGTTTCTTGGATATAAACACTCGTCCGTGTTTACTATTCCCCAGTAGATCATCAATAAAGCAATTTTCTTCTTTATCTGACATTCGTCCTATGTCATGATCAGCTCTGAGAGCAGCCGTACCCTGCTAGGTGGTCGTCCTCCACCTCTTGATGGTCGTCCTCCATCATGCTCATCCAATGGCCGTCCCCATTGTTGATTTTGGTTATCTGACATTCGTCCTATGTCATGATAAGCTCTGAGAGCAGCCGTACCCTGCTAGGTGGTCGTCCTCCACCTCTTGATGGTCGTCCTCCATCATGCTCATCTGATGGCCGTCCCCATCGTTGATTTTCTATCTGACATTCGTCCTATGTCGTGATATTTAGCAGCCGTCCCCTGCTAGGTGGTCGTCCTCCACCTTAGATGACCGTCCCTCATCTTAACCCAACAGAGCAGCCGTCCCCTGCTAGGTGATCGTCCTTCACCTTTGATGACCGTACCTCATCATCTGTTTATTTCATTTATTCTTTAACCCGATGGCCGTCCCCGTCGTGGTCCCTTTTCCTTTCAGTTTAGCCCAATGGCCGTCCCCATCGTTGGTTACTCTACTTTGTGAGCTTGATGGCCGTCCCTGTCATGTTTCATTAATCCCCAGAGAATCTTACAGCTTTATCTTGGTGGCCGTCCCCATCATAATTCTTTTATCCCCAGCATGTCGGCCGTCCCCGTCATCGCTTTATTTCCCGCACTTTTCAGCATGTCGGCCGTCCCCGTCATTGCTCTTTACCCAGCAGTCGTCCTCTGCTCGACGGTCGTCCTCCGTCGCCCATACTTTACAACATACTTTATTTTCCTTTTACAATCTATATCCCTTTTCTTCTTCATTTTGTGAGTGCAAATTTTGGACTGTCTTTGGTATTCAACCACAAGTTATCTTGTTCGCCTGATAAGTCGTTGCTTACATCCTGCACAGCTAACTCATGTTTGAATAGGGGCAGCTGTAAACTCCCCAAATTTGCCCTCACCCATTCACACCATGGCTTGTGATCATTTCATATGCATAAACACAATCATACTATCTCATATCACATTTTTGATCCACTGCATTGGTTCTAAGTCATCTGCATCTAGGGTTGTGATCTGAGTAATCCAAGAGCTTCTTGAGCCACTCCAAAGGCCATCAATCACTTCAAAGAGGTCTATGTGTGTTCAAGTATCATATTATATCTTCTCAAAGTCAAGAATGTCAAAGAATCACAAGAACTGGGATTGGTATGGAAGCAGAGCCAGGCTTGACTGCACAGATGACCTCAAATTAGGGTTTTGGTTTCAGAGGCCATAACTCCAAATTTTTTGGTCATTCTTGTTTCTTTTGGTCTCCATATGGTATAGGGAGTATGCATATCAATTTTCATGAAGAAATTCCATGGGGAGGTCATCTGATCAAAGGTTGACTTTCTAGACAAGTCAGTGCAAAATTAGGGCATCTGAGGCCCCCAATGACCCAACCAAAGGGTGTTCTTCATCATTTTGATTGTATATGATCTTTATTTGATCATGGAAGAAGTTGGAAGTTCACAAAATTCAAGAATCTCAAGTTTTTTGCAAAGTTGACTTTTTGGGCAAGTTTGACTTTTCATGAAAATGTCATTTTATGCAACTTTTTCAACCCTTACTTTTTGATTCAAGAAAGCTTCAAATAGAAAAACTTTGGTCATGAAAGTTGTAGAATAGATCTTTCCCTTTTCAAAAAGTACAAGAACATGACCTAATTCATTTTGGATCAAAAGTTATGGCTAGTCAAAGTTGGCAAAAATCACTAAAATTCAAGTTATGCACCAAAGAGGCAAAGTTGCAAATCCACTTCTCAAGGCCAATTAAGCTACCAAATGCATTTCTAAACTTCACCACATGATCACACAAGTCTTAAAATCAGAATGGGCCAAGATATCACATGTTTATGGCCTATGGGGCAAGACTTTTTCATAGAAAACCAAAGACAAACCAAGTTGCAAAAACTCATAATGGCATTTGCATCCACTTGCTAGCTACTTTGCTGATCAACCCTAGCCTTTTCCCTCACCATGCTGCGCAGCCCACACCCCTTGTACTTGGCTAGAACATGACCCATGCTTTCTCTTACACAAAGTTGACAATTTGCAAAAGTAGCTACACCTATCACAAAAGGGCATGTCACATCTTCTGACCAATAGCAATTGTTTATACAAACAAATTGCTAGCCAAAGCACAAAACCAGCCAGCCTGAAACAAGCCCAAGCAACACATTCTCATTTTCACTCTCAAAAGCAAAAGCTTTCGAAACTCAGCATACAAGCCACAAACACTTAAACAAACTTCATAGATCAACTCAACTCATCATCCTGGTCAGAAAGCACCCCTCATCCTTGCCTTAAACTGCTTGAATCAAGAACACGATTCTCACCTGAGCTTGAACAAAAGTTGTTCAAACTCTCAAACCAGCCAACACAAATTCCTTCTAAGCATCAAGAGTGCATCAGGAGCATAAAATGAGGTGATTGCACAAGGAGAAGAGGCCAGAAAGTTACAAACTGAAAGCTTCAAACTCAGGTAGCTTCATGAACATTTTTTCCAGAAACGATTTTTTAAGTTCCTAAGTTGTTCTTCATGATTCACTGATTATTCTGATGTCTTTGGTTTTGAAAATGGTGAGGAAATGAGAGTTTAAACGTGTTCTGAAACTTTCTAACCTAGAAATGTTTTCTTTCGATTCATGCGATTGATGAAATATAAATGAGTTTTGGTTTGGGGTTTTGATTCAGGGAGGTTTGGGAAGGATTTCAGTTCTTTTAGATTTCATTTTAGTTACGTTTTGAAGGTTTTAGGAATTTTCAGGTGGGGTTCCCACCGGAGAAGACGACCGGAAGTCTTCTCCGGCCACCTGAAAATGATTAGGGCTTAATCATGTCATTAAGTGTAGTTTGAATCTGACGCGTTGGATCTGTTGACTTGGTTGACCTGGCGCGTGTTTGTGTGGCCCAGATGCACCCATTTTGCCCTAATCTCAATTAATTAATTCATAAACTCAGTTTAATCAAGTTTGATTATGGACCATTGATTTGCGCGCGTAGTCAACAGGCTTCTCCCCAGAACCCATCCTGGCCATCCATTGTGTTTACTTTTCCTTTTCTTTATTTTTATTTCATTTGTTTTATATTTATTTTGTCCATTTATTTTAAAATAGTAAAATCAATTTAAAAATTCTGAAATTTTTTATACCAACTTTTATTAAATTTCAGAACACCAAAATATTTTTATTTTCATTTTTTGCGTTTAAAAAGTATTTTTAAATATTTAAAAGTTTATTTTTAATTAATTAAAGAGAATTAATTAATTAAAAATACTTTTAAGTATTTAAAAATCACCAAAAAATTCATGAAACATTTAAAAACATTTAGAAACATTGTCCAACCCTCAAACCAAATTTATTTTTTGATCTTGATGCATTTTGAGAATTTTCCATGGAATTAAAATCATTTTGATGCATTATTTTGATCCAAACTTCCAAAAATCAATTCTGCCTAACCATTGAGAGTTGGACCTTGATTCTTTTTGCATTACATTGTGTTTATCATGTAGTGTGTGAGATTAAATGGCCATGATTTGATCTTTCATTTTCCATTTGTTTGGCATTTTTCTTGTTAAGGAACCCTAAAACCCTAGATAACTTAGGAAAATCATAACTTGAACTAGGTTAAGAGTTGAGATATCTCCTTTGGGCAGTGGTTTAGTATAGGATTAGGGATCCTTTGAGTGTATTTTCAATTTTTTGTATTGATGTTTGCTTCTGATTTTGGTTTGTGTTTGGTGCTTTGATCATAAACCCTAATTGGGGCTTCCATATGCATCCATCTTGCATTTGCATTCATACCTTGACTTGCCATAGCATTTTATGCATTCTTTTGATTCATTGAACATCTTAAGACATATTGAGAGCATGTTTGATCATTGTATCTTGCATTTGCCATGTTGTATGCCATTTGCATTTCATAACTTTTCATGAATGTTCATGCTTCTTAACTTGTTTCATTTGCATCCATAAGCTTGTATGATCATCCCCATGTGTTGTTTCATGTTTGTAGCATCTCATAGCATCATTAACATCATGTATGTGCTTCTGGATTTGGTATACATCATGCCATTTCATCTCATTCTGCATTGCATTGCATTTCTTTTCTAACTTTTCAGGTGGTAAGTGACTTTGAGAAGTGAATTTGCCTTCACTTCTCATAACTTCTCTTCATCTCTTTCATGCATCCTTGCTGCATTTTGTCATGTGTTTGAGTTTGAGCTTGTTCATTCTCCTCCTTCTCACTTTCTTTCTTCAAGTGACTTGACTTCTTGAATGAAGCAAGTTACTTTGCTTCTCCTGATCTTTCATCTGCTTCCTGGTGGTTCTTCTGAAGACTTCTCTTGTAAACCTCACAAACCTTAGGAACAACCAAGCATGACAATGATTAGGGTTTTGATTAGTCTCCCCACTTAGTTTTTACCTTTGTGTCTCTTTGAGTCTTCTCTTCTCATCTCATAATCAGGGACTAAACCCTAAAGGCTGTAAGGCTTTGTGATTAAGTTTATGCCTGCATCCTTCTATTAGGATGGAGTGTATAACTTTAATCCTAAGTGTTAAACCCTTAATGTGTTTAAATCTCTTAATCAATTCACTTAATAATCATCAAGACATCACACTTGTAACTTGGGCCTTGCATTAGGGTTCTAATTCTTCCTTAATTGGTTAAGAAGGACTAACCCTAGTGTTAATGGACAAGTCCCCCTCAATTTGTCTTACAAACCCTAAAAAACACTTCTTCATCATATCATTAATTAAAATCCACTTAATAAAGGCTTTGTTTTGTCATGAGTCTAATCCCTAATCATGGATTAAGTTGAGGAGCTTTCCTCAGCTTAAACACTCTCATCTATTATCCTTCTATTAGGATGGTGTAATGAGTCTGTTTAATCCCTGATTATGGCTTAGTCTCATTACTTAACACTAAACAAAAACAACAAAAACATCTAAATAATCACAAGTAGGTTAATGATCTTAATCCTACACCAAAGGTGATTAAGTGTGAGAATCTGACTTCACACTTAAGGTATTCTCATTACCCCTAATCAGAGGGAAGATGTGATGAGTTTACTAAATCCATTGGTTTAGACTTAAGCTCATTAACTTATGACAAACTTTTCAAAAGCAATAAAAGATTGAAAACACAAAAACAAACAATAATCGTCTCCTCTGGGATTCTTTTCTTATCTCCTTCACTCACAAACGAGAACTTTCTTCTTCCGTCTAATGCAAGACAGTTTGCACCTGAGCTAGACAGGTCATACACTTGAGCATAGGCAAGTAAGCAGTTCACAAGTCAATTCATCTTTCAGTCTCTTTGGGTCGAACTACGGTGTTCTGACTTCCTCATTGCACGAGAGGATACGTAGGCATAACTTAACAGTTATCGAACAAAAGTCTCTGTACATTCCCCCTCTTTCCAGCTTCATTCTTTAGCCTCATGATCTTGAGAATCTTATTCCTGTTCTTACACTGACACTGTACATATTACACTTCACACTTCTTTTGCACTGACACCTGTACATTTTCTTCCAGCCTCCTTATACACAGATTGCACTAACACTACCCCTTTAAAACACAAATCTTTTAAGCGTGGATCCCGTCGAGTACGGCGGACAATCTGGGTGCTAATACCTTCCCAGGCTGTAACCAACCCCCTTTCTCAGTCTCTCTGGTTCACAATCGTCTTATCCACATCTTTCTAGGTCTATGCAGCATTGCCTTTCCTCCGGGATAAAAATGCCTAGCTGGCGACTCTTTTCATCTCCAGTGAGTTCACTGCTGTGTGTTCTCATTGTCCCTTTCGCCGACCGTTCGCGTCTGTACCTTTATTTGGGCCATTTCCCATTTATCGGGAGCGACACCCATTGCTTCTGAACCTCCTCTTTGATCTTCATCGCCATGTCAGGAAGAGTTCTTCTCAATTTCTGCTTTACAGGAGGACAATCCTCTCTCAGAGGTAGGTTATGCATCACGATGTCGGTATCTAATCCTGGCATATCTTGATATGACCAAGCAAAGATATCCACATACTCTCTCAGCATACTGATCAGCTATTTCTTGACGTCGGCCTGCAGACTGGCCCTAATCTTGATCTCTTTCTTTGCATCTTCACTGCCAATGTTGATAATCTCAATCTCTTCTTGATGAGGCTAAATAACTCGTTCCTCTTGTTTCAACAATCTGACCAATTCTTCAGGGAGGTCACAGTCTTCCTCAACCCCTTCATCAGCTTGGTAGACAGGATTGTCAAAGTCATGCATAGTCATAGCAGGAACGTTATCCGTGGAATCCGGATGATCAACACTGCACAGATGATGTGCTTATTCAGAATCTGCTTATTTTGAAAAAGAGACGCTAACACAAAACAAAAAAGGAAAAACGCATTGCCATTTTTTATATTTTTTGTGAAAAAGTTTAAAAACAAAGACAGGGAACACAGTTTGTCTGAAAATGTCCTTTTATTTCATAGCAAAATAACGATGCAGTACAAAACATGGTGGCCCAATACAATGGATCCAAGCATCTTGGGCAGAATGCTGGATTTGACAATGCAGTATGCTAATAAAAGGAAACAAAATAATTACTCTGAGAGCCAGGTGACTTGAACAATGTCTTCAGCAGACCAGTTTGCTAGCTCCTCGCCGGGCGCACACGGGTGGATCCAGTTGTCCCAGTCACCGTCACTATCCCCATCTTGGCTTGCTATACAGATCTGGTTGTGGTCGAGCAACCCAGCACTTGTAAACGAGATGGCCTTACCACTTGGAGTAGATCCACCAGGCTGATACCCTAAGCCGAACTTATCATCTTTCTTTTCCATCTCCAACAGCTTTCCCCAGCCTTGGGCACTACCTGATTGAACAACCTCTTTTGCTTCTCTGTAGGAATGGATGGACGTACCCTCTGTCGCTCCCGACAAATGAAACTAGATCAAATGAAGGTACAGACGCGAACGGTCGGCGAAAAGAACAATGAGAACACACAGCCGTGAACTCACTGGAGATGAAAAGAGTCGCCAGCTAGGCATTTTTATCCCGGAGGAAAGGCAATGCTGCATAGACCTAGAAAAGATGGATAAGACGGTTGCGAACCAGAGAGACTGAGAAAGGGGGTTGGTTACAACCTGGGAAGGTATTAGCACCCAGATTGTCCGCCGTACTCGACGGGATCCACGCTTAGAAGATTTGTGTTTTAAAGGGGTAGTGTCAGTGCAATTTGTGTATAAAATAGCTGGAAAAGAATGTACAGGTGTCAGTGTAAAAGGAGTGAAGTGTGATATATACAGTGTCAGTGTGAGAACTGGAATAAGATGCTCAAGATAATGAGGCTGAGAGAAAGATGCTGGAAAGAGGGGGAATATACAGAGACTTTTGTTCGATAACTGTTAAGTTATGCCTACGTATCCTCTCGTGCAATGAGGAAGTCAGAACACCGTAGTTCGACCCAAAGAGACTGAAAGATGAATTGACCTGTGAACTGCTTACTTGTCTATGCTCAAGTGTATGACCTGTCTGGCTCAGGTGCAAACTGTCTTGCATTAGACGGAAGAAGCAAGTTCTCGTTTGTGAGTGAGTGAGATGAGAAAAGAATCCCGGAGGAGACGATTATTGTTTGTTTTTGTATTTTCAGTCTTTTATTCCTTTTGAAAGTTTGTCATAAGTTAATGAGCTTAAGTCTAAACCAATGGATTTAGTGAACTCATCACATCTTCCCTCTGATTAGGGGTAATGAGAATACCTTAAGTGTGAAGTCAGATTCTCACACTTAATCACCTTTGGTGTAGAATAAAGATCATTAACCTACTTGTGATTATTTAGATGTCTTTGGTGTTTTTGTTTAGTGTTGAGTAATGAGGTTAAGCCATAATCAGGGATTAAACAGACTCATTACACCATCCTAATAGAAGGATAATAGATGAGAATGTTTAAGCTGAGGAAAACTCCTCAACTTAATCCATGATTAGGGATTAAACTCATGACAAAACAAGCCTTTGATTAAGTGGATTTTATTAACTGGTATGATGATGAAGTGTTTTTTTAGGGTTTGTAAGACAACTTGAGGGGGACTTGTCCATTAACACTAGGGTTAGTCCTTCTTAACCAATTAAGGAAGAATTAGAACCCTAATGCAAGGCCCAAGTTACAAGTGTGATGTCTTGATACTTATTAAGTGGATTGATTAAGAGATTTAAACACATTAAGGGTTTAACACTTAGGATTAAAGTTATACACTCCATCCTAAGAGAAGGATGCAAGTATAAACTTAATCACAAAGCCTTAAAGCCTTTAGGGTTTAGTCCCTGATTATGAGATGAGAAGAGAAGACTCAAAGAGACACAAAGGTAAAACTATGAGGGGAGACTAATCAAAACCCTAATCATTGTCATGCTTGGTTGTTCCTAAGGTTTGTGAGGTTTTCAAGGGAAATCTTCAATGGAACCACCAGGAAGCAGATGAAAGGATCAAGAGAAGCAAAGTGACTTGCTTCCTTCAAGAAGTCAAGTCACTTGAGGAAAGAAAATGGGAGAAACAAGGATGAGCAAGCTCAATCTCAAACACATATAGAAATGCAGCAATGGATGCAAGAGAGATGAAAAGAAAAGTTATGAGAAGTGAAGGCAAATTCACTTCTCAAGTTTACTTACCACCTGAAATGTTAGAAAGAAATGCAATGCAATGCAAAATGGGATGAAATGTCATGGTGTTAAACAAAACCAGAAGCATGTTGATGATGGTTATGATGTTATGAGGTGCTGCAAACATGAGGCAAGACATGGAGATGTTCATACAAGATCATGGATGCAAATGATGCAAGTTTAGAAGCATGGATGAACATGAAAAGTTATGAAGCATACAAGGCAAATGACATGGCAAATATGTGATGCAATGATCAAACATGCTTCCTACATGTCTTAAGATGTCAAATGGAACACAAGCATGCATAAAATGCAAAGACAAGTCATGTTATGCAAGAGAATGCAAGAAGGATGCAAATGAAAGCTCAAATTAGGGTTTAAAGATCAAACAACAAACAAAACCCAAAAACAGAAGCAAACCCTAAGATAAAAAATGGAAAATGCCTTCCAAAGAAACCCTTAACCTATACTAAATCAATGTCCAAAGGGGAGGTCCCAACTCTTAACCATTCTCAAGATATGAATTTTCTAAGTTATTAGGGTTTTTAGGGTTCCTAAACAAAAGAAATGCCAAACAAATTGAAAATGAGGAATCAAAACAAGGCCATTTAATCCTAGAAACTACATGCTAAACACAATACAATGCAAAAAGAATCAATGTCCAACTCTTCTCAAATAGGCAGAAATGAATTTTTGAACTTAGGATCAAATTAATGCATAAAAAATGATTTAATTCAATGAAAAATTCTTAAAATGCATCAAGATCAAAAAAGAAATTTGGTTTGAAGGTTGGACAATGTTTCTAAATGTCTTAGAACATTTCATGAATTTTTTTGTAATTTTTAAATACCTAAAAGTATTTTTAATTAATTAATTTCCATTAATCAATTAAAAATAATCTTTTAAATATTTAAAAATACTTTTTTAATGATAAAAAATAAAATAAAAATATTTTTGGGTCATAAAAATTATTAAAACTCTTAGGAAAAAGTTTCATATTTTTAAGAATTTTTTACTATTTTAAAATAATTGTGCAAATAAAATGAAAAGAAAATGAATAAAAATTAAATAAAAGGGAAAGTAAACCAAATGGAAGGCTGAGATGAGCCCAGGGTTTGAATCTGTTGACCAGCGCGCAAATGAAGGGCCCAGATGGCTCCTGAGTTAATTAACTTAATTAAAAATTAAATAAAACTAATGAGAGAGATTAGGGCTAAGCAGACTGATCCTGGCCTTTCATTCGCGCGGGGAGTCAAACATGTCAACGCATCCAGTGGTCCACAGTCAAATGGTCATTAATCACGCAATTAGGGCTTAATCACTCTCAGGCGGCCGGAGAAGACTTCCGGTCGTCTTCTCCGGCCAGCATCCTCCCTGAGAAATCCCCAAACCCCTCAAATCGTAACAAAAACGAAACCTAAGAACTGGGAAATGTTCTCCAACCCCTCACGAATCAAACCCCTCTCCCAAAACAAATTTCTTCTTCCTAAATAAGCTGAATCGAAGAAAATGAAAACTAGGGCACGCAGGTTTCAGAGAGAAATTAAATGCTCATTTCAAAGCCATTTTCGAAACCAATGACATCAGGATGATCAGTGAAGCATAAGGAACAAGTTTATAACATGCAAAGTGATTTCTGGAAAAATAAATTTCAAGCTACCTGAGATTCGAAGCTTTCACTTTGATGACTTTCTGGCCGCTTCTCCTTGTGCAATCCACTCCACTTGATCCCCAGATGATGCTTGAGTGCTCAAAAAGAGTTTATGTTGGCTGAATAATGAGTTTCGAAAGCTCCTGCTTCAAGCTCAGTCAGAAATGGCTATGGTGTTTCAGGCACTTTCAGGTCATTGTGAATGGTTGTTTGAGGTCCAAATGATGTGTTGAGAAGGTTTGCAAGGTTTGTTTGGATGTTTGTGAGCTAGGGAAGGAGATTCGAAAGGAACTGCAAAATGAAGTGAAGAATGGCTATGGGGTGTTCTGGTTGATTCAGGCTTGTGTTCTTGCTGGTTTCTACTCAATGATGCATGGTGAGTTGAATGGTGAAAATGGTTTTTGTGTTTGCAAGCTGTGGAAGCAGATTCGAAAGCTTAGGCAATGTGGTGTGTTTTTGTGAAAAAATGTTGTGTGTAGTTTCAGCCTTGCTAGATGTATGGAATGGCTTGCCCTTTGTCCACATAACTCTCTCTCATTGGTCAGATGATTGGACATGTGCTTTATTGATTGGTAAGTCACCTTTTGCAAAAAGTCAAATAATGTGTAAGAGAAGTATGGCTCATGATCTAGGCAAGTACATGGGCTGGTTCTGGTGCAGCAAGGTGAGGTGAGAGGCTAGCAAAGTGTAGTAACCAATGCAGCAAGTTGTAGGAAGTGATCATGAAGATTTTGCAAGTTGTAACTTTTTGGTTCACATGTGAAAAGTCTTGTTACATGAACCATAACCATGGGCATTCTTGGTTCAAATCTGAATTTTATGACTTAGATAATGTTTGCATACTGGTTTGGAATGAATTAGAGGTTGCAATTGGCCTTGGTCCATGATTTTGCAAAATTTCCATTTGAGGCATGCCTTGAAAATCAATGATTTTAGCCAACTTTGTCACACCATAACTTTTGATCCAAGAAGTGTTTGATCATGTTCTTGTACTTTTTGAAAAGGGAAAGATGAGATCTACAACTTTCATGACCAAAGTTTTTCCATTTGAAGCCTTTTTGGATCAAGAATCAAGGCTTGAAAAATGACCTAAAATGAAGCATTCTTGAAAAGTCAACTATGCCCAAAAAGTCAACATTTGCAAAAACCCTAAATTCTTGATTTTTATGAACTTCAACCTTATTCCATGATCAAATAAAGATCAAATACACTCAAAATGATGAAGATCACCCATTGGTTGGGTCACTGGGGGCCTCAGATGCCCTGATTTTGCACTGACTTGTCTGAAAAGTCAACCCTTGATCAGATGACTTCCCCATGGAATTTCTTCATGAAAATTGATATGCATACTCCCTATACCATATAGAGACCAATGGAAATAATAATGACCAAAAAAATTGGAGTTATGGCCTCTGAAACCAAAACCCTAATTTTCAGTCAACTGTGCAGTCAAACTTGGCTCTGCATCCACTCAAACCCTAGTTCTTGTGATTCTTTTGAATTCTTGACTTTGAGAGGATGTAATATGATAGATGAACACACATGGATCCCTTTGAAGTGATTGGTGGCCTTTGGAGTGGCTCATGATTCCCTGAGATTGCTCAGATCACAAACCCTAGATGCAGATGACTTAGAAACTATGCAGTGAATCAAAATTGTGATATGAGATGGTATGATTGTGTTTATGCATATGAGAGTGATCACAAGCCATGGTGAAAAGGGTGAGGGCAAATTTGGGGTGTTTACAGTTGCCCCTATTCAAACATGAGTTAGCTGTGCAGGATGTAAGCGACGGCTTAACAGGCAAACAAGATAACTTGTGGTTGAATACCAAAGACAGTCCAAAATTTGCACTCACAGAATGAAGAAGAAAAGGGATATAGATTGTAAAAGGAAAATAAAGTATATTGTAAAGGTGCGGAAAACAAAGCGATGACGGGGACGGCCGACATGCTGGGGATAGAAGGTAAAGCCAAGACGGGGACGGCCGACTAGCTGGGGAAATAAAATCATGATGGGGACGGCCATCAAGATAAAGCTGTAAAATTCTCTGAGGATTTAATGAAACATGACGGGGACGGCCATCAAGTTCATAAAGCAGCGTAACCAATGATGGGGACGGCCATCGGGTTGAAAAGGAAAAGGGACCACGACGGGGACGGCCATCGGGTTAAAGAATAAACGAAATAAACAGATGATGGGGGACGGCCATCAAAGGTGAAGGACGATCACCTAGCAGGGGACGGCTGCTCTGTTGGGGATAAAAGAAATATGATGGGGACGGCCATCAAAGGTGGAGGACGACCACCTGGCAGGGTACGGCTGCCGAAAATATCAACGATGGGGACGGCCATCGGATAGAAAAGGTCAACGATGGGGACGGCCATCGGACGAGCATGATGGAGGACGACCATCAAGAAGTGGAGGACGACCACTCAGCAGGGTACGGCTGCTCTCGGGGTTTATCATGACATAGGACGAATGCCAGATAACCAAAATCAACAATGGGGACGGCCATTGGATAAAATGATGAAGGACGATCATCAAAAGGTGGAGGACGACCACCTGGCAGGGTACGGCTGCCGAAAAAGATCAACGATGGGGACGGCCATCGGATGAGCATGATGGAGGACGACCATCAAGAAGTGGAGGACGACCACTCAGCAGGGGACGGCTTCTCTCGGGGTTATCATGACACAGGACGAGTGTCAGATAAAAGCAAATGCTTTGTTGGCGATCTACTGGGGATATAGTAAACACGAACGAGCGTTTACATCCAAGAAACAAAAGGTATAAGTGTTTAGTATTGTGTATAGATTAAAGATGCGGACGAGCATCCTTAAGACTATGATACGGAAGAATATCATGTAGAAACAAGCTGGCATATGTTCAGAGATGATGATACGGACGAGTATCAACTGGTTAACAAAGAACACGGACGAGTGTTGAATCTGAAAGAATTCTTCTGGGGAATAATAGACATAGACGAGTATCTATATTCAAGAAGACATAAGTGTTTGACACGGTGTATGGATTAAAGATGCGGACGAGCATCCTTAAGACCATGACATGGACGAGTATCATGTAGAAACAAACACTAGACGCAATGCTCTGAGATGATGGTACGGACGAGTACCAACTGGTTAACAAAGAACAAGGACTACTGTCGAATCTGTGGGGATATGAGTGATGGTGTATACAAGATACGGACGAGTATCTGTATAAGTGTACCAATGAGTAGTGAGTATATACAGATGAGTGTTTTAACTGCTGGGGAGAATGACACGGACGGGTGCCAAGAGAGAAAAGTGTAAAATATCAACAAGTATATGGGTTGTAAAAGTGTAAGCGACTGCGCTGGGGATATGACACGGACGGGTGTCAGGAAAGTGTATATACAAGTATATGTGAGTGCAAAGGGGATGTCTTTGGCTTTCTGCTGGGAGTTATGACACGGACGGGTGCCAGAAAGTATCTGTAATACGGGAGATCTTGTTTGTAAAGAGTGTTCAGGCGATTTTACTGGGAGTGATGATACGGGCGGGTGTCAAAAGGAAATATGTACTGGTGTTGGTGATTTGTGAGGCAACTGCTTTTGCTGGGACTCTGGGGATTTTTATACAATGATAATGAACGGTTATTACTTACAAGTGTTAATTCATAACATGGCTTATGATTATGCTATATGTTTGATTTTTGCCGTAATGCTCCGTATTAGACGGAATGCTACGCTCTGAGGGGACAGTATGATGCGAATGCTGTGATTATGCAAAGATATCAAACCGGGATTCGGATCCCGTAGCCGCGAAGATCTCTGGCTGATCTGTTTGAAATGGACCTCCCAGCTGGGGATGAGATCATTGATAGACTTGGGGAGATGGATCCACTTGGGGATATATGCCACCTGGTTGACACATCCTTGAAATGAGGGACCCAGCTAGGGTTTGTAGAAGCTTTCTTCACTCTGTCGTGATCCCTTCATGCGTTGCTCTTCTGGTTAGAGGCTGAAACTCTGTGGGGTGATGGCTCCCTGACTTTTGGCTGAGGAAGAATAGTTGGTACTACAGCTGGGGAATGCTGTTGGTAACTCAGCTGGGGAGAGCAACAAGAGGCAACTCAGCTGGGGATAGAGCATTTCAGATGCTGAGATTGAGTGCATGTTGATTTGGCAACTTCGCTGGGGAAATGGGCACCTTCCAGTGCCATGTGGAAGATAGACCGAGTTGATAATGATTCGCCAGCTTGCTGAGACGTAACTTGCATGCCCCAGGTTGCGTTCTGGATACCTGCAATCCTGCAAAGATAAGGAGACGCACAAAAGGTCCCGAGGTATCCTTTACTGGATTCCGTCATAGGAGTCAAGCATTCTCACGAGTAAGTATATTCCCTGCAAGCATGTGTTTTATTATTATTACTTTTGGGAGAAAAACATCTGTACTTATGCAATTGATTTTTTTGAGACATCAGACATCCTTTGCAAATAAAAATATACAAAACGAAACATGACTGAAAAAATCTGATTTTATTAATTCATGTGCCCTGAATTGGCAAGATACAGTCAAAGAAACATATCTCCTGAAATGAGGAGACTGTCACAAATTGAGAAACAAAAGTGCTGGCAGTGTTGGCGACGCTTTGAGGAGCTTCCTCTCCTGCTATGACTCGTATGACAATGACGTTCTTCTCGTCTTGCTTTCTGAAGAAAGTTGATTCTGATTGAAGCTTGATTCCGTCGAAGCTTTCCAAGTTGTAAGTGATACAGACGAACTCAGAGTGCAGTTGTTCGCTTATTCCCTTATTTTGCATGGATCGCCCTTTCGGGTTTTCAATCCATCGGGATACCCATTTTTGCCTGAGCTGTCCAATGCGGCTTTTCAACTCAGCGGGTGTACATTTCTTGCTTATTTTCCCTTATTTTTGCCCGAGTCTTTTATTCTGTTTTTGACTCGCCGGGATGCCCTATTTTTTCCTGGACTTACATTCTGTTTTTATGTCCAGCGGGTCATTTTATGCGAAGTATTTTTTAACTGCATCTGAATTCACAGGGGACGGGAAATCTTCACCATCCATGGTGCTGAGCATCAGTGCTCCACCAGAGAAAACTTTCTTCACCACAAATGGTCCTTCGTAATTTGGAGTCCATTTGCCCCTGTGGTCTGTATGAGGAGGGAGGATTCTTTTCAGCACAAGATCTCCCACTTGGTACTCTCGGTGCCTGACTTTCTGATCGAAGGCTTTCTTCATTCTCTTCTGATACAATTGTCCATGACAGATTGCAGCCAATCTCTTCTCTTCAATCAGACTCAGTTGCTCGTATCGGGACCTAACCCATTCTGCTTCACTCAGTTTGACATCCATCAAGACTCGCAAGGAGGGCAATTCAACTTCAACTGGTAGGACTGCTTCCATACCATACACAAGCTGGTACGGTGTTGCCCCAGTGGACGTCCTGATTGATGTGCGATACCCATGCAAGGCAAACGGTAGCATTTCATGCCAGTCTTTGTAGGTGACTACCATCTTCTGCACAATCTTCTTGATATTCTTATTTGCCGCCTCAACAGCACCATTCATATTTGGTCTGTAAGGAGAAGAATTGTGATGTTGGATCTTGAAGTCCCGGCACAGTTCAGCCATCATCTTGTTGTTGAGATTGGAACCATTATCAGTAATGATTCGCTCGGGCACTCCATATCGACAGATGATATCTCTCTTCAGAAATCTGGCTACCACTTGTCTTGTAACATTTGCATATGAGGCTGCTTCAACCCACTTAGTGAAATAGTCAATGGCGACCAGGATGAATCTGTGACCATTTGAAGCAGTCGGCTCAATCTTGCCAATCATATCAATGCCCCACATGGCAAAGGGCCATGGTGAAGACATAATGTTCAAAGGGTTGGGAGGCACATGCACTTTATCTGCGTAGATCTGGCATTTGTGGCATTTCCTGGCATAGGCACAACAATCTGCATCCATTGTGATCCAATAATAGCCTGATCTTAACAACTTCTTAGCCATTGCATGTCCTCCAGCATGGGTACCAAAAGAGCCTTCATGCACTTCATGCATCAACAAGTCTGCTTCTGTTCTATCAACGCATCTGAGGAGTACCATATCAAAGTTTCTTTTGTACAGGGAACCATCAGTGTTCAGAAAGAAACTTCCAGCAAGCCTTCTCAAGGTCTTCTTATCATTGGAAAATGCCCCAGGTGGGTATGTTTGATCCTCCAAGAAGCACTTAATGTCATGGAACCAAGGCTTATCATCTTTGACTACATCTGCTGCAAATACATATGCTGGCCTGTCGAGTCTGGACACTGGAATCTGAGGTACGAAGTTAGCAGCTTGAACTTTGATCATGGACGAAATGGTAGCAAGAGCATCTGCAAACTGATTCTCGTCCCGAGGGATATACTCAAGCTTGACTGTTGTGAAGAATGTCAATAACCTTCTTGTATAATCCCTGTAAGGTATCAGATGATCTTGGTGTGTATACCATTTCCCATTGGTCTGATTGACTACCAAAGCTTAATCTCCGAATACGGTCAATGTCTTGATCCTGAGGTCAATGGCTTCCTCAAGACCCATAATGCAAGCTTCGTATTCAGCTTCGTTGTTAGTGCAGTTGAAAGTGAGTTTTGCCGAGAAAGGCATGTGAACTCCTTTAGGTGTGATAAGTACCGCACCAACACCACGACCATTCATGTTAACAGCCCCATCAAACATCATAGTCCATTCTTTTTCCGGGTCAGGCCCTTCAGTGTGAACAGGCTCTTCGTGATCTTTTGCTTTTATGAACATGATGTCTTCATCAGGGAAGTCAAATCTCATAGGCTGGTAGTCATCAATGGGTTGCTCAGCAAGATATTCAGATAGTACACTGCCCTTGATGGCTTTCTGAGAAGTGTACTGGATGTCGTACTCTGTGAGAATCATCTGCCATCTTGCAACCCGTCCGGTAAGAGCTGGTTTCTCGAAAATGTACTTGACTGGGTCCATTTTTGAGATCAATAAAGTAGTGTGGGTCAACATATACTGTCTCAGTCGGCGAGCAGCCCACGCTAAAGCACAGCAAGTTTTCTCGAGCAGTGAATAACGTTGTTCACAGTCGGTAAACTTTTTGCTTAGGTAGTATATTGCATACTCTTTTCGACCAGACTCGTCATGTTGGCCTAACACACACCCCATTGATTCTTCTAATACTGTCAAGTACATTATCAGAGGTCTTCCTTCAACTGGCGGCATGAGGATTGGAAGTTCTTGCAGATATTCCTTGATCTTGTCAAAAGCCTTCTGGCAATCTTCGTTCCATCTGACCGTTTGTTCTTTTCTTAACAGCTTGAACAAGGGTTCACAGGTTGCTGTAAGGTGAGATATGAACCTTGAAATGTAGTTCAATCGACCTAAGAACCCTCGAACTTCTTTCTCAGTTTTCGGTGCAGGCATCTCTTGAATAGCTTTGACTTTATCAGGGTCCACTTCAATCCCTTTCTCGCTTACAATAAAGCCCAGCAGCTTACCAGACCGCACCCCAAATGTGCATTTGTTGGGGTTCAACTTATGCTGGTACTTCCTCAGACGCTTGAACAACTTGAGCAGATTCACCAGATGATCTTCTTCAGTAAGGGACTTGGCAATCATGTCATCCACATAACACTCTATTTCTTTATGGATCATATCGTGGAATAATGTTACCATAGCCCGTTGATACGTCGCACCAGCATTCTTGAGCCCAAATGGCATTACCTTGTAGCAGAACGTGCCCTAGGGTGTGATGAAAGTTGTCTTCTCCATGTCTTCAGGTGACATTTTGATCTGATTGTATCCTGAAAATCCGTCCATGAAGGAGAATACCGAGAACTGAGCCGTATTATCTACCAATACGTCAATGTGAGGTAATGGAAAATCATCTTTCGGGCTGGCTCTGTTCAGATCCCGGTAATCAACACACATTCTTACTTTGCCGTCCTTCTTAGGCACAGGTACTATATTAGCAACCCACGGCGGGTAGCTAGTTACAGCAAGGAACCCGGCGTCCCATTGCTTTTGTACCTCTTCCTTGATTTTCATAGCCATGTCTGGACGAGTACGGCGCAGCTTCTGTTTGACTGGAGGGCATTCTTCTCTCAAAGGCAGCTTGTGCACAACAATGTCGGTATCCAACCCTGGCATGTCTTGATACGACCAAGCAAACACATCCACATACTCTTGAAGTAGATCAACCAGTTGCTTCTTCACTGAGTCTTGCAGGCAGGCCCCGATTTTAACCTCTTTCACGTCTTCCTCTGTACCAAGATTAATCACTTCAACCTCCTCCTGGTGAGGGGTAATAACCTTTTCCTCTTGTCTTAACAACCTGGCTAGCTCTTCAGGAAGCTCATATTCTTCTTCAACCCCTTCATCAGCTTGATTGATCGGATTGTCAAAGTCATACGATGTCATAGCCGTGCTGTTGTCGGTGCTGTCAGGAAGGCACTCTCTGCAAGGGTTAAGTTGTTCGTTTTAGTGATCTGATTTTAATCTTATTTAGAAAAGTGAAATGAAGTTGTCATTTTGAAAACACTGCCATTTATTTTTTTGTACAAAAAGAAAAATGGAAAAACAGTGAACGAAAAGAAAAAAGACTCGTTTGCAAAAAGATGTCTGATATTTCATTAATTGATCTTGTTTGCACAAAAAGTACAGATGGCCCGATTACAAAATGAGTCTTGTCATCTTGGGCAAGATGCAAGACTTTGATGCATGCTTATAAAATACAGGAAATAATAATTACTCTGATCGAGTAACTCTTATAATTTCCTGGGAAGACCAGTTCGAGACACTGCTCCCCGGGATCTTTGGACGAATCCAATTCTCCAGATTGCGCTCCTCTTCCAGCTCGTCTTCCAGACAGTTGATAGCATCGGGGGTAAGCATCCCTCCACTGACAAAACCAGGCTCTTCAGCAGCCTTTGCTTGATGTTGAGTTGGTCTGTAACCCAACCCAAACTTGTCTTCTTTTTTCTCCACCGATAGCAGTTTGCCCCAGCCCTGGGCAGTTCCTTCCTCAACAACCTTCCGGGCTTGTTGGTATGATGACATTGGAGTACCAGATACAGCAGATGCCTCATTCACATTCAAAGCTTCAAACCCCTGGCTCATTGTTTCATGGATCTCCCCATCCATTTCAATGTACTTATAGGTTGCCAGGTGGCTGACAAAAATGTCCTCCTCTCCACAGATTGTGACAACTTGGCCTTCCCACTCAAATTTTAACTTTTGGTGAAGGGTAGACATTATTGCGCCGGCGGCGTGAATCCAGGGTCTACCCAACAAACAGCTGTAGGCGGGCTGAATGTCCATCACATAAAAGATAGTTTTAAAGGTCTGTGGGCCAATTGTCACAGGCAGCTCAATCTCTCCCAGAACCGATCTCTTAGAACCATCAAAGGCTCTTACCACCAGGTTGCTGGGTCTCAGTGCCAAACCATCATATTCTAACTTCACCAGAGCCTTCTTTGGTAAGACATTCAGGGATGAACCTGTGTCTACCAGCACATGAGAAAGGACGGCTCCTTTGCATTCCATGGTTATGTGCAAGGCTTTGTTGTGGTTGCGGCCATCCGCTGTCAAGTCAGTATTGGTGAACCCTAGCCCATTGCTAGCAGTAACATTTCCAACCACGGTCTCCAACTGGTTGACAGTAATCTCTTCAGGCACGTAAGCTGCGTGCAAGACCTTAAGTAGTGCATTCCGATGGGCTTCGGAGCACATAAGCAGTGAGAGGATAGAGATTTTGGATGGCGTCTGGTGAAGTTGATCCACAATTTTGTAATCACTCTTTTTGATGATCCTCATAAACTCATCAACTTCTTGATCGAACGGTGTCTTCAAGGCTTCTTTAACAGCTTGATCTTCCTGCACCGGGCTCTTTCCTTTTGCCTTGGCAGCAGCTTCTGCTTCGGCTGTAGGTCTTTGAATTGGTGGAGCAAAAAGACGTCCGCTTCGAGTGAAGCCTCCGCCTCCCCCCACATTGTCTACTTGTGGTGCAGGTGTTGATGTTTCAAGAGTAATTCTTTTTCCTTCGCAGTATACGTCAGAGCCATAGTGCCAAGGGATGGCCCTATTGCTTTCATATGGTACTGGTCCAGGCATCGTGACAGTGACTGGACTGATTGCCGCTGCTGAAGGGACTGTAATTGTTTGTGGATCAAAAAAGATTGTAACTGGTGCTCTGATGGGGGCAACACCTTCTGAATGGTAGGCAGAGTTGTTCTCAGGATCGTAAAATATGGTGATAGTAGAGACGTCTTCATGATTTGTTGTTGGTGTTGTAGGAGATATTGTTGGGAGTACGGATGTTGTTGTTGTAGGAGATTCAAAATGGAGTGAAGCTGAAGTTGTAGCAGGAAGATTTGTTGTGAACTGATCGGTTGAGATGATGGACGAAGTGCTTGTTGATGAAACCGAAGAATTGTCGGGAACAATAGTTGTTGCGATTGTAGGAGGTTCTGAAACTGTTGCTGATGATATTGTTGGATTTGTTGGAAATGATGTGGTGATCTGAAGTTGGCCACTCTGAATAAGGCCATCTATGCCATTCCGCAAATTATCGCACCCATTTACAGAGATATTGCAGTAAGCACAACCCAATTCGCACCCCGGGAACATGTTGCATTCCAAGAGCTGAGCCTTAATTTCTACCAATGGTGTCCTGATCTGTCCCACACTGGTTATTAAATAAGACGACTGGTCTTCTTCAATAGCGTTAATCCGGGGACCACCATGGTTTGGCATCGGGTTTTTATTGACATTGGGTGGTGGTGCGAAATTCAGAGCCTTTGAGTCTACCAGGTCTTGTACCTTCATATGCAGAGCCCTGCATTTTTCTGTACTGTGACCAGGTGCGTTTGAATGAAAAGCACACCTAGCATTGGAGTCATAGTTCCTTGGTAGACTGTTGGGATCCGGAGGTGCCAACGTTCTTAGCTCAACCAGGTTGAGTTTCAGAAGCTGTGGCAGCAATGTAGCATATGGCATCGGGATCAGATCGATCACTCTGTTAGCTTGAGAAGGCCTTTGCTGAAATGGCCTCTGTTGACTGTTGTTGCTGGTGTTGTTGGTGTTGTAATTCCTTGGAGGATACTGATTTTGCTGATGGTACTGAGGCTGTTGTTGATAGTTTTGCTGAGGAGGTTGATAGACTGGCTGAGGATGAGCTGGAGCAGGAATGGTGACTGCTGCTATTGACCTTTGAACATATTGGGGCCTACCCCTGTTGGTGTGGATGGCATTGGTCTCGCCAGTTCTTCTCGGGCCTGCAAAAGACTTTCGTGTACTACTGGACGAGCTTGCACCGTTGTCTGAGATCTTTCCCATTTTTAACAGGCTTTCAATTCTCTCCCCAGCTATGACAACATCTGCAAAGCTAGTAGAAGAGAAAGCAGCCAACCTGTCAATATATGTTCCCTGAAGGGTGTTCATGAACATATCTGCCATTTCCCGTTCAGACATAGGTGGTTGAACAGCAGCAGCCAGTTGCCTCCACCTTTGGGCATATTCTCGGAAACTCTCCCTCGAAGACTGTGACATTCCCATCAGGAGAGTCCTGTTGGGTGCCATGTCTAGATTATACTGATACTGTCTGATGAAGGCCTCTGCCAGGTCCTTCCAGCATCTAATTGTTGCTCTTGTCAGATGGGAATACCACTCCCTCAAAGCTCCAGTCAAGCTATCTTCAAAATAGAACATCCACAATTTCTCATCCATTGTATAGGCCTTCAGCCTTCCCAGAAATGATTGTAGATGAGTCTGGGGGCATAAAGTCCCATTATACTTTTCGAAACAAGGAGGCTTGAACTTATGGGGGATCCTGACCCCGTCTACCAAGCCCATATCCATAACGTCGAATCCCAAAGAGTTTTGAGATTCTAAGGACCTCAACTTCTCAGCTATTTCATCCAATCTTCTATCATAAGCCTCTTCTCCAGCACCCATTACTGTGAACTGGTCCTCTTGAGGGTCTTCCTGTAGTACCCTCCCTGCTGTGGCAGTCCCTTGTATATTGACAGGGATGTTGGCCTCTGGATGGAGATGGGGTCCAAAAACTGGGGGATTGACATGAGGTTGGACCCTCTCGTTGTTACTTGTGCCAGCAGTTCCCACATGGGGTTCCTCTTGATTCCTCCCTTCTACCAAAGCTCTGAGCCTCTCCTGGCTTTGAGCTAAGTTGTTCATTACTTCCATGAACTGTGTTATCTGAGTTCTCATCTCCAACCTTTCGTTGGCCATCTGGTTTCTGACCTCCGTAAGGTCCTGCTGCATCTGATCCATTTGAATTCCCGGAAGGTTGTTTCTAGTTGGGTACCTGTGTGGCCTGTTGAGGGGAAATACCCGGCGGCGAGCAATAATTCCTGAGATTCACAACAGAGGTTAGTAACAACAAAACAAAAACCTACAAAACAAACAAAAGGGTTAGTATGCAATGCAGTTATGCATATTTGCTCTCAAGGTATCCGGTTTGGCCTTCAGTTTTGACCCTTCCAGACCCTTGAAGATGCTGCTGTTGAAGTTGCTTTCGAAGTAAACTAACATGAATATATTACATAAGGTGAAATAATACAATTTGTTCGTTTTACAACGCAAGCCCACTAAGGGGTCAAAATACAGTACAAAAATAAAAGTACATGGAAAGAAAGCAACAACAAACAAATGGTCAAACACCAAGACCAAACTCATCCTCACGAACTTCCTTGAGAAGTGCTTCGGTCACAGGATCAGCCGGACGCTCCGTGATATTCCTGATGAGGAGATTTCGGGTCGTAACAGCCGCTGCTAGCTTCTTGTGCTGATTTTGTTCTTTGGACCTCTTCACCCCTGCTTTGATCTTCAGCTCTGATATCTCCCTCTGGGCTGCTGCCAGGGCTTCTTGTTGTTCTTTTGCATTAGCCTCAAATTGCTCCATCTTGTCTTGAACTCTCTTGTCTTCCAGGGTACGAGCCTCGGTGATCCTGACCCACCGGGCTTGACTCTCCTTCAAATACAAGTCTGTCCTTGCTCTTTGGAACTGGGCTTCTTTGCAAGCATTCTTCAGAATTTGTTCACCAGCTTTAGACTTGTTGATATAATCCCCAGACTTTTCAATCTTAGTCAAATGCTCCACTCTCAACTTCTCCAATCTCTCAATCTCCCTCACACCTTCACTCCTCTCCCGGAGGGTCTTCTGCAAAGCCTGGGTTAGCTTCTCATTTCTTTCCTTCAAGCTCTCAAACTCCTCCAAACTGATGGTGGCAGGGGGTGGTGCTGAAGATGACTCAGGCATGTCTTCTATGGTAAAGGGCATTCCAGAGAATTGGGCCCTGGCACGGGACCACTCATAATATTGTGCTGATGCCACATTATTACACTTCCCCAGAATGGTGACTCCCTTGGTTTGAACATTATCCCAGGCCCAGGCAGCCTGCCTAACAACAGCCAAACTAATCTTGTTCTCACAATAAAGAGTCTCAACCAAGTCCTGTGCCCTAGGAGTGTGGACCAGTGCATAGCCCAGTTGCCTTCTGAACAGCAGAGGATTGTAATTAATACTGCCCTTAACTCCTATCAAAGGCACATTAGGAAAATGTCCACAGCTGGTGATGATATCCCTGCCTTTGGTGCTTTGAGTGCACCATTTGATATCTGCTGAAGTTAGAACAGTGAGTCTCTTAGCCCAGTTGCTCTGCTGATGAGGGTTTAGGAATGCATCTGTCCTGGGTAGATGCCTGAGAAGCCAAGTGTGAAACAATGGAGCACAAAACCTCACTAACCTCCCCCTCTGCTTTTCATTCCTCTGATGCACTGAATAATAAAGATCCCCCAATAAAGTTGGCACTGGGTTCTTCAAGATGAACAGATGGATTGCATTCTTGCTAATGAATCGAGGCTCATCCGCAAACAATACAATCCCATATATACTCAAGGCCAGTAAGGCACAAACAGCTTTCCACTCTCCTAGAGAAGCTTTCAGGATAGCTTGAGAGGTTAAGAAGTCCAGATGAAAACCAGGGATCCCAGCTTTAGAGGTCATATGCTGCTCAACCAAAACAGGTTCCAGATGCAAAGCCTTTGCTACTTCTCCATTAGCAGGAAAGACCATCTCAGGGTTGAAAGGAATTTCTCTCCTGATAGGCATACCAACTAATGAGGAGTACTCTTCCAATAAGGGGCCCAACTGAAAGTTCTGAAAAGTAAAACATCTCAGTGGAGGATCATAAAACTGAATGGAGGTGTGGATGAGGCTCCTCTGTGAAGGGTCCAGATCCATAACCATGTCCAGTATATCTCCATAACTCTCCCTGAACAAGGGTATGTGATCTGGAGTGATCAGGGTTTGGATCCTCCTGATGTCTGATAAGTCTGGCTGGAAGAAGTGATAGGTGATGTTGCTTTTCTTTGGAGCCATGATGACAAATGTTGATGAAGATACTGAAGAGAAGGGCCACTGATTGGCTGGAATAGATAGTTGGTAGCAAGTGCTGATGAAGGCAGGTCAAAACTAAAGATGGGGTCAAAACCAAAACCAGATGAAGATGGATACCCTGAAACACAAATAAGCAAATGTTAATATGATGCAATGATTATGTATGCAAATGATATGCAAGGGTTTGTGACTGAGCTGGGTCTGATCAAAATGCCCTGATATAGGTCCAAGTGTGTTCAAGAATTCCAGTTGGAGGTCTATAAATCCAGTAACCAGGGTGGGGGACTCAAATAAAGAGCCACATGTCCAGGGTTTAGAATCACAAGAACTGTCCAACATGGAGTATTCTTAACAAATCAAAGTAACAGGGTATTCTGAGGTCAAGGTACCTGCAAACCTGTAAACAGCCCAACCCCCTCACAGGTGGTGTTCTAAAACAAGGATCCTCAGACTTGGATCAGTTATGAGAAGTGTAAACACTTCTAACCCGGAGGCACAGTGTTTACAATAACCATAACAATTCCTCCTCTAATTCACCTCAGTTTCTGAAGGTCAAAACTAAAGGTCATCCAGACTTAGCAGGCTTCCCAGATAGCCCTAGCATTGCAGGAAATCTGCAACACAGAGTTCTCAAGAAGAAACCCATATCTGAACCGTGTTTCATATTCCCGCACCAGACCGAAATGGAATGGGAAAGATAATGATTCACTCTAGCCTAGGTGTCACTCAGGTCCCAGGTATAGGACCTTAACTCTCAATGGAACACCCACCCACCAAAGCAAAACCAGATCCAGCCAGACAGCACAATATGACAGTATGATATATGTAGAGCAGTAAAGAAAGCAAATAAACAACTGTACATAAAGCAAAAATAAATACAAATATAAACACCAATAAGCACATAACACCCCAGTAAACACAAATCAAACAAGCGCTAGGAGGAACCCACAAAAAGAACCAGAAGCCCTGGTTGCAGTATAAGAATCCCCAGCAGAGTCGCCAAGCTGTCGCTCCCGACAAATGAAACTAGATCAAATGAAGGTACAGACGCGAACGGTCGGCGAAAAGAACAATGAGAACACACAGCCGTGAACTCACTGGAGATGAAAAGAGTCGCCAGCTAGGCATTTTTATCCCGGAGGAAAGGCAATGCTGCATAGACCTAGAAAAGATGGATAAGACGGTTGCGAACCAGAGAGACTGAGAAAGGGGGTTGGTTACAACCTGGGAAGGTATTAGCACCCAGATTGTCCGCCGTACTCGACGGGATCCACGCTTAGAAGATTTGTGTTTTAAAGGGGTAGTGTCAGTGCAATTTGTGTATAAAATAGCTGGAAAAGAATGTACAGGTGTCAGTGTAAAAGGAGTGAAGTGTGATATATACAGTGTCAGTGTGAGAACTGGAATAAGATGCTCAAGATAATGAGGCTGAGAGAAAGATGCTGGAAAGAGGGGGAATATACAGAGACTTTTGTTCGATAACTGTTAAGTTATGCCTACGTATCCTCTCGTGCAATGAGGAAGTCAGAACACCGTAGTTCAACCCAAAGAGACTGAAAGATGAATTGACCTGTGAACTGCTTACTTGTCTATGCTCAAGTGTATGACCTGTCTGGCTCAGGTGCAAACTGTCTTGCATTAGACGGAAGAAGCAAGTTCTCGTTTGTGAGTGAGTGAGATGAGAAAAGAATCCCGGAGGAGACGATTATTGTTTGTTTTTGTATTTTCAGTCTTTTATTCCTTTTGAAAGTTTGTCATAAGTTAATGAGCTTAAGTCTAAACCAATGGATTTAGTAAACTCATCACATCTTCCCTCTGATTAGGGGTAATGAGAATACCTTAAGTGTGAAGTCAGATTCTCACACTTAATCACCTTTGGTGTAGAATCAAGATCATTAACCTACTTGTGATTATTTAGATGTCTTTGGTGTTTTTGTTTAGTGTTGAGTAATGAGGTTAAGCCATAATCAGGGATTAAACAGACTCATTACACCATCCTAATAGAAGGATAATAGATGAGAATGTTTAAGCTGAGGAAAACTCCTCAACTTAATCCATGATTAGGGATTAAACTCATGACAAAACAAGCCTTTGATTAAGTGGATTTTATTAACTGGTATGATGATGAAGTGTTTTTTTAGGGTTTGTAAGACAACTTGAGGGGGACTTGTCCATTAACACTAGGGTTAGTCCTTCTTAACCAATTAAGGAAGAATTAGAACCCTAATGCAAGGCCCAAGTTACAAGTGTGATGTCTTGATACTTATTAAGTGGATTGATTAAGAGATTTAAACACATTAAGGGTTTAACACTTAGGATTAAAGTTATACACTCCATCCTAAGAGAAGGATGCAAGTATAAACTTAATCACAAAGCCTTAAAGCCTTTAGGGTTTAGTCCCTGATTATGAGATGAGAAGAGAAGACTCAAAGAGACACAAAGGTAAAACTATGAGGGGAGACTAATCAAAACCCTAATCATTGTCATGCTTGGTTGTTCCTAAGGTTTGTGAGGTTTTCAAGGGAAATCTTCAATGGAACCACCAGGAAGCAGATGAAAGGATCAAGAGAAGCAAAGTGACTTGCTTCCTTCAAGAAGTCAAGTCACTTGAGGAAAGAAAATGGGAGAAACAAGGATGAGCAAGCTCAATCTCAAACACATATAGAAATGAAGCAATGGATGCAAGAGAGATGAAAAGAAAAGTTATGAGAAGTGAAGGCAAATTCACTTCTCAAGTTTACTTACCACCTGAAATGTTAGAAAGAAATGCAATGCAATGCAAAATGGGATGAAATGTCATGGTGTTAAACAAAACCAGAAGCATGTTGATGATGGTTATGATGTTATGAGGTGCTGCAAACATGAGGCAAGACATGGAGATGTTCATACAAGATCATGGATGCAAATGATGCAAGTTTAGAAGCATGGATGAACATGAAAAGTTATGAAGCATACAAGGCAAATGACATGGCAAATATGTGATGCAATGATCAAACATGCTTCCTACATGTCTTAAGATGTCAAATGGAACACAAGCATGCATAAAATGCAAAGACAAGTCATGTTATGCAAGAGAATGCAAGAAGGATGCAAATGAAAGCTCAAATTAGGGTTTAAAGATCAAACAACAAACAAAACCCAAAAACAGAAGCAAACCCTAAGATAAAAAATGGAAAATGCCTTCCAAAGAAACCCTTAACCTATACTAAATCAATGTCCAAAGGGGAGGTCCCAACTCTTAACCATTCTCAAGATATGAATTTTCTAAGTTATTAGGGTTTTTAGGGTTCCTAAACAAAAGAAATGCCAAACAAATTGAAAATGAGGAATCAAAACAAGGCCATTTAATCCTAGAAACTACATGCTAAACACAATACAATGCAAAAAGAATCAATGTCCAACTCTTCTCAAATAGGCAGAAATGAATTTTTGAACTTAGGATCAAATTAATGCATAAAAAATGATTTAATTCAATGAAAAATTCTTAAAATGCATCAAGATCAAAAAAGAAATTTGGTTTGAAGGTTGGACAATGTTTCTAAATGTCTTAGAACATTTCATGAATTTTTTTGTAATTTTTAAATACCTAAAAGTATTTTTAATTAATTAATTTCCATTAATCAATTAAAAATAATCTTTTAAATATTTAAAAATACTTTTTTAATGATAAAAAATAAAATAAAAATATTTTTGGGTCATAAAAATTATTAAAACTCTTAGGAAAAAGTTTCATATTTTTAAGAATTTTTTACTATTTTAAAATAATTGTGCAAATAAAATGAAAAGAAAATGAATAAAAATTAAATAAAAGGGAAAGTAAACCAAATGGAAGGCTGAGATGAGCCCAGGGTTTGAATCTGTTGACCAGCGCGCAAATGAAGGGCCCAGATGGCTCCTGAGTTAATTAACTTAATTAAAAATTAAATAAAACTAATGAGAGAGATTAGGGCTAAGCAGACTGATCCTGGCCTTTCATTCGCGCGGGGAGTCAAACATGTCAACGCATCCAGTGGTCCACAGTCAAATGGTCATTAATCACGCAATTAGGGCTTAATCACTCTCAGGCGGCCGGAGAAGACTTCCGGTCGTCTTCTCCGGCCAGCATCCTCCCTGAGAAATCCCCAAACCCCTCAAATCGTAACAAAAACGAAACCTAAGAACTGGGAAATGTTCTCCAACCCCTCACGAATCAAACCCCTCTCCCAAAACAAATTTCTTCTTCCTAAATAAGCTGAATCGAAGAAAATGAAAACTAGGGCACGCAGGTTTCAGAGAGAAATTAAATGCTCATTTCAAAGCCATTTTCGAAACCAATGACATCAGGATGATCAGTGAAGCATAAGGAACAAGTTTATAACATGCAAAGTGATTTCTGGAAAAATAAATTTCAAGCTACCTGAGATTCGAAGCTTTCACTTTGATGACTTTCTGGCCGCTTCTCCTTGTGCAATCCACTCCACTTGATCCCCAGATGATGCTTGAGTGCTCAAAAAGAGTTTATGTTGGCTGAATAATGAGTTTCGAAAGCTCCTGCTTCAAGCTCAGTCAGAAATGGCTATGGTGTTTCAGGCACTTTCAGGTCATTGTGAATGGTTGTTTGAGGTCCAAATGATGTGTTGAGAAGGTTTGCAAGGTTTGTTTGGATGTTTGTGAGCTAGGGAAGGAGATTCGAAAGGAACTGCAAAATGAAGTGAAGAATGGCTATGGGGTGTTCTGGTTGATTCAGGCTTGTGTTCTTGCTGGTTTCTACTCAATGATGCATGGTGAGTTGAATGGTGAAAATGGTTTTTGTGTTTGCAAGCTGTGGAAGCAGATTCGAAAGCTTAGGCAATGTGGTGTGTTTTTGTGAAAAAATGTTGTGTGTAGTTTCAGCCTTGCTAGATGTATGGAATGGCTTGCCCTTTGTCCACATAACTCTCTCTCATTGGTCAGATGATTGGACATGTGCTTTATTGATTGGTGTAAACACCCCAAATTTGCCCTCACCCATTCACACCATGGCTTGTGATCATCTCATATGCATAAACACAACATATCATCTCATATCTCATTTTTTGATTCACTGCATAGTTTCTAAGTCATCAGCACCTAGGGTTTGTGATCTGAGCAATCCCAAAGCATCTTGAGCCACTCCAAAAGCAACCAATCAATTCAAAGGGGTCTACATGTGTTCAAGCATCATATTACATCCTCACAAAGTCAAAGATGCAGAGGAATCACAAGAACTAGGGTTTGAGTGGATGCAGAGCCAGGCTTGAACTGCACAGTTGACCTAAAATTAGGGTTTTGGTTTCAGAGGCCATAACCCCAATTTTTTTGGTCATTCTTGTTTCCATTGGTCTCTATATGGTATAGGGAGTATGCATATCAATTTTCATGAAGAAATTCCATGGGGAAGTCATCTGATCAAGGGTTGACTTTTCAGACAAGTTAGTGTAAAATCAGGGCATCTGAGGCCCCCAATGACCCAACCAATGGATGATCTTCATCATTTTGAGTGTATATGATCTTTATTTGATCATGGAAGAAGGTTGAAGTTCATAGAAATCAAGAATTTAGGGTTTTTGCAAATGTTGACTTTTTGAGTATAGTTGACTTTTCAAGAATGCATCATTTTAGGTCATTTTTCAAGCCTTGATTCTTGATCCAAAAATGCTTCAAATGGAAAAACTTTGGTCATGAAAGTTGTAGATCTCATCTTTCCCTTTTCAAAAAGTACAAGAACATGATCAAACTCTTCTTGAATCGAAAGTTATGGCAATGCAAAGTTGGCTAAAATCATTGATTTTTAAGGCATGCCTCAAATGGAAATTTTGCAAAGTCATGAACCAATGCATTATGTGACCTCTAATTCATTTGAAACCATTACACAAACATTCTATGAACCTTAAAAATCAGAATTGGACCAAGTTTCCCCATGGTTTGGTTTGTGTAACAAGACTTTCTCACATGTGAACCAAAGTTACAACAAGTTGCAAAACTCATGATCATGCTCCCTACAACTTGCAGCCTTGGATGCTGAGCTTTGCTAGGCCTCTCCCTCACCCTTGCTGCGCCAGCCCATTCCATGTACTTGCCTAGATCATGAGCCATACCTCTCTTACACATTATTTGACTTTTTGCAAAAGGTAACTTACCAATCAATAAAGGGCATGTCTTGTCAACTGACCAATGAGAGAGAGTTATGTGGACAATTTGCAAGCTAGACATAACACAAGGCAAGGCTGAAACATCCTCATTCATCACATACACAAAAACCTACCAAGTTGCAAGTTGCTTCGAATCTCTCTACCCAGCCACAAAACACTCAAGCCAACTTCACCATTCAACTCACCTTGCTCCATAGACCACCCAGCACCAAGAACCCAAGCCTGAAACAACCAGAATACTCCATAACCATTTCTCACCTCAGCCTGCATTTCTCTTCGAAACTCTCACCACAGCTTGCAAACACACAAACAAACACCACAGACCTTCTCCATTCATCCTCAGGATCACAAACAACCCCTCACCATGACCTGAAAGCGCCTGGAACACCATAGCCATTTCTGACTGAACTGAAGCAGGAGCTTTCGAATCTCATTATCCAGCCAACTTAAACTCTCATTGAGCATTCAAACATCTTCTGGGGATCAAGTGGAGTGGTTTGTACTGAAAGGAGAGGCCAGAAAGTCATCCAGGTGAAAGCTCCAAATCTCAGGTAGCTTGAAATTATTTTTTCCAGAAATCATTTTTCTTGTTACAAACTTGTTCTATGTGATTCACTGATTATCCTGATGTCATTGGTTTTGAAAATGGCTTTGATTTGAGAGTTTAATTTGTCTCTGAAACCTGCGTGCCCTAGTTTCCATTTTCTTCGATTCAGCTTGTTTAGGAAGAAGAAATGTGTTTTGAGAGAGGGGTTTGATTCGTGAGAGGATGGAGATCATTTCTATGTTCTTAGTTTTCATTTTTGATACGATTTGAGGGGTTTGGGAAGTTTTCAGGTGAGCTGCTCGCCGGAGAAGACGACCGGAAGTCTTCTCCGGCAGCCTGAGAGTGATTAGGGTTAATTGTCATTAATTAGGCAACTTTGAATCTGGTCCCTTGGATGGACTCTCCCGCGCGCGAATGAAAGGCTGAGATGAGCCATTAGAAACCCTAATCCTGATTATCCATTTAATTCCTGATTAATTAATTCATAATTTTAATTTAACCAAGTTTGAATTTGGACCACAAGATCACGCGCCAAGTCAATGGTCCCCTCCCCAGATTGCATCTCAGCCTCTCATTCTGATTACCTTCAGTTTAATTTATTTTTAATTCATTTTCTTTTCAATTAATTTGCATATTTATTTTAAAATAGTAAAAAATTCTTAAAAATTATGAAACTTTTTCCTAAAAGTTTTATTAATTTTTAAGACCCAAAAATATTTTTATTTTATTTTTTATCATTAAAAAAGTATTTTTAAATATTTAAAAGATTATTTTTAATTGATTAATGGGAATTAATTAATTAAAAATACTTTTAGGTATTTAAAAATTACAAAAAAATTCATGAAATGTTCTAAGACATTTAGAAACATTGTCCAACCTTCAAACCAAATTTCTTTTCTGATCTTGATGCATTTTGAGGATTTTTCATTGAATTAAATCATATTTTATGCATTAATTTGATCATAAGTTTAAAAATTCATTTCTGCCTATTGGAGAAGGTTGAGACATTGATTCTTCTTGCATTGTTTTGTGTTTGGCATGTAGTTTCTAGGGTAAAATGGCCTTGATTTGTTTCCTCAATTTCTATTTGTTTGGCATTTCTTTTGTTAAGAACCCTAGAAAACCCTAATAACTTAGAAAAATCATAACTTGAGTTTGGTTGAGAGTTGAGAGCTCCCCTTTGGGCAGTGGTCCATTATAGGTTTAGGGTTTCTTTGAGTAGCATTTTCCATTTTTTATCTTAGGGTTTGCTTCTGTTTTGAGTTTTGGTTTGATGTTTGATTCATGAACCCTAATTTGGGCTTTCTCTTGCATCCTTCTTGCATTTCCTTGCATAACATGACTTGTCTTTGCATTTTGTGCATTCTTGTGATCCATTTGACATCTTAAGACATGTAGGAAGCATGTTTGATCATTGCATTACATATTTGCCATGTCATTTGTCTTGTATGCTTCATAACATTTCATGTTTGTTCATGCTCCTTAGCTTGCATCATTTGCATCCATGATCTTGTATGAACATCTCCATGTCTTGCCTCATGTTTGCAGCACTTCATAACATCATAATCATCATCAACATGCTTCTGGTTTTGCTTTGCATCATACCATGTCATCTCATCCCATTTTGCATTGCATTGCATTCCTTTTCTAACCTTTCAGGTGGTAAGTGAACTTGAGAAGTGAATTTGCCTTCACTTCTCATAACCTTTCTCTTCATCTCTCTTGCATCCATTGCTGCATTTTTATATGTGTTTGAGTTTGAGCTTGCTCATTCTTCTTCTTCCCACCTTCTTTCTTCAAGTGACTTGACTTCTTGAATGAAGCAAGTTGCTTTGCTTCTCTCCATCCTGTTCATCTGCTTCCTGGTGGTTCCTCTGAAGATTGTTCTTGCAAACCTCACAAACCTTAGGATCAACCAAGCATGACAATGAATTAGGGTTTTGATTAGTCTCCCCTCATAGTTTTACCTTTGTGTCTCTCTTGAGTCTTCTCTTCTCATCTCATAATCAGGGACTAAACCCTAAAGGCTTTAAGACTTTGTGATTAAGCTTATGCCTGCATCCTTCTCTTAGGATGGAGTGTATAACTTTAATCCTAAGTCTTGAACCCTTAATGTGTTTAAATATCTTAATCAATTCACTTAATAATCATCAAGACATCACACTTGTAACTTGGGCCTTGCATTAGGGTTCTAATTCTTCCTTAAGTGGTTAAGAAGGACTAACCCTAGTGTTAATGGACAAGTCCCCCTCAAGTTGTCTTACAAATCATAAAACTCACTTCATCATCATACCATTAATCTAAAATCCACTTAATCAAAGGCTTGTTTTGTCATGAGTTTAATCCCTAATCATGGATTAAGTTGAGGAGCTTTCCTCAGCTTAAACATTCTCATCTATCATCCTTCTTTTAGGATGGTGTAATGAGTCTGTTTAATCCTTGATTATGGCTTAACCTCATTACTCAACACTAAACGAAAACAACAAAAACATCTAAATAATCACAAATAGGTTAATGATCTTAATCCTATACCAAAGGTGATTAAGTGTGAGAATCTGACTTCACACTTAAGGTACTCTCATTACCCCTAATCAGAGGGAAGATGTGATGAGTTTGCTAACCCATTGGTTTAGGCTTAAGCTCATTAACTTATGACAAACCCCAAAAAAAGCAATAAAAGACTGAAAACTCAAAAACAAACAATAATCGTCTCCTCCGGGATTCTTTTCTCATCATCTTCACTCATAACCGAGAACTTGCTTCTTCCGTCTAATGCAAGACAGTTTGCACCTGAGCCAGACATGTCATACACTTGAGCATTGACAAGCAAGCAGTTCACAAGTTAATTCATCTTTCAGTCTCTTTGGGTCGAACTACGGTGTTCTGACTTCCTCATTGCACGAGAGGATACATAGGCATAACTTAACGGTTATCGAACAAAAGTCTCTGTACATTCCCCCTCTTTCCAGCATCTTTCTCTTAGCCTCATTATCATGAGCAATTCATTCTCATTCTTACACTGACACATCATTATACACTTCACTTCACTTTACACTGACACCTGTACATTCTTTTCCAGCTATTTTATACACAGATTGCACTGACACTACCCCTTTAAAACACAAATCTTTTAAGCGTGGATCCCGTCGAGTACGACGGACAATCTGGGTGCTAATACCTTCCCAGGTTGTAACCAACCCCCTTTCTCAGTCTCTCTGGTTCGCAAACCGTCTTATCCATCTTTTTCTAGGTCTATGCAGCATTGCCTTTCCTCCGGGATAAAAATGCCTAGCTGGCGACTCTTTTCATCTCCAGTGAGTTCACGGCTGTGTGTTCTCATTGTCCCTCTCGCCGACCGTTCGCGTCTGTACCTTTATTTGGGCCCAGTCCCATTTTATCGGGAGCGACAGCTTGGCGACTCTGCTAGGGACCCTTATACTGCAACCAGGGCTTCTGGTTCTTTTTGTGGGTTCCTCCTAACGCTTGTTTGATTTGTGTTTACTGGGGTGTTATGTGCTTGTATGTGCTTGTATTTATTTTTGTTTATTGCTTTATGTACAGTTATTTTACTGCTTTCTTTATTGCATTTATTTATATCATACTGTCATTGCTGCTGGCTGGATCTGTTGTTTGCTTTGGTGGGTGGGTGTTTCATTGAGAGTTAAGGTCCTATACCTGGGACCTGAGTGACACCTAGGCTAGAGTGAATCATATTCTTTCCCATTCCATTTCGGTCTGGTGCGGGAATATGAAACACGGTTCAGATATGGGTTTCTTCTTGAGAACTCTGTGTTGCAGATTTCCTGCAATGCTAGGGCTATCTGGGAAGCCTGCTAAGTCTGGATGACCTTTTAGTATTGACCTTCAGAAACTAAGGTGAATTAGAGGAGGAATTGTTATGGTTATTGTAAACACTGTACCTCCGGGTTAGAAGTGTTTACACTTCTCATAACTGATCCAAGTCTGAGGATCCTTGTTCTAGATCATCACCTGCGAGGGGGTTGGGCTGTTTACAGGTTTGCAGGTACCTTGACCTCAGAATACCCTGTTACTTTGACTTTGTTAAGAATACTCCATGTTGGACAGTTCTTGTGATTCTAAAACCTTGGACTTGTGGCTCTTTATTTGAGTCCCCCACCCTGGTTACTGGATTTTTAGACCTCCATCTGGGATTCTTGAACACACATGGACTTATATCAGGGCATTTTGATCAGATCCAGCTCAGTCACAAACCCTTGCATTTCATTTGCATACATACCATCGCATCATATTAACATTTGCTTATTTGTGTTTCAGGGTATCCACCTTCATCTGGTTTTGGTTTTGACCCCATCTGCATTACTGACCTATCTCCACCAGTACTTGCTTCAGCTTGTCAGCCATATACTTCAGTTACTTGCACTACCCAGCCAGTGGCCCACTTCTCAACATCTTCATCAGCACCCTACTCAGTCTTCAGCATCATGGCTCCAAAGAAAAGCAACATCACCTATCATTTCTTCCAACCAGACTTATCAGACATCAGGAGGATCCAGACCCTGATCACCCCAGAGCACATACCTCTGTTCAGGGAGCATTATGGGGATATACTTGACTTGGTTATGGATATGGACCCATCACAGAGAAGCCTGATCCATACCTGTATTCAGTTTTATGACCCCCCATTGAGATGTTTCACCTTTCAAGACTTTCAGTTGGGGCCTCTTTTAGAAGAATACTCATCTTTGATTGGTTTGCCTATCAAGAGAGAAATCCCTTTCAACCCTGAAATGGTCTTTCCCAGCAATGGAGAGGTGGCAAAAGCTCTGCACTTGGAACCTGCTTTGATTGAGCAACATATGACCTCTAAGGCTGGGATCCCTGGTTTTCATCTTGACTTCCTGATTTCCCAAGCTAGTCTGAAGGCCTCCCTGGGGGAGTGGAGAGCTGTTTGTGCTCTGTTGGCCTTAAGTGTATATGGGATTGTGCTGTTTGCAGATGAGCCTCGATTCATCAGCAAGAATGCAATCCATTTGTTCATCCTGAAGAACCCAGTGCCAACTTTGCTAGGAGATCTCTATTACTCAGTACATCAGAAGAATGAGAAGCAGAGGGGGAGGCTAGTGAGGTGTTGTGCTCCATTATTCCATGCTTGGCTTCTAAAGCATCTACCCAAGACAGATGCATTTCTCAATCCTCATCAGCAAAGCAACTGGGCTAAGAGGCTCACTACTCTCACTTCAGCAGACATCAGATGGTGTACTCAAAGCACCAAGGGCAGAGATATAATCACAAGCTGTGGGCACTTTCCCAATGTGCCTTTAATAGGGGTCAAGGGAAGTATCAATTACAACCCTCTGCTGTTCAGGAGGCAATTAGGCTATGCACTGGTCCATGCTCCTAAGGCACAAGACTTGGTTGAGACCCTCTACTGTGAGAACAAGATTAGTTTGGCTGTTGTTAGGCAGGCTGCCTGGGCCTGGGATCATGTTCAAACATAGGGAATCACCACTCTGGGGAAGTGCAATAATGTGGCATCAGCACAATATTATGAGTGGTCCCATGCCAGGGCCCAATTCTCTGGAATGCCCTTCACCATAGAAGACACGCCTGAGTCATCTTCAGCACCACCCCCTGCCACTATCAGTCTGGAGGAGTTTGAAAGCTTGAAGGAAAGAAATGGGAAGCTAACCCAGGCTTTGCAGAAGACCCTCCGGGAGAGGAGTGAAGGTGTGAGGGAGATTGAAAGATTGGAGAAATTGAGAGTGGAACACTTGACTAAGATTGAGAAGTCTGGAGATTATATCAACAAGTCTAAGGCTGGTGAGCAGATTCTGAAGAATGCTTGTAAAGAAGCCCAGTTCCAAAGAGCAAGAACAGACTTGTACTTGAAAGAGAGTCAGGCCAGGTGGGTCCGGATCACTGAGGCCCGTACTCTAGAAGACAAGAGAGTTCAGGACAAGATGGAGCAGATGGAAAAAGCCCTGGCAGCAGCCCAGAAGGAGATATCAGAGCTGGAAATCAGAGCTGGAGTGAAGAGGTCTAAAGACCAAAGTCAGAACAAGAAGTTGACTGCAGCCGTTGCAACAAGAAACCTTCTCATCAGAAATCTTACGGAGCGTCCGGCTGATCCTGTGACCGAAGCACTTCTCAAGGAAGTTCGTGAGGATGAGTTTGGCCTTGGAGTTTGATCATTTGCTTGTTGTTGTTCCTATTCCATGTACTTTTTTTTTTTTTGTGTGATGTATTTTGACCCCTTTGAGGGCTGGTGTTGTAAAAAGAACAAGTTGTATTATTTCACCTTTGTAATATATTTGTGATGGGTTTCCATCCAAGTCCACTTCAAGAGCAACTTCAACAGCATCATCTTCGAGGGTCTGGAAGGGTCAAAACTGAGGGCCAAACCGGATACCTTGAGAGCAAATAAGCATAACTGCATTGCATGCTAACCCTTTATTTGTTTTGTAGGGTTTTGTTTTGTTGTTGCTAACCTCTGTTGTGAATCTCAGGAATTATTGCTCGCCGCCGGGTATTTCCCCTCAACAGGCCACACAGGTACCCAACTAGAAACAACCTTCCGGGAATTCAGATGGATCAGATGCAGCAGGACCTTACAGAGGTCAGAAACCAGATGGCCAACGAAAGGCTGGAGATGAGAACTCAGATAACGCAGTTCATGGAAGTGATGAACAATTTAGCTCAAAGCCAGGAGAGGCTCAGAGCTTTGGTAGAAGGGAGGAATCAAGAGGAGCCCCATGTGGGGACTGCTGGCACAAGTAACAATGAAAGGGTGCAACCACATGTTAACCCCCCTGTGTTTGGCCCACATCTACATCCTGAGATTAACATTCCTGCAAATGTTCAAGGGACGGCCACTGCAGCCAGAGTACTTCAAGAAGATCCTCAGGAGGACCAATTCACAGTAATGGGTGCTGGAGAGGGAACTTATGATAGACGGTTGGAAGAAATAGCTGAGAAGTTGAGGTCCTTAGAATCGCAAAATTCTTTGGGTTTCGACGTCATGGACATGGGTTTGGTAGACGGGGTCAGGATCCCCCATAAGTTCAAGCCTCCTTGTTTCGAAAAGTATAATGGGACTTCATGCCCTCGGACTCATCTACAATCATTTCTGGGAAGGCTGAAGGCCTATACAATGGATGAGAAATTGTGGATGTTCTATTTTGAAGATAGCTTGACTGGAGCTTCGAGGGAGTGGTATTCCCATCTGACAAGAGCAACAATTAGATGTTGGAAGGACCTGGCAGAGGCTTTCATCAGGCAGTATCAGTATAATCTAGACATGGCACCCAACAGGACTCTCCTGATGGGAATGTCACAGTCTTCGAAGGAGAGTTTCCGAGAATATGCCCAAAGGTGGAGGCAATTGGCTGCTGCTGTTCAACCACCTATGTCTGAGAGAGAAATGGCAGACATGTTTATGAACACTCTCTAGGGAACGTATATTGACAGGTTGGCTGCTTTCTCTTCCACTAGCTTCGCAGATGTTGTCATAGCCGGAGAGAGAATTGAAAGCTTGTTAAAAATGGGAAAGATCTCAGACAACGGTGCAAACTCGTCCAGTAGTACGAGAAAGCCTTTCGCAGGCCCGAGAAGAACCGGCGAGACCAATGCCATTCACACCAACAGGGGTAGGCCCCAATATGTTCAAAGGTCAATAACAGCAGTCACTATCCCTGCTCCAGCTCATCCACAGCCAGTCTATCAACCTCCTCAACAAAACTTCCAACAACAACCTCAGTATCATCAGAATCAGTATCCTCCAAGAAACTTCAACAACAACACCAACAACAATCAACAAAGGCCATTCCAACAAAGGCCATCCCAAGCTAACCGAGTGATCGACCCGATCCCAATGCCGTATGCTGCCTTGCTGCCACAACTTCTGAAACTCAACCTAGTTGAGCTAAGAACGTTGGCACCTCCGGATCCCAACAGTCTACCAAGGAACTATGACTCCAATACTAGGTGTGCTTTTCATTCGAACGCACCTGGTCACAGTACAGAAAAATGCAGGGCTCTGCATATGAAGGTACAAGACTTGGTAGACTCCAAGGCTCTGAATTTTGCACCGCCGCCCAATGTCAATAAAAACCCTATGCCAAACCATGGTGGTCCTCGAATTAACGCTATTGAAGAAGACCGACCGTCTTATTTAATAACCAGTGTGGATCAGATCAGGACACCATTGGTGGAAATCAAAGCTCAACTCCGCGAAAACCAAATATTTCCGGGGTGTGAACTAGGGTGTCCCTATTGCAATATTTCATGGAATGGGTGCGAGGACCTGAGGAATGGCATTGACAGCCTTATTCAGAGTGGCCTGCTACAGATCACTACATCATTCCCGACAAATCCGACAATTTCATCAGCAACGGTTTCAGACCCTCCTACAACTGCAGCAACTATTGTTCCCGACAATTCATCAGCACCATCAACAAGTACTTCACCTGTCCTTCCAAATGATCAGTTTTCAACAGTTTCTCCTGCTACAACTTCAGCTTCATTCCATTTCGAATCTCCAACAACAACAACAACAGTCCTTCCAACAATACCTCCTACAACACCAGCAATTAATCATGAAGATGTCTCCACTGTTACCATATTCTACGATCCTGAAAATAACTCCGCCTACCATTCAGGAGGTGTTGCTCCCGCCAGAGCACCGGTTACAATCTTTTATGATCCACAAACAATAACAGTCCCTTCAGCAGCAGCAATCAGTCCAGTCACTGTCACGGTTCCTGGACCAGTACCATATGAAAGCAATAGGGCCATCCCTTGGCACTATGGCTCTGACGTGTACTGTGAAGGGAAAAGAATCACTCTTGAAACATCAGCACCTGCACCACAAGTAGATAATGTGGGGGGAGGCGGAGGCTTCACTCGAAGCGGACGTCTCTTCGCTTCACAAGTTCAAAGACCTACTGCCGAAGCAGAAGCTGCTGCCAAGGCAAAAGGAAAAGGCCCGGTGCAGGAAGATCCAGCTGCCAAAGAAACCCTGAAGACTCCATTTGATCAGGAAGTTGATGAGTTTATGCGGATCATCAAAAAGTGTGATTATAAAGTTGTGGATCAGCTTCACCATACGCCATCCAAAATCTCCATCCTCTCACTGCTTATGTGCTCCGAAGCCCATCGGAATGCACTACTTAAAGTCTTGCACGCAGCTTACGTGCCTGAGGAGATTACTGTCAACCAGTTGGAAACCGTGGTTGGAAATGTTACTGCTAGCAATGGGCTAGGGTTTACCAATTCTGACTTGACAGCGGATGGCCGCAATCACAACAAAGCCTTGCACATAACCATGGAATGCAAAGGAGCTGTCCTTTCTCATGTGCTGGTGGACACAGGTTCTTCCCTGAATGTCTTACCGAAGAAGGCTCTGGTGAAGTTAGAATATGATGGATTGGCATTGAGACCCAGCAACCTGGTGGTGAGAGCCTTTGATGGTTCTAAGAGATCGGTTCTGGGAGAGATTGAGCTGCCCGTGACAATTGGCCCGCAGACCTTTAAAACTATCTTTTATGTGATGGACATTCAGCCCGCCTACAGCTGTTTGTTGGGTAGACCCTGGATTCACGCCGCCGGCGCAATAACGTCTACCCTTCACCAAAAGTTAAAATTTGAGTGGGAAGGTCAAGTTGTCACAATCTGTGGGGAAGAGGATATCTTTGTTAGCCATCTAGCTACTTACAAATACATTGAGATGGATGGGGAGATCCATGAGACAATGAGCCAAGGTTTTGAAGCCTTGAATGTCAATGAAGCATCTGCTGTGTCAGGTATCTCCATGTCGTCTTATCAACAAGCCCGGAAGGTTGTTGAGGAAGGAACTGCCCTAGGCTGGGGCAAAGTTTTAGCTGTGGAGGAGAAGAAGGACAAATTTGGGTTGGGTTATAGACCAACTCAACATCAAGCAAAGGCTGCTGCAGAGCCAGGTTTTGTCAGTGGGGGAATGCTTACCCCCGATGCTATCAACTGTCTGGAAGACGAGCTGGAAGAGGAGCGCAATCTGGAGAATTGGATTCGTCCAAAGATCCCGGGGAGCAGTGTCTCGAACTGGTCTTCCCAGGAAATTATAAGGGTTACTCATGCAGAGTAATTATTATTTCCTGTATTTTTATAGCATGCATCAAAGTCTTGCATCTTGCCCAAGATGACAAGACTCATTTTGTAATCAGGGCCATCTGTACTTTTGTGCAAACAAGATTAAATTAATGAAATATCAGACATCTTTTTGCAAACGAGTCTTTTTCTTTATGCTCACTGTGTTTTCCATTTTTCTTTTTGTACAAAAATAAATGGCGGTGTTTTCAAAATGATAACTTCATTTCACCTTTTTCTAAGGCAAGATTAAAATCAATCACTAAAATGAACAACTTAACCCTTGCAGAGAGTGCCTTCCAGACAGCACCGACAATAGCACGGCTATGACATCGTATGACTTTGACAATCCGATCAATCAAGCTGATGAAGGGGTTGATGAAGAATATGAGCTTCCTGAAGAGCTAGCCAGGTTGTTAAGACAGGAGGAGAAGGTCATTACTCCTCACCAGGAGGAGATTGAAGTGATTAACCTTGGTACGGAGGAAGACGTGAAAGAGGTTAAAATCGGGGCCTGCCTGCAAGACTCGGTGAAGAGACAACTGATAGATCTGCTTCAAGAGTATGTTGATGTGTTTGCTTGGTCGTATCAAGATATGCCAGGGTTGGATACCGACATTGTTATGCACAAGCTGCCTTTGAGGGAAGAATGCCCACCAGTGAAACAGAAGCTGCGCCGAACTCGCCCAGACATGGCTATGAAAATTAAGGAAGAGGTACAAAAGCAGTGGGACGCCGGGTTCCTTGCTGTAACTAGCTATCCGCCGTGGGTTGCTAACATAGTACCTGTGCCTAAGAAAGACGGCAAAGTGAGAATGTGTGTTGATTACCGGGATCTGAACAGAGCCAGCCCGAAAGATGACTTCCCATTACCTCACATTGATGTATTGGTGGATAACACGGCTCAGTTCTCGGTATTCTCCTTCATGGACGGATTTTCGGGGTATAATCAGATCAAGATGTCACCTGAAGACATGGAGAAGACAACATTCATTACACCTTGGGGCACGTTCTGTTACAAAGTGATGCCATTCGGACTGAAGAATGCTGGTGCAACATATCAACGGGCTATGGTGACATTGTTCCACGATATGATCCATAAGGAAATAGAATGTTATGTGGATGATATGATCGCCAAGTCCCTTACAGAGGAAGATCACCTGGTGAATCTGCTGAAGTTGTTCAAGCGCCTGAGGAAGTACCAACTAAAGCTGAACCCCAACAAATGCACATTCGGGGTGCGATCCGGTAAGCTGCTGGGCTTTATTGTAAGCGAGAAAGGGATTGAAGTTGACCCTGATAAAGTCAAAGCTATTCAAGAAATGCCTGCACCTAAAACAGAGAAAGAAGTTCGAGGGTTCTTAGGTCGATTGAACTACATTTCACGGTTCATATCTCACCTTACAGCAACCTGTGAACCCTTGTTCAAGCTGTTAAGAAAGGAACAAACGGTCAGGTGGAACGGAGATTGCCAGAAGGCTTTTGACAAGATCAAGGAGTATTTACAAGAACCTCCAATCCTCATGCCGCCAGTTGAAGGAAGACCTCTGATTATGTACTTGACAGTATTAGAAGAGTCAATGGGGTGTGTACAAGGTCAGCATGACGAGTCTGGTCGAAAAGAGTATGCAATATACTACCTAAGCAAAAAGTTTACCGACTGTGAACAGCGTTATTCACTGCTCGAGAAAACTTGCTGTGCTTTAGCGTGGGCTGCTCGCCGACTGAGACAGTATATGTTGACCCACACTACCTTATTGATCTCAAAAATGGATCCAGTTAAGTACATTTTCGAGAAGCCAGCTCTTACCGGACGGGTTGCAAGATGGCAGATGATTCTCACGGAATACGACATACAGTACACTTCTCAGAAAGCCATCAAAGGCAGTGTGCTATCTGAATATCTTGCTGAGCAACCCATTGATGATTACCAGCCTATGAGGTTTGACTTCCCTGATGAAGACATCGTGTTCATAAAAGCAAAAGATCATGAAGAGCCTATTCACACTGAAGGGCCTGACCCGGAGGAAGAATGGACTATGATGTTTGATGGGGCTGTTAACATGAATGGTCGTTGTGTTGGTGCAGTACTCATTACACCTAAAGGAGTTCACATGCCTTTCTCGGCAAAACTCACTTTCAACTGCACTAACAACGAAGCTGAATACGAAGCTTGCATTATGGGTCTTGAGGAAGCCATTGACCTCAAGATCAAGACATTGACCGTATTCGGAGATTCGGCTCTGGTAGTCAATCAAACCAACGGAAAATGGTACACCCACCAGGATCATCTGGTACCTTACAGGGATTATACAAGGAGGTTATTGACTTTCTTCACAACAGTCAAGCTTGAGTATATCCCTCGGGACGAGAATCAGTTTGCAGATGCTCTTGCTACCATTTCATCCATGATCAAAGTTCAAGCTGCTAACTTTGTACCCCAGATTTCAGTGTCTAGACTTGATAGACCAGCATATGTATTTGCAGCGGATGTCGTAAAAGATGATAAGCCTTGGTTCCATGATATTAAGTGTTTCTTGGAGGATCAAACATACCCACCTGGGGCATCTTCCAATGATAAGAAGACCTTGAGAAGGCTTGCTGGAAGTTTCTTTCTGAACACTGATGGGTCTTTATACAAAAGAAACTTTGATATGGTACTCCTCAGATGTGTTGACAAGACAGAAGCAGATTTGTTGATGCATGAAGTGCACGAAGGATCTTTTGGTACCCATGCCGGAGGGCATGCCATGGCTAAGAAATTGCTAAGATCAGGCTATTACTGGATCACAATGGATGCAGACTGTTGTGCCTATGCCAGAAGGTGTCACAAATGCCAGATTTACGCAGATAAGGTGCATGTGCCTCCCAATCCTTTGAACATCATGTCTTCACCGTGGCCCTTTGCTATGTGGGGCATTGATATGATTGGCAAGATTGAGCCAACTGCTTCAAATGGCCACAGATTCATTCTGGTCGCCATTGACTATTTCACTAAGTGGGTTGAAGCAGCCTCATATGCAAACGTCACAAGACAAGTGGTAGCCAGATTTCTGAAGAGAGATATCATCTGTCGGTATGGAGTGCCCGAGCGAATCATTACTTATAATGGTTCCAATTTAAACAACAAAATGATGGCAGAGCTGTGCCGGGACTTCAAGATCCAACATCACAATTCTTCTCCTTACAGGCCAAAGATGAATGGCGCTGTCGAGGCAGCAAATAAAAATATTAAGAAGATTGTGCAGAAGATGGTAATCACATACAAAGACTGGCATGAAATGCTACCGTTTGCCTTGCATGGGTACCGCACGTCAATCAGGACATCCACTGGGGCAACACCGTATCAGCTTGTATATGGTATGGAAGCAGTCCTACCTGTTGAAGTTGAACTACCCTCGCTACGGGTATTGATGGATGTTAAATTAAGTGAAGCAGAATGGGTTAGGTCCCGATACGAGCAACTGAGTCTGATCGAAGAGAAGAGATTGGCTGCAATCTGTCATGGGCAATTGTATCAGAAGAGAATGAAGAAAGCCTTCGATCAGAAAGTCAGGCACCGAGAGTACCAAGTAGGGGATCTTGTGTTGAAAAGAATCCTCCCTCCTCATATAGACCACAGGGGCAAATGGACTCCAAATTATGAAGGACCATTTGTTGTAAAGAAAGTTTTCTCCGGTGGAGCACTGATGCTCAGCACCATGGATGGTGAAGATTTCCCATCCCCTGTGAATTCAGATGCAGTTAAAAAATACTTCGCATAAAACGACCCGTTGGACATAAAAACAGAATGTAAGTCCAGGCAAAAATAGGGCATCCCGGCGAGTCAAAAACAGAATAAAAGACTCGGGCAAAAATAAGGGAAATAAATGAAAAGATGTACACCCGCTGAGTTGAAAAGCCGCATTGGACAGCTCAGGCAAAAATGGGTATCCCGATGGATTGAAAACCCGAAAGGGCGATCCATGCAAAATAAGGGAATAAGCGAACAACTGCATTCTGAATTCGTCTGTATCACCTACAACTTGGTAAGCTCCAAAGGATCAAGCTTCAATCAGAATCAACTCTCTCCAGAAAGCAAGACGAGAAGAACGTCATTGTCATACGAGTCATAGCAGAAGAGGAAGCTCCTTGAAAGCCTCGTCAACATCGCCAGCATTTTGTTTCTCAATTTGTGACAGTCTCCTCATTTCAGGAGATATGTTTCCTTGACTGTATCTTTCCAATTCAGGGCACATGAATTAATAAAATCAAATTTTCAGTCATGTTTCGTTTTTTACATTTATGTTTTGCAAAGAATGTCTGATGTCTCTAAAAAACTAATGGCATAAGTACAGATGTTTTTCACTAAAAAGAAAGAAAATGGAACACATGCTTGCAGGGAATATACTTACTCGTGAGAATGCTTAACTCCTTTGACGGAATTCAGTGAAGGATACCTCGGGACCTTTTGTGCGTTTCCTTATCTTTGCAGGATTGCAGGTATCCAGGACGCAACCTGGGGCATGCAAGTTACGTTTCAGCAAGCAGGCGAATCATTATCAATTCGGTCTATCTTCCACGTGGCGCTGGAGAGTGCCCGCTTCCCCAGCAAGGTTGCCAAATCAACACACACTCAATCTCGGCATCCGAAATGCTCTATCCCCAGCCGAGTGGCCTCTTGTTGCCCTCCCCAGCTGAGTGCCTCTCACAATTCCCCAGCCGAGTTGCCATTTCATCCTCAGTTGAGTACGGGAGTCAGGAAATCATCTCCCCACAGAATCTTCGGCCTCTATCCAGAAGAGCAGCGCATAGAAGGTCACAACAGAGTGAAGAAAGCTTCTACAAACCCCAGCTGGGTCCCGTATTATAAGGATGTCAACCAGTGAACTATATCCCCAAGCAAATATCCTCTTATTGGATCTACCAATGATCTCATCCCCAGCTGGGATGTTCACTTCAAGCAGATCGACCAGAGATCTTCGCAGCAACGGGATCCGAATCCCGGATCTGTGCCTCCTTGCATAATCATAGCATTCGCATCATATTATCCCCTCAGAGCGTAGCATTCCGTCTAATACGGAGCATTACGGCAAAAATCAAACGCATAGCATAATCATAAGCCATGTTCTGAAGTAACACTTGTGAATAACAAACCGTTCATCATCATTACACAAAAACCCCCACCAGAGTCCCAGCAAAAGCAGTTGCCTCACAAATCACAAACACCAGTATATACACCTTTTAGCACCCGTCCGTGTCATCACTCCCCAAACAGGTTGCCTGAATACACTTTACAAACAAAATCACCCGTACTACAGGTACTTCCTGACACCCGTGTCAAATCACCAGCAGAAAGCCAAAGACATCCCCTTTGCACTCACATATACTTATATATACACTTTCTTGACACCCGTCCGTGTCATGTCCCCAGCGCAGTCGCTTACACTCTCATCACCCATATACATGTTTATAATGCTACTTTTCTCTTTTGACACTCGTCTGTGTCACTCTCCCCAGCAGATAAAAACTTATATATATATACTCACTACTCATTGGTACACTTATACAGATACTCATCCGTATCTTGTATACACCGCTCATAACCCCACAAATTCGACAGTAGTCCTTGTTCTTTGTTAACCAGTTGGTACTCGTCCGTACCATCATCTCAGAACAGTGCGTCTAGTGTTTGTTTCTACATGATACTCGTCCGTATCATAGTCTTAGGGATGCTCGTCCGCATCTTTAACCCATACACTGTGTCAAACACTTGTGTCTTCTTGAATGTAGATACTCGTCTGTGTCTGTTATTCCCCAGAAGAATTCTTTCAGATTCAACACTCGTCCGTGTTCTTTGTTAACCAGTTGATACTCGTCCGTATCATCGTCTCTGAACATGTGTCAGTTTGTTTCTACGTGATACTCGTCCGTATCATAGCCTTAAGGATGCTCGTCCGCATCTTTAATCTATACAATACCAAACACTTATACCTTTTGCTTCTTGGATGTAAATGCTCGTCCGTGTTTACTATATCCCCAGTAGATCACCAACAAATTTTCTTTTATCTGACACTCGTCCTGTGTCGTGATAACCCTGAGAGAAGCCGTACCCTGCTGAGTGGTCGTCCTCCACTTCTTGATGGTCGTCCTCCATCATGCTCATCCGATGGTCGTCCCCGTCGTTGTTTTTAGCAGCCGTCCCCTGCTAGGTGGTCGTCCTCCACCTTTTGATGATCGTCTTTCATCATTTTATCCAATGGCCGTCCCCATTGTTGATTTTGGTTATCTGGCATTCGTCCTATGTCATGAGAAACCCCGAGAGCAGCCGTACCCTGCTGAGTGGTCGTCCTCCACTTCTTGATGGTCGTCCTCCATCATGCTCATCCGATGGTCGTCCCCGTCGTTGTTTTTAGCAGCCGTCCCCTGCTAGGTGGTCGTCCTCCACCTTTTGATGATCGTCTTTCATCATTTTATCCAATGGCCGTCCCCATTGTTGATTTTGGTTATCTGGCATTCGTCCTATGTCATGAGAAACCCCGAGAGCAGCCGTACCCTGCTGAGTGGTCGTCCTCCACTTCTTGATGGTCGTCCTCCATCATGCTCGTCCGATGGCCGTCCCCATCGTTGACCTTTTCTATCCGATGGCCATCCCCATCGTTGATATTTTCGGCAGCCGTACCCTGCCAGGTGGTCGTCCTCCACCTTTGATGGCCGTCCCCATCATATTTCTTTTATCCCCAACAGAGCAGCCGTACCCTGCTAGGTGATCGTCCTTCACCTTTGATGGCCGTACCCCATCATCTGTTTATTTCATTTATTCTTTAACCCGATAGCCGTCCCCGTCGTGGTCCCTTTTCCTTTTAGCCCGATGGCCGTCCCCATCGTTGTTTGCTTTACCTTTATGAACCTGATGGCCGTCCCCGTCATGTTTCATTAATTTCCAGAGAATTTTACAGCTTTATCTTGATGGCCGTCCCCATCATGATATCTTACTCTCCCCAGCTAGTCGGCCGTCCCCGTATTGGCTTTACCTTCTATCCCCAGCATGTCGGCCGTCCCCGTCATCGCTTTGTTTTCCGCACCTTTACAATATACTTTATTTTCCTTTTGCAATCTATATCCCTTTTCTTCTTCATTCTGTGAGTGCAAATTTTGGACTGTCTTTGGTATTCAACCACAAGTTATCTTGTTTGCCTGTTAAGCCGTCGCTTACAACCTGCACAGCTAACTCATGTTTGAATAGGGGCAGCTGTAAACACCCCAAATTTGCCCTCACCCATTCACACCATGGCTTGTGATCATCTCATATGCATAAACACAACATATCATCTCATATCTCATTTTTTGATTCACTGCATAGTTTCTAAGTCATCAGCACCTAGGGTTTGTGATCTGAGCAATCCCAAAGCATCTTGAGCCACTCCAAAAGCAACCAATCAATTCAAAGGGGTCTACATGTGTTCAAGCATCATATTACATCCTCACAAAGTCAAAGATGCAGAGGAATCACAAGAACTAGGGTTTGAGTGGATGCAGAGCCAGGCTTGAACTGCACAGTTGACCTAAAATTAGGGTTTTGGTTTCAGAGGCCATAACCCCAATTTTTTTGGTCATTCTTGTTTCCATTGGTCTCTATATGGTATAGGGAGTATGCATATCAATTTTCATGAAGAAATTCCATGGGGAAGTCATCTGATCAAGGGTTGACTTTTCAGACAAGTCAGTGTAAAATCAGGGCATCTGAGGCCCCCAATGACCCAACCAATGGATGATCTTCATCATTTTGAGTGTATATGATCTTTATTTGATCATGGAAGAAGGTTTAAGTTCATAGAAATCAAGAATTTAGGGTTTTTGCAAATGTTGACTTTTTGAGTATAGTTGACTTTTCAAGAATGCATCATTTTAGGTCATTTTTCAAGCCTTGATTCTTGATCCAAAAATGCTTCAAATGGAAAAACTTTGGTCATGAAAGTTGTAGATCTCATCTTTCCCTTTTCAAAAAGTACAAGAACATGATCAAACTCTTCTTGAATCGAAAGTTATGGCAATGCAAAGTTGGCTAAAATCATTGATTTTTAAGGCATGCCTCAAATGGAAATTTTGCAAAGTCATGAACCAATGCATTATGTGACCTCTAATTCATTTGAAACCATTACACAAACATTCTATGAACCTTAAAAATCAGAATTGGACCAAGTTTCCCCATGGTTTGGTTTGTGTAACAAGACTTTCTCACATGTGAACCAAAGTTACAACAAGTTGCAAAACTCATGATCATGCTCCCTACAACTTGCAGCCTTGGATGCTGAGCTTTGCTAGGCCTCTCCCTCACCCTTGCTGCGCCAGCCCATTCCATGTACTTGCCTAGATCATGAGCCATACCTCTCTTACACATTATTTGACTTTTTGCAAAAGGTAACTTACCAATCAATAAAGGGCATGTCTTGTCAACTGACCAATGAGAGAGAGTTATGTGGACAATTTGCAAGCTAGACATAACACAAGGCAAGGCTGAAACATCCTCATTCATCACATACACAAAAACCTACCAAGTTGCAAGTTGCTTCGAATCTCTCTACCCAGCCACAAAACACTCAAGCCAACTTCACCATTCAACTCACCTTGCTCCATAGACCACCCAGCACCAAGAACCCAAGCCTGAAACAACCAGAATACTCCATAACCATTTCTCACCTCAGCCTGCATTTCTCTTCGAAACTCTCACCACAGCTTGCAAACACACAAACAAACACCACAGACCTTCTCCATTCATCCTCAGGATCACAAACAACCCCTCACCATGACCTGAAAGCGCCTGGAACACCATAGCCATTTCTGACTGAACTGAAGCAGGAGCTTTCGAATCTCATTATCCAGCCAACTTAAACTCTCATTGAGCATTCAAACATCTTCTGGGGATCAAGTGGAGTGGTTTGTACTGAAAGGAGAGGCCAGAAAGTCATCCAGGTGAAAGCTCCAAATCTCAGGTAGCTTGAAATTATTTTTTCCAGAAATCATTTTTCTTGTTACAAACTTGTTCTATGTGATTCACTGATTATCCTGATGTCATTGGTTTTGAAAATGGCTTTGATTTGAGAGTTTAATTTGTCTCTGAAACCTGCGTGCCCTAGTTTCCATTTTCTTCGATTCAGCTTGTTTAGGAAGAAGAAATGTGTTTTGAGAGAGGGGTTTGATTCGTGAGAGGATGGAGATCATTTCTATGTTCTTAGTTTTCATTTTTGATACGATTTGAGGGGTTTGGGAAGTTTTCAGGTGAGCTGCTCGCCGGAGAAGACGACCGGAAGTCTTCTCCGGCAGCCTGAGAGTGATTAGGGTTAATTGTCATTAATTAGGCAACTTTGAATCTGGTCCCTTGGATGGACTCTCCCGCGCGCGAATGAAAGGCTGAGATGAGCCATTAGAAACCCTAATCCTGATTATCCATTTAATTCCTGATTAATTAATTCATAATTTTAATTTAACCAAGTTTGAATTTGGACCACAAGATCACGCGCCAAGTCAATGGTCCCCTCCCCAGATTGCATCTCAGCCTCTCATTCTGATTACCTTCAGTTTAATTTATTTTTAATTCATTTTCTTTTCAATTAATTTGCATATTTATTTTAAAATAGTAAAAAATTCTTAAAAATTATGAAACTTTTTCCTAAAAGTTTTATTAATTTTTAAGACCCAAAAATATTTTTATTTTATTTTTTATCATTAAAAAAGTATTTTTAAATATTTAAAAGATTATTTTTAATTGATTAATGGGAATTAATTAATTAAAAATACTTTTAGGTATTTAAAAATTACAAAAAAATTCATGAAATGTTCTAAGACATTTAGAAACATTGTCCAACCTTCAAACCAAATTTCTTTTCTGATCTTGATGCATTTTGAGGATTTTTCATTGAATTAAATCATATTTTATGCATTAATTTGATCATAAGTTTAAAAATTCATTTCTGCCTATTGGAGAAGGTTGAGACATTGATTCTTCTTGCATTGTTTTGTGTTTGGCATGTAGTTTCTAGGGTAAAATGGCCTTGATTTGTTTCCTCAATTTCTATTTGTTTGGCATTTCTTTTGTTAAGAACCCTAGAAAACCCTAATAACTTAGAAAAATCATAACTTGAGTTTGGTTGAGAGTTGAGAGCTCCCCTTTGGGCAGTGGTCCATTATAGGTTTAGGGTTTCTTTGAGTAGCATTTTCCATTTTTTATCTTAGGGTTTGCTTCTGTTTTGAGTTTTGGTTTGATGTTTGATTCATGAACCCTAATTTGGGCTTTCTCTTGCATCCTTCTTGCATTTCCTTGCATAACATGACTTGTCTTTGCATTTTGTGCATTCTTGTGATCCATTTGACATCTTAAGACATGTAGGAAGCATGTTTGATCATTGCATTACATATTTGCCATGTCATTTGTCTTGTATGCTTCATAACATTTCATGTTTGTTCATGCTCCTTAGCTTGCATCATTTGCATCCATGATCTTGTATGAACATCTCCATGTCTTGCCTCATGTTTGCAGCACTTCATAACATCATAATCATCATCAACATGCTTCTGGTTTTGCTTTGCATCATACCATGTCATCTCATCCCATTTTGCATTGCATTGCATTCCTTTTCTAACCTTTCAGGTGGTAAGTGAACTTGAGAAGTGAATTTGCCTTCACTTCTCATAACCTTTCTCTTCATCTCTCTTGCATCCATTGCTGCATTTTTATATGTGTTTGAGTTTGAGCTTGCTCATTCTTCTTCTTCCCACCTTCTTTCTTCAAGTGACTTGACTTCTTGAATGAAGCAAGTTGCTTTGCTTCTCTCCATCCTGTTCATCTGCTTCCTGGTGGTTCCTCTGAAGATTGTTCTTGCAAACCTCACAAACCTTAGGATCAACCAAGCATGACAATGAATTAGGGTTTTGATTAGTCTCCCCTCATAGTTTTACCTTTGTGTCTCTCTTGAGTCTTCTCTTCTCATCTCATAATCAGGGACTAAACCCTAAAGGCTTTAAGACTTTGTGATTAAGCTTATGCCTGCATCCTTCTCTTAGGATGGAGTGTATAACTTTAATCCTAAGTCTTGAACCCTTAATGTGTTTAAATCTCTTAATCAATTCACTTAATAATCATCAAGACATCACACTTGTAACTTGGGCCTTGCATTAGGGTTCTAATTCTTCCTTAAGTGGTTAAGAAGGACTAACCCTAGTGTTAATGGACAAGTCCCCCTCAAGTTGTCTTACAAATCATAAAACTCACTTCATCATCATACCATTAATCTAAAATCCACTTAATCAAAGGCTTGTTTTGTCATGAGTTTAATCCCTAATCATGGATTAAGTTGAGGAGCTTTCCTCAGCTTAAACATTCTCATCTATCATCCTTCTTTTAGGATGGTGTAATGAGTCTGTTTAATCCTTGATTATGGCTTAACCTCATTACTCAACACTAAACGAAAACAACAAAAACATCTAAATAATCACAAATAGGTTAATGATATTAATCCTATACCAAAGGTGATTAAGTGTGAGAATCTGACTTCACACTTAAGGTACTCTCATTACCCCTAATCAGAGGGAAGATGTGATGAGTTTGCTAACCCATTGGTTTAGGCTTAAGCTCATTAACTTATGACAAACCCCAAAAAAAGCAATAAAAGACTGAAAACTCAAAAACAAACAATAATCGTCTCCTCCGGGATTCTTTTCTCATCATCTTCACTCATAACCGAGAACTTGCTTCTTCCGTCTAATGCAAGACAGTTTGCACCTGAGCCAGACAGGTCATACACTTGAGCATTGACAAGCAAGCAGTTCACAAGTCAATTCATCTTTCAGTCTCTTTGGGTCGAACTACGGTGTTCTGACTTCCTCATTGCACGAGAGGATACGTAGGCATAACTTAACGGTTATCGAACAAAAGTCTCTGTACATTCCCCCTCTTTCCAGCATCTTTCTCTTAGCCTCATTATCATGAGCAATTCATTCTCATTCTTACACTGACACATCATTATACACTTCACTTCACTTTACACTGACACCTGTACATTCTTTTCCAGCTATTTTATACACAGATTGCACTGACACTACCCCTTTAAAACACAAATCTTTTAAGCGTGGATCCCGTCGAGTACGACGGACAATCTGGGTGCTAATACCTTCCCAGGTTGTAACCAACCCCCTTTCTCAGTCTCTCTGGTTCGCAAACCGTCTTATCCATCTTTTTCTAGGTCTATGCAGCATTGCCTTTCCTCCGGGATAAAAATGCCTAGCTGGCGACTCTTTTCATCTCCAGTGAGTTCACGGCTGTGTGTTCTCATTGTCCCTCTCGCCGACCGTTCGCGTCTGTACCTTTATTTGGGCCCAGTCCCATTTTATCGGGAGCGACAGCTTGGCGACTCTGCTGGGGACCCTTATACTGCAACCAGGGCTTCTGGTTCTTTTTGTGGGTTCCTCCTAACGCTTGTTTGATTTGTGTTTACTGGGGTGTTATGTGCTTGTATGTGCTTGTATTTATTTTTGTTTATTGCTTTATGTACAGTTATTTTACTGCTTTCTTTATTGCATTTATTTATATCATACTGTCATTGCTGCTGGCTGGATCTGTTGTTTGCTTTGGTGGGTGGGTGTTTCATTGAGAGTTAAGGTCCTATACCTGGGACCTGAGTGACACCTAGGCTAGAGTGAATCATATTCTTTCCCATTCCATTTCGGTCTGGTGCGGGAATATGAAACACGGTTCAGATATGGGTTTCTTCTTGAGAACTCTGTGTTGCAGATTTCCTGCAATGCTAGGGCTATCTGGGAAGCCTGCTAAGTCTGGATGACCTTTTAGTATTGACCTTCAGAAACTAAGGTGAATTAGAGGAGGAATTGTTATGGTTATTGTAAACACTGTACCTCCGGGTTAGAAGTGTTTACACTTCTCATAACTGATCCAAGTCTGAGGATCCTTGTTCTAGATCATCACCTGCGAGGGGGTTGGGCTGTTTACAGGTTTGCAGGTACCTTGACCTCAGAATACCCTGTTACTTTGACTTTGTTAAGAATACTCCATGTTGGACAGTTCTTGTGATTCTAAAACCTTGGACTTGTGGCTCTTTATTTGAGTCCCCCACCCTGGTTACTGGATTTTTAGACCTCCATCTGGGATTCTTGAACACACATGGACTTATATCAGGGCATTTTGATCAGATCCAGCTCAGTCACAAACCCTTGCATTTCATTTGCATACATACCATCGCATCATATTAACATTTGCTTATTTGTGTTTCAGGGTATCCACCTTCATCTGGTTTTGGTTTTGACCCCATCTGCATTACTGACCTATCTCCACCAGTACTTGCTTCAGCTTGTCAGCCATATACTTCAGTTACTTGCACTAGCCAGCCAGTGGCCCACTTCTCAACATCTTCATCAGCACCCTACTCAGTCTTCAGCATCATGGCTCCAAAGAAAAGCAACATCACCTATCATTTCTTCCAACCAGACTTATCAGACATCAGGAGGATCCAGACCCTGATCACCCCAGAGCACATACCTCTGTTCAGGGAGCATTATGGGGATATACTTGACTTGGTTATGGATATGGACCCATCACAGAGAAGCCTGATCCATACCTGTATTCAGTTTTATGACCCCCCATTGAGATGTTTCACCTTTCAAGACTTTCAGTTGGGGCCTCTTTTAGAAGAATACTCATCTTTGATTGGTTTGCCTATCAAGAGAGAAATCCCTTTCAACCCTGAAATGGTCTTTCCCAGCAATGGAGAGGTGGCAAAAGCTCTGCACTTGGAACCTGCTTTGATTGAGCAACATATGACCTCTAAGGCTGGGATCCCTGGTTTTCATCTTGACTTCCTGATTTCCCAAGCTAGTCTGAAGGCCTCCCTGGGGGAGTGGAGAGTTGTTTGTGCTCTGTTGGCCTTAAGTGTATATGGGATTGTGCTGTTTGCAGATGAGCCTCGATTCATCAGCAAGAATGCAATCCATTTGTTCATCCTGAAGAACCCAGTGCCAACTTTGCTAGGAGATCTCTATTACTCAGTACATCAGAAGAATGAGAAGCAGAGGGGGAGGCTAGTGAGGTGTTGTGCTCCATTATTCCATGCTTGGCTTCTAAAGCATCTACCCAAGACAGATGCATTTCTCAATCCTCATCAGCAAAGCAACTGGGCTAAGAGGCTCACTACTCTCACTTCAGCAGACATCAGATGGTGTACTCAAAGCACCAAGGGCAGAGATATAATCACAAGCTGTGGGCACTTTCCCAATGTGCCTTTAATAGGGGTCAAGGGAAGTATCAATTACAACCCTCTGCTGTTCAGGAGGCAATTAGGCTATGCACTGGTCCATGCTCCTAAGGCACAAGACTTGGTTGAGACCCTCTACTGTGAGAACAAGATTAGTTTGGCTGTTGTTAGGCAGGCTGCCTGGGCCTGGGATCATGTTCAAACATAGGGAATCACCACTCTGGGGAAGTGCAATAATGTGGCATCAGCACAATATTATGAGTGGTCCCATGCCAGGGCCCAATTCTCTGGAATGCCCTTCACCATAGAAGACACGCCTGAGTCATCTTCAGCACCACCCCCTGCCACTATCAGTCTGGAGGAGTTTGAAAGCTTGAAGGAAAGAAATGGGAAGCTAACCCAGGCTTTGCAGAAGACCCTCCGGGAGAGGAGTGAAGGTGTGAGGGAGATTGAAAGATTGGAGAAATTGAGAGTGGAACACTTGACTAAGATTGAGAAGTCTGGAGATTGTATCAACAAGTCTAAGGCTGGTGAGCAGATTCTGAAGAATGCTTGTAAAGAAGCCCAGTTCCAAAGAGCAAGAACAGACTTGTACTTGAAAGAGAGTCAGGCCAGGTGGGTCCGGATCACTGAGGCCCGTACTCTAGAAGACAAGAGAGTTCAAGACAAGATGGAGCAGATGGAAAAAGCCCTGGCAGCAGCCCAGAAGGAGATATCAGAGCTGGAAATCAGAGCTGGAGTGAAGAGGTCTAAAGACCAAAGTCAGAACAAGAAGTTGACTGCAGCCGTTGCAACAAGAAACCTTCTCATCAGAAATCTTACGGAGCGTCCGGCTGATCCTGTGACCGAAGCACTTCTCAAGGAAGTTCGTGAGGATGAGTTTGGCCTTGGAGTTTGATCATTTGCTTGTTGTTGTTCCTATTCCATGTACTTTTTTTTTTTTGTGTGATGTATTTTGACCCCTTTGAGGGCTGGTGTTGTAAAAAGAACAAGTTGTATTATTTCACCTTTGTAATATATTTGTGATGGGTTTCCATCCAAGTCCACTTCAAGAGCAACTTCAACAGCATCATCTTCGAGGGTCTGGAAGGGTCAAAATTGAGGGCCAAACCGGATACCTTGAGAGCAAATAAGCATAACTGCATTGCATGCTAACCCTTTATTTGTTTTGTAGGGTTTTGTTTTGTTGTTGCTAACCTCTGTTGTGAATCTCAGGAATTATTGCTCGCCGCCGGGTATTTCCCCTCAACAGGCCACACAGGTACCCAACTAGAAACAACCTTCCGGGAATTCAGATGGATCAGATGCAGCAGGACCTTACAGAGGTCAGAAACCAGATGGCCAACGAAAGGCTGGAGATGAGAACTCAGATAACGCAGTTCATGGAAGTGATGAACAATTTAGCTCAAAGCCAGGAGAGGCTCAGAGCTTTGGTAGAAGGGAGGAATCAAGAGGAGCCCCATGTGGGGACTGCTGGCACAAGTAACAATGAAAGGGTGCAACCTGTAACACGGTGGGAGAACTGACTTTAGTTATGTTGCGGATAGCAAGAGTCGCCACCGACTTTTATTTTATCCAAAGGAAAGGCATAAAAGAACAGGAAAGACCTTTTTAAAATATTTTTGGGTCCGGGGGGTAGGTTATGTAAAGGGAAGGTGTTAGCACCCTTTACATCCATGGTTATCCATGGGCTCTTAGTTACTTAGCTCACTTTGAATTGTTTTTGAAAATGTGAAGTGTGTGAATAAAAATTTCCATAAGAGTTTGATAATGATCCATGTACGGATGCGTAAAAAACTTGTGTTTGAAAATTGTTTGAAATTGTGAAGTGTTTGAAAAGTTTTTGAATAATGAGCAAGTAACTATGAGGAACCTACCCTAAAGTTTAAGTCTTTTCTGTTCTTTATCCTTTAAGTGGTAAGACTATCCCTATTATTAAGGAATAGGTAGTCATTACCTTGGATGTGTTAAGGGACAAACGTAGGGTCATCGTATGGTCAATGAAGGCAACTTAAGGGATGTCTTTAGCAATTCGTAGGGACTATCATCATTTATTCGAAGGGACAAGATCATTATTCCGTAGGCAACCTCGAAGGGACTTGATCTTTTAAATTTATAGGGACTTGATGATTTTATAAGTGAAGGGACTTTGCTTAAGACACCCCTATATTCGAGGGACTTGACCATTTTATTTTAAGGCAACCAAGAGGAATACCCTAGGAAGTGCAAGATGGCGATCAAAGATCGACTTACGTGTGTGAGTGTTTATTTTCAAATATTTATCTTTTAAAGTTAATTATCTAAATTAATTTTAATTACAAATAGTTTCCACACCCTATTTACTAACCACGCGGTTAATATGAAAAATAAATGGCAGAAATTAAAAGGCAGAAAATAAAATTCCTACACTATTACATGGCTTAGGGGCAGTTACATAATAATAATAATAATAATGGCGGAAAATAATAAAAACCAATTATTACAAAGGCGAAACAGTTACATAATCAGGAAAACAGTGAATGAATAACATAAAAATGAGTGAATAAATTAGAAGAAAAAAAAAAGTTTGCAGACTAGGTTAAGAAAACAATTAGGGTTATGGTTTGAGAAAAAATTTAAGGTTTAAAAAACAATTTAAGGTTTAGGAAAAAATTTTAGGGTAAAAATTATGGCGAAATTTGGGTTTTAAGATAAAGATTAAGGCTAAATTTTTAGGGTTTAAAGTTTATGAAAAAAAATTAAGATTTAGGTTTAAAATTAAGGTTTAGGGAAAAAATTAAGGTTTATGAAAAAATATAAGTTTTAAAAAAAAAGGATTTTGTTTTATCTTTTAGAAATTAGTTTAATAATAATAATAAGGAAATTCAAAGAAAATACATAATTTGATGAAAAAGGGAAAAATAAAGTTAGAGATACCAAAAATATTGGGGGTTTGCCCTTTTTGCTTCATTGAGTTCTTTGCCACTGGGACACCCACGTTTCTTCATCAAAATGCTCCAAACCTCAGTTCCTTGCCACTAGGTTGTGGGCCTTAGGTCTTTGTCACTAGGGCGACCAGCGCATGCCACACACCATCTTTTTCCTCCCACCTGCCTATTTTTGGTATATATTGTTGGAAGAATAAAAAATGACATAAACAGGATCAAATAAAATTGCTGCAGATTTTAAAATAATGAAAAATAAGAAAAGCGATTAAAATAAAATTTAAAAAATATTAAAACGATGCTAAAAATCTAATAAAATCAAATAAAGAACGCACAATTTTTTTTAGATTTTTTTGAGAATATGAAAATAGAAAATAAATCAAATAAAATAGAAAAAAGAGGATTTTGCGATTTTGAGGGTCGAAATCTTTTAGAATTCTATTCTAAAAGAGTATTGTTTGTCGATTTTTTTCTGAATTTCTGGAAAAAATTCGGAGCAAATCGAAACAGTAGTACTTACCTGACTTACCTGTCAGCCTGTAATGTTTATCACTACTGCAGCCTTCGATGTATCGACGAAAATAGATTACAACAGATTAACCAATAATTTAGTTCTCCATGGTGCCCTATGATTCCTGCATCGAAACTTAAATCCAACTATCCAAAAACCATCTACACAACCAAACAAACATATTATGTAATCAAAATCAATTAATCATACGTAAATCATTGAAATTCAAAAAAAATCAAAAGAAAGGCAAGAATATGAATTTGGTTTGTATGATTTGGCATGAATTTGATGATGAGGATGATTGGAATAGGTTCAGTGATGTCCAAGGAGTGTTTTGCAACCTTTAGAATGCCTTGAGAGAGAGTCTCTAAGGAAGAATCTGAATTGTGAATTTTTGATGAATTTTTGAAGATTTGAAACTTACTCTTGAGGCAGCCAAAAAAATTTTTTTTAATGCTTGTGATGTGTTTATGTATTTATAGTAGATGAAATTAGGTCAAAAAATTGTTGGGTTGTTTGGACTTTTTGATCATTGAAGATTGAAAAAGATCATGTCTTAAAATTCAAATATTTTTGAATGTAACCTTACTATTTTAAGACAATCACCATAATTCTCATATCAATTTGATCCAATTAACTTTCATGACCTTCTAGAATCAAAATATATTTTAAATCTTCATATTTTATATTTTATTTGAATTTAGAATGATTTTTAATATAAAAAATCATAATAAATAAAATAAAATAACTAAAATTATGAAAATATTAAATAAATTTCGTGCATGATGTCATGGAACACCTTGGGTCACAAAAAGTTCAGCCCATTTGAAGAATTATGGTTTTAAGACCCTATTTTCCTCATACACCACTCAAAAATTTCCCAACTTTGCAAGGGCACATATCCTTCAATTTTAATGCTATGAGGGTGTTCTTGGACATTTTGGAAAGCTTGAAGAATCCTCTAACCAACCCCACTGGTTTCATGTCCATATCATTTACCATTCTCAAGTTATGCCCTTTTGAAGTTGTTGACTTTTTGTTGACTTTTGAAATGACCTATAATGTCTTAGCTCATATCTTCCAAATGAAGCATTTTTGGGCTTAACTTGAAACATCAAAGTTGTAGAGAATTCAATTTCCTTCAAAATGAGCTTTGGATGGAGACTTGGTGATGAAGTATGTGAAAGTTATGGCTGGTCAAAGTTCAGTTGACTTTTACTGAGGAAACCCTAATTTAGAAACTCCTGATTACTGATGATCTGGAATCTCCTTGATGAATCATGATCAACCCTTGATCAAATGATGAATTTTACTTCATATACTTGATGTTGGCAAAAAATCATGAAGTTTGACTTTGGTTTGACCACAGTTGACCTCAGTTTGACTTTTTGACTGTATTGACTGATTTTGACTTATCTGATCATCTGACTGAGCAAACTTTTGAGAAAAGTCTTGAAACTTGACATGGGGGTTCTTATACACATATAAGATGTTATTAAGCTCACTTGAGGTATTGGAAGTCCATTTAGCCTGATTAAAGTCAAAACCCTAGTTTTGGGTGCACTGCTTAGGAGGTGCATTGTTTGAGGGAATTGTCAACTCCTTTGACCAATTGTGAACTTTGTGAACCTTGTGAATCTTCATAAAGTGTCTTGTGATACTCATGGGAGGTATTGTAAACCTTGTGAACCTTTTGAACCTCATAAAGTGCCTTTGTAGACCTTATGAACCTCAGGAAAGCTTTGTAATCATTGTGAATCCTGTGAACCTTGTGAACCTTCAAGAAGTGACTTGTAGACTTCATGAACCTCATGAAAGGTCTTGTAAGTGTTGAGAAGCTTGTGAACCTTGTGAACCTTCATAAAGTAACTTGTAGACTTCATGAACTTCAAGAAAGGCATTGAAAGCATTATGGAACTTGTGAACCTTGTGAACCTTCAAGAAGTAACTTGTGGACTTCATGAACCTCATGAAAGGTTATGTAAATGTTGAGAGGCTTGTGAACCTTGTGAACCTTCATAAAGTAACTTGTAAACTTCATGAACCTCATGAAAGGTGTTGAAAGCATTAAGAACTTGTGAACCTTCTTAGCACACAAAGTCTTGTATTGTGAGGGCAAATTTTGGGGTGCAACAGCTGCCCCTGTTCAATTTTCTGAAACCTGAGGGGTTAGATTGGTATATTTGCCAGTCGTGACCTGGAAGGTTGAAGGGGATTGAACACAAAAGCCCAAAAATTTGCACTCACCAGTGCATTAGAGTGATACAGTTGAATATGATTGAGCGGGCTTAAAGATGCCACTAGGGGAAAGTTCCTCAGATATATTTCTTGGAAGATAAAGCAGTCCAAAATATGGAGGTATAATGAAAACTGTCAGGAGTCTGGAGCAGTCCTGAGGTATTGATGATATGCTTTCAGGAGACTGGAGTAATCCTGATATAACAGCATGTCTTCAGGGGGGGTGAAAAGCTATCAGGAGGCTGGAGCTGTCCTGAGGTAACAATATAATTTCAAGAGGATAGAGCAATCTTGAGAGATTGATGATATGCTTTCAGGAGACTGGAGTAATCCTGATGTAACAGCATGTCTTCAGGAGGATAGAGCAATCAATGATGATAACCCTAAAGCAGTCTTGAAGTAATAATATGATTTCAGGAGGATAGAGCAATCAATAATGATAACTCTAAAGAAGTCTTGAAGTAATAATAAGATTTCAGGAGGATAGAGCAATCAATAATGATAACTCTAAAGCAGTCTTGAAATAATAATATGATTTCAGGAGGATAGAGCAATCAATAGCTCTAAAGCAGTCTTGAAGTAATAATATGATTTCAGGAGGATAGAGCCATCAATAATGATAACTCTAAAGCAGTCTTGAAACAATGAGAAGTTGTCAGGAGGATGAAGCAACCCTGAGGTAATAGTATGATATGCTTTCAGGAGACTGGAGTAATCCTGATGTAACAGCATGTCTTCAGGAGGATAGAGCAATCGATAATGATAACCCTAAAGCAGTCTTGAAGTAATAATATGATTTCAGGAGGATAGAGCAATCAATAATGATAACTCTAAAGCAGTCTTGAAGTAATAATATGACTCCAGGAGGATAGAGCAATCAATAGCCCTAAAGCAGTCTTGAAGTAATAATATGATTTCAGGAGGATAGAGCAATCAATAATGATAACTCTAAAGCAGTCTTGAAGATGATTTCAGGAGGATAGAGCAATCAATAGCTCTAAAGCAGTCTTGAAGTAATAAGGTGATTTCAGGAGGATAGAGCAATCAATAATGATAACTCTAAAGCAGTCTTGAAGTAATAATATGATTTCAGGAGGATAGAGCAATCAGTAGCTCTAAAGCAGTCTTGAAGTAATAAGGTGATTTCAGGAGGATAGAGCAATCAATAATGATAACTCTAAAGCAGTCTTGAAACAATGAGAAGTTGTTAGGAGGATGAAGCAACCCTGAGGTAATAGTATGATATGCTTTCAGGAGACTGGAGTAATCCTGATGTAACAGCATGTCTTCAGGAGGATAGAGCAATCCTGATGATCATTTGTTGGATAATTAACCTGAAAACAAGGTAGCATTCTGTATGATAGTGTTAGTTTATGTATTATGTATGCATGTATAATATGATGCACTTAGGTAATGTACTATGCACTCATGGATATGCATGTTATGGTATGATGTAAATGATGTATGTATGACATGATACTGCCGGAAGAGTCTGGATATCTTCGTATAACAACTGCTGGCCAGGGAAAATAAATCCCGATTCGTTGTTGAGGAATATGAGGATCTTGTTCCCGTCTTGTTTGATAATAAGGTATACATAACCTTCCGTATGCTGGGGATAACAAGGTATATATAACCTTCGTCTTCGTTTGATAGTAGGGTAGATATAACCTCCCGTCTTCGTTTGATAGTAGGATAGATATAACCTCCCGTCTTCGTTCGTCGTACTCTTATTGGAAAGTAAATTCCCGAATATCCGTATGAGGATAAAAGTGATGGATATAAATTCCAAGGGAGACATGACTTTATGAAGATGGATTTGTCCTACTGAGAGTTTTGTAACTGTCTTGTAGAGATGAACCGGCGAAGCTTCGTTGAAATCCTTCCCTCGTTCGTCCTTAGTAAATACTATTACTGCATTTTCATGCATTTCTGGTAAACATCAATCATATTAAGCACACATGCATTCAAGCCCAACTAATGGACGTTTCGCTTATGAAAAATAGGGTAAAAGTAAATCTGGATTCAGAGGGAAAAGTAAAGCTGAACTTGAGAACAGAAATGTTTCAACTTCGAGAGTGTATAACCAATTGGATTTGGAGCTCCTGAAATTTTTAACTTTCCTGAATACCTTCCCCGAAATCCTTATAGCTGGATCTGAAGACATGATACTGACACCATCTGATACTACTGGCGTAGACAATTAATTTCCATCATGGTTTCAGCTGAGAATCCAATATCAAGGTAATACAACGAGAGGAATGTGTCTTCAAATTGTGATGGACCATATGCGCTCCGGGTATTAGATTTGAAGAGAAAGCATTGCCCCTTGGTTGAGGATGAATTGCCTTATAATGGAAGTATCTGAATGTAGTTACCTCAAGAGAAACAAGCAGAATGCCCCATAAGCATATGCCCCTGGCATTGTGGACTCTGTAATTTCACCTTTGGTAATTCAACTGTATGAGGAAAAATGCCCCTGGCTATTAAGCACAGTTGAGTCTGGACCTAATTGCCCCAACTGAATTGAATAGTAACTTGGTATGCCTCTTGACTGGGAAACAGTGACTATGCCCTTGGCATTATGAACTTTGTAATGTTACCCTTGGCACTTCAGATAGATGGGGAGATCTGCCTCTGGCTGCTTAAACATAGTTGAATCTTGTCCTGATTGCCCCAAATGAGTTAGGAAGTAATGACCATGCCCCTGGCATTATGACTTCTGTAATGTTACCCTTGGCACTTCAGATAGATGAGGAGATCTACCTCTGGCTGCTTAAACATAGTTGAATCTTGTCCTGATTGCCCCAAATGAATTAGGCAGTATCATGGTCTGCCCCCTTGATTGGGAGATAATGATTATGCCCCTTTGTATATATGGACTTTGATCCAGGAAACAACTTTGTTTATCGGAAGGACTTTGGTTCATTGAACATTCATCCTGTAAGCTTCTCCATTTGTCAAACACTCAGGTATATGCAAACAGATATATTCAAAAATGCAATGCTTATGTCTGTCTTGAAGTTTTGAAACAAGTTGTTTTAGAAAAACTTTTTTTTTTTTTTTTTTTTTGTGAAAACTGTGATATTAACTCAAGTTTTATAACAAGCCCTAAAGGAGTCAGGATACCTTTTTGTAGCAGTACACTTTCGAACTAACCATGCTTCAGTTAGGACTTTTAACGGGTTATAACGTGGCCTGGTTCATGGTTTAAGAAACAAAGGATATAGGCTCAAATTTTATTTGTCCCCAACCCAATCTCCATGATGTTCTTCAGTCCTATGCTCAGTTAACTTATGCATTGAAGTTCCAAAGAGTTTTGGTATTGTAACACTGATATTTGTGATGGTTCAGAAACCAAAAATTTATTTGAACATTCAGTCATCTTTCTTTGTTGAGGATTCATAGTGACCTCTTTTTTCTTTTGACTTTGTTATCCCTTCTTTTTGCCTGAACTGTTTATTTCAAGGTTACAGTCAGCGGGATGTCTTAATTTTTATATTAAGTCTCCTTCATAGGTTTTGACTTAGTGAGCTTTTTTTTTTGTTGCTAGATATTGACTGTCAGGTTTAATGATTACAGAGAATCATCATTAGTTGTGTACAACACAAACAATTGACATAGTTGAGTTAACCGAGTAACTACCCTGCCCCAGGTTATGAATAAGGGTTTTAATTTGCATGAGAATAAAAACTCCTACTTCATAGGCTCAAAAGGGTTGACTAGGGATTAACTTCCTTATATCTCCACTGTTTAGGAATTAAAACAATGCCTGTACATCGTCAGCATAGTCTGTTCAAAAGCATATTGCATAAGATTATGGTATTGTTTTCGTCATCCTCCCTCTACAGGTTTATAGCTTTATCAGGAGTTAAATATCACAGGATAGAAATAAGAAGCATAATTCAAAATATAGTGGAACGAATGGATTAATTCAAGACAAACATATGCAATGCATTAATGAAAACAAAAGTTTAACATAATAGCAAGTGTTCAAACAAATAAAAGAAATTACAAATGAAAATTCAAATGTTCTCAAAGTCTCTTCCTCTAAACTTGTCACTCCAGTTATCTGGAAACTTTGATGCTTGATGGACGATAGAAGAACTCAACCTGGCCTTCTAGAGTAACCTCGAGTATTCCTTCGTCAATTAGGTCTTGAATCTTATTCTTCAGCATCCAGCAGTTATTAGTATCATGTCCAGGACTGTTGGAGTGATACCCACACCTTGCCTTGGAATTATAGTGAGGAGAGGCAGTTTTAGGATTTTGAGGAGGACTTTTCAAAGAAACTAGTTTCATCTCCAACAAGCATTGCAGAACTTGTGACATTGGAGTGCTGAACTTGATAAACTGCCTTCTGCATTCCTTGTTTTGAGGTGGATTAACCTTATCAGGTCTTTTTTCTTCAACTAAAGAATAATCAGTGGCAACCTGTTTCTTACCTTCTTTTATCCTCATCTTCCTTTCAACCAAATCGGCTTGTTTCAACGGAGGTTGACTGACAATTAGATCCCTGACTCTATCACTTTGAAGTTTGTGGACAAAAGTCCTCAGCTCTTCTTGCCCCTGAGTTAAACTTTGGATAAGAGTCACCTGGTCCTTCATCTGGGTCCTCATTTCTGTCATCTCAGCTTGTAGTTGTTTCAGCTGATCATCCTTGTTATCCTCAGGATTCCTCTTCTTAGCCAGCAGTGTCTTCAATTCATCCTGCCCCTTGGTCAAGTTCAGGATCAGCTCTTGGAACTGTGCATTCTGTGCCTGGAGATCCTTAACTGTTTGTTCAAGAGCCATTGCTGAAATAAACAGCGAGAAGATGAGAAACCTGTGCACAATTATAAACCTGTGATGCAATGAAATGATATGTGAATGTATATGCAATGTATTCAAGGACCGCAGGATTTAAATTTGCTTAAGTAACCAAAAAGGTAAACTTTTATTAGTAATAAATTTGTTTTGCCTTTTAAGCTTACAAAAAATGAAATGACATAAGTACAAAAGATGGGGTTTTAAGTCTCCCATGGACGTTTCCTCTTTGTGTTGAGGTATGAGTTGAGGTTCCGTTCCTCATGAAGTTGCTTTGTTAATTCCAGGACTCTTTCTTGGCTTGCTTTGTAATGAGCCTCGAAAGTATCCCTTTGCTCTTTCAGTTGGATCCATGATCTCTGCAAGTCTTCCATATCAGTAGGCATGTCTGGGTGAAGGATAGTATAAGCTGTGTCTCCCTCAGCAACAGGTTCCATGGTAACTGGTAGGACGGCAGGATATGGCATCATGAGAGTCTGAGCACGAGATCGCACCCATCTGAGATAAGCCTCCATAGGAATAGTATACTTAGGCTCCAGTGTCTTGCTGTCAACCCTGTTTACTTTTCCCCAGGCTCGTATGAATCTCTGACGGTAACCCTGAAGATCGTTGTCGTAGTCAAATACAATGCCCTGAATCAACATGTCATGTGGACCATCACTCCGGGCGTAACCAAACTGTCGTAAAGCTAGAGAGGGGTTGTAGGTGATGCCTCCTCTTATGCCTAGTAGTGGAACATTAGGAAACTCCCCACAACGGTCAATGATAGTGATGTTCTCCATAGATCTGGAGCACCAATGGATGTCTGAGTGAGAAAGTGACATGATCCTCTTGGACCATCTGAACCCTCGCTCATTCTCCATTACTGAGCGAGGAAGGTGAGAAATAAACCACCTAGAAAGTAAAGGTATGCAGCACATCAAAGTTCCCCTTGCCCTTGTAGTACGGGTATGGAGAGAATGTAGGATGTCTCCAAGCAATGTAGGCACTGGATTGTGACTCAGGAAAATGTTGATGGCATGAACATCTATGAACTGATCTGGATTGGGGAATAATACTAAGCCATATATCAGCAAGGCTAAGATCTCCTCAAAAGCATCATAGCTCATGGCCTTCAAGAACATTTGATCCTTATCCATTAGCACCTTGGCAAGAATACCCTTGACTCCGCTTCTCGTTTCTAGTACAATGTCAGACTTCTTCAGATGTAGAGCTGCAGCAATAACCTCTGGTTTGGGCTCCTTCTCCAAGCCTGTGAAGGGTCTTTGATCAAGAACAGGTATACCCAGAAGCTTAGAGAACTCCTCCATGGTGGGGACCCGCTGGTAGTCAGGGAATGTAAAGCAGTGGTGCTTAGGGTCAAAGAACTGAAACAGAACACTCATCATGTCTTCATTGAACCCTGAAGTGACTAGATCCAATAGGTGACCATGTCTCTTGATGAACTGGGAATGATCAGACACTTGAGAAACCAACTCTTTAAGCTTAGGAGGTATCCCCACAAAGTTGATCCTGATGGTGTTTCTACGAGCAGAAGCCATGACCTGTAACAAAGAACAAAGATAAATCCTTTGGTCCTTGAAATGGTTAGTGAAAATGCTATGTTTATGATGCATGATGATGTCATGATGTTATGCTCAATCACAAACATGTGGCACACACAAACAAGTCACACCATAGCCCTAGGTTTAAAGGCTTGCATGAGGTTTAAGGTAAGTACCCTCCCCTGAAGTTAGATGGTTCATCCTGTCCTACAAAAGTAACCGGGTTCTAAGGGATCTCAATATCATTGATCCTTCACAAGGGTGGTTGATCAGAAGGCAACTTACTTGCCAACCAAAATCCTCCAAGTTCAAGATCTCAATGAGCGTAGTATCGAGTGTCAACCAACTTCAGTCTGCACCAAAGCCGGTTACCTCACTACCTTCTAAAGGCCATGATGAGTTAACTAGGGTTCTAAAAGTTAGTTAGTGCATTGACAACATATGGCAGCCTCATATTATCCTCAACTTGACTTAAGGAACATAAGCACCAACCAAGAAGTCGCACTAACTATGGCCACCAGATCAACCATATCGATATACGTCGTACAGTTTCCTTGGTCTATTGCCATTTACCTAAGGTACACTAGATCCGGGTTAGGACCTTTCACACATAAGAGCACCCCAACAATATAATAATAAAGCAAACAAATCAAACAATATTAAAGTGATCTTAATTCCTAAGGGTACCCCTCTTAAATTTAAATCCCCAGCAGAGTCGCCAGTTCTGTAACACGGTGGGAGAACTGACTTTAGTTATGTTGCGGATAGCAAGAGTCGCCACCGACTTTTATTTTATCCAAAGGAAAGGCATAAAAGAACAGGAAAGACCTTTTTAAAATATTTTTGGGTCCGGGGGGTAGGTTATGTAAAGGGAAGGTGTTAGCACCCTTTACATCCATGGTTATCCATGGGCTCTTAGTTACTTAGCTCACTTTGAATTGTTTTTGAAAATGTGAAGTGTGTGAATAAAAATTTCCATAAGAGTTTGATAATGATCCATGTACGGATGCGTAAAAAACTTGTGTTTGAAAATTGTTTGAAATTGTGAAGTGTTTGAAAAGTTTTTGAATAATGAGCAAGTAACTATGAGGAACCTACCCTAAAGTTTAAGTCTTTTCTGTTCTTTATCCTTTAAGTGGTAAGACTATCCCTATTATTAAGGAATAGGTAGTCATTACCTTGGATGTGTTAAGGGACAAACGTAGGGTCATCGTATGGTCAATGAAGGCAACTTAAGGGATGTCTTTAGCAATTCGTAGGGACTATCATCATTTATTCGAAGGGACAAGATCATTATTCCGTAGGCAACCTCGAAGGGACTTGATCTTTTAAATTTATAGGGACTTGATGATTTTATAAGTGAAGGGACTTTGCTTAAGACACCCCTATATTCGAGGGACTTGACCATTTTATTTTAAGGCAACCAAGAGGAATACCCTAGGAAGTGCAAGATGGCGATCAAAGATCGACTTACGTGTGTGAGTGTTTATTTTCAAATATTTATCTTTTAAAGTTAATTATCTAAATTAATTTTAATTACAAATAGTTTCCACACCCTATTTACTAACCACGCGGTTAATATGAAAAATAAATGGCAGAAATTAAAAGGCAGAAAATAAAATTCCTACACTATTACATGGCTTAGGGGCAGTTACATAATAATAATAATAATAATGGCGGAAAATAATAAAAACCAATTATTACAAAGGCGAAACAGTTACATAATCAGGAAAACAGTGAATGAATAACATAAAAATGAGTGAATAAATTAGAAGAAAAAAAAAAGTTTGCAGACTAGGTTAAGAAAACAATTAGGGTTATGGTTTGAGAAAAAATTTAAGGTTTAAAAAACAATTTAAGGTTTAGGAAAAAATTTTAGGGTAAAAATTATGGCGAAATTTGGGTTTTAAGATAAAGATTAAGGCTAAATTTTTAGGGTTTAAAGTTTATGAAAAAAAATTAAGATTTAGGTTTAAAATTAAGGTTTAGGGAAAAAATTAAGGTTTATGAAAAAATATAAGTTTTAAAAAAAAAGGATTTTGTTTTATCTTTTAGAAATTAGTTTAATAATAATAATAAGGAAATTCAAAGAAAATACATAATTTGATGAAAAAGGGAAAAATAAAGTTAGAGATACCAAAAATATTGGGGGTTTGCCCTTTTTGCTTCATTGAGTTCTTTGCCACTGGGACACCCACGTTTCTTCATCAAAATGCTCCAAACCTCAGTTCCTTGCCACTAGGTTGTGGGCCTTAGGTCTTTGTCACTAGGGCGACCAGCGCATGCCACACACCATCTTTTTCCTCCCACCTGCCTATTTTTGGTATATATTGTTGGAAGAATAAAAAATGACATAAACAGGATCAAATAAAATTGCTGCAGATTTTAAAATAATGAAAAATAAGAAAAGCGATTAAAATAAAATTTAAAAAATATTAAAACGATGCTAAAAATCTAATAAAATCAAATAAAGAACGCACAATTTTTTTTAGATTTTTTTGAGAATATGAAAATAGAAAATAAATCAAATAAAATAGAAAAAAGAGGATTTTGCGATTTTGAGGGTCGAAATCTTTTAGAATTCTATTCTAAAAGAGTATTGTTTGTCGATTTTTTTCTGAATTTCTGGAAAAAATTCGGAGCAAATCGAAACAGTAGTACTTACCTGACTTACCTGTCAGCCTGTAATGTTTATCACTACTGCAGCCTTCGATGTATCGACGAAAATAGATTACAACAGATTAACCAATAATTTAGTTCTCCATGGTGCCCTATGATTCCTGCATCGAAACTTAAATCCAACTATCCAAAAACCATCTACACAACCAAACAAACATATTATGTAATCAAAATCAATTAATCATACGTAAATCATTGAAATTCAAAAAAAATCAAAAGAAAGGCAAGAATATGAATTTGGTTTGTATGATTTGGCATGAATTTGATGATGAGGATGATTGGAATAGGTTCAGTGATGTCCAAGGAGTGTTTTGCAACCTTTAGAATGCCTTGAGAGAGAGTCTCTAAGGAAGAATCTGAATTGTGAATTTTTGATGAATTTTTGAAGATTTGAAACTTACTCTTGAGGCAGCCAAAAAATTTTTTTTTAATGCTTGTGATGTGTTTATGTATTTATAGTAGATGAAATTAGGTCAAAAAATTGTTGGGTTGTTTGGACTTTTTGATCATTGAAGATTGAAAAAGATCATGTCTTAAAATTCAAATATTTTTGAATGTAACCTTACTATTTTAAGACAATCACCATAATTCTCATATCAATTTGATCCAATTAACTTTCATGACCTTCTAGAATCAAAATATATTTTAAATCTTCATATTTTATATTTTATTTGAATTTAGAATGATTTTTAATATAAAAAATCATAATAAATAAAATAAAATAACTAAAATTATGAAAATATTAAATAAATTTCGTGCATGATGTCATGGAACACCTTGGGTCACAAAAAGTTCAGCCCATTTGAAGAATTATGGTTTTAAGACCCTATTTTCCTCATACACCACTCAAAAATTTCCCAACTTTGCAAGGGCACATATCCTTCAATTTTAATGCTATGAGGGTGTTCTTGGACATTTTGGAAAGCTTGAAGAATCCTCTAACCAACCCCACTGGTTTCATGTCCATATCATTTACCATTCTCAAGTTATGCCCTTTTGAAGTTGTTGACTTTTTGTTGACTTTTGAAATGACCTATAATGTCTTAGCTCATATCTTCCAAATGAAGCATTTTTGGGCTTAACTTGAAACATCAAAGTTGTAGAGAATTCAATTTCCTTCAAAATGAGCTTTGGATGGAGACTTGGTGATGAAGTATGTGAAAGTTATGGCTGGTCAAAGTTCAGTTGACTTTTACTGAGGAAACCCTAATTTAGAAACTCCTGATTACTGATGATCTGGAATCTCCTTGATGAATCATGATCAACCCTTGATCAAATGATGAATTTTACTTCATATACTTGATGTTGGCAAAAAATCATGAAGTTTGACTTTGGTTTGACCACAGTTGACCTCAGTTTGACTTTTTGACTGTATTGACTGATTTTGACTTATCTGATCATCTGACTGAGCAAACTTTTGAGAAAAGTCTTGAAACTTGACATGGGGGTTCTTATACACATATAAGATGTTATTAAGCTCACTTGAGGTATTGGAAGTCCATTTAGCCTGATTAAAGTCAAAACCCTAGTTTTGGGTGCACTGCTTAGGAGGTGCATTGTTTGAGGGAATTGTCAACTCCTTTGACCAATTGTGAACTTTGTGAACCTTGTGAATCTTCATAAAGTGTCTTGTGATACTCATGGGAGGTATTGTAAACCTTGTGAACCTTGTGAACCTCATAAAGTGCCTTTGTAGACCTTATGAACCTCAGGAAAGCTTTGTAATCATTGTGAATCCTGTGAACCTTGTGAACCTTCAAGAAGTGACTTGTAGACTTCATGAACCTCATGAAAGGTCTTGTAAGTGTTGAGAAGCTTGTGAACCTTGTGAACCTTCATAAAGTAACTTGTAGACTTCATGAACTTCAAGAAAGGCATTGAAAGCATTATGGAACTTGTGAACCTTGTGAACCTTCAAGAAGTAACTTGTGGACTTCATGAACCTCATGAAAGGTTATGTAAATGTTGAGAGGCTTGTGAACCTTGTGAACCTTCATAAAGTAACTTGTAAACTTCATGAACCTCATGAAAGGTGTTGAAAGCATTAAGAACTTGTGAACCTTCTTAGCACACAAAGTCTTGTATTGTGAGGGCAAATTTTGGGGTGCAACACAACCACATGTTAACCCCCCTGTGTTTGGCCCACATCTACATCCTGAGATTAACATTCCTGCAAATGTTCAAGGGACGGCCACTGCAGCCAGAGTACTTCAAGAAGATCCTCAGGAGGACCAATTCACAGTAATGGGTGCTGGAGAGGGAACTTATGATAGACGGTTGGAAGAAATAGCTGAGAAGTTGAGGTCCTTAGAATCGCAAAATTCTTTGGGTTTCGACGTCATGGACATGGGTTTGGTAGACGGGGTCAGGATCCCCCATAAGTTCAAGCCTCCTTGTTTCGAAAAGTATAATGGGACTTCATGCCCTCGGACTCATCTACAATCATTTCTGGGAAGGCTGAAGGCCTATACAATGGATGAGAAATTGTGGATGTTCTATTTTGAAGATAGCTTGACTGGAGCTTCGAGGGAGTGGTATTCCCATCTGACAAGAGCAACAATTAGATGCTGGAAGGACCTGGCAGAGGCTTTCATCAGACAGTATCAGTATAATCTAGACATGGCACCCAACAGGACTCTCCTGATGGGAATGTCACAGTCTTCGAAGGAGAGTTTCCGAGAATATGCCCAAAGGTGGAGGCAATTGGCTGCTGCTGTTCAACCACCTATGTCTGAGAGAGAAATGGCAGACATGTTTATGAACACTCTCCAGGGAACGTATATTGACAGGTTGGCTGCTTTCTCTTCCACTAGCTTCGCAGATGTTGTCATAGCCGGAGAGAGAATTGAAAGCTTGTTAAAAATGGGAAAGATCTCAGACAACGGTGCAAACTCGTCCAGTAGTACGAGAAAGCCTTTCGCAGGCCCGAGAAGAACCGGCGAGACCAATGCCATTCACACCAACAGGGGTAGGCCCCAATATGTTCAAAGGTCAATAACAGCAGTCACTATCCCTGCTCCAGCTCATCCACAGCCAGTCTATCAACCTCCTCAACAAAACTTCCAACAACAACCTCAGTATCATCAGAATCAGTATCCTCCAAGAAACTTCAACAACAACACCAACAACAATCAACAAAGGCCATTCCAACAAAGGCCATCCCAAGCTAACCGAGTGATCGACCCGATCCCAATGCCGTATGCTGCCTTGCTGCCACAACTTCTGAAACTCAACCTAGTTGAGCTAAGAACGTTGGCACCTCCGGATCCCAACAGTCTACCAAGGAACTATGACTCCAATGCTAGGTGTGCTTTTCATTCGAACGCACCTGGTCACAGTACAGAAAAATGCAGGGCTCTGCATATGAAGGTACAAGACTTGGTAGACTCCAAGGCTCTGAATTTTGCACCGCCGCCCAATGTCAATAAAAACCCTATGCCAAACCATGGTGGTCCTCGAATTAACGCTATTGAAGAAGACCGACCGTCTTATTTAATAACCAGTGTGGATCAGATCAGGACACCATTGGTGGAAATCAAAGCTCAACTCCGCGAAAACCAAATATTTCCGGGGTGTGAACTAGGGTGTCCCTATTGCAATATTTCATGGAATGGGTGCGAGGACCTGAGGAATGGCATTGACAGCCTTATTCAGAGTGGCCTGCTACAAATCACTACATCATTCCCGACAAATCCGGCAATTTCATCAGCAACGGTTTCAGACCCTCCTACAACTGCAGCAACTATTGTTCCCGACAATTCATCAGCACCATCAACAAGTACTTCACCTGTCCTTCCAAATGATCAGTTTTCAACAGTTTCTCCTGCTACAACTTCAGCTTCATTCCATTTCGAATCTCCAACAACAACAACAACAGTCCTTCCAACAATACCTCCTACAACACCAGCAATTAATCATGAAGATGTCTCCACTGTTACCATATTCTACGATCCTGAAAATAACTCCGCCTACCATTCAGGAGGTGTTGCTCCCGCCAGAGCACCGGTTACAATCTTTTATGATCCACAAACAATAACAGTCCCTTCAGCAGCAGCAATCAGTCCAGTCACTGTCACGGTGCCTGGACCAGTACCATATGAAAGCAATAGGGCCATCCCTTGGCACTATGGCTCTGACGTGTACTGTGAAGGGAAAAGAATCACTCTTGAAACATCAGCACCTGCACCACAAGTAGATAATGTGGGGGGAGGCGGAGGCTTCACTCGAAGCGGACGTCTCTTCGCTTCACAAGTTCAAAGACCTACTGCCGAAGCAGAAGCTGCTGCCAAGGCAAAAGGAAAAGGCCCGGTGCAGGAAGATCCAGCTGCCAAAGAAACCCTGAAGACTCCATTTGATCAGGAAGTTGATGAGTTTATGCGGATCATCAAAAAGAGTGATTATAAAGTTGTGGATCAGCTTCACCAGACGCCATCCAAAATCTCCATCCTCTCACTGCTTATGTGCTCCGAAGCCCATCGGAATGCACTACTTAAAGTCTTGCACGCAGCTTACGTGCCTGAGGAGATTACTGTCAACCAGTTGGAAACCGTGGTTGGAAATGTTACTGCTAGCAATGGGCTAGGGTTTACCAATTCTGACTTGACAGTGGATGGCCGCAATCACAACAAAGCCTTGCACATAACCATGGAATGCAAAGGAGCTGTCCTTTCTCATGTGCTGGTGGACACAGGTTCTTCCCTGAATGTCTTACCGAAGAAGGCTCTGGTGAAGTTAGAATATGATGGATTGGCATTGAGACCCAGCAACCTGGTGGTGAGAGCCTTTGATGGTTCTAAGAGATCGGTTCTGGGAGAGATTGAGCTGCCCGTGACAATTGGCCCGCAGACCTTTAAAACTATCTTTTATGTGATGGACATTCAGCCCGCCTACAGCTGTTTGTTGGGTAGACCCTGGATTCACGCCGCCGGCGCAATAACGTCTACCCTTCACCAAAAGTTAAAATTTGAGTGGGAAGGTCAAGTTGTCACAATCTGTGGGGAAGAGGATATCTTTGTTAGCCATCTAGCTACTTACAAATACATTGAGATGGATGGGGAGATCCATGAGACAATGAGCCAAGGTTTTGAAGCCTTGAATGTCAATGAAGCATCTGCTGTGTCAGGTATCTCCATGTCGTCTTATCAACAAGCCCGGAAGGTTGTTGAGGAAGGAACTGCCCTAGGCTGGGGCAAAGTTTTAGCTGTGGAGGAGAAGAAGGACAAATTTGGGTTGGGTTATAGACCAACTCAACATCAAGCAAAGGCTGCTGCAGAGCCAGGTTTTGTCAGTGGGGGAATGCTTACCCCCGATGCTATCAACTGTCTGGAAGACGAGCTGGAAGAGGAGCGCAATCTGGAGAATTGGATTCGTCCAAAGATCCCGGGGAGCAGTGTCTCGAACTGGTCTTCCCAGGAAATTATAAGGGTTACTCATGCAGAGTAATTATTATTTCCTGTATTTTTATAGCATGCATCAAAGTCTTGCATCTTGCCCAAGATGACAAGACTCATTTTGTAATCAGGGCCATCTGTACTTTTGTGCAAACAAGATTAAATTAATGAAATATCAGACATCTTTTTGCAAACGAGTCTTTTTCTTTATGCTCACTGTGTTTTCCATTTTTCTTTTTGTACAAAAATAAATGGCGGTGTTTTCAAAATGATAACTTCATTTCACCTTTTTCTAAGGCAAGATTAAAATCAATCACTAAAATGAACAACTTAACCCTTGCAGAGAGTGCCTTCCAGACAGCACCGACAATAGCACGGCTATGACATCGTATGACTTTGACAATCCGATCAATCAAGCTGATGAAGGGGTTGATGAAGAATATAAGCTTCCTGAAGAGCTAGCCAAGTTGTTAAGACAGGAGGAGAAGGTCATTACTCCTCACCAGGAGGAGATTGAAGTGATTAACCTTGGTACGGAGGAAGACGTGAAAGAGGTTAAAATCGGGGCCTGCCTGCAAGACTCGGTGAAGAGACAACTGATAGATCTGCTTCAAGAGTATGTTGATGTGTTTGCTTGGTCGTATCAAGATATGCCAGGGTTGGATACCAACATTGTTATGCACAAGCTGCCTTTGAGGGAAGAATGCCCACCAGTGAAACAGAAGTTGCGCCGAACTCGCCCAGACATGGCTATGAAAATTAAGGAAGAGGTACAAAAGCAGTGGGACGCCGGGTTCCTTGCTGTAACTAGCTATCCGCCGTGGGTTGCTAACATAGTACCTGTGCCTAAGAAAGACGGCAAAGTGAGAATGTGTGTTGATTACCGGGATCTGAACAGAGCCAGCCCGAAAGATGACTTCCCATTACCTCACATTGATGTATTGGTGGATAACACGGCTCAGTTCTCGGTATTCTCCTTCATGGACGGATTTTCGGGGTATAATCAGATCAAGATGTCACCTGAAGACATGGAGAAGACAACATTCATTACACCTTGGGGCACGTTCTGTTACAAAGTGATGCCATTCGGACTGAAGAATGCTGGTGCAACATATCAACGGGCTATGGTGACATTGTTCCACGATATGATCCATAAGGAAATAGAATGTTATGTGGATGATATGATCGCCAAGTCCCTTACAGAGGAAGATCACCTGGTGAATCTGCTGAAGTTGTTCAAGCGCCTGAGGAAGTACCAACTAAAGCTGAACCCCAACAAATGCACATTCGGGGTGCGATCCGGTAAGCTACTGGGCTTTATTGTAAGCGAGAAAGGGATTGAAGTTGACCCTGATAAAGTCAAAGCTATTCAAGAAATGCCTGCACCTAAAACAAAGAAAGAAGTTCGAGGGTTCTTAGGTCGATTGAACTACATTTCACGGTTCATATCTCACCTTACAGCAACCTGTCAACCCTTGTTCAAGCTGTTAAGAAAGGAACAAACGGTCAGGTGGAACGGAGATTGCCAGAAGGCTTTTGACAAGATCAAGGAGTATTTACAAGAACCTCCAATCCTCATGCCGCCAGTTGAAGGAAGACCTCTGATTATGTACTTGACAGTATTAGAAGAGTCAATGGGGTGTGTACTAGGTCAGCATGACGAGTCTGGTCGAAAAGAGTATGCAATATACTACCTAAGCAAAAAGTTTACCGACTGTGAACAGCGTTATTCACTGCTCGAGAAAACTTGCTGTGCTTTAGCGTGGGCTGCTCGCCGACTGAGACAGTATATGTTGACCCACACTACCTTATTGATCTCAAAAATGGATCCAGTTAAGTACATTTTCGAGAAGCCAGCTCTTACCGGACGGGTTGCAAGATGGCAGATGATTCTCACGGAATACGACATACAGTACACTTCTCAGAAAGCCATCAAAGGCAGTGTGCTATCTGAATATCTTGCTGAGCAACCCATTGATGATTACCAGCCTATGAGGTTTGACTTCCCTGATGAAGACATCGTGTTCATAAAAGCAAAAGATCATGAAGAGCCTATTCACACTGAAGGGCCTGACCCGGAGGAAGAATGGACTATGATGTTTGATGGGGCTGTTAACATGAATGGTCGTGGTGTTGATGCAGTACTCATTACACCTAAAGGAGTTCACATGCCTTTCTCGGCAAAACTCACTTTCAACTGCACTAACAACGAAGCTGAATACGAAGCTTGCATTATGGGTCTTGAGGAAGCCATTGACCTCAGGATCAAGACATTGACCGTATTCGGAGATTCGGCTCTGGTAGTCAATCAAACCAACGGAAAATGGTACACCCACCAGGATCATCTGGTACCTTACAGGGATTATACAAGGAGGTTATTGACTTTCTTCACAACAGTCAAGCTTGAGTATATCCCTCGGGACGAGAATCAGTTTGCAGATGCTCTTGCTACCATTTCATCCATGATCAAAGTTCAAGCTGCTAACTTTGTACCCCAGATTTCAGTGTCTAGACTCTATAGACCAGCATATGTATTTGCAGCGGATGTCGTAAAAGATGATAAGCCTTGGTTCCATGATATTAAGTGTTTCTTGGAGGATCAAACATACCCACCTGGGGCATCTTCCAATGATAAGAAGACCTTGAGAAGGCTTGCTGGAAGTTTCTTTCTGAACACTGATGGGTCTTTATACAAAAGAAACTTTGATATGGTACTCCTCAGATGTGTTGACAAGACAGAAGCAGATTTGTTGATGCATGAAGTGCACGAAGGATCTTTTGGTACCCATGCCGGAGGGCATGCCATGGCTAAGAAATTGCTAAGATCAGGCTATTACTGGATCACAATGGATGCAGACTGTTGTGCCTATGCCAGAAGGTGTCACAAATGCCAGATTTACGCAGATAAGGTGCATGTGCCTCCCAATCCTTTGAACATCATGTCTTCACCGTGGCCCTTTGCTATGTGGGGCATTGATATGATTGGCAAGATTGAGCCAACTGCTTCAAATGGCCACAGATTCATTCTGGCCGCCATTGACTATTTCACTAAGTGGGTTGAAGCAGCCTCATATGCAAACGTCACAAGACAAGTGGTAGCCAGATTTCTGAAGAGAGATATCATCTGTCGGTATGGAGTGCCCGAGCGAATCATTACTGATAATGGTTCCAATTTAAACAACAAAATGATGGCAGAGCTGTGCCGGGACTTCAAGATCCAACATCACAATTCTTCTCCTTACAGGCCAAAGATGAATGGCGCTGTCGAGGCAGCAAATAAAAATATTAAGAAGATTGTGCAGAAGATGGTAATCACATACAAAGACTGGCATGAAATGCTACCGTTTGCCTTGCATGGGTACCGCACGTCAATCAGGACATCCACTGGGGCAACACCGTATCAGCTTGTATATGGTATGGAAGCAGTCCTACCTGTTGAAGTTGAACTACCCTCGCTACGGGTATTGATGGATGTTAAATTAAGTGAAGCAGAATGGGTTAGGTCCCGATACGAGCAACTGAGTCTGATCGAAGAGAAGAGATTGGCTGCAATCTGTCATGGGCAATTGTATCAGAAGAGAATGAAGAAAGCCTTTGATCAGAAAGTCAGGCACCGAGAGTACCAAGTAGGGGATCTTGTGTTGAAAAGAATCCTCCCTCCTCATACAGACCACAGGGGCAAATGGACTCCAAATTATGAAGGACCATTTGTTGTAAAGAAAGTTTTCTCCGGTGGAGCACTGATGCTCAGCACCATGGATGGTGAAGATTTCCCGTCCCCTGTGAATTCAGATGCAGTTAAAAAATACTTCGCATAAAACGACCCGCTGGACATAAAAACAGAATGTAAGTCCAGGCAAAAATAGGGCATCCCGGCGAGTCAAAAACAGAATAAAAGACTCGGGCAAAAATAAGGGAAATAAATGAAAAGATGTACACCCGCTGAGTTGAAAAGCCGCATTGGACAGCTCAGGCAAAAATGGGTATCCCGATGGATTGAAAACCCGAAAGGGCGATCCATGCAAAATAAGGGAATAAGCGAACAACTGCATTCTGAATTCGTCTGTATCACCTACAACTTGGTAAGCTCCAAAGGATCAAGCTTCAATCAGAATCAACTCTCTCCAGAAAGCAAGACGAGAAGAACGTCATTGTCATACGAGTCATAGCAGAAGAGGAAGCTCCTTGAAAGCCTCGTCAACATCGCCAGCATTTTGTTTCTCAATTTGTGACAGTCTCCTCATTTCAGGAGATATGTTTCCTTGACTGTATCTTGCCAATTCAGGGCACATGAATTAATAAAATCAAATTTTCAGTCATGTTTCGTTTTTTACATTTATGTTTTGCAAAGAATGTCTGATGTCTCTAAAAAACTAATGGCATAAGTACAGATGTTTTTCACTAAAAAGAAAGAAAATGGAACACATGCTTGCAGGGAATATACTTACTCGTGAGAATGCTTAACTCCTTTGACGGAATTCAGTGAAGGATACCTCGGGACCTTTTGTGCGTTTCCTTATCTTTGCAGGATTGCAGGTATCCAGGACGCAACCTGGGGCATGCAAGTTACGTTTCAGCAAGCAGGCGAATCATTATCAATTCGGTCTATCTTCCACGTGGCGCTGGAGAGTGCCCGCTTCCCCAGCAAGGTTGCCAAATCAACACACACTCAATCTCGGCATCCGAAATGCTCTATCCCCAGCCGAGTGGCCTCTTGTTGCCCTCCCCAGCTGAGTGCCTCTCACAATTCCCCAGCCGAGTTGCCATTTCATCCTCAGTTGAGTACGGGAGTCAGGAAATCATCTCCCCACAGAATCTTCGGCCTCTATCCAGAAGAGCAGCGCATAGAAGGTCACAACAGAGTAAAGAAAGCTTCTACAAACCCCAGCTGGGTCCCGTATTATAAGGATGTCAACCAGTGACCTATATCCCCAAGCAAATATCCTCTTATTGGATCTACCAATGATCTCATCCCCAGCTGGGATGTTCACTTCAAGCAGATCGACCAGAGATCTTCGCAGCAACGGGATCCGAATCCCGGATCTGTGCCTCCTTGCATAATCATAGCATTCGCATCATATTATCCCCTCAGAGCGTAGCATTCCGTCTAATACGGAGCATTACGGCAAAAATCAAACGCATAGCATAATCATAAGCCATGTTCTGAGGTAACACTTGTGAATAACAAACCGTTCATCATCATTACACAAAAACCCCCACCAGAGTCCCAGCAAAAGCAGTTGCCTCACAAATCACAAACACCAGTATATACACCTTTTAGCACCCGTCCGTGTCATCACTCCCCAAACAGGTTGCCTGAATACACTTTACAAACAAAATCACCCGTACTACAGGTACTTCCTGACACCCGTGTCAAATCACCAGCAGAAAGCCAAAGACATCCCCTTTGCACTCACATATACTTATATATACACTTTCTTGACACCCGTCCGTGTCATGTCCCCAGCGCAGTCGCTTACACTCTCATCACCCATATACATGTTTATAATGCTACTTTTCTCTTTTGACACTCGTCTGTGTCACTCTCCCCAGTAGATAAAAACTTATATATATATATACTCACTACTCATTGGTACACTTATACAGATACTCATCCGTATCTTGTATACACCGCTCATAACCCCACAGATTCGACAGTAGTCCTTGTTCTTTGTTAACCAGTTGGTACTCGTCCGTACCATCATCTCAGAACAGTGCGTCTAGTGTTTGTTTCTACATGATACTCGTCCGTATCATAGTCTTAGGGATGCTCGTCCGCATCTTTAACCCATACACCGTGTCAAACACTTGTGTCTTCTTGAATGTAGATACTCGTCTGTGTCTGTTATTCCCCAGAAGAATTCTTTCAGATTCAACACTCGTCCGTGTTCTTTGTTAACCAGTTGATACTCGTCCGTATCATCGTCTCTGAACATGTGTCAGTTTGTTTCTACGTGATACTCGTCCGTATCATAGCCTTAAGGATGCTCGTCCGCATCTTTAATCTATACAATACCAAACACTTATACCTTTTGCTTCTTGGATGTAAACGCTCGTCCGTGTTTACTATATCCCCAGTAGATCACCAACAAATTTTCTTTTATCTGACACTCGTCCTGTGTCGTGATAACCCTGAGAGAAGCCGTACCCTGCTGAGTGGTCGTCCTCCACTTCTTGATGGTCGTCCTCCATCATGCTCATCCGATGGTCGTCCCCGTCGTTGTTTTTAGCAGCCGTCCCCTGCTAGGTGGTCGTCCTCCACCTTTTGATGATCGTCTTTCATCATTTTATCCAATGGCCGTCCCCATTGTTGATTTTGGTTATCTGGCATTCGTCCTATGTCATGAGAAACCCCGAGAGCAGCCGTACCCTGCTGAGTGGTCGTCCTCCACTTCTTGATGGTCGTCCTCCATCATGCTCATCCGATGGTCGTCCCCGTCGTTGTTTTTAGCAGCCGTCCCCTGCTAGGTGGTCGTCCTCCACCTTTTGATGATCGTCTTTCATCATTTTATCCAATGGCCGTCCCCATTGTTGATTTTGGTTATCTGGCATTCGTCCTATGTCATGAGAAACCCCGAGAGCAGCCGTACCCTGCTGAGTGGTCGTCCTCCACTTCTTGATGGTCGTCCTCCATCATGCTCGTCCGATGGCCGTCCCCATCGTTGACCTTTTCTATCCGATGGCCGTCCCCATCGTTGATATTTTCGGCAGCCGTACCCTGCCAGGTGGTCGTCCTCCACCTTTGATGGCCGTCCCCATCATATTTCTTTTATCCCCAACAGAGCAGCCGTACCCTGCTAGGTGATCGTCCTTCACCTTTAATGTCCGTACCCCATCATCTGTTTATTTCATTTATTCTTTAACCCGATGGCCGTCCCCGTCGTGGTCCCTTTTCCTTTTAGCCCGATGGCCGTCCCCATCGTTGTTTGCTTTACCTTTATGAACCTGATGGCCGTCCCTGTCATGTTTCATTAATTTCCAGAGAATTTTACAGCTTTATCTTGATGGCCGTCCCCATCATGATATCTTACTCTCCCCAGCTAGTCGGCCGTCCCCGTATTGGCTTTACCTTCTATCCCCAGCATGTCGGCCGTCCCCGTCATCGCTTTGTTTTCCGCACCTTTACAATATACTTTATTTTCCTTTTGCAATCTATATCCCTTTTCTTCTTCATTCTGTGAGTGCAAATTTTGGACTGTCTTTGGTATTCAACCACAAGTTATCTTGTTTTCCTGTTAAGCCGTCGCTTACAACCTGCACAGCTAACTCATGTTTGAATAGGGGCAGCTGTAAACACCCCAAATTTGCCCTCACCCATTCACACCATGGCTTGTGATCATCTCATATGCATAAACACAACATATCATCTCATATCTCATTTTTTGATTCACTGCATAGTTTCTAAGTCATCAACACCTAGGGTTTGTGATCTGAGCAATCCCAAAGCATCTTGAGCCACTCCAAAAGCAACCAATCAATTCAAAGGGGTCTACATGTGTTCAAGCATCATATTACATCCTCACAAAGTCAAAGATGCAGAGGAATCACAAGAACTAGGGTTTGAGTGGATGCAGAGCCAGGCTTGAACTGCACAGTTGACCTAAAATTAGGGTTTTGGTTTCAGAGGCCATAACCCCAATTTTTTTGGTCATTCTTGTTTCCATTGGTCTCTATATGGTATAGGGAGTATGCATATCAATTTTCATGAAGAAATTCCATGGGGAAGTCATCTGATCAAGGGTTGACTTTTCAGACAAGTCAGTGTAAAATCAGGGCATCTGAGGCCCCCAATGACCCAACCAATGGATGATCTTCATCATTTTGAGTGTATATGATCTTTATTTGATCATGGAAGAAGGTTGAAGTTCATAGAAATCAAGAATTTAGGGTTTTTGCAAATGTTGACTTTTTGAGTATAGTTGACTTTTCAAGAATGCATCATTTTAGGTCATTTTTCAAGCCTTGATTCTTGATCCAAAAATGCTTCAAATGGAAAAACTTTGGTCATGAAAGTTGTAGATCTCATCTTTCCCTTTTCAAAAAGTACAAGAACATGATCAAACTCTTCTTGAATCGAAAGTTATGGCAATGCAAAGTTGGCTAAAATCATTGATTTTTAAGGCATGCCTCAAATGGAAATTTTGCAAAGTCATGAACCAATGCATTATGTGACCTCTAATTCATTTGAAACCATTACACAAACATTCTATGAACCTTAAAAATCAGAATTGGACCAAGCTTCCCCATGGTTTGGTTTGTGTAACAAGACTTTCTCACATGTGAACCAAAGTTACAACAAGTTGCAAAACTCATGATCATGCTCCCTACAACTTGCAGCCTTGGATGCTGAGCTTTGCTAGGCCTCTCCCTCACCCTTGCTGCGCCAGCCCATTCCATGTACTTGCCTAGATCATGAGCCATACCTCTCTTACACATTATTTGACTTTTTGCAAAAGGTAACTTACCAATCAATAAAGGGCATGTCTTGTCAACTGACCAATGAGAGAGAGTTATGTGGACAATTTGCAAGCTAGACATAACACAAGGCAAGGCTGAAACATCCTCATTCATCACATACACAAAAACCTACCAAGTTGCAAGTTGCTTCGAATCTCTCTACCCAGCCACAAAACACTCAAGCCAACTTCACCATTCAACTCACCTTGCTCCATAGACCACCCAGCACCAAGAACCCAAGCCTGAAACAACCAGAATACTCCATAACCATTTCTCACCTCAGCCTGCATTTCTCTTCGAAACTCTCACCACAGCTTGCAAACACACAAACAAACACCACAGACCTTCTCCATTCATCCTCAGGATCACAAACAACCCCTCACCATGACCTGAAAGCGCCTGGAACACCATAGCCATTTCTGACTGAACTGAAGCAGGAGCTTTCGAATCTCATTATCCAGCCAACTTAAACTCTCATTGAGCATTCAAACATCTTCTGGGGATCAAGTGGAGTGGTTTGTACTGAAAGGAGAGGCCAGAAAGTCATCCAGGTGAAAGCTCCAAATCTCAGGTAGCTTGAAATTATTTTTTCCAGAAATCATTTTTCTTGTTACAAACTTGTTCTATGTGATTCACTGATTATCCTGATGTCATTGGTTTTGAAAATGGCTTTGATTTGAGAGTTTAATTTGTCTCTGAAACCTGCGTGCCCTAGTTTCCATTTTCTTCGATTCAGCTTGTTTAGGAAGAAGAAATGTGTTTTGAGAGAGGGGTTTGATTCGTGAGAGGATGGAGATCATTTCTATGTTCTTAGTTTTCATTTTTGATACGATTTGAGGGGTTTGGGAAGTTTTCAGGTGAGCTGCTCGCCGGAGAAGACGACCGGAAGTCTTCTCCGGCAGCCTGAGAGTGATTAGGGTTAATTGTCATTAATTAGGCAACTTTGAATCTGGTCCCTTGGATGGACTCTCCCGCGCGCGAATGAAAGTCTGAGATGAGCCATTAGAAACCCTAATCCTGATTATCCATTTAATTCCTGATTAATTAATTCATAATTTTAATTTAACCAAGTTTGAATTTGGACCACAAGATCACGCGCCAAGTCAATGGTCCCCTCCCCAGATTGCATCTCAGCCTCTCATTCTGATTACCTTCAGTTTAATTTATTTTTAATTCATTTTCTTTTCAATTAATTTGCATATTTATTTTAAAATAGTAAAAAATTCTTAAAAATTATGAAACTTTTTCCTAAAAGTTTTATTAATTTTTAAGACCCAAAAATATTTTTATTTTATTTTTTATCATTAAAAAAGTATTTTTAAATATTTAAAAGATTATTTTTAATTGATTAATGGGAATTAATTAATTAAAAATACTTTTAGGTATTTAAAAATTACAAAAAAATTCATGAAATGTTCTAAGACATTTAGAAACATTGTCCAACCTTCAAACCAAATTTTTTTCTGATCTTGATGCATTTTGAGGATTTTTCATTGAATTAAATCATATTTTATGCATTAATTTGATCATAAGTTTAAAAATTCATTTCTGCCTATTGGAGAAGGTTGAGACATTGATTCTTCTTGCATTGTTTTGTGTTTGGCATGTAGTTTCTAGGGTAAAATGGCCTTGATTTGTTTCCTCAATTTCTATTTGTTTGGCATTTCTTTTGTTAAGAACCCTAGAAAACCCTAATAACTTAGAAAAATCATAACTTGAGTTTGGTTGAGAGTTGAGAGCTCCCCTTTGGGCAGTGGTCCATTATAGGTTTAGGGTTTCTTTGAGTAGCATTTTCCATTTTTTATCTTAGGGTTTGCTTCTGTTTTGAGTTTTGGTTTGATGTTTGATTCATGAACCCTAATTTGGGCTTTCTCTTGCATCCTTCTTGCATTTCCTTGCATAACATGACTTGTCTTTGCATTTTGTGCATTCTTGTGATCCATTTGACATCTTAAGACATGTAGGAAGCATGTTTGATCATTGCATTACATATTTGCCATGTCATTTGTCTTGTATGCTTCATAACATTTCATGTTTGTTCATGCTCCTTAGCTTGCATCATTTGCATCCATGATCTTGTATGAACATCTCCATGTCTTGCCTCATGTTTGCAGCACTTCATAACATCATAATCATCATCAACATGCTTCTGGTTTTGCTTTGCATCATACCATGTCATCTCATCCCATTTTGCATTGCATTGCATTCCTTTTCTAACCTTTCAGGTGGTAAGTGAACTTGAGAAGTGAATTTGCCTTCACTTCTCATAACCTTTCTCTTCATCTCTCTTGCATCCATTGCTGCATTTTTATATGTGTTTGAGTTTGAGCTTGCTCATTCTTCTTCTTCCCACCTTCTTTCTTCAAGTGACTTGACTTCTTGAATGAAGCAAGTTGCTTTGCTTCTCTCCATCCTGTTCATCTGCTTCCTGGTGGTTCCTCTGAAGATTGTTCTTGCAAACCTCACAAACCTTAGGATCAACCAAGCATGACAATGAATTAGGGTTTTGATTAGTCTCCCCTCATAGTTTTACCTTTGTGTCTCTCTTGAGTCTTCTCTTCTCATCTCATAATCAGGGACTAAACCCTAAAGGCTTTAAGACTTTGTGATTAAGCTTATGCCTGCATCCTTCTCTTAGGATGGAGTGTATAACTTTAATCCTAAGTCTTGAACCCTTAATGTGTTTAAATCTCTTAATCAATTCACTTAATAATCATCAAGACATCACACTTGTAACTTGGGCCTTGCATTAGGGTTCTAATTCTTCCTTAAGTGGTTAAGAAGGACTAACCCTAGTGTTAATGGACAAGTCCCCCTCAAGTTGTCTTACAAATCATAAAACTCACTTCATCATCATACCATTAATCTAAAATCCACTTAATCAAAGGCTTGTTTTGTCATGAGTTTAATCCCTAATCATGGATTAAGTTGAGGAGCTTTCCTCAGCTTAAACATTCTCATCTATCATCCTTCTTTTAGGATGGTGTAATGAGTCTGTTTAATCCTTGATTATGGCTTAACCTCATTACTCAACACTAAACGAAAACAACAAAAACATCTAAATAATCACAAATAGGTTAATGATCTTAATCCTATACCAAAGGTGATTAAGTGTGAGAATCTGACTTCACACTTAAGGTACTCTCATTACCCCTAATCAGAGGGAAGATGTGATGAGTTTGCTAACCCATTGGTTTAGGCTTAAGCTCATTAACTTATGACAAACCCCAAAAAAAGCAATAAAAGACTGAAAACTCAAAAACAAACAATAATCGTCTCCTCCGGGATTCTTTTCTCATCATCTTCACTCATAACCGAGAACTTGCTTCTTCCGTCTAATGCAAGACAGTTTGCACCTGAGCCAGACAGGTCATACACTTGAGCATTGACAAGCAAGCAGTTCACAAGTCAATTCATTTTTCAGTCTCTTTGGGTCGAACTACGGTGTTCTGACTTCCTCATTGCACGAGAGGATACGTAGGCATAACTTAACGGTTATCGAACAAAAGTCTCTGTACATTCCCCCTCTTTCCAGCATCTTTCTCTTAGCCTCATTATCATGAGCAATTCATTCTCATTCTTACACTGACACATCATTATACACTTCACTTCACTTTACACTGACACCTGTACATTCTTTTCCAGCTATTTTATACACAGATTGCACTGACACTACCCCTTTAAAACACAAATCTTTTAAGCGTGGATCCCGTCGAGTACGACGGACAATCTGGGTGCTAATACCTTCCCAGGTTGTAACCAACCCCCTTTCTCAGTCTCTCTGGTTCGCAAACCGTCTTATCCATCTTTTTCTAGGTCTATGCAGCATTGCCTTTCCTCCGGGATAAAAATGCCTAGCTGGCGACTCTTTTCATCTCCAGTGAGTTCACGGCTGTGTGTTCTCATTGTCCCTCTCGCCGACCGTTCGCGTCTGTACCTTTATTTGGGCCCAGTCCCATTTTATCGGGAGCGACAATTGGTAAGTCACCTTTTGCAAAAAGTCAAATAATGTGTAAGAGAAGTATGGCTCATGATCTAGGCAAGTACATGGGCTGGTTCTGGTGCAGCAAGGTGAGGTGAGAGGCTAGCAAAGTGTAGTAACCAATGCAGCAAGTTGTAGGAAGTGATCATGAAGATTTTGCAAGTTGTAACTTTTTGGTTCACATGTGAAAAGTCTTGTTACATGAACCATAACCATGGGCATTCTTGGTTCAAATATGAATTTTATGACTTAGAGAATGTTTGCATACTGGTTTGGAATGAATTAGAGGTTGCAATTGGCCTTGGTCCATGATTTTGCAAAATTTCCATTTGAGGCATGCCTTGAAAATCAATGATTTTAGCCAACTTTGTCACACCATAACTTTTGATCCAAGAAGTGTTTGATCATGTTCTTGTACTTTTTGAAAAGAGAAAGATGAGATCTACAACTTTCATGACCAAAGTTTTTCCATTTGAAGCCTTTTTGGATCAAGAATCAAGGCTTGAAAAATGACCTAAAATGAAGCATTCTTGAAAAGTCAACTATGCCCAAAAAGTCAACATTTGCAAAAACCCTAAATTCTTGATTTTTATGAACTTCAACCTTCTTCCATGATCAAATAAAGATCAAATACACTCAAAATGATGAAGATCACCCATTGGTTGGGTCACTGGGGGCCTCAGATGCCCTGATTTTGCACTGACTTGTCTGAAAAGTCAACCCTTGATCAGATGACTTCCCCATGGAATTTCTTCATGAAAATTGATATGCATACTCCCTATACCATATAGAGACCAATGGAAACAAGAATGACCAAAAAAATTGGAGTTATGGCCTCTGAAACCAAAACCCTAATTTTCAGTCAACTGTGCAGTCAAACTTGGCTCTGCATCCACTCAAACCCTAGTTCTTGTGATTCTTTTGAATTCTTGACTTTGAGAGGATGTAATATGATAGATGAACACACATGGATCCCTTTGAAGTGATTGGTGGCCTTTGGAGTGGCTCATGATGCCCTGAGATTGCTCAGATCACAAACCCTAGATGCAGATGACTTAGAAACTATGCAGTGAATCAAAATTGTGATATGAGATGGTATGATTGTGTTTATGCATATGAGAGTGATCACAAGCCATGGTGAAAAGGGTGAGGGCAAATTTGGGGTGTTTACACCCTCCTTCTCATTGCTCTTCTCCACAGGAGTCAAGATGCTGATGTTGACTGCTTCAAAGGTTTGGCATAAAGTTTCATGGATTTCTCCATTCATCTCTACGTACTTGAACGTCGACAAGTGGCTCACGAATATGTCCTCTTCTCCACAAACTGTGATGACCTGGCCGTCAACCACATATTTAAGCTTCTGATGCAGGGTTGAAGTAACAGCTCCAGCAGCATGTATCCACGGCCTTTCCAACAAACAGCTATATGCAGGCTAGATGTCCATAACGTAGAAAACACTCTTGAAGACTTGAGAGCCTATCTTGACGGGCAACTCAACCTCTCCAAAAAATGATCTTCTCGATCCATCGAAAGCTTTAACAACCAGATCACTTGGTCTCAGGACAATCCCATCAACATTAAGCTTCATCAGTGCCTTCTTTGGAAGCACATTCAGGGAAGAGCCTGTGTCTACAAGAACATGAGACAACACAATGCCCTTGCACTCCATAGTGATATGTAGTGCTTTGTTGTGGTTTCTGCCCTCCTACGTGAGGTCTCTGTCTGTAAAGCCTAAGCCATGGCTTGCATTGACACTTCTTACAACAGCTTCAAGTTGGTTGACAGTGATCTCCTGAGGAACATAAGCCATTTGTAGGACTTTCAGTAGGGCCTCTCGGTGTGCGGGAGAGCCCATCAGCAGTGACAAGATGGAAATCTTTGAAGGTGTCTGGTTCAGTTGATCGACCACCTTGTAGTCACTCTTTTTGATAATCCTCATGAATTCCTCGACCTCTTTTTCAAATGTACCCTGCCTAGCCACAGGAGTAGTTGATTCATCATTTACAACTTGCTTTCCTTTGGCCTTGGACGAAGCCTCAGCCTCAGGATCCCCTCTTAGCACAGGGGGAGCAAATAACCTACCACTTCTGGTGAAACCCCCAACTCCTCCGACATTCTCTACAGTCGGGTCAGCAACCGATTTTCTCTCAATCTTCTGTCCAGCTACATATACATCTGAACCATAATGCCAGGGAATGGCCTTATCGTCTGTGTACGGAACAGGCCCAGGTACGGTGATAGTCACGAGACTAATCTGAGGAGCATATATTGTAACAAGCTCTCTTCTGACAGGCATGTCAGCTTCATCATAGAAAATAGTAATGGTTGACACATCATCAGCTTCTGCATTACCAACTTTACTGAACTGCAAGGATCCATCATCAATCAAACCCTGCAAACCCATCTTCAACTTCTCACAGCCATTCTCAGCATTCAGACAGCCTTCACAATCAAAACAGTAACCAGGAAACACTTGACCATTCAACAGTCTCTCTTTCACTACCCTCAAAGGAGTCTTCACTTCATCAATACTCAGCACGAGACTCAACTTGTCACCCCCTTCAACAACATTGACTCTTGCCCCTCCATGATTCGGCATAGGGTTCGAGTTAACATTCGGCGGTGGCGCAAAGTTGATTGCCTTAGAATCTACAAGATCTTGAACCTTGTGATGCAAAGCCCTGCACTTCTCAGTCGAGTGCCCGGGTGCTCCAGAGTGGAAAGTGCATCGTGCGTTGACATCATAACCAACTAGAAGCTCTCCAGGAGGTGGTGGTGCCAAAGTTCTCAGTTGAATCAGGTTCAAATCTAGCAGTCTTGGAAGTAAGGCAGCATAAGTCATCGGGATAGCCTCAATCACCCTATTAGTCGGGCGAGTTTTCCTTGGCTGATACGGTCTCTGCTGATAGTTGGTATGGGGTTGTTGTTGTTGATGTTATTGTGGAGGAGGTTGCATCTGTTGCACTGGAGCTGCAGGAATTGTGACTGCTGCCACATGCTCATAGGGTCTTCTGTAACCACGGCCCCTGCCTCGGCCGAATACAGCATTCGTCTCACCCTCTCTTCTCCTAGGAGGTCCACTGAAAGCTTTCCTCGCTCTGTTCGAGCTACTAGCACTAGGGTCTTGTATCTTACCCATCTTCAGCAAGGTCTCAACCCTCTCCCCAGCAATGACAATATCGTTGGATTTAGTGGCAGAACTGGACGCCAGTATTTCAAGAAAAACACCCTGCAGAGTACCCATAAACATGTCAGCCATTTCGTTCTCAAGCAGCAGTGGTTGCACCCTGGCAACGAGCTAGCGCCACCTCTGAGCGTATTCTTTGAAGCCTTCCTTAGCCGTCTGAGCCATGTGTTGCAACTGCGTGCGGTTCGGAGCCATGTCCAAGTTATATTGATATTGTCTCACAAAGGCTTCAGCTAGATCTTTCCAACTCTTGATATTAACTCTACTAAGCTTCATGTACCATTCCAGAGAAGCCCCAACTAAGCTGTCTTGAAAATAATACATCCAGAGTTTCTCATCATCCGTGTGAGCAGCAATTCTCCCAACAAATGATTGCAGATGGGTCTTCGGGCATGCAGTGCCATTATACTTCTCAAAGGTTGGAACTTTGAACTTGTATGGGATCCTGACCCCAGGAACCAAGCCCAAATCTGTTATGTCAAATCCCAAAGAGCTCTGGGACTGAATAGCTTTGATTTGCTCAGCCATTTCCTCGAACCTCTTGTTCATCTCAGCACCTTGACCTTCAGCTTCGTCCAGGAGAGTGAACTGGTCATCATGATTATCAATCTGAATATTATTCAACCCATCATTGATTATTGTCACTCCTGGCTATGTAACAGGAGCTTCAACCTGATGTGCGCCCGCACCGGTATGATTATCAGCAGTAGCAGCAGCAGCAGTGTTCCTGGTTGATAACGAGAAATCGTATCACATTATTACTATGTTTTTAGTCTGTTTTATCGTACACTGATCCTTTTAACTCCCGATTGTTCGAGTTTTTTATGTCACATTGCAGGTATAACATGTCTAGAGCCAAATTATGAGAAAAAGATCAAATGAACCAAATCTAGCATGAAAAGGAGATCAAGAGATCAATTCTGCTAAGTCTGCATTTTTGTTACGCTCACGGTCGTCACAACTGACTCACGACTGTGACGCGCTATTTAGAGGTCTCACGACCGTTGCTCCAATGTCACGACCGTGACGCGCTATTTAGAGGTCTCACGACAGTTGCTCCAATGTCACGACCGTGACGCGCTTATTTGAAGAAAAATGACCGTTACATCATGTCACGAACGTGACAAGGAAAGTTTAATTAATTTATTTGAAGATATTCATGAAGACATGCAACGAGTCTTCGAAGACTCCTATTTTTCCTCAACTGAAGCAATACCCAGTATGCTACTTTTTTGTTGGATCTTCTCAAAACAGAACGAAGCCCACGCTTGCTACCAATTCAACTGCCAAATTCATCTGCTATAAATACCCAAGATGCAAATGAAAACACACAGAGTTTATTATTGATTTTTACGCGGAAGCTCTGCCGTATTTTCTTTGAACCCTTTATTTTTCCAGCTTTTGTTCTTGCTGTGTTTACTTTTTATTTCCAACCCATTCAATAACAATTTCCAACATTAGGAAATTGTTATTTCAATTAAATTTCTTTTTAGCTTCAGAACTTGTTATTGTATTTCGATTTCGATTCCGACACTCCGAGCTTGCCAACTTGTGGAAGAAGAAGTTTAAGAATTAAATTATCCAGGTTTTTGTTTTGCAATTTATATTGAATTTATTTATTTATTTATTTATGTTAAGTTTCTATTATTATTTTATAATGCATACTTTAATATTTGTTTATTTCATTTTGTATCTGTCTGTTGGTATAATAAAAATGAGTAGCTAAATTAATTAGTCGGTATGTAATAAACTAAACCAAAACGGTTAAATCGAATCTAAGCTAAAAATAATTAAGAACTTATATTCTGGCTGTGGCTTTTTATAATTAAAATCAATCTTTTTGTTATGAGAGTAAGAAAAGTGAAATAGGTTAGGTCGAGACCACGAGAGTGTGAGATTTTAACCGGATAGCTAAAGTTAGGCATTTGATTTAAATACAGCGAGAGCGCTTTAAAATGAATTAGACTTATTAAGTTTTCAAAAATTATTTTCTAAACACTTATGGGCTAGCGAGAGCAGGCATAGGGCTTTAGAAGTAAGATCTGAGACAAGACCACGAGAGTGTGAGTCGAGGGTTTTTAAACTGGTAATCTCTACAGAATAATTTAAGTGAACCATATTTATAAGCTTAGGTTAGATTGACCCGCATAGGTTAATATAATTACATACCGACCGCCTTCTCATTAATTCCTTAAACTAAGTTTAATTCCCGTTTTCAATCCTTAAAATCATAATCGTGACAAATATCCTCCTTAGCTAAACTAGCAGACCTTCTAGCACTAGAGTGATTACAAAGTCCCTGTGGGTTCGACAATCTTTTATATTACTTCGATAGGCTGTGCGCTTGCAGTTCAGATACCGCTAGACACATTGCGTCTACGCCCCATCACTGGTCTGATTCTCAATCATCTCCCGCAGACGCTCTTGGTTCTGTCCCATGTCGGCCATCAATGTCATAAATTATCCATTCTCAGTCTCAGATCTTCCAGGTCAGCTTGCATCTGGTCCATGGCTCATTCTCTGTTGATCTTTGTTGGATACCTGTGCGCAACTGGTTGTTGTCGAGCTTTACGGGGAGCTATAGTGCCTGAAACACAAAACACGTTAGTAACCGAGACATTACCTGCAAAACAAACAAACAGGTTATATGAAATGCAATGTAACTGCTCATGTTCCCAATTTTAAGCATTTGCAATGCCCCAGTTCTGGCATCTATTCTCAGACAGTCACTTTGAATATTAAGCTTTCAAACTTTCTCTTTGATGAGTGTTCAGACATTAACAGTATCCAGACAAACGAGTCTTGCACATTCAAAATGATAACTTGCACATTAATATTGAATATGAACAAACCACTGCAGGCTAAAAGTCAGAATACACCTAGAAATATTCCCCGAAGGGTTACAAACCAGTACATAAAATAAAGACAAAAGAAATAAAAGCAAGACTCCTACAACAAGCCTGTAGGTAGTCTGCAAAAAATAAACAACTAAGCTAAGGACCCCGGCTCTGCCACCTCTTCCCTGCTTTTCTTGACACCCGCTCTCAGCTTGAGCTCCTCAATCTCTCTCCTTGCTTCCTCCAGAGCTAACTGACTTTGTGCTAGCTGCTGGGTCTTTTCCCTCCGGATGGTGTGGACTTGCTCCACCTCCTCCTTCTTGAAGGCCATCTGAACTTCAAAAAACTCTTCTTTGTCTCTGAATTTCTTCTGCTCTTCCTCTCTTTGGCCTTGCAGCCAAGCAATGGATTGACGAGCATCTTTGAGAGTCTTTAGAGTCTTCTTGCGCTCAGCTTCTCTTTGGGCTTCCATCATACCCAACCTGTGGAAATGGGCTTCCCTACCAGAAAAGTCCTTTTCTTTGGCTTCTAGAGAGGCTTGGAGCTTCTGCAGCTTGTCTTCAGCTTCATTCTTGGCCCTGTTGGCTTGGTGGTACATGCTTACCATCTCAGTATTCTCCACTCTGACCTCATGCAGCTGAGCTTCTAGCTTCTTGTACTATTCAAGGGAGATAGTACTGCTTTGACTAGGCACCTCTCTAGGATAAAGTGGAGCCTCAACTGAAAAAGGCATAAGAACTGACTCTATATGTCTTTGCAACCATGCAGCATATGGTGGATATGTCTTGGGATCAACTCGGCCGAAGTCTTTCTTACCTTTTCTTATCCTGTGAGCCCAGGCTTGGACTGCTTGTTGAACTAACTCTTTGTTTCCTTCAGCAGGAAAGAACAAAGATTCAGCAAAATCTTCCATCTGAGGAGGATCTTTCAAAGGGTAGCCAAACTGCTTTCTGGCTAATGTTGGATAGTAACTGATGACACCTTTCCTTCCCAGCAAACCTTCCGCAACTGACCATCAACTCCTTACCTAGCAAATCCCTGTCATACCCCCAAGCAATGTCTTCAACAGTCAACCCCATCAGTCTTTTGGACCATCTCCATTCAACCCCATTAGGCAACTGTCTAGCAAACCACTCAGAAAACAAAGGAGCACAACACACTACTGGACCACCCCTACCCTTCTCATTTCTATAATGGACACTAGAGTAGAAGTCACCCAATAGAGTTGGCACTGGATTGCCTTTTGCAAAGATTGAGATCACCTATAAGCTGACAAACTCTTTCTCTCCAGGAAATAGGCTGGACCTATATACCATCAGTGCAAGCAAAGCTCCAAAGTCATTCCACTTAGCCTCTGTAGCATATCTCTCAGCCTCTGGGTTAAGCACACTCCAGGGTAGACCTTTGCCTTCACTCTCTTGCAGAGCCTTCCTAACCGAAGCAGCTGACAACCTGCAAACCTTGGCTATGTCTACATCTTTAAGCACAACCTCTGACCCGTAGAACGGCAGTGTCTCTCTGACCGGTACATTCAGCATGCTAGAGATCTCCTCCAATGTTGGAGCTAAGATGTAACTTGGAAAAACAAAGCAACGCAGCAGAGGATCATAAAACTGCAACAGGGTATGCAAACTGTCTTTCTGGTCTGTAGTGGGCTTGTCCACGAACTTCAGTATCTGGCCATATCTTTTCTTGATATTTCCCAAGACTTGATCGTTCATCAGACCCGCTAACCTCTGAACACTTTTAACTTCAGGCTGAAGAAAGGTATAATGCACATTCTTTTTCCTTGGAACTCTTCTGATTTCTGCCATGGAAATAAGATTACCAGAACTGGGAATAGATTAAGAACAATGACCTGAAAAATGGGAAACATAAACAGTTAATGCAAAGATTGATGCAAATGCAATGCAATACAAGCATATGATCAACTGGGACCATCTGAACTGATCACTGACAAGGGGCCCTCTGAATAACTGGCAAACCAAAAGTCCACTGAGTCACACTCTCTGATAATCACAACTCACTGAAGAAGATCTCAGGACCACAGTACCAAGAAATCCAGAACAAGAAAACCGGTATCAAGAAAACCAGAACTCCGGAACCACAGAACCATAGAACCAAAGATCATAACCATATGACCACAGATCATAACAAGGACCACTGAATAGATGAGTGTATGTTGAGGTCAAGGGTTCCTTCACACCTGTAAACACCCCCCAATCTCACTGGTAAAAGGCTCCGGGTCAGACATCACGGACTCTCAAAGCCGAATAGCAATAATACTGTCACCATCTCCGAGAAATGGCTCATGACCAAATCAGGGAATTGGTTTGGCATTATATACTACGCAGGGAGGCCTCAGCTGAGTCCAGGACGCAAGGTCATCCTATGCGATCCCCGGGTGGGCCCTCGGATGTGAATGCATTTGCCACAAAATGTGGGTTGCCACTGTCATCACTAAAGAGGGATGTTTCCACAAGGTTCTCAATGATCGGTCCCCAGTTGCACATAACTGTCAGGGTTATGTAATGAGAGAGGAAGATCCCCAAATCAAGACATTTCCAAGACAATCGCAACCTGGGTGTGGAACTCACTACTACCCCCTTGACAAGATCTCATGAGGCCAAAGTGGAACCACTCTAAGTCCTAAGGTGCACTCGAGCCGGGTACTTGGCTCATCCTCTCAAGAACAAGTAACACCCATCCCACCAAACAGAAAACCAGTCCAGACAGTCCAACATATATACATGATGCAGTAAATAAAGACTGAAAACTATAAATAAAGCTGTAAATAAACAACAATAAAATACAACAAGCCACAACAAACAAACATCACCCAAAGAAATAACAACACACAAACGCTAGGAGAGACTCACAAGGGAACCAGAGATTCTGAGATTTCTTCCCCAGTAGAATCGCCAGCTGTCGCTCCCCGGATTTCCATCTTGGTGTAAACACCCCAAATTTGCCCTCACCCTTTCACACCATGGCTTGTGATCATTTAATATGCATAAACACAATCATACCATCTCATATCACATTTTTGATTCACTGCATAGGTTCAAAGTCATCTGCATCTAGGGTTTGTGATCTGAGCAATCCAAGAGCTTCTTGAGCCACTCCAAAGGCCATCAATCATTTCAAAGGGGTCTATATGTGTTCAAGCATCATATTACATCTTCTCAAAGTCAAGAATGCCAAAGAATCACAAGAATTGGGATTGGTATGGAGGCAGAGCCAGGCTTGACTGCACAGTTGACCTAAAATTAGGGTTTTGGTTTCAGAGGCCATAACTCCAAATTTTTTGGTCATTCTTGTTTCTATTGGTCTCTATATGGTATAGGGAGTATGCATATCAATTTTCATGAAGAAATTCCATGGGGAAGTCATCTGATCAAGAGTTGACTTTTCAGACAAGTCAGTGCAAAATCAGGGCATCTGAGGCCCCCATTGACCCAACCAAGGGGTGATCTTCATCATTTTGAGTGTATATGATCTTTATTTGATCATAGAAGAAGGTTGAAGTTTACAAAATTCAAGAATTACAAGTTTTTGCAAAGTTGACTTTTTAGGGCATGGTTGACTTTTAATGAAATGTCATTTTATGCAACTTTTTCAACCCTTACTTTTTGATCCAAAAATGCTTCAAATGGAAAAACTTTGGTCATGAAAGTTGTAGATTAGATCTTTCCCTTTTCAAAAAGTACAAGAACATGACCTAATTCATTTTGGATCAAAAGTTATGGTGTGTCAAAGTTGGCAAAAATCACTAATTTTCAAAATATGCACCAAATGAGAAACTTGCAAAAACTTTGTACCAAGGCATTTGTGACTTCTAATTCATGTCTAACCAATATGAAAGCATCATACAAGTTCTTAAAATCAGATTTGAACCAAAAGATCACATGTTTCATGGTTTGTGAAGCAAGATATTTCCATGTGAACCAAAAGTGAGCAAGTTGCAAAACCATCATCACACTTCCATCCACTTGCTGCCTACAATGCTGAACCACCCTAGCCTCTCCCTCACACCATGCTGCGCAGCTCACAGCCCTTGTACTAGCCTAGAACTTGACCCATGCTCCTCTTACACAAAAGTTGACAATTTGCAAAAGTGGCCATACCAATCAATAAAGGGCAGGTCACATCATCTGACCAATGAGATTTTTTTATGTGGATCAAATGCTAGCAAAACCACACAACACACAAGCCTGAAAGACTTGAACTCAGCATCCTCATTTTCACTCCCTTGAGCAAAAACCTTCGAATCTCATCACACAACTCACAAACACACAAACCCACTTCATAGATCAACTCAACATGTTCCTCTGATCACAAAGCATCCATCACCATAGCCTAAAACCCCCAGAATCACAAATACGATTTCTGCCCCCCATTGAACAGAACTTGTTCAAACCTCCAAACCGGCCATCACAAACTCTTTCCAAGCATTGAAAGCTTCTCAGGAGTCCAAGTGGAGTTGATTGCAAGCAAGAAATCAGCCAGAAAGTGCCAGGAGTCAAAGCTTCGATTCAGGTAGCCATGGAAATTCATTTTTCTAGAACTCTCTTTTCTTGTTTCTAAAATGATCTTTATGTTTCCCTGAGTGCATTGAACCTTTTATTTTTGAAAATGATTGAGTTTTGAGTTTGTATGCTTGATCTGAAAGTTTGCCCGAAAAAATGTTCTTGCTTGTTTCTCTTGATTCAGTGAAGATGAATGTTGTTTCAGTTAGGGTTTAGGTTTAATGATGTTCAAGGATGAAATCTGGAGAGTTTGGTGTTGATTTGATGTGTATTCAGTGAGATAGTGGTTTTGGCTTGCCGGAGAAGACGACCGGAACAGTGTTCCGGTCGCCTGAAAGTCATTAGGGTTTGTTTAATTAGGGCTAAGTGTAATTAAGCCAGTTTGAATGTGGACCGTCCAAACCCGCGCGCAGTCATCTCCCTCCCTGGCCAGTTTGAATCTCATGCGTTGGATCTGATTACTTTCTATTTTTCAGTTTAAAATTCATTTTATTTTCATATTATTTCATTTGTTTTCCATGATTTATTAAAAATAGCAAAAATGCTTTAAAAATTATGAAACTTTTTGCCAAGGGTTTCATTAATTTTTAAAACACAAAAATATTTTTATTTTCATTTTTAGCATTTAAAAAGTATTTTTAAATATTTAAAAGTTTATTTTTAATTGATTAATGGAAATTAATTTATTAAAAATACTTTTAGGTATTTAAAAATCACCAAAAAATTCATGAAATGTTTTAAGACATTTAGAAACATTGTCCAACCTTCAAACCAAATTTATTTTTTGATCTTGATGCATTTTGAGAATTTGTCATTGAATTAAAATCATTTTGATGCATTATTTTGATCCAAACTTCCAAAAATCATTTCTTCCTAACCATGAAGAGTTGGACCTTGATTCTTTTTGCATTGCATTGTGTTTAGCATGTAGTTTGTGAGATTAAATGGCCATGATTTGATCTTTCATTTTCCATTTGTTTGATAATTTTCTTGTTAAGGAACCCTAAAACCCTAGAAAACTTAGGAAAATCACATCTTGAGTTAGGTTAAGGGTTGAGACCTCTCCTTTGGGCAGTGAGTTAGTATAGGTTTAGGGATCCTTTGAGTGCATTTTCAATTTTTTATAATGTTGTTTGCTTCTGATTTTGGTTTTTGTTTGTGGCATTGTTCATAAACCCTAATTTGGGCTTCCATATGCATTCATCTTGCATTTGCTTGCATAACATGACTTGCCATGACATTCCATGCCTCCATTTGGTTCATTTAACATTATAAGACATTTTGAAAGCATGTTTGATCATTGCATCTTGCATTTGTCATGTTGTATGTCATATGCATTCCATAACTTTTCATGTATGTTCATGGTTCTAAACTTGCTCCATTTGCATCCATTTGTCCATATGATCATTCTCATGCCTTGACTCATGTTTGCATCATCTCATAGCATCATTATCATCTCATATGTGCTTCTGGTTTGGTTTTTCATCATACCATTTCATCTCATTTTTGCATAGCATTGCATTTCCTTTCTAACTTTTCAGGTGGTAAGTGACTTTGAGAAGTGAATTTGCCTTCACTTCTCATACTTTCTTCTCATCTCCCTCTTGCATCCATGCTGCATTGTGTATGTGTTTGAGTTTGAGCTTGCTCATTCTTCTTCTTCCTTACTTTCTTTCCTCAAGTGACTTGTCTTCTTAAATGAAGCAAGTTGCTTTGCTTCTCATGATCCTTTCATCTGCTTCCTGGTGGTTCCATTGAAGATTGCTCTTGTAAACCTCACAAACCTTAGGAAAAACCAAGCATGACAATGATTAGGGTTTTGTTTAGTCCCCCCTCTTAGTCTTGCCTTTGTGTCTCTTTTGAGTTCTCTCTTCTCACCTCATAATCAGGGACTAAACCCTAAAGGCTTTAAGGCTTTGTGATTAAGCTTATGCCTGCATCCTTCTCTTAGGATGGAGTGTATAACTTTAATCCTAAGTGTTAAACCCTTAATGTGTTTAAATATCTTAATCAATTCACTTAATAATCATCAAGACACCACACTTGTAACTTGGGCCTTGCATTAGGGTTCTAATTCTTCCTTAATTGGTTAAGAAGGACTAACCCTAGTGTTAATGGACAAGTCCCCCTCAAGTTGTCTTACAAACCCTAAAAATCACTTCATCATCATACCATTTAATAAAATCCACTTAATCAAAAGGCTTGTTTTGTCATGAGTTTAATCCCTAATCATGGATTAAGTTGAGGATCTTTCCTCAGCTCAAACATTCTCATCTATTATCCTTCTATTAGGATGGTGTAATGAGTCTGTTTGATCCTTGATTATGGCTTAAACTCATTACTCAACACTAAACAAAAACACCAAAAATATCTAAATAATCACAAGTAGGTTAATGATCTTAATCCTGCATCAAAGGTGATTAAGTGTGAGAATCTGACTTCACACTTAGGGTATTCTCATTACCCCTAAACAGAGGGAAGATGTGATGAGTTTACTAAATCCATTGGTTTAGGCTTAAGCTCATTAATTTATGACAAAATCCAAAAGCAATAAAAGACTGAAAACAAAAAAACAAACAATAATCGTCTCCTTCGGGATTCTTTTCTCATCACATTCACTCACAAACGAGAACTTGCTTCTTCCTCTAATGCAAGACAGTTTGCACCTGAGCCAGACAGGTCATACACTTGAGCACAGACAAGTAAGCAGTTCACAAGTCAATTCATCTTTCAGTCTCTTTGGGTCGAACTACGGTGTTCTGACTTCCTCATTGCACGAGAGGATACGTAGGCATAACTTAACAGTTATCGAACAAAAGTCTCTTTATATTCCCCCTCCTTCCAGCTTTATTCTTTTAGCCTCATGATCTTGAGCATTTCACTCCTGTTCTTACACTGACACATCATTTATACACTTTACACTTCTTTTACACTGACACTTGTACATTCTTTTCCAGCTATTTTATACACAGATTGCACTGACACTACCCCTTTAAAATACAAATCTTTTAAGCGTGGATCCCGTCGAGTACGGCGGACAATCTGGGTGCTAATACCTTCCCAGGTTGTAACCAACCCCCTTTCTCAGTCTCTCTGGTTCGCGACCGTCTTATCCGTATCTTTCTAGGTCTATGCAGCATTACCTTTCCTCCGGGATAAAAATGCCTAGCTGGCGACTCTATTCATCTCCAGTGAGTTCACGGCTGTGTGTTCTCACTGTCCCTCTCGCCGACCGTTCGCGTCTGTACCTTTATCTGGGCCTGGTCCCATCTATCGGGAGCGACAGCTTGGCGACTCTGCTGGGGAGCCTTATACTGCAACCAGGGCTTCTGGTTCTTTTTGTGGGTTCCTCCTAGCGCTTGTTTGATTTGTGTTTACTGGGGTGTTATGTGCTATCTGTGTTTGTATTTATTTTTGCTTTATGTACAGTTGTTTTACTGCTTTTCTTTATAGTTTTGCATTATATCATATTATCATACTGTGCTGGCTGGATCTGTTTGTTTGCTTTGGTGGGTGGGTGTTCCATTGAGAGTTAAGGTCCTATACCTGGGACCTGAGTGACACCTAGGCTAGAGTGGTTCATATTCTTTCCCATTCCATCTCGGTCTGGTGCGGGAATATGAAACACGGTTCAGATATGGGTTTCTTCTTGAGAACTCTATGTTGCAGATTTCCTGCAATGCTAGGGCTATCTGGGAAGCCTGCTAAGTCTGGATGACCTTTTAGTATTGACCTTCAGAAACTGAGGTGAATTAGAGGAGGAACTTTTATGGTTATTGTAAACACTGTGCCTCCGGGTTAGAAGTGTTTACACTTCTCATAACTGATCCAAGTCTGAGGATCCTTGTTTTAGAACACCACCTGTGAGGGGGTTGAGCTGTTTACAGGTTTGCAGGTACCCTTGGCCTCAGCATACCCTGTTACTTTGATTTGATTAAGAATACTCCATGTTGGAACAGTTCTTGTGATTCTAAACCCTGGACATGTGAATCTTTATTTGAGTCCCCCACCTTGGTTACTGGACCTATAGACCTCCATCTGGATTTCTTGAATATACCCTGGACTTATATCAGAGCACTTGATCAGATCCAGCTCAGTCACAAACCCTTGCATATCATTTGCATACATAATCATTGCATCATTTTGACATTTGCTTATTTGTGTTTCAGGGTATCCATCCTCATTTTTGGCTTGGTTTTGACCCCATCATCAGTATTGACCTATCTTCATCAGCATCTGCTTCAGCTATTAGCTATCTGCTTCAGTCACCAGCATCAGCCAATCAGTGGCCCATCTTTCAGTGATATCATCAGCACCTGTCTCAACTCATCCTCAATATCATGGCACCTAAAAAGAGTAACATCACCTACCACTTCTTCCAGCCTGAGCTAGCTGACATCAGGAGGATTCAGACCCTGATCACTCCAGACCATATACCACTGTTCAGGGAACACTATGGAGATATACTTGATGTGGTTATGGATTTGGACCCTTCACAGAGGAGCCTGATTCACACTTGCCTTCAGTTTTATGATCCCCCACTGAGGTGTTTCACTTTTCAGGACTTTCAGTTGGGCCCTTTATTGGAAGAATACTCATCATTGGTTGGTATACCTATCAGGGGTGGAGTCCCTTTCAACCCTGAGATGGTCTTTCCTGGTAATGAAGAAGTAGCAAAGGCATTGCATCTAGAATCAGTTCTGATTGGGCAGCATATGACTACTAAGGCTGGAATCTCTGGCCTGCATCTGGATTTCTTGATCTCTCAAGCTACCCTGAAGGCTTCTTTAGGAGAATGGAAAGCAGTCTGTGCTTTATTGGCCCTGAGCATATATGGGATCATATTATTTGCAGATGAGCCTCGATTCATTAGCAAGAATGCAACCCAGTGCCCACTTTATTGGGGGATCTCTATTATTCAGTGCATCAGAGGAATGAAAAGCAGAGGGGAAGATTAGTGAGGTGCTGTGCTCCTTTGTTCCATACTTGGCTTCTCAGGCATTTACCCAAGACAGATGCATTTTTGAACCCTCATCAGCAGAGGAACTGGGCTAGAAGACTCACTGCTCTGACTTCAGCCGATATCAGATGGTGCACTCAAAGCACAAAGGGCAGGGATATCATCACCAGTTGTGGGCATTTTCCCAATGTGCCCCTGATAGGAGTTAAGGGTAGCATTAATTACAATCCTCTGCTGCTCAAAAGGCAACTGGGCTATGCACTGGTCCACACTCCCAAGCCACAAGACTTGGCTGAGACTCTTTATTGTGAGAACAAGCCCAATCTGGCTATTGTTAGGCAGGCAGCCTGGGCCTGGGAAAATGTTCAAACTAAGGGGGTAACCATTCTGGGGAAGTGCAACAATGTGGCATCATCACAATACTATGAGTGGTCCCATGCCAGGGCTCAATTCTCTGGAATGCCCTTTACCATGGAGGATATGCCTGGATCATCCTCAGCACCAACCCCTGCCACTGTCAGTTTGGAGGAGTTTGAGGGTTTGAAAGAGAGAAATGAGAAGTTAACTCAGGCTTTGCAGAAGACCCTCCGGGAGAGGAGTGATGGTAGGATGGATATTGAGAGGTTGGAGAAGCTGAGAGTAGTGCATCTGGCTAAAATTGAGAAATCTGAGGATTACATCAAGAAGTCTAGGGCTGGAGAACAGATTCTGAAGAATGCTTGCAAGGAAGCCCAGTTCCAGAAGGCCAGGACAGACTTGTATCTGAAGGAGAGTCAGGCTAGGTGGGTCAGGATCACCGAGGCCCGTACTTTGGAGGATAAGAGGGTCCAAGACAAGATAGAGCAGCTGGAAGCTAGTGCCAAAGAGCAGCAGGAAGCCCTGGCAGCAGCCCAGAGGGAGATATCAGAGCTGAAGATCAAAGCTGGAGTGAAGAGGTCAAAGGACCAAAGTCAACACAAGAAACTAACTGCAGCTGTTACTACCCGGAATCTCCTCATCAGGAATCTCACGGAGCGTCCAGCTGATCCTGTGACCGAAGCACTTCTCAAGGAAGTTCGGGAGGATGAGTTTGGTCTTGGTGTTTGACCATTTGCTTGTTGTTGCTTTCATTTTATGTACTTTTATTTCCTTGTGATGTATTTTGACCCCTTAGAGGGCTTGTATTTGTAAACAAACTATGTACCATTTGCCTTTTGTAATATATGTATTAGTTTGTTCCATCCGAGTTTACTTCAAAAAAGCAACATCAGCAGCATCTTCAAGGGTCTGGAAGGGTCAAAACTGAATGCCAAGCCGGATACCTTGAAAACAAATAAGCATACTGCATTGCATGCTAACCTTTTGTTTGTTTTGTAGGTTTTTGTTTATTGCTACTAACTCTGTTGTGATGTTCAGGAACTATTGCTCGACGCCGGGTATTTCCCTTCAACTGTCCGCACCGATATCCAACCCGTAACAACCTTCCGGGCATACAAATGGATCAGGTACAACAAGACCTTGCAGAGGTCAGAAATCAAATGGCAAACGAAAGATTGGAAATGAGAACCCAGATGACGCAGTTTATGGAAGTGATGAACAACATGGCTCAGAGCCAAGAAAGATTGAGAGCCATGGTGGAAAGGCAGAATCAAGAAGATCCACATATAGGGACTGCTGGCACAAGTAATAATGAGAGGGTCCAACCTCATGTCAATCCTCCTGTATTTGGCCCCCTCCTTCATCCAGAGGTCAACATCCCTGCAAATGTTCAAGGGACTGCCACTGCAGGCAGGGTACTGCAAGAAGACCCCCAGGAGGATCAGTTCACAGTAATGGGTGCTGGGGAAGAAGCTTATGACAGAAGGCTGGATGAGATAGCTGAGAAATTAAGATCCTTAGAGTCTCAAAACTCTTTGGGTTTCGATGTTATGGACATGGGCTTGGTAGACGGGGTCAGGATTCCCCATAAGTTTAAGCCTCCTTGTTTTGAAAAATACAACGGGACTTCATGCCCCCGGACCCACTTACAATCATTTCTGGGGAGGCTGAAGGCCTATACCATGGACGAGAAGCTCTGGATGTTTTATTTCGAGGACAGCTTGACGGGAGCCTCAAGAGAATGGTACTCTCATCTGACAAGAGCAACTATCAGGTGTTGGAAGGACCTGGCAGAGGCCTTTATCAGACAGTATCAGTACAACTTAGACATGGCACCCAACAGGACCCTCCTAATGGGAATGTCACAGTCGTCAAGGGAAAGTTTCCGAGAATATGCCCAGAGATGGAGGCAATTGGCTGCTGCTGTTCAGCCACCTATGTCAGAGAGGGAAATGGCAGATATGTTTATGAACACCCTCCAAGGGACATATATTGACAGGCTAGCTGCTTTCTCTTCCACTAGCTTTGCAGATGTTGTCATAGCTGGAGAGAGAATTGAGAGCCTGTTGAAGATGGGCAAGATTTCTGACAATGGTGCCAGCTCGTCCAGCAATGCAAGAAAGCCTTTTGCAGGCCCAAGAAGAACTGGTGAAACCAATGCTATCCATGCCAATAGAGGCAGACCCCAGTATGTTCAAAGGTCTGTGGCAGCAGTCACCATTCCCGCTCCAGCTCATCCACATCCAACTTATCAACCACCGCAACAAAATTATCAGCAACAACCTCAGTACCAGCAACAAACTCAGTATCCTCCGAGAAACTACAACAACACCAACAACAACAATCAGCAAAGACCATATCAGCAGAGATCTTCTCAGGCCAATAGGGTGATCGATCCGATCCCTATGCCATATGCTACATTACTGCCACAACTCCTGAAACTCAACCTAGTTGAGCTAAGGACGTTGGCACCTCCAGATCCTAATAGTCTGCCCAGGAATTATGACTCCAACGCCAGATGTGCTTTTCATTCAAATGCGCCTGGCCACAGTACAGAAAAGTGCAGAGCCTTGCACATGAAGGTACAAGACCTGGTAGACTCTAAAGCTCTGAACTTCGCACCACCACCCAATGTTAACAAAAACCCTATGCCGCACCACGGGGGTCCCAGAATCAATGCTATTGAAGAAGACAAGCCGTCTTATTTAATAACCAGTGTGGGTCAGATCCGGACACCGTTGGTAGAGATTAAGGCTCAGCTCCTCGAATGTCAAATGTTCCCGGGGTGTGAGATAGGGTGTGCTTACTGCAATATTTCAGTAAATGGGTGTGATAACTTGAGGGATGGCATAGATGGTCTCATTCATAGTGGCCAACTTCAAATCACCAAATCATTTCCACCAAATCCAGCAATCTCATCAGCAACAATTCCAGTATCTCCTACAACTGCAACAACCGTTGTTCCCAACAACTCTTCAGCTTCATCAACAAGTATTTCATCTGTCATTTCAACTGACCAGATATCGACAAGTGTTCCTTCTATAACTCCAGCACCACTTCATTTTGAAACTCCTACAACAACAACACCCATCCTTCCAACAATGTCTCCTACAACATCAGCAACAAACCATGAAGATGTCTCAACAGTTACGATTTATTATGATCCTGAAAATGATTCTGCCTACAACTCACAAAGTGCTACTCCCATCAGAGCACCAGTCACAATATACTACGATCCACAGACTATCACAATTCCTTCCGCAGCTGCAATCAGTCCAGTCACTATCACAGTACCTGGGCCAATGCCTTATGAAAGCAGTAATGCCATCCCCTGGCATTACGGCTCTGATTTATACTGCGAAGGACAAAAAATCACTTTTGAATCATCAACCCCTGCACCACAAATAGACAATGTGGGAGGAGGCGGAGGCTTCACTCGAAGCGGACGTCTCTTTGCTCCATAAATTCAGAGACCCACTGCCGAAGCAGAAGCTGCTGCCAAGGCAAAAGGGAAAAGCTTGGTGCAGGAAGAGCAGATTGTTAAAGAAGCTTTGAAAACACCCTTTGATCAAGAAGTTGATGAGTTCATGAGAATTATCAAGAAAAGTGATTACAAAATAGTGGATCAGCTTCATCAGACGCCTTCCAAGATCTCAATCCTATCATTGCTTATGTGCTCCGAAGCTCATCGGAACGCACTACTCAAAGTCTTGCACGCAGATTATGTGCCTGAAGAGATCACCGTCAATCAGTTGGAAGCGGTGGTTGGAAATGTTAATGCTAGTCATGGACTAGGGTTCACCAACTCTGATTTGACTACGGAAGGCCGCAACCATAACAAGGCTTTGCACATTACCATGGAATGTAAAGGTGCAGTCCTTTCCCATGTGTTGGTAGACACGGGATCATCCCTTAATGTCTTACCTAAAAAAGCCCTTGTGAAGCTAGAGTATGATGGACTGGCATTGCAACCCAGCAACCTGGTGGTGAGAGCCTTTGATGGTTCTAAGAGATCGGTTCTGGGTGAGATTGAGCTGCCTATAACGATTGGCCCGCAAACTTTCAAAACGACCTTCTACGTGATGGATATACAGCCCGCCTACAGCTGTCTATTGGGTAGGCCATGGATTCACGCCGCTGGCGCCGTGACCTCAACCCTTCACCAGAAGTTAAAATTCGAGTGGGAGGGTCAAGTCGTTACTATCTGTGGAGAGGAGGATATTTTTGTTAGCCACCTGGCTACCTATAAATATATTGAGATGGATGGGGAGATCCATGAAACAATGAGTCAAGGGTTTGAGGCCTTGAACATAAATGAAACATCTGATGTACCTGGAACCTCAATGACATCATACCAACAAGCCCAAAAGGTTGTTGAAGAAGGAAATGCCCAAGGCTGGGGCAAACTGCTACCGGTGGAGAAGAAAGAGGATAGATTTGGGTTGGGTTACAAACCAACTCAACAAGATCAAGCAGAGGCTGCAATAAAGCCCAACTTTGTTAGTGGGGGGATGCTCACCCCTGATGCTGTCAACAATGTGGAAGACGAGCTGGAAGAAGAACGCAACCTGGAAAGCTGGATTCGTCCAAAAATCCCGGGGAGCAGTATCTCGAACTAGTCTTCCCAGGAAATTATAAGAGTTACTCATGCAGAGTAATTATTATTTCCTGTATTTTTTATAAGCATGCATCAAAGTCTTGCATCTTGCCCAAGATGACAAGACTCATTTTGTAATCGGGCCATCTGTACTTTTTGTGCAACAAGATTAATCAATGAAATATCAGACATATTTTTGCAAATGAGTCTTTTCTCTTTTCCGTTCACTGTTTTTTCCATTTTTCTTTTTGTACAAAAAAATAAATGGCAGTGTTTTCAAAATGACAACTTTATTTCACTTTTCTAAAACAAGATTAAAATCAAATCACTAAAATGAACAAACTGAACCCTTGCAGAGTGTGCCTTCCAGACAGCACCGACAACAGCACGGCTATGACTTCGTATGACTTTGACAATCCAATCAATCAAGCTGATGAAGGGGTTGAAGAAGAGTATGAGCTTCCTGAAGAGCTAGCCAGGTTGTTGAGACAAGAGGAAAAGGTTATTACTCCTCACCAGGAGGAGGTTGAGACGATCAATCTTGGTACAGATGAAGACGTGAAAGAAGTTAAAATCGGGTCCTGCTTACAAGACTCAATGAAGAGACAACTGATTGACCTACTGCAAGAGTATGTGGACGTGTTTGCTTGGTCTTATCAAGACATGCCAGGGTTGGACACCGACATTTTTGTGCACAAGCTGCCTTTGAGAGAAGAATGCCCGCCGGTTAAACAAAAGTTGCGCCGTACTCGCCCGGACATGGCAATGAAAATCAAGGAAGAGGTACAAAAGCAATGGGACGCCGGGTTCCTTGCTGTAACTAGCTATCCACCGTGGGTTGCTAACATAGTACCTGTGCCTAAGAAAGACGGCAAAGTAAGAATGTGTGTTGACTACCGGGATCTGAACAGAGCCAGCCCGAAAGATGACTTCCCTTTACCTCACATCGATGTATTGGTGGATAACACAGCTCAGTTCTCGGTATTCTCCTTCATGGATGGATTTTCAGGATATAATCAGATTAAGATGTCACCTGAAGACATGGAGAAGACAACCTTCATCACACCCTAGGGAACGTTCTGCTACAAGGTAATGCCATTTGGGCTCAAGAATGTCGGTGCGACGTATCAACGGGCTATGGTGACATTATTCCACGACATGATCCATAAAGAAATTGAATGTTATGTGGATGACATGATTGCCAAGTCCCTCACTGAAGAAGACCACCTGGTAAATCTGCTGAAACTGTTCAAGCGTCTGAGGAAGTACCAACTGAAGTTGAACCCCAACAAGTGCACATTCGGGGTGCGGTCTGGTAAATTGTTGGGATTTATTGTGAGCGAGAAAGGGATTGAAGTTGACCCTGATAAAGTCAAAGCTATTCAAGAGATGTCTGCACCGAAGACAGAAAAAGAAGTTCGAGGGTTCTTAGGTCGTTTGAACTACATCTCAAGGTTCATATCTCACCTTACAGCAACCTGTGAACCCTTGTTCAAATTGTTGAGAAAAGAACAGACGGTCAGGTGGAATGAAGACTGCCAAAAGGCTTTTGACAAAATCAAAGAATACTTACAAGAGCCTTCAATCCTTATGCCTCCAGTTGAAGGAAGACCTCTAATAATGTACTTGATAGTATTAGAAGAGTCAATGGGGTGCGTGCTGGGCCAGCATGACGAGTCTGGTCGAAAAGAGTATGCAATATACTACCTAAGCAAAAAGTTTACCGACTGTGAACAACGTTATTCACTGCTCGAGAAAACTTGCTGTGCTTTAGCGTGGGCAGCTCGCCGACTGAGACAGTATATGTTGACCCACACTACCTTGTTGATCTCAAAGATGGATCCAGTTAAGTACATATTTGAGAAGCCAGCTCTTACCGGACGGGTTGCAAGATGGCAAATGATCCTCACAGAGTATGACATCCAATACACTTCTCAGAAAGCCATCAAAGGCAGTGTATTGTCTGAATATCTTGCTGAGCAACCTATTGATGATTACCAGCCTATGAGATTTGACTTCCCTGATGAAGACATCATGTTCATAAAAGCAAAAGATCATGAAGAGCCTGTTCACACTGAAGGGCCCGACCCGGAAGAAGAATGGACTATGATGTTTGACGGGGCTGTTAATATGAATGGTCGTGGTGTTGGTGCAGTACTCATTACACCTAAAGGAGTTCACATGCCTTTCTCGGGAAAGCTCACTTTCAACTGCACTAACAACGAAGCTGAATACGAAGCTTGCATTTTGGGTCTTGAGGAAGCCATTGACCTCAGGATCAAGACATTGACTGTATTCGGAGATTCAGATCTGGTAATCAATCAGACCAATGGCAAATGGTACACCCACCAGGATCATCTGATACCTTATAGGGATTATACTAGGAGGTTATTGACTTTCTTTACAACAGTCAAGCTTGAGTATATCCCTCGGGACGAGAATCAGTTTGCAGATGCTCTTGCCACCATTTCATCTATGATCAAAGTTCAGGCTGCCAACTTTGTACCTCAGATCTCAGTGTCCAGACTTGACAGACCAGCATATGTATTCGCAGCAGATGTTGTCAAAGATGATAAGCCTTGGTTCCATGACATTAAGTGCTTCTTGGAGGACCAAACATACCCACCTGGGGCATCATCCAATGATAAGAAGACTTTGAGAAGGCTTGCTGGTAGTTTCTTTCTGAACACTGATGGGTCTTTATATAAAAGGAACTTTGATATGGTACTCCTCAGATGTGTTGATAAGACAGAAGCAGACTTGCTGATGCATGAAGTGCACGAAGGATCCTTTGGTACCCATGCAGGAGGGCATGCCATGGCTAAAAAGTTGCTAAGATCAGGCTATTACTGGATCACAATGGATGCTGATTGTTGTGCCTACGCCAGAAAATGCCATAAATGCCAGATTTATGCGGATAAGGTGCATGTACCTCCCAATCCTCTGAATGTAATGTCTTCACCCTGGCCCTTTGCTATGTGGGGCATTGACATGATTGGCAAGATTGAACCGACTGCTTCGAATGGCCACAGATTCATCCTGGTTGCTATTGACTATTTCACCAAGTGGGTCGAAGCGGCCTCCTATGCCAATGTTACAAGACAAGTGGTAGCCAGATTTCTAAAAAGAGATATCATCTGTCGATATGGAGTTCCCGAGCGAATCATTACTGACAATGGTTCCAATTTAAACAACAAAATGATGGCAGAGCTATGCCGGGACTTCAAGATTCAGCATCACAACTCTTCTCCTTACAGGCCAAAGATGAACGGCGCTGTTGAGGCAGCAAATAAGAATATCAAGAAGATTGTGCAGAAGATGGTAGTCACTTACAAAGACAGGCATGAAATGCTACCGTTTGCCTTGCATGGGTACCGCACGTCAATCAGAACATCCACTGGGGCAACACCGTATCAACTTGTGTATGGTATGGAAGCAGTCCTACCTGTTGAAGTTGAATTACCCTCTCTACGGGTACTAATGGATGTTAAGCTGAACGAAGCAGAATGGGTTAGGTCCCGATACGAACAACTGAGTCTGATCGAAGAGAAAAGATTGGCTGCAATCTGTCATGGGCAGTTATATCAGAAGAGAATGAAGAAAGCCTTCGATCAGAAAGTCAGGCACCGAGAGTACCAAGTAGGAGATCTTGTGCTGAAGAGAATCCTCCCTCCTCATACAGACCACAGGGGCAAGTGGACTCCAAATTACGAAGGACCATTTGTGGTAAAGAAAGTTTTCTCTGGTGGAGCACTGATGCTCAGCACTATGGATGGTGAAGACTTCCCGTCCCCTGTGAATTCAGATGCAGTTAAAAAATACTTCGCATAAAAATGACCCGCTGGACATAAAAACAGAATGTAAGTCCAGGCAAAAATAGGGCATCCCGGCGAGTCAAAAACAGAATAAAAGACTCTGGCAAAAATAAGGGAAAATAGACGAAAAAAATGTACACCCGCTGAGTTGAAAAGCCGCATTGGACAGCTCAGGCAAAAATGGGTATCCCGATGGATTGAAAACCCGAAAGGGCGATCCATGCAAAATAAGGGAATAAGCGAACAACTGCATTCTGAATTCGTCTGTATCACTTACGACTTGGTAAGCTTTGAAAGGATCAAGCTTCAATCAGAATCAACAGTCCTCAGAAAGCAAGATGAGAAGAACGTCAAAAGTCATACGAGTCATAACAAGAGAGGAAGCTCCTTAAAGCGTCATCAACATTGCCAGCATTTTTGTTTCTCAATTTGTAACAATCTCCTCATTTCAGGGGATTTGTTTCTTTGACTGTATCCCGCCAATTCAGGGCATATGAATTAATAAAATCAGATTTTCAGTCATGTCTCGTCTTGTATATTTTATTTGCAAAAAATGTCTGATGTCTAAAAGAAAAAAACTGATTGCATAAAATACAGATGTTTATCTTCAAATAAAAACGTGCTTGCAGGAAATATACTTACTCTCAGAAGTGTCTAAACTCCTATGACGGAATCCAGTAAAAGATACCTCGGGATTACTTGTGCGTTTCTCTATCTTTTCAGGATTGCAGGTATCCAGAACGCAACTTGGGGCATGTAAGCTTCATCCCAACAAACTGACAGATCAACACTCAGCCTTAGCACCCGAAGTGTCTTCTCCCCAGCTGAGTGGCCACTTGTTACTTATCCCCATCAGAGTTGCCAGGCATCATTCCTCCAACAGGGCAATACCAGAAGGCACCCATATCCCCAGCTGAGTCAAGAACCCTCCTCAACAGAATCTCTAAGGAGATCTTTCAGTGATCTCTCCTTCTCCCCAGCCGAGTTGCCATTCCTTCCTCAGCCGAGTACAAAAGACAGGGAACCATATCCCCACAGAGTTCCAGCCTCTATCCAGAAGAGCAACGCATGAAGAAATCACAACAGAGTGAAGAAAGCTTCTTCAAACCCCAGCTGGGTCCATCATTACCAGGATAGGTTTATCAACGACCCGAATCCCCAAGCAGATAGCATCTCATCTCATCTACCAATGATCTCATCCCCAGCTGGGATGTCCATTTCAACAAGCTCGACCGGAGATCTTCACAAGCAGCGGGATCCGAATCCCGGTTTGGTATCTTTGCATAATCATAGCATTCACATCATATTTACCCACAAAGCGTAGCATTCCGTTTAATACGGAGCATTGCGGCAAAAATCAAACATATTTCATAATCGTAAGCCATGTTATGAATCAAACACTTGTGAATAATGACAATCCGTCAATATACAAAATACTTTCCCCAAATCCCCAGCGGAGATTCCCCAGCAAAATCAGTTGCCTCACATTCACAAACACCAGTATATATACTCTCTTTGGCACCCGTCCGTGTCAATACTCCCTAATAAAGTCGCCTGAACACTCCTTACAAACAAAACCACCTGCATTACAGATACTTTTTGACACCCATCTGTGTCATAACCCAGCAGAAAGCCAAAGACGTCCTCTTTGCCCTCACATATACTTACATATGACAATCCTTTGACACCCGTCCGTGTCATATCCCCAGCGCAGTCGCCTACGCTTTGTATATCGGATATTTGTTCATATCACACTCTTCTCTTTTTGACACTCGTCCATGTCACCCCCCCAGCAGTTAAACACTCATCTGTACACCACTCACTCTATACCACTTATATATCCCCACAGATTCAACACTGGTCCTTGTTCTCTGTTAACTCGTTGGTACTCGTCCGTACCATCATCTCAGAGCATGCGTCGAGAGTTTGTTTCTACATGATAATCGTCTGTATCATAGTCTTAAGGATGCTCGTCCGCATCTGTAATCCATACACTGTGTCAAACACCTTAGTCTTCTTGAATGTAGATACTCGTCTGTATCTACTATTCCCCAGAGGAGTCCCTTCAGATTCAACACTCGTTCGTGTTCTCTGTTAACTAGTTGATACTCGTCCGTATCATCATCTCTGAACACGTGCCAGTATCTGTTTCTACCCGATACTCGTCCGTATCGTAGTCTTAAGGATGCTCATCCGCATCTTTAATCTATACACAATACCAAACACTTATACCTTTTGTTCCTTGGATGTAAACACTCATCCGTGTTTACTACTCCCCAGTAGATCGCCAACAAAGCATTTTTCTCTTTTATCTAACACTCGTCCTGTGTCATGATAAACCTTGAGAGCAGCCGTACCCTGCTAGGTGGTCGTCCTCCACCTCTTGATGGTCGTCCTCCATCATGCTCATCCGATGGCCGTCCCCATCGTTGATATTTAGCAGCCGTCCCCTGCTAGGTGGTCGTCCTCCACCTTTTGATGATCGTCCTTCATCATTTTATCCAATGGTCGTCCCCATTGTTGATTTTGGTTATCTGACATTCGTCCTATGTCATGACAAACCTCGAGAGCAGCCGTCCCCTGCTAGGTGGTCGTCCTCCACCTCCTGATGGTCGTCCTCCATCATGCTCATCCGATGGCCGTCCCCATCGTTGACCTTTTATCCGGCATTCGTCCCATGTCGCGATATTTTCGGCAGCCGTACCCTGCCAGGTGGTCGTCCTCCACCTTAGATGATCGTCCCTCATCTTATACCCAACAGAGCAGCCGTCCCCTTCTAGGTGATCGTCCTTCACCTTTGATGACCGTACCTCATCATCTGTTTATTTCATTTATTCTTTAACCCGATGGCCGTCCCCGTCGTGGTCCCTTTTCCTTTCAGTTTAACCTGATGGCCGTCCCCATCGTTGGTTACTTTACTTTGTGAACTTGATGGCCGTCCCCGTCATGTTTCATTAATCCCCAGAGAATTTTACAGCTTTATCTTGATGGCCGTCCCCATCATAATTCTTTTATCCCCAGCATGTCGGCCGTCCCCGTCATTGCTTTATTTTCCGCACTTTTCCCAGCATGTCGGCCGTCCCCGTCATTGCTCTTTACCCAGCAGTCGTCCTCTGCTCGACGGTCGTCCTCCGTCGCCCACACTTTACAATATATTTTATTTTCCTTTACAATCTATATCCCTTTTCTTCTTCATTCAGTGAGTGCAAATTTTGGACTGTCTTTGGTTTTCAACCACAAGTTATCTTGTTTGCCTGTTAAGCCATCGCTTACATCCTGCACAGCTAACTCATGTTTGAATAGGGGCAGCTGTAAACACCCCAAATTTGCCCTCACCCTTTCACACCATGGCTTGTGATCATTTCATATGCATAAACACAATCATACCATCTCATATCACATTTTTGATTCACTGCATAGGTTCAAAGTCATCTGCATCTAGGGTTTGTGATCTGAGCAATCCAAGAGCTTCTTGAGCCACTCCAAAGGCCATCAATCATTTCAAAGGGGTCTATATGTGTTCAAGCATCATATTACATCTTCTCAAAGTCAAGAATGCCAAAGAATCACAAGAATTGGGATTGGTATGGAGGCAGAGCCAGGCTTGACTGCACAGTTGACCTAAAATTAGGGTTTTGGTTTCAGAGGCCATAACTCCAAATTTTTTGGTCATTATTGTTTCTATTGGTCTCTATATGGTATAGGGAGTATGCATATCAATTTTCATGAAGAAATTCCATGGGGAAGTCATCTGATCAAGAGTTCACTTTTCAGACAAGTCAGTGCAAAATCAGGGCATCTGAGGCCCCCATTGACCCAACCAAGGGGTGATCTTCATCATTTTGAGTGTATATGATCTTTATTTGATCATAGAAGAAGGTTGAAGTTTACAAAATTCAAGAATTACAAGTTTTTGCAAAGTTGACTTTTTAGGGCATGGTTGACTTTTAATGAAATGTCATTTTATGCAACTTTTTCAACCCTTACTTTTTGATCCAAAAATGCTTCAAATGGAAAAAATTTGGTCATGAAAGTTGTAGATTAGATCTTTCCCTTTTCAAAAAGTACAAGAACATGACCTAATTCATTTTGGATCAAAAGTTATGGTGTGTCAAAGTTGGCAAAAATCACTAATTTTCAAAATATGCACCAAATGAGAAACTTGCAAAAACTTTGTACCAAGGCATTTGTGACTTCTAATTCATGTCTAACCAATATGCAAGCATCATACAAGTTCTAAAAATCAGATTTGAACCAAAAGATCACATGTTTCATGGTTTGTGAAGCAAGATATTTCCATGTGAACCAAAAGTGAGCAAGTTGCAAAACCATCATCACACTTCCATCCACTTGCTGCCTACAATGCTGAACCACCCTAGCCTCTCCCTCACACCATGCTGCGCAGCTCACAACCCATGTACTAGCCTAGAACTTGACCCATGCTCCTCTTACACAAAAGTTGACAATTTGTAAAAGTGGCCATACCAATCAATAAAGGGCAGGTCACATCATCTGACCAATGAGATTTTTTTATGTGGATCAAATGCTAGCAAAACCACACAACACACAAGCCTGAAAGACTTGAACTCAGCATCCTCATTTTCACTCCCTTGAGCAAAAACCTTCGAATCTCATCACACAACTCACAAACACACAAACCCACTTCATAGATCAACTCAACATGTTCCTCTGATCACAAAACATCCATCACCATAGCCTAAAACCCCCAGAATCACAAATACGATTTATGCACCCCATTGAACAGAACTTGTTCAAACCTCCAAACCGGCCATCACAAACTCTTTCCAAGCATTGAAAGCTTCTCAGGAGTCCAAGTGGAGTTGATTGCAAGCAAGAAACCAGCCAGAAAGTGCCAGGAGTCAAAGCTTCGATTCAGGTAGCCATGGAAATTCATTTTTCCAGAACTCTCTTTTCTTGTTTCTAAAATGATCTATATGTTTCCCTGAGTGCATTGAACCTTTTATTTTTGAAAATGATTGAGTTTTGAGTTTGTATGCTTGATCTGAAAGTTTGCCCGAAAAAATGTTCTTGCTTGTTTCTCTTGATTCAGTGAAGATGAATGTTGTTTGAGTTAGGGTTTAGGTTTAATGATGTTCAAGGATGAAATCTGGAGAGTTTGGTGTTGATTTGATGCGTATTCAGTGAGATAGTGGTTTTGGCTTGCCGGAGAAGACGACCGGAACAGTGTTCCGGTCGCCTGAAAGTCATTAGGGTTTGTTTAATTAAGGCTAAGTGTAATTAAGCCAGTTTGAATGTGGACCGTCCAAACCCGCGCGCAGTCAACTCCCGCCCTGGCCAGTTTGAATCTCATGCGTTGGATCTGATTACTTTCTATTTTTCAGTTTAAAATTCATTTTATTTTCATATTATTTCATTTGTTTTCCATGATTTATTAAAAATAGCAAAAATGCTTTAAAAATTATGAAACTTTTGGCCAAGGGTTTCATTAATTTTTAAAACACAAAAATATTTTTATTTTCATTTTTAGCATTTAAAAAGTATTTTTAAATATTTAAAAGTTTATTTTTAATTGATTAATGGAAATTAATTTATTAAAAATACTTTTAGGTATTTAAAAATCACCAAAAAATTCATGAAATGTTTTAAGACATTTAGAAACATTGTCCAACCTTCAAACCAAATTTATATTTTGATCTTGATGCATTTTGAGAATTTGTCATTGAATTAAAATCATTTTTATGCATTATTTTGATCCAAACTTCCAAAAATCATTTCTGCCTAACCATGAAGAGTTGGACCTTGATTCTTTTTGCATTGCATTGTGTTTATCATGTAGTTTGTGATATTAAATGGCCATGATTTGATCTTTCATTTTCCATTTGTTTGATAATTTTCTTGTTAAGGAACCCTAAAACCCTAGAAAACTTAGGAAAATCACATCTTGAGTTAGGTTAAGGGTTGAGACCTCTCCTTTGGGCAGTGAGTTAGTATAGGTTTAGGGATCCTTTGAGTGTATTTTCAATTTTTTATAATGTTGTTTGCTTCTGATTTTGGTTTTTGTTTTTGGCATTGTTCATAAACCCTAATTTGGGCTTCCATATGCATTCATCTTGCATTTGCTTGCATAACATGACTTGCCATGACATTCCATGCCTCCATTTGGTTCATTTAACATTATAAGACATTTTGAAAGCATGTTTGATCATTGCATATTGCATTTGTCATGTTGTATGTCATATGCATTCCATAACTTTTCATGTATGTTCATGGTTCTAAACTTGCTCCATTTGCATCCATTTGTCCATATGATCATTCTCATGCCTTGACTCATGTTTGCATCATATCATAGCATCATTATCATCTCATATGTGCTTCTGGTTTGGTTTTTCATCATACCATTTCATCTCATTTTTGCATAGCATTGCATTTCCTTTCTAACTTTTCAGGTGGTAAGTGACTTTGAGAAGTGAATTTGCCTTCACTTCTCATACTTTCTTCTCATCTCCCTCTTGCATCCATGCTGCATTGTGTATGTGTTTGAGTTTGAGCTTGCTCATTCTTCTTCTTCCTTACTTTCTTTCCTCAAGTGACTTGTCTTCTTAAATTAAGCAAGTTGCTTTGCTTCTCATGATCCTTTCATCTGCTTCCTGGTGGTTCCATTGAAGATTGCTCTTGTAAACCTCACAAACCTTAGGAACAACCAAGCATGACAATGATTAGGGTTTTGTTTAGTCCCCCCTCTTAGTCTTGCCTTTGTGTCTCTTTTGAGTTCTCTCTTCTCACCTCATAATCAGGGACTAAACCCTAAAGGCTTTAAGGCTTTGTGATTAAGCTTATGCCTGCATCCTTCTATTAGGATGGAGTGTATAACTTTAATCCTAAGTGTTAAACCCTTAATGTGTTTAAATCTCTTAATCAATTCACTTAATAATCATCAAGACACCACACTTGTAACTTGGGCCTTGCATTAGGGTTCTAATTCTTCCTTAATTGGTTAAGAAGGACTAACCCTAGTGTTAATGGACAAGTCCCCCTCAAGTTGTCTTACAAACCCTAAAAATCACTTCATCATCATACCATTTAATAAAATCCACTTAATCAAAAGGCTTGTTTTGTCATGAGTTTAATCCCTAATCATGGATTAAGTTGAGGAGCTTTCCTCAGCTCAAACATTCTCATCTATTATCCTTCTATTAGGATGGTGTAATGAGTCTGTTTGATCCTTGATTATGGCTTAACCTCATTACTCAACACTAAACAAAAACACCAAAAATATCTAAATAATCACAAGTAGGTTAATGATCTTAATCCTGCATCAAAGGTGATTAAGTGTGAGAATCTGACTTCACACTTAGGGTATTCTCATTACCCCTAAACAGAGGGAAGATGTGATGAGTTTACTAAATCCATTGGTTTAGGCTTAAGCTCATTAATTTATGACAAAATCCAAAAGCAATAAAAGACTGAAAACAAAAAAACAAACAATAATCGTCTCCTTCGGGATTCTTTTCTCATCACATTCACTCACAAACGAGAACTTGCTTCTTCCGTCTAATGCAAGACAGTTTGCACCTGATCCAGACAGGTCATACACTTGAGCACAGACAAGTAAGCAGTTCACAAGTCAATTCATCTTTCAGTTTCTTTGGGTCGAACTACGGTGTTCTGACTTCCTCATTGCACGAGAGGATACGTAGGCATAACTTAACAGTTATCGAACAAAAGTCTCTGTATATTCCCCCTCCTTCCAGCTTTATTCTTTTAGCCTCATGATCCTGAGCATTTCACTCCTGTTCTTACACTGACACATCATTTATACACTTTACACTTCTTTTACACTGACACCTGTACATTCTTTTCCAGCTATTTTATACACAGATTGCACTGACACTACCCCTTTAAAACACAAATCTTTTAAGCGTGGATCCCGTCGAGTACGGCGGACAATCTGGGTGCTAATACCTTCCCAGGTTGTAACCAACCCCCTTTCTCAGTCTCTCTGGTTCGCGACCGTCTTATCCGTATCTTTCTAGGTCTATGCAGCATTACCTTTCCTCCGGGATAAAAATGCCTAGCTGGCGACTCTATTCATCTCCAGTGAGTTCACGGCTGTGTGTTCTCACTGTCCCTCTCGCCGACCGTTTGCGTCTGTACCTTTATCTGGGCCTGGTCCCATCTATCGGGAGCGACACTTGGTACAAACGCGAAAGTGGCGCGGAAAAAGAATAGAGTCGCCAGCCAGGCATTTTTATCCCGAAGAGAGGGAATGGTAATGCTGCACAAACCAGAAGAAAGAAAGAGGAAGGACACAGGTCCTGCGAACCAAAGAGACTGAGCTCGGGAGTCGGTTACGACCTAGGAAGGTATTAGCACCCAGATCGTCCGCAGTACCCGACGGGATCCACGCTTGCAAAAGAAAACTGTTTCAAAGGGTGAGGGTATGAAAATTGCAGCAAAAGAAATGAAAACGAAAAGAAACTGGAACTGGAAAAGAACTGAAATAAGAAAGCAAAAGGAAAAATGTAGGGAAAATAAAGATTGTGCTCGAACGGGCCCTACCCCGCTGCCTACGTACCTCATCAGGATAATGAGGATCAGAGACGCCGTAGTTCACCTAACTAGGGGTACTAAAAGGAATTTGGTTGTGAATTAAGGCTTGAACTGCCTATGTCATTGCTCAGGTGTTGGAGACTCGGACGACGAGTGCGTAATCGTCTTGCAAAGTGACAAGTAGGAGCAAGTTCGCGTACAGAGCGAAGGAGATGAGAAAAGAATTCCTGAAGGAAAGACGCTTATTGTTTGTTTGTGTTTTTTAGAAGCTTTTATGAGTGTGTCACAAGGAAGTGAACTCAAGCTCTTTTCCATGGAATGTGCACTTGTCACTACATTCCAAGATGGAATAATAGAACAAGCACCCTCAAGTAAGGAGAAGATCCCCAAAACATGAACCCAAAGATTGTGCATCACAAGGTAAACTTGTATTATCCCAAGATGGGAAGACTACAAGCATACCTCATGGAATAAGGCTATGGATCAATGCATCACTTTAAAGTTATTAAAGTGTTTTTCAAGAGTTATGAGATGAGAAGAGAAGAAGAACCAAAAGGATCTCAAAGGAAAAATTCTAAGGGGACTAAATAATCCTAAGTGTTAACATGCATGGATGTCCTAAGGGTTAGTGAGGTTTCTATCCTAATGAAGAAGGAAAGAAGAAGAAGAAGATAGAATAAGGGATGAGAAAGGCCTAAGCCCAGCAACAAAGGGTTATTACAAAATAAACATGAGAGGAAGAGATGAGAATTGGAGATGTGGAACTCAATTCCCACATCTCACACTTACCATAGCCCCTGCAAGGTTAGTATGAACAAGTGAAACAAAATGAGCAAGATAACATGCTAACATCACACAATCAGAAGTGAAATGGTATGAAAATATTCACAATGCAAATGCAACTCAAAGAAATGAGGAGAAGAAACTTTATGAGCAAAAGATGCAACATGCACACATATGATAACAAATGCACACTTATGAGATATGCAAAGCAAAATGCACAAAATAAAAACCCAATGCTCACAACCAGAACTAAAACAAGGTGAATAATGGCTTAAGAAGCCAACAAGATGAAGAGAAAGGTCACACAAGACCAAACAATACCAAAATGGGAGTGAAAGAAACCATAAGATGAAGTGAAAGCACTTAAAGAAGCAAAAGACTTAAAGAAGAAGCAAACTCAAAAATTCAGAAGACACAAACCCTATCCTAGGACCAGGAAGGTACCCACACCATAAAGAAACCCCAAATGAGAAGAAAAAGAGGGCACAAGTGCCTTTCTAGGCTTATGAGGGACTAAAAGGTTCAAAGGAAGCAAAATGGGACAAGGTTCAAGATAAAATCCACAATAAATCAACCATCCATCTAAAAATTCCACAATTGAAACCAAATTATTCTCAAACATTTTATATCAACTAGCCAAAAGGATTTGAAAATATTCAGAAGCAAACTAGTCTTAATGAAGGCAAGAACACAAGTTAGGGCAGAAAACTTACACCACAAGTTACAAGACCAAGACTCAAGAAATAAATTTCCAAAAATCCATATAAAAATCACATGAAAAGAAAAATGAATTAGGAATACAAAGAAAAATGAATGGGATCAAAAATCAAAATATTGAAGTCTATGGAAAATGAACAAGGCAGACTGGTCAAGAAAGGAAATAAAAGAAGCTAGGTGAAATGGTGAATTAATTCTGACACGTGGATCAATAAAAAAAATAAAATAAAAATATGACAAAATATTAGAGACACAAAATAAGGTCCAATATTTTTTTGGGAATTTTTAGGTGAATGGAACTATTTTATATCAATTAAAATGAAACTGACTATAAAAGAAATAAAATAGAAAAAAGAAATTAATATGAATTGAGAGGTGGTGTATGAAGTAAGTGTGTTGTGTTGAAACTGAGTTGGGCTTAGAATGGTAAGGTGCGGATATTAATCACGTAGGCCCAGTATGCGCTGCTAGTGTATGCTGTTTGTGGTGGGATTAAACTGAATTAAATAAATAAAGCTGGGAAAAGAATGGGCCGCATGATGAATCAGATGGCTGGAATTGCCAACCTCATTAAATGAGGTGGCGCTGGGACGCATGATGATTGGAGGACGCACAATAAGTACCATGGGACGCAGCGCACGCTGTATTAAAAATAGAAACAAAATTATAACATGAATGTTGAAGCATATGGGGACATGTGGCAGCGCGTAAGGCCTTTGATGAGGGATCTAACGGCTGAAACATCTTCTTCTTCATAGAAACCCTAGATTGAACATAAGACAAATTCCAGTGACCGGAGCTAGGGCTCCGGCACCGGAGACCAAACCAGAACCAAAAATTCACCAAAAAATGAAAATGAATAGTCCATATCAACTAATTAAACATCAAGGAATCCAAATATGACCTCAAAACAAGCTAAAACTCAATGAATTGGTCGGATCAAGCAAAATAAAGTGTCACCATCAAACTTTAAATGCACATAACTTATGATATAATGCACCAAAATCAATTCTACAAAGTGCAGCATGATCAGCAAACATCAAGGAACACAAAGCAACAATTTAATTCCTTTTCCAGAACATGAAGTTTTAAGTCATACCTGAGATGGAGATCTTGAAATGTTGAGCTAGAATTCCAACCAATGTGTGCTAATCAATCCTCTTGCTCCTTAGATGCAAAATAAATGCATCTAAGGTCTTGAAATGGACTGGATATGAGGTTTCAACACAAGTGGCTTTGAAATGGCAAGCTTCCAATTCTGTGCTTTAAGCTCAAATGAATGGATGATTATTGATCTATATGATTCACTGATCAAGAATATGGAAGAAGTTTGTGGAGAATTTAAGAGAATCAAGAGATATGAAGCAAAATGCAAGGATGCAAGAAAGTTGAGAATGAGAGAATGAGATAGAATTCAGATATGATGCCACCCTAATTCTCTTTGTTGTGATGTAAAAAAGCAATGCTGAAAGTGTGAAAGAAAGTGCACGAAAATTGAATGAGAAAAGTGTGAATATGCATCATGTGCACTTGGTGGAATAAGCATGCCATACTCATGCTCTCTTGGGCCTCTCAGTATGTGTGAGTTTCATTTTCCACCCTTGATCCAAATCCAATCATTCCTGGCCCTTAGATTCAAGTGTCACACTTGTTTCATGATTTTTGCAAAATTGCATGTTTTGGAGGGATTTTTTCAAAGTGCACGAAATTGGCCATTTCTTTGGAGCAAATTGGTCCTTATGCAATGTATTTTAAGTTTGAAACAAGTTTGGGCCTGTACCAATTCACAAAAATCAGATTTGAGCCTTCTTGCATTTGGTGCAATTTTGAAAAGTTGAAATTGGCCTAGGATACATGAAATTTTCGAAAGCCTTAGGGAATGATCTGTTGACTTTTTTCTTCATCTGCAAGCAACTGAGGCATTGACTGACTTCCACATGGAATTTTCTCATGAAATTTGACACATAGGATCCTCTTAACATGTGGGAGACCTTGCCCAAAATAAATGGCCAAAGTTGTGAGATTAAGGTACTTGAATCCCAAACCCTAATTTGGGTGCATTGCATAGGAGCTTTGCCTTGTCCCGAGATCTCTGATGATCATGCAATCTTATGAGCTTTTGCCAATGGACTTGATCTTGTAAATGGAGTGTAGACTCACCATATAACTTGTACAAACTCATTGGTACCCTTGTCATGGCTTGAAAGGCTTCTGGGAACTCCACAGATGACCATATGCTTGATGCTAGGACATGAGGGATGGCATGCTTCATCTTTCCATGATATGATGCTGAAGAAATGATATGAATATGATGCATATGATGTGATATGATGCTTAAAAGGAAGAGGGCAAATTTGGGGTGTTACACCTGAAACAAGGGATTTTCGCGATGCATTCACCGTCTTTTCCAGAATTTGTTTTAATTGTCTATTCTACATCTCCACTTAACCACTTGTTTGCGGATGGTAAGGTGTAGCTATATAATGTTTCACATTATACTTCTGCAGAAGCTTTTCCATGAGGTGATTAAGGAAGTGTGTTCCCCCGTCACTTATCAATGTTCTTGGAACACCAAACCTTGCGAATATATCATCTTTCAAGAATCTCGTCACAACTTTCGCATCATTTGTGGGCAATGCCACTGCTTCCACCCATTGGGAGACATAATCTACCGCAACCAAAATATAATTCTTTCCGAAAGACGGTGGAAACGGTCCCATGAAATCTATTCCCCATACATTAAATAACTCGACCTCTAGCAAGGAATTATGGGGCATCTGATTTCTTTTGGATATGTTCCCAGTTCTCTGACATCGGTCACACTCTTTCACTAACTCATGAGCATCCTTGAATAATGTGGGCAAATATAACCCTGACTGAAGGACTTTGGATGCAGTACAATCGCAACTGAAATGTACCCCATATTCAGAATCGTGACATGCTCTCAACACATCCTTTTATTCTTCCTCAAGTACATATCATCGTATCAAACCATCTACTCCTCTCTTGTACAGGTATGGGTCAGAACCTGCAATCATGAACAAACTTTTTCTTACGGTTAGAATCAAAATCCTCTTGTACTATACCGCTAACAAGGTAGTTTGCATAATCTGCAAACCAAGGTGTAACACAGTGGGAGAACTGACTTTAGTCATGTTGCGGATAGCAAGAGTCACCACTGACTTTTATTTTATCCAAGTGGAAAGGACATAAAAGAACATGAAAGACCTATTTTTAAAAGACTTGAGTTCGGGGGGTAGGTTATATAAAGGGAAGGTGTTAGCACCCTTTATATCCATGGTTATCCATTGGCTCTTAGTTACTTAGCTCACTTAAATTGTTTTTGAAGAGTGTAGTTTGTGATTAGAAATTTTTCTAAGTACTTTGTAATGATCCTCGTATGGATGTATACAAAGCCTTGTTTTGAAAAATATTTAAGAAAGTGAGGTGTAAAAAGTATTTTGAAATGTGAGCAAGCAACTAAGAGGTACCTACCATAGATTAAGTCATTCATGTTCTCTAATGTCCTTTCAAGGGTAAGACTATCCCTATTATTAAGGAATAGGTAGTCATTACCTTGGATTTGTTTAAGGGACGGGCGTAGGGTCATCGTATGGTCAATGAAGGCAACTTAAGGGTGTCTTTAGCAATTCGTAGGGACTATCATCATTTATTCGAAGGGACAAGATCATTATTCCGTAGGCAACCTCGAAGGGACTTGATCTTTTAATCTGAAGGGACTATGATGATTTATACTTGAAAGGACTTAGCTTTTTAGACACCCCACTTTCGAGGGACTTGACCGTATTTAAAGGCAACCAAGAGGAATACCCTAGGAAGTGCAAGATGGCGATCAAAGATCGACTTACGTGTGTGAGTGTACATTTTTAAATATTTATCTTTTTTAAATTAATTATCTAAGTCAGATTAATCACAAATATGTTTTCACGATTTTTTTTAAATAACGTAGTTTAATAAAAATATTTTCAAAATAACTATCTTTTCAAAAAATTTACCAAAATGATATAGTTTATATACATGTTCGCCAATTCAATTGGAGAATATGTTTAAATATTACATGCATCGCCACATGCTTTGGCTAATGACAAAAATTGCACACACATTCACCAAACCATTTGGCGAATGTGTGCTTTTTGGGTAAGGAATTCGCCAATCCATATGACGAACATGCACAAATGCATGTCTTTGGATTTTTAAGGCATTCGCCAAATGAATTGAATGTTTTAGTTTGTGATTTTTTTCTCTATTAATACATGTTCCTTTAAACAAGTTATCACATTCATTCTTTTACACCAACCTTTAAAACCCTCTCTCATTCATTCTTTTCAACTCCTCCATCTCACTATATCCTTCCATTGTACCTCAAATATTATTATTATTATTATTATTATTATTATTATTATTATTATTATGTCCCAATTAATCTAAATTAGTATGTTCCAATTAAAATCTTGAAGAAGAAATACGGCTTTAAAATTTCAATTTTTTTTATTAATGGATTGTCTTTATTATTAAAGAATTTAGAAACAATGTTTAAAGAATTTGTTTCTATTTATTTATTTTTGCAAAATTGAAAAAAAATATTAACCAATATTTATATCTATCAGTTTTATTTGTTTATAATATTTTTTTAAATATTTAATATATTAATTACAAAGATCTGACATTTATCACGGTTAATAAAATTGATATCAGAATAATTATTGTTATTTAATGGGTTGATATTATAAATTGTTATTTAATGGGTTGATAATTATACTTATTGTTATTTAATGAAATTGATATTATAATATTTTACTTATATCAATTAACTTTATGATAAAGTTACAATTTATAAAATTTGTTAATATCACAATTATTAAGATTTTAATTTATCAGTCGCGATATATTATTTTTATGATATATAATAATATGGTTAATATCAACCTATGTCCTTATGACACATTATTTTTATAATTATAACTTCTATATAAGTCAAGAGAAAAATAATAATAATTAAATGAACTATTATAATATAATCCAACATATATATAAATAACATATATTAATATTATATAATAAAGTTATTTTAAGAATATAGTTTAACTTTGCATCTTATTTTTAAGAATATGATTTAACTTCTTCAAGGTTAAAAATCATTTCCATTTATAAAACCAATCCATTAAATAACAATAATTATTCTGATATCAATTTCATTAACCGTGATTAATGTCACATCTTTATAATTAATATATTAAATATTTAAAAAAAATTATAAACAAATAAAATTGAAAGATATAAATATTGGTTAATATTTTTTCAATTGTTGCAAAAATAAATAAATAGAAACAAACCCTTTAAACATTATTTCTAAATTCTTTAATAATAAAGACAATCCACTCATTGAAAAAAATTAGAATTTTAATTTATCGTATTTCTTGTTCAAAAATTTTAATTGGAACATACTAATTTAGATTAATTAGGACATAAACATAATAATAATAATAATAATAATAATAATAATAATAATAATAATAATAATAATAATAATTCAATGGTCAAATTGTGCTGACAGATTCAATGGTCAAATTGTTTGCTGACAGATTCAATGATCAAGTTATTTATAAAATAAATTGATTATAAAATAAATGTGTAGCCAATTGAATTGACGAATGTATAAATTTTTTTTAAAAAATTTAGACCATTTCGCCAATCCATATGGCGAATTGCTTTTAAAATACAACATATTCACCAATTGGTGTGGCGTATGTGTATTATTTAGCCTAGGGGTGGCAAAACGGGTCGTGGCCCGCCGGGCCGGCCTGCACACCCGCCAAAAAGTGGCGGGTTGGGTTGAGATTTTAGACCCGCCGCCCACCAAAGCCCGCCCAGCCAAAACCCGCCGCCCGCCAAAGCCCGCCCAGCCAAAACCCGCCACCCGCCAAAGCCCGCCACACCTATATAATAACACTATTTAAGTATTTGGAAGAGCCTATGAAAATAGTTTGTGATATGTACATAAGTTGTTATTAGATTATTAGGACTAATCTACTTTCTCTTTCTTTATTATTGGACAAGTAATTGAATTTTTCTAATGAAAATGACAAAAGTGTGATCGAAATTTGAATTTAGATCATATAAAATACAAAATGTGATATTATATATGATAAGAGTATTATTTCACTAAAAGTTGATGTTTTAGGCTAATAAAAATTATGTTTTTTAAATGTTGGTTTGATGTATTTTTATTGAAATGTAGAAAGAAGAATCTTTTAATTTATTTAAAAAAATAGAAAAAATAATTAAAAAAGAAGGCGGGCAAGCCCGCCGCCCGCCAACCCGCCACCTTGGCGGGGCGGGCTAGACTTTTATGCCCATTTCAACTTGGCAGGCATGCCCGCCCCGCTATTTTTTGGCGGGCTTTAGGCGGGGCGGGCGGCCCGTTTTGCCACCCCTAATTTAGCCAATTGGATTGGCGAATTCGTTGACAAATTGTTAATAGTCGCCCATTCAATTGGCGAACATGCATGCAAAGTACGCCATTTTGGTAATTTTTCCAAATTCATGTTATTTTGGTATTTTTTTATTAAAATATGTTATTCTAAAAAAAATCCTGTTTTCACACCCTATTTACTAACCACACAATTTATATTAAGAAATAAAAAGCGAAAAGAAAATTCTAAACTATTACAAGGCTTGGGAAGTTACAAAATATATAGGCGGAAAATAAATAACAAATATATTAAATAACTAAAGCGAGAAATAAATAAAATAGGATTATAAAGCAAAAAATAATAAGAGTTAATAAAAGAAATAAATTAAAGAAATAATGATTCAGAGAAAAACAATTAGGTTAAGAAAGTTATATTAAAAACTCAGGGTTTAGGGTTTAGAAATAATTAGGTTAAATTTTTAGGGTTAATTAAAAATTAGGGTTAGAATTTAGTTTAAGGCTTTAATCAAAAACAATAAATTTATTATGAAAAATAAGAAGTAATTAAAATATAAAAGATTAATTATATACAAAATTTAGAATTTTAAAATTCAAAAAGATTATAGAAGAAATATTTATATAATTTAGTTATAAAATAAGAAATTTAATTAGATATTTACAAAAAACAATATATAAGTGTTTAAATAAAAATAGTTATTATTTATTTAAAAAATATTTTAGAATATTATATATAAAAAATAAAATTTGAGTTATAATTTATATAGAGAAAATAATTAATTTTTTTATTTGTTTAAAAGGTTTTAGTTAATATTAATAATAATAATTATAATAAAATATATTAAAATGATAAAAAATAGAAAAAGAACAAAAACATCTTACCTGCTGGAGCCAAGGGTCGAACCCAGGACTCCATGCTCCCACAACAAGTCTTCCAACCAACTGAGCTAACGCGCGTGTGTGATGTGTAACCAGCTTCAACTCATTATATTTTAAGTTTGTTAAAAACAAATAAAATGAAAAAAAAAATTGGCCTCAGCCTGGATTTGATCCCTTGTCCTCATGTATACCAAGCCAGTTCCTTTGCCAATAAGCCACTTGGGGCGCATCTAGTAACAAACAGCAACAAATAATTATATATTAAACATGCTAAATATAAAAAAGAATGAGAAAAAAGGAATGGCCTCACCCAGGTTCGATCCCAGGTTCTCATGCTCATTGCGCGCGTATCAATACCACTAAGTCACCTGCCCACATGTGAAATACATATGAAACATAAATAATAAAAAAACAAATGAATTTTTGAATTCTGGATTTCGCGCCAGCCTTCATCATCTTCTTCTATTTACCTGCGAATTTTATTAAGCTTTTTCCTACGAATTTGCCTGCGTATATTTTTAACCAGAAGAACCTATGTTTTTGAAAACGTCATGCAAACCACAATAATAATAAAAATTAATAACCCAGATCAATTGCTCATAGTTTATACGTCATAGCCATGTCTTTAGAATGTTCAAAAACAAGGTAAAACGCAAAGCCCCTAATTGAAGGTTCAAACCCTAAGAATGACGTTTAGCGTATTAGCCATGGTTTCTTCAATTTCTTTGCCCAGAAACGGTCTATGGATCATCACAAACAATAACACAGAGTCAAAAACCAATAACAATGCATAAATGTACAGAATCGAAAAAAATGAAAACACAAGTTATGAGGATTCAATTTAGTCATATGAGGGTGTTCTTGATGATGCAAATGATCGATACATGTTCAGTGATCATTGGAGAATGTATTGCAACCTTTAGAATGACCTAAAATCCTCTCTAACTCCAAAACCGAATCTGACTTTTTGTTAATTTTTTTTTACTTTGTTCTTCTTCTTGGAGGCAGTCAAATCGTGTCCTCCTATTTTTGTTAGGTTTGTGTACTTGTATGGAACCAATATTAGGTCAAAAACTTATGGATTTGTGGGCTTATGAAGTAACTTGAGTGTGAAGATTTCTCAATTTCAAATATTCAAAAATCTCATCAATCCTTTCCAATTTTGATCCAATATGATTTTATTTGGTTTCCAATCTTCTTAAACATGACTTAAATGACTTTCAATCAAAGATTTCATGCTTTACTTGATTTTTCATATTTTATATATATTTAAATTGAATTTTAATGAATAAAATCCAAATAAATATAAAATAAATTATAAAAATCTGAATAAATAAGCATTGGGTCGTGTATGATGTCATTGTAAAGATTGGATTGCAAAATGATAGGTCCATTTGGAAAAATTTGGTTTTAAGACCTCATTTGCTCGATATACCCCTCACAAATTTCTCAACTTTGCCAAGGCATAAATCCCTCAATTTTAAGGCTATGAAGGTGTTCTTGGATATTTTGGAAATCTTAAAGAGTCATCTAACAAAATTTTTTTGTCTCATGTCCATATCTTTTACCATTTTCAAATTATGCCCTTTGGAAGATGTTGACTTTTTGTTGACTTTTGAAATGACCTGTAATGTTTTAGCTCATACCTTCCAAATGAAGCATTTTTTAGGCTTGGCTTGTGAGACACAAAGTTGTAAAGAATTCAATTTCCTTCAAAATGAGCTTTGGAAGGAAACATTTTGATGAAGCATGTGAAAGTTATGGCTGGTCAAAGTTCAGTTGACTTTTTTTTAAGAAAACCCTAATTTAGAAACTCCTGATTCTTGATGATCTGAAACTTCCTTGATGGATCATGATCAATCCTTGATCAAATGATGAATTTTACTTCACAAACTTGATGTTAGCAAAAAATCTTGAAGTTTGACTTTAATTTGACCACAGTTGACCTCAATTTGACTTTTTAACTACTTTGACTAATTTTTGCATATCTGATCATCTGACTGGGCAAGCTCTTTGGGAAAGCTTTGAAACTTGACATGGGGGTTATTGAATATATGTGGGATGTTATGAAGCTAACTTGAGGCCTTGAAAATCATTTTAACCTGAGGAAACACAAAACCCTAGTTTTGGACACTTTGCTTAGGAGGAGGCATTGTCTGGGGAAACTTCCACACTTCTTGATCAATTGGGAGTCTTGAGGATCTTATGATCATCTAAAAGTCTTGAGAGAGGTTGTCTTGATTGTGGGAGGGCAAATTTTGGGGTACAACAACTGCCCCTTATTCAATTTTCTGGAATCTGAGGAGTTAGATTGACATGTACAACATTCGTGACTTGAAGATTGAAGAGGATTGAACATAAAAGCCCAAAAATTTGCACTCGCTGGTGTGTAGAATGATACTGTTGGTTGATTGTGATGCTTGAATGGGCTTAAAGATGCCATTCGGATAAATAGTCTTCAAATATGTTTCTTAAATATGAAGATAACTTTTTGGGAAGAATAAATGACGGCCCAAAAATGAGATAACCTTCGGGAAGAATAAAAGACGGCCCGAGGTAAACAAGATAACCTTTGGGAAGAATAAACGACGGCCCAAGGTATCAATAAGGCTTTTGGGAAGAATAAACGACGGCCCAAAAATGAGATAACCTTCGGGAAGAATAAACGACGGCCCGAGGTAACAAGATAGCCATTGGGAAGAATAAACGACGGCCCAAGGTATCAATAAGGCTTTTGGGAAGAATAAACGACGGCCCAAAAATGAGATAACCTTCGGGAAGAATAAACGACGGCCCGAGGTAACAAGATAACCATTGGGAAGAATAAACGACGACCCAAGGTATCAATATGGCTTTTGGGAAGAATAAACGACGACCCAAAATGAGATAACCTTCGGGAAGAATAAACGACGGCCTGAGGTAACAAGATAACCATTGGGAAGAATAAACGACGGCCCAAAGTATCAATATGGATTTTGGGAAGAATAAACGACGGCCCAAAATGAGATAACCTTCAGGAAGAATAAACGATGGCCCGAGGTAGCAAGATAACCATTGGGAGGAATAAACGACGTCCCAAGGTATCAAATATGGCTTTTGGGAAGAATAAACGACGACCCAAAATGAGATAACCTTCGGGAAGAATAAACGACGGCCCGAGGTAATAAGATAACCATTGGGAAGAATAAACGATGACCCAAGGTATCAATATGGCTTTTGGGAAGAATAAACGACGACCCAAAATGAGATAACCTTTGGGAAGAATAAACGACGACCCGAGGTAATAAGATAACCATTGGGAAGAATAAACGACGGCCCAAGGTAAGTTGGCTTTTAGGAAGAATAAACGACGGCCCAAAATGAGATAACCTTTGGGAAGAATAAACGACGACCCGAGGTAATAAGATAACCATTGGGAAGAATAAACGACGGCCCAAGCTAAGTTGGCTTTTGGGAAGAATAAACGACGACCCAAAATGAGATAACCTTCGGGAAGAATAAACGACGGCCCGAGGTAACAAGATAACCATTAGGAAAAATAAACGACTGCCCAAGGTAAGTTGTTGATGAAGTTTGTCTGCTGGAGAATTAACCTGAAAAACAAGGTTAGTTTGGTGCAAATATAATGATATATATATAACAATCTGCAAGATAATATTTTATGAGAATGCGTATGATATGATATGATATGATATGATGTATATACGAATGAATTATGTCGGGAAGCTAAACAGTAGTTTCATATAACAACTGCTAGCTGGGGAACATAAATCCCGATTTGTTGCTGAGGAGCATGAAGGCTTCGTTCCCGTCTTGTTTAAGAATATCGTACTTAGAATCTCCCGTTTTCGTTCGTCGTACTTTTTATTGAAGGATTAGGTTCCTGAATATCCTGACTGAGGATAAAAGAGATGGACATAGATCCGGGAGACCTATGTAGTTAAGTATTAATTCTTCGAAGGATATGACACTACTTAAAGACTTCGTCAAGCTGGAAGTGTAAGCTATTACTTGAGGTATTCCGTAAGGATATTCGTAAAGATCACTCCGTGGGGATGAACCGGCGAAGCTTCATTGAATTCCTATCTCCATTCGTTCTTAGTCAATGCTATTATTGTATTTTATGCATTTCTGGTAAACATCAATCATATTCAAAGGCATATATATATATATATATATATATTCAAACATAATCAATGGACGTTTTTCGCTTTAGTAAAAAGGGGAAAAGTAAAGCTGAATAAAGAGGGAAAAGTAAAGCTGAATATGAAAATGGAGTTTTTACTTATTTTTAGAAATATACCTATAAATAGGCAGGTTTTAACACGGAGACGGAAATCCCGCCTTTTCAGGTTTTCGACTTGCCGGGTGTACATTATATATATATATATATATATATATATATATATATATATATATTTATATATATATATATATATATATATATATATATCCCTAATTTTTGCCTGAACCCTTTTGGTTCGCCGGGATGCCCTTATTGTTTCCTAGGCCAGTCAACCTAATGGGTCTCTTTTCATGCGTAGTATTTTTTAACTATGTCTGCGTTCACAGGCTGCGGGAAATCTTCACCATCCATAGTGGTAAGCATCATGGAACCTCCAGAAAATATTCTCTTAACAACAAATGGCCCTTCATAGGTGGGGGTCCATTTGCCCCTGGGATCACCCTGTGGTAATATATTACGCTTGATTACCAAATCACCATCCTGATACATCTGCTGTCTAACTTTCTTATTGAAGGCTTTAATCATACGTTTCTGATACATCTGACCATGACAAACAACTGCTAATCTTTTCTCGTCAATCAAGTTTATTTGGTTAAGTCGAGTCTGAATCCATTCATCTTCGTCTAAGCCTGTATCCTTCATAATTCTCAAAGAAGGAATCTAAAATTCAATGGGTAAAACTGCTTCCATACCATAGACAATGGAAAATGGGGTTGCCCCTGTTGAAGTATGTATGGTGGTACGATAACCATGAAGAGCAAATGGTAACATCTCATGCCAATCCTTATATGTAACTGTCATTTTTTGCAAGATCTTCTTAATATTCTTGTTGGCGGCTTCCACTGCGCCATTCATCTTTGGACGATATGGAGAAGAATTGTGATGTTTAATCTTGAACTGCATGCAGATATCAGTAATCATAGTGTTGTTCAAATTAGTACCATTGTCTATGATAATCCTTTCAAGGATGCCATATATGCATATAAGATTATACTTGATGAATCGAGCCACAACATTCTTGGTAACAGAAGCAAATGAAGCTGCCTCTACCCATTTTGTGAAGTAATCAATAGCGACAAGGATGAAACGATGTCCATTGGAGGAAGTAGGTTTGATCTCACCAATCATATCAATGCCCCACATGGCAAAAGGCCATGGAGCAGTTAGAACATTTAACGGAACTCGAGGCACGTGAACCTTATCAACATAAATCTGGAATTTGTGACAAGTTTTGGAATGTTGATAGCAGTCAGCTTCCATGGTAGACCAATAATAACCTGCTCTCAGAATCTTCTTAGCCATTGTATGCCCACTAGAATGAGTACCAAAGATCCCATCATGCATGTCTTCCATAATCTCTACTGCTTCTTTCTTATCCACACAGCGAAGCAAAGTTGAATCGTGGTTGCGCTTGTACAGAATTCCATTACTCAGGAAGAATTTAGCAGAAAACCTCCTCAGAAACTTCTTATCATTGACAGATGCCCCTTCAGGGAACTCCTGAGCTTCAAGATACCTCTTCACTTCATGGAACCAAGGCTTTTCTTCTACTCCTTCAGTACCCACTTCATTGCAGTATGCAGGTTTATCAAATCGATCAATAGTAATTCTCATAGCTTCATCATCCCAACTGATTTCAAACATAGATGCCATGGTAGCTAATGCATCTGCCAACTGATTCTCTTCTCGTGGAATATGTTCAAAGGTAATCTCTTCAAAGTACGGGATCAAAGACAACACATGCTCTTTGTAAGGGATAAGATTAGGATGCCTGGTGTTCCAATCTCCTTTAACTTGACTAACTACTAGGGCTGAATCTCCATACACATCCAAAAATTGGATCTTCATCTCAATAGCAACCTTGATACCCATGATGCACGCTTCATACTCAGCCATATTATTGGTACATTTAAAACAAAGCTTTGCAGTAACCGGTGTATAACAACCTTTAGGAGAGATAATCACAACACCAACACCATTACCAAGCGCATTAGAAGCTCCATCAAAAACCATAGTCCATCGGGATCCTTGTCCAGGTCCTTCATATTGTCTAGGTTCTTTAGTAACAATCATAATATCCTCATCTGGAAATTCAAAATTCATAGATTGATAATCATCCACTACTTGATGAGCCAAATGGTCAGCTACTACACTTCCTTTAATTGCTTTCTGAGTAGTATACTGTATGTCATATTCCGTCAAGATCATTTGCCATCTTGCTATTCGTCCGGAGAGAGCGAGTTTCTCAAATATATACTTGATTGGATCTATTTTTGAAATCAATAAAGTGGTATAAGTCAACATATACTGTCTTAGTCGGCGATCAGCCCATGCCAAAGCGCAACAAGTTTTCTCGAGCAGTGAATATCTTGTTTCACAGTCGGTAAACTTTTTGCTAAGGTAGTATATTGCCTGCTCTTTTCGACCAGACTCGTCATATTGCCCCTACACACACCCCATTGAGTTATCCAATACCGTCAAGTACATAATCAAGGGTCTTCCTTCAACTGGTTGCATCAATATAGGAGGTTCCTGTAGGTACCTTTTGATTTCATCAAAAGCTTCCTGACATTCATCATTCCATTCCAATACTTGATCTTTCTTCAACAACTTGAAGATTGGTTCACAGGTAGCAGTCAACTGGGAAATAAATATTGCAATGTAATTCAGTCGTCCCAGGAAACCTCTAACTTCTTTCTCAGTACGAGGAGTAGACATCTCTTGTATAGCTCTTACCTTTGCAGGATTTACTTCAATACCTTTACCACTGAAAATAAAACCCATAAGTTTACCAGATCTAACTCCGAAAGTACACTTGTTCGAATTTAACCTTAACTTGTATTTCTTCAACCTCTCAAAAAACTTGTGCATGTGATCAAGGTGCTCTTCTTCATTCTAAGATCTGGCTATCATATCATCCACATATACCTCTATCTCATGGTGAATCATATCATGGAACAAAGCTACCATAGCACGCTGATATGTTACCCCAGCATTCTTCAAACCAAATGGCATTACCTTATAGCAGAAAGTGCCCATTGTGTAACAAATGTAGTCTTCTCCATATCTTCAGGTGCCATCTTAATCTGATTATACCCAGAGAAACCATCCATAAAAAAGAATACCTTATGTTGAGCAGTGTTGTCTACCAGAACATCAATATGTGGAAGTGGAAAGTCATCTTTGGGGTTGGCTCTGTTCAAATCCATGTAATCTACACAGATGCGTACTTTACCATCTTTCTTAGGCACCGACACCATGTTTGCAACCCACTGAGGATAAGAAGTAACTGCTAAAAACCTTGTATTGAATTGTTTCATCACCTCTGCCTTAATCTTTTTCTGACATATCAGGACGCATATGACAAACTTTCTGTTTTATTGGACGGAAATCTTCTTTCACTGGTAGACGGTGAACCACAATATCAGTATCCAGCCCCGACATATCTTCATAAGACCAAGCAAAAATTTCCACATAGTCACGTAACATCTGAATTAACCTGTTCTTAACACCATCTTCTATCTCAACACCTATCTTGACCTCTTTCCTGCTTTCCTCAGTTCCCAAGTTTACAACTTCGATTGGTTCCTCATGTGGTTGTATAGTTTTCTCTTCTTGCTGTAGTAATCTAGCCAACTCTACGGGTACTTCACAATCTTCCTCCTTTCCATACTCGGCTTGATAGATCAGATTCTCGAAGTCATAATTGGCAATAGCAGAATTGTTATCAATAGGATCCAGAATGGATGAAGATCTGCATTTTAGTGACATGGGTGTGTGTAAGAACACATAGTTTTTTTTATAAAAGGAAAAAGTAAAAGAAAGACAAAGAGCGTAATATTTACGAAAGCGAGAAACATCCATTGATTTTATTGAATGAAAATATACAAATGAAATGACAACCCTAACAAGCATACCATTGTACCCCAGGCAAGGCACAAGGCTTAAAAGTATTTAATTGTTCAAAGTTACAAAAAATAAATTTAGAAAAATGAAATAGCATTTACTCCTGACTAAAGGAGATAGGAATAACGTCTTCAGCTCTCCAATTGTTGAGTCCATCCCCCATGGTAGGAAAAATCCAATCGTCCAGGTTGTAACCTTCATCATAATCTTCCACAACATTGACTTGGTCCTTTATGATTTCTCCATGAGTGATACGAGCAACACGAGCACGACAAACAACCTTTTGAGATTCTGCAATAAAACCCAAACCAAACTTGTCAGACTTGTAAGGAATGTCAGGAAGCTGACCCCAAATAGTAGAACCACCTTCTTCAACCACAACTATAGCATCTTTGAGGGAGGCCATTGTAGGAGGCACTCTGGTAATCACAAGAACTCTTTTAACAACAGGGAGAGCTTCAGTAGTAGGAACGAATTGAGGAGCTACTTAAAATATCTGGCAAGGAGTCTCAACAAATTCACCCTCCATCTCCACATATTTAAAAGTATTCACATGAGTGACCATGTATTCTTCTTCACCATAAATAGTGACAATCTTTCCTTTCACCGGATATTTCAACTTCTGATGTAAAGTGGAAGTCACGACACCTGCCCCATGGATCCAGGGGCGCCCAAGCAAACAGGAGTACACAGGACGAATATCCATCACATAGAAATTGGAATCAAAGACTTGAGAGCCTACTTTGACTGGAAGATCCACCTCTCCATGCACCATTCTTCTTGAACCATCAAAGGCCCTCACCACCACATTACTTGGTCTTAACACTACATCCTTCAAGTTGAGTTTGTCTAGAACCTCCTTAGGTAATACATTCAATGAAGAACCATTATCCACCAATACATGAGACAAAGTAGTGCCCCTACACTCAATGGAGACGTGTAGAGCTCTATTATGGTTTCTTTTAGCAGGAGTCAGATCAGCATCAGTAAAACCCAAGCCATTATCACTAGTTAGATGAGCAACACAATTTTCAAATTGGTCCACAGAGATTTCATGTGGCACATAAGCAGTATTTAGGAATTTGATTAAAGCCTTGGCGTGGGCTTCAGAACACAATAGCAGAGATAACATGGATATTTTGGAGGGAGTATGCCCCAACTGGTCAACAACATCATAATCACTCTTGCGAATGATCTTCAGTACTTATTCCATCTGCTTAGAGAGATCTTCACTAACTGGTGCCTCAGCTTGAATAGGTTCATTCAATGGTCCTTTGCCCCGAGCCTCAGTACTTGGCCCAGAGTTAGAGATATGAACTGGAGTAGCAACATCCTTTGAGGTGTCTTCTGGAGAGAAAATTCTTCCACTCCTGGTAACCTTACTGGATCCAGCAATATTGTCCACATCAAGATAACATTAGTAACAGGTGCATTAGTCAAAGGTTCTTGTTTGACATCATGTATATAAACATCAGAACCATAATTCCAGGGTATAGCCTTGTCAGAAGTGTATGGGATAGGACCAGGAGTATTAATAATCATTGGAGCCACCTTTGGCTCAGCAGTAATCTTCACAGGACCCTTAGAAGTGATCCTCACTGGACCATTGGAAGTAATCTTCACAGGAATCTTGTTAACCATAGCCACATCTTCAATTTTCAAATCTTGAGCCAAACCTCCACATAGAGTCTCTATAGAAGGGGTCCTCTCAAATAGTATATTATAGTTATATATCAGGCGTTGAATACCTGACCTTAACCTCCAACAACTATTAGGTTTATAGGCACAGTAAAAACAATCTTCCCTGCAACCCGAAAATAAAACGGCTTGCACAAGTTTCTTCTTGACAATGGCTAAAGGAGTAGTTATTTAAGCCACAATACGAACATAAACAACCTCATCAACAACATTAACAGTCTTCTCATGTTTAGGCATAGGAGCAGTAATCACATTAGGAGTTTCCGGAGGGTCGGACTCAATTTCTCCATTCTCAATCATATCCTGGATTTTGTTCTTCAATGACCAACAACTGTTAGTATCATGGCCAGGGCTATTAGAATGGTATGCACATCTTGCATTGAGATTGTAACGAGAAGAGGAAGTATTAATATTATGTGGTGGGTCCTTCAAACTAATCAATTCTCCTTTTAACATATGCTGCAAAGCCTGAGCCAATGACATATTGAGCTTGGTGAATAGCCTCCTAGGCTTGGGATGACTACTCTGTTGCTGCTCTTGTGGTGGAGGTGTAGGATTAGAAATCAAAACAGCTCCCACAGATTGGTTACGATCATTACGACCATGCTGGCCATACACAACATTGGATTCCTTCTTCCCATGAGGGGGCTTCTTGGTGATACTTGAAGAAGCGACTATCTGAATATTTCCACTTCGTATCCCACTTTCCACACGTTCTCCAGTCATTATCAGCTCAGTGAAGCCAGATGATGAGCTTCCAATGAGATGACTATAGAACAGACCAATTAACGTACTCATGAACATATCAACTAATTCTCTGTCATTCAAAGGGGGTTGAACCCTACATGCCAGGTCTCTCCACTTCTGAGCATACTCCTTGAAACTTTCTTTGGCATCCATGGACATGCTTTGGAGCTGCATGCGAGTTGGTTCAAAATCAGAATTGTATTGGTATTGCTTATAGAAAGCCTCAACAAGATCATTCCAGTTGCGAATATTGGTACTCTCCAGTTGATAATACCATTCTAGTTGGGATCCAGACAAACTCTCTTGAAAGAAATGTATCCATAACTTCTTATCAAGAGTATGGGGTTGAATTCTTCTGACATAAGACCTTAAATGCAGTTTTGGGCAACACACACCATCATACACCACAAAAGTAGGAACCTTGAAACCCATAGGGATGGAGACTCCAGAAATCAAACTCAAATCTTCAAAGTCAAACCCAGAATTCTTTTGTAGTTCCATAGCATTCATTCTGTCTACCAGCATCTTATACTTCTCTTCACTTGTAGGATCATGATAATAGTTCTCCTCAGAATCAGAATCTTCCATAGTATCATGGAGACTGCCTCCTTCTCTCTCAGAATTTTCAGACTCAAGATTCTCAACCTCTTTCTCTGTCTTGATAGGACCTCTGAATTTCCTACCCAGGTTGATGAAGCCCACTGATTTTCTAGTCTTCTTCTTTTTCTTGGTCAAAAGTGCCTTCAACTCATCTTGTCCCATGGACAAATTCATAATCATTTATTGAAATTGTGCATTCTGGGTCTGGAGATCCTTAACAGTTTGTTCGAGAACCATTTCTGCTGAAATAAACAGCGAGAAGATAAGATACCTATTCATAAGAAACCTATGATGAAATGATATGGTATGTATATGCTTATGCAATGTTTTCAAGGACCGCATGATTTAAATTTGTTTAAAAGAAAACAAGAACAAAATTTTATTAGTAAATACTTAATATAAGTTTTTCCCCTTGGGCTTACAAAGAAATAACCATAAAGTACAAAAGATAAATATATGGGGTTTTAAGTTTCCCATGGACGCTTCCTCTTTACGTGGAGGTACTTGTTGAGGTTTTGCTCCTCGTGAAGTTTCCTTGTTAGCTCCAAAAAGAATTCTTGACCAGCTCTGAAATGAGTCTCAAAAGTATCCCTTTGCTCCTTCAACTGAGTCCATGACTTCTGCAATTCTTCCAAAACAGTAGGCATGTCTGGATGAAGGATGGTATAAGGAACAACTTCTTCAGCCACGGGCTCTATAGTGACTAGTAGAACAACAGGATATGGCATCATAAGAGTCTGAGCACGAGATCGAACCCATCTGAGATAAGGCTTCATAGGAATAGAATACTTTGGCTCCAAAGTGTTGCTGTCAATCCTGTTCACCTTGTTCCAAGCTCGTATAAACCCTTGATGGTAACCCTGAAGATCGTTGTCGTAGTCGAACACAATACCCTGAATAAGCATGTCATGAGGACCATTACTCCGAGCATAACCAAACTGACGTAGTGCTAAAGAAGGGTTGTAGGTAATGCCCCCTATTATGCCAAGGAGTGGCACATTAGGGAATTCCCCACAACGGTCAATGATAGTAACATTCTCCATAGATCGAGAGCACCAATGAATGTCTGAATGAGAAAGTGACATGATCCTCTTAGACCACCTGAACCCTTGTTCATTCTTCATCACTGATCGAGGAAGGTGAGAAATAAACCACCTAGATAATAGAGGTACGCAACACATCAGAGTTTCTCTCGCCTTAGTAGTACGAGTGTGAAGAGAGTGTATGATATCTCCAAGTAATGTAGGCACTGGATTGTGAGTCAGGAATATGTTGATGGCGTGTACGTCTATGAACTGGTCTGGATTAGGGAACAACACTAAACCATAAATCAATAGGGCTAGGATCTCCTCAAAAGCATCATAACTCATAGCCTTTAAGAACACTTGAGCTTTCTCCATCAATACCTTAGCAAGAATACCCTTAACTCCTCTTCTCGTTTCTAGGACAATGTTTGATTTCTTCAGATGTAGGGCTGCAACAATGACTTCAGGTTTAGGCTCCTTCTCTAAGCCTGTGAAGAGTCTCTGGTCATGGATAGGTATACCCAATAGTTTGGAGAATTCCTCCATTGTAGGAACCATCTGATAGTCGGGGAATGTGAAGCAATGATGTTTAGGATCAAAGAACTGAAATAGGACACTCATCATGTCTTCATTGAACCCTGAAGTGACTAAATCCAGTAGGGGACCATGCCTCTTGATGAATTGGGAGTTTTCAGAAACTTGAGAGACCAATTCCTTAAGCTTAGAAGGTATCCCTACAAAGTTGATTCGAATAGTATTCCTACGAGCAGAAGCCATGACCTGCAACAAAGAACTAAGATAAATCCTTTGGTCCTTGAAATGGTTAGTGAAAATGTTATGTTTATGATGTCATGATGATGCTATGATATTATGCTCAATCACAAACATGTGGCACACACAAACAAGTCACATAATAGCCCTAGGCTTAAAGGCTTGCATGAGGTTTAAGGGTAAGTACCCTCCCCTGAAGTTTAGTTGGTTCATCCTATCCTACAAAAGTAACTAGGTTCTAAGGGATCTCAATATCACTGATCCTTCCCAAGGGTGGTTGTTCAGTAGGCAACTTACTTGCAAACCAAAACCCTCCAAGTTTAGGATCTCAATGAGCGTAGTATCGAGTATCAACCAACTTCAGTCTTCACCAAAGCCGACTATCTCACTACTTTCTAAAGGCCAAGATGGGATAACTAGGGTTCTAAAAGTTAGTTAGTGTATTGACAACATATGGCAGACCCATATTATCCTTAACTTACTTAAGGAACATAAGCACCAACCAAGAAGTCACACTAACTATGGCCACCAGATCAACCATATCGGTATACGCCGTACAGTTTCCTTGGTCTATTGTCATTTACCTAGGGTACACTAGATCCAGGTTAGGATCTTTCATACATAAAGCCCAACAAGTAATATAAAGCAAACAAAGCAAACAATTTAAAGTGATCTAACTCCTAAGGGTACCCCTCTTTTACTTAGTAACTCCCCAGCAGAGTCGCCAGTTCTGTAACACGGTTGGAGAACTGACTTTTAGTCATGTTGCGGATAGCAAGAGTCGCCACCAACTTTTATTTAATCCAAGTGGAAAGGACATAAAAGAACATGAAAAACCTATTTTTAAAAGACTTGAGTTCGGGGGGTAGGTTATATAAAGGGAAGGTGTTAGCACCCTTTATATCCATGGTTATCCATGGGCTCTTAGTTACTTAACTCACTTAAATTGTTTTTGAAGAGTGTAGTGTGTGATTAGAAATTTTTCTAAGTACTTTGTAATGATCCTCGTATGGATGTATACAAAGCCTTGTTTTGAAAAATGTTTAAGAAAGTGAGGTGTAAAAAGTATTTTGAAATGTGAGCAAGCAACTAAGAGGTACCTACCCTAGATTAAGTCATTCATGTTCTCTTATGTCCTTTCAAGGGTAAGACTATCCTTATTATTAAGGAATAGGTAGTCATTACCTTGGATTTGTTTAAGGGACGGGCGTAGGGTCATCGTACGGTCAATGAAGGCAACTTAAGGGTGTCTTTAGCAATTCGTAGGGACTATCATCATTTATTCGAAGGGACAAGATCATTATTCTGTAGGCAACCTCGAAGGGACTTGACCTTTTAATCTGAAGGGACTATGATGATTTATACTTGAAAGGACTTTGCTTTTTAGACACCCCACTTTCGAGGGACTTGACTGTATTTAAAGGCAACCAAGAGGAATACCCTAGGAAGTGCAAGATGGAGATCAAAGATCGACTTACGTGTGTGAGTGTACATTTTTAAATATTTATCTTTTTAAAATCAATTATCTAAGTCAGATTAATCACAAATATGTTTTCACACCCTATTTACTAACCACACAATTTATATTAAGAAATAAAAAGCGAAAAGAAAATTCTAAACTATTATAAGGCTTGGGAAGTTACAAAATATATAGGCGGAAAATAAATTACAAATATATTAAATAACTAAAGCGAGAAATAAATAAAATAGGATTATAAAGCAAAAAATAATAAGAGTTAATAAAAGAAATAAATTAAAGAAATAATGAATCAGAGAAAAAAAATTAGGTTAAGAAAGTTATATTAAAAAAATCAGGGTTTAGGGTTTAGAAATAATTAGGTTAAATTTTTAGGGTTAATTAAAAATTAGGGTTAGAATTTAGTTTAAGGCTTTAATAAAAAACAATAAATTTATTATGAAAAATAAGAAGTAATTAAATATAAAAGATTAATTATATACAAAATTTAGAATTTTAAAATTCAAAAAGATTATAGAAGAAATATTTATATAATTTAGTTATAAAATAAGAAATTTAATTAGATATTTACAAAAAAAATCATATAAGTGTTTAAATAAAAATAGTTAATATTTATTTACAAAATATTTTAGAATATTATATATAAAAAATAAAATTTGAGTTATAATTTATATAGAGAAAATAATTAAGTTTTTTATTTGTTTAAAAGGTTTTAGTTAATATTAATAATAATAATTATAATAAAATATATTAAAATGATAAAAAATAGAAAAAGAACAAAAACAACTTACCTGCTGGAGCCTGGGGTCGAACCCAGGACTCCATGCTCCCACAACAAGCCTTCCAACCAATTGAGCTAACGTGCGTTGTTAAAAACAAATAAAATGAAAAAATATTGGCCTCAACCTGGATTTGATCCCTTGTCCTCATGTATACCAAGCCAGTTCCTTTGCCAATAAGCCACTTGGGGCGCATCTAGTAACAAACAGCAACAAATAATTATATATTAAACATGCTAAATATAAAAAATAATGAGAAAAAAGGAATGGCCTCACCCAGGTTCGATCCCAGGTTCTCATGCTCATTGCGCGCGTATCAATACCACTAAGTCACCTGCCCACATGTGAAATACATATGAAACATAAATAATAAAAAAACAAATGAATTTTTGAATTCTGGATTTCGCGCCAGCCTTCATCATCTTCTTCTATTTACCTGCGAATTTTATTAAGCTTTTTCCTACGTATATTTTTAACCAGAAGAACCTATGTTTTTGAAACGTCATGCAAACCACAATAATAATAAAAATTAATAACCCAAATCAATTGCTCATGATTTATACATCATAGCCATGTCTTAAGAATGTTCAAAAACAAGGTAAAACGCAAAGCCCCTAATTGAAGGTTCAAACCCTAAGAATGGCGTTTAGCGTATTAGCCATGGTTTCTTCAATTTCTTTGCCCAGAAACGGTCTATGGATCATCACAAACAATAACACAGAGTCAAAAACCAATAATAATGCATAAATGAACATAATCGAAAAAAATAAAAACACAAGCTATGAGGATTCAGTTTAGTCATATGAGGGTGTTCTTGATGATGCAAATGATTGATACATGTTCAATGATCATTGGAGAATGTATTGCAACCTTTAGAATGACCTAAAATCCTCTCTAACTCCAAAATCAAATCTCACTTTTTGTTGAAATTTTTTGACTTTGTTCTTCTTCTTGGAGGCAGTCAAATAGTGTCCTCCTGTTTTTGTTAGGTTTGTGTACTTGTATGGAACCAATTTTAGGTCAAAAACTTATGGATATGTGGGCTTATGAAGTAACTTGAGTGTGAAGATTTCTCAATTTCAAATATTCAAAAGTATCATCAATCCTTTCCAATTTTGATCCAATCTGATTTTATTTGGTTTCCAATCTTCTTAAACATGACTTAAATGACTTTCAATCAAAGATTTCATGATTTACTTGATTTTTCATATTTTATATATATTTAAATTGAATTTTAATGAATAAAATCCAAATAAATATAAAATAAATTATAAAAATCTGAATAAATAAGCATTGGGTCGTGTATGATGTCATTGTAAAGATTGGATTGCAAAATGATAGGCCCATTTGGAAAAAATTGGTTTTAAGACCTCATTTGCTCAATATACCCCTAAACAATTTCTCTACTTTGCCAAGGCATAAATCCCTCAATTTTAAGGCTATGAAGGTGTTCTTGGACATTTTGGAAAGCTTAAAGAGTCCTATAACAAACCTTTTTGGTATCATGTCCATATATTTTACCATTTTCAAATTATGCCCTTTGGAAGATGTTGACTTTTTGTTGACTTTTGAAATAACCTGTAATGTTTTAGCTCATACCTTCCAAATGAAGCATTTTTTAGGCTTGGCTTGTGAGACACAAAGTTGTAGAGAATTCAAATTCCTTCAAAATGAGTTTTGGATGGAAATTTTTTTATGAAGCATGTGAAAGTTATGGATGGTCAAAGTTCAGTTGACTTTTTTTAAGAAAACCCTAATTTAGAAACTCCTGATTCTTGATGATCTGAAACTTCCTTGATGAATCATGATTAATACTTGATCAAATGATGAATTTTACTTCATAAAATTGATGTTGGCAAAAAATCTTGAAGTTTGACTTTAATTTGACCACAGTTGACCTCAGTTTGACTTTTTAACTACTTTGACTGATTTTTGCATATCTGATCATCTGACTGGGCAAGCTCTTTGGGAAAGCTTTGAAACTTGACACGGGGGTTCTTGAATATATGTGGGATGTTATGAAGCTCACTTGAGGCCTTGAAAATCAGTTTAACATGAGGAAACACAAAACCCTAGTTTTGGACACTTTGCTTAGGAGGAGGCATTGTCTGGGGAAACTTCCACACTTCTTGATCAATTGGGAGTCTTGAGGATCTTATGATCATCTAGAAGTCTTGAGAGAAGTTGTATTGATTGTGGGAGGGAAAATTTTGGGGTGCAACACAAGGCACTCCAATAACAGCTAAGACGTGTTCATCAACAAACTCATCCTTTATTGGAAACCGGTCTTTGGTCTCCTCAATTGATGACATCCGAGAAAGGTGATCAGCAACGGTGTTCTCGCATCCTTTCTTGTCACGGATCTCGACATCGAACTCCTGGAGAAGTAGGATCCACCTCAAGAGTCTGGGCTTAGATTCCTGCTTAGCAAAAAGATATTTCAAGGCAGCATGGTCAGTATAAACAATCACTTTTGAACCCAACAAATATTTTCTGAATTTATCAAAGGCGTATACCACATCCAACAACTTCTTTTCGGTAGTTGCATAGTTCATTTATGCAGGGTTCAAAACGTGACTGGCATAATAAATAACATGAAGCACTTTTTCTCTTTGTTGTCCAAGAACAGCACCTACCGCAATGTCGCTCGCATCGCACATGATCTCAAAGGGTAGAGACCAATCGGGGGCAATCACAATGGGTGCCGACACTAGTTTATTTTTCAGTGTCTCAAAAGCATCAACGCAATCTTTATCAAACACAAAAGCCTTATCCTTAACTAATAGAGTAGTTAAAGGCTTGACTATCTTGGAGAAATCTCTTATGAACCTACGGTAGAAACCCGCATGTCCCAAGAAGCTTCTTATACCTTTTTCGTTCATGAGAGGTGGTAGCTTAGAAATTACCTCCACTTTCGCTTTGTCCACTTCGATCCCCTTGTGGGAGATCTTGTGGCCTAGAACAATGCCCTCTCGTACCATAAAATGAAATTTTTCCCAGTTTAGGATCAAATTGCTTTCCTGACATCGCTGCAAAACAAGTGAAAGGTTAGTTAAACAGTTATCAAACGAAGAACCAAAAACAGAGAAGTCATCCATGAAAACTTCCATATGCTTGAGCATATCAGCAAAAATGGAGGTTATGCATCTTTGAAATGCCGCTGGGGCATTACACAACCCGAATGGCATCCTTCTATAGGAAAAGACACCATACAGGCATGTAAATACCGTCTTCTCTTGATCCTCCAGTGCAACCGCAATTTGGTTGTACCTGGAGAACCCATCCAGAAAACAATAGTAGTCATGTCTTGTCAATCTTTCTAACATTTGGTCAATGAATGGCAAAGGAAAGTGATCTTTTCTTCTGGCTAAGTTTAGCCTCCTATAATCAATACACACCCGCCAACCGGTGAACCTTCTAGTAGGAATCAACTCATTCTTTTCATTAGCTATCATCGTTGTACCTCCTTTCTTGGGCACCACATGAACAGGACTCTCCCATGAACTATCTGATATAGGATAAATAAGCCCTGCATCTAATAGCTTCACCATTTCCTTTCTCACTACCTCTTTCATAGCAGGGTTCAGTCTACTTTGGGACTGCACAATCGGTTTCTGATCTTCTTCCATGAGAATTTTGTCCATGCAAACCGTAGGACTTATACACTTGCGATCTTCAATTTTCCAATCAATAACACTTTTGAACTTTTTTAGAACTTCAATCAACTTGTCTTCTTGCACACTTTTCAAGCTCGAACTTATAATAGCGGGACATTTTTCTTCAGTGTCGAGGAAAACATATTTGATATTTTCAGGTAATTGTTTCAACTCTGAACTTTTCAGCTTGTCTTCATTACCTTCCACCACTATAGTTTGCCTTAGATCTTCCCACCGATGTGTTCGGGATCCTTTTAGGACATGTTGAGTTTCCAACATTGCTACCACTTCCATATCACTACTATCAACATCCTTATCATCCTAAAAAATGACATGCTTAAAACTCTCTCTAGAGGCAATAGGGACACACTCTTCAAATGTTCACTTTCTACCATTTGTTCTAGCACTTGTATGTTGCTACTCGTGCACACATCATCTTTATGCTTCATGGTATTTCTAACATCAATTTTTAACTCCTCATCATAAACCTCTAAAGTAAGTGTACCCCCTCCATATCTATCAAGACTCTCCCAGTTTCCAAGAATGGTCGGCCCAAAATTAAGGGGATTTTTTCATCTTCCGGCATTTCAAGGAACACAAAATCTACCAGAAACACAAACTTATCCACTTTCACAAGAACATCATGGACTGCTCCGTACAGACGCTTAACCGAATGATCCGCAAATTGAAGAGTCATCCGAGTGTCTTGAACTGCACCAATACCCAACTTTTTGTAGATGGATAAAGGCATTAGACTAATACTTGCTCCCAAATCAATTAAAGCTCTCTTGAATGATCTATCACCAATTATGCATGGGATGGTGACAACTCCTCTGTCTTTCTTCTTCGCCGGAATCTTCAAACCCAGCAAAATAGAACTACAAGTTTTCGTTAGAATAATAGGTTCAGCCTCAATGGTTCACTTCTTAGCGATGATATCCATCATGAATTTAGCATAGGTGGGCATTTGCTGAAGTGTCTCTAATAACAGAATATTCAACTCTAGCTTTTTGAACAACTCAAGGAACTTATCAAAATTCTTCTCCTATTGTCCTTTCTTTTTATTCCTTGAAGGGTAAGGAAGTTTGATCACCGGTTTCGGTTCCACCATTTTTCTTTAGTTACCAGTGCTGGAGTTACCACTTCTTCTTCAACAACATCATTCTCTTTTATTTCCAGTTCCACTTCAAGCATTTGATCATCACTCTCAGAATTATCATTCACCTCTTCACTTGATTTCCTTCTTCTCGTAGTGACTACATTAACTTTATGGTTGTCCTTGGGATTAGTTACAGTTGTGCTTGGGAGGGCTCCTGGTGTTTGAGGAATTGCAAGATGTTGGGAAATTTGACTCATTTGCACTTCAAGATTCTTGATTGAGGCTCTGGTATTCCTTAAGTTACTTATTGTCTCTTCTTGGAATTGGGAACTTTACGCGGCCATCTTTTCAATGGCAATTTCCCAATCCGCCTTTCTTGGACCCTCTGGTTGGTATGGTTGTTGTTGTTGTGGTTGGTACTGTTGGATCTGAGGTTTATATGGTTGTTGACCTTGAACCGGTTTCTGAACGTTTCCTTGCTGATCTTTCCATGAGAAATTCAGGTGATTTTTCCAACCCGAATTATATGTGTTGGAATAAGGATTGTTCTGCCTCAACATATTAATCTATTCAACCTGTTCTTGAGTTGCCAAACAATGCATAGCAAAGTGCGGTCCACCACGTATTTCACAAAGTATTGCTTGAACTGGTTCCACCTGTGCCACTATCTAAGTTCCAATATTCATTTTCTTCAACCTTCGTTCTACCTCTTGAGCAATTTGATCCTCCATTTTAACGACCTGCTCTGTCATCTTCAAATCAATCTTGCCATCCGATTGACTCATTGTGCAATCATACAACTCAAGATGCTCACTAGCGGAAATTACTTCTATGATTCTTTTGATACCAGTGGCTGTTGAGAAATTTGTTGAGCCACCAGCAGCAGTGTCTATAAGTTGTTTTGTCTTGAGTCGTAACCCATTCACGAATATTTGCATCTGCTTGGTAGCGTCCATGTTATGAGTAGGGTAATTAGTCAAAGACCTCTTGAACCTCTTGTACGCATCACCAAGTGATTCCCCCTCTTTTTGTTTGAAATTGACAATATCATATCTTTTTCGGATGAACACTGAAGCAGGGAAATACTCGTTTAGGAAAGTTGTTTCCATCTTTTGCCATGCTGAAATACTTGCACCTGGGAGTGAGTAGAACCACTCTTCTGCATCATCGGTAAGTGTAAATGGAAACATCACAAGTTTGTTTTCCTCCTCTGAATGAACTTCTATCTTCAAAGATGTTGTGGTAGTAAGGAATCTCTGAAGATGCTTGTTGGCATCCTCGTTGATTCTTCCGGAGAAAGGCTTGCTCTCCAACTAGCGAATGGTGGATGGATGTAGTTGGGAGTGTGCCACATTCACTAGTTGATTAACAATGGTCATCCGGTTGGGTTGAGAATTTTCCATAGTCCCCTAACAATCTCTCTGTAGGAGGTGGATTTCCTGCCATGTTCCCAAATCCCTGATTTATCTCCCTGTCAGAGTCAGAGTTGTTGTGCTCAGAATGCATATACAATTCGTCTTCCATTCTGATTTAGGACACTATGACCTGCACTAGCAGCTGCCAGTCTTTCAATTCTTGCCTTGAGGTGTCTTTCGTGTAATGCTCTTTCTGGTTCTGTGTCAAAGGAAAATTTAGCTAAGGTATGACCTCACATAAACAGTTAGACAAACGTTAGAATAGGTAACAAAGTGGCAATAATAATACAATAACAAGTAAACTAATATTTTAGTTGTAGAGCAACAAAATTTCAAACGAATTACACAAACTTAAATTTTGGCAGTCCCCGGCAACGGCGCCAAAAACATGACCGGTAAAATAGCCAGTGTACTATTTTATCGATGTAGTAATAATAAGGGGTTATCCCCAAAGTCGGTCTCTTGAGGACTGCGCAAGTAATAAAAGTTTGTATGACACGTTTGAACAAAAGTTCTTTGATTTGTTTTATGTTAACTCTTGAAATTATAAGGCAAAATAAAAGTGCTTAATAAAATAAGTGTTATGACAAATATGAGAATAACACTAGGGAAGGTGTATGAAAACCTTGTAATGACATAAACTTGATTATTAACAATTTTCCCACAATGATAAATCGTCACCGCCTTTCAAGGTTAGTTTTAAAAAATTTCTTTAAAGTAAACCCTTTGGTATTCCCCCTATACCCCAATTCCTTGATCGTATAGGAAGAATACCAAGCTTTTTAAAATATCAAAAGTCTGCGGTTAAATTATGACATCCCAATTCCTTGGCGATGTCAAATAAAATAATGTTGCAAGAAAAGGCGTTAACAATGGTATTCCTACCTAAAGCTAACCTTAGATTATAAACCATATTTTCTAATTAAGGTTTTGCATGAAGAACATTCAAACAACACAACGATAATAGTCAAAACAAATGAAATTATGATAATCAAACTCAATTGTCATTACAAAGGAAATCAGGAACACCCCTTAGCATTGGGGTGTTTAGCCTCTCAAATTTATAATAACAATAACAAAACTAAGAAAACAAAGAGAATTCATTACACTGGTGATAGGGTTTGGATGATATTCAATGGCTTCCGCCGTTCCAAGATAGCCTTTCTCCTAAAACTTGTGCCTCCAATCCCTCAATAATAAAAGTCTCATTTGTTAAATTCAAAAGTGTCTTTCTCTTTTTCACATTCAGCCTAATGTATCAGACTCCTAACTGCTAAGTGGGAATCTCAAAAATACCCCCGGAGGTCACTTAAAGAAGAAGAAAAATAAATTAAAAATTGTTGTCTTCAGGGGCCCTGACATAGGCCATGTCCCCAGACACAGGCCCCTGTGTAAGGCTTCTGACTTGGAATTTTGATGCGCAATATGCCCTGACACGGGCCGTGTCAGGTGACACAGGTGGCCATGCCAGGCTCCTGACTTGCATGATTTTGCATTTTTCCATATGTTGTCCCCAGGCTTCCTGACACGGGCTGTGTCAGGTGACACATGCACCCGTGTTAGGCTTCTGACTCTTCTCCAAACACTCTGTTTCTCGACTTGAAATCCACTTTCGCGTACGTCTGATCCACGACTTCCTGCATTACTGAAAACACAACAAAAACACACAAATCAAAGGTACCAATGCTTCAAAACAAAGAAAACAAACATAAAGACTAACTTGACCAAATGAGGAAAAGTAATACGAAAACATCAACAAATGCTACTATAACTGACCGAAACCCTAAAAATGACGGACACAATAGCTTGAAATATACGACGAATACTCACCGATCACTTACCCCGACAAATTTCGTTAAATTCCAGGCAACTACGTTTTTTTTGCCTAATTTGGCTAAACCGACACTGATTTTATTATTCCGCAATTATTATGAGTCATTACAAAAATCTGTCAGTTATCATGTTTTTGATAAACCTATTTGTCATGAGAATATAAGCTACTATCTGTTTTGCTAAATTCTTAAAATTACTTCTTTCTATCAAGGTATATAATCCAATGTTAATATTCAAGACTGTTTTTGTTCTCATCATAATATCTTCTAAACTCTACTTCTCCATACAAATTATGTTTCTTAATAAAATACTATTCATAAAATTAGGATGGTTATAGTTATAATTAATCAAATAAATATTACATAAACTAACTACATGAATTTTTTCTACATAACTTAATGGATTAATATTAATAATAATTGGTATTATGGAACTAAGTTCCTTCCCCCATTTTACAGGGTATTATCAAACAACTCGGGATAGGAGTCTTTCATCTTGCTCTCCAATTCCCATGTCGTGCTTTCTCCTGTAACTCCCATACCAGTGGTCAATATTGACCAACCAGTGACTTTACATATCCTTCGATACCTTGACCACCCATCCTATAGAGATCTTTAACTTTCAGACTATCCATTCCAAAGGATTGCTTGAACGACACACCACTCTCACTATGCCAAAAATAACATTTAACAATGCACCTTAAACAACGCTTTATAAAGAAAGCACTGTTATAGGTCAAAATTAAAAGAAAACACGGAAACTGTTCAAAAAAAAATAAAAGCGCTGGTAAAAGTCATACCTTAGACATCACTTTTGAAAAAGCGTTGTCTAAGATAGACCTTAGAAAGCGCTTTTAAAGATAAACCTTAGACAGCGCTTTTAAAAAAGCACTGTCTAAGGCTTTCAATTTAAAAAAATTAAAATCAAAAGCGCTGTCTAAGGTTGACCTTAGACAGCGCTTTCCCAAAAGCGTTGTCTAAGGTCTAATTATATTAAAACTATACAGTTTCTATTTTCATTTCCCTCTCTTCTTCGAACTCTCTCACTTTCTACGAACGAACACCATCATCGTCCTAGCTGAGCTTTTCGCCACCATTGCCCTAACTGAGCTTCTCGCCACCGTCGTCCTCCACGTTCACCTTCGTCCACCACATTATTTGGTAAGCTTCTTCTCTGTTCTTTTCTTCTCTGTTTAGGGCAAGAACGAAATCAATTTTATCTCTTTTAGTTTAAGCTCTTTTTGTTTGTAGTTGACATTGTTGTAGTTGACATTGTTGTAGTTGATATTGTTCTAGAAGTGCTTATTAGTTTAAGCTCTTTTTGTATATTATTGTAGAAGTGCTTATTAGTTTAAGCTCTTTTAGTATATAATTAACATTGTTGTTGAAGTGCTTATGAGTTTAATATCTTTTTGTATATGATTGACATTGTTTGAAGAAGTGCTTATTATTTTAAGCTCTTTTTGTATATAGTTACACTATTCTATACATAAAAACTAGAATAGTGTAAGTTATTAATATTGGACATGAAACTTAGAGTATGTATCAATATAGGGTATTCATGAAACTTTTGAGAATATCTAACTAATATACAAAGATTCAAAAAATAAGCACTTTAATAGGGTATTCATGAAACTTTTTGCTTATTAGTTCATTGTTGAAGCTTTTTGATAGGGTATTCATGAAGCTTTTGAGATGATCAAACTAATAGACAAATATATTCTCAATACACAAAATTATAATAGATGAAAGATTCATAAAATAAGTATTTTTATTAGTTTAAGTACTTTTTATTAAGTTAGATTTGATCATGCATGGTTTCTTTATTATGTATGTATTTAGTTTAAGCTTATTATGTTTAGTTTAAGCTCATTATGTATTTATTTGACATTGTTGTAGTTTAAGCTCATTATGTATGTATTTAGTTTAAGCTCATTATGTTTAGTTTAAGCTCATTATGTATGTATTTAGTTTAAGCTCATTATGTTTTGTTTAAGCTCATTATGTATTTATTTGACATTGTTGTAGTTTAAGCTCTGTTGTAGAAGTGCTTATGAGTTTAATCACTTTTTATTAAGTTAGATTTGATCATGCATGGTTTCTTTATTATGTATGTATTTATTTGACATTGTTGTATTTATTTGATTATAAGTTAGATTTGATCATGCATGGTTTCTTTATTTTTGTGTTTTCAATTGCTTTTATTATAAGTTATATTTGATCTTCCTTAGTTTCTTTATTACAGGTTAGACATGGCCACTAATGATGATAACCCACATGATGATCATTCGACACATGAAGGAGGTAGTAAAAAAGTATCAACTGAAGAAGAGATTCGAAGAGGTATAACGGTTATGAGAAGAGTGGTCAATGGTAGATCTCGAGGCATCATTCTAGATGTGAATTGGAGCCATTAGGGGCAGCTTATAGAACCTAATGGGCACACCTTAACTAGTTTCATCGGTGCACTAGTAAGGAATGAAGTTCCCATTACTTGTGATGATTGGAGAAACAAAGATCTGAATGACTCCAAAGAAAGAATTTGGAGTGAGATAAATGTACAATAATTATGTCTTTAATTATGCGAATCAATTATGTTTTTTCGATTACCTGTACTAACGCACAATCTGTATTTTTTTCTTAGCGGTGTTTTAACATCGAAGAAGAAAGAAGAGGTTTTTGTATGAAATTGGCCGGAAAGCTTTTACGAGGGTTTAGAACATTTTTATCATCCAAGTTCCTTAAGGATGCGGATGATAATTATGTTGATGCAGAGCTTCCTAAAAAATATGAAAGTTTGATATCAACAGAAGAATGGGAAGCCTTCAAATCCAAACGACAGGACCCTGTATTTAAAAGACTAAGTGCCACAAATCGGGAAAGAGCATCAAGTCCCGCATATCCGTACCGAATAGGATGTGTCGTATATGGACGCATAGAACAATCCATGGTAAGTATTTATAAATTTAGATAACATATTTGTTCATCATATATTAGTTTCATTTGATCATATTGTATGACTTAATGTGTAGCTGCAGAAGGAGAAAAGTTCTGAAACATCTATTCCTGCACATGTTTTGTGGAAGGAAGCCCGTGTGGGCAAATATGGAGTTCCTAAAGAAGATGTTTTACAAGTATACGAGAAATGTGTAAATATAACATTTTTTCTTTAATTAAATAAAAACTTTATAAACAAATATTTGACAAGTATATGGTATTCATCTGATTTTCAGGAGGCGCTATCTCAGTCTTTACCTCCAAATGATACTAGGAGCATACTTAGTCAGGCATTAGATGTCCGTGAGTATTCTGGTTGGGTGAGGGGTAAGGGATTTGGAGTCACTCCGACCTCCCTGAGTATTACAAAAGGAAAGGCTCCTAGTAATCAGGAGCTTCATGAAAAATTGGAAGCAATGCCAGCTGAGCTTGATGCATTAAGGAGAGAAAGAGAGGCTAGCGCCTCAGCATGTTTCAGAGATGCTTCAGACAAAGATAGTATCAACTATACCTTTAATCCGAATTCCAGAGGTAATTACATATAATTGTCTTAAATTGAACTATTTGCTTAAATTATAATGCTATTCCGCGGCATACCGAGTCCGTGGTTTCAAAAAAACAGGTACAATACAATTATATGACATATATGCATGGAAGTTGTTAAATTCTTAATTTCATCTAACTATTTATATGATATGTAGCTTCAAGAAAAGGAGGTTAGCAACGTCTTTGCACACCAAAAAAAGGAGGTTAGCAAAGCCTCCGCACAACAAAAAAAGGAGGCTAGCAACGCCTCCGCACAACAAAAAAAGGCTGGTGCTAAGAAGACCAGCTAAGAAAAAACCTATTGTCGCTCCCGGGGTTTTCATCCTAGTACAAACGCGAAAGTGGCGCGGAAAAGTTAGAGTCGCCAACCATACATTTTTATTCCGAATGAATGGGAAAGGTAATGTTGCACAAACCTGAGGAAGAAGGAAAAGGACGAGGCCTTGCGAACCAAAGATCTGGGCCCGGAAGTCGGTTACGAATTGGGAAGGTATTAGCACCCCAATCCGCCCGCCGTACCCGACGGGATCCACGCTTGTTAGTCTGTTTCAAAAGGTGAGAAATACGATGCTTTTTAATGAAATAAAAGTTGACTGGAACAGAATGGAAATGAGAAAGGGGATTAGAAAGGAAAATAGAACAAAGGGGGAAAACATAGGGAAAATAAAGAATGTGCTCAAATGAGCCCTACCCCACTGCCTACGTACCTCATCGGGAAAATGAGGATCAGAGTCGCCGTAGTTCGTCTAACTAAGGCAGAAACTTGTTTGTGTTTTTTAGGATGACGTTGCCATAGCTCTAGCTCAGGTGTTACCGGCTCTGACTCGAGGGTGTTTACCGTATCGCTGTTTGAACTGTTGAGACAAGTCGCATTCGTCCGCAAAGAGTATGAGATGAGAAGAGAAGACGCGGTGTCTTGGTTTATTGTATTTTAGAGGAAGTGTTTTGAATTTGTGTTTATTGTATGTACAACACTAAAGACTATGATACAGGAGCGAATACTTTCCAAGGTCGCCCCCAATGGAACGTTTGTAAAGTACCCTAGAAGAGTGGAGGAGACCTCTACTAATCATTTCCTATATAGCTTAAGGCTCGTGGCGCATTGTACACATTTTCCTTTATTAAGTGTTTTTATTTTTATTTAAGATGAGAAGTGAGACTCAAGTTGTCAAAGGAAAACTCTAAGGAAAACTAGACTTACCCTAAGTTAGTTGAGTTTAAGGATGACCTATGGTTAGTGAGGTTTTAAAGATTAAAGCTACCTAAGAGGATATTAGACTAGAAATGCGAGTACAAAAAGCAATAATGAACAATATGGTCCTCCTAAGTCATGGTGGGTAAAAACGTGTATGAAACGTAAATGGGATGAAACGATGGATCGGGTGGGTCGATTGCGTGGTGTTGAGACACACAACTTATGGTGTGCAACATACAAGGCTTGCTTTTGGTGTAATGGAATGGAACGATGGTAATCGAGGAATCCTAAAGTCACATGAAACTCTATTTATTTATTTGAAAATTTACTCGTTGGATCGAGTATTTCTTTATTTTTGAGATTTGGTTTTCTATCGGTTCGTTTTATCTTTTCTACCCTAATTATAGGAACTATGCAAGTATTACATCACAAAGTACAAACCACAAAAATATATTCGAGGCATAATAAACATAATCCAAGTCCATACGCGAATCCTCGAAAAATACCTTGCACAAAAAGAAAATTATTAGTAAATGAAATGAGGATGCATATGCAACAGTATGGACAAATGAATTGAGATAACAAAAAGTTGCAAGAATTTCTAAAGCGTATAAGGCATAAAACCGAAATAATGGCTAATTGCTTCACAGAAACGCACTTGAACGGTTTATAAGCCTAAGTCCTAAAATTAAAGGATTTCACATGATATCAACATTCTAAAATCAGTAGCTAATCCACACTAAGGCCTTCTAATACTTTAAGATTAAGCCTAATTAATCTATGTCCTAATGTACCATAAAATCCTAAACTAACTTGGTGAATTTACAATGGAAAAGTTGAATGAGATCAAGGCACTAAAAAAATATCAAAATTCCCGGAAAAAATATGAAATTAATTCCCTAGGGTCCCTAACCTAACTATAAGATTGTGTTATAAAATCTCCTAAAACTTCAAAGTCTAACTATGTCAAATAGTCACTTAAATCTATCTAAGATTCAATCATAATTTTACACAACCAACACTACCAAAATAGTGGATAAAATGGCCTAAAAAATATGCCAAAAATATTTCCAGGTACTATTATCAGTCCTCTAATCATAGCAAAAATAATGGGACAAAAATATTATAGGAAGTGGGAGAAATAAAATGTTCAAAATTATGTGCTCATGTGAGAATTCAATATAAAAGCAATTAAATGAAAAATCGAAATTAAATTGAAAAATGACAAAATTTAGAAAGTAAAAATGTAGAAAAGTTATAAAATGAGTTATGAACCTCCTATAATTTTTGGGGAATTTTATTATGCTTTTTGGTATTTTTATTGATTTAAATTGAACAAGCATTAAAATAGAGAATTAAAAAGAAAGGAAATAGGAGGGGGTGAAAATAGAAATAACTAGTTAACAATAACATATGGGCTGAAAACGGGGGTGTAAATAGAAACACCTTAGGCCCATTACGTTGGAAAGCCTTGAGGTGTATATGGTGTACCTTTCAGTCAACTTTGTTGACTTGTGGAAGAAATCCCATCCGCCTGATTAATATGGGAAATCATCTTGCGGCTATGATCGAAGGAACATGGTTGCTATTGTAGGATGAAACACGTGTGATCATTGTCTAGTGAAATCCAGTGGTCCTACCGGATGGTGACAAGTGTCACCGTCGGAGTGGACCACTCAACCTAACACTTATCCCCTTCCTGATTTGGGCGGTGGAGTTATTGTTCTTTATGAGTTCCTTTTTTTCATAAATTAGAAGAAGCATAAACATTTATCTCTCTCACTAATGCACTGTATTCCAATCTTCTTCTCTTGCTCATCTTCAAACCCTAGCCGCCATCGGAGAAGACGGTTCGCGACGAAGGCCACCGTCGACTCCGGCGGAACCCGCTCCATACCTCAAACTCCCTTCACTAACTCTACCTCAAATTCTCTCATCTATCCAAATCCTGAACTAATTTCCTCTACAACCCAATCAAACTACGAGACCGGAGCTTTCGGAATCGAGAAAAAATACAAACTCGGAAGCAAAAATCAACATTTTACAAACCTACGATCGAGGACGTGTGAGCGATGGCGTATGACTCCCTAGTGATTTTGAACGGCCAATCTTCGTTGCGGTGGATGGCCAATGAAGATCATCGAAGTTACGTGATCATTAGGGTTTGTTATTTTACTCTGCCTTCTCCTTTTTGTTATGATTGAAATCGTTTGCTGTGAATCTTGCTCTTTTCGTAACTTGCGTCTGAATGAATTTCACTCGAATCTTGCGTTTGACGTAGGTGTTCAAGTTTGCAAGCTGTTGTGAATGTTTGTTAAAATTCAGATTGATGTGGTTTGCGATTTTCTTGTTATGGATGAAAGCATTCCGCATACGATTGAAGATTGTGATCTGTTCTTTGATTTTTTTTGCAATTAGCAGCTTGATGAGAATGTGAGCACTCGTTGAATTTGTTGCGGATTTGTTGAATATGATGAAGCAGGTTGAAGTTTGGAGCGGAGTCACTGTGTTTGCTTAATCAACAACGGAAACGCAACACTTAGGTATGCTTTCTTTGATTTACCTTCTTGACTTCGAATCACTTATGCTTCTATTGTTGTGATTGATGCGATGCGTTCCACCGTTTGATTATTGTGTTCTGAAATGAATTTGTAGGTTAATGTTAATGCCTGTGTGATGGAGATGAATGAGGTTGCATGTTTGTATGGAGATGTATGAATATAAGAGAGTTCAGAATGGATCAAAATGAAGAGTTTCAGAGCACGGGAAAGAATGAGATGAGTGGAGCAGGAATTTGATGAGTGAAGGAGAAAGATGAATGCAGAAGGTGGTGAAAATGTTGGAATGAGAAGGTGTTGATGAAGATGAGAGGAATCGTGAAGAAAAAGATGAAGGTGGAGTGAATGAATCCGAGAAAAATAGTCCTCTTCAAAGTTGCAGCAATGATGTTTTTTATAGATGATGAAGGTCATGGGATTATGAGTGTAATTTTGTGATCTTTTTTCGATAAATTATGTTAAAAGTTGGTTATGAATCAGTTAGAGGTTTTCCTTTTTTTTTTAGAGTTTGTTGTATGGTGTTATATTTCTTTGAATGAAATTTGATGAGAGTTTAAATTGAAGAGTGGAATTATTGTTGTTAATGAAAATAATTTGAAAGAGATCCTTTTTCGATTCTGATACTGAGTTTCTATTTTCCTGAATTTTTGAATTTATGTAATAAAATTGCAACTGAACTCCTGTTATAAAATTGAAACTTGAGCTTAGGTCCTTTTGAGCTTAGGTCCTTTTTGCTAAATTGTTCGGTTGGAATTTTTTAGAGTGTTTGGTAATTGAACAATATCTGAAGGCTTCTATTCTAAACTTCTGCCGTAACGTGAAATGGATCGGATCATCATTCTTTGTAATTGTCTTTATGATAAGCTGTGTTTTTTTTTCCTTTTATTAAATCCTTATTTTCATTGCAAAATGATATTGGCCTTTTATTGGTGAAACAAGCTGCCAACGCGCTTCTATTTTCCTTGCTTTGAATCCAAATTCAACATAGAATTGAATAATCACAAAAGAAATATCTGACTACGAAACTTCGGCATCATAGAAACAATTATCCCATTAAAAAAAGGAATGCATGCCTTAAATTTAACCAACAATCCTCCATACGCAAATATTATATCAAATCCTTGTATGAAAACCAAATACTTATATTCTTCGATGATGAACAACCTTAATTGCCACAAACATATCAAGATCTCCTCAATAATTTGAATTTTTCTCAATGGTTGAAGTTCTTTGCATGGCAAAATATGATGATGACAAAACTTCCCAAAAAACCTCTAGACATCCATGCTTTGGGAAATAAACCCTAATTCATGGTTCAAGTGACAAAAATGGCCCAAGACATTGAGGATCATAGTTTGGGGTAGAACTCAATCATAGCCCTGATGAAATTCTAGCACCTGAGATGCGTCCAATGAAGCGAGAAGCATGGGATATTGAAAGTAAATAAAACCACTGTGTCTTGATCCAATGCTCGTGCTGGAGTCTCAGAACGGGAAAGTTTATGGAACTTGATGAACCCCACAATACAAGCTGCCAATGATGATGTGAGTTCAACTTGCAGTAACCAGACGAAACTCCTCTGAATAAGAAACTTCAAGTTACCTGAAAATGCCCGATCCCATGCCGGTGAAATGCATGATCATGATTTTAGGAACTAACATGAGATGCATGAAGCATGAGCCAGCTAAGATAATAAGTATGAGGGAAAATTTTGGGGTGTTACACCTACCACCAAGTATAGGAAGTGCCTCCAAACATTTCTATGGATGACATATATACCGAATGAAGGTGTTCATTTTGTGCATATGGAGGAAGGTATTTTCGGCTTTGATTACGAACAAATGATTGGTAATGAAGACTTCATGCAAGTTTTTGGTCGTGAAGAAATTGGCGTCAGTGTTGTCAATATATATCAGGTAAATCCGATATACTTTGTTATATTAATTGAACAACTTATTTACTTTATGTTTCAAATGAGGCGTCTAATGTTAATGATGTTTTTATTTAAGGTTTTTGTATGACAAATTGATGCACCCCAATGGATTGGACGTAACATTTGGATTCTTAGCACCCACGTCTGTCAACTTAAGTTTAATCATAAGTAGACCGGATACCGTGACGGAGTATGTTCTCAGGATCCTCATGGCCAACAAAGATGCGGAGAAGTTGTTATTTATACTGTTTAATACCGGGTTAGTATTTCATTCTAAATTCATCTATTATAATTATTTTGTATTTTGACGTCGTGTAGAAAATTTACATCTAACATTTGTTTAATCATACAGTGGACATTAGTTGTTGCTTACAATCAATCCTATCAGAGAAATCGTTTATTATCTTGACTCGTTAGGAAATGATTGGACAACATACCCGAATATGAAGGACACAGTTGACACGTAAGTGAGATTGTTCTAAATTTTCTTGTGTGTATTTATTAATTTATGTGAATTGTTCTAATTACTTCATTTTTATTTTATTAGCATCCTACAAGCTTTTCGAGCTCAACGAGATATCCAAACATCAAAGAGGAGAGCCAACTGCATTACATGGATAAAAGTGGCGGTATATTATTAATTATCACATTTTTTATTATATTAGTGATGATACTTGATAAAACTTAGGATTTATCCATATTTTCTTTTTATCTGTAGTTTCCTCAGTAACGTAATCAAATAGATTGCGGATATTTCATGTTGAGGTTTATGCGAGATACTCTTGTTTTGGGCCGATTAGAGATTCCCGCTGATGTATGTATTTCTAACTTATGAGTTCTTTTAATATTTACACATATCTCTCATATAATTAAATAGTTGAAATTAAATCAAACTATGTTATATTATTATGTAGTACTTTGATGAATTCAAATGTGCATATTATACAAAAGATCAAGTGGACGAAATCAAAGAGGAATGGTGTCAATTCATTATAGAGCTAGGTGTTATGTGAGGTATAATATTGTACTCTTACTTTAATTGATGAGAATTTTAATATGTGTTACGTTGTAATTTCTATAATATTGTTTATTAATTGAATTACAATCTTTGTGTTGTTTCAGGACCTATGTATATTTGAAGCAATGCTTTAGATGGATTAGATATGTGTACTTATAATATGTACATTTGTAGTAAAATGCAATGACTTATAATTATAATAGGCCAAAATGGTTTGAATTGGTATATATATATATATATATATATATATATATATATTGGTTTGAATAGCCAATTTTGGATTTATAATTTTGGTGCATAAATTGATATATAATTTGTGATATTTGTCTGCCAAAAATTGGTTGAAAACAGGTCAAAATTCTGGTTTAAAAACCTGGTAAAAAAAGTGGTTTAAAAAAAATTATTTAAATATTTTCGTATACCTTAGACAGCGCTTTACACAAAAAGCGCTGTCTAAGGGGGGGCTTAGAAAGCGCTTTTGGCAAAAGCGCTGTCTAAGGGGGGGGGGGGGGGGGGCTTAGACAACGCTTTCCAAAAGCGATGTCTAAGGTATACCTAAAAAAATTAAAATAGGAGGGGATTAGACAGCGCTTTCACCAAAAGCGTTGTTTAAGGTATACCTAAAAAAATTAAAATAGGAGGGGATTAGACAACTCTTAAATCAAAAGCGTTGTCTAAGGTATTCCTAAAAGCGTTGTCTAAGGGTACCTTAGACATCACTTTTAAGATTTAAAAAAGCGCTGTCTAAACCTTTAGCAGTGGAGGTTTAGACATCGCTTTAAAGCGTTGTCTAAGTGAAAAAAAAGCGCTATCTAAGGTCTTGTTTGTTGTAGTGTCTGCATTTCCATGTTACAGGAAGTACAATTTCTACAAATACTTCAAATGAGATTAGAAAAACTCCCTTTCTTCTAACTCTTGGCTTGAGCGTACTCTCACAACACAAGTTCATAAAATACTACTGAGTCCCCGTGGTCGCTCAACCATGATTCTACCTATCACATACATAACATTAGGTTGATCAGATCCAATACTACATAATAAGATATTAAGAGTCATGTTGGAAAGACACACTTAAGAGGCAAGAAAGATTTACTTATGATCTTTCAAGGCTAGGTCGAGGATACAACCTGCTCTGATACCAACTATAACGCCCCATATAATATTTATCTAGAATAATATCATACAAGAGTTTGTTTGGAACTAACACCATCATAAGTGCCTAATAGTATAATTCAAATTCTTGACCAATTCTAAAAACAATACAATCTATGGTACAAGACATGGAAATTATACTGAAATAAAAATACTAAGATCAATACAATATTGATCATTGTACAAATGAGAAAATACACAACGGAAAAACTTAATCTATACTTCTATTGAAACATCCCCAGCATAGCTCTACTTGTAAACCAACCTGCAAACAAAACTTGAAAAGCAACAACAATAGTGGTGTGAGATAACAATATCTTAGTGAGTTCCCTATCTATGGATTCTCTCGGCTTTACAAGGCTTTAACAAAATTCTACTCAAGTCGGGGGAAAGCCTAGACCTTGAGTTCATAATCTCACACTCATATGGAAACATGTATTGAGTTGAGTAACTCAAAAGTATCACTAATTTGGAAACCATGCAGGTATCCCCTATTCTCGTCCTCTCCTATGTCTAAGAGTCATCACGAGTCATGGATCCTAGTATTTACTTGACATACAAAATGGATTCAGAAAGAAAGGCTATTAACCTTACAATCGTCACTTCACGTGGGCCATAAACCACCACAAGTCTACATATAAATATGTTCCATTCGTACTACACGCGGGAATCAAACCTATCAAGTAATGCATGCGTACATTACAGAGGAGACCCTGGCTCATGAAACGACATCTCAGGGAAAACGGTTCCAATTACGTGATTTCACTCAAATGGGATTGTATAAAACACTCCTAAGGCTTGTTAACTGATAACTCGAATTTGTATCAATTATTTAATACAGTTTCCAATTGTTTTAACATGTTAATTTATGTATTTCAGACAATATTACCCGAGTTTTGTGTTTGTTTTGCAGATATTTGATCAAGCATGACTTTTGGAGGCAAAATATAAAAAGGAGACTTATTGTACAAGAAATGGAGAAAAACAGAAGGAAATAGATCAAGAAAATGAGTTTCTGCATAATCATCTATGGGATGACCGTCACACATGGGTGACGATCGTCACCTTCCCAATATGCCCGTCCCAAATTTGAGTTGACCGTCCAAGGCCCAAGTTGCTCGTCACATGGTTGATACGATCGTCACAAATCCAATTCCAGAAACCTATTTACGAAACAGAATTCAAAATAGAAATATGTTATGAAATTTCTTCGCACTCAACAGAGAGTTTCCCTCTATCCTAATCAACCTCAGTCCAAGCTACTCAATCAAAGCCCAACCTAATTCCATGCCTTCAAGTTCTCAACAAACCAAAGTGGTCACCTATAAATAGAAGCTACTACAAATTGCAAAGGGAGCTTCGTTCACGTCCCAAATTTCTGCCGCATTTCTTGTTCGAAGTTCAAATTAATTTTCAGCATCGTCTTTATTTTTTCATTACCAAACCTAAGTGATAGTTTCCATAATTAGGAATTTATCACTATTTAATTGTTTCTAGCCACTATATATTTGTTTTAGTCTCTAAGTTTTTTAATGTTTGGTTGTTCAAGAACATTGCAACCGTTTCTATTTTTAATGCTTTATTGTTTAATTATTATTGCATTTATTTATATTATGAAATTCTTCTCCTTCTACCTTTCTTTGTTTTTATTTAATATGTTTGGCTAAACCGTTAATCGGTATGTAATTGTCTAACCAGAACGAATTTGGTAGAATTAGGCTAACACTTGAAATTAAGTTACTTTTCGGCTTCGATTTCTTAATATAAATAACTTTTGTTACGAGAGTAAGAAAGTATAAAAGATTAGGATTAAGACCACGAGAGTGTGAGATCTTAATCAAATAGCTGAAATTGGGCATTGTTTTAAATACATCGGAAGCGCTTTAAAACCAATTGGAACCTTTAGGTTCCAAAAAGTATTTCTAACTTGAATTGATACATCAAGAATGCTCAATTGAACTTAGGAATATATTAATATGCAATACCACGAGAGTGTGAGTTAACGACTTTTAAATTGAGAGTTTCTACAGAGAGATAACTTAATTAACCTTAACAAGCCGACCCTTTATTGAATTCACGAAGGAGAATCAATTACATACCGATATTCTTATAATTAATTTAACTTAATTAATTTTTCACCTTCTAAAACTAAAAACATCACTCGCCTTAGCTAAACATAGTAACACTCGATAACACTAGGTTGATTATCGAGTCTCTGTGGGATCGATATCTTTTATGACTACGCGATAGACTGTGTACTTGCAGTTAGTAACCGTTAGACTCAGAAAGTCGCAACCAAAAACCTTTTCCATAAAATAACACACCCAAAAGGTTTCACACACATGTTCCATATAGTGTCTCACTTACCACTAGATCATTACTCGACTAAGATACTTCCCTAAGCATCGAACGTCTGAGCATCGCCATCTAGTTTCTATCAAATTCCTAGTCACAACTAGGTTCTACTATTGATATGGGTAAGTCTTCCTCACTATACTTAACTCATTTTAATTAAGTAGTCTTATGATTATTAATGGATAACATGCATACTCATATGACATATCACAAATACATAATCATAACTCAATGAAATATCATAGATAAATTAATCCTACACTATTATCAATATTTTCACCTTTCATTGGATATATCATTGCAAGAGCTTTCTATCGATATAAATAACACTTCAATCAGACACCCGAGTCAAAAGTTACTGGTTTTTGAAGAAAATAAATTATTTGAAAACTACCAGGAGCGCCCGGCGGTCAAGGTGTCACTCGGAGGAACCCTCTACGCCTGTTGCTTCGCCAGATGAAGACAACGGCGTTAGGTCCAAACTCAAACCCACAAAATACAAGGATTTTTCTCTCGCATCCTATTACTTCCGCCCGACGATCAAGGTTGCATCGCCCGACGCTCAAAGTGCCGCCCGACGGTTAACACCAGAACCAGAATGTAAATTCTGCGATTTTAGGGTTCCATAAACCCCAAAAATCCACTCTTTCCACATCATATCATTTCCAACACCAAAAAAAGTTATATAGGTTAGATACACATGTTAACTGATTATTCCAACCGATTAATTTCGCATTCTAACCGTTAGATATTTCGATTAATCAAATTAAACCATTCTCCACAATTTCTAACCTAACTCTTAGAACATCAATTTCTAAAACAAAAGTGTCTAACTAGAACCCATATTGCAAATGAAGATTATGAAGAAGATTGATGATCCAAGCTTTTCTCTTATTCTAGGTTTCTTCTTCTTCTTCTTCTTCCCTTTTCTTTCCTTTTCTCTTCCTTCTCTCTAAGCTCTTTCTATCTCTCTTTTTCTTTGATCAAATGAGAGGAAATGAAATATATATTAAATATCTATCAGTTAGTAACACTAACTGGTCCAAATTGAGAGTATTCAAAAATGTCTCTAAAGCACTTAATTACTAAAACCTCTGAGTCAGATAATATTAATTAAATAATTTAAGTTCGTCAGTTACTCTAATTATTTTAACTGAAAATTCTCGGAGCACACCGAAGCCCTGTTGATCTTAATTTAATATTATCCAGAGCATTTAAATAAATGCGGGGTATTATAGAAAACACATACAAAATAAATAGATACAAATTGCCAATGTTCAAAATTGTATGGATGATGTCAATTGAGTTGGAATTTTTGGTTGCCTTTGCTTATATGGAATCTAGACAAAGATAATTTTTTTGTTGGATATTAGATAAGATGAAATAATTATTAATTAAGGAAATAATATTTTCCCAATTTATTTTGACCGATATAAACCTTACATTGATGAAATAAAATGCAATTATATTTCTATAGACTGTCAATTTAATTTACCAATCTCGTCTACATAACACAATAAATACAATGTGACACAAAATAACAAAATATCTTGATACATCAGTCCAGTGGCTTCTTGGGATGGATTTCAGGACCAAGACCCAACAATGAAAGAGAAATCATGTAATAATCCATTTTACAAATTAGGTTCATTATAAATATTTTTTTGGCCAACAACATAACCCAGAAAGAGAAAGTTTAGAGGCAAAGAAAGAACCTACAAGAAGAGGGATAAGTAAGCTCTTTTTTCCCTCGCGTTCAAAAGTATCTCTCATGAGGATACCAAACCAATCTCCCAAATCAATCCAAAGACTAGCCACATCCCACGTCATTCCACGTGAATGCAGTTACCAACCATTTTGCCTATTTAAAGAGGAAAAACACCGCTTCACAAGTATTCAAATCCTCTCATTTAAATTTCATTTTCCATTCTCTTACTAACTTGAGTGTTGGAATGCTAACCTTATATATTAACCCCATCTCCACTACATCAAAAGCCTTGAACCACCATAATATACTATGAATTCCTCATCTTCACTTATCATCTAATTCCATAAAGGAACATTGACACTCTCTATGGCAATCGACTTATCATTCTTGCAATATCCATAATCCCACTTTTCTAAATTCAACTAAATCTCCCTATAGAAATTCATATATCATTTAATCTAAGTGCAAATCTCCATTATTTGATAAATTCTATTAAGTATAGATTCAAGCTCTCCTCCATCAAATCTTTCAGATGGAGACTTCCAAAGCCACTTACTATGGTATCCAATGACAAGCTACTGCTGCCAATGATGCTTCCAGGAATCCCCTCCCTTCTCCTTAGGGTATCTATAATAGAGTCTTAAAAAACTACCCCTCCATGCTCTTGCATAAAATCTCTGTCAAACCTAGGAAATATCAATGAATGTTTCAACCTCCTATATTCCTCATATATGTACCACAATTTCATCTAGAAGAACTTTCATTCAAACCTCTGTTACCTCTGTTCTCGCACAAAATCGCTGCCTTTGAGGAGAAAAAGGATCCATAAGAGTCTGAAAATTCCAATTCACCAACGACACATTCACTATACTCCTTTTGTAATGCCCCAAATTTGATTTAATTATTTAAATTGGATTTGTGGTATTTTGTGTATGGAAGAAAGAACTATTATTCAATACGATATTTAATTATAAGAATTATATTATATGGAATAATTATTTGGTGAATAATAAAATAATGGGAAAATAAATAGATAAGGGTAAGGTGGTCATTTTGGTGAAAATAGTGAGGGTAAATGTGGAAGACCATAGATTGGGTCTAAGGGGTTATGTTGGAATTAAGGAAAAGAGAAAAGAGAATCGTGTTTTGTGAAGCGATATACCGATCGTGAAAAGATAGAAGAAGGAAGGAGAAGGTTAAGGGCTTGAAGAGTAATCCGCAGAGAAGGAAGAGATTGCTCATCAAAACCAAGGTAAGGGTGGGACTCTTCCGTCTCTTAAGGGTTCTATAAGATGAATTAGATTATGTTGTTGATTAGGAGTTTAGGGTTTTGGTGTTTGAATAGGAATTGGGTTGATTGGTTGATAATTCATTGTTGTTGTGTACTAATTATATGAAATATATGATGATAAGAGTAATTATGGATAATGAATAGATTAGGTTTGTGTCTTTTGAGTAATTTGAGGTGTTTGATGATATAACTTGAGTTAGGAAGGTATGAATTTATGAAATAGAATGAATTAGGTTGGTACTTGTTGATATATGTGTTTATTGGTCTATTTTGAAGCATTTTCGTTTTAGAAAATTTTGGTTTTTCGGGTTTTTGAAAGAAGAATCGCAACAGGAAAATAATTAAGAAAAACAAATTTTTGGACTATAGAGCTCCTGACACAGGCAGTGTCACAGGACAATGGCGGCCGTGTCAGAGCACTGCATTTTTTGTTTTTGACTGTTTTGGAATTTTGGGACGCAAGTGTCTAACACGGGCCGTATCACAGGACACGGGCGGCCGTGTTAGGTGTCTGTTTTTTGTGAATTTTGCTTATTTTTTATGTTTTCGTGCTGATTTTTGTAGTTGAGTTGTTTATTGTTGTATAGCCGGTAAAACATGATTGTTTTGAAGAATATTTTGTGACTATGAAATGGATGATGCACATGTTGACTAATGTTGTGGTATTCTAAAATATGCATGATGTTGATGAGAATTGTTGTTGCTATGTGTTGTAGTTGTTGTCATTGTTAGTATATGACATTGGTGTTGATAAATGTTGATATATCTGTTGATGTATGCATTATGTTGTTGTTGTCATGTGTTCTTGTTCTTGTTACCATATGTTGTTATAGTTGAAGATGCATATTGTTGGTGTTGATAAGTGTTGTAGTTATTATCATATGTTGTTATAGTGGAAGATGCATGTTATAGGTGTTGATTGGTGTTGTTGTTATTACCATATGTTGTTATAGTGGAAGATGCATGTTGTAGGTGTTGATCAATGTTGTTTTTATTACCATATGTGTTATAGTTAAAGACGTATGTTGTAGGTGTTGATAGGTGTTATTGATGTTGTTATATGTCGTGGTAGTTGATAATGCATGAGGTAGACGTTGATTGAAGTTATATGATGTTGTTATGTATTGTTGTTGTCGATGTAGTTATATATCATAATAGTTGTTTGGTATTGTTGTATGTTGATGATATATGTTATTGATGTTGCTATGTGTTGTTGTTGTAGTTGTGGTTATATGATGTGATAGTTGGTATGTTGTTGATATACATTGTTGATGTTGCGATGTGTTGTTGTTGTTGTAGTTGTGGTTTTATGATGTGGTAGTTGATAGTTGTTGTTGTATGTTGTTGATGATGCTAAGGCATGGAATAGATGATGTTGTATGTTGTTGATGATTCTATTGCATGAGATAGTTTTTTTCGTGTGTTGTTGAAGATGTTGTTACATGAAGTAGATGCTTTAGACATGCGTCTTTGTCATTGATGTTGCATAACTTGTGCAATGTTGGAAATGGTATACCAAGGTAGGGTATGTCCATTTGATTCCCAGAGGGGATTGTTGTAATGTTGGTCCGGTCATGAAATAGGCATCGTACTGGACCATGAAAGAGGGGTCGAGAGTTCTGACGGGAATTGGATCTGGAAATAGAGATCGATATGGTACCGCATGCATAGAGTCAAGTAGAGTCTAATTGCATAATTTGTTTTGTTGTGTATGATGTTGAGGTGTGTTTGTGATGTGGTTGTATAGTCATTATGGTTTAGAAGTGGTGATCTAGTTAATGATACTTGCTTATTCTTATTATTTTTCTCTTTTTATGATGTAAGTATCTCACCCCTTATGTTTGAATGTTACCCTTATGTTGGTAACGTGCAGGTGATCAGGATTAGTAGAGTAGAGGTCGGTGAAGTCGATGTACTTCACACTTAGATGAGTCGGCTCTGATACGTGCTTTGGGTTGTCGGGTCAATGATATTTCTGTTTTTTACTTATTTTAGAAAAAACATCTTGTAAATGAATCTTATTTCAGTTATCTTTGAGTTTTCCGCTGCAACTTAAAATGTTTTGTAAGACGTATCACATTGAGCCATCTGTTTTGTTGATTGTGAAACTCAGAATAAAATGATGATTTTTATTTACTCTGACTTTAAACGTAAATTCATGGGAAGTATTTTGGGCGTTACAAAGTGGTATCAGAGCAGGTCGGTCCGGCCGGCCAGGTTGTGTAGTTGTATTGTCTGTAGTATACGACGTGTGTGTGAGAACACTGTCGGTACTTCTTTTGTTTCCATTGCAGGTTCGGAATGAAATTAGTTGGAAAGAAACGTCTATTTCTCGTGGATATTCCCGGTGTTGAGAGATGGAATGTCGTGTCGCGGTAAGAAGGAGTGTTGTATGGATTGTTCAACTATTTGGAGAATGGTGTTACTCTCAAAGAGAAGCAGTCAGGTGTCCTTGTTGTTTGCTTCCCGGTGAAGGGAAAAGCGATGTGTTAGGACAGTTGTGAGCTGGTGATGTATGGAGTATCTTGACATGTTTCCTTATGAGGTACAAAGTTATCTTAAAGTTGGAACAATGCGACATTATTCTTGGAATGGATGGATGTAGCTAATCAGTGTGTTTGTCAATCATTGCGAGGGTGGTGTATTGTGTCGTTAAACGCTATTGTGACTTGGTGAGGATGGTTTATACCCCATCGTGACTTTCAGATGTATATCAACAAATTGAGGAACTGATCACCCTTAATCTCTTGTTGATAACATATGAGATCATGTTGGATGGGATAGACTTGACTTGCTAAGATAAGATAACATGTATTGTGAATGGCACAAAGTTATGTCAAGTACTTGCAAAGTGTTTGGATTAGTCGTTGTAAATTCCTATATTTGGAGGTGAGACGGATTCAGGAATGTGAGGTTTTCCATGGATGCAAAGATGGTGTTATGGAAATTGGAAATAAGGTCGCAACGATGGACTACCTGTTTTGCATGAATTTTGGAGTTGTTCCGGAAGAGGTATTAGATGTTCTGTTAAGAGAGGAAGATAGAATTTTATTGGAATTCTGTTTGTGGTCCTGGATTCTATGGTATCGTATGAGATATCGAAATTATAGAAAGAGTAGTCATAGGATTTGATAAAAAGGGAAATTATGAAATCAGGAGTGCCACCGTGGAGAATTTTGGTATGATTGGTGAAAAAGAGAATGATGTCTTGGGATTGCATGATGGTCAGTGATTAGTATGGAATTCACAGTTGTGTTCGGGATAACTTAGATTTTAGGCGTGATGAATCACAAATGGGTTGAAGTTTCCTAATGGTATTAGTGGACTAAGAGGTGAAGAATAAGTACGAAGTGTGGTAATTGGAATCAACAACCGTAAACCATGTGGGACGATAATGGTGAGATAGAGGAATGGTTATATGTCTTGGATTGATAAGACAAATATAGAATGTAACACATACAACCATTGCCTTCTATGGAATTCATGAATCAAGAATACGTGGGAAATAAGATTTGAAGATTTGGCAAGGTGACCCAATGAAGGGATAAATAGAAGGTGTGGAATGTTTGGAAGTTGGATTATAAGTATTAATAGAAGGAAGTAAAGATGTACGATAAGTTGTCAAAGAGTGATTTTTGGATGGTAGAGGTGAAGTTGTGTGTTTATGTTAAATCGAATGAAGGTATGGTTGTAAATCCATAAGGTAGGACGTATCCTACAATGAGAAAGCTCCGAAGTAGGTAAATAAATTAAGATGTTTTGGATACGAGTTTTGGAAGGTATTTTCCAAGTTAGGAATTCGGGTACCTCTGTTGACTTACGGAAAAAAAAGTTGTTTGTTTGGGATGTTTGTCGTAGGAAGATTTTGGAGAACCGAAGCAGAAGTTGGCTATAGGTCCATTTTGATTAAGTCTAGTCCTAATACGCTGTTGTGGAGTATTGAGTTTATGGGTGACGAGTTTGGAAGGGAATGAGTACAAGATGTTAAAGTTATAGTTTATTCTTTACGAGAGGCAAAAGAGACATGAATGGATCCATTATGTTCAAGATTTGGACTGGGGTTACGGTAGTGGGTGTATTGAATGATTAAGGAATATGGTTTTATGGACCTAGAATTTGGAGTGATTAATAATCACAAAAGTATATGATGATTGTTGGTTGAAGGTAATAGAGTTCAAGACACTGAAGAGGATTGGAATTCCTGACGAGTTGAGTCAAAGTCTTTTCGTATGTATGATCTGGTGATTAGAGAGAGTTAGAATTGAGTTAGCAGTCAGAGCTCTGTGTCTAGTTTGAGAGAAAACCTTGTGGGGAGGATGTTGGATATACTAAATGTGAATAAGGATGTATGGTGATTGCTATAAAGCATAAGAAGTCGGACGTGAAATTGTTGTATTTGTTAATTGCAGGTATCAGAGTGTGCAACAGAAGCGCGAGGTAGCGTAGTTTGTTCGAATTGGTATTACTTGTAGGAATTCGAAGGTTGACGATAGAATTGACGAGGATAATGAGATCATTGGATGTTCCAAGATGGAATTGAGATGGAGAAACGTTTAATTGCTAATCTTGTACTTCTAGATGGATGGGTTTATTGGCTGCGTGTTCGACTGGGAAATTGTAGAATATATGTCTTGAAGTTGTGAGATCACAAAGTTAGTGGTTTAGCTGTGGTAATGTCGTGTTATAGATTTTGGTGTTCTTATCTTTGATGTTGCTTGTTGCTTATGATGATAGTTCAGGTGTGTGAGCTAATTCCTACGATGGGAATTAGAGAGGTATTACTTAAGATGATGGTAACTATTGTGTTATGCCCGGTTCAAGAGTGAACTTGCATGTTCGAAGTTTGATTAATTTGTGTCGTGAGTTGGTTGTAGAGTGCATTACATGAGAAATGTGCCTTGTTGTGATTGCCATCGATAAGTTGTACCGTGTTTGCATTGTTGTGGTATCGTTTTCTAGGAAGTAATGGTTGACTAGTGGTTGTGAGGGCGTATCAGAAGTAATTCGTATTCGGTAAATTTTCGAGGACGAAAATATTCTAAGTGGGGGAGAGTTGTAATGCCCCAAATTTTATTAATTATTTAAATTGGATTTGTGGTATTTTCTGTATTGAAGAAAGAACTATTATTCAATATGATATTTAATTATAAGAATTATATTATATGGAATAATTATTTGGTGAATAATAAAATAATGGGAAAATAAAGAGATAAGGGTAAGGTGGTCATTTGGTTAAAATAGTGAGGGTAAATGTGGAAGACCATAGATTGGGTCTAAGGGGTTATGTTGGAATTAAGGAAAAGAGAAAAGAGAATCGTGTTTTGTGAAGCGATATACCAACCGTGAAAAGAGAGAAGAAAAAAGGAGAAGGTTAAGGGCTTGAAGAATAATCCACGGAGAAGGAAGAGATTGCTCATCAAAACCAAGGTAAGGGTGGGACTCTTCCGTCTCTTAATGGTTCTATAATATGAATTAGGTTGTGTTGTTGATTAGGAGTTGAGGGTTTTGGTGTTTGAATAGGAATTGGGTTAATTGGTTGATAATTCATTGTTGTTGTGTACTAATTATATGAAATAGAGGATGATAAGAGTAATTCTGGATTATGAATAGATTAGGTTTTTATCTTTTGAGGTGTTTGATGATATAACTTGAGTTAGGAAGGTATGCATTTATGAAATAGAATGAATTGGGTTGGTACTTGTTGATATAGGTGTTTATTGGTCTATTTTGAAGCATTTTTGTTTTAGAAAAAATTGGTTTTTGAGATTTTTTGAAAGAATCGCAGCAGGAAAATATATGAGAAACACAAATTTTTGGACTACAGAACTCCTGGCACGAGCATAGTCACAGGACACATGCGGCCGTGCCAACGCACTGTATTTGTTGTTTTCTACTCTTTTGGGATTTTGGGACGCAGGTTTCTGACACGGGCCATGTCATAGGACACGGGAAACCTTGTCAGGTATCTGTTTTTGGTGATTTTTGTTGATTTTTGATGTTTTCTTGCTGATTTTTGTAGTTGAGTTGCTTATTATTGTATAATCGGTAAAACATGATTGTTTTGATGAATATTTGGTGATTATGAAATGGATGATGCACATGTTGACTTATGTTGTGGTATGCTAAAATATGCATGATGTTGATGAAATTGTTAGTACATGACATTGGTGATGATAAATGTTGATGTATATGTTGATGTGTGCATTGTATTGTTGTTATTGTCATGTGTTCTTGTTTTCGTTACCATATGTTGTTATAGTTGAAGATGCATGTTGTAGGTGTTGATAGGTGTTGTTGTTATTACCATATGTTTTTATAGTGGAATATGCATGTTGTAGATGTTGATAGGTGTTGTTGTTATTACCATATGTTGTTATAGTGAAAGATGCATGTTGTAGGTGTTGATAGATGTTGTTGTTGTTGTTACCATATGTGTTATAGTTGAAAATGCATGTTGTAGGTGTTATTGATGTTGCTATATGTCATGGTAGTTAATAATGCATGAGGTAGACGTTGATTGAAGTTATATGATGTTGTTGTTGCTGATGCAGTTATATGTCGTTATAGTTGTTCGGTATTGTTGTATGTTGATGATATATGTTGTTGATGTTGCTATGTGTTGTTGTTGTAGTTGTGGTTATATGACTTGATAGTTGGTATGTTATTAATATATGTTGTTGATGTTGCGATGTGTTGTTGTTGTAATTGTGGTTATATGATATGGTAGTTGATAGTTGTTGTTGTATGTTGTTGATGATGCTAAGGCATGGAATAGATGTTGTTGTATGTTGTTGATGATGTTATTGCATGAGATAGTTATTGTCGTGTGTTGTTGAAGATGTTGTTTCATGAAGTAGATGCTTTAGACATGCGTGTTTGTCATTGATGTTGCATGACATGTGCATGCTTGGAAATGGTATACCAAGGTAGGCTATGTACATTTGATTCCCATAGGGGATTGTTGTGATGTTGGTGCGATCATGAAATAGGGATCTTACGTGGCCATGAAATAGGGGTCGAGGGTGTGGTCATGAAATAGGGATCATACTGGACCATGAAAGAGGGGTCGAGAATTTCGACGAGAACTAGATCTTGAAATAGAGATCGAATTATGGTACCACATACATAGAGTCAAGTAGAGTCTCCTTGCATAATTTGTTTTTGTTGTTGTTGTGCATGATGTTGAGGTGTGTTTGTGATGTGGTTGTGTAGTTGTTATGGTTTAGAAGTGGTGATTTAGTTAATGATACTTGCTTATTCTTATTATTTTTCTCGTTTGATGATGTAAGTATCTCACCCCTTCTGTTTGAATGTTACCCTTATGTTGGTAACGTGCAGGTGATCAGGATCAGTAGAGTGGAGGTTGGTGAAGTTGATGTACTTCACACTTAGATGAGTCGGCTCTAATACATGCTTTGGGTTGTCGGGTCAATGATATTTCCGTTGTTTACTTATTTTATAAAAACATCTTGTAAATGAATCTTACTTCAGTTATCTTTGAGTTTTCTGCTGCAACTTAAAATGTTTTGTAAGACGTGTCACATTGAGCCATGAGTTTTGTTGATTGTGACACTCATAATAAAATGATGATTTTTATTTACTCTGATTTTAAACGTAAATCCGTGGGAAGTATTTTGGGTGTTACACCTTTCCCCAACCAAATTGGCCCTAGTCCAATATAAGCCTATTATGGACAAAATCATAGATTCATAGCCTAACACATGCGAGGTTTTCACCATTCATTTAACCAGAAGGAAGAGACAACCAACCACCATGATAATTCTTAGTGGGTGAGAAAGGGTAACAAGGGAACCTTGCATGACTTTATTGATTGTTTCACCATTATGGTAGTAGCTGTTGGAGGTTCATATAAAAGCTTAAAATATTGGATTTTTGAGAAGGGCCACATACCAGACCGTGTTCCAGGAAAAGTTGGGGCGTGTGGAGGCCTAAAATCTAAGAAATTTTTTGAGTAAGTGCCAACCCTAAAACAATAATCAAGAAAAATTGTTGGTCGGTGGAGGTAGACAGGTGTCAGGTAGCACGAGATCTAGCCGACCATTAGAGAAAAAATTTGGGCAGCCAAAGGAAGAAAGTAAACGTAAACCCCAGCCAAGGTTCGACGCTTAAAATTGTTGTAGTAAGTCATAATAGCCAATCAATATTGGTTGTATTTGCTTTTGTATCATGACATTGTTATATACTCACACACACACACACACACACACACACACACACACACACACACACACTTATTTTTAGGCATTGTATTTAATATGTTATTTGTATATGACATAGTAAATTCTTTAGAATAATTAGTTTGTTTAATGACCCATTAAATGGGAATTAATTGTGCGATATCATTAAACATAAGAATATTATTCTTAAATATTTGTAGTTAAACTTTACTGTAAAATAGGACAATAGTAATGTATAAACTATTATGTGAGTAGACTATTGACCCTATCTTGCGAGTCATGAATGAGATATCAAGTCTTCACATGAGTATAAATATTAAGAGTAATATCTAAACTAAATTATCACATCATAAGAATACTACACAGTATGTTATGTAAATGTCATAAGTTATTTTTATTGTGATAGTGATGAATATAACCATTTGAACTAAAACCACTATGGACTTTAAATATGGAGTCGAGCACTGTATTATCAATGAAACATCGTCCGTAACAAGATGACCATAAAGATGATTGATGTGTATTCTATAAATCATGATGAGGGACATGAATAACCTAGATAAATTTTTTCCCTCTCCTACATATATAGAGTAATATCTATGGGCCAGTTGATCAAGTATGACTGTAAAATACACAAGCATGCTCAAATAAGTTAATATGAGATATTGAACTTATTTTTTGTTATCATGTATACTTGAGAATCAAGGAATATATTATTGGATTATAAAAGGGTGACACATTCTATTCTTTGTATTCAATATAGGTATAATGACACAAGGGTAAATATACACATGATAATTATTATAGAAAGTTTATATCATATCACACGACATTCTTGTAACTTGGATATAAGTGTTGTGTTGCTAGATACCACACACTGTTTATAATATTGAATATGTGCTTTAATATTATTGATAACGTTACGAGAATTTATATAGTCACATGCATAAAATACTGATAGTGGAATGAATAATAAAGGCAAAATATCCTTTTTGGTCCTTTAACTATACCATTGGATTCAGATTGGTCCCTTAACTTTTTTTTCGTATCAGGTTGGTCCCTTAACTCTTAAATGTATCACATTAGTCCTTTTTTTATCTAGTTAGCGACGAATTTAGAGACCAATTTTTAATTTTTCTATTGCTAATAAGACAAAAAGACTAGCATAACACGTTTAAAGAGTTAAGGGATCAATCTGACACGAAAAAAAATTAAAGGACCAATATGAACCCAAAGGTATATTTAAGGGACCAAAAATGATATTTTTCCATAATTAAATTAAATAAGATTTAATTTAATTATGTCTTAATAGTATTTATATTATTAAATATATTAAGATATATATAATTTATTTGATTAAACATGTATTAATTAAATAAATGAGAATTGACAGTTAATTAAATTAAATATGATTGAATTTAATTATTTTTTATTTTATTAAAAAAGTTTAATTGAATATAAATAATATTTTCTTTAATTAAAAAGGATTTTAATTAAATATAATAAGATTGGATTTATTTGGAAAAGCCTAACACAAAAAAATTAGGGTTTCGGTAACTCTTTATAAACATAGAATCTCTTTCTCATACAATCCTAGTTTTGATGTCATTCTCAGAAAACGACTAGCATCGTGTTCTACTTTGCACTCACGTGGATTTCGTAGAGATGAAGATATTTTCCATATTTGTGATCAAAGTTAAAGCACACTTTAAGAGGTAACTTAGAATCCATCTTTTGTGTTTGACTAGTGAAATAATAGTTTAATCAAGATTCATTCATCAAGATTGTTCGCTAAGAGGATACTTTTTTTTTAAAACATAACCTTTAAAATCCCTTATATGATATTAAAACTCCAGTTCTGATTAAACCATTAATTCGAATATGATTTATGTAAATAATGATTATATGAGAATATAATCTTAGAAATATGTTGATTAAAGTTTGTTTAATCATATAATTAAATTATTAAATACTCGTGCTTCCGCAAAGGTAAATTTGTTATATTGTGTAGCTATTATTTATATAAAGGATAATCAATACTGAAAAATAATAATTAACAAATAACTAAAGTAAACTATTGTAAACCATTTAAATAAAAGATAATGTATAATTGACAGACATTGTCAATTATCATTATAAGAATAAATAGATATTGCAAAATACAACACATGTTGCAACAATTTGTTATCAAGTTCCAACAATTAACATATAAAACCCAAATCTTCAAAATTAACATAATATTTTGACCTGTAAAATGAGAAAATAATCTTATTAAATAACAACTCATAATCAACAAAGTATAAAGCGAAAAATGATAGATAAAATTACCAATTAATTATTATGGAAAACTTCTTTGTGTACAACATTATATGTAATATTCTTAGGTAGTTTATCATTGTCAGGAATAAAAAATTTAAGACCTTGTTTAACCTTAACCCTAGAAATCGCCACATACAATTGACCATGACTGACAACCTATTGTCTAAAGACTGCCCTTAAGACTTGTTAATTTTTATAACAAAAGAAGTAATAATTGGGGATTGTCTTCTCGCCAATTTAAATGGCCATGGTGATTCTGAAGGGGGAAAAGTCATTCTTAGAATATAAATGATGTTACCAATATTTTTCTAGAAATTATCTTTGCTTCAATGATATGATTAACAAGCCTTGTTATTGTGAGCTCGTACCATTAGATAATCCTTCAAATTGATCCAAATTGCGCAATAGCATAATAGTAGCTCCAACTTTCAACTTGATTGAATGATTAAGCAATCCATATATTTTAAGAGTATTCAAAAATTCAGGTGTAAGGTGCTTAAATGCATCAAAGTCAATAAATTCAGATATATTAATAGAATCACTACTGAAGTATTCCTTTTCTTCTCCTAATATATACAATTAATCAATTGTAAAAACTAAATAAGTATATGGTATAAAATTGTAAAAATAAAAAAATAAATTAAATGCATATTCCATACCTGAAAGATGGTTAGTTATGTATTGGTTGATATCATCGATGACTTTAATTATTGAAGCCAAAATTGCATGACTTTGAAGATATTTGGAATCATAGTAGTTATGAATGAGATCAGGATATGTACTTTCAACTATTTCCTCAATAGATCAGAAAACGAGTTATAAGAAACTTCTTCGGAATAGAAATGTCAACACACACATCACTTGGCTCAGATATGGTCCCATCTCCAATCTTTAATATCCACACTGATTTTTTTTTTGTTTTGATTTCCTATATGGTAGATGTTGTTAGACCACTTTGAAAGTGCATGTTATTTGTAAGCTTGAGTACTTTGCAATGATACCAAATATAAGAAGAATTGATTATTGCATGAATAATATCCGATATACTACCTTATCGTATAACAAGAAGATTTTTTCTGAAATCACCACAAAAATATACAACCTTTCCTCCAATATTTTTTATAGAAAATTATGTGTTTCACTCATAATATTTTCATACCCCAAATTTGTCCAACCTGTACCATTTTATTTTCTGTCTAACCATTATTTCAAAAATCCAAAAATATGTGCCATTTTATTTTTCTGTCTGATATTTGAAAAATCCAAAAATATGTCATTTTCTTTTGTGCGACAAATCGAGGTCTATCCAAGTTTTTTCAGGTCGAGTACGCAATGTTAAAAAAAAGAGTCGGTGTTGTGTGGAGGCATTTTTGTCTGGTTACTCTCATTTTCCATTAATCATTTTATCACAAAAATTCTATAAAAGAAATCAATTTCTCTTTTGTTTTCCTTTTTCTAAAAAAATCTATTTCACTACTTTATTTTCTTTTACTATTATTTATTTAAGATAAAGTACAAAAATTTCTATCATTATTATTTTCTTTTTGTCACCACTTTTATTATTATTATTATTATTATTATTATTATTATTTATTATCTACATTATTCTTACTTTTTTATATATATTATTATTATTAATAGTATTATTATTTTATTACTGATTTTTTTTATTACTCATAAACCATTGTTTCTATCCATTAAACCCATTGTCATTTTTTTTGTATTCTAGTAACCAATAAAAACTCATTCCACTACCAAGCCACTAACACACATCAAATTTTTTCCAACAAATTTCACAGCACAACAATTTCACAACCAATTTATACCATTTTTCCAGCTCATGATTCACAACAAATTCTTATCCAAATTGAAATTCTCCAAATCACCCTTCCTTCATCCTATATATTGAGTCATTCATTCTTCACAAAGGGGAGGCTTGGAAAACTAGATTAATACTCTGCAAAACTGATACAAGACCAAGTCTCAAACCTTAAAAAAAATCCAGAAACAAATTTCACAAAAACTCATTCAAGAAAAACCTGCATTTTTTTTCTTCTTTTCACTAAAACTACCGTTCTCTTCCTCCCTTCACAACGTAAACACCCTCCTTCATCTCAAAACGCTTCACCACTTCGCTCATCCTTTCCGTTTACAAAACAATATCCACAAATAAACACTGAATAAACACTGAAACAATAAAAAAAACCAAATTCGTAACAACAACACCAACACCCACCGCCGAATCCAACCAAATCCATCATCGTAAAACGCAAATCCGAGAACGTGACATCACCGAACCAAATCTCACGCCGTGACCATCACCCATCCAAAATGCCGACCACTGCTACCACCTTCGTCACACCCATCACCGTCGAAAACCAACAAAACCGCAAAACCGTGAACATCTGAACCGAGTCGTAAACCACCATTTCACCATCAACACACCGGAGAAAAACCAGAACTCCGATCCGAAAACAAACACATCCAACGCGAGAATTAAAACTGAAAACTGGCCGGAGATTGAGAGTAAGAGAGAGTCCGCCGGCCGCCTTGAAATCACAGAGAAGGTGGTGGGTTTGAGTTTTCTTGAAACGTGTTTAAGCTTTACGACTTTTATGTTTGTTGCTTTTAAAAATAAAACCCTTTTCATCGTTACTGATTGGTGGTTTCTATTTTTTTTTATATAAATAAATTTTGTTTATTTGTCTTGGGTCGGGCTCAGTCAAGTTGATTGCTCCTATTCACACACTGACCTTTACTCACAGATCTGTCTTAGATTTTAATTTAATTTTTGTTTTAGTTTAGTTTTTTTTTTAAGATATCTATTTTATGTTTTATTTTGTTTTCTGCCATTTTTGGTTTTTGTTCTAATTCTGACTTTATTTTAAATTTTCTTATGGGCCGATGATATAACAAACGATCGACGTTTCGCCCGATTTCATTAAATCGGTGATACTCGATCAATATGAGGCCTATGTAATTTAGTTTATTTTTCCACCATTTTACTTCAATTTATTTTTTTATTTCGCAATTTAATTTAATTTATTATTTTTATTTATCGGTTATATCATTTTATTTTATTTTATCGTTTATTTATCGTTTTATGGTCGATGAACATCCAAATAGTCTTGAGATTCGTCACAAGCCGACTCGACATCTCGACTAATGATGAGACCACTTTATTTAATTTATTTTATTTGTCACATTTCATTTCAATATTAATGCTCGACTCCTTATAGAACGGTTCTAAACTTTGAATCTGTTCTAAGGAAGTCAACGAGCCACATTTCGCCGCATCCGATCAATAAAAGGTTCAACGCCTCTGAATAGTTTAGTACACTGCACACACGCTTCCTCTTGGGCAAACTACAAAGATACCCTTTATTTCTCGCAATCCCGTGTAACATACATGTATCCCTCTCCCATTCCTTTCTACGTATTTTATTTTCCGTGTTTATCGATTTTAATTCACTCGCGAACCCTTGGTCCAACACCAAGCGGTTTCACTCGCACACTCACACAATTCATTCGGTTATGGTTTTGTATTGCTAGGAGCACCCCTAGGGACTAGGAATTGGATCCACCTAACCAACTCAAACAATGAACCTCCATTTGCATTTACTCGTAAGTCGACTGCTTCGCTCATCGCCATCAAACCAAAAAAACCAAAACATCACTTAGATCCAACCCTTGATCCAACATCAAGCAGTCTTAGATTAACAATACACCTAACAACTATCGAAACAAGGTGAAAAAGACAAGTGTTGGATCTCCAATGCTTTTCTTCAATTGTTTAAACACGAGGCATCTGTTTCGGGTGTGAATAATTGATGCCTAATAAAATCAACAAACTAACCAACCTTAGATCCACGAACTACAAGGCTCTGACTTTCCCATTGCACGAGGGAATACGTAGGCACACGGATCTTACTCCTTGACGAGCACCCTAGGAAGCTAACCACCCATTTCCCCTCTAATACTAACCCTAGTTTAGAATTGTATCGCATTTTGTTTCTACTTTTAATTCGAAGAAGATAAATGACATTCGCAGACATTCAATCAAAAATCAAACTAAGAGGTTCCCGTTGAGTACAACGGACGTAAGGGGTGCTAATACCTCCCCCTTACTGAATCGACTCACGAACTCAAAATATGGTTTCAAAGACCAAGCATTATCCATTTTCAAAAAAGGTTTCTCAATATTTTCCTTTTCCTTAATTGGAATAAAATAAGTTCGGTGGCGACTCTGTTGATCATTTTAAATTTTTCCCGCGACACCCTTTCCTATCGCGAGGTCGTATTTTTCGGGGTACGACAGATGGCGACTCTGTTGGGGACTGAGTCAAGCCTAACTTAGTTCGATTTGTGATTGAATGTAAACCTTGATTATTTATCTTCTTCCGCTTATTTATTTACTTACTTGTTCTATTGCTACTTGGCTCCTTTGATCACTGGTACTGAATGAGATAGGCTCATTGCAAAGGCCTGAGAAAAAACCCATAGGATTAGAAGATGGTTATGTAGTGGAGGACCACGGGGAATCTTCTCTGGGGAACGAAGCGAAAACCATTTCCTGGAATAAATTCTCTTGGAAATATTGTGATGTGATGTTCCTTCGTCATGTTGTCGATGTTTCTAAGTAGAATTGTCGACTCTAGGAACCTTCAAACCAATTCACAGTGGTTAGTAGTGTTAACCTACGATATCTATGTGACTCAACAGGTTAATACGAAAACCACAATCAGACTAGATCCTTTGAACGTATTACTATATGACAGTAATATTTTCAATCTCGATCGACGATGTCTGAGAATACCCTAAACCAGGATTGATGGTTGTGTAGTAAACGCATACGGGGAATCTTCTTTGTAGGCCGATACGAAGACCTCACCTATAGTTGATCATTTCAAAGATATTATCGTCTGATGGATCTCCGTCATGTCTATAATGATTTTGACAATGCTCCATAACTCTGGGCACCTATCCAAAACCTACCTGTGGGGTTCCTTTATCTGAGATACCGGTTACTTTATTTTGTTATTTTGTTCGATTTTAGAGCGCGTTGAACATTTGATCCTGGATCTTGCATTGCATATGCATATCATTTTACATTGCATTTATTATGTATCTTGCATTCCATTTAAAAGTCGTAAACTCATTACATGTTCCTTCATTCTTCAGTAAATCAAGTTGGTTTCCCGACGCCCGTATCGTTCTCGACGCCCATACCTAACTCGAGCCAACACTAGAAGACTGAAGGACGTGATTCAAGATGAACAAGCTGCTATGAGGGAAGAGATTGACTCGGTCAAAAGCAAGATCGATCATATTTTTGAGACTTTACAAGCTTTAGCCAGAATGGAGGAACGTCATGAAGCTGCTGCTGCAATGAACAATATTCTCGTGCAAGGATCTACCTCGCGCATAATGCCTTCAGTTCCAATTCCAAATCCTTTGGTCTATGGTTTACCTCCAGGCTTCACTCCTGCTGTTGAAGAAGTCACTTCTCAACCAATACCTACCTCTGGTGTCACTGTTGGTGCTACTCCTCAAGCTCAACCGGTCGTTACTCAAGTTCACATGCCTTATGTTGAAGAGGATCATCAAGTTGAGTATGAGATGCATATTGCTGTTCCAATTATTAACCCTCATGATGTTCAAGAATCTGAAGCTATGAAGATGTGTCGCGAGTTAGCTGAAAAACTCTAAATCATGGAAGGACACAATTCAACCTCTCTGAGAGCCTCAGACATGTGCCTAGTTTCGGATGTTGTGATCCCTGTTAAGTTCAGATATCCAAAATTCGAGAAGTACAAAGGCCTCAACTGTCCTGATCTCCATTTGAGAATGTATTGCAGAAAAATGGTTGCTCATGCCAAAGATGACAAACTCATGATCCATTGCTTCCAAGACAGCCTGTCTGGAGCGTCTCTAAAATGGTACATGCAACTTGAGCGCAATAATGTGCGTACTTGGCTTGATCTATCTGATTCATTCAAAAAGCAGTACAAGTACAACATTGACTTAGCTTCTAACCGTACTCAACTTCAGAGTATGACTCAAAAGGAAAACGAATCATTCAAAGAGTACGCACAACACTGGAGGGAGCTAGCTTCCAGAGTTCATCCGCCATTGGTTGACCGTGAACTGATTGACATTTTCATGGGTACCTTACAAGGGCAATACTACGAAAAGCTGATCAGCAGCGTATCTTCTAGTTTCTCGGACATGGTGATTGTTGGAGAAAGAATCGAAGAAGGATTTGAAAAGTGGAAAGATCCAAGGAGGGTCTAGCAGCCAAGAAAATGCCAAGAAGCCTTTCAATGGGTACAAAAAGGACGAAACAAATGTCATTTCTACTGCAAGTGGGAAACCTCAACAAAGTGTGCCTACTTTAATCCCCTACTATCAGTACCCGTATGTTGCTGCTGCACAATACGCTCCTGTGCCATATCAACCAGTTCCTCCAATGTCTTATCAGCCAGCTATCCAAGCTCCATTTCCGCCTCAGATGCTTTATCAACCACGTCCTTATCCTCTAATTGCTGCTGCGCAATATACACCCAATTCATACCAGCAACCGGCTTATCCACCACAGCCTGGTCAACAACAGCAACGCGCTCCTCAACAACGCAAGCCATATCAACAAAGAAGGCTTGAAAGAAAATTTGATCCACTGCCTATGTCATATGGAGAAATCTTCAATGGACTGATGGCAAAGGGAACTCTTGATTTGAAGGACATACCACCTCAAACTGGTAACGCCCGAGACTATGATGCCAATGCTCGCTGTGAGTATCACAAGGGTGCTCCAGGTCACACAATTGAGAACTGAAGAGTATTCAAGCACAAAGTTCAAGACTTGGTCGACTCTAAGGAACTCACCTTCACCTAGAAGAATCCGAATGTCCAGAGCAATCCAATGCTGTCGCACGAGGCCAACAAATGAAAGCTTTTGAAGGGTTTATTGAAGATCAAGCTGAGTGGTCTCCAACTCTGAGCAAGTCAAATCAAGAGAAGTTCATTCCTCAAATCAAGGCAGTCATCGCCATTTGTTATTCTGCATTCCTGTTATTTTGTAGTTTGTTTAAGTACTATTCACTTTGAACATTGTCGTTTGTACTTGGTTTTGTTAAAGTTATGTTTATGCATGTTTTGAATAAGTCTATTTGCATTCGCTCATTATTTCTCATTTAACACAAAATCACAAAAATATTCCCTCATTTCACTTTAGCAAATATTTGAGGGAGGATGATGAAAACAAAATACCCATAACTGTTGTGGTATGCTTTTGGATAAAATCTCATCAATGATGTACAAACATTTTTTTTCTTTCAAATCCCCAAACACTGGAGAAATAAGGAGTTAATCCCTAGTCAACCACTTTGAGCCTAGAAGTAAGAGTTTCTTTTGGATACAACCCTTACATCTAACTTGGGTATTCGTATATATCAATGGCTGATATTCTTCTATATTATTGCCCGAAGCGTTCGTCTGTGTTTCTAAGATCATCGTCTGATATTTGTTTGTATCATTGACTTATGGCACTCGTCTGTGTTCTCTTGATGATCATCCAATGCTCGTCTGTGTTGAAGAGGTTTGAAGTCCTGACGGTGGGATTAAACATCAAAATGGTTACCGTTCTTGGCGTAACAGGTTTATCCGAAGGAGGTTCGTCTGTCTCATAGATCACTTATCTACGCAAGATTTGTGAAGAGGGTTCTTCAAATCCTAATGTTGCACCTGGCGTAACAGGTTTGCTCGAAGAAGACTCGTTTGTCTTAGACCATATATCCACGGATAATATATGAAGAGGGTTCGTCTATCCTGATTATGCATGTCTACCCCACAGACTTAAGTGCATCACCGGTCCTGGCGTAACAGGTTTATCCGAAGGAGGTTCGTCTGTCTCAAGTCATATATTGCAAAATGTATGAAAAGGGCTCGTATGTCCATTTCCTGGCGTAACAGGTTTATTTGAAGAGGGCTCATATGTCCATTTCCTGGCGTAACAGGATTATTTGAAGAGGGCCCGTATGTCTCGTTCCTGGCGTAACAGATTTGCTTGAAGAAGACTCGTCTATCTATGTTTTTCCTATCCGGAATAACAATTCAATTTGGAAGGAGCTCGTCTTCTTTGTTCTCACTTCAGTAATCCAAAGCGTCATTTGGTTGGTTTTATTTCCCATTGCTTGCATTCTCCAGCAGAGTGCAAATTTCAGGTCTTCTTGGTATTCAACCACAGTTTATCTTGAACGGTCGATAGCCCGTGCTACCGTCCTTTTCAGATTAACAATTGCTTGAAAAGGGGTAGCTGTAACACCCCAAATTTGCCCTCTTCTTTTTAGCATCATCATCATATTATAATCATCATCAGCATGTCATATCCTTAGCATTTTGCATAGAAAGATGGAGCATAGCACTCACATGTTCTAGCATAAGGCATATGATCAATCATCTGGGAAATTCGAAGCACTGCAAGTCAAAGTCAAGAGCATGGTGACCTGGAAGGAAGCTCACAAGACCTTTTGTACAAGCTTGGTATCATGGTCAAAGCCCTAAGGATCCAAATCAGATCAGAACGGTTGGCGTCAGGTTATTCTTGAAGTTTCCCACCAAAAGGAGGGAGAATTCAAAATTTGTTGGCGTTAACCGGTTAACGCTTTGGTTAACTAGTTAATGGCTGTGAATTTTGAATTCCAGCAGCATTTTCAGCATGTGTTTTGGCTCCAATTTTCCAATTTTCTGATTTTTATTCATTTTGAATTAAGGAGAATGATCTAGAGCATTTACCAAGCCTAATTCCAAGGCTAGAGCCTAATCACTTTCTAAGCCAATCCCAAACCATATTTTTTCGATCCCAAACCAAAATTTTGGGCCCCAAACCTAAATGATATTTATTCCATTTCCCTCCAAACCAAGAGGGAGCTCTCTCATAATTCACTTCTCGATTTCTGAATTTTCACTACTCTCTCATCATTCTCTCATTTTCTCTCCCAATTTTCCAAATCACTCAAAGTTCCTCCTTGAAGATCACAAAACTTTGCATTAAAGTTTGTAGATCTTGGAACTAGGCCTCCATCCATAACCTCTTTGCATCAATTTGCTGGTTTTTCTACTTGGTTCAGATCTGATTTGAAGATTAGAAGTGCTTTTGGAGTCAAAATTCTGCATCAAGATCCTTTGCTTGCATTTATTTTGCTTGATGTGTGAAGATTAGCACCAGATCTTCGAAGTTTTCCACGAGATTCCTCATTTACAACTCAAACAACAATTACCAAAGCATACCTCGGCTTTGTAGGTTGGTTAAATTCAGATCTAACTCTGTTTTTAGCTTATTTGCATGCTTGTTCTTAGATCCACCATGTGCTTGTGTATTTGCTTGTTTTGCTTGAATTGATTGGTTGATTTGTGATCGGATCTATGTGTTAATGTTCATGAGATTAATGATGTTTGATTAATGTGAATTGATCTTACTTTTCATGCATAATTGATTGCTGGTCTGTTGTGGAATTATTTGGATAAGCTGGTTTTGAGTTGATTTTCTGCAGGATTTGTTGTTGTTTTCACAATGTTAACCGGTTAACGCTTTGGTTAACCGGTTAACGCATATGTTTTCTGTGTTGTTTTTTGCAGGTTTGAACTAGTTAACCGGTTAACACTTTGGTTAATTGGTTAACACTGAAGCAGAGTGCCATATTTGAGCTGTTTTGAGCATGTTTGCTTCCCATACTTGCTTTAATTGCCATGGATCATTGTATGATCATTGAATATGCTAGTTTAGGGTGATTTGCTTGCTGGTTGATGTATGCCTCCATGTTCTTGACGCGTAAATTCATGTATGTGCAAAGCTTGGCATGTTTGTTTGACTTTGTTTTCTAGAACTTTGAGCATGCTAATTCCATGAATTGTGTTGATTAATGTGATGAATATTTGTTGGAATTTTGCTAACATTTCAGGGGCTCATGGTAAGAGAAGTGTGGATGTTTATCCACATTTCAACTCTTTATCTCTTCTTTTTAATTTGCTTTCTACTTTGTGATTTTTGATGTGCCTTATGCCATCATGTGATCCAATTTTGTATCCCCCCCTTGTCGCTCCCCGGATTTCCATCCTGGTACAAATGTGAAAGTGGCGCGGAAAAGAATAGAGTCGCCAGCCAGACATTTTTATCCCGAAAGAACGGGAATGGTAATGCTGCACAAACCAGAAGAAAAAAAAGAAAAGGAAGGACGTGGGTCCTGCGAACCAAAGAGACTGAGTTCGGGAGTCGGTTACGACCTGGGAAGGTATTAGCACCCAGATCGTCCGCCGTACCCGACGGGATCCACGCTTGCAAAGAAACTTTTTCAAAGGGTGAAAGAATGAAAGCTGCTGCAGAGAAAATGAATTTGAATTGGATAAAGGAAAAGAAAAGGGAACTGAAAAAGAAATGAAAAGGAAAAATGTAGGGAAAATAAAGATTGTGCTCGAACGGGCCCTACCCCGCTGCCTATGTACCTCATCGGGAGAATGAGGATCAGAGACGCCGTAGTTCCCCTAACTAGGGGTAGAAAATAAATTGCTTGTGAATTAAGGCTTGAACTGCCTATGTCAATGCTCAGGTGTTGCAGACTCGGACGACGAGTGCGTAACCGTCTTGCAATGTGACAAGTAGGAGCAAGTTCGCGGACGGAGCGAAGGAGATGAGAAAAGAATTCCCAAAGGAAAGACGCTTATTGTTTGTTTGTGTTTTTTATGAAGCTTTTTATGAGTGTGTCACAAGGAAGTGAACTCAAGCTCTTTTCCATGGAATGTGCACTTGTCACTGCATTCCAAGATGGAATAATAGAACAAGCACACTCAAGTAAGGAGAAGATCCCCAAAACTTTAATCCAGAGATTAGGGCCTAAGCTCACTAACTCATTAACTTATTAAGTGTTTTTGTATTTACAGTGAAGAAGTGTTTTTTATGATTTTCTTGGTGAAGATGATATCTTGATCAGACTTGTGCATCACAAGGAAAGCTTGTACTATCCCAAGATGGGAAAACTACAAGTGTCTCATGGGATAAGGCTATTGCTCAAGGTATCACTTCATTATTTATTAAGTGTTTTCTTTAGGGTTTTGAGATGAGAGGAGAAAAGAAACCAAAAGGATCACAAAGGCAAAAGTCTAATAGGGGACTAAAGAATCCTAAGTGTTGTCATGCATGGAAATCCTAGGTTAGTGTGGTTTACTATCCTAAAGAAGGAAGAAAGAAGAAGAAAGAAGAGGAGGAAGTAAGGCCTAAGCCCAACAATCAAAAGGTTAGTACAATTAAGAAAAAGAAGAGAAAAGATGAGACTTGGAGATGTGGGAATCACTTCCACACCTCTCACTTGCCATAGCCCCTGAAAAGGTTAGCAACATAAGTATACAAGCAAATAAAAATGAACATAATGTCATACCAACATCATACAAACAGAAGTGAAGTCATACACACAAATGCTCAATGCAAATGCAAGTCACAAGAATGAGAAAAGAAGCATACCAGTCAATATGAGGCAACATGAATCACATGGCAAAGAAAAACAAACTTAAGAAGATGCAAAGCAAAATACACAAAACATGAACTCAAGGCACAAAACCAAAACCATAACCAAGTTAAAGAAGTGCTCAAGAAGCAAGAGAGATGAAGAGAAGAGAAGCCCAAAGCTAAACAATCATATTTTGGGAAGAAAGAAGCAAAGAAGTGAGGTGAATGTACAAAAGAAAGAAAGAACTTCAAAGGTAAACCAAACACAAGATTTCCAAAACACAAACCCTAAACCAAGATCAGAAAGGTATCAATGACCTAAAGAGACCCTAAATAATATGAAGAAGTTGGCACAAGTGCCCTTCTAAGCTAAGGAGAGAGCTTATGATAAAAAAGAAGCAAAATGACACAAGTTGAGAACCAAAATTCAAATCAAATCAAATATGTACCAAAAAATTCCACAACCTTGGACAAAAGATATTCAATCATGATATAACAACATGCCAAAAGGATAGGAAGAAATTCAGAAGCTATGCAAGTCAAATGAGGGGTTAAACATCAATTAGTGTTAAGAAACTTCACTTACAAGTCAAGGACCAAAACCAAATGAACAAATTCCTAAAAATCAGAAAAAAAATCACACATGAAGTACACCATATTGAGAGTCCAAAGCAAAAAGAACCACTCAAAAATTCAAAATGAGGATCACTAGGGAAAATGGACAAGACAGCATGCTTAAAAAGGAATTAAAATGAATTAATTAAAATGAACAATTAATATCCACGTGTCAGCATAAAATAAATGACAAATAAAAATATGAAAAATTAAAGAAAACTCAAATTAACATCCATGAATTATTTCATAATTTTTTTGACACTTAGAAGTATTTTAAAAAAATTAAAAAGCAAAATGAAATAAAAAGAAATGAAAAGAAAAAGAAAATAAAATAAGAAAAGGGAGGAGGTGCGAAAAGAAAGGATCTCAGTTAAAATGAATTGGGCCTAAACAGAAGGGGGGTGCGGATAGTGATCTAAGCCCACTGGGTTTGCGCAAGTACATAATAGATGGGGTGGAAATTCAGAGAAAAATATGAAAAAAACACTGGCCTTAGGATCAAACAGACGCATCCAAACATTCAGTTCATTAATTGACGTGGCAAGGTGATTGGCTCACAGAGGGTGAGCACACTAGTTAACAGGAGGTGCAAAACATATGGAATATCAGAATGAAAGTTAGAAGGGGAAAAGCACGTGAGAGGGAGCAGCCTCATTAATTGAGGTGGCACAAGCCTGAGCGTCCAGATGAAATGATCTGACGGTGAGGAGACCTTCTTCTTCGTATGAAAGCCTAACAAGCACAATCCAGATTCCGGTGACCAGAGCTAGGGCTCCGACATCGGAAAACGCATAACATGAACAAATCTCAATAATAATTCACAAAATGCTCCAGATTAAGTAAATGAACCATGCTGATTTCAAATATGATGATGAAATTCTCAGTAAGTCAAAGGATTTTCCAGATCGAAAGCAAACAGTTTCTATCATAAAAATTCAAATCATCACACCAAGCTCAATAATGCACCAAATTCAAATCTAAAACAAGCAGAGTGTTCAGCATAACAAGTAGATCATAATGCACACTTCTATTTTCACTTTTAGATCTGAGAATTTTGGACTCACCTGAAGCTTGCAGATCTTGAAATAGCTTGTGATAAGCCAAGATAATGTTGCCAATCCACTCCAAATGCACTCTAGTTGCAAAATAAATGCAACTAAAGCCTTGAGAATTGCTGGATCTGAGAGTTTGAAGCTAGCTGCTCTGAAATGGCAAGGTGCTGGATCTTGAGAATTAGCTTGAACAATGGATGGATTTGTGATCCTAAGCTCTCAAGGATGAAGGATCTATGGTTGGTTTGTGAAGAGAGCAAGTGTGGAGAAAGATTCGAATGAATTTGCAAATTGAGCCAAAACTTGAGAGTGATGAAATGAGAGAGATCTGGATCCTTCTAAAACCCTAATTTGCTTTTAAATGAGGTCATGAGGAAATTTTGAAAGAATGAGAGGCTTTGCATGTGGGAAGAGAGAGTGTGAGAGATTTTGCAAAATTTTCAAGTTTGTGGTGAGAGCATGAAACACTCATGCATTGCCTTGCTTCTTGCCCATGTGCATTCACAATCTGACCCTTGATTGCAATCCAAACAGATCCTGGCCCTTGGATGAAGGTGTCACACAATTTTCATGAACATGCACTTTTTGCACTTATGTAATAAAATTCTCATCATGCACGAATTTGGTGTATTTCTTGGAGAAAAATGACCTATTTGCATTGCATTGTAATATTGGAACCTTATTTGGTATGTACCTGTAAACACCCCAAATTTTCCCTCACCCATTTCACACCATGGCTTGTGATCATTTCATAAACTCAATCATAGCATCTCATATTACATTTTTGATTCACTGCATTAATTCAAAGTCATCTGCACCTAGGGTTTGTGATCTGAGCAATCCAAGAGCTTCTTGAGCCACTCCAAAGGTCATCAATCACTTCAAAAGGGTACATGTGTGTTCAAGTATCATATTATATCCTCTCAAAGTCAAGAATGTCAAAGAATCACAAGAACTGGGGTTGGTATGGAAGCAGAGCCAGGCTTGACTGTCCAGATGACCTAAAATTAGGGTTTTGGTTTCAGAGGCCATAACTCCAAATTTTTTGGTAATTATTGTTTCTATTGGTCTCTATATGGTATAGGGAGTATGCATATCAATTTTCATGAAGAAATTCCATGGGGAAGTCATTTGATCAAGAGTTGACTTTTCAAGCAAGTCAGTGCAAAATCAGGGCATCTGAGGCCCCCAATGACCCAACCAAAGGGAATTCTTCATCATTTTGATTGTATATGATCTTTATTTGATCATGGAAGATGTTGGAAGTTAACAAAATTCAAGAATTTCAAGTCTTTTGCAAAGTTGACTTTTTGGGCAAGTTTGACTTTTAATGAATTTGCCATTTTAAGCAACTTTTTCAACCCTTACTTTTTGATTCAAAAAGCCTTCAAATGAAAAAACTTTGGTCATGAAAGTTGTAGAATAGATCTTCCCCTTTTCAAAAAGTACAATAACATGACCTAATTCATTTTGGATCAAAAGTTATGGCTTGTCAAAGTTGGCAAAAATCACAAAATTTCAAAGTTTCTACCAAAGAGGTATTTTGCAAAATGACTTGATCAAGTGTTCTAAAGCTATCAAATGCACTTCTAATCTACACAACATGATCATGTGACATCTAAAGTTCAGAATGGACCAAAGAATTACACATTTTTATGGTTTATGGAACAAGATTTTTCATAAGAGGCAAAAGCAATAAAAGACTGAAAACTCAAAAACAAACAATAATCGTCTCCTTCGGGATTCTTTTCTCATCTCATTCACTCACAAACGAGAACTTGCTTCTTCCGTCTAATGCAAGATAGTTTGCACCTGAGCCAGACAGGTCATACACTTGAGCATTGACAAGCAGGCAGTTCACAAGTCAATTCACCTTTCAGTCTCTTTGGGTCGAACTACGGCGTTCTGACTTCCTCATTGCACGAGAGGATACGTAGACATAACTTAATAGTTATCGAACAAAATTCTCTGTATATCCCCCCTCCTTCTAGCCTTATTCTTTAGCCTCATTATCATGAGCAGTTCATCTCTGTTCTTACACTGACACTTCATTTATACACTTCACTTCTCTTACACTGACACCTGTACATCCTTTTCCAGCTCTTTGATACACAGATTGCACTGACACTACCCCTTTAAAACACAAATCTTTTAAGCGTGGATCCCGTCGAGTACGACGGACAATCTGGGTGCTAATACCTTCCCAGGTTGTAACCAACCCCCTTTCTCAGTCTCTCTGGTTCGCAACCGTCTTATCCATATCTTTCTAGGTCTATGCAGCATTACCTTTCCCCCGGGATAAAAATGCCTAGCTGGCGACTCTTTCTTTTCCCCGTGAGTTCACTCCTGTGTGTTCTCACACCCTCCTCTTGCCGACCGTTCGCGTCTGTACCCCATGTGACCCGGTGTCATTTGGTGGGAGCGACAGTACCAACACCCAAAAATGAGATTCATGACTTTTTGCTTTGGTGCATAAATGAAAAACCAAGTTTTGCCCTAGTTTTCATGAGATTTTCGAGGGCTCTAACTTCTTAACCATGAAGGCTATGAAATATTACTTGTAATTTTTGAAAATGGGAGGCTTTAATCTCCAACTTTCATGTTTGACTTTGGTTCATTTGAAGAATTTTTCACCAAGTTATGATCACTTGAAATTTAGGGCAAAAACTTGCTAAAAATGGCATTTTCCATAACCAACTTCACACCAATTTTGCAAAACACCTCAAAACCTCATGATTCTTGATCTTTGAACTTGCCAAACCTCTTTTAACATTATAAGAACATCCCTTGGCTAGAAAAATGGGTTTGGACCCCTTGAAATCTCACAGTTGACTTTTCTAAGGCACAGTTGACCAGTTTCTTCATTTGCAAGCAACTGAAGAAATGCTTGACTTCCACAAGGTATCTTCTCACCAAATTTCATCCCTAGGATCCTCTTAACATGTGGAAGACTTTGCCCAAATGAAATGGCCAAAGTCTTGAGGTTTTCATGCTTGAAACTCAAACCCTAATTTGGGATCCTTGTGTAGGAGCTTTGCCCTAGTCTGGATTCCCTGATGATCTTCCAACCTTCTAAGCTTTTGTAAATGAACTTGAACTTGTAAATGAAATGTGGACCCCTCATAGGACTTTTACAAATCCATTGGGCCCCTTGTCATGGCTTGTGATGCTTCAAAAACCTCCACAGATGATCATATGCCTAATGCTAGGTCATGAGAAATGTTATGCCTCATCTTTCCATGCTAAGATGCTAAGAGTATGATATTTTCATGATGAATATGATGTGATATGATGCTTACAATGAAGAGGGAAAATTTGGGGTGTTACACCCCTTAGAAGCAACTTATCTCCTTTAGAGGAGTAAGTTGCTCTCTAGCTTTCTTCTCCTCTCTTTTTTCTTCTCCTTTGGTTCTTCTTTTCTCTTAGGATAGTTTCAAACCTCATTAACCTTAGGACCACTCTTTGCATGATAACTTTAGGTTTAGTCTTTCCCTATTAGACTTTTGCCTTTTGCTCCTTTGGTTCTTTCTCTTCTCATCTCAAAACAAAATCTAAAAAAACATTAATAAAGAAATAAGTGACTTCTTGTGTAATAGCCTTATTCCATGGGGCATATGTATTCATTCCATCTTGGAATAGTGGATTTGTATAGCATGATGCACAAGTCGGATCATGAAGTCATCTTCATCAAGAAAACCATAAAAAAAATACTTCTTCATTTTTAATCACTAAGACACTTAATAAATTCAACAAGTCAATGAGTTTAGGCCCTTGCCCTTGGAAACAAGTTTTGGATAAATTCTCCTTACTTGGTGTGCTTGTTCTATTATTCCATATTGGAATGTAATAGCAAGTACACATTCCATGGAAAAGAGCTTGAGTTCACTCTCTTGTGCCACACCAATAAAAGACTTCTAAAAACATCAAACAAAGAATAAGCGTCTCCTTCGGGACTTCTTTTCTCATCTCCTTCGCTCCGTATGCGAACTTGCTCCTACTTGTCACTTTGCAAGACGGTTACACACTCGTCGTCCGAGCCTGCAACACCTGAGCATTGACATAGGCAGTTCAAGCCCTAAGACACAAGCAATCTTTTCCACCCCTAGTTAGGGGAACTACGACGTCTCTGATCCTCATGTCCATATGAGGTACGTAGGCAGTGGGGTAGGGCCCGTTCGAGCACAATCTTTATTTTCCCTACATTTTTCCTCTTTATTTTCTTTCTTAGTTCTTTTTCCAGTTCGGTTCCTTTTCTTTGCAGCAACTTTCATTTCTTCACCCTTTGAAATAGTTCCTTTGCAAGTGTGGATCCCGTCGGGTACGGCGGACAATCTGGGGTGCTAATACCTTCCCAGGTCGTAACCGACTCCCGAACCCAGATTCTTTGGTTCGTAGGACTTGTGTCCTTCCTTTTCTTTTCTTCTGGTTTGTGCAGCATTACCTTTCCCGTTCCTTCGGGATACAAATGCCTGGCTGGCGACTCTAACCTCTTTTCGCGCCACTTTCGCGTTTGTACCATGATGGAAATCCAGGGAGCGACACAACCCAATTCAAATAATTTCTGATTTTTATAATTTATTTATTATTTATTTGGATATTTTTCATTAAAATTCATTTTAAATCAAAATAAAATATGAAAATACAAATATTTGATTTGATTCTTCTTCTAGAAGTTCATAAACATCATTCAAGTTGATTTGATTCTATCCAAATTCGTGCACAACCAAATTGGTAAGGATTGGTATGATTTTAAGAAAAATTATGAAAGATTTTCCTTCACCATCAAGCAATGAGATTTTGTGATCCATAAACCCAATATTCTGACCTAATGCACTATTCTATAAGTATACAAGTCAACCAATACACAAGGGGACATAAATTTTGCAACAAAGAGGCATATCCATATTCAAAAAAGTCAAGAAAACTCAAACTCGGATTTTCACATAGAGGCCTTTTCAAAGCAAAACAAAGGTGGCAATCTCTTCTAGGACGATCACTGAATGTTTCGCCATCCTCATCATCATCTAAAACATGACATAACCCATAAACCGAATTGGTGTTTTGTGTTATTTTTTATTTTTTTCGAATCACATATTTGACGCGTATTTACTTGATTTTGATTATTGATTCTTATTTGTAGCAATGTGTTGATCGTTTCTGGACACTTTAATTGGATTTCTAATGCAGGAAAAGCCAAACACCATAGTTATGGTTTTGACCTTCAATTTAGGGTCTTTTGATTTAAACAATATAAACTCTGTTTGATGTTGGATTAATGCTCTACAGGTCATGGGTAATCGATCTCCACAATTATTGCTAACTAATTTTGCGTATTTTGAAGGATTGTGAAACGGAGGCCATTTAGCTACGAATTTTTTCGTAGCAAATTCGTAGCAAAATCGTAGCTAAAACACTTGGCTAGAGGTTGAAAATGACTGGCGCGAAAATAGAATTTTAAAATTTCAATTTATTTTATTACGTTTTCTTTGTGTTAATATTTTAGAATGAATGCTTGGCTCAGATGGTAGGCGTGCGCATTGTGAACCTCAAAGACTAGGGATCGAATCCTACTCCCAACAATTTTTTGTATAACTCAGTTATTTGGTTGGTTTTATTTTATATAGTTTTTGTTTCAGATTGTAAACCAGACGCATGTATAGTTCAGCTGGTATGAGGGCGTGTGTTGGGAGTATGGAGACCTGGGTTCGACCCCAGGCTCTTGCAGGAAAGTATTTTTTTGACATTTTTCCAATTTTAATTATTTTAAATCATTTTATTTTATTATAATTATTATTATTAGTATATATAAATTAGTTTACTAACTTAACTCTTTTTCTAAATTAAAAAACTTAATAATAAATAAGTGATAAAATTATAATTTTGTATATAACTTTTACTATAGAAATATTTTGTAAATAAAAATCTAATTGACTTTTTTTTATAATTCTAAAAAATATTGTATATAAATAACCCACTAATTTAATTAGTTAATATTTTTATACAATCTTTATATTTTTGTAAATAAATAGTAAATACTAACTATTCTAATAACCTTATTTTATTACTTACTTATAATAATAAATCTTTAAATATTTTGTAAATAATAAAAAGAAAACTTAATTAATAATTTTATTAAAACTCTTAATGTTGTACATAATTAGTTATTTTTATAAATCATATAATGTAAATAATTAAAAGTTTTCTTAATAATCTTTATTTGTTTTTCTCTAAACTTAATTCCTTTTTTTCACTAATCCTAATAATTTCCAAAAAAATATAACTTGTCTAACCTAAACTTTTCTTTTTAATTAAATGTTTTAATATATTTTAACTTTATTATTTTTGCTTTATTATTGTTATTATTTCTTTATTATTATTGCTTATTTATTATATCTATTATTATTGCTTTATAATTCATTTTTATCCGATTATTATGTATCTGCCAAAGCCTTGTAATAGTTTATAGATTTATTTTTCCGTCTTTATTTTCTTTGTAAATATTTAATTGTGTGGTTAGTAAATAGGGAGTGAAAACTAATTGAAAATTAATATAGACTTAGATAATTAATTAAATAAGATAAATATTTGAAATAAATCACTCACACACGTAAGTCGATCTAAGATCGTCGTCTACACTTCCTAGGGTGTCCCTCTTTGTTGCCTTATCTAAATAGTCAAGTCCCTCGAATATAGGGGTGTTTAAGCAAAGTCCCTTTAAGAATAAATCATCATTGTCCCTTTAAAGAATTTAAAAGATCAAGTCCCTTCGAGGTTGCCTACGGAATAATGATCGTGTCCCTTCGAATAAATGATGATAGTCCATATGATTTGCTAAAGATACCCCCTAAGTTGCCTTCATTGACCATACGATGACCCTACGTTTGTCCCTTAATCAAATCCAAAGTAATGACTGTCTATTCCTTAATAATAGGGATAGTCTTACTCTTGAAGAAACATAAAAGAACTTGAATGACTTAGCTTAGGGTAGATACCTCATAGTTACTTGCTCACACTTTAAAACTACTTTTCATACCTCACAATATTTTCAAACATTTTCAAAGGAGGCTTTGTATACATCCATACGAGGATCATTACAAAGTACTTAGAAAATTTCTAATCACACACTACACTTTTAAAAAAAAACAATTAAAATGAGCTAAGTAACTAAGAGCTCATGGATAACCATGGATATAAAGGGTGCTAACACCTTCCCTTTATATAACCTACCCCCCGAATCCAAGTCTTTTCAAAACGGTCTTTCCTGTTCTTTTATGTCCCTTCCTTATGGATAAAATAAAAGTTGGTGGCGACTCTTGCTATCCACAACATTTATAGAAAGTCAGTTCTCCCACCGTGTTACAGATAACATCAAAAATCCACTTGAGAGGATAACATATCGGAGATACAACATCACAATTTCTTCCACTCTTTGGGGAAAGAGGGAAGTATCCCTGTTAAAATCTGATGGGGACAAATATCTTCACAACTATGTTTGGGGAACAAGGGTAAAGATCTACCAGTGATGCAAATTAAGCATAGCCTACTGGAGTATCAAACATCAACTTTGCATAGGGATATTATCATGCTGAGGAAAGGTAATAATCTGCCGGGAATAGGGAAATGCTTCAACAATCCTTGCTAGAGACAAAAAAATATTCCTATAAAGCATTAAACTTTACGGGGAATAACCATAATACAACTCATACTCCGCTTGGGGAAAGGGTGCAAGACTTGCTGAGGATTTCATAGGAACCTACAGGAAATCATCACATGCAGGCCTACTGGGGATTTGATAGAGAGACCTATAGAAATCAATCATATCAGTAAAATTCGGACTTGCCAACCCACGTCGGAATATCAGAAGTTAACATCATAGCCAAGATACAACTGTGAGGGAATTTAAATCAATACCTACCACTAGGTAAAAGAAAACCTCTAAACCGACTGCTATATTAAAACTTCTTCAAGGGGATACAAACAACTCAAGCTAAGGAACAAAAACTTGACTGAGGATTCCCCCATATTACTTTCTAAGATAATCTACTAAGAAAGAGATCAAAACTCAGCTAGGGGATACTTGAGTGACAGGAGTATCACTCTCAACAACTCCTCTAGGGAAGAAAAATTGGAACTCAAACTGGGAACAATCATACAATAACTAATTCCCACTCCTTCTTGCCATTGGGGAGTAAACCATCATTAATATCAAAATACCAGTATTATTCAGGAATTCCATATGGAGACTACTGGATCAAACCCTGCTCTGGGAGAGGCAAGTTGTTAGATGATAGAGCGGATATAGAAGGGGGGGGGGGTTGAATAGATCCCTTTTTAAAATTTACTTTTCAAATTTTAATTGAAAATGTATTGCGGAAGTTTCTTGGAAAATCGTCTAGTTAAATTTGAAGTCACCGGAGATCGGATATACGCAAAACCCAATTGGAATGAAATAATGACTAGAAGAATTAATATTTCACAAATGATTCACTTGATAATTCAACTCATGATAAAATTATTCTTAAAAATGATATAGAGAAGAAATTAGGCTCAATCAAATTGATTTTATGTGGTTAGGCTTTTTACCAAACACTTGAAGTGCACACACCAAGGATAATTTTTTTGTATCAAATAGTGCAGAATTTTACCCGCTCTAGTTATCACTTTTGAGTGTAACAATTGATCAAACACTTTAAGTGCACTAATTTGATACACCAGAATTTTAAAGCACACAAGATCAAGATGAACAAAAGTAAAATGCGAGAAACATAAAGAACACAAGGAATTTGTTGAGGTAGTTCCTTCGTCGTCCTCGCTCGAAGTACTCTGCCTCCAATTCACAATCGAATTGGGCAATTTTATTAAATCTCAATTGTTTTACAAGAAGAGAGATAAATGAACCAACAAACCAAACCGCGTTGAATATGCTGTCAAATCTTCTTCTTGTCCCTTGATCCAATGTAGAATCAAGTCTTCTACGCGTGTCGAGAAAGCCTCTGATTAATTGCTCCCTTCTTGCAAGGATTCACGATCCTCCAAACTTTGAGCACGACTGGGTTTCTCCAACAGTTATGAACCCACAAAGACCTTCACAATCCTCTGTCTACCGTGATATGAAAGAACGATCCACTTGATCTTCAATCTACCTCACTCGGCTGAATCTATGAACGATCGTTGTGTGTAAAACCCCCAAATCTTCAACGATCTTGGAGGAGAAAACCCTTCAGATTTTTCCAAGGAAAAACCACACACTCTAGACCCAATCTGAAACTCTAATTCACGATTGAACATTATCTTCGAAACAAGCATCGTAGTCAAACAAAGATTGTAGTGTATGATTGTTTATTGATGCAAGAATGAAGAAGATGAAGATATATGTGTGTATTTCTTTCACTTTCCTTGTTAACCTCTCAAAAGAAATGAAACCTGATATTTATATTGGTTAGTTATTTGTAACAAAAAAGAAAGAAAAAATAAATGAAAAATTTAGTCAGCATAGTAATGAGCCGACTCAAATCATTAAATGAGCCGACTCAAATTGCCAAGTGAGCCGGCCAAAAATAACAGAGAGGCAACCTATTGAGACCCGCAGGAAATGAGAAGAAATTTTTTTTTATGAGTCGGCTCATCCATACCCATGAGTCGACCAAAATGATGCTTCAGGCAGCCTGTTGGGACCCGTGTGTTTGGGAACTAAAACACACTGAATGAGTCGGCTCATTGTGGAATTTGAGTCGGCTCATTCAGTCCATTTTTCCAAAAATGTCATTTCTTGCTTTTTCTTATAGAACCACTTATGCTTTCAGACATGCCAAGTTTTTGACACATTAAAATTCATTCCATGTCTCACAAACTCCCCCTTTTTGATGATGGCAAAAAATTGATGAATCAATCGCCATATGTTGTTGTTAAGCTCCCCCTGACTATATTATCCGATCTTATATGCTATCAATATCATCTCCCCCTTTGACAACATAAAAAAGAAGATGATACATATGAGTTAACCACCAATGGAAATAGCATGCTAAACACAATTTCAAATGAGAAACCAATTGCAATAGAAACACGCATTCACAAACACACAATTTGGAAGAGCGGGTAAAGAATATGATAATAAACAAAACAAATTCAACCAAAGGAAATATGAGTTCATACAAAAACAAACCATAAACTACATTCATAAACACCACAAACAAACATTATGCAATGATTCTCTTAAGCTTGGGGATTACGATCCCGAGTGGATGGATAACGACGACGATAAGTGATAGGTTGTGAGTCATCCATATCGGTTTCGGTAAACTGTTGTTGAGAGAGTTGAAGGCATTGATATAGAACCCCAATATCTTTTACATGTTGCTCTTGAAGCCATTGTTGAGAGTTTGGAAGCTTTGAGAGAGGATTTTAGGGTTTTATGTTGAAGAGATAAACTTGAGAGAATATGAAAAAATGAGATGATGATTATATTCAAATGAATTGTTAATGAGATGTATTGTAGAAATCCATAAAAAGCAATAAATTGAAAGTCAAAAGTTGATGGAAGGCATTGATGTGCCGACCTAGGAAGGAGGAAAGGCAGGCGGCGCGTCTTTTCAAGACTGCCAAATGTCAGTTGACGCGACAATGAGTCGGCTCAAAATGTAAAATGAGTCAACTCAATTTGAATTTGAAATGAGTCGGCTAAACGAAGCAGATAGGTCGACTCATAGGGTTCCATGAGTCGACTCATGAGTCGGCCTGTTGGGACCCGACAGTTTTGACAAAAAAAATTCACCAAAAGCCACTTAAATCACCTTAAATCATGAAAATATCATCATTTATGCTAATCATTAGACAAACAACCAATCATAATCCAAGAGAAGAGAAGAAATAGATAAAGATACAAACATAAGCAATGCAACACAATTTTACTATATATATATATATATCATGAATGAAAGAGATAACTAAGTTTATAAGGATATTACCTCGAGTATATGTGAAATAGATGTACGATAACACTATACAACAAGAAGTTAGAGACAAGAGAAGTTGAACCAAAGAATAATATATAAACAAAGCAATGATTATCAAGATCTATCTGAGATGTCAAGAACACCAAGTTCCCTACGGATATAGAAGAAAGGATCGGTAGCAAGTGGTTTGTAAAAATGTAGGCTAGTTGATTTGAACTAACAACATGCTCAAACACAAAATCACCTTTCTCTACATGATCCCTAAGGAAATGATGCCTTATTTCAATATGCTTAGTGCGTGAATGAAGAATAGGATTTTTGGTATGATTAATTGCACTAGTGTTGTCACACAAAATTGGAATTTGTTTAAGAGAGATATTGAAGTCAAGCAATTGTTGTTTTATCCATAAGATTTGGGCACAACAATTTCCGGTTACAATATACTCTGCCTCCGCAGTTGATAAAGCAACAGAAACTTGCTTTTTTCTATGCCAACTAATAAGAGAGTTTGAAAAGAAATGACAAGTTCCACTTGTGCTTTTCCTATCCACTTTGAAACCGGAAAAGTCGGAGTCGGAAAAACCTACCAAAGAGTAATCACTACCCTTAGGATACCATAAGCCAAACTTAGACGTACCACAAAGATACCTAAGTATGTGTTTAACTGATTTTAAATGTGATTCCTTAGGGAAAGATTGAAACCTAGCACATATACATACACTAAACATAATATCTGGACGCGATGCGGTAAGATAAAGAAGGGATCCGATCATACCTCGATACCTTTTTATATCCACATCCTTACCCTTTTCATCACGATCAAGACTTGTGTAAACACCCCAAATTTTACCTCACTAAGTTCACACCATGGCTTTTGATCTTTCATATATACATAAGTTTAATCATACCATTTCATATTGCATTTTGCTTCACTGCATTAGTTCAAGCTCATCTGCATCTAGGGTTTGTGATTTGAGCCATCCAAGATCCATATAGTCATTCCAAAGGTCTTAAATCATCTCAAGAGGATCCATGTATGTTAAATCATCATATTATATCCTTCAAAGATCAAGGAAGTCAAAGAATCACAAGAACTTGCAAAGCATGGAAGCAGAGCCAGGGTTTCACTACAAATGACCTAAAATTAGGGTTTCGGTTTCAGAGGCCATAACTCCAAATTTTTTGGTCATTCTTATTTCTATTGGTCTCAATATGTTATAAGGATCATGTGTACCAAGTTTGATGAAGAAATTCATTATGGAAGTCATCTGATCACTGGGTAACTTCTTGAGCAAGTCAGAGCAGAATCAGGGCATCTGAGGCCCCTCAACATGGGACCAAAGTGGTTTTTTTTTTATCAAACTAAGGTTGTATGATCTTTATTTGATAATTTAAGTGCTTAGAAGTTCACAAAATTGAAGAAAAGTGAGCTAAACCAAAAGTTGCCAAAAATGAAAATGACTTGTAATGTAAACTTTCCATTTTGGGAAAGTTTTTCAACCTCCTCTTTCTCAACCAAAAATGCTTCAAATGAAAAATTGTTGGTCATGAAAGTTGTAGATTGGATCATTCCCTTTTCAAAAAGTACAAGAACAAGATCTAATTCATTTTGGAACTCAAGATATGGCTTGTCAAAGTTGGCAAAAATCCCATAATTTTCAAGAATGCACCAAAAGGGATTCTTTGCAAAACCACTTGCCAAGGCTTTTTGTGACTTCAAACACACTTCTATGTATCATAAAATCATAGTTCATTGCCTTTAGATCAGAATTTCCCAAAGAATTGCAAGATTTCATGCCTTGAACATCAAGAATTCTCAAAGGGGCCAAAACTTCACATAATTGCAAAACACCACATAACTTTGCTCCCACTTGCTGAATTGCCTCAAGATTGATTTTGTGGACATCCTTGAACTCAGCTGCGCATGGACAAGCCAATGAGCTAGCTACACCATTGCCCATACCTCAAGTACACAAGTTGGTGACTTTTTGCAAGAAGCCCATACCAATCACCATAGGCCGCAACCACTTCTCTGACCTATCACAACTTGTTATGTAGACCAAATGCAGATCATAACACACAACATTGCAAGCTGAAACCTAAGAATCCTCAAGTTCCAAAAATCTCTCCCTCTTGCATTTTCCTTTGAAACTCCCAGCTCACTTACTCAAACTCAAAACCAATTCCACCATTGATCTCAAAATCACTTGCTAACCACAAAGCAACCCTCAAACCAGCCAAAAACACACCATACACAAAACACGATTCTCAGCCAGTTGAAGTGCAACCACACAAACCAGCCATTCTCAAAGCCTTTGAAGCATTCCATTAGCCCCAGGAGGTCAAAAGGAGTCATTTTGCACAAAGGAAGTGGCCAGAAAGCTCAAGTTTGGAAAGCTCCATCTCAGGTAGACATCTGAATTCATTTTTCCAGAACTCACTTTTTATGTTACAATATGAAAAAGCATGCTTCACTGATCACTCTGAGCTTTGAATTTTCGAAAATGGTGTAGAAATGAGTATGTACTGAATCTCTAAAATTTCTGCCATTTTTAATCTTTTCTTCGAATCTTAGGATTGAGCAATAAGAAATTTGTTTTGAGGATGGATTTGAGCTTAGGGGAGTGAGGGGAGTTGATCTGGAGCTTTAGAGCTCCAGAAATAACCTAGGGAGAGAGTTTGAGATTTTCAGGTGTGGGTGTCACCGGAGAAGACGACCTGAGCTCTTCTCTGGAGACCTGAAAGTGATTAGTTTGATAATTAGGGTTAGGGTTTTGGTTTAAATGTGGACCATTAGATTTCCCCTTCCCGCGCGTGTTGTGTGGCTGAGATCGTTTCATTAATTGTTAATTAGGATTAAAATTTTAATTAATTAAAATTAGGTTAGTTTGAATTAGGGCCATCAGATCTGATGCACAGTCAACCCTAGAAACCCCCAAAACCAATCTCAGCCACTGGATCATCATACTTCTGTTTATTTCATTTTTTATTTCAATTTTTCTCATTTATTTTGTACCATTTATTTAAAATAGTTAAAAAATTCCAAAAATAATTTTATTCTGCATTTTCACTTCAAATAATTTTCTCAACCCAAAAATATTTTTATTTTTATTTTTTGCATTTAAAAATCATTTTTAAAACATTTAAATGTTTATTTTAAATAATTAATGGAAATTAATTAATTAAAATATCATTTAGGTTTCTAAAAATCCCAAAAAATCACATTACATATTTAAACATTTAGAAATATTGTCATACCATCCACACAAATTTCTTTTTGGTTTTGAACCATCTTTGATAATTTTCTTGAATTTAGGGTTCATAAAATTCCCATTTTAGAACCCTAACTTCAAGAATTCTCTTCTGCCTAACCAAGAATGGTATGACAATGGTTCTTTTTGCATTGATCTTCATTTGACATGTAGTTTCTAGTATAATTTTGTCACAAATTTCTTCTGCATTTTTTATTTGATTTGCATTTTTTTCCCTTTAGGTGCCTTAAAACCCTAGATAACTTAGAAAAATAATAACTTTCATTAGGTTAAGAGTTAGGACTTCTCCTTTGGGGTGTGGTATCATATGGGGTTAGGGATCCTTTGATTGCATTTTCAATTTTTTATCTTATCATTTGCTTCTGTTTTTGGTTTTTGCATCTCATGTTGTATGAAAACCCTAATTTCTCATCTTCCTTTGCATACATCTTGCATAAGCATTCATATAATAACTTGCCATGACATTTTATGAATTCGCATGACATATAAGACATCTTAGGACACATTAGACTCATGCTTGGTCATTTCCTCATCCATTTTCCATGTTATGCATTCATTACATTCCATGAACATTCATAAAATTTTATGCTTCTTTCATGCTTCATTTGCATTCTCATCACTTGTATGGTCATCCATTGCACTTGACATACATTTGTATCACCTCTTAGCATCATTTACATCATGAACATGCTTCTGGTTTTGGCTTGCATCCTTGCATACATTTCATTTCATTTCTTTATGCTAACTTTTCAGGTGGTAAGTACTTTGAGAAGTGAATTTGCCTTCACTTCTCACTTCTCTTCTCATCTCTTCTTTTATGCATCCTTGCTGCATTTTGTATTTGTCTTAGAGTGAGCTTTCTCATTCATGTTCTCCATTCACTTTCTTTCTTCAAGTAACTTATCTTCTTAAGTGAAGTAAGTTAGCTTGTTTCTTCTGCTTCTCCTTCTTTCTTATGCTCCTTCCTTGGTGGCTTTTCTTGAAGATCTCTTGCAAGCCTCATGAGCCCTAGGAACACCCAAGCATGATAACAATTAGGGTTTGGATTAGTCCCCCCTTAGTTTTACCTTTGTGTCTCCTTTTGTGTCTCTCTTCTCATCTCTTAATCAGAGACTAAACCTTAAAGGTTTTAAGGCTTTGTGATTAAGGTTATGCCTGCATCCTTCTCTTAGGATGGAGTGTATAACTTTAATCCTAAGTGTTGAACCCTTAATGTGTTTAAATCTCTTAATCAATCCACCTTAATAATCACTAATACAATAAGCTTGTAACTTGGGCCTTGCATTAGGGTTCTAATTCTTCCTTAATTGGTTAAGAAGGACTAACCCTAGTGTTAATGGACAAGTCCCCCTCAAGTTGTCTTACAAACCATAAAATTCACTTCTTAAGCTTACCATTAACTAAAACCCACTTTAATAAAGGCTTTTTTTGTCATGAGGTTAATCCCTAATCATGGATTAAGTTGAGGTATCTTCCTCAGCTTAAATGTTCTCATCTATTATCCTTCTATTAGGATGGTGTAATGGTTCCATTAAATCTTTGATTATGGCTTAAACTCATTACTTAACACTAAACAAAAACTCAAAAAAACATCTAAATAATCACAAGTAGGTTAATGATCTTAACCCTACATCATGGTAATTAAGTTTGAGGTGTTTACTTCATACTTAAGGTATTCTCATTACCCCTAATCAGAGGGAGGATGTGATGAGTTTACTAACCCTTGGTTTAGGCTTAAGCTCCTTTTCTTATGACAAACACCAAAAGCAATAAAATATTGAAAACATAAAAAGAAAACAATAATCGTCTCCTCCGGGATTCTTTTCTCACCTCATTCACTCATAAACGAGAACTCGCTTCTTCCGTCTAATGCAAGACAGTTTGCACTTGAGCCGTACAGGTCATACACTTGAGCATAGACAAGTAAGCAGTTCATCAGTCAATTTATATTCCAGTCTCTTTGAGTCGAACTATGGTGTTCTGACTTCCTCATTGCACGATAGGATACGTAGGCATAACTTAACTATTATCGAACAAAAGTCTCTGCTTCTTCACCCCTCTTTCAGTTTTCTTTTTAAGCCTCATTCTTGAGCACCTCACTTCACTTTCTTGCACTGACACCTGTACATTCTTTTCCAGATTTTGCGCACAGATAGCACAGACACCTACCCCTTTAAACACCAATCTTTCAAGCGTGGATCCCGTCGAGTACGACGGACAATCTGGGTGCTAATACCTTCCCAGGTTGTAACCAACCCCCTTTCTTAGTTTCTCTGGTTCGCGACCGTCTTATCCATATCTTTTTCTAGGTTTATGCAGCATTACCTTTCCTTCGGGATAAAAAATGCCTAGCTGGCGACTCTTTTCACCTTCATCTCCATTTCCTCCTTTCACCGACCGTTCGCGCTTGTACCGGGGATGCAAATCTTTGGGAGCGACATCTTGGCGACTCTGCTGGGGACCCTTATATTGCAACCAGGGCTTCTGGTTCTTTTTGTGGGTTCCTCCTAGTGCTTGTTTGATTTGTGTTTACGGGGGTGTTACGTGCTACTTGTGCCTATTTATTTTGCTTTATTTATTGCTTTATGTACAACTTTATTTTTTGCTTTCATTTACAATTTTTATACATCATACTGTCATTATCATTGCTGGATCTGGTTTTCTTTGGTGGGTGGGGCTTCATTGAGATATTAAGGTCCTATACCTGGGATCTGAGTGACACCTAGGCTAGAGTGGCTTCATATTCTTTCCCATTCCATTTCGGTCTGGTGCGGGAATATGAAACACGGTTCAGATGTGGGTTTCTTCTTGATAACTCTGTGTGTAAACTCCCCAAATTTTCCCTCACCATGGCTTGTTGATCCTTTCATATGTATAATTTCAAACATATCATCTCATATTGCATTTTTGCTTCACTGCATTTGTTCAAAGTCATCTGCATCTAGGGTTTGTGATCTGAGCAATCCCTGAGCTATCTGAGCCACTCCAAGGATCTCCAATCATCTCAATAGGGTCCATGTATGATCAAGCATCATGTTATATCCTCCCAAGATCAAGAAAGTCAGAAAATCACAAGAACTGAGGAAGCATGGAAGCAGAGCCAAGCTTAACTGCACAGATGACCTAAAATTAGGGTTTTGGTTTCAGAGGCCATAACTCCAAATTTTTTGGTCATTCTTGTTTCTATTGGTCTCTATATGATATAAGGATCATGCACACCAATTTTTATGAAGAAATTCAATGGGGAAGGAATCTGATCAATAGATGACTTCTTGAGCAAGTCAGTGCAAAATCAGGGGCATCTGAGGCCCCCAATCATCCAACCAAAGGGTCTTCTCCATCATTTTGGGTGTATACGATCTTTATTTGATCTTATAATAAGTTAGAAGTTCACAAAATTGAAGAATTTCAAGCCATTTGCAAAGTTTCCATTTTGGGAAAGTGACTTGTAATGCAAACTTGCCATTTTGGGAAAGTTTTCCAACCTCCTCTTTTTGATTCAAAAATGCTTCAAATGAAAAATTATTGGTCATGAAAGTTGTATATTGGATCATTCCCTTTTCAAAAAGTACAAGAACTTGATCTAATTCATCATAGAACTCAAGTTATGGCTTGCCAAAGTTGGGAAAAATCACTTAAATTTCACTTTTGCACCAAAGAGGGAAACTTGCAAAACCACTTGCCAAAGCATTTTGTGACTTCAAACACACTTCTAACCATTACACAAACATAGTACATGACCTATAATTCAGAATTTCCCAAAGAAATCCCAAGTTTCATGCCTTGATCATCAAGATTTTTCAAAGGGGCCAAAACATCACATAATTGCAAAACACCCCATAACTTTCTTCTCTCTTGCTGAATTGCCTCAAGAATGGATTTGTGGACATCCATGAAGTCAGCTGCGCATGGACATGCCCAAGGACCAGCTGTATTCTTGCCCATACCTCAAGTACAAGTCATGTTGACATTTTGGCAACTTGCCCATACCAATCACCATAGGCCACCACCCACTCTCTGACATATCTCAACTTGTTATGTGGAACAAACACAGCTCATAACACAAGACATTAAAGCCTGAAACCTCAGATTGCCCAAGTTCTCAAAAAAACTCCCCAACTTGCAAAACATTTCGAAACACACAGCTCAACCATCAAATCTCAAAACTCTTTTCACCATTCAACTCCATATTCATCACTGGTCATTTCCCACCCTTCATTTTGCTTTGAAACACCCTGTATCAAAAACACGATTTTCATATTCCTTGAACTGAGTTTCAGCCAACATCACTTAGAGGCCATATAAATTCCAACCAAGCATCACAAACTCTTCAGGAGGATCATTGGAGCTGATTTGAGGCAAAGAAGCAGCTAGTCAGTGCCATTTTCGAAAGCCTCAGTTCAGGTAACCTCAAGAACTTTTTTTCTAGAACCTTCATTTTAAGTTCCTAATTGATTCTATGTGCTCTCCTGATGATCATGGTGTCTTTACTTTTGAAAATGATTGAGAAACAAGCATGTATGAAGCTTCTGAAACTTTTGATGTATTTTCCGTTTTGCTTCGATTCATGTTCTTGATGGTAAATAAATGATTTTTGTTGCTTGATTCTTGTTGGGAGTGATGTGAGGATCATTTCTGGAAAGTTTGAGGGCTTGGGGTTACGTACTAGGTGAGATAACATGTTTGGCTAGCCGGAGAAGATGACCGGAACACTGTTCCGGTCACCTGAGAGTAATTAGGGTTCAGATTAGGGCTTTAATCATAATTAGTGAAGTTTGAATATTAGCCATTCAGATGCGCGCGCTGGTCAATTCCCGCGTCCTAACTTCAAACCCTGGCCCTTGGATTAGTTGACTTCCATTTAAATCAATTTAATTGTCATTTAATTTGCATTTTCTTTACCATTTTATTAAAAATAGCAAAACTCATTTAAAAAAATCTATCTTTTGCATTTTCCTTTCAAATATTTTTCTCATTCTGAAAATAATTTTTATTTTATTTTTTGCATAAAATTTGTATTTTTAAAATATTTAAATGTTTATTTTAATTAATTAATGGAAATTAATTAATTAAAATACCATTTAAGTTTCTAAAAATCACCAAAAATATCACATTGCATCTTGACACGTTTAGAGACATTATCAAACCATTCATACAAATTTCTTTTTGGTTCTTGATCCATTTTGACATTTTTCTTTTTATTTAGGGTTCTTAAAAATCAATATTTTGACCCTAACTTAGAAAAATCTTTTCTGCCTAACCATGAAGAGTTTGATAATGGTTCTTTTTGCATTGCATTCCACATATCATGTAGTTTCTAGGATAAAATTTGCTTGAATTTATCTTTCATTTTTTATTTGCTTTGCATTTTTCTTTGTGTGGTATCTTAAAACCCTAACAAACTTAGAAAAATCATAAGTCCTTTAGGGTTTAGCTTCTGACCTTCCCCTTTGGGCAGTGAACTTTTATAGGTTTAGGGTATCTTTGATCCCATTTTCAATTTTTTATCTCATGTTTTGCTTCTGGTTTTGATTTTTGCATTGCATCTTGTTCATAAACCCTAATTTGCATCTCCATTTGCATCCATTCTTCACATGCTTGCATACATGAGCTTGCTATGACATGTTGTGCATCCATAGGACATATAAGACATCTTAGGACATATTAGAATCATTTTTGATCATTGCATCATCCATTTGCCATGTTTTTGCTTTCATTTCATGTCATATGCATTCATGAACTTTCATACTTCTTACATGTCTCATTTGCATTCTCATCCTTTGTATGATCATATCCCTCTCATAACATACATTTGTGCCATCTCTTTGAATCCTTAGCATCATAAACATGCTTCTGGTTTTGGTTTGCATCATTGCATACTTTTTTCCATTTTCATTCTATCTTCATTTTCTTTCACTAACTTTTCAGGTGGTAAGTGTTTGAGAAGTGAATTTGCCTTCACTTCTCACCATCTCTTCTCATATCTTTTATGCATTCATTGCTGCATTTTTACTTGTGAATAAGAGTGAGCTTGCTTATTCATGCTCCTTCTCCTCCTTCTTTCTTCAAGCAACTTGTCTTCTCAAGTGAAGCAAGTTGTCTTGCTTCTTGCTGCTTCTTTTCATTTCATTTGCTTCTTCCTTGGTGGTTTCTCTGAAGATCTTCTTGCAAGCCTCATGAACCCTAGGAACAACCAAGCATGATCACAATTAGGGTTTGATTAGACCCCCCATTAGTTTTACCTTTGTGTCATCTTTGTGTTTTCTCTTCTCACCTCATAATCAAGGACTAAACCTTAAAGGTTTTAAGGCTTTGTGATTAAGGTTATGTCTGTATCCTTCTATTAGGATGGAGTGTATAACTTTAATCCTAAGTGTTAAACCCTTAATGTGTTTAGATCCTTTAATCAATTCATCTAATAATCACTAAGACATCAAGCTTGTAACTTGGGCCTTGCATTAGGGTTCTAATTCTTCCTTAATTAGTTAAGAAGGACTAACCCTAGTGTTAATGGACAAGTCCCCCTCAAGTTGTCTTACAAACCATAAAATCTACTTCTTAATCTCACCATTAACTAAAATCCATTTAATAAAGGTTTTGTTTTGTCATGAGGTTAATCCCTAATCATGGATTAAGTTGAGGAGCCTTCCTCAGCTTAAATGTTCCCATCTATTATCCTTCTATTAGGATGGTGTAATGGGTCCATTAAATCTTTGATTATGGCTTAAACTCATTACTTAACACTAAACAAAAACAACAAAAAACATCTAAATAATTGCAAGTAGGTTAATGATCTTAATCCTACATCATGGTGATTAAGGGTGAGGTGTTTACTTCATACTTAAGGTAGTCTCATTACCCCTAATCAGAGGGAAGATGTGATGAGTTTACTAACCCTTGGTTTAGGCTTAAGCTCATTTTCTTATGACAAACTCCAAAAAAGCAATAAAAGATTGAAAACACCAAAAACAAACAATAATCGTCTCCTCCGGGATTCTTTTCTCATCTCATTCACTCATAAACGAGAACTTGCTTCTTCCGTCTAATGCAAGACAGTTAGCACCTGAGCCAGACAGGTCATACACTTGAGCTTAGACAAGTAAGCAGTTCGTCAATTAATTTATCTTTCAGTCTCTTTGAGTCGAACTACGGTGTTCTGACTTCCTCATTGCACGAGAGGATACGTAGGCATAACTTAATAGTTATCGAACAAAAGTCTATGTACATCCCCCCTCTTTCCAGCTTTATTCTTTAAGCCTCATTATCTTGAGCTTTGCACTCTTTATTTACACTGACACTCTTTTATTCACTTCACATTTCTTTTACACTGACACTCGCATTCTTTTCCAGCTTTTGCACACAAAATAGCACTGACACTACCCCTTTAAACACAAACTTTCAAGCGTGGATCCCGTCGAGTACGGCTGACAATCTGGGTGCTAATACCTTCCCAGGTTGTAACCAACCCCCTTTCTCAGTTTCTCTGGTTCGCGACCGTCTTATCCATCTTTTCTTAGGTCTATGCAGCATTACCTTTCCTTCGGGATAAAAATGCCTAGCTGGCGACTCTTTTCTTTTCAGTTCACCCTTATGTGTTCTCTCTCTCCTTTAGCTGACCGTTCGCGTCTGTACCCCTCTTGACCGGGTGTCATTTGGTGGGAGCGACAGCTTGGCGACTCTGCTGGGGACCCTTATATTGCAACCAGGGCTTCTGGTTCTTTTTGTGGGTTCCTCCTAGCGCTTGTTTGATTTGTGTTTACTGGGGTGTTATGTGCTATTTGTGTTTATTTATTTTTGCCTTATTTAGTGCTTTATGTACAGTTTTATTTATTGCTTTCTTTACAGTTTTATACATCATACTGTCATACTATCATCTGCTGGATCTGGTTTGCTTATTTGGTGGGCGGGGTTCCATTGAGAGTTTAAGGTCCTATACCTGGGACCTGAGTGATACCTAGGCTAGAGTGGTTCATATTCTTTCCCATTCCATTTCGGTTTGGTGCGGGAATATGAAACACGGTTCAAATATGGGTTTCTTCTTGAGAACTTTGTGCTACGGATTTCCTGTAGTGCTAGGGCTATCTGGGAAGCCTGCTAAGTCTGGATGACCTTTATTATGACCTTCAGAAGCTGAGGTGAATTAGAGGAGGATCTTTTATGGTTATTGTAAACACTGTACCTTCGGGTTAGAAGTGTTTACACTTCTCATAACTGATCCAAGTCTGAGGATCCTTATTCTAGAACATTACCTGTGAGGGGGTTGGGCTGTTTACAGGTTTGCAGGAACCCTTGGCCACATCATACCCTGTTACTGTTTTGTTTAAGAATACTCCACTTTGGACAGTTCTTGTGATTAACCCTGGACATGTGACTCTTTATTTGAGTCCTCCACCCTGGTTACTGGATTTCTAAGCCTCCATCTGGACTTTTGAACATACATGGACTTATATCAAGACAGATAATCAGATCCAGCTTGATCACAAACCCTTGCATATCATTTGCATATATTATCATTGCATCATTTAACATTTGTTTATTTGTTTTTCAGGGTATCCATTTCATTGTATCTTGGTTTTGGTTTTGACCCCTTCTTCTGCATAGACCCCTGCTTCAGCTGTCTTCATCAGTTATCTCCATCACCACCAACACCAGCCTGTCAGTGGTCCACCTTCAGCATCTCAGTCTGTGAATTTTCATCAGCTCTTATCTTCAGCTTTTTCAGCAGCACTCATGACTACTCCTAGGAAGAGTAACATATCCTACCACTTTTTTGAGCCTGTGTTGACTGGTATCAGGCAGGTCCAGTCACTCATCACACCTGATCACATCCCACTGTTTAGGGAGCATTATGGAGGTATCCTGGATATGGTTATGGACCTTGATCCTTCTCAGAGGAGCATGATCCACACCTGCTTGGAGTTTTATGACCCTCCTTTGAGATGTTTCACCTTTCCAGACTTCCAGTTAGGGCCTCTACTGGAAGAGTTTTCTTTATTGATTGGGGTACCTATCAGAGGTGGAATCCCTTTCAACCCAGAGATGGATGCTCCCAGAAATGAAGAGGTAGCTAGGGCACTGTACTTGGAACCTTCCCTGATTAAGCAAAGTATGACAACAAAAGCTGGGATCCCTGGTTTGCACTTGGACTTCTTGATTTCTCAGGCCATCCTGAAAACTTCATTGGGAGAATGGAGGGCAGTCTGTGCACTGTTAGCCCTCAGCATATATGGGGCTATACTGTTTGCAGATGAGCCCAAATTTGTCAGCAAGAATGCCATCCATCTTTTTCTTCTGAAGAACCCAGTACCTACATTTCTAGGAGATTTTTATTACTCCATTCATCAGAGGAATGAGAAACAAAAGAGGAAGTTTGTAAGATGTTGTGCTCCTTTGTTTTACACCTGGCTGCTCAGACACCTGCCTAAGTCAGATGCTTTCCTGAATCCCCACCAGAAGAAGAATGGGCTAAGAGATTCATTGCTTTGACTTCATATGATATTAGATGGTGCACCCAGAGCACCAAAGGCAAGGACATTATCACCAGCTGTGGACAATACCCAAATGTGCCTCTGATAGGAGTAAAGGGTTGCATCAACTACTCCTATTAGAGTAATAAGATCCAGCTCTTGATCACAAACCCTTGCATATCATTTGTACATATCATCATTGCATCATTTAACATTTGTTTATTTGTTTTTCAGGGTATCCATCATTTCATATTTGGTTTGGTTTTGACCCCTTCTACTGCTTAGACCTCTGCTTCAGTTATCTTCTTCAGCATCTGCTTCAGTTATCTCCCTCAGCACCTGCATCAGTCTACCAGAGACTCACCTTCAGCTTGTCAGTCTATGATCTTCATCAGCATTTGTCTTCAGCTTCTTTATCAGCACTCATGGATGCTCCAAGAAAAAGCAACATATCTTATCACTTTTTTGAGCCCATATTGACTGGTATCAGGCAGGTCCAGTCCCTTATCACACCTGACCACATCCCACTGTTTAGAGAGCACTATGGGGGTATTTTGGACATGGTTATGGATCTTGATTCATCTCAGAGGAGCATGATCCACACAAGCTTGCAGTTTTATGACCCTCCACTCAGATGCTTCACCTTTCCTGATTTCCAGATGGGGCCTCTATTGGAAGAGTTTTCCTTGTTGATTGGAGTGCCTATCAGAAGAGGGATCCCCTTCAACCCAGAGATGACTGCTCCTAAAAGTGAAGAGATAGCAAGGGCATTGCATTTGGAGCCTGCCCTCATTGAGCAAAACATGACAACAAAAGATGGGATTCCTGGCTTACATCTGGACTTCTTGATTTCTCAGGCCACCCTCAAAGCTGCAGTGGGAGAATGGAAGGCATCCTGTGCACTTTTAGCCCTCAGTATATATGGGGTTATATTGTTTGTAGATGAGCCCAAATTTGTGAGTAAGAATGCCATCTGTAACGCCTGTCTATTTAATTAATTATTAAATTAAATATAAGTGTAGTGTGTTGTGTTGATTTGCGGTGATTTGTGTATTTAATTTGATTTCCAAAATATCAGAATATTACATTGATAATTATAAGTTTGTTTAAGTCGAATTTGATTAATTAAGTTGATATAAGTTGTGGAATACGATATAGAATATTCTTCAGGTATTCTTGGATATGTTGTCGGAATTGTGTGAACCATTTGGTTGATAATTGGAATTTAATCGATTAAATCGATAATAAGTATTTAGTCATTAATTATTATTCGGTTAATTTGGCATTATGGTAAATTAAGTTTTTAAGTCGGAAAAATAAGTCGGAAGCCGTAGAATTAATTATATAGTTGTGGTGTTAATTGGTTAGTGGGCTAGATTTCGCGTTTGGATTAGTAATATGGGAGGTGTTATTGTTAAGCCCATTAGTAGTGATAATATTAGTTTAATTTTAATAAAAAAAAATAATAAGAAAAATAGGAGTTAGGTTGTATCAGTAGAGGAAATTTAGAAAACAAAATGTGCAAGAACGTGGGAGAGGAGTTGTGAGAGGAAAACTTCAATCGGAAGCGGTTTCCGGAATCCGATCATAAGAGCAACCTTCAATCCAATATAAGGTAAGGGTGGGTTCAATTCTTATAATCGGGTATGAATTCAATACGATGATTGGGTTTGAATTTGGGTATTAGGTTATTAAATATGTACTATTATGTAGAAATTGTATATGGTTATTGTTCTGATTTTGATGTGAAATTGGTGGTCTGATGGTTGATTTTGTGTTGATATAAGTTGCTCTGATGTTGTTGAATTATTGCTGATAAAAAAAAACTATGTTGTAAAATTCTGGAAATTTTCCAATTCGGGGACGGTGAATAGGAGACTGGTTGGGAATTATTTGGATGGAAGATCATGGCGCAGGCCATGTGGTATTATATATAATACAATATGTATTAGATATAATACACCATGGCCTGCGCCATGGTGTATTATATCTAATACATATTGTATTAGATATAATACCATTAAAGCATGGCGCAGGGGGGGACCAAGCATGGCGCAGGCCATGTGCTTGTGTCCATGGACATGGCGCAGGCCATGTCTTGAGAGAGAGACTAGGGTGGCGCAGGCCACCCTCTCTTTTGAGGAAGAATATTTTTTTTAATTAAACCCCAGTATCAAATAAATTATGGAATAATGCAATTAATTTTGGTTAGTTTTAAATATAAACTATAGGTTTCTAAATTATGGATTATCTAAACTATATGATTTTTAAATCATGAGTTAAGAAATTAAGGAGAAATATAATTAGCAATTAGGCTTAACATTTTAATCACATTTGGTACGAACAGTAAGAGAATAGTTATAAAATAGCAATGTGTCGTATGGTTTAGCAGAAAGTTGCAAATTAGGAATTTGATAGAAACAGTAGTAGCAGCCTACCTTCTATGACAAATGATTTTAACAGGACATATGAAATTCAAGTTTTGTAGTAAAATCGTATTAATTGCAGAAGTTGGTAGACAAAATCGGTTAGTCGGTTTAGCCGAATTAGGTGAAGAATGAAGTTGCTCGGATTTTAACGAAATTCGTTGGGGTAAGTCGGGTAATATTATAGTTGATTTTGATGAGTTATTTTGTTGGAATTATGTTGTAAAATGTTGATACAGGTACAACTGAGTTGTTAAGTTGTTCCAGTTACGGAAAATATGAAGGTTGCTAAGTTGTAGGCTTGATAAGCCAAAGTTGAATATAAGTTGATCATGTTGTAAACATTGTTGTGTTGTTGTTGTTGTTATGTTGTCGGAGTTTTAAAGTCGTGTATGCCATTTAATTCATTTGCATTTGTCGGAGCCGTTGCTCACACCACGTTGGCCTAGATTGGCAAGTTAAGTTGACCGTTGAAGGCTTATGCCTTGATGCCTCGATAACCTGGAAATTATTAAGTTGAGAGTTTTACTCCGATTGGTACCACATGCATAATTAGTCGAGTCGCATTAAAGTTGCATTCTTGTTGATTTATTTGTGTTGATGTTTGGTTGGAGTTGTGAAGTGGTGTTTGTTTATGATTCTTATTCATTGTATTGTTTTTCATATACTGCTTATAATTATCGTAGCTCACCCCTTCTGTTGAATGTTGTCCTTATGGGGCAATGTGCAGGTAATCCTGAGAAGTAGCCGGTTACCGTTAGTTGAGTCGGTGGTCAGTCGCTCTGATACGTAGCACTCGGGGGGATTGTCGCGTGTCTGCTTTGTTGATCTTTTATTATTGTCAAATTTTAATTAGTCGAAGAACTTAAAGTTGCTTAATTCTTATTTTAAAGTTGTTATTATGTTGTTTAAAGATGCTATGAATCAATTTATGAATCCGCTGCGTAATATTTTATGAAGTTGAACTATTGGAGTGAATGACATTGTTTTTGTTGAATGTACGAAAAAGTGCTATGTATTTAGTATGACTTCCTTAAGTTGAAATTTGTTTAAAGTTGAATATGTGATATCCCGTTTTATAGAAAAAATTTACGAACTCTGATTTTGTTTATATTTCGTGGGTAGAAAATGGGGTGTTACACCATCCACTTGTTCCTGCTGAGGAACCCAGTGCCTACATTGCTAGGGGATTTTTACTACTCCATCCATCAGAGAAATGAGAAGCAAAGGGGGAAGTTGGTCAGATGATGTGCCCCTCTGTTCTACTCTTGGCTGCTAAAACACTTGCCTAGATCAGATGCCTTCTTGAACCCCCATTAGCAGAAGAATTGGGCCAAGAGGTTCATTGCCTTAACATCAGATGATATCAGATGGTGCACCCAGAGCACCAAAGGCAAGGATATTATTACCAACTGTGGGCAATACCCTAATGTGCCTATAATAGGAGTAAAAGGTTGCATCAATTACAACCCTTTACTGTTTAAGAGACAATTGGGATATGCCTTGGTTAATCCTCCTAGAGGACAGGATTTAGCTGAGATCCTATACTGTGAAGTTCAACCTAACTCTGCAATTGTCAGACAAGCTGCCTGGGCTTGGGACAACATCCAGACCAAAGGGACAGCCATCCTTGGAAGGTGCAACAATATTGCTTCAGCCCAGTACTCTGACTGGTCCCGTACTAGAGCTCAGATCACCAAGATGCCTTTCACCTTGGAAGACACACCTGGACCTTCTACAGTACAGCCTGCAGCAACTGTTAGCCTGGAGGAATTTGAAAAGCTGAAAGAGAGGAATAATCAGCTATCTGAAGCCCTGAAGAAGACTCTCTGGGAGAGAAATGACAGTCGTTTGGACATTGAGAGATTGGAAAGACTCAAGACTGAGCATCTGACCAAGATTGAAAAAACAGATGACTACATAAGGAAAGCAAGAGCAGGAGAGCTGGTTTTGAAGAATGCCTGCAAGGAGGCCAAGATTCAGAAAGCCAGGGCTGAGCATTATCTGGAGGAGAGCCATGCTAGGTGGATCAGGATCACTGAGGCCCGTGCACAAGAAGACCAGAGGACTCAAGCCAAGATTGAGTAGCTAGAGGCCAATGAGAAGAAGCAGCAGGAAACTTTGTTGGCAGCTCAGAAGGAGATATCTGAACTGAAACTCCGGGCGGGGTTAAAGAGATCAAAGGATCAGGACAGGCATAAGAAGCTGACTAATGCCTTTGCTACCAGGAACCTCCTCATTAAGACTATTACAGAGCACCAAGCTGGTCCGGTGACTGAGGCCCTCCTGAAGGAGGTCAGGGAGGATGGCTTTGGATTGGATGTCTGATTCCTTTTGCTTGTATTTCTTTCCTTTTGATGTACTTTTTGCTTTTGATTGTTGTATTTTTGACCCACCATGGGCATGTATTGTAAACAAACTATGTATTTTCATTATTTGTAATATATCAGTTTGTTTTATTTATTGGTGGGCTTCATTTCTCAACATCATCAAGCATTTCCTTGAGGTATGGAAAAGTCTAAACCAAGAACCAAACCGGATACCCTTGGAAGACAAATAAGCATATTGCATTGCATACTAACATTTTCTTTGTTTTGTAGGTTTTTGTTTGTTATTTTGTTTCTCACTTTGTTGTGGTTTCAGGAAACATTGCTCGTCGCAGAGTGTTCCCTGTCAACCGAACACACTGGTACCCAACGCGAAACAACCTTCCAGGCATTCAGATGGATCAGGTACAACAGGACCTGAATGAAGTAAGAAATCAAATGGAAAACGAAAGGGTTGAAATGAGAAACCAAAGGACCCAGTTTATGGCTGTGATGACTGGCTTAGCTCAGAGCCATGAAAGGCTGAGCGAGCTGGTGGAAAGGCAGACTCCTGAAGAGCCCCATCCTGGAACAGGAGGAACCAACAATAATGAACGCGGGAAGCCTCGCATCGACCCACCAGAGTTTGGGCCCCATTTGAACCCAGATGTTAATATCCCAAGGAATATTCAAGGAAACACTGCTAGAGGCAGGATCTTGCAAGAAGATCCTCAGGAAGAGAAGTTCACAGTTATTGGGGCTGGGGATGAGGTGTATGACAAAAGGCTGGATGAGATTGCTGAAAAGCTGAGGTCTTTGGAATCCTAGAATTCTCTAGGCTTTGACGTAATGGATATGGAGCTGGTAGATGGGGTGAGGATTCCCCACAAATTCAAACCCCCGTGCTTTGAAAAATATAATGGTACCTCCTGCCCGCGTACTCATCTGCAATCTTTTTTAGGGAGACTCGAGGCTTATACCATGGACGAGAAGTTATGGATGTTCTATTTTGAGGACAGCCTGACTGGGGCATCAAGAGAATGGTATTCGCACCTGACCAGAGCCACCATAAGATGTTGGAAAGACTTGGTCGAAGCCTTCATCCGTCATTACCAGTACAACCTAGACATGGCCCCCAATAGAACCCTTCTAATGGCCATGTCTCATTCTTCAAGAGAAAGCTTCTGGGATTATGCCCAGAGGTGGAGACAGCTTGCTGCTGCTATCCAACCACCCATGTCTGAAAGAGAAATGGCTGACATGTTTATGAACACCTTGCAGGGAACTTATATTGACCGACTTGCTGTATTCTCTTCCACCAGTTTCGCTGATGTAGTTATAGCTGGTGAGAGAATTGAGAGTCTTTTGAAGATGGGCAAAATCTCTGACAACGGTGCAAGTTCCTCCAACAATCCCAGAAAACCATTTTCAGGACCCCGAAGGGCAGGTGAAACAAATGCTATTCATGCAGGCAGGGGCAGACCCCAATATTCTCACAGATCAATAGCAGTCGTTACTATCCCAGCTCCAGTTCCACAACAACCACTTTTTCCTCAACAACAACAACATCACTATCAACAACAATCTCATTTTCCGCAACAAAGAACGTACAACAATAACAACAACAACCAACAACATCGCCCCTTTCAATAGAGGCCATCTCAAGCAAATAGGGTGATTGACCCTATTCCTATGCCTTATGTCGCTCTACTGCCATAACTCCTGAAGCTCAACCTGGTTGAGTTAAGGACGTTGGCTCCACCAGATCCTCTCAACCTCCCGAAGAATTATGATGCTAGTTCCAGGTGTGCCTTTCATTCCAACGCACCTGGTCACAATATCGAGAAATGTAGAGCCTTGCAAATGAAGGTTCAAGATTTGGTCGATTCCAAAGCTCTCAATTTCGCACCTCCTCCAAATGTTAACAGAAATCCTATGCCTAATCATGGTGGGCCCAAGATTAATGCCATAGAAGAGGACCAACCATCTGCACTGATTGACAATGTTGCATAGATTCGGACACTACTGGCAGAAGTCAAAGCTCAACTCTTAAGATGCTAGGTGTTCCCAGGCTGTGAGGCCTGCTGCGAATCGTGCAAGACTGCTACTAATGGTTGTGAGAGGCTAAGGCTTGGCATTGATGGCCTTATCAGAGATGGAATTTTGCGAATTACCACAACGGCTCCTACAACATCAACAACTCTTTCTTCAGCAACAACATATCCTCCTACAACTGCAACAACTATCATTCCCACTGATTCATCCACAACTCCAGCAACCGCTCCTTCCATTATTTCAACAAACCAAAGTTCAACAACACTTACTTCTACAACGTCAACACCCATCTTATCAACGGAAACGCCTACAACACCAACAAACACTAACGAAGATGTGTCAATGGTCCCAATCTATTATGACCCGGAAACTGTTCATCCCAACAACATTTTTCAACAACAAACTGCGACACCTACTGTCAGATCTCAACTCACAATCTATTACGACCTGCATACCATCACAGTTCCTTCCGCTGCAGCAATCAGTCTGGTCACCATTACGGTGCATGGACCCGTTCCTTATGAAAGCAGTAATGCCATACCTTGGCACTACGGTTCTGATCTCTACTGCGACGGAAAGAAGATTACTCTAGATTCAGCAACCTCTTCACCACAAGTTGACAATGTTGGGGGAGGCGGAGGCTTCACCATAAGCGGACGCCTTTTTGCCTCACAAACACCAAGACCCAATGCTGAAGCAGAAGCTGCTGCTAAGGCAAAAGGGAAGAATGTGGTACTTGAAGAGCCAACTGTTAAAGAAACTCCGAAGACGTCTTTTAAGCAAGAGGTGGACGAGTTCATGAGAATAATCAAAAAGAGTGATTACAAAGTGGTGGACCAACTTCATTAGACACCCTCCAAAATCTCTATATTATCATTGTTAATGTATTCCGAAGCCCATAGGAATGCACTTTTGAGAGTCTTGCACGCAGCCTACGTGCCGGAAGAGATTACGGTTAATCAGCTGGAAACGGTGGTTGCAAACGTTAACACCAGTCATGGACTGGGCTTCACAGATGCTGATTTAACGACGGAGGGACGCAATCATAACAAGACTTTACATATAACCTTATAATGCAAAGGTGTTATTCTTTCTCATGTGCTGGTAGACACTGGGTCCTCGCTCAATGTCCTGCCAAAGAAGGCCTTGGTAAAGTTGGAATATGATGGTTTGGCATTGCGTCTAAGTAACTTGGTGGTGAGAGCATTTGACGGCTCTAAGAGATCAGTGCTTGGAGAGATTGATTTACCTGTGATGATTGGCCCACAAATCTTTAAAACTAATTTCTTCGTGATGGACATACAGCCGGCCTACAGCTGTCTGTTGGGTAGACCCTGGATTCACGCCGCTGGCGCTGTTACATCTACCCTTCACCAGAAATTAAAATTTGAGTGGGAAGGCCAGATCATCACAATCTACGGGGAGGAAGACATTTTCGTTTGCCAGCTGGCTACTTACAAGTATATAGAGATGGATGGGGAGATCCATGAGACTATGAGTCAGGGATTTGAGGCCCTCAACATCAATGAAGCAACTGTTGTGTCTAGAACTTCCATCACTTCATATCAACAATCCCAGAAGGTTGTTGAAGAGGGTACCGCTCAAGGCTGGGGCAAGCTGCTGCCAGTAGAAAAGAAAGAAGACAGATTCGGGTTGGGTTACAGACCAACTCGACAAGATCAACCGGAGGCTGCAACGGAGCCCAAATTTGTCAGCGGGGGAATGCTTACCCCGGATGCTGTGAATAGTATGGAAGACGAGGAAGAAAACGACCACAACCTGGAAAACTAGATACGTCCAAGGATCACGGGGAACCAAGTCTCTAACTGGTCTTCCCAGGAAATTATAAGAGTTACTCCTGCAGAGTAATTATTATTTCCTATCTTTTAAGCATGCATCAAGTCCTGCATCTTGCCCAAGTGTAAACACCCCAAATTTGCCCTCACCCATTCACACCATGGCTTGTGATCATTTTCATATGCATAAACACAATCATAACATCTCATACCACAATTTTGATTCACTGCATAAATTCTAAGTCATCTGCATCTAGGGTTTGTGATCTGAGCAATCCAAGAGCCTCTTGAGCCACTCCAAAGGTCATCAATCACTTCAAAGAGGTCTATGTGTGTTCAAGTATCATATTATATTCTCTCAAAGTCAAGAATTTCAAAAATCACAAGAACTGGGATTGGTGTAGGAGCAGAGCCAGGCTTGACTGCACAGATGACCTAGAATTAGGGTTTTGGTTTCAGAGGCCATAACTCCAAATTTTTTGGTCATTCTTGTTTCTATTGGTCTATATATGGTATGGGGAGTATGCATATCAATTTTTATGAAGAAATTCCATGGGGAAGTCATCTGATCAAGAGTTGACTTTTCAGACAAGTCAGTGCAAAATCAGGGCATCTGAGGCCTCCAATGACCCAACCAAGGGGTGATCTTCATCATTTTGAGTGTATATGACCTTTATTTGATCATAGAAGAAGTTATAAGTTCAAAAAATTCAAGAATCTCAAGTTTTTGCAAAGTTGACTTTTTTGGGCAATGTTGACTTTTAATGAAATGTCATTTTATGCAACTTTTTCAACCCTTACTTTTTGATCCAAAAATGCTTCAAATGGAAAAACTTTGGTCATGAAAGTTGTAGATTAGATCTTTCCCTTTTCAAAAGGTACAAGAACATGACCTAATTCATTTTGGATCAAAAGTTATGGTGCATCAAAGTTGGCTAAAATCACTAAATTTCAAGTTATGCACCAAATGAGAAATTTGCAAAATCTTGTACCAAAGGCATTTGTGACTTCTAATTGATGTCTAATCCTTATACCAACATAACACAAGTCTTAAAGTTCAGATTTAACCAAAGGAATCACATGTTTTCATGGTTTGTGAGGCAAGATTTTTCCATGAGAACTAAAAGCAAGCAAGTTGCAAAATCAATCATAACACTTCATCCACTTGTTGCCTAGCCTGCTGACCAATCCTAGCCTTTCTCCCTCACCTTGCTGCGCAGCCCACTCTCCATGTACTTGGCTAGAAGCTGCCCATGCCCTTCTTACACAAAAGTTGACATTTTGGCAAAAGCAACCATACCTATCACAAAAGGACATGTCATGTCATCTGACCAATAGGATTAGTTTATACAAATCAAATGCAAGCTGAACATCACAAGAAGCCAGCCTGAAACTCACCACAACTCAGCATCCACAAACTCACTCCAACTTGCATTTTCCTTCGAATCTCTCTCCACAAGCCTCAAACACAAAGACAAACTTCACAAACCATCTCAACTCACTTCACTGATCACAAACCAACCATTGTTTGGGCCTGAAACCTCCCATATCACAAATACGAATTTCACATTCCCTTGGCCTGAGCTTCTGCCAACTTTCTCTAGAGGCTACATAAACTCCAACCAAGGGTCAAAAGCTTCTAAGGAGGATCATTGGGACTTGTTTGAGCCAAAGAAGCAGCCAGAAAGCACCTGAATAGAAAGCTCAATCTCAGGTAGCTTCATGAACTTTTTTTTCCAGAACTCTATTTTCTTGTTAGAATCTTGTTTTGTATGTTGCACTGATCATTGGGATCTATTTACTTTTGAAAACGAGCAAGAAATAAGCATGTTATGGTGTTCTGAAAGTTTGACCTAAAAACTTCTTTGATTCGATTCGTGTTTGTGTTTGAGTTTAAACATGATTTTGTGCTGGATTCGTGTTTAGGGTGGGTAGTAGATGATTTCTGGAGAGTTAGAGCTTCTAAAATGGCCTGGGGAGGGAGATTGGATTTTTGGGTGATCGGAGAAGATGACCGGAACACTGTTCCGGTCACCTGAAAGTCATTAGGGCTTAATCATTAATTAGCTGAATTTGAATTTTGGCCGTTGGATATGGCGCCAGGTCAATGCGCGCGTGTTTCAGTTTGAATGAGGGCCATCAGATTGGATTACTTTTCCTTTTTCAGTTTAAAATTCATTTTATTTTCATATTATTTCATTTGTTTTCCATAATTTATTTAAAATAGCAAAAATACCTTAAAAATTCTGAATTTTTTTATAAAAGTTATTATTTAATTTCAGAACACAAAATATTTTTATTTTTATTTTTAGCATTAAAAAAAATATTTTTAAATATCTAAAAGTTTCTTTTTAATTAATTAATGAGAATTAATTAATTAAAAATACTTTTAGGTATTTAAAAATCACCAAAAAAATTCATGAAACCTTTAAAAACATTTAGAAACATTGTCCAACCCTCAAACCAAATTTCTTTTTTGATCTTGATGCATTTTGAGAATTTTCCATGGAATTAAAATCATTTTTATGCATTATTTTGATCCAAACTTCCAAAAATCATTTCTGCCTAACCCTAAAGAGTTGGTCCTTGATTCTTTTTGCATTGCATTGTGTTTAGCATGTAGTTTGTGAGATTAAATGGCCATGATTTGATCTTTCATTTTCATTTTGTTTGGTAATTTTCTTGTTAAGGAACCCTAAAACCCTAGAAAACTTAGAAAAATCATATCTTGAATTAGGTTAAGAGTTGAGACCTCTCCTTTGGGCAGTGAGTTAGTATAGGTTTAGGGATCCTTTGAGTGCATTTTAAATTTTTTGTAATGTTGTTTGCTTCTGATTTTGGTTTTTTGTTTGATGTATTGTTCATAAACCCTAATTTGGGCTTCCATGTGCATCCATTTTGCATTTGCTTGCATAACTTGACTTGCCATAGCATTTTATGCATTATTGTGATTCATGGAACATCTTAAGACATATTGTAAGCATGTTTGATCATTGCATCTTTCATTTGCCATGTTGTATTCCATATGCATCTCATAACTTTTCATGTATGTTCATGTGTCTTAACTTGCTCCATTTGCATTCATAAGCTTGTATGATCATCCCCATGTCTTGATTCATGTTTGCATCATTTCATAGCATCATTATCATCTCATATATGCTTCTGGTTTTGGTTTGCATCATGCCATTTCATTCCATTTGACATTGCATTGCATCTTTCTCACTAACTTTTCAGGTGGTAAGCAACTTTGAGAAGTGAATTTGCCTTCACTTCTCATAACTTCTCTTCATCTCTTTTATGCATCCTTGCTGCATTTTTGTATGTGTTTGAGTTTGAGCTTGTTCATCCTTCTTCTTCTCACTTTCTCCCTTCAAGTTACTTGTCTTCTTAAATGAAGCAAGTTACTTTGCTTCTCTCTGCTTCTTTCATCTGCTTCCTGGTGGTTCCTTTGAAGATCTTTCTTGTAAACCTCACAAACCTTAGGAACAACCATGTATGACAATGATTAGGGTTGATTAGTCCCCCCACTTAGTTTTTACCTTTGTGTCTCATTGAGTCTTCTCTTCTCACCTCATAATCAGGGACTAAACCCTAAAGGCTTTAAGGCTTTGTGATTAAGCTTATGCCTGCATCCTTCTATTAGGATGGAGTGTATAACTTTAATCCTAAGTGTTAAACCCTTAATGTGTTTAACTCCTTTAATCAATTCACATAATAATAATCAAGACATCACACTTGAAACTTGGGCCTTGCATTAGGGTTCTAATTCTTCCTTAATTGGTTAAGAAGGACTAACCCTAGTGTTAATGGACAAGTCCCCCTCAAGTTGTCTTACAAACCCTAAAAATCACTTCATCATCATATCATTAAATAAAATCCACTTAATCAAAGGCTTGTTTTGTCATGAGTTTAATCCCTAATCATGGATTAAGTTGAGGAGCTTTCCTCAGCTTAAACATTCTCATCTATTATCCTTCTATTAGGATGGTGTAATGGGTTTGTTTAATCCTTGATTATGGCTTAATCTTATTACTCAACACTAAACAAAAACACCAAAAACATCTAAGTAATAACAAGTAGGTTAATGATCTTAATCCTACACCATGGTGATTAAGTGTGAGAATCTGACTTCACACTTAAGGCATTCTCATTACCCCTAATCAGAGGGAAGATGTGATGAGTTTACTAATCCATTGGTTTAGGCTTAAGCTCATTAACTTATGACAAATTTTCAAAAGCAATAAAAGACTGAAAACTCAAAAACAAACAATAATCGTCTCCTCCGGGATTCTTTTCTCATCATCTTCACTCACAAACGAGAACTTGCTTCTCCCGTCTAATGCAAGACAGTTTGCACCTGAGCCAGACAGGTCATACACTTGAGCATAGACAAGCAAGCAGTTCACAAGTCAATTCATCTTTCAGTCTCTTTGGGTCGAACTACGGTGTTCTGACTTCCTCATTGCACGAGAGGATACGTAGGCATAACTTAACAGTTATCGAACAAAAGTCTCTGTATATTCCCCCTCCTTTCAGTTTCATTCTTTTAAGCCTCATGATCTTGAGCATACTCTCATCCTTACACTGACACATCACTTATACACTTCACTTCTTTTACACTGACACCTGTACATTCTTTTCCAGCTATTTTATACACAGATTGCACTGACACTACCCCTTTTAAAACACAAATCTTTTAAGTGTGGATCCCGTCGAGTACGACGGACAATCTGGGTGCTAATACCTTCCCAGGTTGTAACCAACCCCCTTTCTCAGTCTCTCTGGTTCGCAACCGTCTTATCCGTATCTTTCTAGGTCTATGCAGCATTGCCTTTCCTCCGGGATAAAAATGCCTAGCTGGCGACTCTTTTCATCTCCAGTGAGTTCACTGATGTGTGTTCTCATTGTCCCTCTCGCCGACCGTTCGCGTCTGTACCTTTATTTGGGCCAGTCCCATTTATCGGGAGCGACAGCTTGGCGACTCTGCTGGGGACCCTTATACTGCAACCAGGGCTTCTGGTTCTTTTTGTGGGTTCCTCCTAGCGCTTGATTGATTTGTGTTTACTGGGGTGTTATGTGCTAAGTGTGTTTGTGTATTTATTTTACTGCTTTATGTACAATTGCTTTACTGCTTTCTTTATAGCTTTGCATTATATCATATTGTCATACTGTGCTGCTGGCTGGATCTGTTTGTTTGCTTTGGTGGGTGGGTGTTCTATTGAGAGTTGAGGTCCTATACCTGGGACCTGAGTGACACCTAGGCTAGAGTGGTTCATATTCTTTCCCATTCCATCTCGGTCTGGTGCGGGAATATGAAACACGGTTCAGATATGGGTTTCTTCTTGAGAACTCTGTGTTGCAGATTTCCTGCAATGCTAGGGCTATCTGGGAAGCCTGCTAAGTCTGGATGACCTTTAGTATTGACCTTCAGAAACTGAGGTGAATTAGAGGAGGAACTTTTATGGTTATTGTAAACACTGTACCTCCGGGTTAGAAGTGTTTACACTTCTCATAACTGATCCAAGTCTGAGGATCCTTGTTTTAGAACACCACCTGTGAGGGGGTTGGGCTGTTTACAGGTTTGCAGGTACCCTTGGCCTCAGCATACCCTGTTACTTTGATTTTGATTAAGAATACTCCATGTTGGAACAGTTCTTGTGATTCTAAACCCTGGACATGTGACTCTTTATTTGAGTCCCCCACCTTGGTTACTGGACCTATAGACCTCCATCTGGATTTCTTGAACATGCCTGGACTTATATCAGAGCATTTGATCAGATCCAGCTCAATCACGAACCCTTGCATATCATTTGCATACATCCTCATTGCATCATTTTGACATTTGTTTATTTGTTTTTCAGGGTATCCATCTTCATTTTTGGCTTGGTTTTGACCCCATCATCAGTATAGGCCTATCTTCATCAGCATCTGCTCCAGCTATCAGCTATCTGCTTCAGTCACCTGCACCAGCCAGTCAGTGGCCTATTTCCAGTATTATCATCAGCACCTGTCTCAACTCTTCTTCAACAACATGGCACCTAAAAAGAGTAACATCTCCTACCACTTCTTCCAGCCTGAGCTAGCTGACATCAGGAGGATTCAGACCCTGATTACTCCAGATCATATACCACTTTTCAGGGAGCACTATGGAGACATACTTGATGTGGTTATGGATCTGGACCCTTCACAGAGGAGCCTGATTCATACTTGCCTTCAGTTTTATGATTCCCCACTGAGGTGTTTCACTTTTCAGGATTTTCAGTTGGGCCCTTTATTGGAAGAATACTCATCATTGGTTGCTATACCTATCAGGGGTGGAGTCCCTTTCAACCCTGAGATGGTCTTTCCTGGTAATGAAGAAGTAGCAAAGGCATTGCATCTGGAATCAGTTCTGATTGGGAAACATATGACTACTAAGGCTGGAATCTATGGCTTGCATCTGGATTTCTTGATCTCTCAAGCTACCCTGAAAGCTTCTTTGGGAGAGTGGAAATCAGTCTGTGCTTTATTGGCCCTGAGCATATACGGGATCATATTATTTGCAGATGAGCCTAGATTCATTAGCAAGAATGCAATCCATCTTTTCATCCTGAGGAACCCAGTGCCCACTCTATTGGGGGATTTCTACTATTCAGTGCACCAGAGGAATGAAAAGCAGAGGGGGAGATTAGTGAGGTGTTGTGCTCCTTTGTTCCATACTTGGCTTCTCAAGCATTTGCCCAAGATGGATGCATTTTTGAATCCTCATCAGCAGAAGAACTGGGCTAGAAGACTCACTGCTCTGACTTCAGCTGATATCAGGTGGTGCACTCAAAGCACAAAGGGCAGGGATGTCATTACCAGCTGTGGGCAATTTCCCAATGTGCCCCTGATAGGAGTTAAGGGTTGCATTAATTACAACCCTCTGTTGTTCAAAAGACAACTGGGCTATGCATTGGTCCACACTCCTAAGGCACAAGACTTGGCTGAGACTCTTTACTGTGAGAACAAGCCTAATCTGGCTATTGTTAGGCAGGCATCCTGGGCCTGGGACAATGTTCAAACTAAAGGAGTGACCATTCTGGGGAAGTGCAACAATGTAGCATCAGCACAATACTATGAGTGGTCCCATGCCAGGGCTCAATTTTCTGGGATGCCCTTTACCATGGAGGATATGCCTGGGTCATCCTCAACACCACCTCCTGCCACTGTCAGCTTAGAGGAGTTTGAGAGCTTGAAAGAGAGAAATGAGAAGTTGACTCAGGCTTTGCAGAAGACCCTCTGGGAGAGAAGTGATGGTAGGTTGGATATTGAAAGGTTGGAAAAGTTGAGAGTGGAGCATCTGGCTAAAATTGAGAAGTCTGAGGATTACATCAAGAAGTCTAGGGCAGGAGAGCAAATTCTGAAGAATGCTAGCAAGGAAGCCCAGTTCCAGAAAGCAAGGACAGACTTGTATCTGAAGGAGAGTCAAGCTAGGTGAGTCAGGATCACCGAAGCTCGTACTCTGGAGGATAAGATGGTCCAAGACAAGATAGAGCAGCTAGAAGCTAGTGCAAAAGAACAGCAGGAAGCCCTGGCAGCAGCCCAGAGGGAGATCTCAGAGCTGAAGATCAGAGCTGGAGTGAAGAGGTCAAAGGACCAAAGTCAACACAAGAAGCTAACTACAGCTGTTACTACCCGGAACCTCCTTATCAGGAATCTCACGGAGCGTCCAGCTGATCCTGTGACTGAAGCACTTCTCAAGGAAGTTCAGGAGGATGAGTTTGGTCTTGGTGTTTGACTTTTGCTTGTTGTTGTTTTCATTTCATGTACTTTTATTTTCTTGTGTTGTATTTTGACCCCTCAGAGGGCTTGTATTTGTAAACAAACTATGTTCCATTTGCCTTTTGTAATATATGTATCAGTTTGTTCCATCCGAGTTTACTTCAAAAGCAACATCAACAGCATCTTCAAGGGTCTGGAAGGGTCAAAACTGAATGCCAAGCCAGGATACCTTGAAAACGAATAAGCATACTGCATTGCATGCTAACCCTTTGTTTGTTTTGTAGGTTTTTGTTTTATTGCTACTAACTCTGTTGTGATGTCCAGGAACTATTGCTCGATGTCGGGTATTTCCACTCAATCGTCCACACCGATATCCAACTCGTAACAACCTTCCGGGCATACAAATGGATCAGGTACAACAGGACCTTGCAGAGGTTAGAAACCAAATGGCAAACGAAAGATTGGAAATGAGAACTCAGATGATGCAGTTTATGGAAGTGATGAACAACATGGCTCAGAGCCAAGAAAGATTGAGAGCAATAGTGGAAAGGCAGAATCAAGAAGATCCCCATGTAGGGACTGCTGGGACAAGCAACAATGAGAGGGTCCAACCTCATGTCAACCCCCCTGTATTTGGACCCCACCTTCATCCGGAGATCAATATTCCTGCTAATGTTCAAGGGACTTCCACTGCAGGTAGGGTATTACAAGAAGACCCCCAGGAGGATCAGTTCACAGTAATGGGTGCTGGGGAAGAAGCCTATGACAGAAGGCTGGATGAAATTGCTGAAAAATTAAGATCCTTGGAGTCTCAAAACTCTTTGGGTTTCGATGTTATGGACATGGGCTTAGTGGACGGGGTCAGGATTCCCCATAAGTTTAAGCCTCCTTATTTTGAGAAATACAACGGGACTTCCTGCCCACGGACCCATTTACAATCCTTTTTGGGAAGGCTGAAAGCATATACCATGGACGAGAAGCTATGGATGTTTTATTTCGAGGATAGTTTGACTGTAGCGTCAAGGGAATGGTACTCCCATCTGACTAGAGCGACCATCAGGTGTTGGAAGGATTTGGCAGAGGCCTTCATCAGACAATACCAGTATAATTTGGATATAGCACCCAACAGGACCCTCCTGATGGGGATGTCATAGTCATCTAGGGAAAGCTTCCGCGAGTACGCCCAAAGGTGGAGGCAGCTGGCTGCTGCTGTCCAGCCACCTATGTCAGAGAGGGAGATGGCAGATATGTTTATGAACACCCTCCAAGGAACATACATTGACAGGCTGGCTGCTTTCTCTTCTACCAGCTTTGCAGATGTCGTTATAGTTGGGGAGAGAATTGAGAGCCTGTTAAAGATGGGCAAGATTTCTGACAACGGTGCCAGCTCATCCAGCAACACAAGGAAGCCTTTTGCAGGCCCAAGAAGAACTGGTGAGACTAATGCTATCCACACCAACAGGGGCAGACCCCAATATGTTCATAGATCCGTGGCAGCAGTCACCATTCCCGCTCCAATTCATCCACAACCAGCTTATCAACCACCGCAACAAAGTTATCAGCAACAACCTCAGTACCAGCAACAAGCTCAGTATCCTCCGAGAAACTACAACAACACCAACAACAACAATCAGCAAAGACCATTCCAACAGAGACCTTCTCAGGCCAACAGGGTGATCGATCCGATCCCTATGCCATATGCTACATTACTTCCACAACTCCTGAAACTCAACCTAGTTGAGCTAAGGACGTTGGCACCTCCAGATCCCACCAGTCTACCCAGAAATTACGACTCCAACGCCAGATGTGCTTTCCATTCAAATGCACCCGGCCATAGTACAGAAAAGTGCAGAGCCTTGCACATGAAGGTACAAGACCTGGTAGACTCTAAAGCACTGAACTTTGCACCACCACCAAATGTTAACAAAAACCCTATGCCAAACCACGGAGGTCCCAGAATCAATGCTATTGAAGAAGACAAACCGTCTTACTTGATAACCAGTGTGGGTCAGATTCGGACACCGTTGGTAGAGATCAAAGCTCAACTCCTTGAATCTCAAATGTTCCCGGGATGTGAGCTAGGGTGTGCTTATTGCAACATTTCAGTGAATGGTTGCGATAACTTGAGAGATGGCATAGATAGTCTCATCCAGAGTGGCCAGCTTCAAATCACCACATCATTTCCTACCAATCCAGCAGCCTCATCAGCAACAGTTCCCGTGTCTTCTACAAATGCAACAACCATTGTTCCAAGCAACTCTTCAATTTCATCAACAAGTGCTTCATCTGTACTTTCAACGGACCAACTATCAGCAAACATCCCTTCTACAACTTCAGCACCACTTCATTCAGAAACTCCTACTACAACAACACTCATCCTTCCAACAATGTCTCCTACAACTTCAGCAACAAATGTCTCAACAGTTACGATTTATTATGATCCTGAAAATGATTCTGCCTACAACTCACAAAGTGCCACTCCCATCAGAGCACCAGTCACAATATACTATGATCCACAGACTATCACAGTCCCTTCTGCAGCTGCCATCAGTCCAGTCACCATCACGGTGCCTGGGCCAGTACCTTATGAAAGCAGTAATGCTATCCCCTGGCATTACGGCTCTGATCTATACTGCGGAGGACAGAAAATCACCCTTGAATCATCAACCCCTGCACCACAAATAGACAATGTGGGAGGAGGCGGAGGCTTCACTCGAAGCGGACGTCTCTTTGCTCCACAAATTCAGAGACCCACTGCCGAAGCAGAAGCTGCTGCCAAGGCAAAAGGAAAAAGCTTGGTGCAGGAAGAGCAGATTGTTAAAGAGGCCTTAAAAACACCTTTTGATCAAGAAGTTGATGAGTTCATGAGAATCATCAAGAAAAGTGATTACAAAATAGTGGATCAGCTTCACCAGACGCCTTCCAAGATCTCTATTCTATCATTGCTTATGTGCTCCGAGGCCCATCGGAACGCACTACTCAAAGTCTTGCACGCAGCTTATGTGCCAGAAGAGATCACCGTCAATCAGTTGGAAGCTGTGGTTGGAAATGTTAATGCTAGTCATGGAATAGGGTTCACCAACACTGATTTGACTACGGAAGGCCGTAATCATAACAAGGCTTTGCACATTACCATGGAATGTAAAGGTGCAGTTCTTTCCCATGTGCTGGTAGACACAGGATCATCCCTCAATGTCTTACCTAAAAAAGCCCTTGTGAAGCTAGAGTTTGACGGATTGGCATTACGCCCCAGTAACTTAGTAGTGAGAGCCTTTGATGGTTCTAAGAGATCGGTTCTGGGAGAGATTGAGTTGCCCATAACGATTGGCCCACAAACTTTCAAAACGACCTTCTACGTGATGGATATACAGCCTGCCTACAGCTGTCTATTGGGTAGGCCATGGATTCACGCCGCTGGCGCCGTGACCTCAACCCTTCACCAGAAGTTAAAATTCGAGTGGGAGGGTCAAGTCGTTACTATCTGTGGAGAGGAGGATATTTTTGTTAGCCACCTGGCTACCTATAAATACATTGAGATGGATGGGGAGATCCACGAAACAATGAGTCAAGGGTTTGAGGCCTTGAACATAAATGAAACATCTGCTGTACCTGGAACCTCAATGACATCATATCAACAAGCCCGAAAGGTTGTTGAAGAAGGAACTGCCCAAGGCTGGGGCAAACTGTTACATGTGGAGAAGAAAGAGGATAGATTTGGGTTGGGTTACAAACCAACTCAACAAGATAAAGCAGAGGCTGTAAAGGAGCCCAACTTTGTTAGTGGGGGGATGCTCACCCCCGATGCTGTCAACAATTTGGAAGACGAGGATGAAAGCGACCGCAACCTGGAGAGTTGGATTCGTCCAAAGATCCCGGGGAGCAGTATCTCAAACTGGTCTTCCCAGGAAATTATAAGAGTTACTCATGCAGAGTAATTATTATTTCCTTTATTTTATAGCATGCATCAAAGTCTTGCATCTTGCCCAAGATGACAAGACTCATTTTTTAATCGGGCCATCTGTAATTTTTGTGCAACAAGATTAATCAATGAAATATCAGACATCTTTTGCAAATGAGTCTTTTTCTTTTCCGCTCACTGTTTTTCCATTTTTATTTTTGTACAAAAAATAAATGGCAGTATTTTCAAAATGACAACTTTATTTCACTTTTTAAAACAAGATTAAAATCAAATCACTAAAATGAACAAACTGAACTCTTGCAGAGTGTGCCTTCCAGACAGCACCGACAACAGTACGACTATGACTTCGTATGACTTTGACAATCCGATCAATCAAGCTGATGAAGGGGTTGAAGAACAATATGAGCTTCCTGAAGAGCTAGCCAGGTTGTTAAGACAAGAGGAAAAGGTTATTACTCCTCACCAGGAGGAGGTTGAGACGATCAATCTTGGTACAGATGAAGACGTGAAAGAAGTTAAAATCGGGGCTTGCTTACAAGATTCAGTGAAGAGACGACTGATTGACCTGCTTCAAGAGTATGTGGACGTGTTTGCTTGGTCTTATCAAGATATGCCAGGGTTGGACACCGACATTGTTGTGCACAAGCTTCCTTTGAGAGAAGAATGCCCGCCGGTTAAACAGAAACTACGCCGTACTCGCCCAGACATGGCAATGAAGATCAAAGAAGAGGTACAAAAGCAATGGGACGCCGGGTTCCTTGCCGTAACTAGCTATCCGCCGTGGGTTGCTAACATTGTGCCTGTGCCTAAGAAAGACGGCAAAGTAAGAATGTGTGTTGACTACCGGGATCTGAACAGAGCCAACCCGAAAGATGATTTCCCATTACCTCACATTGATGTATTGGTTGATAATACGGCTCAGTTCTCGATATTCTCCTTCATGGACGGATTTTCAGGATACAATCAGATCAAGATGTCGCCTGAAGACATGGAGAAGACAACTTTTATCACACCCTGGGGCACGTTCTGCTACAAGGTAATGCCATTTGGGCTCAAGAATGCTGGTGCAACATATCAACGGGCTATGGTAACATTATTCCATGATATGATCCATAAAGAAATCGAATGTTATGTGGATGACATGATTGCCAAGTCCCTTACTGAAGAAGACCATCTGGTAAATCTGCTAAAGTTGTTCGAGCGTCTGAGGAAGTACCAACTGAAGCTGAACCCCAACAAATGCACATTCGGGGTGCGATCGGGTAAGCTGCTGGGATTTATTGTGAGTGAGAAAGGGATTGAAGTAGACCCTGATAAAGTTAAAGCTATTCAAGAGATGCCTGCACCGAAGACAGAAAAGGAAGTTCGAGGGTTCTTAGGTCGATTGAACTACATTTCACGGTTCATATCTCACCTCACAGCAACCTGCGAACCCTTGTTCAGACTGTTGAGAAAAGAACAAACGGTCAGGTGGAACGAAGAATGGCAGAAGGCTTTCGACAAGATCAAAGAATACTTACAATAACCTCCAATCCTTATGCCTCCAGTCGAAGGAAGACCTCTGATAATGTACTTGACAGTATTAGAAGAGTCAATGGGGTGTGTGCTGGGCCAGCATGACGAGTCTGGTCGAAAAGAGTATGCAATATACTACCTAAGCAAAAAGTTTACCGACTGTGAACAACGTTATTCACTGCTCGAGAAAACTTGTTGTGCTTTGGCGTGGGCTGCTCGCCGACTGAGACAGTATATGTTGACCCACACTACTTTATTGATCTCAAAGATGGACCCAGTCAAGTATATTTTCGAGAAGCCAGCGCTTACCGGGCGGGTTGCAAGATGGCAAATGATCCTTACAGAGTATGACATTCAGTACACTTATGTCGCTCCCGACAAATGAAACGGGGTTCATATGAAGGTACAGACGCGAACGGTCGGCGAAGGGAACAGTGAGAACACACAGCCGTGAACTCATTGGAGAATGAAAAGAGTCGCCAGCTAGGCATTTTTATCCCGGAGGAAAGGTAATGCTGCATAGACCTAGAAAAAGATGGATAAGACGGTTTGCGAACCAGAGAGACTGAGAAAGGGGGTTGGTTACAACCTGGGAAGGTATTAGCACCCAGATTGTCCGTCGTACTCGACGGGATCCACGCTTAAAAGATTTGTGTTTTAAAGGGGTAGTGTCAGTGCAATTTGTGTATAAAATAGCTGGAAAGGAATGTACAGGTGTCAGTGTAAAAGGAGTGAAGTGTGATATATACAGTGTCAGTGTGAGAACTGGAATAAGATGCTCAAGATCATGAGGCTAAAGAATAAGGCTAGAAGAGGGGGAATGTACAGAGACTTTTGTTCGATAACTGTTAAGTTATGCCTACGTATCCTCTCGTGCAATGAGGAAGTCAGAACACCGTAGTTCGACCCAAAGAGACTGAAAGATGAATTGACTTGTGAACTGCTTACTTGTCTATGCTCAAGTGTATGACCTGTCTGGCTCAGGTGCAAACTGTCTTGCATTAGACGGAAGAAGCAAGTTCTCGTTTATGAGTGGAGGTGATGAGAAAAGAATCCCGGAGGAGACGATTATTGTTTGTTTCTGAGTTTTCAGTCTTTTATTTCTTTTTGAGAGTTTGTCATAAGTTAATGAGCTTAAGCCTAAACCAATGGATTTAGTAAACTCATCACATCTTTCCTCTGTTTAGGGGTGATGAGAGTACCTTAAGTGTGAAGTCAGATTCTCACACTTAATCACCTTTGTGTAGGATTAAGGTCATTAACCTACTTGTGATTATTTAGATGTTTTTGTGGTTTTTGTTTAGTGTTGAGTAATGAGGTTAAGCCATAATCAGGGATTAAACAGACTCATTACACCATCCTAAAAGAAGGATGATAGATGAGAATGTTTAAGCTGAGGAAAGCTCCTCAACTTAATCCATGATTAGGGATTAAACTCATGACAAAGCAAGCCTTTGATTAAGTGAATTTTAGTTAATGATATGATGATGAAGTGAATTTTATGATTTGTAAGACAACTTGAGGGGGACTTGTCCATTAACACTAGGGTTAGTCCTTCTTAACCAATTAAGGAAGAATTAGAACCCTAATGCAAGGCCCAAGTTACAAGTGTGATGTCTTGATGATTATTAAGTGAATTGATTAAAGGAGTTAAACACATTAAGGGTTTAACACTTAGGATTAAAGTTATACACTCCATCCTAAGAGAAGGATGCAGGCATAAGCTTAATCACAAAGCCTTAAAGCCTTTAGGGTTTAGTCCCTGATTATGAGATGAGAAGAGAAGACTCAAAGAGAGACACAAAGGTAAAACTAAGAGGGGGGACTAATCAAAACCCTAATCATTTTCATGCTTGGTTGTTCCTAAGGTTTGTGAGGTTTTCAAGAACAATCTTCAGAGGAACCATCAGGAAGCAAGTGATCAGGATCAAGAGAAGCAAAGCAACTTGCTTCATTCAAGAAGTCAAGTCACTTGAAGAAAGAAAGTAGGAAGGAGAAGAATGAGCAAGCTCAAACTCATACACAAATAGAAATGCAGCAATGGATGCAAGAGAGATGAAAAGAAAAGTTATGAGAAGTGAAGGCAAATTCACTTCCCAAGTTCACTTACCACCTGAAATGTTAGAAAGAAATGCAATGCAATGCAAGATGAGATGAAATGGTATGATGCAAAGCAAAACCAGAAGCATGTTGATGATGATTATGATGTTATGAAGTGCTGCAAACATGAGGCAAGACATGGAGATGTTCATACAAGATCATGGATGCAAATGATGCAAGTTAAGGAGCATGAATGAACATGAAAAGTTATGAATCATACAAAACAAATGACATGGCAAATATGTAATGCAATGATCAAACATGCTTTCTATATGTCTTAAGATGTCAAATGGATCACAAGAATGCACAAAATGCAAAGACAAGTCATGTTATGCAAGGAAATGCAAGAAGGATGCAAATGGAAGCCCAAATTAGGGTTTATGGATCAAACATCAAATAAAAACCCAAAACAGAAGCAAACCCTAAGATAAAAAATGGAAAATGGCACTCAATGAAACCTTAAACCCATAATGAAACCCTGCCCAAAGGGGGACTCTCAACTCTTAACCAATCTCAAGATATGAATTTTCTAAGTTATTAGGGTTTTTTAGGGTTCTTAACAAAAGAAATGCCAAACAATTGGAAAATGCAAGATCAAATCATGGCCATTTTATCTTAGAAACTATATGCTAAACACAAAACAATGCAAAAAGAATCAATGTCTCAACCTTCTCCAATAGGTAGAAGTGAATTTTTGAACTTAGGATCAAATTAATGCATAAAAAATGATTTAATTCAATGAAAAATTCTTAAAATGCATCAAGATCAAAAAAGAAATTTGGTTTGAAAGTTGGACAATGTTTCTAAATGTCTTAGAACATTTCATGAATTTTTTTGTAATTTTTAAATACCTAAAAGTATTTTTTATTAATTAATTCCCATTAATTAATTAAAAATAATCTTTTAAATATTTAAAAATACTTTTTTAATGATAAAAAATAAAATAAAAATGTTTTTGGGTCTTAAAAATTAATAAAACTTTTAAGAAAAAGTTTCATGATTTTTAAGAATTTTTTGCTATTTTAAAATAAATATGCAAATTAAATGAAAAGAAAATGAATAAAAATCAAATAAAATAAGAAGTAATCAGGATGGAAGGCTCAGATGCAATCTGGGTTAAAATTGTTTGACTGGGCGCGCATCTGGACGGCCCAGGTTCAAACCTGCCTAATCTTAATTAATTAAATCTTAATCCATAATTATCACTTAATGAAATGATCCTGACCCTTCGTACACGCGCGGGAGATGAAATCCAGTGGCTCACATTTAAAACTTGCCCTAACCCTAATTAAATGACTAATCACTTTCAGGTCACCGGAGACGAGCTCCGGTCGTCTTCTCCGGTGACCTTCTCCCCTGAAAACTTCCAAATCCTTCCCTAGGTCACTAAAATGAAATCTAAAACCATGGAAATGTTTCCCACAACCTACTGAACCAAAACCCCATGTTCAAATTCATTTATTTTTCCCCATAAGCAAGAATCGAACAGGACAAGTTTTAGGGCAAACCAGTTTCAGAGACAAATTACATACTCAAATCAAAGCCATTTCAAAAACTAAGAACATTAGGATGATCAGTGAATCACATAGAACAAGTTTGTAACAAGAAAAATGATTTCTGGAAAAAATAATTTCGAGCTACCTGAGATTTGGAGCTTTCAACTTGAGGACTTTCTGGCCACTTCTCCTTGTGCAATCTACTCCACTTGATCCCCAGAAGATGTTTGAATGCTCAAAAGAAGTTTGTGTTGGCTGGATAGTGAGTTTCGAAAGCTCCTGCTCAAGCTTGGTCAGAAATGGCAATGGAGTTTCTGGAGGTTTCAGGCCATTGTGAATGATGGTTTGTGGTCCTGAGGATGAATGGAGAAGGTCTGTGGTGTTTGTTGGTGTGTTTGTGAGCAATGGTGAGAGTTTTGAATGAAACTGCAAAATGAAGTGAGAAATGGCAGTGAGATGTTCAGGCTGTTTCAGGCTTGTGTTCTTGGTGCTTTGTGGTCTATGGAACAAGGTGAGTTGGATGGTGAAAATGGTTGAAGTGTTTGCAGGCTGTGGAGAGGAATTCGAAGCCTTATGCAATGTGGGGTGATTTTGTGAATGTGATGAGTGTGTGAGTCTCAGCCTTGCTTCGTACTTGGAATGGCTTGCAAATGGATAGTATAAACTAATCCAATTGGTCAGAGGATGTGACTTGTGCTTTATGGATAGGTGTAGCCACTTTTGCAAATATGTCAACTTCTTGTAAGATAGGGCATGGGCAACTTCTAGCCAAGTACAAAGGGCATGGTCTGCGCAGCAAAGTGAAGGGAAAGGCTAGGCTTGGTCCAACATTCAAGGCAGCAAGTTGGTGAAAGCATGATCATGAGTTTTGCAACTTGTTGTAACTTTGGTTCACATGTGAGAAAGTCTTGTTACATAAACCAAACTATGTAGAAACTTGGTCCAATTCTGATTTTTAAGGCTCATAGAATGTTTGTGTAAGGGTTTCAAATGAATTAGAGGTCACATAATGCATTGGTTCATGACTTTGCAAAATTTCCATTTGGAGCATGCCTTGAAAATTAATGATTTTAGCCAACTTTGCCTTGCCATAACTTTTGATTCAAGAAGAGTTTGATCATGTTCTTGTACTTTTTGAAAAGGGAAAGATGAGATCTACAACTTTCATGACCAAAGTTTTTTCATTTGAAGCCTTTTTGTATCAAGAATCAAGGCTTGAAAAATGACCTAAAATGATGCATTCTTGAAAAGTCAACTATGCCCAAAAAGTCAACATTTGCAAAAACCCTAAATTCTTGATTTTTGTGAACTTCAACCCTCTTCCATGATCAAATAAAGATCATATACACCCAAAATGATGAAGATCACCCATTGGTTGGGTCACTGGGGGCCTCAGATGCCCTGATTTTGCACTGACTTGTCTGAAAAGTCAACCCTTGATCAGATGACTTCCCCATGGAATTTCTTCATGAAAATTGATAAGCATACTCCCTATACCATATAAAGAGCAATGGAAACAAGAATGAACAAAAAATTTGGAGTTATGGCCTCTGAAACCAAAACCCTAATTTTCAGTCAACTGTGCAGTTTGACCTGGCTCTGCATCCACTCAAACCCTAGTCCTTGTGATTCCTCTGCATTTTTGAATTTGAAGAGATGGAATATGACATATGAACACACATGGACCCCTTTGAGATGATTGGTGGCCTTTGGAATGGCTCAAGATGCCTTGGGATTGCTCAGATCACAAACCCTAGGTGCAGATGCCTTAGAAGCTATGCAGTGAATCAAAAAATGAGATGTGAGATGATATGATTGTGTTTATGCATATGAGATGATCACAAGCCATGGTGTGAATGGGTGAGGGCAAATTTGGGGTGTTTACAGCTGCCCCTATTCAAACATGAGTTAGCTGTGCAGGTTGTAAGCGACGGCTTAACAGGCAAACAAGATAACTTGTGGTTGAATACCAAAGACAGTCCAAAATTTGCACTCACAGAATGAAGAAGAAAAGGGATATAGATTGTAAAAGGAAAATAAAGTATATTGTAAAGTGTGGGCGACGGAGGACGACCGTCGAGCAGAGGACGACTGCTGGGCAAAGAGCAATGACGGGGACGGCCGACATGCTGGGAAAAGTGTGTGAAATAAAACGATGACGGGGACGGCCGACATGCTGGGGATAAAAAGGTAAAGCCAAGACGGGGACGGCCGACTAGCTGGGAGAAATAAAAGATCATGATGGGGGCGGCCATCAAGACAAAGTTGTAAGATTCTCTGGGAATTAATGAAACATGACGGGGACGGCCATCAAGTTCATAAAGCAAAGTAACCGACGATGGGGACGGCCATCGGGCTAAAAAAAGAAAAGGGACCGCGACGGGGACGGCCATCGGGTTAAAGAATAAATGAAATACACAGATGATGGGGTACGGCCACCAAAGGTGAAGGACGATCACTTAGCAGGGTACGGCTGCTCTGTTGGGGATAAAAGGAATATGATGGGGACGGCCATCAAAGGTGGAGGACGACCACCTGGCAGGGTACGGCTGCCGAAAATATCAACGATGGGGACGGCCATCGGATAGAAAAGGCCAACGATGGGGACGGCCATCGGACGAGCATGATGGAGGACGACCATCAAGAAGTGGAGGACGACCACTCAGCAGGGAACGGCTGCTCTCGAGGCTTATCATAACACAGGACGAGTGTTAGATAACCAAAAATCAACAATGGGGACGGCCATTGGATAAAATGATGAAGGACGATCATCAAAAGGTGGAGGACGACCACCTAGCAGGGGACGGCTGCTAAAAATCAACGATGGGGACGGCCATCGGATGAGCATGACGGAGGACGACCATCAAGAAGTGGAGGACGACCACTTAGCAGGGTACGGCTGCTCTCAGGGTTATCATAACACAGGACGAGTGTTAGATAAAAGAAAAATTGCTGGTGATCTACTGGGGATATAGTAAACACGGACGGGCGTTTACAACCAAGAAAGGAAAGGTATAAGTGTTTGGTATTGTATAGATTAAAGATGCGGACGAGCATCCTTAAGACTATGATACGGACGGGTATCATGTAGAAACAAATTGACACATGTTCAGAGATGATGATACGGACGAGTATCAACGGGTTAACAAGGAACACGGACGAGTGTTGAATCTGAAGGGACTCCTCTGGGGAATAGTAGACACAGACGAGTATCTATGTTCAAGAAGACACAAGTGTTTGACACGGTGTATGGATTAAAGATGCGGACGAGCATCCTTAAGACTTATGATACGGACGAGCATCATGTAGAAACAAACATTAGACGCAGTGTTCTGAGATGAGGGTACGGACGAGTACCAACTGGTTAACAAAGAACAAGGACTACTGTCGAATCTGTGGGGAGATAAGCGTTGTGTATACAAGATACGGACGAGTATCTGTATAAGTGTATCGTGAGTAGTGAGTATATATAGATGAATGTTTTAACTGCTGGGGAGAATGACACGGACGGGTGCCAAGAGAGAAAAGTGTAATATGAACAAGTATCTGCTATACAAAGTATAGATGACTGCTGGGGATATGACACGAACGGGTGTCAGGAGAGTGTATATAGATATGTGTGGGTGCAAAGAGGATGTCTTTGGCTTTCTGCTGGTGATATGACACGGACGGGTGTCATGAAGTATCTGTAGTACAGGTGATTTTGTTTGTAAAGAGTGTTCAGGCGACTTTACTGGGGAGTGATGATACGGACGGGTATCAAAGGGTGTATGAGGCAACTGTTTTTGCTGGGACTCTGGTGAGGATTTCTGTACAATGATGATGAACGGTTATTATTCACAAGCGTTAATTCAGAACATGGCTTACGATTATGCTATGCGTTTGATGTTTTTGCCGTAATGCTCCGTATTAGACGGAATGCTACGCTCTGAGGGGATAGTATGATGCGAATGCTATGATTATGCGAAAATATCAAACCGGGATTCGGATCCCGTTGCTGCGAAGATCTCTGGTCGATCTGTTTGGAAAGGACCTCCCAGCTGGGGATGAGATCATTGGTAGATCTGGTGAGAGGATATTTGCTTGGGGATATAGGTCACTGGTTGACATCCTTATAATACGGGACCCAGCTGGGGTTTGTAGAAGCTTTCTTCACTCTGTTGTGATCTTCCTGCGCTGCTCTTCTGGATAGAGGCTGAAGATTCTGTGGGGAGATGATTCCCTGACTCCTGTACTCAGCTGAGGATGAAATGGCAACTCGGCTGGGGAATTGTGAGAGGCAACTCAGCTGGGGATAGAGCATTTCAGATGCTGAGATTGAGTGTATGTTGATTTGGCAACTTTGCTGGGGCAGTGGGCACCCTCCAGTGCCACGTGGAAGATAGACCGAGTTGATAATGATTCGCCTGCTTGCTGAGACGTAACTTGCATGCCCCAGGTTGCGTTCTGGATACCTACAATCCTGCAAAGATAAGGAGACGCATAAAAGGTCCCGAGGTATCCTTTACTGGATTCCGTCATAGGAGTTAAGTACTTTCGAGAGTAATTATATTCCCTATAAGCATGTGTTTTATTATTATTATTTTTGGGAGAAAAACATCTGTACTTATGCAATTTATTTTTTAGAGACATCAGACATCCTTTGCAAAATAAAAAATATACAAAACGAAACATGACTGAAAAATCTGATTTTATTAATTCATGTGCCCTGAACTGGCAAGATACAGTCAAAGAAACATATCTCCTGAAATGAGGAGACTGTTACAAATTGAGAAACAAGGTGCTGGCAGTGTTGATGACGCTTTGAGGAGCTTCCTCCTCTGCTATGACTCGTACGATAATGACGTTCTTCTCGTCTTGCTTTCTGCAGAAGGATGATTCTGATTGAAGCTTGATCGTTTCAAGGCTTTCCAAGTTGTGACAATACAGAAGAATTCAGAATGCAGTTGTTCGCTTATTCCCTTATTTTGCATGGATCGCCCTTTCGGGTTTTCAATCCATCAGGATACCCATTTTTGCCTGAGTTGTCCAATGCGGCTTTTCAACTCAGCGGGTGTACATTTTTCATTTATTTCCCTTATTTTTGCCCGAGTCTTTTATTCTGTTTTTGACTCGCCGGGATGCCCTATTTTTGCCTGGACTTACATTCTGTTTTTATGTCCAGCGGGTCATTTTTATGCGAAATATTTTTTAACCGCATCTGAATTCACAGGGGACGGGAAGTCTTCACCATCCATGGTGCTGAGCATCAGTGCTCCACCAGAGAAAACTTTCTTTATAACAAATGGTCCTTCATAATTTGGAGTCCATTTGCCCCTGTGGTCTGTATGAGGAGGGAGGATTCTTTTCAACACAAGATTCCCTACTTGGTACTCTCGATGCCTGACTTTCTGATCAAAGGCCTTCTTCATTCTCTTCTGATACAATTGTCCATGACAGATTGCAGCCAATCTCTTCTCTTCAATCAGACTCAGTTGCTCGTATCGGGACCTAACCCATTCTGCTTCACTCAGTTTGACATCCATTAATACCCGTAACGAGGGTAGTTCAACTTCAACAGGTAGGACTGCTTCCATACCATACACAAGTTGATACGGTGTTGCCCCAGTGGATGTTCTGATTGATGTGCGGTACCCATGCAAGGCAAATGGTAGCATTTCATGCCAGTCTTTGTAGGTGACTACCATCTTCTGCACAATCTTCTTAATATTTTTATTTGCTGCCTCGACAGCGCCATTCATCTTCGGCCTGTAAGGAGAAGAATTGTGGTGTTGGATTTTGAAGTCCCGGCATAATTCAGCCATCATTTTGTTGTTTAAGTTGGAACCATTATCAGTAATGATTCGCTCGGGCACTCCATATCGACAGATGATATCTTTTTTCAGAAATCTGGCTACCACTTTGTCGCTCCCGACAAATGAAATGGATCAAATGAAGGTACAGACGCGAACGGTCGGCGAAAAGAACAGTGAGAACACACAGCCGTGAACTCACTGGAGAATGAAAAGAGTCGCCAGCTAGGCATTTTTATCCCGGAGGAAAGGCAATGCTGCATAGGCCTAGAAAAAGATGGATAAGACGGTTTGCGAACCAGAGAGACTGAGAAAGGGGGTTGGTTACAACCTGGGAAGGTATTAGCACCCAGATTGTCCGCCGTACTCGACGGGATCCACGCTTAAAAGATTTGTGTTTTAAAGGGGTAGTGTCAGTGCTATCTGTGTGTAAAAGAGCTGGAAAGCAATATGTACAGGTGTCAGTGTAAAGAAATGTGATGTGTATAAATGTACAGTGTCAGTGTGAGATCAGGAATGAAATGCTCAAGAATATGAGGCTAAAGAATGAAGCTGGAAGGAGGGGGAATGTACAGAGACTTTTGTTCGATAACTGTTAAGTTATGCCTACGTATCCTCTCGTGCAATGAGGAAGTCAGAACACCGTAGTTCGACCCAAAGAGACTGAAAGGATTGACTAGTGAACTGCTTGCAGTCTATGCTCAAGTGTATGATCTGTCTGGCACAGATGCAAACTGTCTTGCATTAGACGGAAGAAGCAAGTTCTCGGTTGTGAGTGAAGATGATGAGAAAAGAATCCCGAAGGAGACGATTATTGTTTGTTTTTGAGTTTTCAGTCTTTTATTTCTTTTTGGAGTTTGTCATAAGATAATGAGCTTAAACCTAAATCAATGGATTTGGTAAACTCATCACATCATCCCTCTGATTAGGGGTAATGAGAATTACCTTAAGTGTGAAGTCAGATTCTCACACTTAATCACCTTTGATGTAGGGTTAAGATCATTAACCTACTTGTGATTAATTAGATGTTTTTGTGATTTTTGTTTAGTGTTAAGTAATGAGGTTAAGCCATAATCAGGGATTTAACAGGCTCATTACACTATCCTAAAAGAAGGATAATAGATGAGGGTGTTTAAGCTGAGGAAGGATCCTCAGCTTAATCCATGATTAGGGATTAAACCCATGACAGAACAAACCTTTGATTAAGTGGATTTTATTAATGATATGATGATGAAGTGTTTTTTATGATTTGTAAGACAACTTGAGGGGGACTTGTCCATTAACTTTAGGGTTAGTCCTTCTTAGCCAGTTAAGGAAGAATTAGAACCCTAATGCAAGGCCCAAGTTACAAGTGTAATGTCTTGATGATTATTAGATGGATTAATTAAGAGAGTTCAACACCTTAAGGGTCCAAGACTTAGGATTAAAGTTATACACTCCATCCTAAAAGAAGGATGCAGGCATGATCTTAATCACAAAGTCTTAAAGCCTTGAGGGTTTAGTCCCTGATTATGAGGTGAGAGAAGATGACTCAAGGAGAGACACAAAGGTAAAAACTATGGGGGAGACTAATCAAAACCCTAATTCATTATCATGCTTGGTTGGTCCTAATGTTTGTGAGGTTTTCAAGAACAATCTTCAGATGAACCACCAGGAAGCAGATGAACAAGATCAAGAGAAGCAAAGTGACTTGTTTCATTCAAGAAGTCAAGTCACTTGAAGAAAGAAAGTGGGAGGAGGAAGAATGAGCAAGCTCAAACTCAAACACATATAAGAATGCAGCAAGGTATGCAAAAGGGATGAAAGGAAAGGATATGAGAAGTGAAGGCAAATTCACTTCTCAAGTTTACTTACCACCTGAAATGTTAGAAACAAATGCAATGCAATGCTAAATGAAATGAAATGACATGATGCTAAGCCAAACCAGGAGCATACACATGATGATTATGATGTTATGAAGTGCTGCAAACATGAGGCAAGACATGGAGATGCTCATACAAAGTTATGGATGCAGATGATGCAAGTTTAGAAGCATGAACAAGCATGAAATGTTATGAAACATACAAGACAAATGGCATGGCAAATATGTAATGCAATGATCAATGATGCTTTCTACATGTCTTAAGATGTCAAATGAATCATAAGAATGCTCAAAATGCAATGACAAGTCATGTTATGCAAGGAAATGCAAGAGGGATGCAAATGGAAAGCCCAAATTAGGGTTCATGAAACAAACATCAAACACAAACCAAAAACAGAAGCAAACCCTAATATGAAAAATGGAAAATGGTACCTAAAGAAACCCTAGACCTACAATGAACCACTGCCCAAAGGGGAGCTCTCAACTCTCAACCAAACCCAAGTTATGAATTTTGCAAGTTATTAGGGTTTTTTAGGGTTTGTAACAAAAGAAATGCCAATCAATTAGAAAATGCAAGATCAAATCATGGCCTTTTTATCCTTGAAAGTACATGTCAAATGGAAAACAATGCAAAAAGAATCAATGTCTCAACCTTTACCAAAAGACAGAAATGAATTTTCAAACATATGATCAAAATAATGCATCCAAAATGATTTAATTCAATGAAAAATTCTTATAATGCATCAAGATCAAAAAAGAAATTTGGTTTGAAGGTTGGACAATGTTTCTAAATGTCTTAGAACACTTCATGAATTTTTTTGTAATTTTTAAATACTTAAAAGTATTTTTAATTAATTAATTCTCATTAATCAATTAAAAATAATCTTTTAAATATTTAAAAATACTTTTTTAATGATAAAAAATAAAATAAAAATGTTTTTGTGTCATAAAAATTAATAAAACTTTAAAGAAAAAGTTTCATAATTTTTATGATTTTTTAACTATTTTAAAATAATTATGCAAATTAATTGAAATAAAAATGAATAAAAAAACAAATTAAATGAGAAGTAATTAGAATGGACGCATGAGATGCAATCTGGGGATACGAAGGTTGACTTGGCGCGCAATCGTGTGGTCCCAATTCAAACCTGACTAAAACCTGATTAATTAAATATTAAACCTAATTAAATTAATTAAATGGAAATTATGTTAATGAAATGATCTGGTCCCTTGGTCTACGCGCGGGAAGGGCAATCCAATGGCCTCAATTCAAAATCCACTAATGACTGGACTAAACCCTAATTAGGGCATGTTAACCTCAGACGGCCGGAACAGTGGTTCCGGTCGTCTTCTCCGGCGTACCACAAACCCTAGAAAACGCCACAGGTCACAAACCATCAAATCAACTGCCCAGAAACACTCCTCCACCCTAACTAAACCTTAATCTAAGATCAAAACACATTTATCTAACATGAATAAGCAGAATCGAAACCAAATGCATTCACGGGCCAATTTTCAGAGATGCATAAAATACTCATTTTCGCATCATTTTAAATTCTAAACACATCCCAGTGATCCTCAGAGCATGTATTTTTGATTTGTAACAAAAAAAACAAGTTTTAAAAAGTTTGAAGTTTGAGACTACCTGAGATGACAAACCCTGTTTCTGAGCTTCCAGAACCTTTTCTTGATGCAAGCTGGCTCTAATGGATCCCCTGGTGTCAATGGCAAGCTTGGAATGAACTTTGACAAGTTATTTTGAGTGGTTCACTTCTGGTGTAGCAGAAAATGCACTTTGCATACAGGCTGTTTCAACTCAAAGTAAGGGGTGGTTTTGGCTCTTTATGGCATGCTTGACTTGTTGGTGAAGGAAAATGGAGTGTTTGATGGATGGATGGTGTGATTCGAAGAGAACTGGTTCTGATGATGGTGAATGGTGGAGCTCAGGCCAAGCTTGTTTCAGGCCTGAGTTCTGGTGGTTTGGGGGCTTTGAGGTGTGGTGAGTTGAGTGGTGATCAAAGTTTGTGTGTTTTGTGGCTGTACCAAGAGTTTCGACAGAACTTGCAAGTTGGGAGATTTTTGTATATGTGATGAGTTAGTATGTTTCAGCCCTTGTTCTTAGTGTTATGGCCAGCAAAATGAATGAATAAAATAATGCAAGTGGCTGTGAGATGTGACTTGTACTTTATGGATTGGTAGATCAACTTTTGCTCAAAAACCACTTTTGTGTAAGATAGGGCATGGCATGATACTAGGCAAGGACAACTTGGGTTCTGGTGCAGCAAAAAGTGAGGGAGAGGCTAGCCCAAAGTCAGCAGCCAATGTCATAAGTTGGTGAAGTAGTCATGAGTGAAAATGCAAGTTGGCTAGCTTTATGGTTTTCCATGGAAATGCCTTGTTACATGAACCAAATCATGAGCAAACTTGGTCCATTTCTGATTTTTGTGACTTAGAGAACATTCACATGCTGGTTTGACATGAATTTGAGGCAGCAATCATGCATTGATTCAAGACTTAGCAAAATTTCCACTTGGTGCATAACTTGAAAAACAATGATTTTTGGCAACTTTGCATGGCCATAACTTTTGATCCAAGAAGAGTTTGATCATGTTCTTGTACTTTTTGAAAAGGGAAAGATGAGATCTACAACTTTCATGACCAAAGTTTTTCCATTTGAAGCATTTTTGGATCATAAATCAAAGCTTGAAAATTGACCTAAAAGTATGCATTCTTGAAAAGTCAACAAAACCCAAAAAGTCAACTTTTGCAAAAACCCTAAATTCTTGATTTCCATGAACTTCAACCTTCTTCCATGATCAAATAAAGATCATATACACTCAAAATGATGAAGACCACCCATTGGTTGGGTCATTGGGGGCCTCAGATGCCCTGATTTTACACTGACTTGTCCAGAAAGTCAACTCTTGATCAGATGACTTCCCCATGGAATTTCTTCATGAAAATTGATATGCATACTCCCTATACCATATAGAGACCAATGGAAACAAGAATGACCAAAAAATTTGGAGTTATGGCCTCTGAAACCAAAACCCTAATTTTCAGTCCACTGTGCAGTTCATCCTGGCTCTGCATCCACTCAAACCCTAGTTCTTGTGATCCCTCTGCAATTTTGACTTTGTGAGGATGTAACATGATATAAGAACACACATGGACCCCTTTGAGTTGATTAGTGGCCTTTGGAATGGCTCAAGATGCCCTGAGGTTGCTCAGATCACAAACCCTAGGTGCAGATGCCTTAGAAACTATCCAGTGAATCAAAATGAGATGTGAGATGATATGCTTTGTGTATATGCATATGAGATGATCACAAGCCATGTGTGAATGGGTGAGGGCAAATTTGGGGTGTTTACAGCTGCCCCTATTCAAGCATGAGTTAGCTGTGCAGGTTGTAAGCGGCGGCTTAACAGGCAAACAAGATAACTTGTGGTTGAATACCAAAGACAGTCCAAAATTTGCACTCACAAAATGAAGAAGAAAAGGGATATAGATTGTAAAAGAAAAAATAAAGTATATTATAAAGTATGGGCGACGGAGGACGACCGTCGAGCAGAGGACGACTGCTGGGTAAGGTGGTATGTGAAGCAAAGCGATGACGGGGACGGCCGACATGCTGGTAAAGCGTATAAAGCAATGACGGGGACGGCCGACATGCTGGGGATAAAAGGTAAAGCTAAGACGGGGACGGCCGACTAGCTGGGGAAAGTGTGTAAAATAAAGCGATGACGGGGACGACCGACATGCTGGGGAAAGTGTGTAAAATAAAGCGATGACGGGGACGACCGACATGCTGGGGATAAAAAGGTAAAGCTAAGACGGGGACGGCCGACTAGCTGGGAAAATAAAATATCATGATGGGGACGGCCATCAAGATAGAGCTGCAAAATTCTGAGGATTAATGAAACATGACGGGGACGGCCATCAAGTTCATAAAGGTAAAGTAACCAACGATGGGGACGGCCATCGGGCTAAAAAAGGAAAAGGGACCACGACGGGGACGGCCATCGGGTTAAAGAATAAATGAAATAAACAGATGATGGGGTACGGCCATCAAAGGTGAAGGACGATCACCTAGCAGGGGACGGCTGCTCTGTTGGGCATAAAAGAAATATGATGGGGACGACCATCAAAGGTGGAGGACGACCACCTGGCAGGGTACGGCTGCCAAAATATCAACGATGGGGACGGCCATCGGATAGAAAAGGTCAACGATGGGGACGGCCATCGGACGAGCATGATGGAGGACGACCATCAAGAAGTGGAGGACGACCACTCAGCAGGGGACGGCTGCTCTCAAAGTTTATCATAACACAGGATGAGTGTTAGACAACTAAAATCAACAATGGGGACGGCCATTGGATAAAGTGATGAAGGACGATCATCAAAGGGTGGAGGACGACCACCTAGCAGGGGACGGCTGCTAAAATCAACGATGGGGACGGCCATCGGATGAGCATGGTGGAGGACGACCATCAAGAAGTGGAGGACGACCACTCAGCAGGGGACGGCTGCTCTCAAAGTTTATCATAACACAGGATGAGTGTTAGACAACTAAAATCAACAATGGGGACGGCCATTGGATAAAGTGATGAAGGACGATCATCAAAGGGTGGAGGACGACCACCTAGCAGGGGACGGCTGCTAAAATCAACGATGGGGACGGCCATCGGATGAGCATGATGGAGGACGACCATCAAGAAGTGGAGGACGACCACTCAGCAGGGTACGGCTGCTCTCAGAGGTATCATAACACAGGACGAGTGTTAGATAAAAAGAAAATTTGTTGGCAATCTACTGGGGAGATAGTAAACACGGACGAGCGTTTACATCCAAGAAACAAAAGGTATAAGTGTTTGGTATTGTGTATAGATTAAAGGTGCGGACGAGCATCCTTAAGACTATGATACGGACGAGTATCATGTAGAAACAAACTGACACGTGCTCAGAGCTGATGATACGGACGAGTATCAACCGGTTAACAAGGAACACGGACGAGTGTTGAATCCGAAGGGACTCTTCTGGGGAATAGTAGACACGGACGAGTATCTATATTAAAGAAGATATAAGTGTTTGACACGGTGTATGGATTAAAGATGCGGACGAGCATCCTTAAGACTATGATACGGACGAGTATCACGTAGAAACAAACATTAGACGCAATGTTCTGAGATGATGGTACGGACGAGTACCAACTGGTTAACAAAGAACAAGGACTACTGTCGAATCTGCGGGGATATACATGGTGTATATAAGATACGGACGAGTATCTGAGTAGGTGTACCAATGAGTAGTGAGTATACAACGTATAGGTGAGTGTTTATCTGCTGGGGATATGACACGGACGGGTGTCAGGAAAGTGTATATACAAGTATAGGCGACCACGCTGGGGATATGACACGGACGGGTGTCAAGAAAGTGTATAGGTATATGTAAGTGCAAAGAGGGTGTCTTTGGCTTTCTGCTGGTGACACGACACGGACGAGTGTCAGGATGTATCTGCAATACGGGTGATCTTGGTTTGTAAAGTGTATTCAGGCAACCTGCTGGGAAATGATGATACGGACGGGTATCAAAAAGGAGATATGCACTGGTGTTTGTGATATGGGGCAACTGCTTTTGCTGGGACTCTGATGGGGATGTATTCTGTATGCCGACAGATTGTCAATATTTTACAAGTGTTCGACTCACAACATGACTTATGATTATGCTATGCATTTGATTTTTGCCGTAATGCTCCGCATTAGACGGAATGCTACGCTCTGGGGGTGAATATGATGCGAATGCTATGATTATGCAAAGAGGCGCCGATCCGGGATTCGGATCCCGCTGCTGCAAAGATCTCTGATCGATCTGCTTGAAGTGAACATCCCAGCTGGGGATGAGATCATTGATAGATCTGTAGTTGTATCTGCTTGGGGATATACGTCATCGATTGACATATTTTCATAATACGGGACCCAGCTGGGGTTTGTAGAAGCTTTCTCTCTCTCTGTTGTGACTTCTTCGTGCGCTGCTCTTCTGAATAGAGGCCTGAAGCTCTGTGGGGAGATGATTCCTCGATTCTCGCATCCTGCTGAGGAATAATGGCTACTCGGCTGGGGAATTATGAGAGGCAACTCAGCTGGGGGCAGCAACAAGAAGCAAACTCAGCTGGGGATAGAGTGTCTCCGATGCTGTACGTTGATTTGGCAACTTTGCTGGGGAAGTGGGCACCTCCCAGTGCCAGGTGAGTTGATAATGATTTGCCAGTTGCTGAGACGTAACCTGCATGCCCCAGGTCGCGTTCTGGATACCTGCAATCCTGCAAAGATAAGGAAACGTACAAAAGGTCCCGAGGTATCCTTTACTGAGATTCCGTCATAGGAAATAAGTACTTTCGAGAGTAAGTATATTCCCTGCAAGCATGTGTTTTATTTTTAGAGAGAGGCATCTGCACTTATGCAATTGTGTTTTTAGAGACATCAGACAACTCTTTGCAAAACATAAATGTAAAAAATGAGACATGACTGAAAATCTGATTATATTAATTCGTGTGCCCTGAATTGGCGAGATACAGTCAGAGAAACATATCTCCTGAAATGAGGAGATTGTTACAAATTGAGAAATGAAGTGCTGGCGGTGCTGGCGATGCTTTCAAGGAGCTTCCTCTTCTGCTATGACTCGTATGACAATGACGTTCTTCTCGTCTTGCTTTCTGGAGAGAATTGATTCTGATTGCAGCTTGATCCCTTGGAGCTTACCAAGTTGTGGGTGATACAGACGAATTCAGAATGCAGTTGTTCGCTTATTCCCTTATTTTGCATGGATCGCCCTTTCGGGTTTTCAATCCATCGGGATACCCATTTTTGCCTGAGCTGTCCAATGCGGCTTTTCAACTCAGCGGGTGTACATTTTTGCTTATTTCCCTTATTTTTGCCCGAGTCTTTTATTCTGTTTTTGACTCGCCGGGATGCCCTATTTTTGCCTGGACTTACATTCTGTTTTTATGTCCAGCGGGTCATTTTATGCGAAGTATTTTTTTAACTGCATCTGAATTCACAGGGGACGGGAAATCTTCACCATCCATGGTGCTGAGCATCAGTGCTCCACCAGAGAAGACTTTCTTGACGACGAATGGTCCTTCGTAATTTGGAGTCCATTTGCCCCTGTGGTCTGTATGAGGAGGGAGGATTCTTTTCAGCACAAGATCTCCCACTTGGTACTCTCGGTGCCTGACTTTCTGATCGAAGGCTCTCTTCATTCTTTTCTGATATAGCTGCCCGTGACAGATTGCAGCCAATCTCTTCTCTTCGATCAGACTCAGTTGTTCGTATCGGGACCGAACCCATTCTGCTTCACTCAGTTTAACATCCATCAAAACTCGTAGAGAGGGTAATTCAACTTCAACAGGTAGGACTGCTTCCATACCATATACAAGTTGATACGGTGTTGCCCCAGTGGATGTCCTGATTGATGTGCGATACCCATGCAAGGCAAACGGTAGCATTTCATGCCAGTCTTTGTAAGTGACTACCATCTTCTGCACAATCTTCTTGATATTCTTGTTTGCTGCCTCAACAGCGCCATTCATCTTTGGCCTGTAAGGAGAAGAATTGTGATGTTGGATCTTGAAGTCCCGGCATAATTCAGCCATCATTTTGTTGTTTAGATTGGAACCATTATCAGTAATGATCCGCTCGGGAACTCCATACCGACAGATGATGTCTCTTTTCAGGAATCGGGCTACCACTTGCCTTGTAACATTTGCATATGAGGCTGCTTCAACCCACTTTGTGAAATAGTCGATGGCGACCAGGATGAATCTGTGGCCGTTCGAAGCAGTTGGCTCAATCTTGCCAATCATATCAATGCCCCACATGGCAAAGGGCCATGGTGAAGACATGATGTTCAAAGGATTTGGAGGCACATGCACTTTATCTGCATAGATCTGGCATTTGTGACATTTTCTGGCATAAGCACAACAGTCTGCATCCATTGTGATCCAATAATAGCCTGATCTTAACAACTTCTTAGCCATTGCATGCCCTCCAGCATGGGTACCAAAGGATCCTTCGTGCACTTCATGCATCAACAAATCTGCTTCTGTCTTGTCAACACATCTGAGGAGTACCATATCAAAGTTCCTCTTGTATAAAGATCCATCAGTGTTCAGAAAGAAACTTCCAGCAAGTCTTCTTAAAGTCTTTTTATCATTGGAAGATGCCCCAGGTGGGTATGTCTGACCCTCCAAGAAGCACTTGATGTCGTGGAACCAAGGCTTATCATCTTTAGCAATATCTGCTGCAAATACATATGCTGGTCTATCAAGTCTCGATACTGAAATCTGAGGTACAAAGTTAGCAGCTTGAACTTTGATCATGGATGAAATGGTAGCAAGAGCATCCGCAAACTGATTCTCGTCCCGAGGGATATACTCAAGCTTGACTGTTGTGAAGAAAGTCAGTAACCTTCTTGTATAATCCCTGTAAGGTATCAGATGATCTTGGTGGGTGTACCATTTTCCGTTGGTCTGATTGACTACCAAAGCTGAATCTCCGAATACGGTCAATGTCTTGATCCTGAGGTCAATGGCTTCCTGAAGACCCATAATGCAAGCTTCGTATTCAGCTTCGTTGTTAGTGCAGTTGAAAGTGAGTTTTGCCGAGAAAGGCATGTGAACTCCTTTAGGTGTAATGAGTACTGCACCAACACCACGGCCATTCATGTTAACAGCCCCGTCAAACATCATGGTCCATTCTTCTTCTGGGTCGGGCCCTTCAGTGTGAATAGGCTCTTCATGATCTTTTGCTTTAATGAACATGATGTCTTCATCAGGGAAGTCAAACCTCATAGGCTGGTAGTCATCAATGGGTTGCTCAGCGAGATATTCAGATAGTACACTGCCCTTGATGGCTTTCTGAGATGTGTACTGTATGTCGTATTCTGTGAGAATCATCTGCCATCTTGCAACCCGTCCAGTAAGAGCTGGCTTCTCGAAAATGTACTTAACTGGATCCATTTTTGAGATTAATAAGGTAGTGTGGGTCAACATATACTGTCTCAGTCGGCGAGCAGCCCACGCTAAAGCACAGCAAGTTTTCTCGAGCAGTGAATAACGCTGTTCACAGTCGGTAAACTTTTTGCTTAGGTAGTATATCGCATACTCTTTTCGACCAGACTCGTCATGCTGACCTAGTACACACCCCATCGATTCTTCTAATACTGTCAAGTACATAATCAGAGGTCTTCCTTCAACTGGAGGCATAAGGATTGGAGGTTCTTGCAAATACTCCTTGATCTTGTCAAAAGCTTTCTGGCAGTCTTCGTTCCACCTGACCGCTTGCTCCTTTCTTAATAGCTTGAACAAGGGTTCACAGGTTGCTGTAAGGTGAGAGATGAACCTCGAGATGTAGTTCAATCGACCTAAGAACCCTCGAACTTCTTTTTCTGTTTTCGGTGCAGGCATTTCTTGAATAGCTTTGACTTTATCAGGGTCAACTTCAATCCCTTTCTCACTTACAATAAAGCCCAGCAGCTTACCGGATCGCACCCCGAATGTGCATTTGTTGGGGTTCAGCTTCAGTTGGTATTTCCTCAGACGCTTGAATAACTTGAGCAGATTTACCAGGTGATCTTCCTCTGTAAGGGACTTGGCGATCATATCATCCACGTAACATTCTATTTCTTTGTGGATCATATCGTGGAACAATGTCACCATAGCCCGTTGATATGTGGCACCAGCATTCTTCAGTCCGAATGGCATCACTTTGTAACAGAACGTGCCCCAAGGTGTGATGAATGTTGTCTTCTCCATGTCTTCAGGTGACATCTTGATCTGATTATATCCTGAAAATCCATCCATGAAGGAGAATACCGAGAACTGAGCCGTGTTATCCACCAATACATCAATGTGAGGTAATGGGAAGTCATCTTTCGGGCTGGCTCTGTTCAGATCCCGGTAATCAACACACATTCTTACCTTGCCATCCTTCTTAGGCACTGGTACTATGTTAGCAACCCACGGAGGATAGCTAGTCACAGCAAGGAACCCGGCGTCCCATTGCTTTTGTACCTCTTCCTTGATTTTCATAGCCATGTCCGGGCGAGTTCGGCGCAACTTCTGTTTGACTGGTGGGCATTCTTCCCTCAAAGGCAGCTTGTGCACAACAATATCGGTATCCAACCCTGGCATATCTTGGTAGGACCAAGCAAACACATCAACATACTCTTGAAGCAGATCTATCAGCTGTCTCTTCACCGAGTCTTGTAGGCAGGCCCCGATTTTGACTTCTTTCACGTCTTCCTCCGTACCAAGATTAATCACTTCAATCTCCTCCTGATGAGGAGTAATGACTTTTTCCTCTTGTCTCAACAACCTAGCTAGCTCTTCAGGAAGCTCATATTCTTCATCAACCCCTTCATCAGCTTGATTGATCGGATTGTCAAAGTCATACGATGTCATAGCTGTGCTGTTGTCGGTGCTGTCTGGAAGGCACTCTCTGCAAGGGTTAAGTCGGTTTATTTTAGTGATTGATTTTAATCTTGCTTTAGAAAAAAGTGAAATGAAGTTATCATTTTGAAAACACCGCCATTTATTTTTGTACAAAAAGAAAAATGGAAAAACAGTGAGCAGAAAAGAAAAAGACTCGTTTGCAAAAAGATTGTCTGATATTTCATTAATTTAATCTTGTTTGCACAAAAGCACAGATGGCCCTGATTACAAAATGAGTCTTGTCATCTTGGGCAAGATGCAAGACTTTGATGCATGCTATAAAAGATACAGGAAATAATAATTACTCTGCTCGAGTAACACTTATAATTCCCTGGGAAGACCAGTTCGAGACACTGCTCCCTGGGACCTTCGGACGAATCCAATTCTCCAGGTTGCGCTCCTCTTCCAGCTCGTCTTCCAGACAGTTGATAGCATCGGGGGTTAGCATTCCCCCACTGACAAATCCAGGCTCTCCAGCAGCCTTTGCTTGATGTTGAGTTGGTTTGTAACCCAACCCAAATTTGTCCTTCTTCTCCTCCACAGATAAGACCTTGCCCCAGCCTAGGGCGGTTCCTTCTTCAACAACCTTCCGGGCTTGTTGATAAGACGACATCGGGGTACCAGATACAGCAGACGCTTCATTCACATTCAACGCTTCAAACCCCTGGCTCATTGTTTCATGGATCTCTCCATCCATTTCAATGTACTTGTAGGTTGCCAGGTGGCTGACAAAAATGTCCTCCTCCCCACAGATTGTGACAACTTGACCTTCCCACTCAAATTTTAACTTTTGGTGAAGGGTAGACGTTATTGCGCCGGCGGCGTGAATCCAGGGTCTACCCAACAAACAGCTGTAGGCGGGCTGAATGTCCATCACATAAAAGATAGTTTTAAAGGTCTGCGGGCCAATTGTCACGGGCAGCTCAATCTCTCCCAGAACCGATCTTTTTGAGCCATCAAAAGCTCTAACCACCAGGTTGCTGGGTCTCAATGCCAAACCATCATATTCAAGCTTCACCAGAGCCTTCTTTGGTAAGACATTCAGGGATGATCCTGTGTCCACCAGCACATGTGAAAGGACAGCTCCTTTGCATTCCATGGTTATGTGCAAGGCTTTGTTGTGATTGCGGCCATCCACTGTCAGGTCAGAATTGGTAAACCCTAGCCCGTTGCTAGCAGTAACATTCCCAACCACCGTTTCCAACTGGTTGACAGTAATCTCCTCTGGCACGTAAGCTGCGTGCAGTACTTTCAGTAGTGCATTCCGATGGGCTTCGGAGCACATAAGCAGTGAGAGGATAGAGATTTTGGATGGCGTCTGGTGAAGTTGATCCACAATTTTGTAATCACTCTTTTTGATGATCCTCATAAACTCATCAACTTCCTGATCGAATGGAGTCTTCAGGGCTTCTTTGGCAGCTGGATCTTCCTGCACCGGGCTCTTTCCTTTTGCCTTGGCAGCAGCTTCTGCTTCGGCAGTAGGTCTTTGGACTTGTGAAGCAAAGAGACGTCCGCTTCGGGTGAAGCCTCCGCCTCCGCCCACATTATCAATTTGTGGTGCAGGTGCTGACGTTTCAAGAGTGATTCTTTTTCCTTCGCAGTACACGTCAGAGCCATAGTGCCAAGGGATGGCCCTATCGCTTTCATATGGTACAGGTCCAGGCACCGTGACAGTGACCGGACTGATTGCTGCTGCTGAAGGGACTGTTATTGTTTGAGGATCATAAAAGATTGTAACTGGTGCTCTAGTGGGAGCAGCACCTTCTGAATGGTAGGCGGAGTTATTTTCTGGATCGTAGAATATGGTAACTGTGGAGACATTTTCATGATTGTTTGCTGGTGTTGTAGAAGGTTCTGTTGGAAGAACTGTTGTTGTTGTTGATGGAGAGTCGAAATGGAATGAAGCTGAAGTTGTAGCAGGAGTAACTGTTGAAAACTGATCATTGGGTAGAACAGATGAAGTACTTGCTGATGTTGCTGATGAATTGTTGGGAACAATTGTTGCTGTATTTGTAGGAGGATCTGAAACCGTTGTCGATGGAGTTGCTTGAGTTGCCGGAAATGATGTAGTGATCTGCAGTAAGCCACTCTGAATAAGGCTGTCAATGCCATTCCTCAAGTCTTCACACCCATTCCAAGAAATATTGCAGTATGGGCACCCTAGTTCACACCCCGGAAATATATTGCTTTCACGGAGTTGAGCCTTGATTTCCACCAATGGTGTCCTGATTTGATCCACACTGGTTATCAAATAAGACGGTTGGTCTTCTTCGATAGCATTAATTCGGGGACCACCATGGTGTGGCATTGGGTTTTTGTTGACGTTGGGCGGAGGTGCAAAGTTCAAAGCCTTGGAGTCTACTAAGTCTTGTACCTTCATATGCAGAGCCCTGCATTTTTCTGTACTGTGACCAGGTGCGTTCGAATGAAAAGCACACCTAGCGTTGGAGTCATAGTTTCTTGGTAGACTGTTGGGGTCCGGAGGTGCCAACGTTCTTAGCTCAATCAGGTTGAGCTTCAGAAGTTGTGGCAGCAAGGCAGCATATGGCATGGGGATCGGGTCGATCACTCGGTTAGCTTGAGATGGCCTTTGTTGGAATGGCCTCTGTTGATTGTTGTTGGTGTTGTTGTAGTTGTTTCTTGGAGGATATTGATTCTGCTGATACTGAGGTTGTTGTTGGAAGTTTTGTTGAGGAGGTTGATAGACTGGCAGAGGATGTGCTGGAGCAGGGATAGTGACTGCTGCTATGGACCTTTGACCATATTGGGGCCTACCCCTGTTGGTATGAATGGCATTGGTCTCGCCAGCTCTTCTAGGGCCTGCAAAAGGCTTTCTTGTACCACTGGACGAACTAGCACCATTATCAGATATCTTACCCATCTTTAATAGGCTTTCAATTCTCTCCCCGGCTATAACAACATCTGCGAAGCTGGTGGAAGAGAAAGCAGCTAGCCTATCAATATAGGTTCCCTGAAGGGTATTCATGAACATATCAGCCATCTCTCTTTCAGACATAGGTGGCTGGACAGCAGCAGCAAGCTGTCTCCATCTTTGAGCATATTCTCTGAAGCTCTCTCTTGATGATTGTGACATCCCCATTAGGAGGGTCCTATTGGGTGCCATATCCAGATTATACTGATACTGTCTGATGAAGGCCTCTGCCAGGTCCTTCCAGCATCTTACAGTTGCTCTTGTCAGATGGGAATACCATTCCCTTGATGCTCCAGTCAAACTGTCTTCGAAGTAAAACATCCAGAGCTTCTCATCCATTGTATAGGCCTTCAGCCTTCCCAGAAACGATTGCAAATGAGTCCGGGGGCATGAAGTCCCATTATATCTTTCGAAACAAGGAGGCTTGAACTTATGAGGGATCCTGACCCCCTCTACTAAACCCATGTCCATGACATCGAACCCCAAAGAATTTTGGGATTCCAAAGACCTCAACTTCTCAGCCAACTCATCCAATCTCCTATCATAGGTTTCCTCTCCAGCACCCATGACTGTAAACTGATCCTCCTGAGGATCCTCTTGAAGTACTCTGGCTGCAGTGGCTGTTCCTTGAACGTTTGCAGGAATATGAATCTCAGGATGTAGGTGTGGACCAAACACAGGGGGGTTAACATGTGGTTGCACCCTTTCATTGTTACTGGTGCCAGCAGTTCCCACATGGGGGTCATCTTGAGTTCTCCCCTCTACCAGAACTCTGAGCCTCTCCTGGCTTTGAGCTAAATTATTCATCACTTCCATGAACTGAGTTATTTGGGTTCTCATCTCCACCCTTTCATTAGCCATCTGGGTTCTGGCCTCATTGAGGTCTTGCTGCAACTGGTCCATCTGGATGCCCGGAAGGTTGTTTCTTGTAGGGTACCTGTGTGGCCTGTTGAGAGGGAATAGCCTGCGGCGAGCAATAATTCCTGAATGTCACAACAGAGGTTAGAAATAATAAAACAAAAACCTACAAAACAAACAAAAGGGTTAGTATGCAATGCAGTATGCTTATTTGCTATCAAGGTATCCGGCTTGGTCTTCAGTTTTGACCCGTCCAAACCCTTGAAGATGATGCTGTTGAAGTTGCTTTTGAAGTGATCCCAGATGGAAACAAACACAAATATATTACAAAGGTAAAATAATACAAATTGTTCATTTTTACAACACTAGCCCTCTAAGGGGTCAAAAATACATCACCAAAAAGCAAAAGTACATGGAAAAGGAACAACAACAAGCAAATAATCAGACTCCAAGGCCAAACTCATCCTCGCGAACTTCCTTAAGAAGTGCTTCGGTCACAGGATCAGCCGGATGCTCCGTAAGATTCCTGATGAGAAGGTTTCTTGTTGCAACAGCTGTAGTCAACTTCTTGTTCCGGCTTTGGTCTTTGGATCTCTTCAATCCTGCTTTGATTTTCAGCTCTGATATTTCCTCCTGGGCTGCTGCCAGGGCTTTTTCCATCTGCTCCATCTTATCTTGAACTCTCTTGTCTTCTAGAGTACGGGCTTCAGTGATCCGGACCCACCTGGCCTGACTCTCTTTCAAGTACAAGTCTGTCCTTGCTCTTTGGAACTGGGCTTCTTTACAAGCATTTTTCAGAATCTGCTCACCAGCTTTAGACTTGTTGATATAGTCTCCAGACTTCTCAATCTTAGTCAAGTGTTCCACTCTCAGCTTCTCCAATCTTTCAATCTCCCTTACACCTTCACTCCTCTCCCTGAGGGTCTTCTGCAGGGCTTGGGATAGCTTCTCATTTCTTTCTTTCAAGCCTTCAAACTCTTCCAAACTGACAGTAGCAGGGGGTGGTGCTGATGATGACTCAGGCATGTCTTTGATGGTGAAGGGCAATCCTGAGATTTGGGCCCTAGCATAGGACCACTCATGATATTGGGCTGATGCCACATTATTGCACTTCCCCAGAATGGTGATTCCCTTGGTTTGAACATGATCCCAGGCCCAGGCAGCCTGCCTAACAACAGTCAAACTGATCTTGTTCTCACAGTAGAGGGTCTCAACCAGGTCTTGTTCCCTAGGAGCATGAACCAGTGCATAGCCTAATTGCCTCTTGAACAGCAGGGGGTTGTAGTTGATACTTCCCTTAACTCCTACCAAAGGTACATTGGGAAAGTGCCCACAGCTTGTGATCATATCTCTGCCCTTGGTGCCTTGGGTGCACCATCTGATGTCTGCTGCAGTGAGAGTAGTGAGCCTCTTAGCCCAGTTGCTTTGCTGATGAGGATTCAGGAATGCATCTGTCCTGGGTAGATGCTTGAGAAACCAAGCATGGAATAGTGGAGCACAACACCTCACTAGCTTGCCCCTCTGTTTCTCATTCCTCTGATGTACTGAGTAATAGAGGTCACCCAACAAGGTTGGCACTGGGTTCTTCAGGACGAACAGGTGGATGGCATTCTTGCTGATGAATCTGGGCTCATCTGCAAACAACACAATTCCATATACACTCAAGGCCAACAATGCACAAACAGCTTTCCAATCCCCCAGGGAGGCCTTCAAACTAGCTTGAGAAATCAGGAAGTCCAGATGAAAACCAGGGATCCCAGCTTTAGAGGTCATATGCTGCTCAATCAAAGCAGGTTCCAGGTGCAAAGCTCTTGCTATCTCTCCATTGCTGGGAAAGACCATTTCAGGGTTAAAAGGAATTTCTCTCTTGATAGGCAAACCAACCAAAGATGCATATTCTTCTAAGAGAGGTCCCAACTGAAAGTCTTGAAAGGTGAAACACCTCAATGGGGGGTCATAGAACTGGATGCAGGTATGGATCAGGCTCCTCTGAGATGGGTCCATGTCTATAACCAAGTCAAGTATATCCCCATAATGCTCCCTGAACAGAGGTATGTGATCTGGGGTCATCAGGGTTTGGACCCTCCTGATGTCTGACAAGTCTGGTTGGAAGAAATGATAGGTGATATTGCTTTTCTTTGGAGCCATGATGCTGAAGACTGGGTAGAGTGCTGATGACAATGCTGAAGTAGAGAAAACCACTGACTGGCTGGTGCTGAAGCAGACAGCTAAACTGAAGCAGATGCTGGTGAAGATGGGTCAAAGCTGCAGATGGGGTCAAAACCAAAACCTGATGAAAATGGATACCCTGAAAAACAAATAAGCACATGTTAATATGATGCAATGAGGATGTATGCAAATGATATGCAAAGGGTTTGTGACTGAGCTGGGTCTGATTAACTGCCTTGGTATAGACCCATGTGTGTTCAAGAATTCCGGATGGAGGTCTATAAATCCAGTAACCAAGGTGGGGGACTCAAATAAAGAGCCACATGTCCAGGGTTTTAGAATCACAAGAACTATCCAACATGGAGCATTCTTAACAAAGTCAAAGTAACAGGGTATTCTGAGGTCAAGGTACCTGCAAACCTGTAAACAGCCCAACCCCCTCACAGGTAGTGATCTAGAACAAGGATCCTCAGACTTGGATCAGTTATGAGAAGTGTAAACACTTCTAACCCGGAGGTACAGTGTTTACAATAACCATAACAATTCCTCCTCTAATTCACCTCAATTTCTGAAGGTCAATACTAAAAGGTCATCCAGACTTAGCAGGCTTCCCAGATCCCCCTAGCACTACAGGAAATCCGTAGCACAGAGTTCTCAAGAAGAAACCCATATCTGAACCGTGTTTCATATTCCCGCACCAGACCGAAATGGAATGGGAAAGAATATGATTCACTCTAGCCTAGGTGTCACTCAGGTCCCAGGTATAGGACCTTGGCTCTCAATAGAACCCCACCCACCAAAACAAAACCAGATCCAGCCAGCAGCATGACAGTATGATAAATGAAAAAAACAGTAAAGAAAGCAATAAATAAAGCTGTACAGAAAGCAGTAAATAAAGCAAATATACACATACAAATAGCACATAACACCCCCAATAAACACAAATCAATCAAGCGCTAGGAGGAACCCACAAAAAGAACCAGAAGCCCTGGTTGCAGTATAAGCCTCCCCAGCAGAGTCGCCAAGCTGTCGCTCCCGACAAATGAAATGGATCAAATGAAGGTACAGACGCGAACGGTCGGCGAAAAGAACAGTGAGAACACACAGCCGTGAACTCACTGGAGAATGAAAAGAGTCGCCAGCTAGGCATTTTTATCCCGGAGGAAAGGCAATGCTGCATAGGCCTAGAAAAAGATGGATAAGACGGTTTGCGAACCAGAGAGACTGAGAAAGGGGGTTGGTTACAACCTGGGAAGGTATTAGCACCCAGATTGTCCGCCGTACTCGACGGGATCCACGCTTAAAAGATTTGTGTTTTAAAGGGGTAGTGTCAGTGCTATCTGTGTGTAAAAGAGCTGGAAAGCAATATGTACAGGTGTCAGTGTAAAGAAATGTGATGTGTATAAATGTACAGTGTCAGTGTGAGATCAGGAATGAAATGCTCAAGAATATGAGGCTAAAGAATGAAGCTGGAAGGAGGGGGAATGTACAGAGACTTTTGTTCGATAACTGTTAAGTTATGCCTACGTATCCTCTCGTGCAATGAGGAAGTCAGAACACCGTAGTTCGACCCAAAGAGACTGAAAGGATTGACTAGTGAACTGCTTGCAGTCTATGCTCAAGTGTATGATCTGTCTGGCACAGATGCAAACTGTCTTGCATTAGACGGAAGAAGCAAGTTCTCGGTTGTGAGTGAAGATGATGAGAAAAGAATCCCGAAGGAGACGATTATTGTTTGTTTTTGAGTTTTCAGTCTTTTATTTCTTTTTGGAGTTTGTCATAAGATAATGAGCTTAAACCTAAATCAATGGATTTGGTAAACTCATCACATCATCCCTCTGATTAGGGGTAATGAGAATTACCTTAAGTGTGAAGTCAGATTCTCACACTTAATCACCTTTGATGTAGGGTTAAGATCATTAACCTACTTGTGATTAATTAGATGTTTTTGTGATTTTTGTTTAGTGTTAAGTAATGAGGTTAAGCCATAATCAGGGATTTAACAGGCTCATTACACTATCCTAAAAGAAGGATAATAGATGAGGGTGTTTAAGCTGAGGAAGGATCCTCAGCTTAATCCATGATTAGGGATTAAACCCATGACAGAACAAACCTTTGATTAAGTGGATTTTATTAATGATATGATGATGAAGTGTTTTTTATGATTTGTAAGACAACTTGAGGGGGACTTGTCCATTAACTTTAGGGTTAGTCCTTCTTAGCCAGTTAAGGAAGAATTAGAACCCTAATGCAAGGCCCAAGTTACAAGTGTAATGTCTTGATGATTATTAGATGGATTAATTAAGAGAGTTCAACACCTTAAGGGTCCAAGACTTAGGATTAAAGTTATACACTCCATCCTAAAAGAAGGATGCAGGCATGATCTTAATCACAAAGTCTTAAAGCCTTGAGGGTTTAGTCCCTGATTATGAGGTGAGAGAAGATGACTCAAGGAGAGACACAAAGGTAAAAACTATGGGGGAGACTAATCAAAACCCTAATTCATTATCATGCTTGGTTGGTCCTAATGTTTGTGAGGTTTTCAAGAACAATCTTCAGATGAACCACCAGGAAGCAGATGAACAAGATCAAGAGAAGCAAAGTGACTTGTTTCATTCAAGAAGTCAAGTCACTTGAAGAAAGAAAGTGGGAGGAGGAAGAATGAGCAAGCTCAAACTCAAACACATATAAGAATGCAGCAAGGTATGCAAAAGGGATGAAAGGAAAGGATATGAGAAGTGAAGGCAAATTCACTTCTCAAGTTTACTTACCACCTGAAATGTTAGAAACAAATGCAATGCAATGCTAAATGAAATGAAATGACATGATGCTAAGCCAAACCAGGAGCATACACATGATGATTATGATGTTATGAAGTGCTGCAAACATGAGGCAAGACATGGAGATGCTCATACAAAGTTATGGATGCAGATGATGCAAGTTTAGAAGCATGAACAAGCATGAAATGTTATGAAACATACAAGACAAATGGCATGGCAAATATGTAATGCAATGATCAATGATGCTTTCTACATGTCTTAAGATGTCAAATGAATCATAAGAATGCTCAAAATGCAATGACAAGTCATGTTATGCAAGGAAATGCAAGAGGGATGCAAATGGAAAGCCCAAATTAGGGTTCATGAAACAAACATCAAACACAAACCAAAAACAGAAGCAAACCCTAATATGAAAAATGGAAAATGGTACCTAAAGAAACCCTAGACCTACAATGAACCACTGCCCAAAGGGGAGCTCTCAACTCTCAACCAAACCCAAGTTATGAATTTTGCAAGTTATTAGGGTTTTTTAGGGTTTGTAACAAAAGAAATGCCAATCAATTAGAAAATGCAAGATCAAATCATGGCCTTTTTATCCTTGAAAGTACATGTCAAATGGAAAACAATGCAAAAAGAATCAATGTCTCAACCTTTACCAAAAGACAGAAATGAATTTTCAAACATATGATCAAAATAATGCATCCAAAATGATTTAATTCAATGAAAAATTCTTATAATGCATCAAGATCAAAAAAGAAATTTGGTTTGAAGGTTGGACAATGTTTATAAATGTCTTAGAACACTTCATGAATTTTTTTGTAATTTTTAAATACTTAAAAGTATTTTTAATTAATTAATTCTCATTAATCAATTAAAAATAATCTTTTAAATATTTAAAAATACTTTTTTAATGATAAAAAATAAAATAAAAATGTTTTTGTGTCATAAAAATTAATAAAACTTTAAAGAAAAAGTTTCATAATTTTTATGATTTTTTAACTATTTTAAAATAATTATGCAAATTAATTGAAATAAAAATGAATAAAAAAACAAATTAAATGAGAAGTAATTAGAATGGACGCATGAGATGCAATCTGGGGATACGAAGGTTGACTTGGCGCGCAATCGTGTGGTCCCAATTCAAACCTGACTAAAACCTGATTAATTAAATATTAAACCTAATTAAATTAATTAAATGGAAATTATGTTAATGAAATGATCTGGTCCCTTGGTCTACGCGCGGGAAGGGCAATCCAATGGCCTCAATTCAAAATCCACTAATGACTGGACTAAACCCTAATTAGGGCATGTTAACCTCAGACGGCCGGAACAGTGGTTCCGGTCGTCTTCTCCGGCGTACCACAAACCCTAGAAAACGCCACAGGTCACAAACCATCAAATCAACTGCCCAGAAACACTCCTCCACCCTAACTAAACCTTAATCTAAGATCAAAACACATTTATCTAACATGAATAAGCAGAATCGAAACCAAATGCATTCACGGGCCAATTTTCAGAGATGCATAAAATACTCATTTTCGCATCATTTTAAATTCTAAACACATCCCAGTGATCCTCAGAGCATGTATTTTTGATTTGTAACAAAAAAACAAGTTTTAAAAAGTTTGAAGTTTGAGACTACCTGAGATGACAAACCCTGTTTCTGAGCTTCCAGAACCTTTTCTTGATGCAAGCTGGCTCTAATGGATCCCCTGGTGTCAATGGCAAGCTTGGAATGAACTTTGACAAGTTATTTTGAGTGGTTCACTTCTGGTGTAGCAGAAAATGCACTTTGCATACAGGCTGTTTCAACTCAAAGTAAGGGGTGGTTTTGGCTCTTTATGGCATGCTTGACTTGTTGGTGAAGGAAAATGGAGTGTTTGATGGATGGATGGTGTGATTCGAAGAGAACTGGTTCTGATGATGGTGAATGGTGGAGCTCAGGCCAAGCTTGTTTCAGGCCTGAGTTCTGGTGGTTTGGGGGCTTTGAGGTGTGGTGAGTTGAGTGGTGATCAAAGTTTGTGTGTTTTGTGGCTGTACCAAGAGTTTCGACAGAACTTGCAAGTTGGGAGATTTTTGTATATGTGATGAGTTAGTATGTTTCAGCCCTTGTTCTTAGTGTTATGGCCAGCAAAATGAATGAATAAAATAATGCAAGTGGCTGTGAGATGTGACTTGTACTTTATGGATTGGTAGATCAACTTTTGCTCAAAAACCACTTTTGTGTAAGATAGGGCATGGCATGATACTAGGCAAGGACAACTTGGGTTCTGGTGCAGCAAAAAGTGAGGGAGAGGCTAGCCCAAAGTCAGCAGCCAATGTCATAAGTTGGTGAAGTAGTCATGAGTGAAAATGCAAGTTGGCTAGCTTTATGGTTTTCCATGGAAATGCCTTGTTACATGAACCAAATCATGAGCAAACTTGGTCCATTTCTGATTTTTGTGACTTAGAGAACATTCACATGCTGGTTTGACATGAATTTGAGGCAGCAATCATGCATTGATTCAAGACTTAGCAAAATTTCCACTTGGTGCATAACTTGAAAAACAATGATTTTTGGCAACTTTGCATGGCCATAACTTTTGATCCAAGAAGAGTTTGATCATGTTCTTGTACTTTTTGAAAAGGGAAAGATGAGATCTACAACTTTCATGACCAAAGTTTTTCCATTTGAAGCATTTTTGGATCATAAATCAAAGCTTGAAAATTGACCTAAAAGTATGCATTCTTGAAAAGTCAACAAAACCCAAAAAGTCAACTTTTGCAAAAACCCTAAATTCTTGATTTCCATGAACTTCAACCTTCTTCCATGATCAAATAAAGATCATATACACTCAAAATGATGAAGACCACCCATTGGTTGGGTCATTGGGGGCCTCAGATGCCCTGATTTTACACTGACTTGTCCAGAAAGTCAACTCTTGATCAGATGACTTCCCCATGGAATTTATTCATGAAAATTGATATGCATACTCCCTATACCATATAGAGACCAATGGAAACAAGAATGACCAAAAAATTTGGAGTTATGGCCTCTGAAACCAAAACCCTAATTTTCAGTCCACTGTGCAGTTCATCCTGGCTCTGCATCCACTCAAACCCTAGTTCTTGTGATCCCTCTGCAATTTTGACTTTGTGAGGATGTAACATGATATAAGAACACACATGGACCCCTTTGAGTTGATTAGTGGCCTTTGGAATGGCTCAAGATGCCCTGAGGTTGCTCAGATCACAAACCCTAGGTGCAGATGCCTTAGAAACTATCCAGTGAATCAAAATGAGATGTGAGATGATATGCTTTGTGTATATGCATATGAGATGATCACAAGCCATGTGTGAATGGGTGAGGGCAAATTTGGGGTGTTTACACACTTGCCTCGTAACATTTGCATATGAGGCTACTTCAACCCACTTGGTGAAATAATCAATGGCAACCAGGATGAATCTGTGACCATTCGAAGCAGTTGGCTCAATCTTGCCAATCATATCAATGCCCCACATGGCAAAGGGCCACGGTGAAGACATTATGTTCAAAGGATTAGGAGGCACATGCACCTTATCTGCGTAGATCTGGCATTTGTGGCATTTTCTGGCGTAAGCACAACAGTCCGCATCCATTGTGATCCAGTAATAGCCTGATCTTAATAGTTTTTTAGCCATGGCATGCCCTCCGGCATGGGTACCAAAAGAGCCTTCATGCACTTCATGCATCAACAAATCTGCTTCCGTCTTGTCAATACATCGGAGGAGTACCATATCAAAGTTCCTTTTGTATAAAGATCCATCAGTGTTCAGGAAGAAACTACCAGCAAGCCTTCTCAAAGTCTTCTTATCATTGGAAGATGCCCCAGGTGGGTATGTTTGATCCTCCAAGAAGCTTTTAATGTCATGGAACCAAGGCTTATTATCTTTGACAACTTCTGCTGCGAACACATATGCTGGTCTGTCGAGTCTGGACACTGAAATCTGAGGTACAAAGTTGGCAGTTCGAACTTTGATCATGGATGAAATGGTAGCCAGAGCATCTGCAAATTGATTCTCGTCCCGAGGGATATACTCAAGTTTGACCGTTGTAAAGAAAGTCAGTAACCTTCTTGTATAGTCCCTGTAAGGTATCAGATGATCCTGGTGTGTATACCATCTCCCATTGGTTTGATTGACTACCAAAGCTGAATCTCCGAATACAATCAACGTTTTGATCCTGAGGTCAATGGCTTCCTCAAGACCCATAATGCAAGCTTCGTATTCAGCTTCGTTGTTAGTGCAGTTGAAAGTGAGTTTTGCCGAGAAAGGCATGTGAACTCCCTTTGGTGAAATGAGGACTGCACCAACACCACGGCCATTCATGTTAACAGCCCCATCGAACATCATAATCCATTCTTCCTCTGGGTCGGGCCCTTCAGTGTGAATAGGCTCTTCGTGATCTTTTGCTTTTATGAACATGATGTCCTCATCAGGGAAGTCAAATCTCATAGGCTGGTAGTCATCAATGGGTTGCTCAGCAAGATATTCAGACAATACACTGCCCTTGATGGCTTTTTGTGAGGTGTACTGGATGTCGTATTCTGTGAGAATCATCTGCCATCTTGCAACCCGTCCGGTAAGAGCTGGCTTCTCGAAAATGTACTTAACTGGGTCCATTTTGGATATCAGCAAGGTGGTGTGGGTCAACATATACTGTCTCAGTCGGCGAGCAGCCCACGCTAAAGCACAGCAAGTTTTCTCGAGCAGTGAATAACGTTGTTCACAGTCGGTAAACTTTTTGCTTAGGTAGTATATTGCATACTCTTTTCGACTAGACTCGTCATGCTGGCCCAGCACACACCCCATTGACTCTTCTAATACTGTCAAGTACATAATCAGAGGTCTTCCTTCAACTGGCGGCATGAGGACTGGAGGTTCTTGTAGATATTGTTTGATCTTGTCAAAAGCCTTCTGGCAATCTTCGTTCCACCTGACCTTTTGTTCCTTTCTTAACAGCTTAAACAAAGGTTCACAGGTTGCTGTAAGGTGAGATATGAACCGTGAGATATAGTTCAATCGACCTAAGAACCCTCGAACTTCTTTTTCTGTTTTCGGTGCAGGCATTTCTTGAATAGCTTTGACTTTATCAGGGTCAACTTCAATCCCTTTCTCGCTTACAATAAAGCCCAGCAGCTTACCGGATCGCACCCCGAATGTGCATTTGTTGGGGTTCAGCTTTAGTTGGTACTTCCTCAGTCGCTTGAACAACTTCAGCAGATTCACCAGGTGATCTTCCTCTGTAAGGGACTTGGCGATCATATCATCCACATAACATTCTATTTCCTTGTGGATCATATCGTGGAACAATGTCACCATAGCCCATTGATATGTGGCACCAGCATTCTTCAGTCCGAATGGCATCACCTTGTAACAGAACGTGCCCCAAGGTGTGATGAATGTTGTCTTCTCCATGTCTTCAGGTGACATTTTGATCTGATTATATCCTGAAAATCCATCCATGAAGGAGAATACCGAGAACTGAGCCGTGTTATCCACCAATACATCGATGTGAGGTAATGGGAAGTCATCTTTCGGGCTAGCTCTGTTCAGATCCCGGTAGTCAACATACATTCTTACTTTGCCGTCTTTCTTAGGCACAGGCACTATATTAGCAACCCACGGCGGATAGCTAGTCACAGCAAGGAACCCGGCGTCCCACTGCTTTTGTACCTCTTCCTTAATTTTCATAGCCATGTCTGGGCGAGTTCGGCGCAGCTTCTGTTTGACTGGAGGGCATTCTTCTCTCAAAGGCAGCTTGTGCACAACTATATCGGTATCCAACCCTGGCATATCTTGATACGACCAAGCAAACACATCAACATACTCTTGAAGCAGATCTATCAGTTGTCTCTTCACTGAGTCTTGCAGGCAGGCCCCGATTTTAACTTCCTTCACGTCTTCGTCTGTACCAAGATTAATCACTTCAATCTCCTCCTGGTGAGGAGTAATAGCCTTCTCCTCTTGTCTCAACAACCTAGCTAGCTCTTCAGGAAGCTCATATTCTTCATCAACCCTTTCATCAGCTTGATTGATTGGATTGTCAAAGTCATACGATGTCATAGCCGTGCTGTTGTCGGTGCTGTCAGGAAGGCACTCTCTGCAAGGGTTCAGTTTGTTAATTTTAGTGATTGATTTTAATCTTGCTTTAGAAAAAAAGTGAAATGAAGTTATCATTTTGAAAACACCGCCATTTATTTTTGTACAAAAAGAAAAATGGAAAAACAGTGAGCAGAAAAGAGAAAAGACTCGTTTGCAAAAAGATGTCTGATATTTCATTAATTTAATCTTGTTTGCACAAAAGTACAGATGGCCCTGATTACAAAATGAGTCTTGTCATCTTGGGCAAGATGCAAGACTTTGATGCATGCTATAAAAAATACAGGAAATAATAATTACTCTGCATGAGTAACTCTTATAATTTCCTGGGAAGACCAGTTCGAGACACTGCTCCCCGGGATCTTTGGACGAATCCAATTCTCCAGATTGCGCTCCTCTTCCAGCTCGTCTTCCAAATAGTTGATAGCATCGGGGGTGAGCATCCCCCCACTGACAAAACCTGGCTCTGCAGCAGCCTTTGCTTGATGTTGAGTTGGTTTGTAACCCAACCCAAATTTGTCTTTCTTCTCCTCCACGGCTAAAACTTTGCCCCAGCCTAGGGCAGTTCCTTCCTCAACAACCTTCCGGGCTTGTTGGTAAGATGACATGGGAGTACCAGATACAGCAGATGCTTCATTCACATTCAAAGCTTCAAACCCCTGGCTCATTGTTTCATGGATCTCTCCATCCATCTTAATGTATTTGTAAGTAGCCAGATGGCTAACGAAAATATCCTCTTCCCCACAGATTGTGACAACTTGACCTTCCCACTCAAATTTTAACTTTTGGTGAAGGGTAGACGTTATTGCGCCGGCGGCGTGAATCCAGGGTCTACCCAACAAACAGCTGTAGGCGGGCTGAATGTCCATCACATAAAAGATAGTTTTAAAGGTCTGCGGGCCAATTGTCACAGGCAGCTCAATCTCTCCCAGAACCGACCTCTTAGAACCATCAAAGGCTCTTACCACCAGGTTGCTGGGTCTCAATGCCAAACCACCATATTCTAACTTCACCAGAGCCTTCTTTGGTAAGACATTAAGGGACGACCCTGTGTCCACCAGCACATGAGAAAGGACAGCTCCTTTGCATTCCATGGTTATGTGCAAGGCTTTGTTGTGATTGCGGCCATCCACTGTCAGGTCAGAATTGGTAAACCCTAGCCCATTGCTAGCAGTAACATTTCCAACCACGGTTTCCAATTGGTTGACAGTAATCTCTTCAGGCACGTAAGCTGCGTGCAAGACCTTGAGTAGTGCATTCCGATGGGCTTCGGAGCACATTAGCAGTGAGAGGATAGAGATTTTGGATGGCGTCTGGTGAAGCTGATCCACAACTTTATAATCACTCTTTTTGATGATTCGCATAAACTCATCAACTTCCTGATCAAATGGAGTCTTCAGGGTTTCTTTGGCAACTGGATCTTCCTGCACCGGGCCTTTTCCTTTTGCCTTGGCAGCAGCTTCTGCTTCGGCAGTAGGTCTTTGAACTTATGAAGCGAAGAGACGTCCGCTTCGAGTGAAGCCTCCGCCTCCCCCCACATTATCTACTTGTGGTGCAGGTGCTGATGTTTCAAGAGTGATTCTTTTCCCTTCACAGTACACGTCAGAGCCATAGTGCCAAGGGATGGCCCTATTGCTTTCATATGGTACTGGTCCAGGCACCGTGACAGTGACTGGACTGATTGCTGCTGCGAAAGGGACTGTTATTGTTTGTGGATCATAAAAGATTGTAACTGGTGCTCTAACGGGAGCAGCACCTTCTGAATGGTAGGCGGAATTATTTTCAGGATCGTAGAATATGGTAACAGTAGAGACATCTTCATGATTGATTGCTGGTGCTGTAGGAGGTATTGTTGGAAGGACTGTTGTTGTTGTTGATGGAGATTCGAAATGGAATGAAGCTGAAGTTGTAGCAGGAGAAACTGTTGAAAACTGATCATTTGGGAGGACAGATGAAGTACTTGTTGATGTTGCTGATGAATTGTCGGGAACGATAGTTGCTGCGGTTGTAGGAGGTTCTGAAACCGTTGTTAATGAAGTTGCCGGATTTGTCGGGAATGATGTAGTGATCTGTAGCAGGCCACTCTGAATAAGGCTGTCAATGCCATTCCTCAGGTCCTCACACCCATTCCATGAAATATTGCAGTAGGGGCACCCTAGTTCACACCCTGGAAATATTTGGTTCTCACGAAGTTGAGCCTTGATTTCCACCAATGGTGTCCTGATCTGATCCACACTGGTTATTAAATAAGACGGTTGGTCTTCTTCAATAGCGTTAATTCGGGGACCACCATGGTTTGGCATAGGGTTTTTATTGACATTGGGTGGAGGTGCAAAATTCAGAGCCTTGGAGTCTACCAAGTCTTGTACCTTCATATGCAGAGCCCTGCATTTTTCTGTACTGTGACCAGGTGCGTTTGAATGAAAAGCACACCTAGCATTGGAGTCATAGTTTCTTGGTAGACTGTTGGGATCCGGAGGTGCCAACGTTCTTAGCTCAACTAGGTTGAGTTTCAGAAGTTGTGGCAGCAAGGCAGCATACGGCATTGGGATCGGGTCGATCACTCGGTTAGCTTGAGATGGCCTTTGTTGGAATGGCCTCTGTTGATTGTTGTTGGTGTTGTTGTTGTTGAAGTTTCTTGGAGGATACTGATTCTGGTGATACTGAGGTTGTTGTTGGTAGTTTTGCTGAGGAGGTTGATAGACAGGTTGAGGATGAGCCGGAGCAGGGATGGTGACTGCCGCTATTGACCTTTGAACATATTGGGGCCTACCCCTGTTGGTGTGAATGGCATTGGTCTCGCCAGTTCTTCTCGGGCCTGCAAAAGGCTTTCTTGTACTACTGGACGAGCTGGCACCATTATCAGAGATCTTACCCATTTTTAACAAGCTTTCAATTCTCTCCCCAGCTATGACAACATCTGCGAAGCTAGTGGAGGAGAAAGCAGCCAACCTGTCAATATACGTTCCCTGGAGAGTGTTCATAAACATGTCTGCCATTTCTCTCTCAGACATTGGTGGTTGAACGGCAGCAGCCAATTGCCTCCATCTCTGGGCATATTCTCGGAAACTCTCCCTCGAAGACTGTGACATTCCCATCAGGAGAGTCCTGTTGGGTGCCATGTCTAGATTATACTGATACTGTCTGATGAAGGCCTCTGCCAGGTCCTTCCAGCATCTAATTGTTGCTCTTGTCAAATGGGAATACCATTCCCTCGAAGCTCCAGTCAAGCTATCTTCAAAATAGAACATCCACAATTTCTCATCCATTGTATAGGCCTTCAGCCTTCCCAGAAATGATTGTAGATGAGTCCGGGGGCATGAAGTCCCATTATACTTTTCGAAACAAGGAGGCTTGAACTTATGGGGGATCCTGACCCCGTCTACCAAGCCCATATCCATAACGTCGAATCCCAAAGAGTTTTGAGATTCTAAGGACCTCAACTTCTCAGCTATTTCATCCAACCGTCTATCGTAAGCTTCTTTTCCAGCACCCATTACTGTGAACTGGTCTTCTTGAGGGTCTTCCTGTAGTACCCTCCCTGCTGTGGCAGTCCCTTGAACATTTGCAGGAATGTTAATCTCAGGATGTAGATGTGGGCCAAACACAGGAGGGTTAACATGGGGTTGCACCCGTTCATTGTTACTTGTGCCGGCAGTTCCCACATGGGGTTCCTCTTGATTCCTCCCTTCCACCAAAGCTCTGAGCCTCTCCTGGCTTTGAGCCAAGTTGTTCATTACTTCCATGAACTGTGTTATCTGCGTTCTCATCTCCAACCTTTCGTTGGCCATCTGGTTTCTGACCTCCGTAAGGTCCTGTTGCATCTGATCCATCTGAATTCCCGGAAGGTTGTTTCTAGTTGGGTACCTGTGTGGCCTGTTGAGGGGAAATACCCGGCGGCGAGCAATAATTCCTGAGATTCACAACAGAGGTTAGTAACAACAAAACAAAAACCTACAAAACAAACAAAAGAGTTAGTATGCAATGCAGTTATGCTTATTTGCTCTCAAGGTATCCGGTTTGGTCTTCAGTTTTGACCCTTCCAGACCCTTGAAGATGTTGCTGTTGAAGTTGCTCTTGAAGCGAACTCAGGTGGAACAAACCAACACAAATATATTACATAAGATGAAATAATACAACTTGTTCTTTTTACAACACCAGCCCTTAAAGGGGTCAAAATACATCACAAAAAGCAAAAGTACATGGAATAGGAAGAACAACAAGCAAATGATCAAACTCCAAGGCCGAACTCATCCTCACGAACTTCCTTGAGAAGTGCTTCGGTCACAGGATCAGCCGGACGCTCCGTGAGACTTCTGATGAGAAGGTTTCTTGTTGCAACAGCTGCAGCCAACTTCTTGTTCTGACTCTGGTCCTTAGACCTCTTCACTCCAGCTCTAATTTCTAACTCTGATATTTCCTTCTGGGCTGCTGCCAGGGCTTTTTCCATCTGCTCCATCTTGTCCTGAACTCTCTTGTCTTCTAGAGTACGGGCCTCAGTGATCCGGACCCACCTGGCTTGACTCTCTTTCAAGTACAAGTCTGTTCTTGCTCTCTGGAACTGGGCTTCTTTACAAGCATTCTTCAGAATCTGCTCACCAGCTTTAGACTTGTTGATATAATCTCCAGACTTCTCAATTTTAGTCAAGTGTTCTACCCTCAACTTCTCCAATCTTTCAATCTCCCTCACACCTTCACTCCTCTCCCGGAGGGTCTTCTGCAAAGCCTGGGTTAACTTCTCATTTCTTTCCTTCAAGCTTTCAAACTCCTCCAGACTGATAGTGGCAGGGGGTGGTGCTGAAGATGACTCAGGCATGTCTTCTATGGTGAAGGGCATTCCAGAGAATTGGGCCCTGGCATGGGACCACTCATAATATTGGACTGATGCCACATTATTGCACCTCCCCAGAGTGGTGATTCCCTTGGTTTGAACATGATCCCAGGCCCAGGCAGCCTTCCTAACAATTGCCAGACTAATCTCGTTCTCACAGTAGAGGGTCTCGACCAAGTCTTGTTCCCTAGGAGTGTGAACCAGTGCATAACCCAATTGCCTCCTGAACAGCAGAGGGTTGTAATTGATACTTCCCTTAACTCCTATTAAGGGCACATTGGGAAAATGCCCACAGCTGGTAATGATATCTCTACCCTTGGTGCTTTGAGTACACCATCTGATGTCTGCTGAAGTGAGAGTAGTGAGCCTCTTAGCCCAGTTGCTTTGCTGATGAGGATTTAGGAATGCGTCTGTCCTGGGTAGATGCTTAAGAAGCCAAGCATGGAATAATGGAGCACAGCACCTCACCAGCCTTCCCCTCTGCTTCTCATTCTTCTGGTGCACTGAGTAATAGAGATTTCCTAGCAAAGTTGGCACTGGGTTCTTCAGGATGAACAAATGGATTGCATTCTTGCTAATGAATCGAGGCTCATCTGCAAACAACACAATTCCATATACACCTAAGGCCAACAAAGCACAAACAGCTTTCCACTCCCCCAGGGAGGCCTTCAGACTAGCTTGAGAGATCAGGAAGTCAAGATGAAAACCAGGGATCCCAGCTTTAGAGGTCATATGTTGCTCAATCAAAGCAGGTTCCAGGTGCAGAGCTTTTGCCACCTCTCCATTGCTGGGAAAGACCATTCCAGGGTTGAAAGGGATTTCCCTCTTGATAGGCAAACCAACCAAAGATGAGTATTCTTCTAATAGAGGCCCCAACTGAAAGTCTTGAAAGGTGAAACATCTTAATGGGGGGTCATAAAACTGAATACAGGTATGGATCAAGCTTCTCTGAGATGGGTCCAGATCCATGACCAAGTTAAGTATATCCCCATAATGCTCCCTGAACAAAGGTATGTGATCTGGGGTGATCAGGGTTTGGATCCTCCTGATGTCTGATAAGTCTGGTTGGAAGAAATGATAGGTGATGTTGCTTTTCTTTGGAGCCATGATGCTGAAGACTGAGTAGAGTGCTGATGAAGATGCTGAGGAGTGGGCCACTGACTGGCTAGTGCAAGTATTTGAAGTATATGGCTGACAAGCTGAAGTAAGTGCTGGTGGAGACAAGTCAAAACTGCAGATGGGGTCAAAACCAAAACCAGATGAAGGTGGATACCCTGAAACACAAATAAGTAAATGTTAATATGATGCAATGGTTATGTATGCAAATGATATGCAAGGGTTTGTGACTGAGCTGGATCTGATCAAAATGCCCTGATATAGATCCATGTGTGTTCAAGAATTCCAGATGGAGGTCTATAAATCCAGTAACCAAGGTGGGGGACTCAAATAAAGAGCCACAAGTCCGAGGTTTTAGAATCACAAGAACTGTCCAACATGGAGTATTCTTAACAAAGTCAAAGTAACAGGGTATTCTGAGGTCAAGGTACCTGCAAACCTGTAAACAGCCCAACCCCCTCACAGGTGGTGATCTAGAACAAGGATCCTCAGACTTGGATCAGTTATGAGAAGTGTAAACACCTCTAACCCGGAGGTACAGTGTTTACAATAACCATAAAAGTTCCTCCTCTAATTCACCTCAGTTTCTGAAGGTCAAAACTAAAAGGTCATCCAGACTTAGCAGGCTTCCCAGATAGCCCTAGCATTGCAGGAAATCTGCAACACAGAGTTCTCAAGAAGAAACCCATATCTGAACCGTGTTTCATATTCCCGCACCAGACCGAAATGGAATGGGAAAGAATATGATTCACTATAGCCTAGGTGTCACTCAGGTCCCAGGTATAGGACCTTAACTCTCAATAGAACCACCCACCCACCAAGGCAAACAACCAGATCCAGCCAGCAGCAATGACAGTATGATATAAATAAATGCGATAAAGAAAGCAGTAAAGTAACTGTACATAAAGCAATAAACAAAAATAAATACAAGCACAAACAAGCACATAACACCCCAGTAAACACAAATCAATCAAGCGCTAGGAGGAACCCACAAAAAGAACCAGAAGCCCTGGTTGCAGTATAAGGGTCCCCAGTGAAGTCGCCAAGCTGTCGCTCCCGACAAATGAAACGGGGTTCATATGAAGGTACAGACGCGAACGGTCGGCGAAGGGAACAGTGAGAACACACAGCCGTGAACTCACTGGAGAATGAAAAGAGTCGCCAGCTAGGCATTTTTATCCCGGAGGAAAGGTAATGCTGCATAGACCTAGAAAAAGATGGATAAGACGGTTTGCGAACCAGAGAGACTGAGAAAGGGGGTTGGTTACAACCTGGGAAGGTATTAGCACCCAGATTGTCCGTCGTACTCGACGGGATCCACGCTTAAAAGATTTGTGTTTTAAAGGGGTAGTGTCAGTGCAATTTGTGTATAAAATAGCTGGAAAGGAATGTACAGGTGTCAGTGTAAAAGGAGTGAAGTGTGATATATACAGTGTCAGTGTGAGAACTGGAATAAGATGCTCAAGATCATGAGGCTAAAGAATAAGGCTAGAAGAGGGGGAATGTACAGAGACTTTTGTTCGATAACTGTTAAGTTATGCCTACGTATCCTCTCGTGCAATGAGGAAGTCAGAACACCGTAGTTCGACCCAAAGAGACTGAAAGATGAATTGACTTGTGAACTGCTTACTTGTCTATGCTCAAGTGTATGACCTGTCTGGCTCAGGTGCAAACTGTCTTGCATTAGACGGAAGAAGCAAGTTCTCGTTTATGAGTGGAGGTGATGAGAAAAGAATCCCGGAGGAGACGATTATTGTTTGTTTCTGAGTTTTCAGTCTTTTATTTCTTTTTGAGAGTTTGTCATAAGTTAATGAGCTTAAGCCTAAACCAATGGATTTAGTAAACTCATCACATCTTTCCTCTGTTTAGGGGTGATGAGAGTACCTTAAGTGTGAAGTCAGATTCTCACACTTAATCACCTTTGTGTAGGATTAAGGTCATTAACCTACTTGTGATTATTTAGATGTTTTTGTGGTTTTTGTTTAGTGTTGAGTAATGAGGTTAAGCCATAATCAGGGATTAAACAGACTCATTACACCATCCTAAAAGAAGGATGATAGATGAGAATGTTTAAGCTGAGGAAAGCTCCTCAACTTAATCCATGATTAGGGATTAAACTCATGACAAAGCAAGCCTTTGATTAAGTGAATTTTAGTTAATGATATGATGATGAAGTGAATTTTATGATTTGTAAGACAACTTGAGGGGGACTTGTCCATTAACACTAGGGTTAGTCCTTCTTAACCAATTAAGGAAGAATTAGAACCCTAATGCAAGGCCCAAGTTACAAGTGTGATGTCTTGATGATTATTAAGTGAATTGATTAAAGGAGTTAAACACATTAAGGGTTTAACACTTAGGATTAAAGTTATACACTCCATCCTAAGAGAAGGATGCAGGCATAAGCTTAATCACAAAGCCTTAAAGCCTTTAGGGTTTAGTCCCTGATTATGAGATGAGAAGAGAAGACTCAAAGAGAGACACAAAGGTAAAACTAAGAGGGGGGACTAATCAAAACCCTAATCATTTTCATGCTTGGTTGTTCCTAAGGTTTGTGAGGTTTTCAAGAACAATCTTCAGAGGAACCATCAGGAAGCAAGTGAACAGGATCAAGAGAAGCAAAGCAACTTGCTTCATTCAAGAAGTCAAGTCACTTGAAGAAAGAAAGTAGGAAGGAGAAGAATGAGCAAGCTCAAACTCATACACAAATAGAAATGCAGCAATGGATGCAAGAGAGATGAAAAGAAAAGTTATGAGAAGTGAAGGCAAATTCACTTCCCAAGTTCACTTACCACCTGAAATGTTAGAAAGAAATGCAATGCAATGCAAGATGAGATGAAATGGTATGATGCAAAGCAAAACCAGAAGCATGTTGATGATGATTATGATGTTATGAAGTGCTGCAAACATGAGGCAAGACATGGAGATGTTCATACAAGATCATGGATGCAAATGATGCAAGTTAAGGAGCATGAATGAACATGAAAAGTTATGAATCATACAAAACAAATGACATGGCAAATATGTAATGCAATGATCAAACATGCTTTCTATATGTCTTAAGATGTCAAATGGATCACAAGAATGCACAAAATGCAAAGACAAGTCATGTTATGCAAGGAAATGCAAGAAGGATGCAAATGGAAGCCCAAATTAGGGTTTATGGATCAAACATCAAATAAAAACCCAAAACAGAAGCAAACCCTAAGATAAAAAATGGAAAATGGCACTCAATGAAACCTTAAACCCATAATGAAACCCTGCCCAAAGGGGGACTCTCAACTCTTAACCAATCTCAAGATATGAATTTTCTAAGTTATTAGGGTTTTTTAGGGTTCTTAACAAAAGAAATGTCAAACAATTGGAAAATGCAAGATCAAATCATGGCCATTTTATCTTAGAAACTATATGCTAAACACAAAACAATGCAAAAATAATCAATGTCTCAACCTTCTCCAATAGGTAGAAGTGAATTTTTGAACTTAGGATCAAATTAATGCATAAAAAATGATTTAATTCAATGATAAATTCTTAAAATGCATCAAGATCAAAAAAGAAATTTGGTTTGAAAGTTGGACAATGTTTCTAAATGTCTTAGAACATTTCATGAATTTTTTTGTAATTTTTAAATACCTAAAAGTATTTTTTATTAATTAATTCCCATTAATTAATTAAAAATAATCTTTTAAATATTTAAAAATACTTTTTTAATGATAAAAAATAAAATAAAAATGTTTTTGGGTCTTAAAAATTAATAAAACTTTTAAGAAAAAGTTTCATGATTTTTAAGAATTTTTTGCTATTTTAAAATAAATATGCAAATTAAATGAAAAGAAAATGAATAAAAATCAAATAAAATAAGAAGTAATCAGGATGGAAGGCTCAGATGCAATTTGGGTTAAAATTGTTTGAATGGGCGCGCATCTGGACGGCCCAGGTTCAAACCTGCCTAATCTTAATTAATTAAATCTTAATCCATAATTATCACTTAATGAAATGATCCTGACCCTTCGTACACGCGCGGGAGATGAAATCCAGTGGCTCACATTTAAAACTTGCCCTAACCCTAATTAAATGACTAATCACTTTCAGGTCACCGGAGACGAGCTCCGGTCGTCTTCTCCGGTGACCTTCTCCCCTGAAAACTTCCAAATCCTTCCCTAGGTCACTAAAATGAAATCTAAAACCATGGAAATGTTTCCCACAACCTACTGAACCAAAACCCCATGTTCAAATTCATTTATTTTTCCCCATAAGCAAGAATCGAACAGGACAAGTTTTAGGGCAAACCAGTTTCAGAGACAAATTACATACTCAAATCAAAGCCATTTCAAAAACTAAGAACATCAGGATGATCAGTGAATCACATAGAACAAGTTTGTAACAAGAAAAATGATTTCTGGAAAAAATAATTTCGAGCTACCTGAGATTTGGAGCTTTCAACTTGAGGACTTTCTGGCCACTTCTCCTTGTGCAATCTACTCCACTTGATCCCCAGAAGATGTTTGAATGCTCAAAAGAAGTTTGTGTTGGCTGGATAGTGAGTTTCGAAAGCTCCTGCTCAAGCTTGGTCAGAAATGGCAATGGAGTTTCTGGAGGTTTCAGGCCATTGTGAATGATGGTTTGTGGTCCTGAGGATGAATGGAGAAGGTCTGTGGTGTTTGTTGGTGTGTTTGTGAGCTATGGTGAGAGTTTCGAATGAAACTGCAAAATGAAGTGAGAAATGGCAGTGAGATGTTCAGGCTGTTTCAGGCTTGTGTTCTTGGTGCTTTGTGGTCTATGGAACAAGGTGAGTTGGATGGTGAAAATGGTTGAAGTGTTTGCAGACTGTGGAGAGGAATTCGAAGCCTTATGCAATGTGGGGTGATTTTGTGAATGTGATGAGTGTGTGAGTCTCAGCCTTGCTTCGTACTTGGAATGGCTTGCAAATGGATAGTATAAACTAATCCAATTGGTCAGAGGATGTGACTTGTGCTTTATGGATAGGTGTAGCCACTTTTGCAAATATGTCAACTTCTTGTAAGATAGGGCATGGGCAACTTCTAGCCAAGTACAAAGGGCATGGTCTGCGCAGCAAAGTGAAGGGAAAGGCTAGGCTTGGTCCAACATTCAAGGCAGCAAGTTGGTGAAAGCATGATCATGAGTTTTGCAACTTGTTGTAACTTTGGTTCACATGTGAGAAAGTCTTGTTACATAAACCAAACTATGTAGAAACTTGGTCCAATTCTGATTTTTAAGGCTCATAGAATGTTTGTGTAAGGGTTTCAAATGAATTAGAGGTCACATAATGCATTGGTTCATGACTTTGCAAAATTTCCATTTGGAGCATGCCTTGAAAATTAATGATTTTAGCCAACTTTGCCTTGCCATAACTTTTGATTCAAGAAGAGTTTGATCATGTTCTTATACTTTTTGAAAAGGGAAAGATGAGATCTACAACTTTCATGACCAAAGTTTTTTCATTTGAAGCCTTTTTGGATCAAGAATCAAGGCTTGAAAAATGACCTAAAATGATGCATTCTTGAAAAGTCAACTATGCCCAAAAAGTCAACATTTGCAAAAACCCTAAATTCTTGATTTTTGTGAACTTCAACCCTCTTCCATGATCAAATAAAGATCATATACACCCAAAATGATGAAGATCACCCATTGGTTGGGTCACTGGGGGCCTCAGATGCCCTGATTTTGCACTGACTTGTCTGAAAAGTCAACCCTTGATCAGATGACTTCCCCATGGAATTTCTTCATGAAAATTGATATGCATACTCCCTATACCATATAAAGAGAAATGGAAACAAGAATGACCAAAAAATTTGGAGTTATGGCCTCTGAAACCAAAACCCTAATTTTCAGTCAACTGTGCAGTTTGACCTGGCTCTGCATCCACTCAAACCCTAGTCCTTGTGATTCCTCTGCATTTTTGACTTTGAAGAGATGGAATATGACATATGAACACACATGGACCCCTTTGAGATGATTGGTGGCCTTTGGAATGGCTCAAGATGCCTTGGGATTGCTCAGATCACAAACCCTAGGTGCAGATGCCTTAGAAGCTATGCAGTGAATCAAAAAATGAGATGTGAGATGATATGATTGTGTTTATGCATATGAGATGATCACAAGCCATGGTGTGAATGGGTGAGGGCAAATTTGGGGTGTTTACAACTTCTCAGAAAGCCATCAAAGGTAGTGTATTGTCTGAATATCTTGCTGAGAAACCTATTGATGATTACCAGCCGATGAGATTTGACTTCCCTGATGAAGACATCATGTTCATAAAAGCAAAAGATCATGAAGAGCCTATTCACACTGAAGGGCCTGACCCGGAAGAAGAATGGACTATGATGTTTGATGGGGCTGTTAACATGAATGGTCGTGGTGTTGGTGCAGTTCTCATTACACCTAAGGGAGTCCACATGCCTTTCTCGGCAAAACTCACTTTCAACTGCACTAACAACGAAGCTGAATACGAAGCTTGCATTATGGGTCTTGAGGAAGCCATTGACCTCAGGATCAAGACATTGACCGTGTTCGGAGATTCAGCTTTGGTAATCAATCAAACCAACGGCAAATGGTACACCCACCAAGATCATCTGATACCTTATAGGGATTATACAAGGAGGTTATTGACTTTCTTCACAACAGTCAAGCTTGAGTATATCCCTCGAGACGAGAATCAGTTTGCAGATGCTCTGGCTACCATTTCGTCCATGATTAAAGTTCAGACCGCCAACTTTGTACCTCAAATCTCAGTGTCTAGACTTGACAGGCCAGCATACGTGTTCGCAGCGGATGTTGTTAAAGATGATAAGCCCTGGTTCCATGACATTAAGTACTTCTTGGAGGATCAAACATACCCACCTGGGGCATCTTCCAATGATAAGAAGACTTTGAGAAGGCTTGCTGGTAGTTTCTTTCTAAACACCGATGGTTCCCTGTACAAGAGGAATTTTGATATGGTACTCATCAGATGCGTTGATAAGACAGAAGCAGACTTGTTGATGCATGAAGTGCACGAAGGATCCTTTGGTACCCATGCGGGAGGGCATGCTATGGCTAAAAAGTTGCTAAGATCAGGCTATTACTGGATCACAATGGATGCCGACTGTTGTGCCTATGCCAGAAAATGCCATAAATGCCAGATTTATGCGGATAAGGTGCATGTGCCTCCCAATCCTCTGAATGTGATGTCTTCACTCTGGCCCTTTGCTATGTGGGGCATTGACATGATTGGTAAGATTGAGCCAACTGCTTCGAATGGCCACAGATTCATCCTGGTTGCCATTGACTATTTCACCAAGTGGGTCGAAGCAGCCTCCTATGCCAATGTTACAAGACAAGTGGTAGCCAGATTTCTGAAGAGAGATATCATCTGTCGATATGGAGTTCCCGAGCGAATCATTACTGACAATTGTTCCAACTTGAATAACAAAATGATGGCAGAGTTGTGCCGGGACTTCAAAATTCAGCATCACAATTCTTCTCCTTACAGGCCAAAGATGAATGGCGCTGTTGAGGCAGCTAATAAAAATATCAAGAAGATTGTGCAGAAGATGGTAGTTACTTACAAAGACTGGCATGAGATGCTACCATTTGCCTTGCATGGGTACCGCACGTCAATCAGGACATCTACTGGGGCAACACCGTATCAGCTTGTCTATGGTATGGAAGCAGTCTTACCTGTTGAAGTTGAATTACCCTCCCTACGGGTATTGATGGATGTTAAGCTGAACGAAGCAGAATGGGTTCGGTCCCGATATGAACAGCTGAGTCTGATTAAAGAGAAAAGATTGGCTACAATCTGTCACGGGCAGTTGTATCAGAAGAGAATGAAGAGAGCCTTCGATCAAAAAGTCAGGCACCGAGAGTACCAAGTAGGAGATCTTGTGCTGAAGAGAATCCTCCCTCCTCATACAGACCACAGGGGCAAATGGACTCCGAACTATGAAGGACCATTTGTAGTAAAGAAAGTTTTCTCTGGTGGAGCACTGATGCTCAGCACCATGGATGGTGAAGACTTCCCGTCCCCTGTGAATTCAGATGCATTTAAAAAATACTTCGCATAAAAATGACCCGCTGGACACAGAAACAGAATGTAAGTCCAGGCAAAAATGGGGCATCCCGGCGAGTCAAAAACAGAATAAAAGACTCGGGCAAAAATAAGGGAAAATAAGCAAAAAAAATGTACACCCGCTGAGTTGAAAAGCCGCATTGGACAGCTCAGGCAAAAATGGGTATCCCGATGGATTGAAAACCCGAAAGGGCGGTCCATGCAAAACAAGGGAATAAGCGAACAACTGCATTTTGAATTCGTCTGTATCGTTTACAAATTGGTAAGCTTCGAAAGGATCAAGCTTCAATCAGAATCAGCATTCTTCAGAAAGCAAGATGTGAAGAACGTCAAAAGTCATATGAGTCATAGCAAAGAGGAAGCTCCTTAAAGCGTCATCAACATTGCCAACATTTTGTTTCTCAATTTGTAACAATCTCCTCATTTCAGGAGATCTGTTTCTTTGACTGTATCGCGCCAATTCAGGGCATATGAATTAATAAAATCAGATTTTCAGTCATGTCTCGTCTTGTACATTTTTTATTTTTATTTTGCAAAAAATGTCTGATGTCTTAAGAAAAACTGATTGCATAGAATACAGATGTTTATCTTCAAAAATAAAAACACGTGCTTGCAGGAAATGTACTTACTCCCAAAAGTGTCTACCTCTTATGACGGAATCCAGTAAAGGATACCTCGGGATTACTTGTACGTTTCCCTATCTTTGCAGGATTGCAGGTATCTTGGGACATGTAAGCTTCATCCCAGCAAGCTGGCAGATCCATGCTCGCTCAGTCTTAACACTCAAAGTGTTTTCTCCCCAGCCGAGTTGCCGCTTGTTACTTCTCCCCAGCCGAGTTGCCATTCCTTCCTCATCCAAAATACAAAAGTCAAGGAACCATCTCCCCACAGAGCTCCAACCTCTATCCAGAAGAGCAGCGCACGAAGGAACCACAACAGAGTAAAGAAAGCTGCTACAAACCCCAGCTGGGTCCCATATTACAAGGATATGTCAATCAGTGACCTGAATCCCCAAGCAATATGCTTCTCATCAGATCTACAAATGACCTTTATCCCCAGCTGGGATGTCCATTTCAGGCAGATCAGTCGAAGATCTTAGTGGCAATGGGATCCGGATCCCGGTTTGATATCTTTGCATAATCATAGCATTCGCATCATATCCACCCACAGAGCGTAGCATTCCGTTTAATACGGAGCATTACGACAAAAATCAAACATATAGAATAATCATAAGCCATGCTTTAAATCAACACTTGTGAATAATGACAACCCGTCAATATACAGAAAACTTCCCCCAAAATCCCCAGCGGAGATTCCCCAGCAAAATCAGTTGCCTCACATTCACAAACACCGGTATATACTCTCTTTGGCACCCGTCCGTGTCAATACTCCCCAGTAAAGTCGCCCAAACACTCTGTGCAAACAGTACCACTCGTATTACAGATACTTTTTGACACCTGTCTGTGTCATAACCCCAGCAGAAAGCCAAAGACGTCCTCTTTGCACTCACAAACACCAGCATATATAATCCTTTGACACTCGTCCGTGTCATATCCCCAGCGCAGTCGTCTACACTTTGTATACCAGATACTTGTTCATATCACACTCTTCTCCTTTTGACACTCGTCCGTGTCGCTCTCCCCAGTTTTTAAACACTCATCTATACACCACTCATGCTTATACTGATACTCGTCTGTATCTTATATATACCACTTATATCCCCACAGATCCAACACTAGTCCTTGTTCTTTGTTAACTCGTTGGTACTCGTCCGTACCATCATCTCAGAACATGCGTCAAGCGTTTGTCTCTACCTGATACTCGTCCGTATCATAGTCTTAAGGATGCTCGTCCGCATCTTTAATCCATACACTGTGTCAAACACTCTCGTCTTCTTGAATATAGATACTCGTCTGTGTCTAATATTCCCCAGAAGAGTCTCAGATTCAACACTCGTCCGTGTTCTCTGTTAACCAGTTGATACTCGTCTGTATCATCATCTCTGAACACGTGTCAGTATTTGTTTCTACCCGATACTCGTCCGTATCGTAGTCTTAAGGATGCTCGTCCGCATCTTTAAATCTATACACAAACATCTAAACACTTATACTTTTTGTTTCTTGGATGTAAACACTCGTCCGTGTTTACTAGTCCCCAGTAGATCGCCAACAAAGCAAATTTTCTTCTTTTTTTCTGACATTCGTCCTATGTCATGATAAACTTTGAGAGCAGCCGTAACCTGCTAGGTGGTCGTCCTCAACCTCTTGATGATCGTCCTTCATCATGCTCATCTGATGGCCGTCCCCATCGTTGATTTTCTATCCGAAATTCGTCCTATGTCGTGATATTTAGCAGCAGTCCCCTGCTAGGTGGTCGTCCTCCACCTTTTGATGATCGTCCTTCATCATTTTATCCAATGGCCATCCCCATTGTTGATTTTGGTTATCTGGCATTCGTCCTATGTCATGATAAACCTTGAGAGCAGTCGTCCCCTACTAGGTGGTCGTCCTCCACCTCTTGATGGTCGTCCTCCATCATGCTCATCCGATGGTCGTCCCCATCGTTGATTTCTTTATCCGGCATTCGTCCTATGTCGCGATATTTTCGGCAGCCGTACCCTGCCAGGTGGTCGTCCTCCACCTTAGATGACCGTCCCTCATCTTATCCCCAACAGAGCAGCCGTCCCCTGCTAGGTGATCGTCCTTCACCTTTGATGACCGTACCTCATCATCTGTTTATTTCATTTATTCTTTAACCCGATGGCCGTCCCCGTCGTGGTCCCTTTTCTTTTTCCTGATGATCGTCCTTCATCAGTTTAGCCCGATGGCCGTCCCCATCGTTGGTTACTTTACTATATGGACTTGATGGCCGTCCCCGTCATGTTTCATTGATCCCCAGAGAATTTTACAGCTTTATCTTGATGGCCGTCCCCATCATGATTCTTTTATCCCCAACATGTCGGCCGTCCCCGTCATTGCCTTATTTCCCGCACCTTTCCATCATGTCGGCCGTCCCCGTCATTGCTCTTTACCCAGCAGTCGTCCTCTGCTCGACGGTCGTCCTCCGTTGCCCACACTTTACAATATACTTTATTTTCTTTCACAATCTATATCCCTTTTCTTCTTCATTCAGTGAGTGCAAATTTTGGACTGTCTTTGGTATTCAACCACAAGTTATCTCGCTGGCCTGTTAAGCCGTTGCTTACATCCTGCACAGCTAACTCATGTTTGAATAGGGGCAGCTGTAAACACCCCAAATTTTCCCTCACCCATTCACACCATGGCTTGTGATCATTTTCATATGCATAAACACAATCATAACATCTCATACCACAATTTTGATTCACTGCATAGATTCTAAGTCATCTGCATCTAGGGTTTGTGATCTGAGCAATCCAAGAGCCTCTTGAGCCACTCCAAAGGTCATAAATCACTTCAAAGAGGTCTATGTGTGTTCAAGTATCATATTATATCCTCTCAAAGTCAAGAATGTCAAAAATCACAAGAACTGGGATTGGTGTAGGAGCAGAGCCAGGCTTGACTGCACAGATGACCTAGAATTAGGGTTTTGGTTTCAGAGGCCATAACTCCAAATTTTTTTGGTCATTATTGTTTCTATTGGTCTCTATATGGTATGGGGAGTATGCATATCAATTTTTATGAATAAATTCCATGGGGAAGTCATCTGATCAAGAGTTGACTTTTCAGACAAGTCAGTGCAAAATCAGGGCATCTAAGGCCCCCAATGACCCAACCAAGGGGTGATCTTCATCATTTTGAGTGTATATGACCTTTATTTGATCATAGAAGAAGTTGGAAGTTCACAAAATTCAATAATCTCAAGTTTTTGCAAAGTTGACTTTTTTGGGCAAGGTTGACTTTTAATGAAATGTCATTTTATGCAACTTTTTCAACCCTTACTTTTTGATCCAAAAATGCTTCAAATGGAAAAACTTTGGTCATGAAAGTTGTAGATTAGATCTTTCCCTTTTCAAAAAGTACAAGAACATGACCTAATTCATTTTGGATCAAAAGTTATGGTGCATCAAAGTTGGCTAAAATCACTAAATTTCAAGTTATGCACCAAATGAGAAATTTGCAAAATCTTGTACCAAAGGCATTTGTGACTTCTAATTGATGTCTAATCCTTATACCAACATAACACAAGTCTTAAAGTTCAGATTGAACCAAAGGAATCACATGTTTTCATGGTTTGTGAGGCAAGATTTTTCCATGAGAACTAAAAGCAAGCAAGTTGCAAAATCAATCATAACACTTCATCCACTTGTTGCCTAGCCTGATGACCAATCCTAGCCTTTCTCCCTCACCTTGCTGCGCAGCCCACTCTCCATGTACTTGGCTAGAAGCTGCCCATGCCCTTCTTACACAAAAGTTGACATTTTGGCAAAAGCAACCATACCTATCACAAAAGGACATGTCATGTCATCTGACCAATAGGATTAGTTTATACAAATCAAATGCAAGCTGAACATCACAAGAAGCCAGCCTGAAACTCACCACAACTCAGCATCCACAAACTCACTCCAACTTGCATTTTCCTTCGAATCTCTCTCCACAAGCCTCAAACACAAAGACAAACTTCACAAACCATCTCAACTCACTTCACTGATCACAAACCAACCATTGTTTGGGCCTGAAACCTCCCATATCACAAATACGAATTTCACATTCCCTTGGCCTGAGCTTCTGCCAACTTTCTCTAGAGGCTACATAAACTCCAACCAAGGGTCAAAAGCTTCTAAGGAGGATCATTGGGACTTGTTTGAGCCAAAGAAGCAGCCAGAAAGCACCTGAATCGAAAGCTCAATCTCAGGTAGCTTCATGAACTTTTTTTCCAGAACTCTATTTTCTTGTTAGAATCTTGTTTTGTATGTTTCACTGATCATTGGGATCTATTTACTTTTGAAAACGAGCAAGAAATAAGCATGTTATGGTGTTCTGAAAGTTTGACCTAAAAACTTCTTTGATTCGATTCGTGTTTGTGTTTGAGTTTAAACATGATTTTGTGCTGGATTCGTGTTTAGGGTGGGTAGTAGATGATTTCTGGAGTTAGAGCTTCTAAAATGGCCTGGGGAGGGAGATTGGATTTTTGGGTGATCGGAGAAGATGACCGGAACACTGTTCCGGTCACCTGAAAGTCATTAGGGCTTAATCATTAATTAGCTGAATTTGAATTTTGGCCGTTGGATATGGCGCCAGGTCAATGCGCGCGTGTTTCAGTTTGAATGAGGGCCATCAGATTGGATTACTTTTCCTTTTTCAGTTTAAAATTCATTTTATTTTCATATTATTTCATTTGTTTTCCATAATTTATTTAAAATAGCAAAAATACCTTAAAAATTCTGAATTTTTTTATACAAGTTATTATTTAATTTCAGAACACAAAATATTTTTATTTTTATTTTTAGCATTAAAAAAAGTATTTTTAAATATTTAAAAGTTTCTTTTTAATTAATTAATGAGAATTAATTAATTAAAAATACTTTTAGGTATTTAAAAATCACCAAAAAATTCATGAAACCTTTAAAAACATTTAGAAACATTGTCCAACCCTCAAACCAAATTTCTTTTTTGATCTTGATGCATTTTGAGAATTTTCCATGGAATTAAAATCATTTTTATGCATTATTTTGATCCAAACTTCCAAAAATCATTTCTGCCTAACCCTAAAGAGTTGGACCTTGATTCTTTTTGCATTGCATTGTGTTTAGCATGTAGTTTGTGAGATTAAATGGCCATGATTTGATCTTTCATTTTCAATTTATTTGGTAATTTTCTTGTTAAGGAACCCTAAAACCCTAGAAAACTTAGAAAAATCATATCTTGAATTAGGTTAAGAGTTGAGACCTCTCCTTTGGGCAGTGAGTTAGTATAGGTTTAGGGATCCTTTGAGTGCATTTTAAATTTTTTGTAATGTTGTTTGCTTCTGATTTTGGTTTTTTGTTTGATGTATTGTTCATAAACCCTAATTTGGGCTTCCATATGCATCCATTTTGCATTTGCTTGCATAACTTGACTTGCCATAGCATTTTATGCATTCTTGTGATTCATGGAACATCTTAAGACATATTGTAAGCATGTTTGATCATTGAATCTTTCATTTGCCATGTTGTATGCCATATGCATCTCATAACTTTTCATGTATGTTCATGTGTCTTAACTTGCTCCATTTGCATTCATAAGCTTGTATGATAATCCCCATGTCTTGATTCATGTTTGCATCATTTCATAGCATCATTATCATCTCATATATGCTTCTGGTTTTGGTTTGCATCATGCCATTTCATTCCATTTGACATTGCATTGCATCTTTCTCACTAACTTTTCAGGTGGTAAGCAACTTTGAGAAGTGAATTTGCCTTCACTTCTCATAACTTCTCTTCATCTCTTTTATGCATCCTTGCTGCATTTTTGTATGTGTTTGAGTTTGAGCTTGTTCATCCTTCTTCTTCTCACTTTCTCCCTTCAAGTGACTTGTCTTCTTAAATGAAGCAAGTTACTTTGCTTCTCTCTGCTCCTTTCATCTGCTTCCTGGTGGTTCCTTTGAAGATCTTTCTTGTAAACCTCACAAACCTTAGGAACAACCATGTATGACAATGATTAGGGTTGATTAGTCCCCCCACTTAGTTTTTACCTTTGTGTCTCATTGAGTCTTCTCTTCTCACCTCATAATCAGGGACTAAACCCTAAAGGCTTTAAGGCTTTGTGATTAAGCTTATGCCTGCATCCTTCTATTAGGATGGAGTGTATAACTTTAATCCTAAGTGTTAAACCCTTAATGTGTTTAACTCCTTTAATCAATTCACATAATAATAATCAAGACATCACACTTGTAACTTGGGCCTTGCATTAGGGTTCTAATTCTTCCTTAATTGGTTAAGAAGGACTAACCCTAGTGTTAATGGACAAGTCCCCCTCAAGTTGTCTTACAAACCCTAAAAATCACTTCATCATCATATCATTAAATAAAATCCACTTAATCAAAGGCTTGTTTTGTCATGAGTTTAATCCCTAATCATGGATTAAGTTGAGGAGCTTTCCTCAGCTTAAACATTCTCATCTATTATCCTTCTATTAGGATGGTGTAATGGGTCTGTTTAATCCTTGATTATGGCTTAATCTTATTACTCAACACTAAACAAAAACACCAAAAACATCTAAGTAATAACAAGTAGGTTAATGATCTTAATCCTACACCATGGTGATTAAGTGTGAGAATCTGACTTCACACTTAAGGCATTCTCATTACCCCTAATCAGAGGGAAGATGTGATGAGTTTACTAATCCATTGGTTTAGGCTTAAGCTCATTAACTTATGACAAATTTTCAAAAGCAATAAAAGACTGAAAACTCAAAAACAAACAATAATCGTCTCCTCCGGGATTCTTTTCTCATCATCTTCACTCACAAACGAGAACTTGCTTCTCCCGTCTAATGCAAGACAGTTTGCACCTGAGCCAGACAGGTCATACACTTGAGCATAGACAAGCAAGCAGTTCACAAGTCAATTCATCTTTCAGTCTCTTTGGGTCGAACTACGGTGTTCTGACTTCCTCATTGCACGAGAGGATACGTAGGCATAACTTAACAGTTATCGAACAAAAGTCTCTGTATATTCCCCCTCCTTTCAGTTTCATTCTTTTAAGCCTCATGATCTTGAGCATACTCTCATCCTTACACTAACACATCACTTATACACTTCACTTCTTTTACACTGACACCTGTACATTCTTTTCCAGCTATTTTATACACAGATTGCACTGACACTACCCCTTTTAAAACACAAATCTTTTAAGCGTGGATCCCGTCGAGTACGACGGACAATCTGGGTGCTAATACCTTCCCAGGTTGTAACCAACCCCCTTTCTCAGTCTCTCTGGTTCGCAACCGTCTTATCTGTGTCTTTCTAGGTCTATGCAGCATTGCCTTTCCTCCGGGATAAAAATGCCTTGCTGGCGACTCTTTTCATCTCCAGTGAGTTCATTGCTGTGTGTTCTCATTGTCCCTCTCGCCGACCGTTCGCGTCTGTACCTTTATTTGGGCCAGTCCCATTTATCGGGAGCGACACCAAGGTGTTAGGACTCATTTTGTAATAGGGCCATCTTGTATTTTGTGCAAATGATTAATTAATGAATATCAGGACATCTTTTGCAAACGAGTCTCTCTTTTTCGCTCACTGTTTTTCATTTTTCATTTTTGTACAAAACAATAAAATGACAATGTTTTCAAAATAATAATTTCATTTTCACTTTTTCTAAACAAGATAAAACTAATCACTAAAATGAACCAATCTAAACCCTTGCAGAGAGTGCCCTCCAGACTGCACCGACAACGACACTGCTATGACTTCGTATAACTTCGACAATCTGATTAATCAAGCCGATGAAGGGGTTGAAGAAGATTATGAGCTACCTGAAGAACTAGCCAGATTGTTAAGACAAGAGGAGAAGGTTATCACTCCTCATCAGGAGGAAGTTGAGACAGTTAATCTTGGTACCGAAGAAGACTTGAAAGAAGTGAAGATCGGGGCCTGTCTGCAAGATTCAGTGAAGGAACAACTTATTGACATGCTTCGAGAATACGTTGATGTCTTTGCTTGGTCCTATCAAGACATGCCAGGTCTGGATACTGACATTGTTGTGCACAAGCTGCCTTTGAAGGAAGACTGTCCTCCTGTGAAACAGAAGTTACGCCGCACTCGTCCGGATATGGCCATGAAGATAAAAGAAGAGGTACAAAAACTGTGGGACGCCGGTTTCCTTGCTGTAACTAGTTACCCGCCGTGGGTTACTAACATCGTACCTGTGCCTAAGAAGGATGGCAAAGTACGGATGTGTGTAGATTACCGGGATCTGAACATAGCTACCCCGAAATATGACTTCCCATTACCTCACATTGATGTATTGGTCGACAACACGGCTCAGTTCTCGGTGTTCTCCTTCATGGATGGTTTTTCAGGATATAATCAGATCAAGATGTCACCTGAAGACATGGAGAAGACAACTTTCATCACACACTGGGGCACATTCTGTTATAAGGTAATGCCATCTGGACTGAAGAATGCCGGGGAAACTTATCAACGGGCTATGGTAACATTATTCCACGACATGATCCACAAAGAAATTGAATGTTATGTGGATGACATGATTGCCAAGTCCCTCACAGAAGAAAACCATCTATTAAATCTGTTGAAGCTATTCAAACGTCTGAGGAAGTATCAGTTGAAACTAAACCCCAACAAATGCAAATTTGGGTGCGTTCCGGTAAGCTGCTGGGATTTATTGTAAGTGAAAAGGGAATTGAAGTTGACCCTAACAAAGTCAAAGCCATTCAAGAGATGCCTACACCAAAGATTGAAAAAGAAGTTCGAGGGTTCTTAGGTAGATTGAACTACATTTCAAGGTTCATATCTCACCTCACTGCAACCTGTGAACCCTTGTTCAAACTATTAAGAAAGGAACAAACGGTCAGGTGGAATGAAGACTGCCAAAAGGCTTTTGACAAAATCAAGGAGTACTTACAAGAACCTCCAATTCTTATGCCTCCAGTTGAAGGAAGACCTCTAATAATGTACCTGACAGTATTAGAAGAATCAATGGGGTGTGTGCTAGGCCAACATGACGAGTCTGGTCGAAAAGAGTATGCAATATACTACCTAAGCAAAAAGTTTACCGACTGTGAACAACGTTATTCACTGCTCGAGAAAACTTGTTGTGCTTTAGCGTGGGCTGCTCGCCGACTAAGGCAGTATATGTTGACCCATAACACCTTATTGATCTCAAAAATGGATCCAGTCAAGTACATATTTGAGAAGCCAGTACTTACCGGAAGGGTTGCAAGATGGCAAATGATTCTGACAGAATATGACATTCAGTACACATCTCAAAAGGCCATCAAGGGCAGTGTATTATCTGACTATCTTGCTGAGCAGTCCATTAATGATTACCCACCAATGAGGTTTGACTTCCCTGATGAAGACATTATGTACTTAAAAGCAAAAGATCATGAAGAGCCTATTTACACTGAAGGGCCTGATCCAGAAGAAGAATCGACAATGATGTTTGATGGGGCTGTCAACATGAATGGTCGTGGAGTTGGTGCAGTGCTTATTACACCTAAAGGAGTTCACATGCCTTTCTCGGCAAAACTCACCTTTAACTGCACTAACAATGAAGCTGAATATGAAGCTTGTATCATGGGTCTTGAGGAAGCCATTGACCTCAGGATCAAGACTTTAACTGTGTTCGGAGATTCAGCTTTGGTAATCAATCAGACCAACGGCAAATGGTACACCCACCAAGAGCATCTGATTCCATACCAAGACTACACGAGGAGGTTACTAACTTTCTTCACAACAGTCAAGCTTGAGTACATCCCTCGAGATGAAAATCAGTTTGCAGATGCTCTGGCTACCATTTCCTCCATGATCAAAGTTCAAGCTGCCAACTTGTGCCTCGGATTTCAGTGTCCAGACTTGACAGACCAGCATACGTATTCTCTGTGGACATCGCAGAAGATGACAAGCCTTGGTTCCATGACATCAAATGCTTCTTAGAAGATCAAACATACCCACCCGGGGCATCATCCAATGACAAGAAGACAATAAGAAGGCTGGTTCCTGAATGCCGATGGTTTGTTATACAAGAGGAATTTTGACATGGTGCTTCTCAGATGTGTTGATAAGAAGGAGGCAGACTTGCTGATGCACGAAGTGCATGAAGGAACTTTTGGTACCCATGCTGGAGGGCATGCAATGGATAAGAAATTTCTAAGATCAGGTTACTACTGGATCACAATGGGTGCAGATTGTTGTGCCTATGCCAGAAAGTGCCACAAATGCCAGATTTATGCAGACAAAGTGCATGTGCCTCCAAATCCTTTGAACGTCATGTCTTCACCTTGGCCCTTTTCCATGTGGGGCATTGACATGATTGGAAAGATTGAGCCGACTGCTTCAAATGGCCACAGATTCATCCTAGTAGCCATTGATTACTTCACCAAGTGGGTTGAAGCAGCTTCGTATGCCAACGTCACCAGGCAAGTGGTAGCCCGATTCTTGAAAAGAGACATCATCTGTCGGTATGGAGTACCCGAGCAAATCATTACTGATAATGGTTCCAACTTGAATAACAAAATGATGGCAGAACTGTGCCGGGACTTCAAAATCCAACATCACAACTCTTCTCCTTACAGGCCAAAAATGAATGGCGCTGTTGAGGCAGCTAACAAGAATATCAAGAAGATTGTGCAAAAGATGGTGGTTACCTACAAAGACTTGCATGAAATTCTACCATTTGCCTTGCATGGGTATCGTACCTCAATCAGAACATCCACTAGGGCAACACCCTATCAGCTTGTGTATGGTATGGAGGCAGTCCTACCTGTTGAAGTTGAATTACCCTCTTTACGGGTATTAATGGATGTCAAGTTGAATGAAGCATAATGGGTCCGATCTCGGTACAATCAACTAAATCTGATCAAAGAAAAGAGATTAGCGGCAATCTATCATGGGTAGTTATACCAGAAAAGAATGAAGAAAGCTTTCGATCAGAAAGTCAGGCTTCGGGAATATCAAGTAGGAGATCTTGTGCTGAAAAGACTCCTTCCTCCTCATACAGACCACAGGGGCAAGTGGGCTCCGAATTACGTCGGTCCATTCATAGTAAAGAAGGTTTTCTCTGGTGGAGCACTGATGCTCACTACTATGGATGGTGAAGATTTCTTGTCCCCTGTGAATTCAGATGCAGTTAAAAAATACTTCACATAAAATGACCCGCTGGACATAAAAACAGAATGTAAGTCCAGGAAAAATAGGGCATCCCGGCGAGTCAAAAACAGAATAAAAGACTCGGACAAAAATAAGGGAAAAAAATAAAGAAAAATGTACACCCGCTGAGTTGAAATGCCGCATTGGACAGCTCAGGAAAAAATGGGTATCCCGGTGGATTGAAAACCCGAAAGGGCAATTCACGCAAAATAAGGGAATAAGCAAACAACTGTATTCTAAATTCGTCTGTATAACTTACAACATGGCAAGCTTCGAAAGGTTAAAGCATCGGTCAGAATCAATTCTCTTCAGAAAGCAGGATAAGAAGAACGTCAAGGTCATACGAGTCATAGCAAAGGGAAGCTCACTGAAGCGTCGTCAACATTGCCAACACCTTTAATTTTCTCAATTTTTGTAAACAATCTCCTCATTTCAGGGATTTGTTTCTTTGACTGTATTTCTCCGATTCAGGGCACCCATATTAATAAAATCAGAGTTTTCAATCACACTTCGTCTTGTACATTTTGGTGTTTCGTTTGCAAAATGTCCAAATATCCATGATATAATACTTGCATAAAACAGATGTGCCTTTCTAAATAACATGCTTGCATGAAATGTATTTACTTCCAAGAATATCTAACTCCTATGACGGAATCCGATAAGGGATACCTCGGGATACTCGTATGTTTCTTTGTCTTGACAAGATAGCAGTATCTAGAATGCTTTTCCCCAGAAAAGTTGCCAAGGCATCACTTCTCTAGCACACTTTCTTCAAGCAGCATCAGAAAATGCTCATTTCCCCAGCTGAGTTGTCAAGTCTCCTCATCCTCAGCAGGATCCTCACAAAAAACCTCTAGGAAGATTGTTTAGTGATCTTTCCTCCCCCAGAGTGCCAAATCTCTCATCCCCAGCAAAGACAGGGAACCATCTCCCCACAGAGCTCCAGCCTCTCCCAGAAGATCAATGTATGAAATTCTCACACAAAAAAGTGATAGAAGCTTTCTCTTCCCCAGCTGGGTTATCTCCTCACCAGATATGTCTATCATTAATATAATCCCCAAGAAGAGTCATACATCCTATCAGATCTACCATTGATCTCATCCCCAGCTGGGATATCACTTCAGACAGATCAGCCAGAGATCTTCACAGCGGCGGGATCTGAATCCCGGATCGGTTTCTTTTGCATAATCATGGCATTCGCATCATAAATCACCGAAATATGCGTAGCATTCCGTCTAATACGGAGCATTACGGAAAAAATCAAACATATTTCATGATCACAAGTCAGGTTCGAACCAGTCACCTGTAAATACCAACAGTACCGCATCAACAATATACAGAATACATCCCTTGCACGTAAAAGCCAAAGCGTCCCTTTGCACCCTCGAGTACAAATACTTGTCCATAACGTGTTCTTTTCGACACTCGTCCGTGTCATCTCATATCTCCCCATATGAAGCCAAAGCGTCCCATTTGCGCTCTCCAACACAGATACATGCCATGTATACTCTTCTGGCACTCGTCCGTGTCATATCATCCCCCGCAGATAAGCTACAAGCTAAAAAAACACAAAACTAGAATCCACTGAGCCATTAGTCTGAGGATGAATACGCGCTACGATTAGGAAGTTATGACCAAAACACACTTTTCGACACGCGACACATGAACAAGATCAACAATTAAGCCTCAACTTATCCTATTTCGAATTTGCACATTGAAACAAGCATGGATTTAAAAGTCAAGCACTTCAATCAATATCAAGTCATAATAATTAGCTCTCTAAGGAGTTTTGTCAAACACCTAACAAGCACCGGTTATTCTATGTCAACTTTACCAAGCATTTTCAAAAACCAATTGCATATTTGAATCTGTTGGCACGTTTACAAGTTACCATGCGATTTTCATTCAATTCCGAGTCGATGATTTTTGACGCGTTTTTCCGTTTTAAGGATTTTTAAGTTCGGTTTGGTGTGATTTTGATGCATTGATCTTGTTTTGACTTGTACTTATGTTTGTTGATCATTTGTCATTCATTGCATATAAATTTGCTTGATTCCGGTTTGAGTTTGCATGTTGTTTATGTTAGTGCATAAGTGCTGCCCCGTTTTGAAACATAAATTTCAATGCATGTCCATGACTCGTATATTCATCTTTCTACTTGATTTTGAGTTGTGAGGCATAGGTCCAACTTCCGGTTGCACCTCTTTTTGGTTTCTAATGCGTTTGTTGAGTTCATGCAAGGTTCTCGCAAAGATCTTAACGACGGTCGTTTGGTTGGTATTCCACTTTATTTGTGGGATACCTTTGGATTCAAATGATATTTTGTGTCGTTGTTTTTGTTTCAATTATGGTGGATCTTTACAAAGCGAATATGGAAGATAAACATTTATTTTACTTATGGAGATCATAATACATTGTTTGAAGTTTTTCAGGGTAACACTGCTGGAGGAAGGGTCTTGCAGGAAGATCCTCAGGAAGGGCAGTTTATTGTGGTCGGGGCTGGAGACGAAGTTTATGACCGTCGGTTGGATGAAATTGCAGAGAAGCTAAGGTCTCTTGAATCCCAAAAATCTCTAGGATTTGATGTCATGGACATGGGATTGGTGGAAGGGGTGAGAATTCCTCACAAGTTCAAACCCCCGTGTTTTGAAAGATATAATGGCACATCCTGCCCACGTATCCACCTGCAGTCTTTCTTGGGAAGATTAAAAGCATACACCATGGAAGAGAAGTTGTGGATGTTTTACTTCGAGGATAGCTTGAAAGGGGCATCCCGAGAATGGTACTCCCACTTAACTAGAGCCACAGTAAGAAATTGGAAAGACTTGGCTGAAGCTTTTATCCGTCAGTATCAATATAATCTGGACATGGCCCCAAACAGGACCCTTCTTATGGGAATGTCTCAGTCTTCCCGTGAAAGCTTTAGAGAGTATGCCCAGAGGTGGAGGCAACTAGCTGCTTCCGTTCAACCCCCGATGTCTGAAAGGGAAATGGCTGACATGTTCATGAATACTCTCCAGGGTACCTATATTGACAAATTGGCTGCATTTTCTTCCACCAGCTTTGCAGATGTGTGTAAACACCCCAAATTTTCCCTCACCCATTCACACCATGGCTTGTGATCTTTTCATATGCATAAGTTCAATCATAGCATCTCATATTGCATATTTGCTTCACTGCATTGATTCAAAGTCATCTGCATCTAGGGTTTGTGATCTGAGCCATCCCTGAGCCACTTGAGCCACTCCAAAGGTCATCAATCACTTCAAAGGGGTCCATGAATGTCAAAGCATCATATTACATCCTCACAAAGTCAAGAAAGTCAAAGAATCACAAGAACTGAGAAAGGCATGGAAGCAGAGCCAGGTTTAACTGCACAGATGACCTAAAATTAGGGTTTTGGTTTCAGAGGCCATAACTCCAAATTTTTTGGTCATTATTGTTTCTATTGGTCTCTATATGTTGTGAGGATCATGCATATCAATTTTCATGAAGAAATTCCATGAGGAGGGCATCTAATCAAGAGTTGACTTCTTGAGCAAGCCAGTGCAAAATCAGGGCATCTATGGCCCCCAATGACCCAACCAAAGGGTGTTCTTCATCATTTGGAATGTGTATGATCTTTATTTGGTCATAGAAGATGTTATAAGTTCACAAAATTGGAGAATTTCAAGCCATTTGCAAAATTGCCTTTTTGGGAAAGTGACTTGTAATGTAAACTTGTCATTTTTGGAAAGTTTTTCAACCTCCTCAAATTGATTCAAAATGCTTCAAATGAGAAAACTTTGGTCATGAAAGTTGTAGAATGGATCATTCCCTTTTCAAAAAGTACAAGAACTCATCCTAATTCATCATGGATCAAAAGTTATGGCTTTGCAAAGTTGGGAAAAATCATGAAATTCCACTTTTGGCACCAAAGAGGGATTTTTGCAAATTCCAATTCCAAGCATTTTCAAGACCTCTAAGTGACTTCTTTGCATCATTATAACATGTTACAACTTAGAAAAGTCAAGTTTGTGCCAAGATTTTTTTCATTTCCATGCCTTGGATCACAAGTTGCATAAGGCATTTTTCATAAAGGCTACAAATTTGAAACTTTGCAAAAAGGGCCTCTCATGTTTGAATTGAACTCCAATTGGTACCAAAGCAGCATAACAACATTGCATAACTCATTTTGTCACATTTTGCCCAAAATATCACAAGTTTTCTTTCCTTGGTTCATGAGAAAATCCAAAGAGGGAAATGTGCAAGAACCTTGGAAACCCTTGATCAAGGCTAGCCAGCTCACAAAGTCAGATCCAAAGGCCTTCCTTGACTCAAGCTGAGGCAAGACACCCCTCTAGATCTCTTCTGTCCCAGCCCATACTTGGAGTACACAAGATCTTGACTTTTTTGCATTTTGCCCATGCCAATCCCACAGTGCCACCACCAACTCTTTGCCCAATCAGAGTCAAATATGTGGACATCAAGCAACCCCAAAGACACCAGACACAAGCCAGAAGCTCCCACATTGCAGCACACACAAAAATCTGCCAAGAACTTCCCTTCTTCGAATCTCTTCACACAGCCCTAAAACATCAAAAATTCCTTCACACACAAACCACAAATCACTCATAGAACAGAATCCACCCCCTGAAACTGCCTGAATCATCACCTATAGAGACCTCCATTTCTGCTACACCAGAGTTGGATCACTCAAAACAGCCACTCCCCAAGCTTTCTAAGCTCCATTCCATCATCAGGAGGTTCAAGGGAGAAGGATTGCACAAAGCTTGAGGCCAGAGAGCTCAGAATCAGGAAAGCTTCATCTCAGGTAAGAGGAAGAACTTTTTTTCCAGAAATTGATTTTTAAGTTCTTTTATGATGCTATGTGTTCTCCTGATCATGAATATGTGTTTATTTTTTGAAATGGTGAAGAAACCAACATGTATATCATCTCTGAACATTTGCCTGTATTTTGTGTTTTGCTTCGATTCAGGCTGGTGAGTGAAAATAAATGAATTTGAGATGAGGGGTTAGGTTTAGATTGGTGAGAGGATAATTTTGGTGGAAGAAATTTCATGATTGGTAACCTGTAGAAGATTCTAGGGTTTTTGGTTCGCCGGAGAAGACGACCGGAACACTGTTCCGGCCGTCTGAATTTGATTAATCCTAATTAGGTTTAGCAGCGTAATTAATGAGAGTTTGAATTTGGACCGTGGATTCAGTTGACCAGGTTTGACTCTCGCGCGTTCGTGTGGCTCAGATCACACCATTAAACCCTAATTTGTTTTTATTAATTTAATAAATCACACTTAAAGTTAATTAAGCCAGAAGAGATCCTGACCCTCTATTAGCGCGCGCAGTCAACCATTGACCCCCAAGTTTGAATCTCAGCCATGGATTGTGCATACTTTCATGTATTTTAATTTTTATTTTCATTTTCATTGCATTTATTTACACGAATTATTTAAAATAGCAAAAAGCATTTAAAAATTCCGAAAATTTTTGTCAAGCATTTCATTAATTTTTAGAACCCAAAAATATTTTTATTTTTATTTTTTGCATGAAAAATTATTTTTAAATCATTTAAATGTTTATTTTTAATTAGTTAATGAAAATTAATTAATTAAAAATACATTAAGGTATTTAAAAATCACAAAAAAATTCACATTGCATTTTAAAACATTTAGAAACATTATCAAACTCTCAAACCAAATTTCTTTTTTGTTTTTGATGCATTTTGACAATTTTTGTTGGAATTAAATTCATTTTAAGGCAATATTTTTGTGCAAACTTTGAAAAATCCATTCTGCCTAACCTTTGAGAGTTTGATGTTGGTTCTTCTTGCATTGCATCCTTCATGGCATGTAGTTTATAGGATAAATTTGGTTTGAATTGATCTTCCATTTTCAATTTGTTTTGCATTTTTCTTGATGAGGTACCTTAAAACCCTAATTGACTTGAGAAATTCATAACTTTCACTAGGTTAAGAGTTAGATCCCCTCCTTTGGGCAGTGAACTTGTATAGTTTAGGGTATCTTTGATTGCATTTTCAATTTTTTATCATGTCATTTGCTTCTGATTTTGAATTTTGCTTTGTGTGTTGATCATAAACCCTAATTTGTGCCTTCCTTTGCATCCATCTTTCATTTGCTTGCATCCAACAACTTGCCATGACATTTTGTGCATCCACATGATTCATAATACATCTTAGGACATATTAGAATCATGTTTGATCATTGCCTCTTTCATTTGCCATGTTATATGTCCATTGCATTTCATAAACTTTTCTTGAACTTCCATGGTTCAAGCATGCTTCATCTGCACCCATATCCTTGTATGATCATTCTCATGTCTTGCCTTGTGTTTGCATCCCCTTTTAGAATCATTAACATCATGTTTATGCTTCTGATTTTGGTTTGCATCATGGCATTTCATCTCATTTGCATTGCATTTCATTTCTTTGCTAACTTTTCAGGTGGTAAGTTGTTTTGAGAAGTGAATTTGCCTTCACTTCTCATAATCTCTTCTCATTCCTCTCTTGCATCATTGCTCCATTTTATCTTTGTATTAGAGTGAGCTTGCTCATTCATGTTCTCTTCCTATCTTCTTTCTTCAAGCAACTTGTCTTCTTAAGTGAAGCAAGTTGTTTTGCTTCTCCTTGCTTCTTTCATTTGTTTCTTTCATGGTGGCTTCTCTGAAGATCCTTTGCAAGCCTCATTAACCCTAGGAACAACCAAGCATGATAAAAATTAGGTTTTGATTAGTCCCCCATTTAGCTTTTACCTTTGTGTCATCATTGAGTATTCTCTTCTCATCTCATAATCAGGACTAAACCCTAAAGGTTTTAAGGCTTTGTGATTAAGCTTATGTCTGCATCCTTCTATTAGGATGGAGTGTATAATTTTAATCATAAGTGTTAAACCCTTAAGGTATTTAAATCCTTTAATCAATCCATCTAATAATCATCAAGACATCAAACTTGTAACTTGGGACTTGCATTAGGGTTCTAATTCTTCCTTAATTGGTTAAGAAGGACTAACCCTAGTGTTAATGGACAAGTCCCTCTCAAGTTGTCATACAAACCATAAAAATCACTTCTTCATTTTATCATTAACTAAAATCCATCTAATAAAGGCTTTGTTGTGTCATGAGTTTAATCCCTAATCATGGATTAAGTTGAGGTATCTTCCTCAGCTTAAATGTTCTCATCTATTATCCTTCTATTAGGATGGTGTAATGAGTCCATTAAATCCTTGATTATGGCTTAATCTCATTACTGAACACTAAATAAAAACCACAAAAACATCTAAATAAATGCAAGTAGGTTAATAATCTTAATCCTACATCACGGTGATTAAGTGTGAGGTGTTTACCTCATACTTAAGGTATTCTCATTACCCCTAATCAGAGGGAGGATGTGATGAGTTTACTAACCCTTGGCTTAGGCTTAAGCTCATTTTCCTATGACAAACTCCGAAAAGCAATAAAATATTGAAAACACAAAAACAAACAATAACCTTCTCCTCCGGGATTCTTTTCTCATCTCACTCACTCACAAACGAGAACTTGCTTCTTCCGTCTAATGCAAGACAGTTTGCACCTGAGCCAGACAGGTCATACACTTGAGCATAGATAAGTAAGCAGTTCACAAGTCAAATCATCTTTCAGTCTCTTTGAGTCGAACTACGGTGTTCTGACTTCCTCATTGCACGAGAGGATACGTAGGCATAACTTAACAGTTATCGAACAAAAGTCTCTGTATATTCCCCCTCTTCCAGCCTTATTCTTTAAGCCTCTTTATCTTGAGCATTTCATTCCTGTTCTTGCACTGACACTCTCATACTTCACTTCATATTTCTCTTACACTGACACTTGCATTCTTTCCAGCTTTGACACACAGATTGCACTGATACTACCCCTTTAAAAGACAAATCTTTTAAGCGTGGATCCCGTCGAGTACGACGGACAATCTGGGTGCTAATACCTTCCCAGGTTGTAACCAACCCCCTTTCTCAGTCTCTCTGGTTCGCAACCGTCTTATCCATATCTTTTCTTAGGTTTATGCAGCATTACCTTTCCTCCGGGATAAAAATGCCTAGCTGGCGACTCTTGTCTTCTGAGTTCACCCTTGTGTGTACTCTCTTCTTTCGCCGATCTTTCGCGTCTGTACCCTGTAAACACCCCAAATTTGCCGTCACCCATTCACACCATGGCTTGTGATATCTTCATATGCATAATTTCAATCATATCATTTCATATTGTACTTTTTGTTTCACTGCATTGTTTCAAAGTCATCTGCATCTAGGGTTTGTGATCTGAGCCATCCAAGAGCTATTTGAGACACTCCAAAGGTCTTCAATCACTTCAAAGTGGTCCATGAATGTTCAAGCATCATATTATATCCTCTCAAAGTCAGGGAAGTTAAATAATCACAAGAATTGAGAAAGGCATGGAAGCAGAGCCAGGTTTAACTGCACAGATGACCTAGAATTAGGGTTTTGGTTTCAGAGGCCATAACTCCAAATTTTTTGGTCATTATTGTTTCTATTGGTCTCTATATGTTATAAGGATCATGCATATCAATTTTCATGAAGAAATTCAATGGGGAAGGCATTTGATCAAGAGTTGACTTCTTGGGCAAGGCAGTGCAAAATCAGGGCATCTGAGGCCCCCAATGACCCAACCAAAGGGTGTTCTTCATCATTTTGATTGTGTATGATCTTTATTTGGTCATAGAAGATGTTTGAAGTTCACAAAATTGAAGAATTTCAAGCCATTTGCAAAGTTGCCTTTTTGGGAAAATGACTTGTAATGGAAACTTGCCATTTTGGGAAACTTTTTCAAACCTTTCTTTTTGATTCAAAAATGCTTCAAATGAGAAAACTTTGGTCATGAAAGTTGTAGAATGGATCATTCCCTTTTCAAAAAGTACAAGAACTCATTCTAATTCATTTTGGATCAAAAGTTATGGCTTGTCAAAGTTGGGAAAAATCACATAATTTCAAGTTTTGTACCAAAGAGGCATTTTGCAAAATGGTATGATCAAGCATTCTAAAGACATCAAATGTGCACAAACTCTTCACAACATGCTCATGTGACTTCTAAAAATCATAATTGGCCCAAGAATTATGCATTTTGGTACCTTGAACTTCATGAATTTCCAAAGGGGGCAAATATGTACCAACTTGCAAAAACTCATGAAGCCATGCCTCTACTTGTTACAGCTCATAGAATCTGATCCACAAGAACTCCATGATCTCAGCTGAGCCCAACCATGCCCCTATCACAACCTCACACTTGCCCATACCTCAAGTACACCTAACTTAGACTTTATGCAAAAACACCCATACCAATCAGCCTGTGCCACACCAACTATTCTGACCAATCAAGACTTTACAAACACACCTCAAGCAAGCCATTTCATGTCATCTTGAAGCCTGAACACACACACAAGCCAGCGTACAAAAAAATCACTCCCTTTGCATTTTCTATCGAATCTCTCAACTCAGCCACAAGAACTTAGAAATTCTTTCACTAATCAACTCACCATGATCCACTGATCATTTCCCACCCCTCACATGTCCCTGAAACCACCACAACCAAAAATACGATTTCAACACTCCCTTGACCTGAGCTTCTGCCAACTTTCTCTGGAGGCCATATAAAGGAGGATCATTGGAGCTTGTTGGAACCAAAGAAGCAGCCAAAAAGTCCCTGTTTCGAAAGCTCAAGCTCAGGTAGCCATGGCATTTATTTTTCCAGAACTTCCAATTTTAGTTTCTAAATGCTTCCTTATGTTTCACTGATTATCATGATGTGATTTGTTTTGAAAATGAGTGAAAAATGGCCATGTATGTTGGTTCTGAAACTTTGCCCGTGAAATGAGTTTTGGTTTGATTTGTTTGATTCAATGAAACTAAATGATTTTTGGGGTGGGGTTTAGGTTTAATGATGTTTGAGGATTGATTCTGGAGATTTTGGTGAAGATTTGATGCGTAGGGAGTGAGATAGCATGAACAGCTTGCCGGAGAAGATGACCGGAACACTGTTCCGGTCATCTGAAAGTGATTAGGATTAGGATTAGGGCTAATGACTTAATTAGGCCAGTTTGAATTTGGGCCGTTCATTCACGCGCGCAGTCAACTCCCGCCTCTGTGAGTTTGAATCCTGGCCTTCAGATCCTTTGACTTTCCCTTTTTCCATTAAAATTCATTTTAATTTTATTTGTTTCATGTTTATTTTGCACGAATTTTTAAAAATAGCTAAAATAATTTAAAAATTATGAAAATTTTTGTCAAGGGTTTCATGAATTTTCAGAACACAAAAATATTTTTATTTTTATTTTTTGCATCAAAAATTATTTTTAAATCATTTAAATGATTATTTTTAATTAGTTAATGAAAATTAATTAATTAAAAATACATTTAAGTATTTAAAAATTACAAAAAAAATTCACATAGCATTTAGAAACATTTAGAAACATTGTCCAACTCTCAAACCAAATTTCTTTTTTGTTCTTGATGCCTTTTGATCATTTTCATTGGATTTAATTTCATTTTAAGGCAATATTTTGTTTCAAACTTCAAAATTTCCTTTCTGCCTAACCATTGAGAATTGGATGATGATTCCTTTTGCATTACATCTTGCATAGCATGTAGTTTATAGGATAAATTTGATTTGAATTGATCTTGCATTTTCAATTTGTTTTGCATTTTTCTTGACAAGGTACCTTAAAACCCTAGCAATCTTAGGAAATTCATAACTTTCAATAGGTTAAGAGTTGGATCCTCTCCTTTGGGCAGTGGGTTTGTATAGGTTTAGGGTATCTTTGATTGAATTTTCAAATTTTTATCATGTCATTTGCTTCTGGTTTTGGATTTTTGCTTTGCATGATGCATGTAACCCTAATTTGTGCCTTCCTTAGCATTCATCTCCCATTTGCTTGCATACCATGACTTGCCATGACATTTTGTGCACCCTCATGATTCACAATACATCTTAGGACATATTAGAATCATGTTTGATCATTGGATCTTTCATTTACCATGTTGTATGTCCATTACATTTCATAACTTTTCATGTACATTCATGGTTCAATGCATACCTCATTTGCATCCTTATGCTTGTTTGATCATTCCCATGCCTTGCCTCATGTTTGTATCATCTCTTAGCATCATTAACTTCATGTTCTTGCTCCTGGTTTTGGTTTGCATCATCACATTTCATCTCATTTGCATTGCATTTCATTTCTTATGCTAACATTTCAGGTGGTAAGTTGTTTGAGAAGTGAATTTGCCTTCACTTCTCATAATCTCTTTTCATGTCTTTCATACTTCCTTTGCTGCATTTTGTATGTGTATTAGAGTGAGCTTGCTCATTCATGTTCATATCTTACTTTCTTTCTTCAATCAACTTGTCTTCTTAAGTGAAGCAAGTTGTTTTGCTTCTCTTTGCTTCCTGCTCCTTTCATCTGCTTCCTTCCTGGTGGTTTCTCTGAAGATCTTCTTGCAAACCTCATTAACCCTAGGATCTACAAGCATGATTAAAATTAGGGTTTGATTAGTTCCCCATTTAGTTTTACCTTTGAGTCATCATTGAGTCTTCTCCTCTCATCTCATAATCAGGGACTAAGCCTTAAAGGCTTTAAGGCTTTGTGATTAAGTTTATGCATGCATCCTTCTATTAGGATGGAGTGTATAACTTTAATCCTAAGTGTTAAACCCTTAATGTGTTTAAATCCTTTAATCAATCCATCATAATAATCACTAAGACACCAAGCTTGTAACTTGGGCCTTGCATTAGGGTTCTAATTCTTCCTTAATTGGTTAAGAAGGACTAACCCTAGTGTTAATGGACAAGTCCTCTTCAAGCTGTCTTACAAACCATAAAATTAACTTCTTCATCCTATCATTAACTAAAATCCATTTAATAAGGGCTTTGTTTTGTCATGAGGTTAATTCCTAATCATGGATTAAGTTGAGGAGTCTTCCTCAGCTTAAATGTTCTCATCTATTATCCTTCTATTAGGATGTTGTAATGGGTCCATTAAATCCTGGATTATGGCTTAAACTCATTACTTAACACTAAACAAAAACAACAAAAACATCTAAATAATCACAAGTAGGTTAATGATCTTAATCCTACATCATGGTGATTAAGTGTGAGATACTGACTTCACACTTAAGGTATTCTCATTACCCCTAATCAGAGGGAGGATGTGATGAGTTTACTAACCCATTGGTTTAGGCTTAAGCTCATTAACTTATGACAAACTCCAAAAGGAAATAAAAGATTGAAAACATAAAAAACAAACAATAATCGTCTCCTCCGGGATTCTTTTCTCATCTCATTCACCCACAAACGAGAACTCGCTTCTTCCGTCTAATGCAAGACAGTTTGCACCTGAGCCAGACAGGTCATACACTTGAGCATAGACAAGTAAGCAGTTCATCAGTCAATTCACCTTTCAGTCTCTTTGAGTCGAACTACGGTGTTCTGACTTCCTCATTGCACGAGAGGATACGTAGGCATAACTTAACAGTTATCGAACAAAAGTCTCTGTATATTCCCCCTCCTTCCAACAATTATTCTTTAAGCCTCATAATCTTGAGCATACTCTTTTTCTTACACTGACACTTCACATATTTCACTTCACTTTCTCTTTACACTGACACTTGCATTCTTTCCAGCTTTGATACACAAATTGCACTGACACTACCCCTTTAAAACACAAATCTTTTAAGCGTGGATCCCGTCGAGTACGGCGGACAATCTGGGTGCTAATACCTTCCCAGGTTGTAACCAACCCCCTTTCTCAGTCTCTCTGGTTCGCAACCGTCTTATCCATATCTTTTCCTAGGTTTATGCAGCATTACCTTTCCTTCGGGATAAAAATGCCTAGTTGGCGACTCTATTCATTCCTTCCCTTTCGCCGACCGTTCGCGTCTGTACCCCTTCTGACCAGGTGTCATTTTGGTGGGAGCGACAGCTTGGCGACTCTGCTGGGGACCCTTATACTGTAACCAGGGCTTCTGGTTCTTTTTGTGGGTTCCTCCTAGCGCTTGTTTGATTTGTGTTTACTGGGGTGTTATGTGCTAATTGTGTTTGTATATTTGCTTTATTTATTGCTTTATGTACATTTATTTTATTGTTTTCTTTACAGCTTTATATACATCATACTGTCATACTGTCATCTGGCTGGATCTGGTTTTTGTTTTGGTGGGTGGGGTTCTACTGAGAGTTTAAGGTCCTATACCTGGGACCTGAGTGACACCTAGGCTAGAGTGGTTCATGTTCTTTCCCATTCCATCTCGGTCTGGTGCGGGAATATGAAACACGGTTCAGATGTGGGTTTCTTCTTGGGAACTCTGTGCTACAGATTTCCTGTAGTGTTAGGGCTATCTGGGAAGCCTGCTAAGTCTGGATGACCTTTATTATGACCTTCAGAAACTGAGGTGAATTAGAGGAGGATCTTTTATGGTTATTGTAAACATTGTACCTCCGGGTTAGAAGTGTTTACACTTCTCATAACTGATCCAAGTCTGAGGATCTTTGTTTTAGAACACCACCTGTGAGGGGGGGTTGGGCTGTTTACAGGTTTGCAGGTACCCTTGGCCACAACATACCTTGATACTTGTTTGATTAAGAGAATTCCACTTTGGACAGTTCTTGTGATTTAACCATGGACATGTGACTCTTTATTTGAGTCCCCCACCCTAGTTACTGGACTTCTAAACCTCCATCTGGACTTCTTGAACATACATGGGCTTATATCAAGGCAGTTAATCAGATCCAGCTTGATCACAAACCCTTGCATATCATTTGTATACTCATCATTGCATCATTTAACATTTGTTTATTTTTTTTTCAGGGTATCCATATTGTATCTGGCGTGGTTTTGACCCCTTCATCTGCATAGACCCCTGTTCATCAGTTATCTGCTTCAGCTATCTGCATCAGTTATCTGCTTCAGTCATCTTCATCACCACCAGCCTATCAGTGGCTCATCTCCAGTATCAGTCTTCATCATCAGCATTTGTTTTCAGCTCTTCATCAGCAGTCATGGCACCCAAGAAGAGCAACATTTCATACCATTTCTTTGAGCCTGTGCTGACTGGCATCAGAGAGGTCCAGGCACTTATCACTCCAGACCACATCCCATTATTCAGAGAGCATTATGGAGGCATCCTTGATATGGTTATGGACCTGGATCCTTCTCAGAGGAGTTTGATCCACACTTGCCTACAGTTTTATGACCCTCCTTTGAGATGCTTCACTTTCCAAAACTTTCAGTTAGGACCTCTGCTAGAGGAGTTTTCATCACTGATTGGAGTGCCTGTTAGGGGTGGGATTCCCTTCAACCCAGAGATGACTTCTCCCAGCAATGGAGAAGTGGCAAAAGCACTGCACCTAGAGCCTACATTGATTGAGCAGAACATGACAACAAAGGCTGGAATCCCTGGTTTGCACTTAGACTTTCTGACTTCTCAGGCCATCCTGAAGGCCTCCTTGGGAGAATGGAGGGCAGTTTGTGCATTGATAGCCCTCAGTATATATGGGGTTATACTATTTGCAGATGAGCCCAAGTTTATCAGCAAGAATGCCATTCATCTTTTCCTTCTGAGGAACCCAGTACCCACCTTGCTGGGAGATTTCTATTATTCCATTCATCAGAGGAATGAGAAGCAGAGAGGGAAGTTGGTGAGATGTTGTGCTCCCTTATTTCATACATGGTTGCTCAAACACTTACTCAGGACTGATGCCTTTCTGAACCCCCACCAACAGAAGAATTGGGTTAAAAGACTTATTGCTTTGACTTCAGATGACATCAGATGGTGTACCCAGAGCACCAAAGGCAGGGACATAATCACTAGTTGTGGGCAGTACCCCAATGTACCTTTAGTAGGAGTGAAGGGTTGCATCAACTACAATCCTTTGCTGTTTAAGAGACAATTGGGCTATGCTTTGGTTCACCCTCCTAGAGTGCAAGACTTAGCTGAGACCTTGTATTGTGAGATAAAACCTAATCTAGCTGTTGTCAGACAAGCATCCTGGGCTTGGGATAACATCCAGACCAAAGGGATGGCCATCCTTGGGAGATGCAATAATGTGGCTTCAGCTCAGTATTAAGAATGGTCTCATGCTAGGGCTCAGATTTCTGGGATGCCCTTCACCATTGAGGATGCACCTGGACCATCCACAGTACCACCTCCAGCCACTGTCAGCCTGGAAGAATTTGAGAAGCTGAAGGAAAGGAATGAGAATCTGTCTCAAGCTCTGAAGAAGACCCTCTGGGAGAGGAGTGATGGTCGTCTAGACATCGAGAGGTTGGAGAAGCTTAAAGTGGAGCATCTGGCCAAGATTGAGAAAGCAGAGGACTACATCAAGAAATCAAGAGCTGGAGAGCAAATATTGAAGAATGCCTGTAAAGAGGCCCAGTTTCAGAAGGCTAGGACTGATCTCTATCTAGAGGAAAGTCAAGCTAGGTGGGTTAGGATCACTGAGGCTCGCACTCAAGAAGATAAGAGAACTCAAGCCAGGATTGAGCAGTTGGAGGCCAATAAAAAGAAGCAACAGGAAGCTTTGATGGCAGCCCAGAAGGAGATTTCAGAATTGAAGCTTAGGGCTGGTGTGAAGAGGTCAAAGGACCAAGACAGGCACAAGAAGCTGGCCACAGCTATTGCCACCAGAAACCTTCTTATCAGGAACATTACAGAGCATCTGGCTGGTCCTGTAACTGAAGCACTTTTGAAGGAGGTTAAGAAGGATGAGTTTGGATTAGATGTCTGACTTCTTTGCTTGTTGTTATTTCCATTTCATGTACTTTTCTTTTTATGTTGTATTTTGACCCTTCAGGGGCATATGTTGTAAAAACAAATTATGTATGATCCACCATTTGTAATGTATATGTTAGTTTGTTTCATTTGAGTTTCTTTGCTTAAGCAACATCAAAACATATTCCTCAGGGTTTGGAAAGGTCAAAACCAAGAGCCAAGCCGGATACCTTGGAAAGCAAATAAGCATACTGCATTGCATACTGACTTTTGTTTTGTTTTGTGGGTTTTGTCATTACTTTATTTTGTTTCTAACTCTATTGTGGTTCAGGAACTATTGCTCGCCACCGGGTGTTTCCTCTCAACCGTCCGCACCGGTATCCTACTCGCAACAATCTTCCTGGTATCCAAATGGATCAAGTACAACAAGATCTGACAGAGGTCAGAACTCAGATGGCTAATGAAAGGCTGGAGATGAGAAACCAAATGACCCAATTCATGGAAGTAATGAATGGCTTGGCCCAAAGTCAAGAAAGGTTGAGGGCATTGGTAGAAAGACAAACCCCGGAAGAACCCCATCTGGGAACTGGAGGAACAAGTAATAATGAAAGGGGTCAGCCTCATGTTAATCCGCCAGTATATGGGCCTCATCTACATCCGGAAGTCAACATCCCGGGTAATGTGCAAGGAAATACTACAGGGGGAAGGATCTTACAGGAAGACCCCCAAGAAGAGCAGTTTACTGTGATGGGAGCTGGGGATGAAGTTTATGATAGGAGGTTTGATGAAATTGCTGAAAAGTTGAGATCTCTGGAGTCTCAAAATTCCTTAGGCTTCGATGTTATGGATATGGGGTTAGTGGATGGGGTTAGGATTCCCCACAAGTTTAAACCCCCGTGCTTTGAGAAGTACAATGGGACTTCCTGTCCACGAACTCACCTACAGTCTTTTCTGGGGAGACTTAAGGCATACACCATGGATGAAAAACTGTGGATGTTTTACTTTGAAGACAGTTTGACTGGGGCTTCAAGGGAGTGGTACTCACACTTAACCAGAGCTACTATCAGATGCTGGAAGGACCTAGCTGAAGCTTTCATCAGACAGTACCAATACAATCTGGACATGGCTCCTAACAGAACCCTTCTGATGGGAATGTCTCAATCCACCAGAGAAAGCTTCAGGGAATATGCCCAAAGGTGGAGACAGCTTGCTGCTGCTGTCCAACCACCCATGTCGGAAAGGGAAATGGCTGACATGTTCATGAATACTTTGCAAGGAACATATATTGATAGGCTAGCTGCCTTTTCTTCTACCAGCTTCGCTGACGTAGTTATAGCTGGAGAAAGGATTGAAAGCCTTTTGAAAATGGGCAAGATTTCTGATAATGGTGCAAGTTCATCCAGTAATCCTAGGAAGCCTTTTGTGGGACCTAGAAGAACTGGTGAGACAAATGCCATTTATGCCAACAGGGGCAGACCTCAGCATGTCCACAGAGCAGTAGCAGCTGTCACTATTCTAGCTCTGATTCCTCAGCAATCAGCATATCAACAACCACAACAACCACATTATCAACAGCAAGTTCAGTATCCGCCACAAAGAACCTACAACAACAACAACAACAACCAACAACAAAGACCTTTTCAGCAAAGACCATCACAGGCAAACAGGGTGATTGACCCTATCCCCATGCCTTATGATGCCTTGTTGCCGCAACTCCTGAAGCTCAACCTGGTTGAGTTAAGAACATTGGCACCACCAGACCCCTCCAATCTGCCAAGAAATTATGATGTCAACGCCAGATGTGTTTTCCACTCCAATGCACCTGGCCACAATACGGAAAAATGCAGGGCTTTACAAATGAAAGTACAAGACCTGGTGGATTCTAAAGCCCTCAATTTTGCACCCCCTCCAAGTGTCACCAAGAACCCCATGCCCAATCATGGAGGGCCAAGAATTAATGCCATTGAGGAAGACAAGCCATCTTTCTTAATCACCAGCGTTGGACAGATTCGAACACCTCTGGTCGAAATTAAAGCTCAGCTTCTAGAATGCCAGATGTTCCCCGGGTGTGAGCTCGATTGTGGTTATTGCAACATTTCGGTCAATGGGTGTGATAATTTGAGAAGCGGCATAGATGGTCTTATCAAAAGTGGTATGCTTCAGATCACGACAACGGCGCCTACAAATCCAGCAATTCCTTTGACAACCATTCCTGATTCTTCTACAACAGCAGCAACAATCATTCCAACCGATTCATCAATATCATCAACAATGGCTTCATCTATCACCTCAAAAATCAGATGTCAACAACCATTTCTTCTACAACATCAACATCCATTTATTCGACAGAATCTTCTACAACACCAGCAAGGCTCGATGAAGATATCTCAGCAGTCACCATTTACTATGATCCATCAAATGTTCCTCCAAACAACAACTTTCAACAACAAACAGTGGCACCTCCTGCCAGATCACCGGTCACCATTTACTACGATCCGCACACCATTTCAGTACCTTCCTCTGCAGCAGTCAGTCCAGTTACCATCACGGTGCCTGGACCAGTTCCATATGAAAGCAGTAATGCCATACCTTGGCATTATGGCTCTGACCTCTACTGCAACAGGGAGAAAATCACCTTGGACTCTTCAACTTCTTCTCCACAGATTGATAATGTTGGGGGAGGCGGAGGCTTCACCAGAAGCGGACGCCTTTTTGCCTCACAATTGCAAAGACCTAATGCCGAAGCAGAAGCTGCTGCAAAAGCAAAGGGGAAGAGTGTGATACCTGAAGAACCAATCATCAGAGAAACTCAGAAGACATCTTTTGAGCAAGATGTAGACGAGTTCATGAGAATTATAAAGAGAAGTGATTACAAGGTGGTGGATCAGCTTCACCAAACTCCTTCAAAAATCTCTATATTATCCCTGTTAATGTGTTCTGAAGCTCACAGGAATGCATTACTGAAGGTCTTGCACGCAGCATACGTGCCAGAGGAGATCACTGTTAATCAGCTAGAAACTGTGGTGGCAAATGTCAATACCAGTCATGGACTGGGCTTTACCAATGCTGACTTAACAACTGAGGGACGTATCCACAACAAGGCTTTACACATCACTCTAGAATGCAAGGGTGCTATTCTATCCCATGTACTGGTGGACACTGGGTCTTCACTCAATGTTCTACCAAAGAAAGCCTTAGTGAAGCTGGAGTATGATGGCTTGGCATTGCGTCCGAGTAATTTGGTGGTAAGAGCATTTGATGGCTCTAGAAGATCAGTGCTTGGGGAGATTGATCTGCCTGTGATGATTGGCCCGTAGACTTTTAGGATTACCTTCTATGTGATGGACATTCAGCCAGCCTACAGCTGTTTGTTGGGTAGACCTTGGATCCATGCCGCTGGCGCTGTTACATCTACCCTTCACCAGAAGCTGAAATTCGAATGGGAAGGCCAGATCATCACCATCTGTGGGGAAGAGAACATCTTTGTTAGCCATCTGGCTACGTATAAGTATATAGAGATGGATGGAGAAATCCATGAAACCATGAGCCAGGGGTTTGAGGCCCTGAACATTAATGAAGCATCTGCTGTACTGGGAACCTCCATGACGTCTTATCAGTAAGCCAGGAAGGTTGTTGAAGAGGGTACTGCCCAAGGCTGGGGCAAGCTGCTGCCCGTGGAAAAGAAGGAAGACAGATTTGGGTTGGGTTACAAACCAACTCAACAAGATCATCAGAGGCTTCCAAGAAGCCTAGTTTTGTCAGCGGGGGAATGCTCACCCCGGATGCAGTGAACAACTTGGAAGACGAGGATGAAAGCGACCGCAACCTGGAGAGCTGGATACGTCCAAGGATCCCGGGAAGCCAAGTCCATAACTGGTCTTCCCAGGAAATTATAAGGGTTACTCCTGCAGAGTAATTATTATTTCCTATATTTTTTAAGCATGCATCAAGTCTTGCATCTTGCCCAAGATGACAAGACTCATTTTGTAATCGGGCCATCTTGTAATTTTGTGCAAACAGATCAATCAATGAATATCGGACATCTTTTGCAAATGAGTCTTTTCCTTTTCCGCTCACTGTTTTCCATTTTTCTTTTTGTACAAAAATAAAATGGAAATGTTTTCCAAAATGATAACTTTGTTTCACCTTTTTTCTAAACAAGATTAAAATTGATCACTAAAATAAACAATCTAAACCCTTGCAGAGAGTGCCTTTCAGATCGCACCAACAACAACACAGCTATGGCTTCGTATGACTTTGACAATCCAATCAATCAAGCTGATGAAGGGGTTGAAGAAGATTATGAGCTTCCTGAAGAGTTAGCCAGGTTGTTAAGGCAAGAGGAGAAGGTTATCACTCCTCATCAGGAGGAGGTCGAAATGGTTAATCTTGGTACGGAAGAAGACGTGAAAGAGGTTAAGATCGGGGCCTGCCTACAAGATTCGGTAAAAGAGCAATTGATTGACATGCTTCGGGAGTATGTGGATGTCTTTGCTTGGTCTTATCAGGATATGCCAGGGTTGGACACCGATATTGTCATGCACAAGCTACCTTGGAAAGAAGACTTCCCGCCGGTAAAACAAAAACTACGCCGTACTCGCCCAGATATGGCAATGAAGATTAAAGAAGAGGTACAAAAGCAGTGGGACGCCGGGTTCCTTGCTGTAACTAGCTATCCACTGTGGGTTGCTAATATTGTACCTGTGCCTAAGAAAGACGGCAAGGTGAGGATGTGTATGGACTACCGGGATCTGAAAAGAGCCAGCCCGAAAGATGACTTCCCTTTACCTCACATTGATGTATTGGTTGATAATACGGCTCAGTTCTCGGTGTTCTCCTTCATGGACGGATTTTCAGGATACAATCAGATCAAAATGTCACCTGAAGACATGGAGAAGACCACTTTCATCACACGCTGGGGCACGTTCTGTTACAAGGTGATGCCATTCGAACTGAAGAATGCTGGTGCAACTTATCAACGGGCTATGGTAACATTATTCAATGACATGATCCATAAAGAAATCGAATGTTACGTGGATTACATGATTGCCAAGTCCCTTGCAGAAGAAGACCACCTGGTAAATCTGCTGAAGTTATTCAAGCGTCTGAGGAAGTACCAACTGAAGTTAAACCCCAACAAATGCACATTCGGGGTGCGATCCGGTAAGCTGTTGGGATTTATTGTAAGTGAAAAAGGGATTGAAGTTGACCCTGATAAAGTTAAAGCCATTCAAGAGATGCCTGCACCAAAGTCAGAAAAAGAAGTTCGGGGGTTTCTAGGTAGATTGAACTACATTTCAAGGTTCATATCTCACCTTAATGCAACCTGTGAGCCTCTGTTCAAGCTGTTAAGAAAAGAGCAAACGGTCAGGTGGAACGAAGACTACCAAAGGGCTTTTGACAAAATCAAGGAGTACTTGCAAGAGCCTCCAATCCTTATGCCTCCAGTTGAAGGAAGACCTCTAATCATGTACTTAACAGTACTAGAAGAATCAATGGGGTGCGTGTTGGGCCATCATGACAAGTCTGGTCGAAAAGAGTATGCAATATACTACCTAAGCAAAAAGTTTACCGACTGTGAACAACGTTATTCACTGCTCGAGAAAACTTGATGTGCTTTAGCGTGGGCTGCTCGCCGACTAAGGCAGTATATGTTGACCCACACTACTTTGTTGATTTCAAAGATGGACCCAGTTAAGTACATTTTTGAGAAGCCAGCACTTACCGGACGGGTTGCAAGATGGCAAATGATTCTCACAGAATATGACATTCAGTACACATCTCAGAAAGCCATCAAGGGTAGTGAATTGTCCGATTATCTTGCTGAGCAACCCATTGATGATTACCAGCCTATGAGATTTGACTTCCCGGATGAAGACATCATGTTCATAAAAGAAAAAGATCATGAAGAGCCCGTTCACACTGAGGGGCCTGACCCGGAAGAAGAATGGACTATGATGTTTGATGGGGCTGTTATTATGAATGGTCGTGGTGTTGGTGCAGTACTCAAAACACCTAAAGGAGTTCACATGCCTTTCTCGGCAAAACTCACCTTCAACTGCACTAACAACGAAGCTGAATACGAAGCTTGCATCATGGGTCTTGAGGAAGCCATTGACCTCAGGATCAAGACTTTGACTGTGTTCGTAGATTCAGCTTTGGTAGTTAATCAAACCAACGGCAAATGGTACACCCATCAGGATCATCTGATACCTTATAGGGATTATACAAGGAGGTTATTGACTTTCTTCACAACGGTCAAGCTTGAGTATATCCCTCGGGACGAGAATCAATTTGCAGATGCTCTGGCTACCATTTCATCCATGATCAAAGTTCAAGCTGCCAACTTTGTACCTCGAATTGCAGTATCCAGACTTGACAGACCAGCATATGTGTTCTCAGCAGATGTTGTTAAAGATGATAAGCCTTGGTTCCATGACATTAAATGCTTCTTGCAGGACCAAACATACCCACCTGGGGCTTCTTCCAAAGATAAGAAGACATTAAGAAGACTAGCTGGTAGTTTCTTCCTGAATACTGATGGTTCCCTGTACAAGAGAAACTTTGATATGGTACTTCTCAGATGCGTTGATAAGACAGAAGCAGACCTGTTAATGCACGAGGTGCACGAAGGATCCTTTGGTACCCATGCTGGAGGGCATGCAATGGCTAAAAAGTTGCTAAGATCAGGCTACTACTGGATCACAATGGATGCCGACTGTTGTGCCTATGCCAGAAAATGCCATAAATGCCAGATCTATGCGGATAAGGTGCATGTGCCTCCAAATCCTCTGAATGTGATGTCTTCACCCTGGCCCTTCGCCATGTAGGGCATTGATATGATTAGCAAGATTGAGTTGACTGCTTCAAATGGCCACAAATTCATCCTGGTTGCCATTGACTATTTCACCAAGTGGGTCGAAGCAGCTTTCTATGCAAATGTTACAAGGCAAGTGGTAGCCCGATTTCTGAAGAGAGACATCATCTGTCGGTATGGAGTGCCCGAGCGAATCATTACTGATAATGGTTCCAACTTGAACAATAAAATGATGGCAGAACTGTGCCGGGACTTCAAGATCCAAAACCACAATTCTTCTCCTTACAGGCCAAAGATGAATGGCGCTGTTGAGGCAGCTAAAAAGAATATCAAGAAGATTGTGCAAAAGATGGTAATTACCTACAAAGACTGGCATGAAATGCTACCATTTGCCTTGCATGGGTACCGTACGTCAATCAGAACATCCACTGGGGCAACACCGTATCAGCTTGTGTATGGTATGGAGGCAGTCCTGCCTGTTGAAGTTGAATTACCCTCCCTGCGGGTATTGATGGATGTTAAACTAAATGAAGCAGAATGGGTCCGGTCCCGATACGAACAACTGAGTCTGATTGAAGAGAAAAGATTGGCTGCAATCTTTCATGGGCAGCTATATCAGAAAAGAATGAAGAAAGCCTTCGATCAGAAAGCCAAGCTCTGAGAGTACCAAGTAGGAGATCTGGTGCTGAAAAGACTCCTCCCTCCTCATACAGACCACAAGGGCAAGTGGACTCCGAACTATGAAGGGCCATTCGTGGTAAAGAAGGTTTTCTCTGGCGGGGCACTCATGCTCAGCACTATGGATGGTGAAGACTTCCTGTCCCCTGTGAATTCAGATGCAGTTAAAAAATACTTCGCATAAAATGACCCGCTGGACATAAAAACAGAATGTAAGTCCAGGCAAAAATAGGGCATCCCGGCGAGTCAAAAACAGAATAAGAGACTCGGGCAAAAATAAGGGAAAATAAACAAGAAAATGTACACCCGCTGAGTTGAAAAGCCGCATCGGACAACTCAGGAAAAAATGGGTATCCTGGTGGATTGAAAACCCGAAAGGGAGATCCACGCAAAATAAGGGAATAAGCGAACAACTGCATTCTGAATTCATCTTTATCACTTACAACATGGCAAGCTTCGAAAGATCCAAGCGTCAGTCAGAAACAGCCTTCTTCAGAAAGCAAGACGAGAAGAACGTCAAATGTCATACGAGTCATAGCAAAAGGGAAACTTCTTAAAGCGTCATCAACATTGCCAACATCTTTTGTTTCTCAATTCGTAACAATCTCCTCATTTTAGGGGATTTGTTTCTTTGACTGTATCTTGCCAATTCAGGGCACACGAATTAATAAAATCAGATTTTCAGTCATGTTTCGTCTCGTACATTTTATTTTCATTTGCAAGAATGTCCGATGTCTTTAAGATATTGATTGCATAAATACAGATGCTTCTCTTCTAAAAATACGTGCTTGCAGGAAATATACTCACTCCCAGGAGTGCCTAAACTCTTATGATGGAATCTGGTAAAGGATACCTCGGGATTACTTGTGTGTTTCTCTGACTTTTCAGGATTGCAGGTATTCAAAGCACAACATGGGGCATGAAAGCTTCATCCCAGCAAGCTGGCAAATCATTATCTACTCAGTCTTAGCACCGGAGGTGCTTTCTCCCCAGCTGTGTTGCCATTTGTTATTTTCTCCTCAGCCAAGTACAAAATCCAGGGAACCATCTCCCCACAGAGTTTCAGCCTCTATCCAGAAGAGCAACGCCTGGAGATCTCACAACAGGGTGAAGGAAGCTTCTACAAACCCCCAGCTGGGTCCCTCATTACCAAAGATAGGTCTATCAGTGACCTATTTTCGCCAAACAGTCATATATGTCAGATCCATCAATGATCTCATCCCCATCTGGGATGTCCACTCCAAGAAGATCAGCCAGAGATCTTCACAGCAATGGGATCCGAATCTCGGGTCGTTATCTTTGCATAACCATAGCATTCGCATCATATTCTCCCCGCAGAGCGTAGCATTCTGTTTAATACGGAGCATTACGGCAAAAATCAAACATATTGCATAATCATAAGCCATGTTCTGAATCAAACACTTGTGAATACTGGCAATCCGTCAGCAATATACAGTAAACTCCCCGGATTCCCCGACAGAGAGCCAAGGAAATTTCCCTAAAGATACAGATACTTCTTGACACTCGTCCGTGTCATATCCCCAGTAGAAAGCCAAAGCGTCCCTTTGCACTCACAGATACTCATACACAACTTCCTTGGTACACATACACTTGTTTATATTACACTTTTCTCCTTTTGACACTCGTCCGTGTCACTCTCCCCAGCAAGTTAAAAGCTCGTCTATACACCACTCATACTTGTTACTCCTGTTTTACTTCTACTGATACTCGTCCGTATCTTGTATACACCACTTATATCCCCTCAAAATCAATACTCGTCCATGTTCTTTGTTAACCAGTTGGTACTCGTCCGTATCATCATCTCTGAACATGCGTCAGCGTTTGTTTCTACTGATACTCGTCCGTATCATTGTCTTAAGGATGCTCGTATGCATCTTTAATCTATACACCGTGTCAAACACTTATGTCTTCTTGAATTTAGACATTCGTCTGTGTCTACTATTCCCCAGAAGAGTCCCCGCAGAATCAATACTCGTCAGTGTTCTTTGTTAACCAGTTGGTACTCGTTCGTATCATCATCTCTGAACATGTGTCAGCATTTGCTTCTACCTGATACCTGTCTGTATCAGAGTCTTAAGGATGCTCGTCCGCATCTTTAGTCTATACACAGTACCCAGACACTTATACCTCTCATTTCTTGGATGTAAACATCCGTCCGTGTTTACTTTTCCCCAGCGAAGTCCCCAACAAAATATGTTAAAATTTTCTATCTGACATTCGTCCTATGTCATGATACCTTTTCGGAAGCCGTACCCTGCTAGGTGATCGTCCTTCACCTCTTGATGATCGTCCTTCATCATGCTTATCCGATGGCCGTCCCCATCGTCGACCTTTTCCTATCCGACATTCGTCCTATGTCGTGATATTTTTAGCAGCCGTCCCCTGCTAGGTGATCGTCCTTCACCTCCTGATGATCGTCCTTCATCATTTTATCCGATGGTCGTCCCCATCGTTGATCTTGTTATCTGACATTCGTCTTATGTCATGATACCTTTTCGGCAGCCGTACCCTGCTAGGTGATCGTCCTTCACCTCTTGATGATCGTCCTTCATCATGCTTATCCGATGGCCGTCCCCATCGTCGACCTTTTCCTATTCGACATTCGTCCTATGTCGTGATATTTTTAGCAGCCGTCCCCTGCTAGGTGATCGTCCTTCACCTCCTGATGATCGTCCTTCATCATTTTATCCGATGGTCGTCCCCATCGTTGATCTTGTTATCTGACATTCGTCTTATGTCATGATAAACCCTGAGAGTAGCCGTACCCTGCTAGGTGATCGTCCTTCACCTCTTGATGATCGTCCTTCATCATGCTTATCTGATGGCCGTCCCCATCGTCGACCTTTTTCTATCCGACATTCGTCCTATGTCGTGGTACTTTCGGCAGCCGTATCCTGCCCGGTGATCGTCCTTCACCTTAGATGACCGTCCCTCATCTTATCCCCAACAGAGCAGCTGTCCCCCCCACTAGGTGATCGTCCTTCACCTTTGATGACCGTACCTCATCATTTATTTCGTAATCCCCAGAGAACCTTATAGCTTTACTTGATGGTTGTCCCCATCACAATCTCTTGTATCCCCAGCATGTCGGTCGTCCTCGTCATTGCTCTTTCCCCAGCAGTCGTCCTCTGCTCGACGGTCGTCCTCCGTCGCCCGCACTTTATAATTATACTTTATTTTCTTTTACAATCTATATCCCTTTTCTTCTTCATTCTGTGAGTGCAAATTTTGGACTGTCTTTGGTATTCAACCACAAGTTATCTTGTTTGCCTGTTAAGCCGTTGCTTACATTCTACACAGCTAACTCATGTTTGAATAGGGGCAGCTGTAAACACCCCAAATTTGCCCTCACCCATTCACACCATGGCTTGTGATATCTTCATATGCATAAGTTCAATCATATCATTTCATATTGTACTTTTTGTTTCACTGCATTGTTTCAAAGTCATCTGCATCTAGGGTTTGTGATCTGAGCCATCCAAGAGCTATTTGAGACACTCCAAAGGTATTCAATCACTTAAAAGGGGTCCATGAATGTTCAAGCATCATATTATATCCTCTCAAAGTCAGGGAAGTTAAATAATCACAAGAACTGAGAAAGGCATGGAAGCAGAGCCAGGTTTAACTACACAGATGACCTAGAATTAGGGTTTTGGTTTCAGACGCCATAACTCCAAATTATTTGGTCATTATTGTTTTTGTTGGTCTCTATATGTTATAAGTATCATGCATATCAATTTTCATGAAGAAATTCAATGGGGGAAGGCATCTGATCAAGAGTTGACTTCTTGGGCAAGGCAGTGCAAAATCAGGGCATCTGAGGCCCCCAATGACCCAACCAAAGGGTGTTCTTCATCATTTTGATTGTGTATGATATTTATTTGGTCATAGAAGATGTTAGAAGTTCACAAAATTGAAGAATTTCAAGCCATTTGCAAAGTTGCCTTTTTGGGAAAATGACTTGTAATGGAAACTTGCCATTTTGGGAAACTTTTTTAAACCTTTCTTTTTGATTCAAAAATGCTTCAAATGAGAAAACTTTGGTCATGAAAGTTGTAGAATGGATCATTCCCTTTTCAAAAAGTACAAGAACTCATTCTAATTCATTTTGAATCAAAAGTTATGGCTTGTCAAAGTTGGGAAAAATCACATAATTTCAAGTTTTGTACCAAAGAGGCATTTTGCAAAATGGTATGATCAAGCATTCTAAAGACTTCAAATGTGCACAAACTCTTCACAACATGCTCATGTGACTTCTAAAAATCAGAATTGGCCCAAGAATTATGCATTTTGGTACCTTGAACTTCATGAATTTCCAAAGGGGGCAAATATGTACCAACTTGCAAAAACTCATGAAGCCATGCCTCTACTTGTTACAGCTCATAGAATCTGATCCACAAGAACTCCATGATCTCAGCTGAGCCCAACCATGCCCCTATCACAACCTCACACTTGCCCATACCTCAAGTACACCTAACTTGGACTTTATGCAAAAACACCCATACCAATCAGCCTGTGTCACACCAACTATTCTGACCAATCAAGACTTTACAAACACACCTCAAGCAAGACATTTCATGTAATCTTGAAGCCTGAACACACACACAAGCCAGCGTACAAAAAAATCACTCCCTTTGCATTTTCTATCGAATCTCTCAACTCAGCCACAAGAACTTAGAAATTCTTTCACTAATCAACTCACCATGATCCACTGATCATTTCCCACCCCTCACATGTCCCTGAAACCACCACAACCAAAAATATGATTTCAACACTCCCTTGACCTGAGCTTCTGCCAACTTTCTCTGGAGGCCATATAAACTCTAGCTAAGTGTCAAAAGCTTCAAAGGAGGATCATTGGAGCTTGTTGGAACCAAAGAAGCAGCCAGAAAGTCCCTGTTTCGAAAGCTCAAGCTCAGGTAGCCATGGCATTTATTTTTCCAGAACTTCCATTTTTAGTTTCTAAATGCTTCCTTATGCTTCACTGATTATCATGATGTGATTTATTTTGAAAATGAGTGAAAAATGGCCATGTATGTTGGTTCTGAAACTTTGCCCGTGAAATGAGTTTTGGTTTGATTTGTTTGATTCAATGAAAATAAATGATATTTGGGGTGGGGTTTAGGTTTAATGATGTTTGAGGATTGATTCTGGAGATTTTGGTGAAAATTTGATGCGTAGGGAGTGAGATAGCATGAACAGCTTGCCGGAGAAGATGACCGGAACACTGTTCCGGTCATCTGAAAGTGATTAGGGTTAGGATTAGGGCTAATGACTTAATTAGGCCAGTTTGAATTTGGGTCGTTCATTCGCGCGCGCAGTCAACTCCCGCCTCTGTGAGTTTGAATCCTGGCCTTCAGATCCTTTGACTTTCCCTTTTTCCATTAAAATTCATTTTAATTTTATTTGTTTCATGTTTATTTTGCACGAATTTTTAAAAATAGCTAAAATCATTTAAAAATTATGAAAATTTTTGTCAAGGGTTTCATGAATTTTTCAGAACACAAAAATATTTTTATTTTTATTTTTTGCATCAAAAAATATTTTTAAATCATTTAAATGATTATTTTTAATTAGTTAATGAAAATTAATTAATTAAAAATACATTTAAGTATTTTAAAATTACCAAAAAAATTCACATAGCATTTAGAAACATTTAGAAACATTGTCCAACTCTCAAACCAAATTTATTTTTTGTTCTTGATGCCTTTTGATCATTTTCATTGGATTTAATTTCATTTTAAGGCAATATTTTGTTTCAAACTTCAAAATTTCCTTTCTGCCTAACCATTGAGAATTGGATGATGATTCTTTTTGCATTACATCTTGCATAGCATGTAGTTTATAGGATAAATTTGATTTGAATTGATCTTGCACTTTCAATTTTTTTTGCATTTTTCTTGACAAGGTACCTTAAAACCCTAGCAATCTTAGGAAATTCATAACTTTCAATAGGTTAAGAGTTGGATCCTCTCCTTTGGGAAGTGGGTTTGTACAGGTTTAGGGTATCTTTGATTGCATTTTCAAATTTTTATCATGTCATTTGCTTCTGGTTTTGGATTTTTGCTTTGCATGATGCATGTAACCCTAATTTGTGCCTTCCTTAGCATTCATCTCCCATTTGCTTGCATACCATGACTTGCCATGACATTTTGTGCACCCTCATGATTCACAATACATCTTAGGACATATTAGAATCATGTTTGATCATTGCATCTTTCATTTACCATGTTGTATGTCCATTACATTTCATAACTTTTCATGTACATTCATGGTTCAATGCATACCTCATTTGCATCCTTATGCTTGTTTGATCATTCCCATGCCTTGCCTCATGTTTGTATCATCTCTTAGCATCATTAACTTCATGTTCTTGCTCCTGGTTTTGGTTTGCATCATCACATTTCATCTCATTTGCATTGCATTTCATTTCTTATGCTAACATTTCAGGTGGTAAGTTGTTTGAGAAGTGAATTTTCCTTAACTTCTCATAATCTCTTTTCATCTCTTTCATACTTCCTTTGCTGCATTTTGTATGTGTATTAGAGTGAGCTTGCTCATTCATGTTCATCTCTTACTTTCTTTCTTCAAGCAACTTGTCTTCTTAAGTGAAGCAAGTTGTTTTGCTTCTCTTTGCTTCCTGCTCCTTTCATCTGCTTCCTTCCTGGTGGTTTCTCTGAAGATCTTCTTGCAAACCTCATTAACCCTAGGATCTCCAAGCATAATAACAATTAGGGTTTGATTAGTTCCCCATTTATTTTTACCTTTGAGTCATCATTGAGTCTTCTCCTCTCATCTCATAATCAGGGACTAAGCCCTAAAGGCTTTAAGGCTTTGTGATTAAGCTTATGCCTACATCCTTCTATTAGGATGGAGTGTATAACTTTAATCCTAAGTGTTAAACCCTTAATGTGTTTAAATCCTTTAATCAATCCATAATAATAATCACTAAGACACCAAGCTTGTAACTTGGGCCTTGCATTAGGGTTCTAATTCTTCCTTAATTGGTTAAGACGGACTAACCCTAGTGTTAATGGACAAGTCCTCTTCAATCTGTCTTACAAACCATAAAATTAACTTCTTCATCCTATCATTAACTATAATCCATTTAATAAGGGCTTTGTTTTGTCATGAGGTTAATTCCTAATCATGGATTAAGTTGAGGAGTCTTCCTCAGCTTAAATGTTCTCATCTATTATCCTTCTATTAGGATGGTGTAATGGGTCCATTAAATCCTGGATTATGGCTTAAACTCATTACTTAACACTAAACAAAAACAACAAAAACATCTAAATAATCACAAGTAGGTTAATGATCTTAATCCTACATCATGGTGATTAAGTGTGAGATACTGACTTCACACTTAAGGTATTCTCATTACCCCTAATCAGAGGGAGGATGTGATGAGTTTACTAACCCATTGGTTTAGGCTTAAGCTCATTAACTTATGACAAACTCCAAAAGGCAATAAAAGATTGAAAACATAAAAAACAAACAATAATCGTCTCCTCCGGGATTCTTTTCTCATCTCATTCACCCACAAATGAGAACTCGCTTCTTCCGTCTAATGCAAGACAGTTTGCACCTGAGCCAGACAGGTCATACACTTGAGCATAGACAAGTAAGCAGTTCATCAGTCAATTCACCTTTCAGTCTCTTTGAGTCGAACTACGGTGTTCTGACTTCCTCATTGCACGAGAGGATACGTAGGCATAACTTAACAGTTATCGAACAAAAGTCTCTGTATATTCCCCCTCCTTCCAGCAATTATTATTTAAGCCTCATAATCTTGAGCATACTCTTTTTCTTACACTGACACTTCACATATTTCACTTCACTTTCTCTTTACACTGACACTTGCATTCTTTCCAGCTTTGATACACAAATTGCACTGACATTACCCCTTTAAAACACAAATCTTTTAAGCGTGGATCCCGTCGAGTACGGCGGACAATCTGGGTGCTAATACCTTCCCAGGTTGTAACCAACCCCCTTTCTCAGTCTCTCTGGTTCGCAACCGTCTTATCCATATCTTTTCCTAGGTTTATGCAACATTACCTTTCCTTCGGGATAAAAATGCCTAGCTGGCGACTCTATTCATTCCTTCCCTTTCGCCGACCGTTCGCGTCTGTACCCCTTCTGACCAGGTGTCATTTTGGTGGGAGCGAAATACCCCTCTTGACTTAGCCTCATTTGGTGGGAGCGACAGCTTGGCGACTCTGCTGGGGAACACTTATACTGTAACCAGGGCTTCTGGTTCTTTTGTGGGTTCCTCCTAGCGCTTGTTTGATTTGTGTTTACTGGGATGTTATGTGCTAATTGTGTTTATATAGTTGCTTTATTTACTGCTTTATGTACAGTTATTTATTGCTTTCTTTACATTTTTATACATCATACTGTCATACTGTCATCTTTCTGGATCTGGTTTGTTGTTTTGATGGGTGGGGTTCTATTGAGAGTTTGAGGTCCTATACCTGGGACCTGAGTGACACCTAGGCTAGAGTGGTTCATGTTCTTTCCCATTCCATTTCGGTCTGGTGCGGGAATATGAAACACGGTTCAGATGTGGGTTTCTTCTTGAGAACTCTGTGCTACAGATTTCCTGTAGTGCTAGGGCTATCTGGGAAGCCTGCTAAGTCTGGATGACCTTTATTATGACCTTTAGAACCTGAGGTGAATTAGAGGAGGATCTTTTATGGTTATTGTAAACATTGCACCTCCGGGTTAGAAGTGTTTACACTTCTCATAACTGATCCAAGTCTGAGGATCCTTGTTCTAGAACACCACCTGTGAGGGGGTCAGGCTGTTTACAGGTTTGCAGGTACCATTGGCCACATCATACCCTGATACTTTGTTTTGATTAAGAGTACTCCATTTTGGGACAGTTCTTGTGATTAACCCTGGACATGTGACTCTTTATTTGAGTCCCCCACCTTGGTTACTGGATTTCTGAACCTCCATCTGGGCTTCTTGAACATACATGGGCTTTATACCAAGACAGTAATCAGATCCAGCTTGATCACAAACCCTTGCATATCATTTGCATACATCATCATTGCATCATTTAACATTTGTTTATTTGTTTTTCAGGGTATCCACATTATATCTGGCTTGGTTTTGACCCCCTCATCTGCATAGACCTCTGTTTCATCAGTTATCTGCTTCAGCTATTCTCTTCAATTGTTTGCTTCAGTCATCTTCATCATCACCAGCATCAGCTTATCAGTGGCCCATCTCCAGTACTAGTCTTGATCTTCATCAGCACTTGTCTTCAGCTCTTCATCAGCAGTCATGGCTCCCAGGAAGAGCAACATATCATACCATTTCTTTGAGCCTGTGTTGACTGGCATCAGGCAGGTCCATTCACATATCACCCCTGACCACATTCCATTATTCAGAGAACATTATGGAGGTATCCTGGATATGGTTATGGACCTGGACCCTTCTCAGAGGAGCATGATCCACACCTGCCTACAGTTTTAGGACCCTCCTTTGAGATGCTTCACATTCCCAGACTTCCAGCTAGGACCTCTGCTGGAGGAATTTTCATCTTTGATTGGAGTACCTGTCAGGGGTGGGATCCCCTTCAACCCAGAGATGACTTCTCCCAGCAATGGAGAAGTGGCAAAAGCACTGTACCTGGAGCTTACTTTGATTGAACAGAGCATGACAACAAAAGCTGGGATCCCTGGTTTACACTTAGACTTCTTGATTTCTCAGGCCATCCTGAAGGCCTCTTTGGGAGAATGGAGGGCAGTCTGTTCACTGTTAGCCCTCAGCATATATGGGGTTATACTGTTTGCAGATGAGCCCAAATTTATCAGCAAGAATGCCATTCATCTTTTCCTTCTGAGGAACCCAATACCCACATTGCTGGGAGACTTCTATTACTCCATTCATCAGAGGAATGAGAAACAAAGGGGGAAGTTAGTGAGATGTTGTGCTCCTTTGTTTCACACTTGGCTGCTCAAACACCTACCTAAGACAGATGCCTTCCTGAATCCTCACCAACAGAAGAATTGGGCTAAGAGACTTATTGCTTTGTCTTCAGATGACATCAGATGGTGCACCCAGAGCACCAAAGGCAAAGATATAATTACCAGCTGTGGGCAATACCCAAATGTACCCCTGATAGGAGTAAAGGGTTGCATCAACTATAATCCTTTGTTGTTTAAGAGACAACTGGGCTATGCTTTGGTTCACCCTCCTAGAGTGCAAGATTTAGCTGAGACCCTGTATTGTAAGATAAAGCCTAATCTAGCTGCTGTCAGACAGGCCTCCTGGGCTTGGGAGAACATCCAGACAAAAGGGATGGCTATTCTTGGAAGATGCAATAATGTTGCATCAGCTCAGTACTATGACTGGTCCCATGCTAGAGCTCAGATTACTGGGATGCCTTTCACCATTGAGGATATACCTGGACCATCCACAGCACAGCCAGCAGCAAATGTTAGCCTGGAAGAATTTGAGAAGTTGAAGGAAAGGAATGAGAATCTGTCTCAAGCTCTAAAGAAGACCCTTTGGGAAAGGAGTGATGGTCGTCTGGACATTGAGAGGTTGGAAAAGCTTAAGGTGGAGCATCTGGCCAAGATTGAGAAAACAGAAGACTACATCAAGAAAGCAAGGGCTGGGGAGCAAATAGTGAAGAATGCCTGTAAAGAAGCCAAGTTCCAGCAGGCTAGGACTGAGCTTTATCTGCAAGAGAGTCAGGCTAGGTGGGTCAGGATCACTGAAGCCCGGACACAAGAAGACCAGAAAACTCAGGCCAGGATTGAACAGTTAGAGGCCAAGGAAAAGAAGCAACATGAAGCTTTGTTGGCAGCCCAGAAGGAGATTTCAGAGTTGAAGCTTAGGGCTGGATTGAAGAGGTCAAAGGACCAGGACAGGCACAAGAAGCTGACCACTGCCATCGCCACCAGAAACCTCCTCATCAGAAACATCACAGAGCATCCAGCTGGTCCAGTGACTGAGGCACTTCTGAAGGAGGTTAAGGAGGATGAGTTTGGACTAGATGTCTGACTTTTTGATTGTTGTTGTTTTCATTTGATGTACTTTTCTTTTTGTGTTGTATTTTGACCCTTCAGGGGCATATGTTTTAAAACAAACTATGTATGATTCACCATTTGTAATATATTTTAGTTTGTTTCCATTACGGGGTTTCCTTTTTCTCGACAACATCAAAGCATCTTCCTCGGGGTCTGGAAAAGTCAAAACCAAGAACCAAGCCGGATACCTTGGAAGACAAATAAGCATACTGCATTGCATACTAACTTTTGTTTTGTTTTGTAGGTTTTGTTATTATTTTGTTTGTTTCTAACTCTGTTGTGCTTCAGGAAATATTGCTCGCCGTCGGGTGTTCCCTCTCAATCGTACGCACCGGTATCCTACTCGCAACAACCTTCCTGGTATCCAAATGGATCAAGTACAGCAATACCTGACTGAGGTCAGAACACAGATGGCTAACAAAAGAGTGGAAATGAGGAACCAAATGGCCCAATTCATGACTGTAATGACTAGCTTGGCCCAGAGTCAGGAAAGGCTGAGGGCATTGGTAGAAAGACAAAACCCCGTGGAACCTCATCCTGGGACTGGAGGGACTTGTAATAATGAAGGAGGTCAGCCTCATGTTAACCCACCAGTATTTGGACCCCATTTAGATCCAGAAGTCAACATCCCAAGAAATGTACAGGGCAACACTGCTGCAGGCAGGATCTTGCAAGAAGATCCTCAAGAAGAGCAGTTTACTGTAATGGGAGCTGGAGATGAAGTTTATGATAGGAGGTTTGATGAAATTGCTGAGAAATTGAGATCTCTGGAGTCTCAAAATTCCTTAGGCTTTGATGTAATGGATATGGGGTTAGTGGATGGGGTGAGAATTCCCCACAAGTTTAAACCCCCGTGCTTCGAGAAGTACAATGGAACTTCCTGTCCACGAACTCACTTACAGTCCTTCCTGGGAAGACTTAAAGCATATACTATGGATGAGAAGCTGTGGATGTTCTACTTTGAAGACAGTTTGACTGGAGCTTCAAGAGAGTGGTATTCACACCTGACCAGAGCTACCATCAGATGCTGGAAGGACCTAGCTAAAGCTTTCATCAGGCAGTACCAATACAATCTAGACATGGCCCCTAACAGGACCCTCTTGATGGGAATGTCTCAATCCTCCAGGGAAAGCTTCAGGGAATATGCCCAAAGGTGGAGACAGCTTGCTGCTGTTGTCCAACCACCCATGTTGGAAAGAGAAATGGCCGACATGTTCATGAATACTCTGCAAGGAACGTACATCGATAGATTGGCTACCTTTTCTTCTACTAGCTTTGCAGACGTGGTTATAGCCGGTGAAAGAATTGAAAGTCTGCTAAAAATGGGCAAAATTTCTGATAATGGTGCAAGTTCGTCCAGTAATCCCAGGAAGCCTTTTGTGGGACCTAGAAGAACCGGTGAGACAAATGCCATTCATGCCAACAGGGGCAGGCCTCAGTATGTCCACAGATCAATAGCAGTTGTCACCATTCCAGCTCCGATTCCTCAGCAACCAGCATATCAACAACCACAACAACCCCATTATCAACAGCAAGTTCAATACCCGCCACAAAGAACCTACAACAATAACAACAAAAATCAACAACAAAGACCTTTTCAGCAAAGACCGTCACAGGCAAATAGGGTGATTGACCCTATCCCTATGCCTTATGCTGCCTTATTGCCACAACTCCTGAAACTCAACTTGGTTGAGTTAAGGACATTGGCACCACCAGATCCCTCCAATCTCCCAAGGAATTATGATGTCAACGCCAGATGTGCTTTCCACTCCAATGCACCTGGCCACAATACAGAAAAATGCAGGGCCTTACAAATGAAGGTCCAAGATCTGGTGGATTCTAAAGCCCTCAACTTTGCACCCCCTCCAAATGTCAACAAGAATCCTATGCCTAATCATGGCAGGCCAAAGATTAATGCCATTGAGGAAGACAGACCATCTACCTTAATCACCAGTGTTGCACAAATTCGAACACCTTTGGTCGAAATTAAAGCTCAGCTTCTAGAGTATCAAGTGTTCCCCGGGTGTGAGCTCGGTTGTGGGTATTGCAACATCGCAGTCAATGGGTGTGATAATTTGAGAAGCGGCATAGATGGTCTTATCAAGGATGATATCCTTCAGATCTCAACAACGGTACCTACAAATCCAGCAATTTCTTTGACAACAAATCCTGAGTCTCCTACAACAGCAGCAACAATCATTCCTACCGATTCGTCAATATCATCAGCAATGGCTCCATCCATCACTTCAACAAATCAAATGTCAACAACTCTTTCTTCTACAACATCAGCATCCACTTATTCAACAGAATCTTCTACAACGCCAGCATAAATTAATGAAGATATCTCAGCAGTCACCATCTACTATGATCCATCAAATGTTCCTCCAAACAACAACTTTCAACAACAAACAGTGGCACCTCCTGCCAGGTCACCAGTCACAATTTACTACGATCCGCACACCATTTCTGTACCCTCCGCCGCAGCAGTCAGTCCAGTTACTATCATGGTGCCTGGACCAGTTCCCTATGAAAGCAGTAATGCCATACCTTGGCATTATGGCTCTGACCTCTACTGCAACGGGGAGAAAATCACTTTGGATTCTTCAACCTCTTCTCCACAAATTGATAATGTTGAGGGAGGCGGAGGCTTCACCAGAAGCGGACGCCTTTTTACCTCACAAACTCAGAGGCCTAATGTGGAAGCAGAAGCTGCTGTCAAAGCAAAAGGAAAGAGTGTGGTATCTGAAGAGCCAGCAGTCAAAGAAACTCAGAAGACATATTTTGAACAAGATGTAGACGAGTTTATGAGAATCATAAAAAGAAGTGATTACAAGGTGGTGGATCAGCTTAACCAAACTCCCTCAAAGATCTCCATATTATCCCTGTTGATGTGTTCTGAAGCTCACATGAATGCATTATTGAAAGTCTTACACGCAGCATACGTGCCAGAGGAGATCACTGTTAATCAGCTAGAAACCGTGGTAGCAAATGTCAATACCAATCATGGACTGGGCTTTACCAATGCTGACTTAACAACTGAGGGATGTAACCACAACAAGGCTTTACACATCACCCTAGAATGCAAAGGTGTTGTTTTATCTCATGTACTGGTGGACACTGGGTCGTCACTCAATGTTCTACCAAAGAAAGCCTTGGTGAAGCTGGAGTACGATGGCTTGGCACTGCGTCCGAGTAATTTGGTAGTAAGAGCATTTGATGGCTCTAAAAGATCAGTGCTTGGGGAGATTGATCTGCCTGTGATGATTGGCCCGCAGACCTTCAAAATTACCTTCTATGTGATGGACATTCAGCCGGCCTACAGCTGTTTGTTGGGTAGACCTTGGATCCATGCCGCTGGCGCTGTTACGTCTACCCTTCACCAGAAGTTGAAATTCGAGTGGGAAGGCCAGATCATCACCATCTGTGGGGAAGAAGACATCTTTGTTAGCCATCTGGCTACGTACAAGTACATAGAGATGGACGGGAAGATCCATGAAACTATGAGCCAGTGTTTGAGGCCCTGAACATTAATGAAGCATCTGCTGTATTGGGAATTTCCATGACGTCTTATCAGCAAGCCAGGAAGGTTGTTGAAGAGGGTACTGCCCAAGGCTGGGGCAAGCTGCTGCCCGTGGAAAAGAAAGAAGACAGATTTGGGTTGGGTTACAGACCAACTCAACAGGATCAATCAGAGGCCGCTAAAGAGCCCAGTTTTGTCAGCGGGGGAATGCTCACCCCGGATGCTGTAAACAACTTGGAAGACGAGGAGGAAAGCGACCGCAACCTGGAGAGCTGGATACGTCCAAGGATCCCGGGGAGCCAAGTCCTTAACTGGTCTTCCCAGGAAATTATAAGGGTTACTCCTGCAGAGTAATTATTATTTCCTGTATTTTTAAGCATGCATCAAGTCTTGCATCTTGCCCAAGATGACAAGACTCATTTTGTAATCGGGCAATCTTGTAATTTTGTGCAAATAGATCAATCAATGAATATCGGACATCTTTTGCAAACAAGTCTCTTTTTTTCGCTCACTGTCTTTTCATTTTTCTTTTTGTACAAAAAATAAAATGGCAATGTTTTTTTAAAAAAAATAAATAACTTCATTTTAGATTTTTCTAAACAAGATTAAAATTGATCACTAAAATAAACAATCTAAACCCTTGCAGAAAGTGCCCTTAAGACTGCACCGACAACAACACAGCTATGACTTCGTATGACTTTGACAATCCAATCAATCAAGCCGATGAAGGGGTTGAAGAAGACTATGAGCTACCTGAAGAGCTAGCTAGGTTGTTGAGACAAGAGGAGAAGGTTATCACTCCCCATCAGGAGGAGGTTGAGACGGTTAATCTTGGTACAGAAGAAGATTTGAAAGAGGTTAAGATCGGGGCCTGCCTGCAAGATTCAGTAAAAAAGCAGCTGATTGATATGCTTCGGGAATATGTGGATGTTTTTGCTTGGTCTTATCAGGATATGCCAGGGTTGGACACCAATATTGTCATGCACAAGCTGCCTCTGAAAGAAGACTGCCCACCAGTAAAACAGAAGCTACGGCGTACTCGCCCATATATGGCAATGAAGATTAATGAAGAGGTACAAAAGCAGTGGGACGCCGGATTCCTTGCTGTAACTAGCTATCCACCGTGGGTTGCTAATATTGTACCTGTGCCTAAGAAAGACGGCAAGGTGAGGATGTGTGTGGATTACCGGGACCTGAACAGAGCCAGCCCGAAAGATGACTTCCCTTTACCTCACATTGATGTATTGGTCGACAATACGGCTCAGTTCTCGGTGTTCTCCTTCATGGACGGGTTCTCAGGATACAATCAGATCAAGATGTCACCTGAAGACATGGAGAAGACCACCTTCATCACACCCAGGGGCACATTCTGTTACAAGGTGATGCCATTCGGACTGAAGAATGCGGGTGCAACTTATCAACGGGCTATGGTAACATTATTCCACGACATGATCCACAAAGAAATTGAATGTTATGTGGATGACATGATTGCCAAGTCCCTCACAGAAGAAGACCACCTGGTAAATCTGTTGAAGCTATTCAAACGTCTGAGCAAGTACCAACTGAAGTTAAACCCCAACAAATGCACATTCGGGGTGCGATCCGGTAAGTTGCTGGGATTTATTGTAAGTGAAAAAGGGATTGAAGTTGACCCTGATAAAGTCAAAGCCATTCAAGAAATGCATGCGCCAAAGACTGAGAAAGAAGTTCGAGGGTTCCTAGGTAGATTGAATTACATTTCAAGGTTCATATCTCACCTTACAGCAACCTGTGAGCCTTTGTTCAAGTTGTTAAGAAAAGAACAAACGGTCAGGTGGAACGAAGACTGCCATAAGGCTTTTGACAAAATCAAGGAATACTTACAGGAGCCTTCAATCCTTATGCCTCCAGTTGAAGGAAGACCTCTAATCATGTACTTAACTGTGTTAGAAGAATCAATGGGGTGTGTGCTGGGCCAGCATGACGAGTCTGGTCGAAAAGAGTATGCAATATACTACCTAAGCAAAAAGTTTACCGACTGTGAACAACGTTATTCACTGCTCGAGAAAACTTGTTGTGCTTTAGCGTGGGCTGCTCGCCGACTAAGGCAGTATATGTTGACCCACATTACCTTGTTGATTTCAAAGATGGATCCAGTTAAGTACATTTTTGAGAAGCCAGCACTTACCGGACGGGTTGCAAGATGGCAAATTATTCTCACCGAATATGACATTCAATACACATCTCAGAAAGCCATCAAGGGCAGTGTATTGTCTGATTATCTTGCAGAGCAACCCATTGATGATTACCAGCCTTTGAGATTTGACTTCCCTGATGAAGACATCATGTTCATAAAAGCAAAAGATCATGAAGAGCCTGTTCACACTGAAGGGCCTGACCCAGAAGAAGAATGGACTATGATGTTTGATGGGGCTGTTAATATGAATGGTCGTGGTGTTTGTGCAGTACTCATTACGCCTAAAGGAGTTCACATGCCTTTCTCGGCAAAGCTCACCTTTAACTGCACTAACAACGAAGCTGAATACGAAGCTTGCATTATGGGTCTTGAGGAATCCATTGACCTCAGGATCAAGACTTTGATTGTGTTCGGAGATTCAGCTCTGGTAATCAATCAAACCAACGGCAAATGGTACACCCACCAAGATCATCTGATACCTTACAGGGATTATACAAGAAGGTTATTGACTTTCTTCACAACAGTCAAGCTTGAGTATATCCCTCGAGATGAAAATCAGTTTGCAGATGCTCTGGCTACCATTTCATCCATGATCAAAGTTCAAGCTGCCAACTTTGTGCCTCGGATTTCAGTGTCCAGACTTAACGGACCAGCATACGTGTTCTCAGCAAATGTTGTTAAGGATGATAAGCCTTGGTTCCAAGACATTAAGTGCTTCTTGGAGGATCGGACATACCCACCTGGGGCATCTTCCAATGATAAGAAAACGTTAAGGAGGCTAGCTGGTAGTTTCTTCCTGAATACTGATGGTTCCCTTTACAAGAGAAACTTTGATATGGTACTCCTCAGATGCGTTGATAGGGCAGAAGCGGACTTGTTAATGCACGAGGTGCACGAAGGATCCTTTGGTACCCATGCTGGAGGGTATGCAATGGCTAAAAAGTTGTTAAGATCAGGCTACTACTGGATCACAATGGATGCAGACTGTTGTGCTTATGCCAGAAAATGTCATAAATGCCAGATTTATGCGGATAAAGTGCATGTGCCTCCAAATCCTCTGAATGTGATGTCTTCACCTTGGCCCTTTGCCATGTGGGGCATTGATATGATTGGCAAGATTGAACCGACTGCTTCAAACGGCCACAGATTCATCCTGGTTGCTATTGACTATTTTACCAAGTGGGTTGAAGCGGCTTCTTATGCAAATGTTACGAGGCAAGTGGTAGCCCGATTTCTGAAGAGAGATATCATCTGTCGGTATGGAGTGCCCGAGCGAATCATTACTGATAATGGTTCCAACTTGAACAACAAAATGATGGCAGAACTATGCCGGGACTTCAAGATCCAACACCACAATTCTTCTCCTTACAGGCCAAAGATGAACGGCGCTGTCGAGGCAGCTAATAAGAATATCAAGAAGATTGTGCAGAAGATGGTGGTTACCTATAAAGACTGGCATGAAATGCTACCGTTTGCCTTGCATGGGTACCGAACATCAATCAGAACATCCACTGGGGCAACGCTGTATCAGCTTGTTTACGGTATGGAGGCAGTCCTACCTGTTGAGCAGGAATTACCCTCCTTGCGGGTACTAATGGATGTTAAACTGAATGAAGCAGAATGGGTCCGATCCCGATACGAGCAACTGAATCTGATTGAAGAGAAGAGATTAGCTGCAATCTGTCATGGGCAGTTATATCAGAAGAGAATGAAGAAAGCCTTCGATCAGAAAGTCAGGCTCCGAGAGTACCAAGTAGGAGATCTTGTACTGAAAAGACTCCTCCCTCCTCATACAGACCACAGGGGCAAGTGGACTCCGAACTATGAAGGGCCATTCGTAGTAAAGAAAGTTTTCTCTGGTGGAGCACTGATGCTCAGTACTATGGATGGTGAAGACTTCCTGTCCCCTATGAATTCAGATGCAGTTAAAAAATACTTCGCATGAAAATGACCCGCTGGACATAAAAACAGAATGTAAGTCCAGGCAAAAATAGGGCATCCCGGCGAGTCAAAAACAGAATAAAAGACTCGGGCAAAAATAAGGGAAAATAAATAAAAATGTACACCCGCTGAGTTGAAAAGCCGCATTGGACAACTCAGGCAAAAATGGGTATCCTGGTGGATCGAAAACCTGGAAAGGCGATCCACGCAAAATAAGGGAATAAGCGAACAACTGCATTATGAATTTGTTTGTATCACTTATAACATGGTAAGCTCCGAAAGGTTCGAGCGTCGGTCAGAATCAGCCTCCCTCAGAAAGCAAGATGAAAAGAAGGTCAAATGTCATACGAGTCATAGCCCAAGGGAAGCTCCTTGAAGCGTCATCAGCATGGCCAGCATCTTTTTGTTTCTCAATTTGTAACGATTTCCTCATTTCAGGGGATCTGTTTCTCTGACTGTATCTTGCCAATCCAGGGCACATAAATTAATAAAATCAGATTTTCAGTCATGTTTCGTCTCGTACATGTTATTCTCGTTTACAAAAATGTCCGATGTCTCTTAGGTATTGATTCGCATAAATACAGATGCTTCCTTTCTAAAGAATACATGCTTACAGGAAATATGTTTGCTCCTAGGATTGCCTGAACTCCTATGACGGAATCCAATAAGGGATATCTCGGGATGCTTGTACGTTTCTTTGTCTTTACAGGATTGCAGGTGTTCAGAGCGTACCATGGGGCATGAAGGATTCTCCCCAGCAAGCTGCCAAAACTATTATCTACTCAGTCTATCTCCTGATTAGCACCGGAGGTGCTCTCTCCCCAGCTGAGTTGCCGTACATCATTCCTCCTCAGCCAAAAGCAAAGACCGGGAACCATCTCCCCACGAAGTTTCGACCTCTATCCAGAAAAGCAATACCTGAAGATCTCACAACAGAGTGACAAAAGCTTCTACAAACCCTAGCTGGGTCCCTCATCACCAAGATAGGTCTATCAGTGACCTATTTCCCCACGCAGAGTCATATATGACAGATCTATCAATGATTTTATTCCCAGCTGGGAAATCCACTTCAAACAGATCAGCCAGAGATCTCCACAGCAGCGGGATCCGAATCTCGGATCGGTATCTTTGCATAATCATAGCATTCACATCATATTTTCCCCACAGAGCGTAGCATTCCGTCTAATACGGAGCATTACGGCAAAAATCAAACATATTGCATAATCACAAGCCATGAGTCGAATTGAACACTTGTAAATACTGACAACCCATCAGACAGTATACAGAATATTTCCCCAATTCCTCACCGGAGGGCCAAAACATTTCCCTTACAGATACACACTCCTTTTGGCACTCGTCCGTGTCATCATTCCCCAGTAAAGTCGCCCGAGCATTCTTTACAAACAGACGACTCGTATATTACAAATGCTTCCCGACACTCGTCTGTGTCATTTCCCCAACAGAAAGCCAAAGCGTCCCCTTTGCACTCATAGATACATATATACTTCTTCCCCGACACCCGTCCGTGTCACCTCCCCTAACACAGTTGCCTAAACACTTTGCAAACCAAATACTTGTTTATAATACGCTTTTCCTGGCACTCGTCCGTGTCATGCTTTCCCTAGCAAGTTAAATACTCGTCTGTATCTACTATTCCCCAGGAGAGTCCCCAACAAATCTGGTTGAACTATTTCCTTTCATCTGACATTCGTCCTATGTCATGATACCTTCCGGCAGCCGTACCCTACCAGTTGATCGTCCTTCACCTTTTTGATGATCGTCCTTCATCATTCCCAGTGGAGTCTATATTCATTAGAACCCCTTCCTATCCGACATTCGTCCTATGTCGTGATATTTTCAGCAGCCGTCCTGTAAACACCCCAAATTTGCCCTCACCCATTTCACCATGGCTTGTGATCATTCTCATATGCATAAACACAATCATATCATCTCATACCTCATTTTTGATTCACTGCATAGTTTCTAAGGCATCTGCACCTAGGGTTTGTGATCTGAGCAATCCAAGAGCTTCTTGAGCCACTCCAAAGGCCACCAATCACTTCAAAGGGATCCATGTGTGTTCATCTATCATATTACATCTTCTCAAAGTCAAAAATGCAAAAGAATCACAAGAACTGGGGTTTGAGTGGATGCAGAGCCAGGTTTGACTGCACAGTTGACCTAAAATTAGGGTTTTGGTTTCAGAGGCCATAACTCCAAATTTTTTGGTCATTCTTGTTTCCATTGGTCTCTATATGGTATAGGGAGTATGCATATCAATTTTCATGAAGAAATTCCATGGGGAAGTCATCTGATCAAGGGTTGACTTTCTGGACAAGTCAGTGCAAAATCAGGGCATCTGAGGCCCCCAATGACCCAACCAATGGGTGATCTTCATCATTTTGAGTGTATATGATCTTTATTTGATCATGGAAGAAGGTTGAAGTTCATAGAAATCAAGAATTTGGAAGTTTTGCAAATGTTGACTTTTTGGGCATAGTTGACTTTTCAAGAATGCCTCATTTTAGGTCATTTTTCAAGCCTTGATTCTTGATCCAAAAATGCTTCAAATAAAAAAACTTTGGTCATGAAAGTTGTAGATCTCATCTTTCCCTTTTCAAAAAGTACAAGAACATGATCAAACTCTTCTTGGATCAAAAGTTATGGCATGGCAAAGTTGGCCAAAATCATTGATTTTCAAGGCATGCTTCAAATGGAAATTTTGCAAAGTCATGAACCAAAGCCCAATGTGACTTCTAATTCACTCCAAACCAGTATGCAAACATTCTCTAAGTCATAAAATTCAGAATGAACCAAGAATGCCCATGGTTTTATGGTTGGTTGGACAAAGGAATCACATGTGAACTAAAAAGTCACAACTTGCAAAATCTTCATGATCACTTCCTACAACTTGCTGCATTGGTTACTACACTAAGCTAGCCTCTCACCACACCATGCTGCACCAGAACCAGCCTTGTACTAGCCTAGAAGCTGCCCATACTTTCTCTTACAAAGAAGTTGATATTTTGCAAAAGGTGACTTACCTATCATAGCAGGCCATGTCACATCATCCAGCCAATCAGATTTGTTTATACTTTCCATTTGCAAGCTAGGCATAACACTAAGCAAGGCTGAAACCATTCACACACACACATTCACAAAAACACACCAAGCTGCATAAGCCTTCGAATCTCTCTGCCCAGCCTTCAAACACTCACACCATCTTCATCATTCATCTCACCTCACTCCATAGACCTAAAACCACCAAGAGCCTGGCCTGAAACAAGCAAGAACATCCCACTGCCATTCTTCACCTCATTTTGCAGTTTCCTTCGAAACTCTCACCATAGCTCACAAACATACCAACAAACACCATAGACCTTCTCCATTCACCCTCAGGATCACAAACAACCCCTCACCATGACCTGAAAGTGCCAGAATCACCATTGCCATTTCTGACTGAGTTGAAGCAGGAGCTTTCGAAACTCACTATCCAGCCAACATAAACTCTTCTTGAGCATTCAAACATCATCTGGGGATCAAGTGGAGTGGATTGCACAAGGAGAAGTGGCCAGAAAGTCATCAGAGTGAAAGCTTCGAATCTCAGGTAGCTTGAAATTTATTTTTCCAGAAATCATTTTTCATGTTATAAACTTGTTCTATGTGCTTCACTGATCATCCTGATGTCATTGGTTTCGAAAATGGCTTTGAAATGAGTATTTAATTTGCTTCTGAAGCTTGCGTGCCCTAGTTCTTATCCTCTTCGATTCAGCTTATTTAGGAAATATAAATTTGTTTTGAGAGAGGGGTTTGATTCGTGAGTGTGTAAGGAACATTTCCCAGTTCTTAGTTTTCATTTTTGATACGATTTGAGTGAGTTGGGAAGTTTTCAGGGGAGTTGCTCGCCGGAGAAGACGACCGGAGGTCTTCTCCGGCAGCCTGAATGTGATTAGGGCTAATTGTCATTAATTAGTGAACTTTAAACTTGGGCCCTTGGATGCTGTTTCCCGCGCGCTAGTGAATGGTCCAGATCATGTCATTTTGCCCTAATCCACTTAATTAGTTTTAATTATTTCGTATTTAAATTAATTTGGCCAGATTGAATCCAGACCCTCCATTCACGCGCCAGTCAACCAATTTGAATCCAGAGCCCATCCTGGCCCTCCATCCTGATTACTTCCTATTTTATTTAATTTTTATTCATTTTCTTTTCTTTTTACTTGCATAATTTATTAAAAATAGTTAAAAATTCCTAAAAATTATAAAACTTTTTCCTAAAAGTTTTATTAATTTTTATGACACAAAAATATTTTTATTTTATTTTTTATCATTAAAAAAGTATTTTTAAATATTTAAAAGATTATTTTTAATTGATTAATGGGAATTAATTAATTAAAAATACTTTTAGGTATTTAAAAATTACAAAAAAATTCATGAAATGTTCTAAGGCATTTAGAAACATTGTCCAACCTTCAAACCAAATTTCTTTTTTGATCTTGACACATTTTAAGAATTTTTCATGGAATTAAATCATGTTTTATGCATTATTTTGATCATGGGTTCAAAAATTCATTTCTGCCTATTTGAGAAGAGTTGGACATTGGTTCTTATTGCATTGTCTTATGTTTTGCATGTAGTTTCTAGGATAAAATGTCCATGATTTGATCTTGCATTTTCCAATTGTTTGGCATTTCTTTTGTTAAGAACCCTAAAAAACCCTAATAACTTAGAAAATTCATATCTTGAGATTGGTTGAGAGTTGAGACCTCCCCTTTGGACCTTGGTTTAGTATAGGTTTAGGGTTTTCTTTGGGTGGCATTTTCCATTTTTTATCTTAGGGTTTGCTTCTGTTTTGGGTTTTTGTTTGATGCATTGTCCATAAACCCTAATTTGAGCTTTCATTTGCATCCTTCTTGCATTCTCTTGCATAACATGACTTGTCTTTGCATTTTATGCATCCTTGTGTTCCATTTGACATCTTAAGACATGTAGGAAGCATGTTTGATCATTGCATAACATATTTGCCATGTCATTTACCTTGTGTGCTTCATAACTTTTCATGTTCATTCATGCTCCTTAGTTTGCATCATTTGCATCCATGATCTTGTATGAACATCTCCATGTGCTGCCTCATGTTTGCAGCATCTCATAACATCATAATCATCATCAACATGCTTCTGGTTTTGCTTAGCATCATACCATTTCATCTCATTTTGCATTGCATTGCATTTCTTTCTAACATTTCAGGTGGTAAGTGACTTTGAGAAGTGAATTTGCCTTCACTTCTCATAACTTTTCTTTTCATCTCTCTTGCATCCATTGCTGCATTTCTATATGTGTTTGAGATTGAGCTTGCTCATTCTTGTTTCTCCCACTTCCTTTCTTCAAGTGACTTGACTTCTTGAATGAAGCAAGTCACTTTGCTTCTCTTGATCCTTTCATCTGCTTCCTGGTGGTTCCATTGAAGATCTTCTCTTGAAAACCTCACAAACCTTAGGAATAACCAAGCATGACAATGATTAGGGTTTTGATTAGTCTCCCCTCTTAATTTTACCTTTGTGTCTCTTTGAGTCCTCTCTTCTCACCTCATAATCAGGGACTAAACCCTAAAGGCTTTAAGGCTTTGTGATTAAGCTTATACCTGCATCCTTCTCTTAGGATGGAGTGTATAACTTTAATCCTAAGTGTTAAACCCTTAATGTGTTTAAATCTCTTAATCAATTCACCTAATAAGTATTAAGACATCACACTTGTAACTTGGGCCTTGCATTAGGGTTCTATTTCTTCCTTAAGTGGTTAAGAAGGACTAACCCTAGTGTTAATGGACAAGTCCCCCTCAAGTTGTCTTACAAATCATAAAACTCACTTCATCATCTTATCATTAAATAAAATCCACTTAACCAAAGGCTTGTTTTGTCATGAGCTTAATCCCTAATCATGGATTAAGTTGAGGAGCTTTCCTCAGCTTAAACATTCTCATCTATTATCCTTCTATTAGGATGGTGTAATGAGTCTGTTTAATCCTTGATTATGGCTTAACCTCATTACTTAGCACTAAACAAAAACACCAAAAACATCTAAATAATCACAAGTAGGTTAATGATCTTAATCCTACACCAAGGTGATTAAGTGTGAGAATCTGACTTCACACTTAAGGTATTCTCATTACCCCTAATCAGAGGGAAGATGTGATGAGTTCACTAAATCCATTGGTTTAGACTTAAGCTCATTAACTTATGACAAAAATCCAAAAAGGCAATAAAAGACTGAAAACACAAAAACAGACAATAACCGTCTCCTTCGGGATTCTTTTCTCATCACCTTCACTCATAAACGAGAGCTCGCTTCTTCCGTCTAATGCAAGACAGTTTGCACCTGAGCCAGACAGGTCATACACTTGAGCATGGACAAGTAAGCAGTTCACAAGTCATTTCATCTTTCAGTTCCTTTGGGTCGAACTACGGTGTTCTGACTTCCTCATTGCACGAGAGGATACGTAGGCATAACTTAACAGTTATCGAACAAAAGTCTCTGTATATTCCCCCTCTTTCTAGCTTCATTCTTTAGCCTCATGATCTTGAGCATTTCACCCTGTTCTTACACTGACACTTTCATACTTTACACTTCTTTTACACTGACACCTGTACATCTTTTCCAGCTATTTTATGCACAAATTGCACTGACACTACCCCTTTAAAACACAAATCTTTCAAGTGTGGATCCCGTCGAGTACGGCGGACAATCTGGGTGCTAATACCTTCCCAGGTTGTAACCAACCCCCTTTCTCAGTCTCTCTGGTTCGCAACCGTCTTATCCATCTTTTCCTCGGCCTATGCAGCATTGCCTTTCCTCCGGGATAAAAATGCCTAGCTGGCGACTCTATTCATCTCCAGTGAGTTCACGGCTGTGTGTTCTCATTGTCCCTTTCACCGACCGTTCGCGTCTGTACCTTCATCTGATCCATGTTTCATTTGTCGGGAGCGACAGCTTGGCGACTCTGCTGGGGAAACCTTATTCTGCAACCAGGGCTTCTGGTTCCTTTTGTGGGTTCCTCCTAGCGCTTGATTGATTTGTGTTTACTGGGGTGTTATGTGCTTATTTGTGTTTGTATATTTGTATTTATTTTTTGCTTTATGTACAGTTTTGTTTACTGCTTTCTTTATTACTTTTGCATTATACCATATTGTCATACTGTACTGCTGGCTGGATCTGGTTTTCCTTTTGGTGGGTGGGGTTCCATTGAGAGTTAAGGTCCTATACCTGGGATCTGAGTGACACCTAGGCTAGAGTGAATCATATTCTTTCCCATTCCATTTCGGTCTGGTGCGGGAATATGAAACACGATTCAGATATGGGTTTCTTCTTGAGAACTCTGTGTTGCAGATTTCCTGCAATGCTAGGGCTATCTGGGAAGCCTGCTAAGTCTGGATGACCTTTAGTATTGACCTTCAGAAACTGAGGTGAATTAGAGGAGGAATTGTTATGGTTAATGTAAACACTGTACCTCCGGGTTAGAAGTGTTTACACTTCTCATAACTGATCCAAGTCTGAGGATCCTTGTTTTAGAACACCACCTGTGAGGGGGTTGGGCTGTTTACAGGTTTGCAGGTACCTTGACCTCAGAATACCTTTTTACTTTGATTTTGTTAAGAGTACTCCATGTTGGACAGTTCTTGTGATTCTAAACCCTGGACATGTGGCTCTTTATTTGAGTCCCCCACCTTGGTTACTGGTTTTGTAGACCTCCAACTGGAATTCTTGAACACACTTGGACCTATATCAGAGCATTTTGATCAGATCCGGCTCAGTCACAGACCCTTGCATTTCATTTGCATACATAACCATTGCATCATTTTGACATTTGCTTATTTGTGTTTCAGGGTATCCATCTTTATCTGGTTTTGGTTTTGACCCCATCTTCAGTTTTTGACCTATCTTCATCAGCACCTGCTTCAGTTATCACCTGCACCAGCCAGTCAGTGGCCCACTTCTTCAGTATTATCATCAGCACCTGTCTCTACTCAGTCTTCAACATCATGGCCCCTAAAAAGAGCAATGTCACCTATCACTTCTTCCAGCCAGAGCTATCAGACATCAGGAGGATTCAAACCCTGATCACTCCAGATCACATACCTTTGTTCAGGGAGAGTTATGGAGATATACTGGACATGGTTATGGATCTGGACCCTTCACAGAGGAGCCTCATCCACACCTGCATTCAGTTTTATGATCCTCCACTGAGATGTTTTACTTTTCAAGACTTTCAGTTGGGCCCCTTATTGGAAGAGTACTCCTCATTAGTTGGTATGCCTATCAGGAGAGAAATTCCTTTCAACCCCGAGATGGTCTTTCCTGCTAATGGAGAAGTAGCAAAAGCTTTGCATCTGGAACCTATTTTGGTGGAGCAACATATGACCTCTAAAGCTGGAATCCCTGGTTTTCATCTGGACTTCTTAATTTCTCAAGCTAGTCTGAAGGCTTCCCTGGGAGAGTGGCAAGCTGTTTGTGCTTTGTTGGCCTTAAGCATATATGGAATAGTATTGTTTGCAGATGAGCCTCGATTCATTAGCAAGAATGCAATCCATCTGTTCATCTTGAAGAACCCAGTGCCAACTTTATTAGGGGATCTTTATTATTCAGTGCATCAGAGGAATGAAAAGCAGAGGGGGAGGTTAGTGAGGTTTTGTGCTCCATTGTTCCACACCTGGCTTCTCAGGCACCTACCCAGGACAGATGCATTTCTAAACCCTCATCAGCAGAGCAACTGGGCTAAGAGACTCACTGTTCTAACTTCAGCAGATATCAGATGGTGCACTCAGAGCACCAAGGGCAGGGATATCATCACCAGCTGTGGACATTTTCCTAATGTGCCTTTGATAGGAGTTAAGGGAAGTATCAATTACAATCCTCTGCTGTTCAGAAGGCAACTGGGCTATGCACTAGTCCACACTCCAAAGGCACAGGACTTGGTGGAGACCCTTTATTGTGAGAACAAGATTAGTTTGGCTGTTGTTAGGCAGGCTGCCTGGGCCTGGGATAATGTTCAAACCAAGGGAGTCACCATTCTGGGGAAGTGTAATAATGTGGCATCAGCACAATATTATGAGTGGTCCCGTGCTAGGGCCCAATTCTCTGGAATGCCCTTTACCATAGAAGACGTGCCTGAGTCATCTTCAGCACCACCCCCTGCCACTATCAGTTTGGAAGAGTTTGAGAGCTTGAAGGAAAGAAATGAGAAGCTAACCCAGGCTTTGCAGAAGACCCTCCGGGAGAGGAGTGAAGGTATGAGGGAGATTGAGAGATTGGAGAAGTTGAGAGTGGAGCATTTGACTAAGATTGAGAAGTCTGGGGATTATATCAACAAGTCTAAGGCTGGAGAGCAAATTCTGAAGAATGCTTGCAAAGAAGCCCAGTTCCAGAGAGCAAGGACAGACTTGTACTTGAAGGAGAGTCAAGCCCGGTGGGTCAGGATCACCGAGGCCCGTACCCTGGAAGACAAGAGAGTTCAAGACAAGATGGAGCAACTGGAAGCTAGTGCAAAAGAACAGCAAGAAGCCCTGGCAGCAGCCCAGAGGGAAATATCAGAATTGAAGATCAAAGCAGGGGTGAAGAGGTCCAAGGACCAAACTCAGCACAAAAAGCTAACAGCAGCTGTTACGACCCGGAATCTCCTCATCAGGAATCTCACGGAGCGTCCGGCTGATCCTGTGACCGAAGCACTTCTCAAGGAAGTTCGTGAGGATGAGTTTGGTCTTGGTGTTTGACCATTTGTTTGTTGTTGCTTTCTTTCCATGTACTTTTATTTTTGTACTGTATTTTGACCCCTTAGTGGGCTTGTGTTGTAAAACGAACAAATTGTATTATTTCACTTTATGTAATATATTCATGTTAGTTTACTTCGAAAGCAACTTCAACAGCAGCATCTTCAAGGGTCTGGAAGGGTCAAAACTGAAGGCCAAACCGGATACCTTGAGAGCAAATAAGCATAACTGCATTGCATACTAACCCTTTTGTTTGTTTTGTAGGTTTTTGTTTTGTTGTTACTAACCTCTGTTGTGAACCTCAGGAATTATTGCTCGCCGCCGGGTATTTCCCCTCAACAGGCCACACAGGTACCCAACTAGAAACAATCTTCCGGGCATCCAGATGGACCAGATGCAGCAGGACCTTACGGAGGTCAGAAACCAGATGGCCAACGAAAGGTTGGAGATGAGAACTCAGATAACACAGTTCATGGAAGTAATGAACAACTTAGCTCAAAGCCAGGAGAGGCTCAGAGCTTTGGTAGAAGGGAGGAATCAAGAGGAACCCCATGTGGGAACTACTGGCACAAGTAACAACGAGAGGGTCCAACCTCATGCCAATCCCCCAGTTTTTGGACCCCATCTCCATCCAGAGGCCAACATCCCTGTCAATATACAAGGGACTGCCACAGCAGGGAGGATACTACAGGAAGACCCTCAAGAAGACCAGTTCACAGTAATGGGTGCTGGGGAAGAAGCTTATGATAGAAGATTGGATGAAATAGCTGAGAAGTTGAGGTCCTTAGAATCTCAAAACTCTTTGGGCTTCGACGTTATGGACATGGGTTTGGTAGACGGGGTCAGGATCCCCCATAAGTTCAAGCCTCCTTGTTTCGAAAAGTATAATGGGACTTCATGCCCCCGGACTCATCTACAATCATTTCTGGGAAGGCTGAAGGCCTATACAATGGATGAGAAATTGTGGATGTTCTATTTTGAAGATAGCTTGACTGGAGCGTCGAGAGAATGGTACTCTCACTTGACAAGGGCAACTATTAGGTGCTGGAAGGACCTGGCAGAGGCCTTCATCAGACAGTATCAGTATAATCTAGACATGGCACCCAACAGGACCCTTCTAATGGGAATGTCACAGTCTTCAAGGGAGAGTTTTCGAGAATACGCCCAGAGATGGAGGCAACTGGCTGCTGCTGTTCAACCACCTATGTCTGAACGGGAAATGGCGGATATGTTCATGAACACCCTTCAGGGAACATACATTGACAGGTTGGCAGCTTTCTCTTCCACTAGCTTTGCAGATGTTGTCATAGCCGGGGAGAGAATTGAAAGCTTGTTAAAAATGGGAAAGATCTCAGACAACGGTGCAAGCTCGTCCAGTAGTACAAGAAAGCCTTTTGCAGGCCCGAGAAGAACTGGCGAGACCAATGCCATCCATTCAAACAGGGGCAGGCCCCAATATGCTCAAAGGTCGATAGCAGCAGTCACCATTCCTGCTCCAGCTCACCCTCAGCCGGTCTATCAACCTCCTCAGCAAAACTATCAGCCACAACCGCAGTTCCATCAGCAAAATCAGTATCCTCCAAGAAATTACAACAACAGCAACACCAACAACAACAGTCAACAAAGGCCATTCCAGCAGAGGCCATCTCAAGCTAACAGAGTGATCGATCCGATCCCGATGCCATATGCTACATTGCTGCCACAGCTTCTGAAACTCAACCTGGTTGAGCTAAGAACGTTGGCACCTCCGGATCCCAACAGTCTACCAAGGAACTATGACTCCAATGCTAGGTGTGCTTTTCATTCAAACGCACCTGGTCACAGTACAGAAAAATGCAGGGCTCTGCATATGAAGGTACAAGACCTGGTAGACTCCAAGGCTCTGAATTTCGCACCACCGCCCAATGTCAATAAAAACCCGATGCCAAATCACGGTGGTCCCAGGATTAACGCTATTGAAGAAGACAAGCCGTCTTATTTAATAACCAGTGTGGGACAGATCAGGACGCCATTGGTAGAAATCAAGGCTCAGCTTTTGAAATGTCAAATGTTCCCGGGGTGTGAGTTGGGTTGTGCTTACTGCAATATCTCGGTAAATGGGTGCGATAATTTGAGGAATGGCATAGATGGCCTCATTCAGAGTGGCCAACTTCAGATCACCACATCATTTCCAACAAATCCAACAATATCATCAGCAACGGTTTCAGAACCTCCTACAACTGCAGCAACTATTGTTCCTGACAATTCTTCGGTTTCATCAACAAGTACGTCATCCATCATCTCAACTGATCAGTTTACAACAAATCTTCCTGCTACAACTTCAGCTTCACTCCACTTCGAGACTCCTACAACGACAACGTCATTTCTTCCGACAATATCTCCTACAACTCCAGCAACAAATCATGAAGACGTCTCTACTGTCACCATATTTTATGATCCTGAGAACAACTCTTCCTACCATTCAGAAGGTGTTGCTCCCATCAGAGCACCAGTTACAATCTTTTATGATCCACAAACAATTACAGTCCCTTCAGCAGCAACAATCAGTCCAGTCACTGTCACGGTGCCTGGACCAGTACCATATGAAAGCAATAGGGCCATCCCTTGGCACTATGGCTCAGACGTGTACTGCGAGGGAAAAAGAATCACTCTGGAAGCATCAACACCTGCACCACAAATTGACAATGTGGGGGGAGGCGGAGGCTTCACCCGAAGCGGACGTCTCTTCGCCCCACAAATTCAAAAGCCTACAGCCGAAGCGGAAGCTGCTGCTAAGGCAAAAGGAAAGAGCCCTGTGCAGGAAGATCAAGCTGTTAAAGAAGCCTTGAAGACACCGTTCGATCAAGAAGTTGATAAGTTTATGAGAATCATCAAAAAGAGTGACTACAAAATTGTGGATCAACTTCACCAGACGCCATCCAAAATCTCTATCCTCTCACTGCTTATGTGCTCCGAAGCCCATCGGAATGCACTACTCAAGGTCTTGCACGCAGCTTACGTGCCTGAAGAGATTACTGTCAACCAGTTGGAAACCGTGGTTGGAAATGTTACTGCTAGCAATGGGCTAGGGTTCACCAATACTGACTTGACAGCGGACGGCCGCAACCACAACAAAGCCTTGCACATAACCATGGAATGCAAAGGAGCTGTCCTTTCTCATGTGCTGGTAGACACAGGGTCGTCCCTTAATGTCTTACCAAAGAAGGCTCTGGTGAAGTTAGAATATGATGGTTTGGCATTGAGACCCAGCAACCTGGTGGTAAGAGCCTTTGATGGTTCTAAGAGATCGGTTCTGGGAGAGATTGAGCTGCCTGTGACAATTGGCCCACAGACCTTTAAAACTATCTTTTATGTGATGGACATTCAGCCCGCCTACAGCTGTTTGTTGGGTAGACCCTGGATTCACGCCGCCGGCGCAATAACGTCTACCCTTCACCAAAAGTTAAAATATGAGTGGGAAGGCCAAGTTGTCACAATCTGTGGGGAGGAGGACATTTTTGTCAGCCACCTGGCAACCTATAAGTACATTGAAATGGATGGGGAGATCCATGAAGCAATGAGCCAGGGGTTTGAAGCTTTGAATGTCAATGAAGCATCTGCTGTATCTGGGGTCTCCATGTCATCATACCAACAAGCCCGGAAGGTTGTTGAGGAAGGAACTGCCCTAGGCTGGGGCAAAGTTTTAGCTGTGGAGGAGAAGAAAGACAAATTTGGGTTGGGTTACAGACCAACTCGACATCAAGCAAAGGCTGCTGGAGAGCCTGGTTTTGTCAGTGGGGGGATGCTTACCCCCGATGCTATCAACTGTCTGGAAGACGAGCTGGAAGAGGAGCGTAACCTGGAAAGCTGGATTCGTCCAAAGATCCCGGGGAGCAGTGTCTCGAACTGGTCTTCCCAGGAAATTATAAGAGTTACTCGATCAGAGTAATTATTATTTCCTGTATTTTATAAGCATGCATCAAAGTCTTGCATCTTGCCCAAGATGACAAGACTCATTTTGTAATCGGGCCATCTGTACTTTTTGTGCAAACAAGATCAATTAATAGAATATCAGACATCTTTTTGCAAACGCGTCTTTTTCTTTTCGTTCACTGTTTTTCCATTTTTTCTTTTTTGTACAAAAAAATAAATGGCAGTGTTTTCAAAATGACAACTTCATTTCACTTTTCTAAATAAGACTAAAATCAGATCACTAAAATGAACAACTTAACCCTTGCAGAGAGTGCCTCCCAGACAGCACTGACAACAGCACGGCTATGACATCGTATGACTTTGACAATCCGATCAATCAAGCTGATGAAGGGGTTGAAGAAGAATATGAGCTTCCTGAAGAGCTGGCCAGGTTGTTAAGACAAGAGGAAAAGGTTATTACCCCTCACCAGGAGGAGGTTGAAGTGATTAATCTTGGTACAGAGGAAGACGCGAAAGAGGTTAAAATCGGGGCCTGCCTGCAAGACTCAGTGAAGAGACAACTGATAGACCTGCTTCAAGAGTATGTAGATGTGTTTGCTTGGTCGTACCAAGACATGCCAGGGTTGGATACCGATATTGTGGTGCACAAGCTGCCTCTAAGAGAAGAATGCCCACCGGTCAAACAGAAACTGCGCCGAACTCGTCCCGACATGGCTATGAAAATCAAGGAGGAGGTACAAAAGCAATGGGACGCCGGGTTCCTTGCTGTAACTAGCTATCCGCCGTGGGTTGCTAACATAGTACCTGTGCCTAAGAAAGACGGCAAAGTAAGAATGTGTGTTGATTACCGGGATCTGAACAGAGCCAGCCCGAAAGATGATTTCCCTCTACCTCACATTGATGTATTGGTTGATAACACGGCTCAGTTCTCGGTATTCTCCTTCATGGATGGTTTTTCAGGATACAACCAGATCAAAATGTCACCTGAAGACATGGAGAAGACAACATTCATCACGCCTTGGGGCACGTTCTGTTACAAAGTGATGCCATTCGGGCTCAAGAATGCCGGTGCAACGTATCAACGGGCTATGGTAACATTATTCCACGATATGATCCACAAAGAAATAGAATGTTATGTGGATGATATGATTGCCAAGTCCCTTACTGAAGAAGATCATCTGGTGAATCTACTCAAGTTGTTCAAGCGTCTGAGAAAGTACCAACTGAAGTTGAACCCCAACAAATGCACATTCGGGGTGCGATCCGGTAAGCTGCTGGGCTTTATTGTGAGTGAGAAAGGGATTGAAGTTGACCCAGATAAAGTCAAAGCCATCCAAGAGATGCCTGCACCAAAGACAGAGAAGGAAGTTCGAGGGTTCTTAGGTAGATTGAATTACATCTCGAGGTTCATCTCTCACCTTACGGCTACCTGCGAACCCTTGTTCAAGTTGTTAAGAAAGGAACAGACGGTCAGGTGGAATGAAGACTGCCAGAAGGCTTTTGACAAGATCAAGGAGTACTTACAAGAACCTCCAATCCTTATGCCTCCAGTTGAAGGAAGACCTCTAATAATGTACTTGACAGTATTAGAAGAGTCAATGGGGTGTGTGTTGGGCCAGCATGACGAGTCTGGTCGAAAAGAGTATGCAATATACTACCTAAGCAAAAAGTTTACCGACTGTGAACAACGTTATTCACTGCTCGAGAAAACTTGCTGTGCTTTAGCGTGGGCTGCTCGCCGACTGAGGAAGTATATGTTGACCCACACTACTTTATTGATTTCAAAAATGGACCCAGTTAAGTACATATTTGAGAAGCCAGCTCTTACCGGACGGGTTGCAAGATGGCAAATGATTCTTACGGAGTATGACATTCAATACACATCTCAGAAAGCCATCAAGGGCAGTGTATTGTCTGAATATCTTGCTGAGCAACCCATTGATGATTACCAGCCTATGAGGTTTGACTTCCCTGATGAAGACATCATGTTCATAAAAGCAAAAGATCATGAAGAGCCTATTCACACTGAAGGGCCTGACCCGGAGGAAGAATGGACTATGATGTTTGATGGGGCTGTTAACATGAATGGTCGTGGTGTTGGTGCAGTACTCATTACACCTAAAGGAGTTCACATGCCTTTCTCGGCAAAACTCACTTTCAACTGCACTAACAACGAAGCTGAATACGAAGCTTGCATTATGGGTCTTGAGGAAGCCATTGACCTCAGGATCAAGACATTGACCGTATTCGGAGATTCAGCTTTGGTAATCAATCAAACCAACGGCAAATGGTACACACACCAGGATCATCTGATACCTTACAGGGATTATACAAGGAGGTTATTGACTTTCTTTACAACAGTCAAGCTTGAGTATATCCCTCGGGACGAGAATCAGTTTTCAGATGCTCTGGCAACCATTTCGTCCATGATCAAAGTTCAGGCTGCCAACTTTGTACCTCAGATCTCAGTGTCCAGACTTGATAGACCAGCATATGTGTTCGCAGCAGATGTTGTTAAAGATAATAAGCCTTGGTTCCATGACATTAAGTGCTTCTTGGAGGATCAAACATACCCACCTGGGGCATCTTCCAATGATAAGAAGACTTTGAGAAGGCTTGCTGGTAGTTTCTTCTTGAACACTGATGGTTCTCTGTACAAAAGGAACTTTGATCTGGTACTCCTCAGGTGCGTTGATAAGACAGAAGCGGATTTGTTGATGCATGAAGTGCACGAAGGATCCTTTGGTACCCATGCCGGAGGGCATGCCATGGCTAAGAAGTTGTTAAGATCGGGCTATTACTGGATCACAATGGATGCCGACTGTTGTGCCTACGCCAGAAAATGCCATAAATGCCAGATTTATGCAGATAAGGTGCATGTGCCTCCCAATCCTTTGAACATAATGTCTTCACCCTGGCCCTTTGCTATGTGGGGCATTGACATGATTGGTAAGATCGAGCCAACTGCTTCGAATGGCCACAGATTCATCCTGGTCGCCATTGACTATTTCACCAAGTGGGTTGAAGCAGCCTCATATGCAAACGTCACGAGACAAGTGGTAGCCAGATTTCTGAAAAGGGATATCATCTGTCGATACGGAGTGCCCGAGCGAATCATTACTGATAATGGTTCCAATCTCAACAACAAAATGATGGCAGAGCTGTGCCGGGACTTCAAGATCCAACATCACAATTCTTCTCCTTACAGACCAAAGATGAACGGCGCTGTTGAGGCAGCAAATAAGAACATCAAGAAGATTGTGCAGAAGATGGTAGTCACTTACAGAGACTGGCATGATATGCTACCATTTGCCTTGCATGGGTACCGCACGTCAATCAGGACATCCACTGGGGCAACACCGTATCAACTCGTGTATGGTATGGAAGCAGTCCTACCAGTTGAAGTTGAATTACCCTCCTTGCGAGTCTTGATGGATGTCAAACTGAGTGAAGCAGAATGGGTTCGGGCCCGATACGAGCAACTGAGTCTGATTGAAGAGAAGAGATTGGCTACAATCTGTCATGGGCAGCTGTATCAGAAAAGAATGAAGAGAGCCTTCAATCAGAAAGTCAGGCACCGAGAGTACCAAGTAGGGGATCTTGTGTTGAAAAGAATCCTCCCTCCTCATACAGACCACAGGGGCAAATGGACTCCAAACTACGAAGGACCATTTGTGGTAAAGAAAGTTTTCTCCGGTGGAGCACTGATGCTCAGCACCATGGATGGTGAAAATTTCCCATCCCCTGTGAATTCAGATGCAGTTAAAAAATACTTCGCATAAAATGACCCGCTGGACGCAAAAACAGAATGTAAGTCCAGGCAAAAATAGGGCATCCCGGCGAGTCAAAAACAGAATAAAAGACTCGGGCAAAAATAAGGGAAAATAAACAAAAATGTACACCCGCTGGGTTGAAAAGCCGCATTGGACAACTCAGGCAAAAATGGGTATCCCGATGGATTGAAAACCCGAAAGGGCGACCCATGCAAAATAAGGGAATAAGCGAACAACTGCATTCTGAATTCGTCTGTATCACTTACAACTTGGAAAGCTCCGACGGAATCAAGCTTCAATCAGAATCAACTTTTTCCAGAAAGCAAGACGAGAAGAACGTCATTGTCATACGAGTCGTAGCAGGAGAGGAAGCTCCTTAAAGCGTCATCAACACTGCCAGCACTTTGTTTCTCAATTTGTAAACAATCTCCTCATTTCAGGGGATATGTTTCTTTGGTTGTATCTTGCCGATTCAGGGCACATGAATTAATAAAGTCAGATTTTTCAGCCATGTTTCGTTTTGTATATTTTTATTTGCAAAGGATGTCTGATGTCTCTAAAAAATCAATTGCACAAATACAGATGTTTTTCTCCCAAAAGTAATAATAATAAAACACATGCGTACAGGGAATATACTTACTCTCGAAAGTACTTAACTCCTATGACGGAATCCAGTAAAGGATACCTCGGGACCTTTTGAGCGTCTCCTTATCTTTGCAGGATTGCAGGTATCCAGAACGCAACCTGGGGCATGCAGGTTACGTCTCAGCAAGTTGGCGAATCATTATCAACTCGGTCTATCTTCCACGTGGCACTGGAAGGTGCCCACTTCCCCAGCAAAGTTGCCAAATCAACATACACTCAATCTCAGCATCTGAAATGCTCTATCCCCAGCTGAGTTGCCTCTTGTTGCTATCCCCAGCTGAGTTGCCTCTCACAATTCCCCAGCCGAGTTGCCATTTCATCCTCAGTTGAGTACAGGAGTCAGGGAACCATCTCCCCACAGAGTTCCAGCCTCTATCCAGAAGAGCAGCGCATAGAAGATCACAACAGAGTGAAGAAAGCTTCTACAAACCCCAGCTGGGTCCCGTATTATAAGGATATGTCTATCAGTGACCTATATCCCCAAGCAAATATCATCTTATTGGATCTACCAATGATCTCATCCCCGGCTGGGAGGTCCATTTCAAACAGATCGACCAGAGATCTTCGCAGCAACGGGATCCGAATCCCGGTTTGATATCTTTGCATAATCATAGCATTCGCATCATACTATCCCCTCAGAGCGTAGCATTCCGTCTAATACGGAGCATTACGGCAAAAATCAAACGCATAGCATAATCATAAGCCATGTTATGAATTGACACTTGTGGATAATAACCGTTCATCATCATTGTACAGAAATCCTCACCAGAGTCCCCAGCAAAAGCAGTGGCCTCATATTCACAAACACCAGTTTATATTTCCTTTTGATACCCGTCCGTATCATCACTCCCCAGTAAAAGTCGTCTGAACACTCTTTATAGCATATCACCCGTATTACAGACACTTCATGATACCCGTCCGTATCATATTACCAGTAGAAAGCCAAAGACGTCCTCTTTGCACCCACACATACTTATATACACTTTCTTGGCACCCGTTCGTGTCATATCCCCAGCACAGTCGCTTACACCTTCATCACCCATACACTTGTTATTACACTTTTTTCTCTTGGCACCCGTCCGTGTCACTCTCCCCAGCAGATAACTATTCATCTATATATACTCACTACTCACGATACACTTATACAGATACTCGTCCGTATCTTGTATACACCATCACTTATCTCCCCACAGATTCAACAATAGTCCTTGTTCTTTGTTAACCAGTTGGTACTCGTCCGTATCATCATCTCAGAACATTGCATCTAGTGTTTGTTTCTACATGATACTCGTCCGTATCATAGTCTTAAGGATGCTCGTCCGCATCTTTAGTCCATACACTGTGTCAAACACTTATGTCTTCTTGGACATAGACACTCGCCCGTGTCTACTATTCCCCAGAAGAGTCCCTTCAGATTCAACACTCGTCCGTGTTCTTTGTTAACCAGATGGTACTCGTCCGTATCATCATCTCTGAACACGTGTCAGTATTTGTTTCTACATGATACTCGTCCGTATCATAGTCTAAGGATGCTCGTCCGCATCTCTGATCTATACACAACACCAAACGCTTATACTTTCCCTTTTTGGTTGTGAGCACTCGTCCGTGCTTACTATTCCCCAGTAGATAACAAAGCAAACCTTTTCCTTTTCATCTGACACTCGTCCTGTGTTATGATACCCTGAGAGAAGCCGTCCCCTGCTGAGTGGTCGTCCTCCACTTCTTGATGGTCGTCCTCCATCATGCTCATCCGATGGCCGTCCCCATCGTTGATCTTTCTAGCAGCCGTCCCCTGCTAGGTGGTCGTCCTCCACCTTTTGATGATCGTCCTTCATCACTTTATCCGATGGCCGTCCCCATTGTTGATTTTTGGTTATCTGACGCTCGTCCTGTGTTATGATAAACCCTGAGAGCAGCCGTCCCCTGCTGAGTGGTCGTCCTCCACTTCTTGATGGTCGTCCTCCATCACGCTCGTCCGATGGCCGTCCCCATCGTTGACCTTTTCTATCCGATGGCCGTCCCCATCATTGATATTTTCGGCAGTCGTCCCCTGCTAGGTGATCGTCCTCCACCTTTGATGGCCGTCCCCATCATATTTCTTTTATCCCCAACAGAGCAGCCGTCCCCTGCTAGGTGATCGTCCTCCACCTTTGATGGCCGTACCCCATCATCTGTTTATTTCATTTATTCTTTAACCCGATGGTCGTCCCCGCCGTGGTCCCTTTTCCTTTTCTTTTAACCCGATGGCCGTCCCCATCGTTGGTTACTTTGCTTTATGAACTTGATGGCCGTCCCCGTCATGTTTCATTAATTTCCATAGAATTTTACAGCTTTATCTTGATGGCCGTCCCCATCACGATTTTATTTTTCCCAGCTAGTCGGCCGCCCCCGTCTTGGCTTTACCTTTTATCCCCAGCATGTCGGTTGTCCCCGTCATTGCTATTTACCCAGCAGTCGTCCTCTGCTCGACGGTCGTCCTCCGTCGCCCACACTTTACAATATACTTTATTTTCCTTTTACAATCTATATCCCTTTTCTTCTTCATTCTGTGAGTGCAAATTTTGGACTGTCTTGGGTATTCAACCACAAGTTATCTTGTTTGCCTGATAAGCCGTCGCTTACATCCTGCACAGCTAACTCATGTTTGAATAGGGGCAGCTGTAAACACCCCAAATTTGCCCTCACCCATTTCACCATGGCTTGTGATCATTCTCATATGCATAAACACAATCATATCATCTCATACCTCATTTTTGATTCACTGCATAGTTTCTAAGGCATCTGCACCTAGGGTTTGTGATCTGAGCAATCCAAGAGCTTCTTGAGCCACTCCAAAGGCCACCAATCACTTCAAAGGGATCCATGTGTGTTCATCTATCATATTACATCTTCTCAAAGTCAAAAATGCAAAAGAATCACAAGAACTAGGGTTTGAGTGGATGCAGAGCCAGGTTTGACTGCACAGTTGACCTAAAATTAGGGTTTTGGTTTCAGAGGCCATAACTCCAAATTTTTTGGTCATTCTTGTTTCCATTGGTCTCTATATGGTATAGGGAGTATGCATATCAATTTTCATGAAGAAATTCCATGGGGAAGTCATCTGATCAAGGGTTGACTTTCTGGACAAGTCAGTGCAAAATCAGGGCATCTGAGGCCCCCAATGACCCAACCAATGGGTGATCTTCATCATTTTGAGTGTATATGATCTTTATTTGATCATGGAAGAAGGTTGAAGTTCATAGAAATCAAGAATTTGGAAGTTTTGCAAATGTTGACTTTTTGGGCATAGTTGACTTTTCAAGAATGCCTCATTTTAGGTCATTTTTCAAGCCTTGATTCTTGATCCAAAAATGCTTCAAATAAAAAAACTTTGGTCATGAAAGTTGTATATCTCATCTTTCCCTTTTCAAAAAGTACAAGAACATGATCAAACTCTTCTTGGATCAAAAGTTATGGCATGGCAAAGTTGGCCAAAATCATTGATTTTCAAGGCATGCTTCAAATGGAAATTTTGCAAAGTCATGAACCAAAGCCCAATGTGACTTCTAATTCACTCCAAACCAGTATGCAAACATTCTCTAAGTCATAAAATTCAGAATGAACCAAGAATGCCCATGGTTTTATGGTTGGTTGGACAAAGGAATCACATGTGAACTAAAAAGTCACAACTTGCAAAATCTTCATGATCACTTCCTACAACTTGCTGCATTGGTTACTACACTAAGCTAGCCTCTCACCACACCATGCTGCACCAGAACCAGCCTTGTACTAGCCTAGAAGCTGCCCATACTTTCTCTTACAAAGAAGTTGACATTTTGCAAAAGGTGACTTACCTATCATAGCAGGCCATGTCACATCATCCAGCCAATCAGATTTGTTTATACTTTCCATTTGCAAGCTAGGCATAACACTAAGCAAGGCTGAAACCATTCACACACACACATTCACAAAAACACACCAAGCTGCATAAGCCTTCGAATCTCTCTGCCCAGCCTTCAAACACTCACACCATCTTCATCATTCATCTCACCTCACTCCATAGACCTAAAACCACCAAGAGCCTGGCCTGAAACAAGCAAGAACATCCCACTGCCATTCTTCACCTCATTTTGCAGTTTCCTTCGAAACTCTCACCATAGCTCACAAACATACCAACAAACACCATAGACCTTCTCCATTCACCCTCAGGATCACAAACAACCCCTCACCATGACCTGAAAGTGCCAGAATCACCATTGCCATTTCTGACTGAGTTGAAGCAGGAGCTTTCGAAACTCACTATCCAGCCAACATAAACTCTTCTTGAGCATTCAAACATCATCTGGGGATCAAGTGGAGTGGATTGCACAAGGAGAAGTGGCCAGAAAGTCATCAGAGTGAAAGCTTCGAATCTCAGGTAGCTTGAAATTTATTTTTCCAGAAATCATTTTTCATGTTATAAACTTGTTCTATGTGCTTCACTGATCATCCTGATGTCATTGGTTTCGAAAATGGCTTTGAAATGAGTATTTAATTTGCTTCTGAAGCTTGCGTGCCCTAGTTCTTATCCTCTTCGATTCAGCTTATTTAGGAAATATAAATTTGTTTTGAGAGAGGGGTTTGATTCGTGAGTGTGTAAGGAACATTTCCCAGTTCTTAGTTTTCATTTTTGATACGATTTGAGTGAGTTGGGAAGTTTTCAGGGGAGTTGCTCGCCGGAGAAGACGACCGGAGGTCTTCTCCGGCAGCCTGAATGTGATTAGGGCTAATTGTCATTAATTAGTGAACTTTAAACTTGGGCCCTTGGATGCTGTTTCCCGCGCGCTAGTGAATGGTCCAGATCATGTCATTTTGCCCTAATCCACTTAATTAGTTTTAATTATTTCGTATTTAAATTAATTTGGCCAGATTGAATCCAGACCCTCCATTCACGCGCCAGTCAACCAATTTGAATCCAGAGCCCATCCTGGCCCTCCATCCTGATTACTTCCTATTTTATTTAATTTTTATTCATTTTCTTTTCTTTTTACTTGCATAATTTATTAAAAATAGTTAAAAATTCCTAAAAATTATAAAACTTTTTCCTAAAAGTTTTATTAATTTTTATGACACAAAAATATTTTTATTTTATTTTTTATCATTAAAAAAGTATTTTTAAATATTTAAAAGATTATTTTTAATTGATTAATGGGAATTAATTAATTAAAAATACTTTTAGGTATTTAAAAATTACAAAAAAATTCATGAAATGTTCTAAGGCATTTAGAAACATTGTCCAACCTTCAAACCAAATTTCTTTTTTGATCTTGACACATTTTAAGAATTTTTCATGGAATTAAATCATGTTTTATGCATTATTTTGATCATGGGTTCAAAAATTCATTTCTGCCTATTTGAGAAGAGTTGGACATTGGTTCTTATTGCATTGTCTTATGTTTTGCATGTAGTTTCTAGGATAAAATGGCCATGATTTGATCTTGCATTTTCCAATTGTTTGGCATTTCTTTTGTTAAGAACCCTAAAAAACCCTAATAACTTAGAAAATTCATATCTTGAGATTGGTTGAGAGTTGAGACCTCCCCTTTGGACCTTGGTTTAGTATAGGTTTAGGGTTTTCTTTGGGTGGCATTTTCCATTTTTTATCTTAGGGTTTGCTTCTGTTTTGGGTTTTTGTTTGATGCATTGTCCATAAACCCTAATTTGAGCTTTCATTTGCATCCTTCTTGCATTCTCTTGCATAACATGACTTGTCTTTGCATTTTATGCATCCTTGTGTTCCATTTGACATCTTAAGACATGTAGGAAGCATGTTTGATCATTGCATAACATATTTGCCATGTCATTTACCTTGTGTGCTTCATAACTTTTCATGTTCATTCATGCTCCTTAGTTTGCATCATTTGCATCCATGATCTTGTATGAACATCTCCATGTGCTGCCTCATGTTTGCAGCATCTCATAACATCATAATCATCATCAACATGCTTCTGGTTTTGCTTAGCATCATACCATTTCATCTCATTTTGCATTGCATTGCATTTCTTTCTAACATTTCAGGTGGTAAGTGACTTTGAGAAGTGAATTTGCCTTCACTTCTCATAACTTTTCTTTTCATCTCTCTTGCATCCATTGCTGCATTTCTATATGTGTTTGAGATTGAGCTTGCTCATTCTTGTTTCTCCCACTTCCTTTCTTCAAGTGACTTGACTTCTTGAATGAAGCAAGTCACTTTGCTTCTCTTGATCCTTTCATCTGCTTCCTGGTGGTTCCATTGAAGATCTTCTCTTGAAAACCTCACAAACCTTAGGAATAACCAAGCATGACAATGATTAGGGTTTTGATTAGTCTCCCCTCTTAATTTTACCTTTGTGTCTCTTTGAGTCCTCTCTTCTCACCTCATAATCAGGGACTAAACCCTAAAGGCTTTAAGGCTTTGTGATTAAGCTTATACCTGCATCCTTCTCTTAGGATGGAGTGTATAACTTTAATCCTAAGTGTTAAACCCTTAATGTGTTTAAATCTCTTAATCAATTCACCTAATAAGTATTAAGACATCACACTTGTAACTTGGGCCTTGCATTAGGGTTCTATTTCTTCCTTAAGTGGTTAAGAAGGACTAACCCTAGTGTTAATGGACAAGTCCCCCTCAAGTTGTCTTACAAATCATAAAACTCACTTCATCATCTTATCATTAAATAAAATCCACTTAACCAAAGGCTTGTTTTGTCATGAGCTTAATCCCTAATCATGGATTAAGTTGAGGAGCTTTCCTCAGCTTAAACATTCTCATCTATTATCCTTCTATTAGGATGGTGTAATGAGTCTGTTTAATCCTTGATTATGGCTTAACCTCATTACTTAGCACTAAACAAAAACACCAAAAACATCTAAATAATCACAAGTAGGTTAATGATCTTAATCCTACACCAAGGTGATTAAGTGTGAGAATCTGACTTCACACTTAAGGTATTCTCATTACCCCTAATCAGAGGGAAGATGTGATGAGTTCACTAAATCCATTGGTTTAGACTTAAGCTCATTAACTTATGACAAAAATCCAAAAAGGCAATAAAAGACTGAAAACACAAAAACAGACAATAACCGTCTCCTTCGGGATTCTTTTCTCATCACCTTCACTCATAAACGAGAGCTCGCTTCTTCCGTCTAATGCAAGACAGTTTGCACCTGAGCCAGACAGGTCATACACTTGAGCATGGACAAGTAAGCAGTTCACAAGTCATTTCATCTTTCAGTTCCTTTGGGTCGAACTACGGTGTTCTGACTTCCTCATTGCACGAGAGGATACGTAGGCATAACTTAACAGTTATCGAACAAAAGTCTCTGTATATTCCCCCTCTTTCTAGCTTCATTCTTTAGCCTCATGATCTTGAGCATTTCACCCTGTTCTTACACTGACACTTTCATACTTTACACTTCTTTTACACTGACACCTGTACATCTTTTCCAGCTATTTTATGCACAAATTGCACTGACACTACCCCTTTAAAACACAAATCTTTCAAGCGTGGATCCCGTCGAGTACGGCAGACAATCTGGGTGCTAATACCTTCCCAGGTTGTAACCAACCCCCTTTCTCAGTCTCTCTGGTTCGCAACCGTCTTATCCATCTTTTCCTCGGCCTATGCAGCATTGCCTTTCCTCCGGGATAAAAATGCCTAGCTGGCGACTCTATTCATCTCCAGTGAGTTCACGGCTGTGTGTTCTCATTGTCCCTTTCGCCGACCGTTCGCGTCTGTACCTTCATCTGATCCATGTTTCATTTGTCGGGAGCGACACGTCCCCTGCTAGGTGATCGTCCTTCACCTCCTGATGATTGTCCTTCATCATGCTTATCCGATGGTCGTCCCCATCGTTGACCTTTTTATCCGGCATTCGTCCTATGTCATGATAAACCCCGAGAGTAGTCGTACCCTGCTAGGTGATCGTCCTTCACCTTTTGATGATCGTCCTTCATCATGCTTATCCGATGGCCGTCCCCATCGTCGACCTTTTTATCCGGCATTCGTCCAATGTCGTGATATTGTTGGCAACCGTACCTTGCCAGGAGATCGTCCTTCACCTTAGATGACTGTCCCTCATCTTATCCCCAACAGAGCAGCCGTCCCCTGCTAGGTGATCGTCCTTCACCTTTGATGACCGTACCTCATCGTTTATGTCATTTATGCCTTGAACCCGATGGCCATCCCCATCATAATCTCTTATCCCCAGCATGTCGGTCGTCCCCGTCATTGCTTTATCCCCAGCAGTCGTCCTCTGCTCGACGGTCTTCCTCCGTCGCCCGCACTTTATAAATATACTTTATTCTCTTTAACAATCTATATCCCTTTTCTTCTTCATTCTGTGAGTGCAAATTTTGGATTGTCTTTGGTATTCAACCACAAGTTATCTTGTTTGCCTGTTAAGTCGTTGCTTACATCCTGCACAGCTAACTCATGTTTGAAAAGGGGCAGCTGTAAACACCCCAAATTTGCCCTCACCCATTCACACCATGGCTTGTGATATTTTCATATGCATAAGTTCAATCATAGCATCTCATATTGCATATTTGCTTCACTGCATTGATTCAAAGTCATCTGCATCTAGGGTTTGTGATCTGAGCCATCCCTGAGCCACTTGAGCCACTCCAAAGGTCATCAATCACTTCAAAGGGGTCCATGAATGTCCAAGCATCATATTACATCCTCACAAAGTCAAGAAAGTCAAAGAATCACAAGAACTGAGAAAGGCATGGAAGCAGAGACAAGTTTAACTGCACAGATGACCTAAAATTAGGGTTTTGGTTTCAGAGGCCATAACTCCAAAAATTTTGGTCATTCTTGTTTCTATTGGTCTCTATATGTTGTGAGGATCATGCATATCAATTTTCATGAAGAAATTCCATGAGGAGGGCATCTAATCAAGAGTTGACTTCTTGAGCAAGCCAGTGCAAAATCAGGGCATCTATGGCCCCCAATGACCCAACCAAAGGGTGTTCTTCATCATTTGGAATGTGTATGATCTTTATTTGGTCATAGAAGATGTTAGAAGTTCACAAAATTGGAGAATTTCAAGCCATTTGCAAAATTGCCTTTTGGGGAAAGTGACTTGTAATGTAAACTTGCCATTATTGGAAAGTTTTTCAACCTCCTCAAATTGATTCAAAAATGCTTCAGATGAGAAAACTTTGGTCATGAAAGTTGTAGAATGTATCATTCCCTTTTCAAAAAGTACAAGAACTCATCCTAATTCATCATGGATCAAAAGTTATGGCTTTGCAAAGTTGGGAAAAATCATGAAATTTCCACTTTTGGCACCAAAGAGGGATTTTTGCAAATTCCAATTCCAAGCATTTTCAAGACCTCTAAGTGACTTCTTTGCATCATTATAACATGTTACAACTTAGAAAAGTCAAGTTTGTGCCAAGATTTTTTCATTTCCATGCCTCGGATCACAAGTTGCATAAGGCATTTTTCATAAAGGCTACAAATTTGAAACTTTGCAAAAAGGGCCTCTCATGTTTGAATTGAACTCCAATTGGTACCAAAGCAGCATAACAACATTGCATAACTCATTTTGTCACATTTTGCCCAAAATATCACAAGTTTTCTTGCCTTGGTTCATGAGAAAATCCAAAGAGGGAAATGTGCAAGAACCTTGGAAACCCTTGATCAAGGCTAGCCAGCTCACAAAGTCAGATCCAAAGGCCTTCCTTTACTCAAGCTGAGGCAAGACACCCCTCTAGATCTCTTCTGTCCCAGCCCATACTTGGAGTACACAAGATCTTGACTTTTTTGCATTTTGCCCATGCCAATCCCACAGTGCCACCACCAACTCTCTGCCCAATCAGAGTCAAATATGTGGACATCAAGCAACCCCAAAGACACCAGACACAAGCCAGAAGCTCCCACATTGCAGCACACACAAAAATCTGCCAAGAACTTCCCTTCTTCGAATCTCTTCACACAGCCCTAAAACATCAAAAATTCCTTCACACACAAACTACAAATCACTCATAGAACAGAATCCACCCCCTAAAACTGCCTGAATCATCACCTATAGAGACCTCTGTTTCTGCTACACCAGAGTTGGATCACTCAAACCAGCCACTCCCCAAGCTTTCTAAGCTCCATTCCATCATCAAGAGGTTCAAGGGAGAAGGATTATACAAAGCTTGAGGCCAGAGAGCTCAGAATCAGGAAAGCTTCATCTCAGGTAAGAGGAAGAACTTTTTTTCCAGAAATTGATTTTTAAGTTCTTTTATGATGCTATGTGTTCTCCTGATCATGAATGTGTGTTTATTTTTTGAAATGGTGAAGAAACCAGCATGTATATCATCTCTGAACATTTTCCCGTATTTTGTGTTTTGCTTCGATTCAGGCTGGTGAGTGAAAATAAATGAATTTGAGATGAGGGGTTAGGTTTAGATTGGTGAGAGGATCATTTTGGTGGAAGAAATTTTATGATTGGTAACCTGTAGAAGATTCTAGGGTTTTTGGTTCGCCGGAGAAGACGACCAGAACACTGTTCCGGCCGTCTGAATTTGATTAACCCTAATTAGGTTTAGCAGCGTAATTAATGAGAGTTTGAATTTGGACCGTGGATTCAGTTGACCAGGTTTGACTCCCGCGCGTTCGTGTGGCTCAGATCAAACCATTAAACCCTAATCTGTTTTTATTAATTTAATAAATCACACTTAAAGTTAATTAAGCCAGAAGAGATCCTGACCCTCTATTAGCGCGCGCAGTCAACCATTGACCCCCAAGTTTGAATCTCAGCCATGGATTGTGCAAACTTTCATGTATTTTAATTTTTATTTTCATTTTCATTGCATTTATTTACACGAATTATTTAAAATAGCAAAAAGCATTTAAAAATTCTGAAAATTTTTGTCAAGCATTTCATTAATTTTTAGAACCCAAAAATATTTTTATTTTTATTTTTTGCATTAAAAATTATTTTTAAATCATTTAAATGTTTATTTTTAATTAGTTAATGAAAATTAATTAATTAAAAATACATTTAGGTATTTAAAAATCACAAAAAAATTCACATTGCATTTTAAAACATTTAGAAACATTATCAAACTCTCAAACCAAATTTCTTTTTTGTTCTTGATGCATTTTGACAATTTTTGTTGGAATTAAATTCATTTTAAGGCAATATTTTTGTGCAACCTTTGAAAAATCCATTCTGCCTAACCTTTGAGAGTTTGATGTTGGTTCTTCTTGCATTGCATCCTTCATGGCATGTAGTTTATAGGATAAATTTGGTTTGAATTGATCTTCCATTTTCAATTTGTTTTGCATTTTTCTTGATGAGGTACCTTAAAACCCTAATTGACTTGAGAAATTCATAACTTTCACTATGTTAAGAGTTAGATCCCCTCCTTTGGGCAGTGAACTTGTATAGGTTTAGGGTATCTTTGATTGAATTTTCAATTTTTATCATGTCATTTGCTTCTGATTTTGAATTTTGCTTTGTGTGTTGATCATAAACCCTAATTTGTGCCTTCCTTTGCATCCATCTTTCATTTGCTTGCATCCAACAACTTACCATGACATTTTGTGCATCCACATGATTCATAATACATCTTAGGTCATATTAGAATCATGTTTGATCATTGCCTCTTTCATTTGCCATGTTATATGTCCATTGCATTTCATAAACTTTTCTTGAACTTCCATGGTTCAAGCATGCTTCATCTGCACCCATATCCTTGTATGATCATTCTCATGTCTTGCCTTGTGTTTGAATCCCCTTTTAGCATCATTAACATCATGTTTATGCTTCTGATTTTGGTTTGCATCATGGAATTTCATCTCATTTGCATTGCATTTCATTTCTTTGCTAACTTTTCAGGTGGTAAGTTGTTTTGAGAAGTGAATTTGCCTTCACTTCTCATAACTTTTCTTTTCATCTCTCTTGCATCCATTGCTGCATTTCTATATGTGTTTGAGATTGAGCTTGCTCATTCTTGTTTCTCCCACTTCCTTTCTTCAAGTGACTTGACTTCTTGAATGAAGCAAGTCACTTTGCTTCTCTTGATCCTTTCATCTGCTTCCTGGTGGTTCCATTGAAGATCTTCTCTTGAAAACCTCACAAACCTTAGGAATAACCAAGCATGACAATGATTAGGGTTTTGATTAGTCTCCCCTCTTAATTTTACCTTTGTGTCTCTTTGAGTCCTCTCTTCTCACCTCATAATCAGGGACTAAACCCTAAAGGCTTTAAGGCTTTGTGATTAAGCTTATACCTGCATCCTTCTCTTAGGATGGAGTGTATAACTTTAATCCTAAGTGTTAAACCCTTAATGTGTTTAAATCTCTTAATCAATTCACCTAATAAGTATTAAGACATCACACTTGTAACTTGGGCCTTGCATTAGGGTTCTATTTCTTCCTTAAGTGGTTAAGAAGGACTAACCCTAGTGTTAATGGACAAGTCCCCCTCAAGTTGTCTTACAAATCATAAAACTCACTTCATCATCTTATCATTAAATAAAATCCACTTAACCAAAGGCTTGTTTTGTCATGAGCTTAATCCCTAATCATGGATTAAGTTGAGGAGCTTTCCTCAGCTTAAACATTCTCATCTATTATCCTTCTATTAGGATGGTGTAATGAGTCTGTTTAATCCTTGATTATGGCTTAACCTCATTACTTAGCACTAAACAAAAACACCAAAAACATCTAAATAATCACAAGTAGGTTAATGATCTTAATCCTACACCAAGGTGATTAAGTGTGAGAATCTGACTTCACACTTAAGGTATTCTCATTACCCCTAATCAGAGGGAAGATGTGATGAGTTCACTAAATCCATTGGTTTAGACTTAAGCTCATTAACTTATGACAAAAATCCAAAAAGGCAATAAAAGACTGAAAACACAAAAACAGACAATAACCGTCTCCTTCGGGATTCTTTTCTCATCACCTTCACTCATAAACGAGAGCTCGCTTCTTCCGTCTAATGCAAGACAGTTTGCACCTGAGCCAGACAGGTCATACACTTGAGCATGGACAAGTAAGCAGTTCACAAGTCATTTCATCTTTCAGTTCCTTTGGGTCGAACTACGGTGTTCTGACTTCCTCATTGCACGAGAGGATACGTAGGCATAACTTAACAGTTATCGAACAAAAGTCTCTGTATATTCCCCCTCTTTCTAGCTTCATTCTTTAGCCTCATGATCTTGAGCATTTCACCCTGTTCTTACACTGACACTTTCATACTTTACACTTCTTTTACACTGACACCTGTACATCTTTTCCAGCTATTTTATGCACAAATTGCACTGACACTACCCCTTTAAAACACAAATCTTTCAAGCGTGGATCCCGTCGAGTACGGCGGACAATCTGGGTGCTAATACCTTCCCAGGTTGTAACCAACCCCCTTTCTCAGTCTCTCTGGTTCGCAACCGTCTTATCCATCTTTTCCTCGGCCTATGCAGCATTGCCTTTCCTCCGGGATAAAAATGCCTAGCTGGCGACTCTATTCATCTCCAGTGAGTTCACGGCTGTGTGTTCTCATTGTCCCTTTCGCCGACCGTTCGCGTCTGTACCTTCATCTGATCCATGTTTCATTTGTCGGGAGCGACACGTCCCCTGCTAGGTGATCGTCCTTCACCTCCTGATGATTGTCCTTCATCATGCTTATCCGATGGTCGTCCCCATCGTTGACCTTTTTATCCGGCATTCGTCCTATGTCATGATAAACCCCGAGAGTAGTCGTACCCTGCTAGGTGATCGTCCTTCACCTTTTGATGATCGTCCTTCATCATGCTTATCCGATGGCCGTCCCCATCGTCGACCTTTTTATCCGGCATTCGTCCAATGTCGTGATATTGTTGGCAACCGTACCTTGCCAGGAGATCGTCCTTCACCTTAGATGACTGTCCCTCATCTTATCCCCAACAGAGCAGCCGTCCCCTGCTAGGTGATCGTCCTTCACCTTTGATGACCGTACCTCATCGTTTATGTCATTTATGCCTTGAACCCGATGGCCATCCCCATCATAATCTCTTATCCCCAGCATGTCGGTCGTCCCCGTCATTGCTTTATCCCCAGCAGTCGTCCTCTGCTCGACGGTCTTCCTCCGTCGCCCGCACTTTATAAATATACTTTATTCTCTTTAACAATCTATATCCCTTTTCTTCTTCATTCTGTGAGTGCAAATTTTGGATTGTCTTTGGTATTCAACCACAAGTTATCTTGTTTGCCTGTTAAGTCGTTGCTTACATCCTGCACAGCTAACTCATGTTTGAAAAGGGGCAGCTGTAAACACCCCAAATTTGCCCTCACCCATTCACACCATGGCTTGTGATATTTTCATATGCATAAGTTCAATCATAGCATCTCATATTGCATATTTGCTTCACTGCATTGATTCAAAGTCATCTGCATCTAGGGTTTGTGATCTGAGCCATCCCTGAGCCACTTGAGCCACTCCAAAGGTCATCAATCACTTCAAAGGGGTCCATGAATGTCCAAGCATCATATTACATCCTCACAAAGTCAAGAAAGTCAAAGAATCACAAGAACTGAGAAAGGCATGGAAGCAGAGACAAGTTTAACTGCACAGATGACCTAAAATTAGGGTTTTGGTTTCAGAGGCCATAACTCCAAAAATTTTGGTCATTCTTGTTTCTATTGGTCTCTATATGTTGTGAGGATCATGCATATCAATTTTCATGAAGAAATTCCATGAGGAGGGCATCTAATCAAGAGTTGACTTCTTGAGCAAGCCAGTGCAAAATCAGGGCATCTATGGCCCCCAATGACCCAACCAAAGGGTGTTCTTCATCATTTGGAATGTGTATGATCTTTATTTGGTCATAGAAGATGTTAGAAGTTCACAAAATTGGAGAATTTCAAGCCATTTGCAAAATTGCCTTTTGGGGAAAGTGACTTGTAATGTAAACTTGCCATTATTGGAAAGTTTTTCAACCTCCTCAAATTGATTCAAAAATGCTTCAGATGAGAAAACTTTGGTCATGAAAGTTGTAGAATGTATCATTCCCTTTTCAAAAAGTACAAGAACTCATCCTAATTCATCATGGATCAAAAGTTATGGCTTTGCAAAGTTGGGAAAAATCATGAAATTTCCACTTTTGGCACCAAAGAGGGATTTTTGCAAATTCCAATTCCAAGCATTTTCAAGACCTCTAAGTGACTTCTTTGCATCATTATAACATGTTACAACTTAGAAAAGTCAAGTTTGTGCCAAGATTTTTTCATTTCCATGCCTCGGATCACAAGTTGCATAAGGCATTTTTCATAAAGGCTACAAATTTGAAACTTTGCAAAAAGGGCCTCTCATGTTTGAATTGAACTCCAATTGGTACCAAAGCAGCATAACAACATTGCATAACTCATTTTGTCACATTTTGCCCAAAATATCACAAGTTTTCTTGCCTTGGTTCATGAGAAAATCCAAAGAGGGAAATGTGCAAGAACCTTGGAAACCCTTGATCAAGGCTAGCCAGCTCACAAAGTCAGATCCAAAGGCCTTCCTTTACTCAAGCTGAGGCAAGACACCCCTCTAGATCTCTTCTGTCCCAGCCCATACTTGGAGTACACAAGATCTTGACTTTTTTGCATTTTGCCCATGCCAATCCCACAGTGCCACCACCAACTCTCTGCCCAATCAGAGTCAAATATGTGGACATCAAGCAACCCCAAAGACACCAGACACAAGCCAGAAGCTCCCACATTGCAGCACACACAAAAATCTGCCAAGAACTTCCCTTCTTCGAATCTCTTCACACAGCCCTAAAACATCAAAAATTCCTTCACACACAAACTACAAATCACTCATAGAACAGAATCCACCCCCTAAAACTGCCTGAATCATCACCTATAGAGACCTCTGTTTCTGCTACACCAGAGTTGGATCACTCAAACCAGCCACTCCCCAAGCTTTCTAAGCTCCATTCCATCATCAAGAGGTTCAAGGGAGAAGGATTATACAAAGCTTGAGGCCAGAGAGCTCAGAATCAGGAAAGCTTCATCTCAGGTAAGAGGAAGAACTTTTTTTTCCAGAAATTGATTTTTAAGTTCTTTTATGATGCTATGTGTTCTCCTGATCATGAATGTGTGTTTATTTTTTGAAATGGTGAAGAAACCAGCATGTATATCATCTCTGAACATTTTCCCGTATTTTGTGTTTTGCTTCGATTCAGGCTGGTGAGTGAAAATAAATGAATTTGAGATGAGGGGTTAGGTTTAGATTGGTGAGAGGATCATTTTGGTGGAAGAAATTTTATGATTGGTAACCTGTAGAAGATTCTAGGGTTTTTGGTTCGCCGGAGAAGACGACCAGAACACTGTTCCGGCCGTCTGAATTTGATTAACCCTAATTAGGTTTAGCAGCGTAATTAATGAGAGTTTGAATTTGGACCGTGGATTCAGTTGACCAGGTTTGACTCCCGCGCGTTCGTGTGGCTCAGATCAAACCATTAAACCCTAATCTGTTTTTATTAATTTAATAAATCACACTTAAAGTTAATTAAGCCAGAAGAGATCCTGACCCTCTATTAGCGCGCGCAGTCAACCATTGACCCCCAAGTTTGAATCTCAGCCATGGATTGTGCAAACTTTCATGTATTTTAATTTTTATTTTCATTTTCATTGCATTTATTTACACGAATTATTTAAAATAGCAAAAAGCATTTAAAAATTCTGAAAATTTTTGTCAAGCATTTCATTAATTTTTAGAACCCAAAAATATTTTTATTTTTATTTTTTGCATTAAAAATTATTTTTAAATCATTTAAATGTTTATTTTTAATTAGTTAATGAAAATTAATTAATTAAAAATACATTTAGGTATTTAAAAATCACAAAAAAATTCACATTGCATTTTAAAACATTTAGAAACATTATCAAACTCTCAAACCAAATTTCTTTTTTGTTCTTGATGCATTTTGACAATTTTTGTTGGAATTAAATTCATTTTAAGGCAATATTTTTGTGCAACCTTTGAAAAATCCATTCTGCCTAACCTTTGAGAGTTTGATGTTGGTTCTTCTTGCATTGCATCCTTCATGGCATGTAGTTTATAGGATAAATTTGGTTTGAATTGATCTTCCATTTTCAATTTGTTTTGCATTTTTCTTGATGAGGTACCTTAAAACCCTAATTGACTTGAGAAATTCATAACTTTCACTATGTTAAGAGTTAGATCCCCTCCTTTGGGCAGTGAACTTGTATAGGTTTAGGGTATCTTTGATTGAATTTTCAATTTTTATCATGTCATTTGCTTCTGATTTTGAATTTTGCTTTGTGTGTTGATCATAAACCCTAATTTGTGCCTTCCTTTGCATCCATCTTTCATTTGCTTGCATCCAACAACTTACCATGACATTTTGTGCATCCACATGATTCATAATACATCTTAGGTCATATTAGAATCATGTTTGATCATTGCCTCTTTCATTTGCCATGTTATATGTCCATTGCATTTCATAAACTTTTCTTGAACTTCCATGGTTCAAGCATGCTTCATCTGCACCCATATCCTTGTATGATCATTCTCATGTCTTGCCTTGTGTTTGAATCCCCTTTTAGCATCATTAACATCATGTTTATGCTTCTGATTTTGGTTTGCATCATGGAATTTCATCTCATTTGCATTGCATTTCATTTCTTTGCTAACTTTTCAGGTGGTAAGTTGTTTTGAGAAGTGAATTTGCCTTCACTTCTCATAATCTCTTCTCATTCCTCTCTTGCATCATTGCTGCATTTTATCTTTGTATTAGAGTGAGCTTTCTCATTCATGTTCTCTTCCTATCTTCTTTCTTCAAGCAACTTGTCTTCTTAAGTGAAGCAAGTTGTTTTGCTTCTCCTTGCTTCTTTCATGCATCCTTCTATTAGGATGGAGTGTATAATTTTAATCCTAAGTGTTAAACCCTTAAGGTATTTAAATCCTTTAATCAATCCATCTAATAATCATCAAGACATCAAAGTTGTAACTTGGGCCTTGCATTAGGGTTCTAATTCTTCCTTAATTGGTTAAGAAGGACTAACCCTAGTGTTAATGGACAAGTCCCTCTCAAGTTGTCTTACAAACCATAAAAATCACTTCTTCATTTTATCATTAACTAAAATTCATCTAATAAAGGCTTTGTTTTGTCATGAGGTTAATCCCTAATCATGGATTAAGTTGAGGTATCTTCCTCAGCTTAAATGTTCTCATCTATTATCCTTCTATTAGGATGGTGTAATGAGTCCATTAAATCCTTGATTATGGCTTAATCTCATTACTGAACAATAAATAAAAACCACAAAAACATCTAAATAAATGCAAGTAGGTTAATGATCTTAATCCTACATCACGGTGATTAAGTGTGAGGTGTTTACCTCATACTTAAGGTATTCTCATTACCCCTAATCAGAGGGAGGATGTGATGAGTTTACTAACCCTTGGCTTAGGCTTAAGCTCATTTTCCTATGACAAACTCCAAAAAGCAATAAAAGATTGAAAACACAAAAACAAACAATAACCGTCTCCTCCGGGATTCTTTTCTCATCTCACTCACTCACAAACGAGAACTTGCTTCTTCCGTCTAATGCAAGACAGTTTGCACCTGAGCCAGACAGGTCATACACTTGAGCATAGATAAGTAAGCAGTTCACAAGTCAAATTATCTTTCAGTCTCTTTGAGTCGAACTACGGTGTTCTGACTTCCACATTGCACGAGAGGATACGTAGGCATAACTTAACAGTTATCGAACAAAAGTCTCTGTATATTCCCCCTCTTCCAGCCTTATTCTTTAAGCCTCTTTATCTTGAGCATTTCATTCCTGTTCTTGCACTGACACTCTCATACTTCACTTCATATTTCTCTTACACTGACACTTGCATTCTTTCCAGCTTTGACACACAGATTGCACTGACACTACCCCTTTAAAAGACAAATCTTTTAAGCGTGGATCCCGTCGAGTACGACGGACAATCTGGGTGCTAATACCTTCCCAGGATGTAACCAACCCCCTTTCTCAGTCTCTCTGGTTCGCAACCGTCTTATCCATATCTTTTCTTAGGTTTATGCAGCATTACCTTTCCTCCGGGATAAAAATGCCTAGCTGGCGACTCTTGTCTTCTGAGTTCACCCTTGTGTGTACTCTCTTCTTTCGCCGACCTTTCGCGTCTGTACCCCTCTTGACTTAGCCTCATTTGGTGGGAGCGACAATGTGGTGATAGCTGGGGAAGAATTGAGAGCCTACTAAAGATGGGAAAGATCTCCGACAATGGTGCCAGCTCAAGCAGTGCAAGGAATCCATTTGCAGGACCCCGTAGATCTGGTGAGACAAACTCTGTACACATGGGAAGAGGGAGACCCCAATATCTACCCAGATCAGTTGTTGTTGTTACTATTCCTACTCCACCTCCTCAGTATATCCAACAACCACAACACTTTCCGCAACAACCACAATTCCCTCAACAGAGATCCTACAACAACAATAACAACAATCAACAACAACGCCCTTTTCAACAGCGGTCATCTCAGATCAACAGGGTGATTAACCCCATTCCAATGACATATGCTACACTGCTGCCACAACTCCTAAAGCTCAATATTGTTGAGTTGAGGACATTGGCTCCACCGGATCCTCAAAACCTTCCGAGAAATTACGATGTCAACGCTAGGTGTGCTTTTCATTCTAATTCACCTGGTCACTCTACGGAAAAGTGTAGGGCTCTGCATATGAAGGTCCAGGATCTGGTAGGTTCAAAAGCCCTGAACTTTGCACCACCTCCCAATGTAATGAAAAATCCTATGCCAAGCCACAGTGGGCCAAGGATTAATGTTATAGAGGAAGGCTCACCCACGAGTTTAATAGAAGATATTGCAAGTATTCAGACACCTCTGGCAGAGGTTAAAGCCCATCTTTTGAAATGCCAAGTGTTTCCAGGTTGTGAGGCCTGTTGTGAATCATGCAAACTTTCCGAGAATGGGTGTGCAAGCTTGAGGTGTAGAATTAATGGCTTGATCAAAGAAGGCATTCTGCAAATAACAACAACTGCTTCTACAACACCAGCAACTCTTTTATCAACAACAAGTGATTCTTCTACAATTGCAACAACCATTGTTCCTACCGATTCATCTACAACTTCAACAACCATTTCATCCATCACTTCAACAAACAACGGTTCCATTTCATCTCCTTCTACAACTCCAGCAACCACCACCAATGATGTTTCCACAGTTACTATTTATTATAACCCGACAACGGTCCCGAATTCTAGCAACTTTCAACAATCTCAACAACAGTTTCAACCAAGCTTCAATTCATCACCACCAACATCCACCAGAAGTCCTGTCACTATCTTTTATGATCCACAGACAGTTACGGTTCCAACTTCTGCTGCTGTGAGCCCAGTCACAATCACGGTGCCCGGGCCAATTCCATATGACAAAGACAGTGTTGTACCATGGCATTATGGTGCTAACCTTTACTGCAACGGAGAAAAAGTCCTTCTTGATTCTTCAGTTCCTACTCCCCAGGTGGATAATGTCGGTGGAGGCAGAGGCTTCACCCGAAGCGGACGTCTCTTCGCGTCACAAGCTCCAAGAACCAATACTGAGGCAGAGGCTGCTGCCAAAGCCAAAGGGAAGAATGTGATACCTGAAGAACCTGCACCAAAAGAGACTCATAAATCATCCTTTGATCAGGATGTGGATGAATTTATGAGGATAATTAAAAGAAGTGACTATAAATTTGTGGATCAGCTCCACCAGACTCCTTCTAAGATCTCTATTATATCCCTGCTGTTGTGTTCCGAAGCCTGTAACACGGTGGGAGAACTGACTTGAGTTAAATGTTGCGGATAGCAAGAGTCGCCACCGACTTTTATTTTATCCAAAGGAAAGGGCATAAAAGAACAGGAAAGACCTTAAAAGATTTTTGGGTTCGGGGGGTAGGTTATGTAAAGGGAAGGTGTTAGCACCCTTTACATCCATGGTTATCCATGGGCTCTTAGTTACTTAGCTCACTTTAAATTGTTTTGAGAAGTGTAGTGTGTGTTTAGAAATTTTCTTAAGTACTTTATAATGATCCATGTACGGATATATATAAAGCCTTTGTTTTGAAAATTTGTTTGAAAATGTGAAGTGTTTGAAATGTTTTTTTTGAAAAGTGAGCAAGTACATAAGAAGAACCTACCCTAAGTTAAGTCTTTTCTGTTCTTAAATATCCTTTAAATGGTAAGACTATCCCTATTATTAAGGAATAGGTAGTCATTACCTTGGATGTAAGGGACAAGTGAAGGGACAACTGTTATTTAGGCAACTGTAAGGTGTATAAGCAATTCGAATGGACTTATCATCTTTATTTGAAAGGGACAAGATCATTACGAAGGCAACCATGAAGGGACTTGATCTTTTTATCTGTTAAGGGACTAGATGATATGAGATGAGGGACTTTGCTTTACACCTTACTTGACCTTTTGTTTAGGCAACTTGAGAGGTGACCCTTAAGAAGTGAGATGGCGATCAAAGATCGACTTACGTGTGTGAGTGTACCAATTCAAATATTTATCTTTAAATTAATGATCTAAATTGATTTTTAAATACAAACATGTTTTACACTCCCTATTTTACTAACCATAGCAATTAAAAATAAATAATAAAAATTACTACAACTATTACATAATGGATACAATTACATTATAATAATTAAAATAATAAATAAGTAAATAAATAAATAATTAAATGGGTTAGTAATAATAAAAATAAATAATCTCATAATAGATAAATAAATAAAGAAGTTAGTAATGATAAACAAAAGAAGAGGAAATTAGTATAATAATATAAAAAGTTCAATTTTAAATAAATAATTATTTTTTAGATTTGTAATAAAAGAAATAAATAAGGAATACTATATACTAATAAAACATGATTACTAGTCTAATTATTTAACTTTATATACATATTATAAAAATATTTGCCAATTATAGTTAAATAAGCATATAATAATAAATTAATTTAATAAAATAAAGTTAGGGTTTTTAATTGTTTTTTTAGGAAAATAAATTAGGGTTCACCATTTAATTAAATTATTTAAATTATAAAACTACATATACTATGAACAAATTATCAAATTAAAATAAACAAATAAATTGATATTGACAAGGTAATTAGGGTTCATAAGGAAAATTAGGGTTTTATATTAAAATAATTAGGATTTATGAATACAATTAATTTATTTATATAAATCAAATAATATTAATAATATACATAGTAAAATAAATATTAAATAGTTCTAAGAATAAAGTTTGAATTTATTTATTTTTTTAGAAAATATAAGTTCTTTGGGTTATTCACAAGAAAATAATAATATAAACATTATTTTAGCATTTATCTATTTATTAAATTAATTAAATATATAAACAAAAATCAAAAAGAAAGTAAGAAAAATGAAAAAAAAAAACTTACCTGGGGCTGGGATTCGAACTCAGGCCCTAGGCATTGCATCCTCCAAGACCAACATACCATCCACTAGGCCAGCGCGCGTCTGGTGTTAATAAACTGTCCTCATATGTTTTTGTACGTATCCTGGAAAAATCAGAATAAAAACAACAAAGCAAAAAGGCCTGGGGGATTCGAACACAGGACCCTCAACCTCAAACGCGCACACACTAGCCAACTGAGCCAACCATGCATCTGTGAAATAAATTATAAACAATACCATAAAATATTAAAACAAAATTTAAATTCCAGAAAGCGCGCCAAGAACCTCATCTTCTTCCTTGGATGCTACGAAATTTCCTACGAATCCTTCCACGAATGTTCCTGCGATTTTTGTTCCTGCGAATAGCAAACTCTAACCAAACAGCAAAATTTCACAAAATTAATTACACCATTGAATTCCTAATGAGATTTGCAGTCATTCTATGTCTTTAGAATTCATTTATCTTGGCTAAATAATGAAACCCTAAATGAAGCCGCAAACCCTAACCATGGTGAAACTCCAATCCTGCATCAAAACTTACAACAAAACACCCAGAATTCATCTACATCATTCCACAAACAATGTTATAAGCTCAAATTCGATTAATCATGCACTAAATTAAGGAATCTAAACAAAATGTATTTGGCATAAAAACGATTCGGTTTTCACAGTTCATGAGGTTTGGGATGCATATGAGTGATGATACACGATCAGTGAGGTCCAAGGATCCTTCTTGTGTCCTTAAAATACCTTAAAAAGCTTTGTGATGAAGAATCCGAATTTGAGATTTTTGATGAAATTTGAAACTTTGAAACTTGTCTTTGAGGCAGCAAAATCGTGTCCTTGGCATTGTGTTATGTTTGTGTATATGCAGGGAACTGAATTAGGTCAAAATAACATGGATTTATGGGCCTTGTCTTGATTACTTGATCATGAAGTTTTCTCCTTTCAAATATTGAAAAATATCTTATCTAACCCTTCCAAATTAGGCTAGCACGAATTTGTGTGATATCAATCAGCTTTGAATGGTTTTTAAGACTTTCTAGAAGAAGAATCACTTTTAAATATTCAATTTTCATATTTTATTTAGATTTAATTTAATTTTTAATGGATAAAATTCAAATAAATACTAAATAAAAAATAAAAATCATGAAAATGCTGGGATTGGGTCGTGTGGGAGGATATCTCAAGGATTGGGTTGCACAATGGTAGGCCCATTTGGAAAAAATTGATTCTAAGACCCCTTTTGTTCAATATTCTTCTCAAAAAATTCCCAACTTTGCAAGGACACAACTCCTTCAATTTTAAGGCTATGAGGGTGTTCTTGGAAATTTTGGAAAGCTTAAAGAGTCCTCTAACCAACCCCATTGGTTTCATGTCCATATCTTTTATCATTCTCAAGTTATGCTCTTTTGAAGTTGTTGACTTTTTTGTTGACTTTCAAAAGGACCTATAATGTCTTAGCTCATACCTTCCAAATGAAGCATTTTTGGGCTTGGCTTGTGAGACTCAAAGTTGTAGAGAATTCAATTTCCTTAAAAATGAGCTTTGGATGGGAAAAATTTGATGAAGCATGTGAAAGTTATGGCTGGTCAAAGTTCAGTTGACTTTTCCTAAGGAAAACCTAATTTAGAAACTCCTGATTCTTGATGATCTGAAATCTCCTTGATGAATCATGATCAACCCTTGATCAAATGATGAATTTTAATTCATATACTTGATGTTGGCAAAAAATCATGAAGTTTGACTTTGGTTTGACCACAATTGACCTCAGTTTGACTTTTTAACTGCTTTGACTGATTTTGACCTATCTGATCATCTGACTGAGCAAACCTTTGAGAAAAGTCTTGAAACTTGTCATGGGGATTATTGAACACATATGAGATGTTATGAAGCTCACTTGGAGTCTTGGAAGTCCATTTAGCCTGATTAAAGTCAAAACCCTAGTTTTGGATGCCCTGCTTAGGAGGAGGCTTTGTCTGAGAGAATTGTCAAACTTTCTGACTATTTGTGAACCTTGTGAACATCATGAGATGTCTTGTGAACCTTGTGAAATTTCTTGTGAACCTTGTGAACCTCTTAGTACACAAAGTATTGTCTTATGAACCTTGTGAACCTTGTGAACCTCTTAGTACACAAAGTCTTGTCTTGTGAGGGCAAATTTTGGGGTGCAACAAAGCCCATCGGGATGCACTACTCAAAGTTTTGCACGCTGCCTACGTGCCAGAAGAGATCACAGTGAATCAGCTGGAAACAATAGTGTCAAATGTCAATACTAGCCATGGGCTAGGTTTCACTGATGTTGATTTGACAACAGAAGGACGTCACCACAACAAAGATTTGCACATAACCCTGGAGTGCAAAGGAGCAGTACTATCTCATGTTCTTGTAGACATTGGGTCCTCACTCAATGTCTTACCCAAGAAAGCTCTTGTCAAGCTCGAATATGATGGAATAGCTCTCCGACCAAGCAACCTTGTGGTCAGGTCTTTTAATGGCTCCAAAAGATCTGTTCTTGGAGAGGCGGAGCTTCCAATGATAATCAGTCTGCAAGTCTTTAAGACTACTTTCTATGTGATGGACATTCAGACGGCCTACAGTTGTTTGTTGGGTCGACCTTGGATTCACGCTGCGGGCGTAGTAACGTTGATCCTTCACCAGAAATTGAAATATGAGTGGGAAGGACAGATTATCACCACTTATGGTGAAGAAGACATATTTGTTAGCCACCTGGATACATACAAGTATATTGAGATGGATGGTGAAATCCATGAAACTATGAGCCAAGGGTTCGAGGCCCTGAATGTCAATGAGACGACAACTGAAGTATTTGCTCCATCCCAGGAAGATAGGATGGGTACTTCAATTGTCTCCTATCAGCAAGCCTGGAAGGTTGTTGAAGATGGTAATGCCCAAGGCTGGGGCAAGCTGCTGCCAATGGAGAAGACGGAAGACAGATTTGGTTTGGGTTACAGACCATTCCGACAAGATCAATCGGAGGCTGCAAAAGAGCCCAAGTTCATCAGTGGGGGAATGCTCACCCCATATGTTGTTAACAACCTAGAAGACGAGGCGGAAAGCGACCGCAACCTAGAGAGCTGGATACGTCCAAGGATCCCGGGGCACTAAGTCCTTAACTGGTCTTCCCAGAAAATTATAAGGGTTACTCCTGCAGAGTAACTATTATTTCCTGTCCATTTAGCATGCATCAAGTCCTGCATCTTGCCCAAGGTGTCAGGACTCATTTTGTAATAGGGCCATATTGTAATTTTGTGCAAATGGATTAATCAATGAATATCGGACATCTTTTGCAAACAAGTCTTTTTTTCGCTCACTGTCTTTTCATTTTTCACTTTTGTACAAAACAATAAAATGGCAATGTTTTCAAAATAAATGACTTTATTTTCACCTTTTCTAAACAAGATTAAAATTGACCACTAAAACGAACCAGTCTCAACCCTTGCAGAGATTATCCTACAGATTGCACCGACAACAGCACCGCTATGACCTTGTATGACTTCGACAATCCAATTATTCAAGCTGATTAAGGGGTTGAAGAAGACTATGAGCTACCGAAAGAGCTAGCCAAGTTGTTGAGGCAAGAAGAGAAAGTGATTACTCCTCATCAGGAGGAGGTTGAAACAGTGAATCTGGGTACCGAGGAGGATTTGAAAGAAGTAAAAATTGGGGCCAGTCTGCAGGCTTCAGTAAAAGAACAGCTCGTTGGCATGCTTTGAGAATATGTCGACGTCTTTGCTTGGTCCTATCAAGACATGCCAGGTCTAGATACGGATATTGTTATGCACAAGCTTCCATTAAAAGAAGATTGCCCTCTAGTGAAGCAAAAGCTACGCCGTACTCGTCCAGATATGGCCATGAAGATTAAGGAAGAGGTACAAAAACAGTGGGACGCCGGTTTCCTTACTATAACTAGCTACCCGCCGTGGGTCGCTAACATTGTATCAGTGCCTAAGAAGGATGGCAAAGTACGGATGTGTGTAGATTACCGGGATCTGAACAGAGCTAGCCTGAAGGATGATTTCCCATTACCTCACATTGATGTATTGGTTGATAACACAGCTCAGTTCTCGGTATTCTCTTTCATGGATGGATTTTCCGGATATAATCAGATCAGAATGTCACCCGAGGACATGGAGAAAACAACCTTCATCACACCTTGGGGGACATTTTGCTACAAGGTAATGCCTTTTGGACTAAAGAATGCCGGTGCTACCTATCAACGGGCTATGGTAACATTATTCCACGACATGATCCACAAAGAAATTGAATGCTACGTGGATGACATGATTGCCAAGTCCCTCACTGAAGAAGACCATATGGTGAACCTGCTGAAGTTGTTCAAGCGTCTGAGAAAGTATCAATTGAAGTTAAACCCCAACAAATGCACATCCGGGGTACGTTCCGGTAAGCTGCTGGGATTTATCGTAAGTGAAAGGGGAATTGAAGTTGATCCTGACAAAGTCAAAGCCATTCAGGAGATGCCTGCACCTAGGATTGAAAAGGAAGTTCGGGGGTTCTAGGGTAGATTGAACTACATATCAAGGTTCATATCTCATCTTACTGCAACCTGTGAGACCCTGTTCAAATTGTTAAGATAGGAACAAACGGTCAGGTGGAACGAAGATTGTCAGAAGGATCTTGACAAAATCAAAGAATACTTACAAGAACCTCCGATTCTCATGCCTCCGATTGAGGGAAGACCTCTAATAATGTACCTGACAATATTAGAAGGATCAATGGGGTGTGTGTTGGGCCAGCATGACGAGTTTGGTCGAAAAGAGTATGCAATATACTACCTGAGCAAAAATTTTACCGACTGTGAACAACGTTATTCACTGCTCGAGAAAACTTGATGTGCTTTAGCGTGGGCTGCTCGCCGACTAAGACAGTATATGTTGACTCACACTACCTTGTTGATCTCAAAGATGGACCCTGTCAAGTACATATTTGAGAAGCCAACACTTACCGGAAGGGGTTCAAAATGACAAATGATTCTGACAGAGTATGACATTCAGTACACATCTCAAAAGGCCATCAAGGGTAGTGTACTGTCTGACTATCTAGCTGAGCAACCCATTGATGATTACCAACCAATGAGATTTGACTTCCCTGATGAAGACATCATGTTCCTGAAAGAAAAAGATCATGAAGAGCCTGTTCACACTAAAGGGCCTGACCCAGAAGAAGAATGGACTATGATGTTTGATGGGGCTGTCAATATGAACGGTCGTGGAGTTGGTGCAGTGCTCATTACACCTAAAGGAGTTCATATGCTTTTCTTGGCAAAGCTCACCTTTGCATGCACTAATAATGAAGCTGAATACGAAGCCTGTATCATGGGTCTTGAGGAAGCCATTAACCTCAGGATCAAGACTTTAACCGTATTTGGAGATTCGGCTTTGGTAATCAATCAGACCAACGGCAAATGGTACACTCCCCAAGAGCATCTGATTCCATACCGTGACTATACGAGGAGATTATTGACTTTCTTCACAACAGTCAAACTTGAGTACATCCTTCGAAATGAAAATCAGTTCGCGGATGCTTTAGCTACCATTTCCTCCATGATCAAGGTTCAAACTGCCAATTATGTGCCTCGGATTTCAGTATCCAGATTGGAATGACCCGCATACGTATTCTTTGTGGACATTGCTAAAGATGACAAGCCTTGGTTCCATGACATCAAATGCTTCTTAGAGGATCAGACATACCCACCTGGGGCATCATCCAATGACAAGAAGACATTAAGAAGGTTGGCTGGTAGTTTCTTCCTTAATGTTGATGGTTCATTATACAAGCGATACTTTGACATGGTGCTACTCAGATGCGTTGATAAGAAAGAAGCAGACTTGCTGATGCACGAGGTGCATGAAGGAACTTTCAGTACCCATGCTGGAGGACATGCAATGGCTAAGAAATTGTTAAGATCTGGTTACTATTGGATCATAATGGATGCAGAATGTTGTGCCTATGCCAGAAAGTGCCACAAATGCCAGATCTACGCAGATAAGGTGCATGTGCCTCCAAATCCATTGAACGTGATGTCTTCACTTTGGCCCTTAGCCATGTGGGGCATTGACATGATTGGAAAGATTGAACCGACTGCTTCAAATGGCCACAGATTCATCCTGGTAGCCATTGATTACTTCACCAAATGGGTTGAAGCAGCTTCGTATGCAAACGTCACCAGACAAGTGGTAGCCAGATTTCTGAAAAGAGACATCATCTGCCGATATGAAGTTCCCGAGCGAATCATTGCTGATAATGGTTCCAACTTGAACAACAAAATGATGGCAGAACTGTGTCGGGACTTCAAAATCCAACATCACAGCTCTTCTCCTTACAGGCCAAAGATGAATGGCGTTGTTGAGGCAGCTAACAAAAACATCAAGAAGATTGTGCAAAAGATGGTGTTTACTTACAAAGACTGGCATGAAATGCTACCATTTGCCTTGCATGGGTATCATACCTCAATCAGAACATCTAGTGGGGCAACACCTTATCAGCTGGTGTAAAGTATGGAGGCAGTCCTACCTGTTGAAGTTGAGCTACCCTCCTTACGAGTACTGATGGATGTAAAGATGAATGAAGCGGAATGGGTCCGATCTCGGTACAATCAACTGAATCTGATCGAAGAAAAGAGGTTAGCTGATATCTATCATGGGCAGTTATATCAGAAAAGGATGAAGAAAGACTTCGATCAGAAAGTCAGGCTTCGGGAATACCAAGTAGGAGATCTTGTGCTGAAGAGATTACTTCCTCCTCATACAGACCACAGGGGCAAGTGGACTCCAAACTACAATGGTCCATTCATAGTAAAGAAGGTCTTCTCTGGTGGAGCATTGATGCTCTCTACTATGGATGGTGAAGATTTCTTATCCCCTGTGAATTCAGATGCAGTTAAAAAATACTTCGCATAAAAATGACCCGCTGGACATAAAAACAGAATGTAAGTCCAGGCAAAAAAAAGGGGCATCCCGGCGAGTCAAAAATAGAATAAAAGACTCAGGCAAAAATAAGGGAAAATTAAAAAAAATGTACACCCGCTGAGTTGAAAAGCCGCATTGGACAGCTCAGGCAAAAATGGGTATCCCGGTGGATTGAAAACCCGAAAGGGCGATCCACGCAAAATCAGGGAATAAGCGAACAACTGCATTCTGAATTCGTCTGTATCACTCACAACACGGCAAGCTTCGAAAGGATAAAGCATCGGTCAGAATCAGCCTTCTTCAGAAAGCAAGATAAGAAGAACGTCAAGGTCATACAGGTCATAGCAAAGAAAGCTCGTCGGAGCGTCATCAACACTGCCAGCACTTTTTCTTTTTAATTTGTAGCAATCTCCTCATTCCAGGGGATTTGTTTCTTTGACTGTATCTGCCAATTTAGGGCACCCAAATTAATGAAATCAAAGTTTTCAGTCACACCTCGTTTTGTACATTTTTGTTTCGTTTGCAAAATGTCCAATATTCATAATATGATACTTGCATGAAACAAATGAGCCATTTTTAATAAAATTCTTGTAGGAAATATATTTACTCTCAGGAATATCTAACTCCTATGACGGAATCCGGTAAGGGATACCTCGGGGTACTTGTTCGTTTCTTTGTCTTAACAGGTTGCGGGTATTCAATACGCAGCATGGGGCATGCCAAGTACACTTCCCCAACATACCTACTCCCCGAACAGTATCTGGAATTCTTTTCCCCATCGGAGTTGTCAAAGCCTCCTCGTCCCTACCACAGGTCTACTCAACAGGAGCATCCCCAGCCAATCTCCCTACAGAAGTTCCAACCTCTCCCCAGAAGAGCAATGCATTAAACTCTTACACAACAAAGTGACGGAAGCTTCCTTCTCCCCAGCTAAGGTTCTCCTTACAGATTAGGTCTATCAATGATCTATTTCCCCAAGCAGAGCTATATACCCTAACAGATCTACCAATGATCTTCCCCAGCTAGGATATCCCTCCAAGCAGATCAGCCAGAGATCTTTCATTCAGTGGGATCCAAATCCCGAATCAGTTTCTCTTTTGCATAATCATAGCATTCACATCATTTTTCCCCACAGAGCGTAGCATTTTGTCTAATACGGAGCATTGCAAAAATCAAACATTTGCATAATCACAAGCCAGGTTCGAGCCAGTCACCTGCAAATACCATTAGTATCTCATCAACAATATATAAAGCTTACACCCCCTGGAAATGAAAGCCAAAGCATCCCCTTTGCACTCTCCAACACAAATGCATGTTTATATGTACTCTTTCGACAGTCCGTTTCATTTTATTCCCCGCAGATATAAGCCAAAACATCACCTCTGCATTCAAGAAACCTATACATACTCTTTTGAAACTCGTCTGTGTCACCCTTCCCCAGCACAGTTGCCAAAACACTTCTTGCAAACCAAACACTTATTTATAACACACTCTTTTCGACACCCGTCTGTGTCATCCCATCCCCGCAGGTCACCAGAACACCTTTTACGCTCTCACATACAAATGTTTGTTCATAACCTATACATTCTCTTTTTGACACTCGTTTGTGTCTTACATTCCCCAGCAAGTTGAACACTCGTCTATGTCTTGCTCATACTTCACCAACAATACTCACTCATTCTTATACAGAAGTCTTTGATACTCGTCTGTATCTTGTATATTTATACCCCCACAAATTCGACACTCGTCCGCGTTCTTTGTTAACCAGTTGGTACTCGTCTGTACCATCATCTCTGAACATGCGTCAGTGTTTGTTTCTACCGATACTCGTCTGTATCATGGTCTTAGGGATGCTCGTCCGCATCTTTAATCTATATACAGCGCCAAACACTTATACCTTTTATTCTGGAAAGCGTAAACACTCGTCTGTGTTTACCATTCCCTAGCAAAGAGACTTTTCTTTTATCCGAAATCCGTCCTATGTCGCGATACTTTCAACAGCCGTACCCTGCCAGGTGATCATCCTTCACCTTTGGATGACCGTCCCTCATCCTTTCCCCAGCGGAGTCTCCATTATTGGAACCCTTTTCTATCCGGCATTCGTACTATGTCGTGATATTTAGCAGCTGTCCCTTTCTAGGTGATCGTCCTTCACCTTTTGATGACCGTCCCTCATCATTTTATCCGATGGTCGTCCCCATCGTTGATCTTGCTATCCGGCATTCGTCCTATGTCGTGACAAACCCCAAGAGTAGTCGTACCCTACTAGGTGATCGTCCTTCACCTCTTGATGATCGTCCTTCATCATTTTATCTGATGGTCATCCCCATTGTCGACCTTTTCTATCCAACATTCGTCCTATGTCGTGATAAAGAGCAGTCGTCCCCTGCTAGGTGATTCTCTTTCACCTTTGATGATCGTCCCTCATCATTATTTCATTTATTCTTTAAATCTGATGGTCTTCCCCATCATTGTTTACTTTACTTTCCGAGCATAATGGTCGTCCCCGTCATGATCTCTTTATTTCCCCAGCTTGTCGGTCGTCCCCGTTATTGCTTAGCTTACTGTTTTATCCCCAGCAGTCGTCCTCTGCTCGATGGTCGTCCTCCATCGCCTGCATTTTAATAATCATATTATACTGTCTTTTACAATTTATATCCCTTTTCTTCTTCTCCCCAGCGAGCACAAATTTTGGACTGTCTTTGGTATTCAACCACAAGTTATCTTGTTTGTCTGTCAAGCCAGACGCTTACATCCTGCACAGCTAACTCATGCTTGAATAGGGGAAGTTGTAAACAACCCAAATTTGCCCTCACTAATTTCACACCATGGCTTATGATCTTTCATATTATCATAAACATAAGCATACCATCTCATATTGCATTTTTGTTTCATCTGCATAGTTCAAGTTCATCTGCATCTAGGGTTTGTGATCTGAGCAATCCAAGGATCCATCTGAGCCACTCCAAAGGCCTCCAATTGTTCCAAGAGGGTCCATGTGTATTCTGCCATCATATTATATCCCTCAAAGTTAAAGGAAGTCAATAAATCATAAGAATTGGGGAAGCATGGAAGCAGAGCTAGGATTTACACTACACAGATGACCAAATTTAGGGTTTTGGTTTCATAGGCCATAACTCCAAATTTTTTGGTCATTCTTGTTTCTAATGTTCTTAAGATGCTATAAGGATCATGTGTACCAAGTTTGATAAAGAAATTCATTGTGGAAGTCATATGTTCATTATGTAACTTCTTGAGCAAGCCAGAGCAAAATCAGGGCATCTGAGGCCCCCAACAATGGAACCAAAGGGGTATTTTCATCAAATTTAAGTTATATGATCCTTATTTGATCATTGAAGTGCTTGGTAGTTCACAAAATTGAAGAAAATTGAGCTAAACCAAAGGTTGCCAAAAATGGAAATGACTTGTAATGGAAACTTTCCATTTTGGGAAAGTTCTTCAACCTCCTCTTTCTCAATCAAAAATGCTTCAAATGAAAAATTCTTGGTCATGAAAGTTGTAGATTAGGTCTTTCCCTTTTCAAAAAGTACAAGAACATGTTCTAATTCATTATGGAACTCAAGTTGTGATCTTTCAAAGTTGGCAAAAAACCTATAATTTTCAAGAATACACCAAAGAGGATTTTTTGCAAAACCACTTCCCAAGCCATTTCATGACCTCTATTTCATCTCTAAATATCATACCATCATAGTACAACTCATTTTGATCAGAATTGGCCCAAGAATCATACACTTTCATGCCTTGAATTTCAAGAAATTCCAAAAGGGCCAAAGTTCCTCAAATTTGCAAAATGGTTCAAATCTTTCCATACACTTGCATCAGCACCCCAAAACTGTTTCTATAGCTTCCCTTGATCTCTGCTGAGCTAAGCCATGCCCAAATCCAGACCTGCCATGTGCCCATAACTCAAGTACAACCAACCTTTGTCGCTCCCACCAAATGACACCCGGTCAAGAGGGGTACAGACGTGAACGGTCGGCGAAAGAGAGAACATGAAGATGAACTGAAAAGAGTCGCCAGCTAGGCATTTTTATCCCGAAGGAAAGGTAATGCTGCATGAACATAAGAAAAGATGGATAAGACGGTTACGAACCAGAGAAACTGAGAAAGGGGGTTGGTTACAACCTGGGAAGGTATTAGCACCCAGATTGTCCGTCGTACTCGACGGGATCCACGCCTGAAAGATTTGTGTTTTAAAGGAGTAGTGTCAGTGCTATTTTGTGTGCTAAAGCTGGAAAAGAATACAAGTGTCAGTGTTGGAAAGAAGTGTGAAGTGAAATGAGAGAGTGTCAGTGCAAGAAAAGAGGATGAAGCTCAAGACTATGAGGCTTAAAGAATAATGCTGGAAAAAGGGGGGAATATACAGAGACTTTTGTTCGATAACTGTTAAGTTATGCCTACGTATCCTCTCGTGCAATGAGGAAGTCAGAACACCGTAGTTCGACTCAAAGAGACTGAAAGATAAATTGACTTGTGAACTGCTTACTTGTCTATGCTCAAGTGTATGACCTGTCTGGCTCAGGTGCTAACTGTCTTGCATTAGACGGAAGAAGCGAGTTCTCGTTTGTGAATGAATGAGGTGAGAAAAGAATCCCGGGGGAGACGATTATTGTTTGTTTTTTGTGTTTTCAATCTTTTATTGTTTTTTGTGTTTGTCATAAGTTAAGCCTAAACCAAGGGTTAGTAAACTCATCACATCTTCCCTCTGATTAGGGGTAATAAGAATACCTTAAGTATGAAGTAAGCACCTCACACTTAATCACCATGATGTAGGATTAAGATCATTAACCTACTTGTAATTATTTAGGTGTTTTTGTTGTTTTTGTTTAGTGTTAAGTAATGAGTTTACGCCATAATCAAGGATTTAATGGGCCCATTACACCATCCTAATAGAAGGATAATAGATGAGAACATTTAAGCTGAAGAAGACTCCTCAACTTAATCCATGATTAGGAATTAACCTCATGACAAAACAAAGCCTTTATTAGAGTGGATTTTAGTTAATGATAAGATTAAGAAGTGGATTTTATGGTTTGTAAGACAACTTAAGGGGGACTTGTCCATTAACACTAGGGTTAGTCCTTCTTAACCACTTAAGGAAGAATTAGAACCCTAATGCAAGGCCCAAGTTACAAGCTTGATGTCTTAGTGATTATTTTATAGATTGATTAAAGAATTTAAACACATTAAGGGTTTCACACTTAGGATTAAAGTTATACACTCCATCCTAAGAGAAGAATGCAGGCATAACCCTAATCACAAAGCCTTAAAACCTTTAAGGTTTAGTCCTTGATTAAGAGATGAGAAGAGAAGACTCAAAGATGACACAAAGGTAAAACTAATGGGGGGACTAATCAAACCCTAATTGTGATCATGCTTGGGTATTACTAGGGTTTATGAGGCTTTGCAAGAGATCTTCAAGAGAAAAGCCACCAAGGAAGAAGCAGGATGAAGGAAGGAGAAGCAGAAAGAAGCAAGTCAACTTACTTCACTTAAGAAGATAAGTTGATTAGAGAAAGAAAGTGAGGAGGGAACATGAATGAGCAAGCTCACTCCAATACAAAGATAAAATGCAGCAAGGATGCATAAGAGAGATGAGAAGAGATTATGAGAAGTGAAGGCAAATTCACTTCTCAAAACACTTACCACCTGAAAGTTAGCAAAAGGAAATGAAATGAAATGGAAATGGAATGAATGCAATGAGGCAAACCAAAACCAGAAGCATGTTCATGATGCAAATGATGCTATGAGATGATATGAAAGCAATCCAAAAGATGTGGATGATCATTCAAGCAATGAAGATGCAAATGAGACATGAAAGGAAGCATGAAAGTTCATGAAAACTTATGAAATACAATGGATGCATAACATGGAAAATGGATGATGCAATGATCAAACATGAGTCTAAAGTGTCCTAAGATGTCTTATATTTCATGTGGATGCACAAAATGTCATGGCAAGCACATGTATGCAAACATATGAAGAATGAATGCAATGAAGGCAAAAATTAGGGTTTATGTACAATGTGCAATGCAAAATTCAAAATCAGAAGCAAATGGAAAGATAAAAAATTGAAAATGGGATCCAAGGTACCCTAAACCTATACAAGTTCACTGCCCAAAGGGGAAGGTCAGAAGCTAAACCCTAAAGGATCTATGATTTTCCTAAATTTCTAGGGTTTAAAGGGGGGTCCTAAAGGGAAAATGCCAAACAAATGGAAAATGCAAGATAAAAATGAAACAAAAATGTTCTTAGAAACTTGAAAGTATGTAGAACACAATGCAAAAAGAACCATTCACAAACTCAACTTGGACCAAAAGTTATGAACTTTTGAAGTTAGGGTTAAAAATATTCAAATTAAAGAACCCTAATTCAAATGAAAATTGTCAAAGCATGATCAAAACCAAAAATAAATTTATCTTGTGTGTTTGTAAATGTTTTAAAATGTTTTAAAATGCTCTCTGATTTTTTTTGGAATTTTTAAATACCTAAATGTATTTTTAATTAATTAATTCTCATTAACTAATTAAAATTATCATTTAAATGATTTAAAAATAATTTTTAATGCAAAAAATAAAAATAAAAATATTTTTGGTTTCTGAATATAAATAAAAGCTTGGATAAAAATTTTCAGAATTTTTTGATATCATTTACTATTTTTAAAAATTCGTTCAAATAAAATAGAAAACAAATGAAATTAATATTGAATTAAATGAGAAAATGGGAAAGTCAGCCAATCCAAAGGCCCAAGTTTGAAATCAGGTTGGAGGGAATTGACTTCGCGCGTAATCCAAGGGCCAGAATTCAAACTACGCTAATTAAGATTAAAACCCTAATCTGAGCCCTAATTACTTTCAGGTGACCGGAACAGTGTTCCGGTCATCTTCTCCGGCCAGCCAAACATGCCATCTCACTTAATACGCAACCCTAAGCTCTCTAACTCTCCAGAATCAAACATCTAACAACCCTAAACATGAATCCAGCCCTAAAACTCATTTATTTTTCATCAAGAACACGAATCAAAGCAAAACGGAAAATACATCAAAAATTTCAGAAGCACAATACATCCTTGTTTCTCAATCATTTTCAAAAGTAAAGACATCATGATCATCAGGAGAGCACATAGAATCAATTAAGAACTTAAAATGAAGGTTCTGGAAAAAAAAGTTCTTGAGCTCACCTGAACTTGAGCTTTCACCTTTGGTACTTTCGCCAGGTCTTTGCTTCAAATCAACTCCAATGATCCTCCTGAAGAGTTTGTGATGCTTGGCTGGAGTTTATATGGCCTCTATGTGAAGTTGGATGAAGCTCAGTTCAAGAAATGTCAAAATCGTGTTTTTGATACAAGGTGTTTTAAGGCAAAATGAAGGGTGGGAAATGATCATTGATGAATGTGTAGTTGAATGGTGGAAAGAGTTTTGATGTTTGTTGGCTGAGTTATGAAATTCGAAGGCTTTTGCAAGTTGGAGGAATTTTGGCTATGCTCAGCAATGAGAGGATTCAACTTCCAAACTTATGTGAAATGGCTTGCTTCTTTGCCACATAACAGGCTGGGATAGGTCAGTGTAGTGGTTGTGGGCTATGCTGATTGGTATGGGGAAAAATGCACAAAGTCAAGAGTTGGTGTACTTGAGGTATGGGCAAGTGGCAGGCTGGGACAGAGGCATGGCTGTGCGCAGCAAGGATCAAGGAATGCTATGAAATCAGATTTGATGAGTTGTGGCAAGTGGATGGATGGTTTTGATCCATTTTGCAATTTTGGGGAAGTTTGGCCCCTTTTGAAATTTGGGAAGTTCAAGGCATGAAGGCATGTGATTCAAGGCACAAATCTGATCCAAATGAGTTGCACTAGCATGTTATGACATGTAAATATGCATTAGAGGTCCCAAATCGGCTTGGTATGAGAATTTGCAAATTTCCCTCTTTGGTGCAAAAGTGAAATTTAAGTGATTTTTCCCAACTTTGACAAGCCATAACTTAAGTTCAAAAATGAATTAGGTCAAGTTCTTGTACTTTTTGAAAAGGGAATGATCCAATCTACAACTTTCATGACCAAGAATTTTTCATTTGAAGCATTTTTGAATCAAAAAGAGGAGGTTGAAAAACTTTCCCAAAATGGCAAGTTGCATTACAAGTCACTTTCCCAAAATGGCAACTTTGCAAATGGCTTGAAATTCTTCAATTTTGTGAACTTCTAAACTCTTATAAGATCAAATAAAGATCATATGAACCCAAAATGATGGAGAAGACCCTTTGATTGGATGATTGGGGGCCTCAGATGCCCTGGTTTTGCACTGACTTGCTCAAGAAGTCATCTATTGATCAGATGCCTTCCCCATTGAATTTCTTCATGAAAATTGGTATGTATGATCCTTATAACATATAGATACCAATAGAAACAAGAATGACCAAAAAAATTGGAGCTATGGCCTCTAAAACTAAAACCCTAATTTTAGGTCATCTGTGCAGTTAAGCTTGGCTCTGCTTCCATGCCTTCCTCAGTTCTTGTGATTTCTTGACTTTCTTGACCTTGGGAAGATATAATATGATGCTTGAACATACATGGACCCTCTTGAGATGATTTAAAACCTTTGGAGTTGCTCAAATAGCTCAGGGATGGCTCAGATCACAAACCCTAGATACAGATGACTTTGAACCAATGCAGTGAAAAAAAAATGCAATATGAGATGATATGATTGAACTTTATGCAAATGAGAAGAATCAAAAGCCATGGTGAAATGAGTGAGGGAAAATTTGGGGTGTTTACAACCTTGACCTTTTGCAAATCACCCCATACCAATCAGCATAGCCCACACCAACTATTCTGACCTATCACAGCTTCACATACATGTTTCAAGGGATTCATTTTGATACACACACAAGCCTGCAAGCTCCTACACATTCAGATTGTGAAAATTCCTCTCAAACTTCATTTCTTCGAAATTCATAAACCAGCCATCAAAACTCCAAGCAAACTTCACCAATCATCTCCATACACTCTCTAGATCATTTCCCAACCATTAAACAAGCCTGAAACCTCAAGAATCCAAAACACGATTTCCCTCACCTCTGAACTGAAACCTTCAAAACACTCCATATAAACTCCTTTCAAGCATTCCAGAAGCATAAGGGGATCAAGGGGAGTGGAAAAGCACCAAAGAAGAGCCTAGAAAGTTCTAGTTTCGAAAGCTTCAACTCAGGTAACCTCAAGAACATTTTTTCCAGAAATGTGTTTTTAGGTTCTTATATTGTTCTATATGTTGGACTGATCATGGGGATGTGTTTGGTTTTGAAAATGATCAAGAAATAAGCATGTACTGACTGTCTGAAACTTTGCCCGTGAAAATGATTTTGTTCGTTTCTCTTGATTCATGAAAAATAAATGGATTTTGTTGTTAGATTCTTGCTTAGGATGTTTAGTTGAGTGAATCTGGAGAGTTTGATATGTTTTAGTGGCATTTTGAGAGAGATAGGATGAAGGTCTCGCCGGAGAAGACGACCGGAAGTCTTCTCCGGCCACCTGAGGGTCATTAACCCTAATCTGAGTAATTAAGGCATGTTTGAATTAGGACCCTTAGATTGCATCTCTCGCGCGTGTTTGAACGGCCCAGATAAGTCATTAAACCCTAACCCTTAATTAATTAATTTAATTTGAATTAATTAGTCAGAATGAATCTCAGCCACTAGATTGCGCGCCAGTCAACTCCCTCCAAATAACTTTGAATCTCAGCCTTGGATCCTGCATACTTTCCATTTAAATTCATTTTATTTTCATTTTAATTGCATTTTCTTGCATATTTATTTTAAAATAGTTAGAAAAATCCCAAAAATATTTTCTTTTGCATTTTTATTCCAAACATTTTTCTTAATCAGAAAATGATTTTTATTTTATTTTTTGCATAAAAATTGTATTTTTAAAATATTTAAATGTTTATTTTAATTAATTAATTGAATTTAATTAATTAAAATACCATTTAAGTTTCTAAAAATCACCAAAAAAATCATGAATAATCCCTTTGCATTTAGAAACATTTTCAAACTCTTCACAGAAATTTCTTTTTAGGTTTGATGATAACTTGAGAATTTTATTTGAATTAAGGGTCATTTAAATCCCATTTTTTGAACCCTAACTTGGAAAAATCTTTTCTGCCTAACCAAGAAGAGTTTGAAGATGATTATTTTTGCAGTGTTTTGTGCATATCATGTAGTTTCTAGGATATTTTTGGCATGAATTTATATTTCATTTTCAATTTGTTTAGCATTTTACATTGAGGATCACCCAAAAAACTCTAGAAACTTAGGAAATGCATAACTCCTTCTAGGTTTAGCTTCTGACCTCCCCCGTTGGATGGTAAACTAGTATGGGTTTAGGGTTCCTTTGAGTGCAATTTCAATTTTTTATCATGTCATTTGCTTCTGTTTTGCTCATGTGCATCTCATACTTCCATATAACCCTAATTTCTCATGTTCATATGCATTCATCTTTGCATAAACATCAATACATGAACTTTCCATGACATTTCTTGCATTCATATGTCATCTTAGACATCTTAGGACATGACAAAATCATGCTTGATCATTTCTTCATCCATTTGGTATGCTTTGCATTCATAACATTTCATGAACATACATGTGTTTTCAAGCTTCTAACTTGCCTTCATTTGCATTCATCTCTTGTATGATCATACATATGCATCATGTGTGACCTTGCATCATCTCATAACTCACTTTCCTTGCATATGCACTTCTGACTTTAATCATAGCACCTTTTTTTGTTGCATTTGCATTTCTTTTCTTCCTTTAAGTGTTCAACTAACATTTCAGGGGCTTATGGTAAGTTATTTAATGTGTGGATGTGCATCCACATCTAACTTCTCTTTCTCTCTTATTTTTTGGACATTATACTTGTGCTTGAAGTGAATTTCATTCACTTGTGCCTCTTCCTTTCTTTTCTTTCTCTTAGGTTTACTTATCTTCTTAAATGAAGTAAGTAACCTAATCCTCATTTCTTCTCTGTTCATCTGCTTCTTCCTTTGTGGCCATATTGAAGACTTCTCTAGAGCCTCACAAACCATAGGATAACCAAGTATGATAACTTTAGGGTTGTATATAATCCCCCTTTAGTCTTTTACCTTTGAGTCTTCTTTGAGTCTCTCTTCTCATCTCTTAAACAGAGACTAAACTCTTAAAGTTTTAGGACTTTGAATTAGGGTTATGCCTGCATCCTTATCTTAGGATGGAGTGTATAACTTTAATCCTAAGTGTTAAACCTTTAATTTGTTTACACCTCTTAATTAAAACACTTAATAATCATTAAGACACAAGTTTGTAAATTGGGCCTTACATTAGGGTTCTATCTCTTTCTTTTGGTTAAGAGGGACTAACCCTAGAGTTTAATGGACAAGTCCTCCTCAAGTGGTCTTACCAACTTAAAATTCACTTCTTAATCCCATTTCTAATTAAAATCAACTTAATAAAGGCTTTGTTATATAATGAATTTAATCTCTAACCATGGATTAAGTTGAGGTATCTTCCTCAGCTTAAGTGTTCTCATATATATCCTTCTATTAGGATGGTTTAATGAGTTCACTAATCTGTGATTAGAGATTAAACTCATTACTTAACACTAAACAAACAAAACACATCTAAATAATCACAAGTAGGTTAATGACCTTAATCCTACATCATCATGGCAATTAAGTTGTGTTGCTTATCTCATACTTAAGTATTCTCATTATCCCTAATCACAAGGAGGATATAATGAGTTTACAGGCCTTTGATTTAGGCTTAAGCTCATTAATTTATGCAAAACACCAAAAACAATAACAAAACTGAAAACACAAAAAAAAACAATAATCGTCTCCTTTGGGATTCTTTTCTCATTATCTTCACTCACAAACGACAACTTGCTTCTTCCGTCTAATGTAAGACAGTTAGCACTTGAGCCAGACAAGTCATACACTTGAGCATAGACAAGCAAGCAGTTCATCAGTCAATTTATATTTCAGTCTCTTTGAGTCGAACTACGGTGTTCTGACTTCCTCATTGCACGAGAGGATACGTAGGCATAGCTTAACAGTTATCGAACAAAAGTCTCTGTGTCTTCCCCCTCTTTCAGCATTCTCTTTTCTAAGCCTCAGTTCCTGAGCAATTCATTTTCTTGCACTGACACTTGTACATTTCTCTTCCAGCTTTTGCACACAGATAGCACATACACTCCCCCTTTTAAACACAATCTTTTAAGCGTGGATCCCATCGAGTACGACAGACAATCTAGGTGCTAATACCTTCCCAGGTTGTAACCAACCCCCTTTCTCAGTTTCTCTGGTTCGCAACCGTCTTATCCATATCTTTCTAGGTTTATGCAGCATTACCTTTCCTTCGGGATAAAAAGGCCTAGCTGGAGACTCTATTGATTTCACCTTCATTTTCTCCTTTCGCCGACCGTTCGCGCTTGTACCGGGATGCAAATCTTTGGGAGCAACACCCACATAGAGAAAGGCCATGGGGACGAAATTACGTTGAGATGAGTTGGTGGCACATGAATCTTATCATTATACACTTGACATTTATGGCACTTTTTCACATACTTACAACAGTCATATTCCATTGTCAGCCAATAGTCACATGCTCTCAACATCTTTTTAGCCATTGCATGCCCTTTGGCATGAGTACCAAAAGTTCCTTCATTTCATTAACAAGTCTGCTTCGTGTCTATCCACGCATCTGAGCAAGACCATGTCAAAATTCCTCTTATAAAGCACATTTCCATTCAAGAAGAAATTTCTTGCCAATCTCCTCAAAGTCCTTTTATCTTTGTCTGATGCCCCAGGTGGGAATTCTTTACTCTAGAGAAAACAATTAATATCATGATACCAAGGCTTGTCATCATGGACCTCTTCAACTACAAACACATGAGCTGGTCTTTCAAGCCGCATCACACTAATCATGGGAACACCATTCCATTGGTGTAATTTTATCATAGAAGCTATAGTTGCCAAAGCATATGCCATCTGATTTTCATCGCGAGGCACATAATGAAACTCAACTTTAGTGAAGAAAGTTGATATCCTCCTGGCATAATCTCTATACGGAATCAAGTGAGGTTGATGAGTTACGCACTTACCCTTGATCTGATTAATTACCAAGGCAGAGTCTCCATACACATCAAGATGTTTACTTCTCAAATAAATAGCTTCATCAAGACCCATAATACAGGCTTCATACTCAGCTTCATTATTGGTACAAGGGAAAGTCAATCTTGCGGAAAAAGGAATATGTGAACCATGGTTAGTAATGATCATTGCCCCAATTCCTTTTCCATGTTCATTCATAGCACCATCAAAAACTAAACCCCATCGAGATCCAGGCTCCGACCCTTCCTCAATCAAAGGCTCATCACAATTTTTCATTTTCAAATGCATCACATCCTCATCTAGGAAATCAAATTTGATAAACTGGTAATCGTCAATCGGTTGATGTGCCAAATGGTCATCCAAGATACTACCTTTTACAGCTTTTTAAGCTTGGTACTCGATATCATATTCTGACAACAAAATTTGCCAACGAGCCATGCTCCCAGTCAAAGCAGGCTTTTCAAAGATATACTTGATCATATCCATTTTAGATATCAACCAAGTTGTATTATTCAACATATATTGGTGAAGACGCTTTGCAGCCCAAGTTAAGGCACAAAACATTTTTTCAAGCATGGAGTACTGAGACTCACAATCAGTAAACTTCTTACTCAAGTAGTAAATTGCATATTCTTTTCTTCCATATTCATCTTGTTGACCAAGCACGCAACCCATGGAATCTTCTAACACAATCAAGTACATAATCAACGATCATCTGACAATCAGAGGAGACAAGATATGAGGTTCAAGCAGATACTCTTTGATACTTTTAAACGCCTTCTGACAATCATCTGTCCAGACACAACCTTGGTTTTTCTGAAGCAACTTGAAAATCGGAGCACATGTGGCAGTCATGTGAGAGATAAACCTCGAAATATAATTCAAACGACCCAAGAATCCTCTTACTTGTTTTTCAGTTCTTGGAGCATTTCCCGAATAACTTTCACTTTATCAGGATCAACTTTAATGCCTTTTTGGCTGACAATGAAACCTAACAACTTTCAAGAATGTACACCAAACGTGCACTTGTTCGGATTCAAATAAAGCTTAAACTTCCTTAACCTATGAAACAATTTCAACAAATGCTCAACATGATCTTCTTCAGTTCTAGACTTAGCGATCATATCATCATCATATACCTCAATTTCTTTGTGCATCATATCATGGAAAAAAAGTAGTCATAGCTCTTTGGTATGTCGCACCAGCATTCTTCAATCCAAAGGGCATCACTTTGTAACAGAATGTTCCCCATGGTGTAATAAATGTGGTCTTTTCCATGTCCTTGGGTGCCATCTTTATTTTATTATAACCAGAAAATCTGTCCATAAAGGATAACACATCAAACTTAGAAGTATTCTCTACCAACACATCAATGTGTGGTAATGGAAAATCATCTTTTGGACTGGATTTATTCAAATCTCTATAATCAACACACATTCGGACTTTTTCGTCTTTCTTTGGAACATGCACAATATTGGCCACCCATTGAGGATAATTAGATGTCACAAGAAAACTTGCATTAATCTGCTTTTGAACCTCCTCTTTGATCTTTACTGCCATATCCGGATGCGTTCTTCTCAACTTTTGCTTCACAAGTGGACATTCAGTCTTCAGCGATAATCTATGCTCCACAATATCAGTATCAAAACCTGGCATGTCTTGATAAGACCAAGCAAACACGTCAACATACTCTCTAAGAATCTCTACCATTCTCTTCTTAACATCATGACCAAGCAATGCTCAAATCATGACTTCTTTCTTATCATCTTCAGAACCCAAGTTGACCATCTCTAATAACTCTTCATGAGGCTGAATAACTCTCTCCTCATGCTCAAGCAACCAGGAAATCTCATCAGGAATCTCTTCAACATCCTCTTCCTCAGCTTCAAACACAGGGAATTCAAAGTTGAGAATGTGCATAGGATCATTGTTTTTAATGGGTTTAACAATCAATTTGCACAATGATTTTATTTTTATTTTAGAGTATGAACAAAAGTGCAAACATTATGCATATAAATAGTAATTTTTTTTGGGGTTTTTTATGTTACCATTTTTCAGAATAAAGCAAAAAAGGAAAAACACATATGGAAATAACAAAATAACATTTTATTGATGATGATAAAATTTGAAACAAAGCCCTACAAACATCGCTTTCAACTTGAGCAGAGTGAAAGGATTTTTGAAAGAAAATTAAATAAATTACTTTGAAGCATGAACAATAGAAGGAACATCAATTGCAGTCCAATTCTTGCAAATCTCTTCGTGCGTAACAAAGTCAAGCATTTCTTCATCTTCATCATCTTCAATGATGGCAGCAACGAAATGATTGTTGATAAACCCAGCACTTCGGAATCCTTCCTGAATACTCTTCGGGTCGTTGAGGGCCACACCTGGCGCAAAACCAATACCAAATGCTTCTTTATTGTCAACAACATCAATCACTCGTCCCCAACCGTCAGATCTACCAGTTTCTAGCACGCTCAGAGCATCCTTGAGAGAAGACATAGGCATAACATTCCTCTTAGCAACATCATCAACTATAGAAAGGTCCTGGAACGAAGTTCCAACCTCTTCTTCGACATCAATATAAGAAAAGGTTGACAAATTGCTCACTAGCATCGCCTGCTCACCGCCGACAGTCGCTAATTTCCCATCTTTCACAAACTTCAGCTTCTGATGGAGAGTAGGAGTCACAGCTCCTTCCTCATGAATCCAGGGTCTTCCAAGAATACAACTATAAGCTGGACGTATACCCATCACTTGAAAAGTAATTTGGAATATAAATGGTCCAATCAGAATAGGAAGATCAACTTCTTCAATAATAGTTTTCTTTGACCCATCAAAAGCTTTCACAATAATCCCATTATGCCTCATGGGAGCACCTTGGTACGCAATCCTTGACAAAGCCGACTTTGGCATCACATTCAGAGACGACCCAATATCAACCAGCGCTTTAGACATAGTGTCTTCCTGACAGTTCACTGAAATATGCAAAGTCAAATTATGGTTCCTTCCTTCTTCAGGCAAGTTATCATCACAAAAACTCAAATTGTTGCATGATATTATATTAGCCACAATACTATCAAACTGATCAATAGTCACATCATGATCAACATAAGTTAGAACAAAAATCTTCTGCAAAGATTTCCTATGAGCCTTAGAACACATCAGGAGCGATAAAACTGATATTTTCGACGGAGTATGCAACAACTGCTTAGTAATGTTGTACTCATTTTTCTTTATCAGTTTCAACACCTCATCTTTATTATCATCAAATTGACCTGATCGGGCAACAACATCCTCAATCTGTTTACTCCCACTTGTATCTTCATTTCTCTTTGGAGGATCCGAAGCAAAAACTCTACCACTTCGAGTAACTCTTGTCATATCAACAATGCTAACTACAGACTTTGGAGAAGGAATAGGAACTTCCTTACCATTTTCTATCATCGTAGCATTATAATGGTATTGAACAACTTTATCAGACTGCTATGGCATTGGACCAGGAAAATTGATTACCAATGGAGTAACAACATATTTACGGCTATCAAAATAAATAACCACCTTCTCAGGAATATCGAACTGAGGCATAATGACATTCACTTCATTTTCATACTCATTTCTTTTTGTTGTCACTTCAATCAACTTATCATCTATCATCTTTTGAATATCTCTCTTAACCATCACACAACCGCAAGGATTCACCGAGCAAATGAAACAACTAGCATAATCGTGATCAATGTCATGATACTTGCTTAAGAAAGCATGCATCCCAACTAGAGACCTTCGAATCCAGCGGACATCATAAATCTTGAACAAACCAGGACAATCATCAATCATGTTCACAGACAAATTACCATGTTTAGGAAGCGGATTTGTCTTCACATTCGGATTAACATCATTGAAAGACAAAACATTGCTCCTTATCAATTTTTGCACTTCAATATTTAGTGGAAAACAATTCTCAGTATCGTGCCCTGGGGCACCTTGATGAAAAGCACAATGAGCCTCTGGCTTATACTACCATGGAACAATCTCTTGAACCGGAGGTGGAAAACATTTTTGCACAAGATTCTTCTCGATCAGCGATGGAAGCAAGTCAACATACAACATTGGAATGGGATCAAAACTCGGCTTAGAACGACCCTATTGATTACCATTCTGTTGCACATAAGGCTGATGATAATGAGACTAATACTTTGGAGCCACTGGCACATTAGGAGTCACATTAATCATCGGAGTTACTGAAGCTACATGTTGTTGATGATGATTCTCACAACTAAGGAGTCTTCTGTAACTTTCACGAGACACAACATTAGTCTCACCTTCTTTCTTCTTACCGAAGTTTAACCTCTTAGAACTTGAGCCAGCATTATTTTCTTTACTTAAACGTCCCTGTCATACCCTAATTTTTGACCCTAAGATTTCTTGCATCTGCATCTTGCATACAAACAAGATCACGCACTGATTCATTTATCCTTTTTGGTTGCAGGTTTATACCTCACAGGGGATCACCATTTGCCTTTGTTTATTCCTTTTATTTTTTATGCTTACTAACCATTAATTAAAATCCAAAAATATTTTATTTTGTTAATCTTTTTCAGGTCAAAAATAGTAGTCCCGCAGCTCGAATGAATTTCACAGATAAAATTCAAAGTTGTTCCGCAATTAATTCAAATTTATCTAATCAAGGATTTCCCGATTTAATGGATTTATTCAAGGAATTCCAAGGTTCATATGTTTATTTCCATGCCTTCTTCGACATGCAAGAGAATCGAGCCAAATCAATTAAGCAATCAAAATTAAACAAATTATTCAAAATTTGACCTGGTTAACCGGTTAACCAAATGTATTAGCCGATTAACCAGTGCAAAATTTGAATTTTTGCGAAATTTGAATTTTTTGTTCAAATCTCAGCACATCTTAACCATTGATCTCATTAGAATATTCTAGATCTATTTCCCTCTTAATTATCTACATCACTTTAATCATTTTCCACCATAAACTCTCATTAATCACCACTCTTTTATATTTCCCACCAAATTTGAATTTTCAAAGCTAATTTTGAATTTCCAAAGCAAGCTCCATTCCACCAAATTCTCATACCTAAACTCTTTAAATAGAGGCATTTTCTTATTCAATTATCAAGCTTTTGATAGCCAACAAATCTCTTGCAAAATATCCCCCCAAAACCAAAAATTCACTAAAGCTCTTCTTCTCTTTTTGAAAGTTATCAAGAATTTACCTTGAATTCTTGATCAACTTTAAGCTTAACCTTCAACCTTTTCTATTTTGATCAATTTTAGTAGATCAAGCTTGGTATTGGATCAATTTGAAGATTTTTTTTGGTAATTCACCTCCTTCCATGGTTCTACCTTCATCATCAACATTCAAGATGTAGATCTTTGGTTACTTTGGTGGTTGATCCTTTGGATCTTTAATTATTGTTTGATTGCAAGGATTTCACTGGTTTTTAATTCTAAAATTTGTGCCAATTTAGTTCATGATCATGTGGTTTTTTGGAAGTGTTTTTGAAAGAGGATCGTGCTGAATTTTGGCTATTTTTCTGCTACTGGTTCAGTGTTAACCGGTTAACCATTTTCTCTATAAAATGGTTAACCGGTTAACCAGTGTTATTTTGCGCCAGAATTTGAAAATTTGTTGTGTTAACCGATTAACCATTTAGGTTAACCAATTAACACTGTTCCAGAAGTTGTTTTTAGCTTGTTTTTTACTTGTTTTTTTTTCTTGCTTCTTCTTCTTCCTCCTTCTTATTTTTACTTTGGGAGACATTATTGGTACTAACTTCTCTTTAATCTGAATGGACTATGGGTGTAGATTAGAGTGATTGATATTCATTAGTCCAAATCTACCTTTAAGAGAATTATTTAATTCACTTTAGGTACTTTGCATTAGTGAGATATTTTCAAACTTGAATCCACAAAGATGAGTGATTAAACTTAAATATGAAAGAATACCATAAATGAAACTCAATTTGGTATTCATCTGTATTTTCGTGCAGTGTTGCTTTCGGATGGCGATTTACATATCGTTTATCTCGCATGCATTAGCATATACATCGTTCACCTTAATTGGTGTTAGCCGACCTTATTTATAGGGTAATTATTCCGTAAATTACTCGACAATTACTTAACATAGACCTAAATGTGCCCCTAATTTGGAATAAAACTCTAATTAGATACTTGCACTTTCGTGGACCGGACCTCGTGTTGTTCGCGTAATCCCAAAGTGATTGATCTTTTGGCGTTAAGATCCAAGACTTGTGAAGTTTAATGTGTAGTTGCTTTGGGTCTCCCAATTTTCTTTCAAATTTTGTTGAATTTGGATCTAATCGCCTTGATTAATCACTATAGTGTAAGATACTAAGCGGAATCAGTTGCCTTTCGATTTTGGCACTAAGTACCTTGGTCACTCTTTTGGTTATGGATGATTAAGTTCACCATACCATTATTATGTAAATATTATTATACTATTACTATACTAACATTTTAATTCCTTCTTGCACCTTTTCCTCTTTATTTTTATTTCTTGCTCCTTATATCTTTTATTATACTTTTATTATGCTTTATCATTCATCATATTATTTATGTTTATATTCATATTCTTGTACTTTTTTTCTTTTGTCCATTTGGACACAAAAACATTAATAAAGGATTAAACATATAAAAGACTTGTGACTTCAATTTTAGACTATGGCTACTATCCTTAACATTGAATTTGGAGTTTTGGACTTGATTTTAGGATCTTTCCCTTTGCTCAAGTAATTATGGATTGGAAACCTTAGCCTTCATTTGGTTCACTTGTTTATGAAGATGAAGTCCTATTATGCTTTGAAGAATGCTCAACATGCGGTTAGATTGTTCTTTCTTTAACTTTTATTTTAAGTCTTAGGACAGTCCTTTCATCTCTTCCCACTTCTTTAATTTTCAAAATTTCTCCTTCTTTTCAAAACCTTCTTTGTTTTCAAACTTTAAACCATTTTCATAATCAAACCTTGACTTAGGTAAAGTAGTTTTACCTTTTTCATGTTATTTCTTAATAAATGCTAAACCATATAAGCATATCGAAACCTTTTTCAAAAGACTTTAAAAAATGCAAAACTCATTCAATTGTTTTTGTTCCCTCGTGTACTTTTCTTTTTAACCATTTTCACATGTTTAGATATGATTCATTGTTTTTAGAGGAAGTATTTGCTAAAGAATGATGACTTATGTTTACATTTTAAAATAAATTCAACACATTAATTTTTCACTATTTGTACCACAAACTATGGGGTTTTGATCTCACATTGCACGTCGTGGGTACGTAGGCATGAGACGAACGTCTCGTCAAACACAAAAATTTTAAAAAACATTTCTCTTCTCATCTCTTAAATCTCTTTTAAACAAACCATTTTCAAACCTAAAGCAATAAATATTTCAAAGGGATCCTGTGGAGTAGCACGAACATTTTGGGTGCTTAAAACCTTCCCAATTTATAACATGTCCCCTTACCCGTTCTCTGCTCGCTTCTTTTAGCTTTTTGCTTTTAGATTCATTAGGATTTATTCACTCTTTTTCCTTTTCTATTTTGAATAAAATAAAGTCGTGGTGGCGACTCTGTTTACTTTGAGTTAAGTTAACTAAGAGCTTATACTCATGATTTTACCGCTACAGTGCCTCACGGACACCTTCTTCTAGTCGCATCCCCATATTCACCATTTCAGTGAAATAATATGGATCACTTGCAATAATCTTCTCATAGTAGTAAGAACTTAAATTCTTCAAAAAGATCTTTTTCATCTCTTTCTCTTCCAAAGGAGGAACAATCTGAGTTGCACGTTCACGTCATATCTGCGTGTATTCTTTAAAAGTTTATTTGTCCTTCTGGGACATAACACTGAGTTGATCTTTATTTGGTGCCATATCAACATTATACTTGTATTTACTAACAAAGGCCTCTCCCAAATCATTGAATTTCTTGATTTGGTTTCTATCCAAACCCATGTACCATCTCATAGCTGCAACAATCCGACTGTCCTGGAAATAATGAATCAACAGTTGATCATTCTCTGCCTGAGCATACATCTTCTTAGCATACATAATCAGGTGACTCGGAGGACAAGTATTGCCCTTATACTTCTCAAACTCAGGAAACTTGAACTTGTGTGGAACCTTGACATTGGGAACCAAGCAGAGATCATAAGCATTTATACCAAACAAATCCTTATGCCTCAAAGCCTTCATCTTTTTCTTCATTTCAGCAAAACGGCCCTGAAAGTCATCAATCCTTTCAATTACACCAGTGCCTTCACTGGGCTTAGCATGGTAAATCATTTCATTAAGTTGTGGAGTAGTATGCATCACGGGTGGTGCAGTAGTCATCATCGGCTGAAGAGTAGAAAATGCAGCAGTCTCAAGAGGAGGAGGATGATACCCAGCAGGAACAAAATCAATTGGATTACCCTACGGTGTGCTAGAAGGCATGCGTTAGCAAGGTGAAATAACAGTTTCAACAAGAATCGATGCAGTGACAATCTCAAAGATCACTGTGTGCTGTATCGGAGAATCATGAGGAGGGGGTGACTGATTCTGAGCAGTCACCAAGCTTTCTATCATGGTAGTAATCATTTCCAAGCTATCTTTCAGAGATGAAACTTCCTCGCGCAGCTCGCGATTCTCTTGTTGTAAGGCTTTCAACATCTTTCTTTTATTAGCTCGAGTATCGATCTGGTGAGTCAGCTTGACAGGAGAACAAGATGAAGACCAAGAAATAACATAAGGCCCCTGGAAAAATCTTAAGAAGCAAGACCAATGCAAGCATGATGCATGGTATGCGTATGCAAATGCAAATATTTCAAGGGACTATAAGATAAATTGTAACATTTATAAAAGCAACACTTTTTTGAAGTACTAAAAACTCATTCTTATTAATATAAAAGTGAGGATTACAAGTGAAGTACGAGTCTCAACAACCCTAATACATGAGAGAAAAGTAAACTAGGCCTATGGGATCATATCTAAAGAAGCTTTGAATCCCGGATGGTACTTCATACGAATCCTCTTAATCTCTTTCTTGTACTCATTCTCCATGTCTTTCTTATCCTACACCAACTGGTCCACAATGGCCTTCCAAGCACTAGATGCAGGAGGAATGGTAGATGGAGTACTAGAGGAAAATAAATCCTCTCTCGGCCTTTTCATGACACACCGCTCAAGTAACTCAATGAGATCATTTTTCTCCTTCAGTTGCTCTCGCATAGTCGTCTTCTCAAGTATCAAGCTTCTTTCTCTTTATTCATCTTGTCCAACTCTTCTTGAAGAACAACATTCTCATCAACAGGAGGAAGAAAAGCGGACAATGGTAATATAGGAAACAAAGGTTCCTCCAGTGGATAAGTCATCTTGAGCTTGGAAGCCCTAGATCGAACCCACTAGATGAAACACTCGGAGGGAGCAAGGTGTTGTTTTCCTAATTGACCCTTCCGATGAACAATATGTCATGAATGAGCAAACCTTTTCTTCATTTAGACATGATCTATACCATTAAGAAAGAAGAAATTAGATAGTGAAAGGTTTCTTGGTATGTCCTTCAAGCAATATCCCAACTTTTGCCTAGCAAGAATAGGGTTGTAACTAATTCCCCCACGTGTACCAAGAAGAGTTACATTAGGAAACTCTCCACAACCGTCAATAAGCACTCTACTATCATAATAAGAACAATACAAATTCATATCCTTATGAGTAGGAGACATGATCCTTTGATACCATCTTCGCGTCTCTCTATTATCCTTGAAGACATCGGACTTTGGTAGGTGAGAAATAAACCACCTATAGAGAAGAGGCGCACAACATACACTATCTCTATCACCTTTTGAGGTCCTATGATGAATAGAGTGATACATGTCTCCAACCAAGTAGGCACCGGACTTCTCTTCAAGAAAATATGAATAGCATTCTCATCGACAATACCATCTATGTTGGGAAACAAGACAATCCTGTAGATAAGCAAAGTAAGAATAACCTCAAATGCATCCTTATGACCCAAAGTAAGAGAGGTAGACGTTTTCCCAATTAATAACTTAGAATTAATACCACAAACATCCTCTTTTGTAAGAAACTTCCCACTAAGATCATAATCCTTAAGAAAAAAGGGCTTTGGTGATGCCCTTAGTTGTAAGCTCCTTTTCTAAACCACTGAAAAGAAACTCTTTGTCCAAAATAGGCAAACCTGTCCAATGAGAGTACTCCTCCAAAGTCGGCATAAGCTGATAATCAGGAAAGGTGAAGTAATGATGCAAATGATCATAGAACTGAACCAAGGTAGGGGGAATCCCCTCTAGTATATCAGTATCCAAAATGAACAAAATATTTCCATAACATTTCAGGAACCCATCGGTATCAACCACTAAAGCTCCAAGCTTTCTTAACTCTACCAGATTATAACTTTTGAAACTTTACTTCCGTGTTTTCCTCCTTTCAACATTCATAACCATAGACATCTAAAATTTTGGCAAAAGTATCTATGAGTTCCTTGAAATCTTGAGAATAATGCACATGTATGCAGGAGTGCATGTATACAAAAACCACAAACAAGATCACACAAAGCACACTGGTTTAGGTTTCGAGTCACGAGCATGAAGTAAAGGGTATAAGAACACCAACCCACATAGGTATGTACTAAGGTTTTATCTTCATTGTACCTGCGAAAAACCAAAAGGGTGCTAACAGAGGTGCCCAGAGTTAGCAGCCATCCCTTGGATATCATCGGTACGTTGGACTACTCCCCAACCGATAATTTCCTCAAGAAGGCCTCGTCCGAGTGTAGTATCGCGTGACAACCACCTCAGGTTTACACCTGGATAGCTTCCGCACTACGTTCCTAAATTGGCTTGGATGGGTTAAGGGTTCTACGGTCCTCAGTATGATCAACTCAAAGTCGGAAGCAATGCCATGATATGAATACTCGTCGTGTCATTAGTAATACAAGAGAGCCTAACTGAGTGGAGATTATTGACTTGATATCGCTTTGGACTACTCCTTTGCGTATCACTTCGAATATCACCGTCCTATCATAAGTTCACTCAGATTCAGGTATAGAATTTATCTCACTCACAAAGGATCACCAAAATCAAAACGGAACAAACATTAACAAACAAATCAAACCAAAGTAGTAAATAAATCAAAGTAGGCTGAATCCATTTAGTTCTAGTCCCCAACAGAGTCACCACTTTTATGTAGCGGTAAAAATCGTGAGTGTAAGTTATTTGTTAACTTAACTCAAAGTAAACAGAATCGCCACCGCACTTTTATTTTGTTCCAAATGGAAAAGGAAAAAAGAGCGAATAAATTCTAATGAATCTAAAAGCAAAAAGCTAAAAGAGAGTGGAGGGATGAGAGAAGAATTATTTTTTTACGCACCCAAAATGTTTGTGGTACTCCACGGGAACCCTTTGAAAAATGTATTGCTTTTCGTTTGAAAATGTTTGTAAAAGAGAGTGGAGGGATGAGAGAAGAATTATTTTTTTTAATATTTTTGTGTTTGGAGAGGTTTACCACCTCATGCCTACGTACCCACAAATTGCAATGTGAGATCCAAACCCCGTAGTTCGTAGTACAAATAGTGAAAAATTAGTGTGTTGGATTGATTTTAAAATGTAAAGATAAGTCGTCATTCTTTAGTGAATAATTACGCTAAAAATAATAAATCATGTCTAAACATGTAAAGAAAAGGTTAAAAGGTAAAGTGTTTTGAAAAATGTTTAAATATACTTATATGGTTTAACATTTATGGTCTTTTGAAAAATGTTTAAATATACTTATATGGTTTAACATTTATTAAGAAAATAAAAGAAAATGTAAAAATCACTTGACCTAATTCAAGGTTTAATTATGAAAGCGGTTTTAAGTTTGAAAACAAATAAATTTCTGAAAAAAGGGAGATATTTTGAAAATTTAAGAAGGGGAGGAGATGAAGAGACTATCCTAAAAGGAAAATAAAAGAGATAAATGAGGAAAGACCTAACCAAACTTGATGATGCTTCCAATTTATGATCATAAGAGTTCCATCCTTATAAGCTAGCAAAGGGCCAAATAAAGGAAAACTACCAACTCCATGAAGATCAAAGCAAAGGGAAGGTGTCCTAGAATCTAAGTCCAAAACTCCAATTCTAATGCAAAGGATAGTAACCAATAGTCCAAGATCAAGATCACAAATTTTTTAGAGGTTTAATCCTTTATTAATATTTTTGTGTCCAAATGGACAAAAGGAAAATCAACACAACAATATAATAACAAGAATATAAACATGATAATGGATGATAAAGCAATATAAAGCATAATAAAAATAAAGAAGATAAAGGTGCGAGAAGGAAATTAAAATATTAGTATAGTAATAGTAATAATAATATACATAATATTGGTATGATGAACTTAATCATCCACAACCAAAAGAGTAACCAAGGTACTTAGTACCAAAAATCAAAAAGGCAACCAATTTCACTTAGTATCTTACACTATAGTGATTAATCAAGACGGTAGATCCAAATTCAATGAAATTTGAAAGAATATTGGGAGACCCAAAGCAACTATGCATCAAACTTCACAAGTCTTGGATCTTAACGCAAAAAGATCAATGACTTTGGGATTACGCGACCAACACGAGGTCCGGTCCATGAAAGTGCAAGTATCAAATTGAATTTTTATTCCGAATTCAGGATACAATTAGGTCTATGTTAAGCAATCGTCGAGTAATTTAAGGAGTAATTTCCCTACAAATGAGGTCGGCAAACACCAATTAAGGTGAATGATGTATATGCTAATGCATGCGAGATAAACGACATGTAAATCTCCATCCGAAAGCAATACCGCACAAAAATAAAGATGAATACTGAATTGAGTTTCATTTATGTTATTCTTTCATCTTTAAATTCAATCACTCATCTTAGTGGATTCAAGTATGAAAATATCTCACTAACGTAAAGTACCTAAAGTGAATTAAATAATTCACTTAAATGTAGATTTGGACTAATGAATATTAACCACTTTAATCTACACCCAAAGTCCATTGAGATTAAAGAGAAGTCAGTACCAATAATGTCTCCCAAGGTAAAAATAATAAGGAGGAGGAAGAAGAAGCAAGAGGAATCAAAAATAGCTCAAAAATAAGCCAAAAATGCAGTTCTGACTCAGAGTAACTGACTACTACCTAAGCGGTAATCGGTTACCTGTATAAATAGCAGTTTTCTGGAAAAAAAATTAACACAGGTAACCGGTTACTACCTAAGCAGTAACCGATTACTTTGTGTGCAGAATCAAAAATCTGCTAAAATTCAGCATGATCCACCTTTTAAAAACTTTTTTCAAACATCTCATGATCATGAACTAAATTAGCACGAATTTTACAATCAAAACACAGTGAATCCCTGCAATTAAACAAGAATTTATAATCTAGAATATCAATAACCAAAAGCATCTAGGATCTACATCTTGAATGTTGATGATGAAGGTAGAACAAAGTGAATTACCAAGAATACTCTTCAAATTGATCCAATATCAAACTTGATCTACTGAAATTGATGAACAAAAAAGAATAGGATGAAGGTTTAGCTCAAAGTTGATCAAGAATTCAAGGTGAATTCTTGATAACTTTCAAAAAAGAAAAGAAGAGCTTTAGTGAATTTGTGGTTTGGGAAGATATTTTGCAAGGGATTTGTTGGCTATCAAAAGCTTCCAAGAAATTTTTGCAAGGTGAATTTGGCTATCAAAATCTTGAAAAATGAATGAAATGAAGCCTCTATTTAAAGAGTTTAGGTATGGGAATTTGGTGGAATGGAGCTTGCTTTGGTAATTCAAATTAGGCTTGGTAATTTAAAAATTGGAGGGAATCATGAAAAAAGTGGTGATTAGTGAGGGTTTATGGTGGGAATTAATTTCAATGATGTATGTGAATTAAATGGAGATGGTCTAGAATATTCCAAGAGTGATCAAAAAATGAAATTGGTGCCAAAATTCAAAAAATGAGATTGCTTCCAAAATTTTCAAATTTGCACGCAAGTAACAGGTTACGCCCTAGGTAGTAACCGGTTACTCAGTGCAAAATTTAAAAATTTTGTTTTCCTTTTGCCCTGCTATGATTCCGGCTTGATTCTTTTACGCGTCAAAGTAGGAATGGAAAAACACATGAACCTTTGAATTCCTTGAATAAGTCAATTAAATTAGGAAATCCTTGATCAGATAAATTTGGATTACTTGCAGATCAACTTTGACTTTTATCAATGAAATTCATTTGAGCTGCGGGATTGCTATTTTTGGCATTTTTGACTTGGAAAATGATTAACAAAAGAAAACAAAAAATATTTTTTGGATTTTAATTAATGGTTAGTAAACAAAACAAATAAAAGTAAATGGTGATCCCCTGTGAGGCACAAACCTACACCCGAGAAAAACCGAAAAACCAGTATGATCTTGTTTGTTTTGCAAGATGCAGATGAGATGCAAAGAAATCTTAGGGAAAAAATTAGGGTGCTATAGTATGATGATGAATATGCTATTGGTGTGCATTTAGTCATTGTATGTTGTTGTGTAGGGGCATATAATTTTCATGATGTTGTTGTTGTTGAGGTGATTGTGTGTCCATGTGGGGTATGAGCAATCACGGTTGTCGTGTGCCCATGAGGGGTGTGAGTGACTAATAGATGTTCCAACGGGAACTATGATCATAAAATAAGGATCAAATTGGTACGACATGCATTAAGTCTACTTGTGTCTCATTGTATTTATGATAGTCGTGTTGCATGATGTTGGATGTGATTATTTGTGTTTGAATTGAAGGGTGTGATGTTATTGATTATTGTGAGGCGAGTGGATGACTTGATGATGTATGCTTTCGTATTTATGTCATCTTTATATTTTGTTGATTTAAGAATCTCACCCCTTCTATTTGAATGTTACCTCTACGTGGGTAACGTGCAGGTAATTTGGAGTAATTAATGTTCATGGTCGGTGAAGTCGAAGTACTTCGCGTTAGTGGCATCTGCTCTGATATGTGACAATGGGAGTCGGGAATGCTTTACTTTTAATTGTTGCTGAAGAATTTCCTTTGGTTTTGTCGTAATGTTTTTGTAAACGAATGTCTTTAAGTTTGAAACGATTTATTTTCTATTGTGTAATGAATATAGTTTTGGTTTACTCTAATTTTGTTACATGTCTTATAAAAAACATGTTTTTGTGATGAAATTAATGCCTAACTTCTTATGGAAATTATTTTAATATGATTTTTATTTTTAAATTATGCGAGGGAAGTTAGGGTGTTACAAAGTGGTATCAGAGAAGTTCGGTCTGTTCGGCCAAGTAGTTGAGTCGTTGAGTCATTGTGTGTGACAGTTGATAATATCAATGTAGGTTCCTTAACCATTGTTTCTGTTGATTGATGTGTAGCATATTTAGAAAGATTGGGAGGAACGATGTTGCACTTACTGCTGCTTTGCATAATGTTGCACAAGCTGTGCAGAATCCGCTTATTGCTGGAAATAACGAGAATGACGAGTTTCGGAAGAATAGTCCGCCTACTTTCGAGAGAAAGTATGACCCAGATGGATCTCAGGAGTGGCTCAAAGAGATTGAGAGGATATTTTAGGTGATGGAGTTTCCTGAGACACGGAAGGTGCGGTTGGGTACTCACAAGTTATTCAAAGAAGTTGATGACTGGTGGGTTAGCACTTGTCAGCGGTTGGAAGTGACTGGTGAGGCAATAACCTAGGTTGTGTTCAGTAGGGAGTTCTTGAGGAAGTATTTTCCTGAAGACGTTCGATGGAATAAAGAAGTTGAATTTTTGGAGTTGAAGCAGGGCAGTATTTCGGTTACGAAGTATGCTACCAAGTTCTCAGATTTGGCCAAGTTTTATCCGCAGTACAACGAGGCGACTGCTAAATTCTCGAAGTGTGTCAACTTCGAGAATAGTTTGAGGCCTGAGATCAAACAGGAGTTTGGTTATCAACAGATCAAGAGATTTCTAGATTTGGTTGATTGTTGTAGGATCTTCAAATAGGATAACAAGGCTCGATAGGATCACTTTAAGGGGTTGGCCGAGAGGAGAGGAAAACACCATATGCACCATGGGAAGCCTTATGCAGCTCCGGATGATAAAGGTAAGTGGAAGTATGCTGATGGCAAGAAGCCAAGTGGGGGAGGAGCTCTTATTCTTCTAAAGTGTTATAGTTGTGGTGAATCGGTTCATCGTGTTAGTGAGTGCACGAGTGACGTGAAGAAGTATTTCAAATGTGGAAAACCTAGACATTTGATTGATGATTTCAAAGTTAATACGATAACTTGCTACAATTGTGGAGAGCAGGGTCATATTAGTACTCGTTTCCAGAACCCGAAGAAAGCTGCAACTGGAGGGAAGGTGTTTGCTCTGACATGAACTTAGACTTCCAGGGAAGATCGACTGATCAGAGGTATTTGTTACATTAATAATACATATTTGGTTGCTATGATGGATACGGATGCTACTCATTATTTTATTTTTGTTGATTGTGTTAGAAGGCTAGGCCTTGTTGCGTCGCCTATGAAGGGAGAAATGGTTATCGAAACTCCTGAGAAGGGATCAATGACTACTTCTCTAGTCTGTTTGAACTTTCATATATCAATTTATGGTAAGGACTTTGGTGTTGATCTTATTTGTTTTCCATTGGGAGGTTTGGATGTGATCTTGGGAATGAATAGGTTAGAATTCAATCATGTTCACATTAATTCTTTCAGTAAGTCGGTGCAATTTCTTACTCCTGAAGAGGACGAAGAGGAAGTTGGTTACCTATCTGCTAGAAAGTTGAGGAAACTCTTATAGGAAGAAGCTCAAGTGTTGGCATTATTTTCATCCATGTCGGTAGAAATCAAAACAACGATTAGTGAGTTGCAGGTGGTAAGTGAATTTCTGGAAGTGTTTCTAGAGGAGGTTGTTGATGTGTCGTTAGAAAGAGAGTTAGAGTTTAGTATTGACCTTGTTCCTAGTACTAGGCCTATTTCCATGGCACCGTACCGAATGTCAGAATTGAAGTTAGCATAATTGAACAAGGAGTTTGAAGAGTTGTTAGAAAAGAAGTTTGTAAGGTCGAGTGTGTTACCTTCGGGAGCCCCAATCTTGTTGGTGAAGAAAAAGGACGGTAGTATGAGGTTGTGTATTGACTACAAACAGTTGAACAAAGTAACAAATAAGAACAAATACCCACTTCCAAGAATAGATGACTTGATGGATCAGTTGGTGGGCGCTCGTGTGTTTAGAAAGATTGACTTGCGGTCGGGTTATCATCAAATATGGGTAAAGGATGAAGATATTCAGAAAACAGCTTTCAGAACTCAGTTTGGACATTATAAGTATGCAGTGATGCCATTTGGAGTTACTAATGCACATGTAGTATTCATGAAACACATGAAACAATCTTCCACGATTATTTGGATAAGTTTGTGGTAGTCTTTATAGATAACATTCTAATTTATTCTAAGTCATAAGAAAAGCATGTGGAACATCTACAGATTGTGTTGCAAGTGTTGAAAGAAAAGAAGCTTTATGCTAAGTTTTCAAAGTGAGAGTTCTGGTTGAAAGAGGTGAGTTTTATTAGTCATGTTATTTCAGGTGATGGTATTGCAGTGGACCTATCCAAGGTAGATACAGTTCTATAGTGGGAGGTTCCGAAGTCGGTGACTAAGATCAGAAGCTTTTTAGGATTAGTTGGTTATTATCGTAGATTCATTGAAGGTTTTTTGAAGTTGGCACTTCTGTTGATTCAATTAACTTGTAAGGATAAGGCATTTGTGTGGGACATCCAGTGTGAGCAGAGTTTCATTGAAATGGAGAAGAAGTTAACTATCACTTCAGTTTTGATTTTACCTAAACCAGATGAGCCGTTTGTAGTGTATTACGATGCTTCTTTGATGGGTTTGGGTGGTGTGTTAATGCAGGACGGTTACGTAGTAGCTTATGTTTCGCGTCAGTTGAGTATTCATGAGAGGAAATATCCTACCCATGATTTGGAGTTGGCAATAGTAGTGTTTGTACTAAAGATTTAGAGACATTATTTGTATGGTTCTAGATTTGAGGTGTATAGTGATCATAAGAGTTTGAAGTATCTGTTTGACCATAAGGAGTTGAATATGAGGCAGAGACGTTGGTTGGAATTCTTGAAGCATTATGATTTCGGCTTGAACTACCATCCTGGTAAAGCTAATGTTGTGGCTAATGCTTTGAGTCAGAATATTTTGCATATGTCTGTTATGATGGTTAAAGAGTTGGATTTAATTGAGCAATTTAGAGACATGAGTTTGGTTTGTAAACAGACATCGCATAGCGTGTTGTTGGGAATGTTGAAGATTAAAAATGATTTTCTCAATAGTATCAGAGAGGGTTAGAAGTTGGATGTGAAATTAGTATACTTTATCGTTGGTAATGAACGTTTTGGAAGTTGTGACTTTCGAGTTGACGAATAAGGTGTGCTAAGATTTCGTGAACGGATTTGTATTTCTGATGATTATGAATTGAAGAGAATAATTCTTGAGGAGAGTCACAAAAGTAGCTTGAGTGTTCACCCAGGAGCTACAAAGATGTATTAGGATTTGAAAAAGATATTTTGGTTGCCTGGATTGAAGTGTGACCTGGCTCACTTGTTTATGCTTGTTTGACTTGTTAGAAGTCGAAGGTGGAACATCAGAAACCTGCTAGTCTGATGCAGCCGTTGGATATCCTAGAGTGAAAATGGAATAGTATTTCTATGGATTTTGTTAAGGGGTTGCCTAATACTCCGCGAGGATACAATGCAATTTGGGTAGTTACTAATAGACTGACAAAGTCAACACATTTTATTTCGATTAATATCAGTTTCCCTTTGCTGAAGTTGGCAGAGATTTATATCTGCGTGATTGTGAAGTTACATGGGATTCTGTTTAGTATTGTGTCAAATAGAGATCTGAGGTTCACTTCCATATTTTGGGAAAGTTTGCAAGAAGAATTGGGTTCTAAGATGAGGTTAAGTTCAGCTTATTATCCGCAAATTGATGGACAAATAGAGAGTACTATACAATCTTTGGAGGATTTATTGAGATCTTGTGTGCTTGAACAAGGAGGTTCTTGAGATAGTTATTTTTCGTTGATCGAATTCACTTATAACAACAGTTATCATTCCAGTATCGGAATGGCACCTTTTAAAGCGTTGTATGGTCGAAGATGTCAGGCACCTTTGTGTTGGCATGAATCCGGTGAGAGTGTAATGATTGGACCTGATATCGTTCAACAGACTACTGAGATGGTGAAGTTGATTCTAGAAAAGATGAAAACTTCACAAAGCAGACAGAAGAGTTACCACGATAAGAGGAGGAAGGATCTTGAGTTTCAAGAAGGAGATCATGCGTTTATGAGAGTTGCTCCGGTAACTGGTGTTGGACATGCTTTGAAGTAGAAAAAACTTACTCCTCGATTTATTGGTCCATATCAGATTTCTACAAGAGTTAGACCTATTACTTATCGAGTGGCATTGCCACCGCAGTTGTCAAATTTGCATGACGTGTTCCATATTCCACAGCTTTGGAAGTATGTTTCGGATCCGTCATATGTGATTCTGACGGAGGAGGTTGAGGTGAGAGATAACCTTACGATTGAGGCTTTGTCATAGCATATTGATGATCACGATGTGAAATAGTTGAGAGGCAAGGAAATTGTTCTCGTGAAGGTAGTATGGGGAGGTGCTACCGGTGGGAACATGACATGGGAATTAGAGAGAAAGATGCGAGAGTCGTATTCGAGTTTGTTCGCAGCAGGAAATTTCCAAGGACAAAAATGTTTTAAGTGGGAGAGAATTGTAACGACCTGTTTTTATTTAATTATTATTGGCGACGTATTTCGATTCAGTGTGATTTCTTGTATGCTTTGATGTGTGGATATATGTGATTATGTGTGTTTGGTGGGGTGGATAATAACACTAATGAAATTATATTAGTAATAGTAATTAGTTAATTATTTTCAATTTAAATAATTTAGTTGAGATTATGCAGATTTAAATAATTGGTTTTAATTATTTTATTAATATAAGAGTTGATAATATGAATAGAGGGATAAGGAGGATAAAAGAGACTGTTCGTAAGGTTTAGTAAGGATAAGAAGGGAATATCATATTAGGGGTCTAAGGGTTATAGTAGTAAAAATAGGAAAAAAATTGGAAAAAGTAGATTCATTTGTGAACGATCGTGGTTTTAGGAGAATGAGGTACGGAAAGAGGAGCGGAGTTAGGGCTTAGAGAGCTTCGAAGAAAATCTTCATCTAAGTTAAGGGTGGGATTTCTTTCATCTCTCAAGGATTAGATTATGTAGGTATTGAGGTAGAAATCATTAGGTTGAAATCTATGGAATTGTTGTTTAGAGTTTGTATGAGGGTTTGGGGAGGATTTATGAAAAGATGAACGAAATTGATGTTTTATTGTGTTTAGATTGTTTGGTTGGACTGCGATTGTTATATGTAGACTATTGGTGCAATATCTGTGAAAAATTGCTATTAGAAATCGAGTTTGGTGCAGAAAAATGTAGGTGAATGGTTGTTCATTGCAGGGTTCGGATTGCAAAAATCGTAGAGCATGGTGTAGCGGGCTTAGCACGGTCTGAAATACTTTTGCCTCTTCGAGGTAGTGGCGAGCGTGCTTAGCGCGCTAGGGGCTCTCTTAGCGCGGCCTGGAATGGAAAAATATTATTTTATTAATTGAAAATTAGTAGAAATTACATGTTTTATATTATATAAGTGTTGTTTTGTTGTTGTGATGTTGTGAGCATGTACTGAAGTGTTATATGCTTATTTTTTTGATGTTTATGTGATAATGTGAAATGCATGATTAATGATGCAAAGACGTGTAGTTGTTGTAGTGACATGATGATGTATATTCGATGAATGCATGTGATATTTGAGTAGTATTGGTATGATGATGAATATATTATTGGTGTGCATTTAATCATTGTATGTTGTCGTTGAGGGGCATATCATTTGCATGATGTTATTGTTATTGATATGATTGTGTGCCCATGTGGGGTGTGAGCAATCACGGTTTTCGTGTGCCCATGTGGGGTGTGAGCGACTAATAGACGTTCCGACAGGAATTGTAATCATGAAATAGGGATCGAATTAGTACCACATGCATTGAGTCTAGTTGTGTCTCATTGTATTTATGATAGTCGTGTTTCTTGATGTTGGATGTGATTATATGTGTATGAATTGAAGGGTGTGATGTTATTGATTGTTATGATGCGAGTGGATGACTTGATGATGTATGCTTTCGTATTTATGTCATATTTTGATTTTGTTTATTTAAGAATCTCACCCCTTTTGATTGAATGTTGCCTCTACGTGGGTAACGTGTAGGTAATCTAGAGTAGTTAGAGTTTGTGGTCGGTGACGTCGAAGTACTTCGCGTTAGTGGCGTTTGCTCTGATATGTAACAATGGAAGTCGGGAATGATTTACTTTTAATTGTTTCTAAAGAATTTCCTTTGGTTTTGTCATTATGTTTTCGCTAACGAATGTCTTTAACTTTGAAACAATTTATTTTCCGCTGCATAATGAATATAGTTTTGGTTTAGTCTAATTTTGTTACATGTCTTATAAAGAGAAAGCTTTTGTGATGAAAGTAATTCCTAACTTCTTATGGAAATTATTTTACTCTTATTTTTTCTTTTAAATTATGCGGGGGAAGTTAGGGTGTTACAAATTCAATTTCTTCATATTATTGATGCCTTTACTAATTGATCTATTTGAATGAAACCCTAATCCACTTTTATTTAAGGAAGACATTTTATTTGATAGAATCAAATCTATTTTTTCTTTCCTCTTAGTAAATTTACTTAGGGTTTTATACAAATGTTTCACTTCCTTTTTCATTGAAACACATATTTCAAAATCATAAGCTTGTTTTCTAATATTAGTAATTTCAGACTTTAAATTTTCATTGATATTATCTTGTAACTTAAAATAATCTTTAAGTTATATGTTTCTCTTTTTCATCTTATCACGTACCTCAATTAACTTGTCATTTAATTTAAATTATTGTTTGTACGATAAAGTTGTTACCACACAACCATCTTCTTAGTCAAAGACTTTCAAACAAACATGTCCATCATTTTCATGAGATACTAGATATGAGGGATATATAAGGATTCTTACAGAGGTTGATTCTTCAATATTTCTTCTTGATGTTAAGCATGTAAAGATTTTGCTTGTTGATACTTCTTCCTCATTTCTTCTTTTAAAAATCCAACAAGATGAAACTTCTTCATCTTCTTCATTGATTCAAGAAAATATTCTATTAACCAAAGCTTCTTCACTATGAGGCAAATGTTCTTCAGAAGATCATTCATCTACTAAGATTGTTATTTCAAATAATGCTACCTAAGTTGAATTTTATTCTTCAACAAATATTTTTGATTAAGTTTATAATGACAATTCTAGGTTTCTTGTGCTCATTCCTCTATCTTTTAAAAGTTGAATCAACTCGTTAAACATCTAGATATTTCTTCCTTCCTAGATTTTTCCTTAAAAAAAGGTAAACAGTTCCATCTTTAAATTTAAGGATTGGACCAGGTTTCTGATTTTAATTCTTAACTCTTAGATCTTTGTTAGTCATAAAAGTTCTGACATATACTCCAAGGTTTTAAATGGTTCAACACCATCTATGAAGATGAAATTCACATTCATTTGATGTTTGTTTGATACTTGTATAAACTTCATAGGTTATCTCATGAGTATCCCACACTTCCTTGTAAGATTTATAATCAAGGACATAAATGAACTTATTTTCACTCAAAGACACAATCAAAAAGTTTTTTGCTTTGAAATCAAGTTTGAAATTTATCTTGTCTTCTTTGGTCCAAAGGAAATCAAGTTTATCTACTACTTTACCATTCAAATAATGAGTAGGGATAAATGAACCATTGATTTTCGATTCCCACAATTAAAGATTAAACTTTTAATGAAAGTTTCAAATCCAGCTTCCCATAAATAAAACCTATCACCACTGAATGATGGGGGCGTATATAGGATAATCCATATTTTACAAGAAGTGTTTTAAGTTATCATTCGATCGAGACGATTAGTCTTTAAATAAGAGATATATTTTGATGCCACTTGTTGGACACCTGACTTTAAATACAAGAGGAAGAGGCAAGAGGTGAGTTATGGAGGTTTGAAAAACATTCACTACTATAAAATACACCTTCGGTAACATAATATTACAATTATTCTTTCCACCGTTGTAATATCACAAACTGGATGCACCTAATGTTTATTTATTTTTTTGAAAGTTATTTAATCGCGATTGAGATAAACAATCATGGTGATAAAGTAAGTGTTACAAGGTTCGAATCCTAGCAACTACATTTTTTCCATTTTTCCTATTACAAAAAGTGTGTATCACTTAAGTTCATAAATAAATAAAAATTTGAAAATTATTTAATCACAATTTGAATATCAACCGTTGTAATATGATTTGTACAACCTTTGCTCTTCCCAAAAGAGAGAAATAATCTTCCCAAAAGAGAGAAACGACTATAATGATGATTTAAAATTTTCTTCATTTCTCAAGATGATCACAAGTCATTCAAGGATATCAACCATTAGAAGTAATCATTGGAAACATTAAATCAATAAATGTTTCATCTTCAACCTTTTTTTATAAATTCACACTTTCATATAATGAATTTCCACTTATTCAAACTATTCTTCTTAACTTCATATAGCAACATGAGTTCTCCATTTGAGAATGATAAGAGAAATATCTCAACAAAAGTCACTTTTGAGAACAAAACAATCACCACAATACTGTTGGCATTTTGGGGGTCAACGATGGAGTATTTCTACTTGGGACACACCTTTGCAAGAGACACACCACATATCCATATAAAACCTTAAGGTGATAGGTGTGCGGGTTCTATCAATTATATAATGTTCAATCTTCCTTTTTCTAATCAATGTGGTACTTCTTCCTCACACTTGATTCTCAATATTCCCCCTAAAGTGTGAGTCTATACACAATTCTCCTCCTCAAGTGGAAGCCCTCTCTTCCACACACTTGTATCACCATTGAAACTCTTCAATGAAACACCTTCTACCCACCACTTGCGGGAAGTTTTTCGATACAAGTAAGTCAGTCCCTTCACTCGAACCAAAGGCTCATGATACCACAGTTGGGGAAATTCAAGGGGGGTCAACGAGGGGGAATTTCTACTTGGGATACACCTTTGTGAAAGACACACCACAGGTCCACCTAAAACCTTAAGGTGATAGGTGTGTGGGTTCTCTCACTTATATAGTATTCAATCTTCCATTTTCTAATCAACGTGGGACTTCTTCCTCACACTTGATTCTCAACAAATGCAACACCATCAACAGTCAACTGAGGAGGTCCAGTCATCTGGCTCGACTGTTATCAGTGATGCACTGAGGGTGAGAAAGGCTAAGAAGAAGAAGATACTGGAGAAGAAGAAAAGAAAGGTGTCGAGGAAGATATTTTTACTATGACTCAGATAAGGGTAGTGAGGAGCGAGTCATAGATTAGGAAGATTCTTGTAGTTCCAGGGGATATTGTTTCGATCTGGACAAAATTATGTAATAAATTTTTTTTGTTTTATCTACTTTTTCCTTTTGGGCCTCTTAATAGAACTTCTTTATTATTGTTTTATATACTATTTCCTTTATATACTCTTTCCTCTTTACAAAAAAATAATATTACAATAACAATAACAACATTAAAAAACTCTTTCAACACTACGTTCATAAATAAATAAATGAAAGTTATTTAACCACAGATTTACTATAGAACTGTTGTAAAATTTAAAAATTGCATCACGATTTTTCTTGCCAATCGTGATGAAAAGTAATATTTTTTAGTATATAAGCGAAAGTATCTATCGTTCAGTACATAATATTTGTTTCTCTCAAAAGAAAATCCTAACATATTTCACTCTTCTCTCTCATAACATAACCCTAAAATCCATGGCTCTCTTTAAACATACTTCAACCTTCATATTCCTCTTCACCTATCGCTAACTTGAGATTTGTTCATTAGACTTATGCTTAAATTTTATTTAAGTTTCTTGTTAAAAATGAGTTCTCATTTTTTCATTTGGTGAATATTCTAATGTTTTTCAGATTTGTCTTCACCGCCTTAACATAGCGCATACTTTGGCTATGGTACATATGGTTTGTGTTTCTATGAAGAAAATATACAAGATGTATGAAGCTATTGTGTAAACTTTATTCACCTTGTACTTATTCTTCACAACATCATAAACTATTTAAACTTCATAATTTGTTCCATATCCACGATTAGTTTCAAAAATTGTGTGTTCTTGAAACATTTTATTATATGTTGTTTTGTTGTATGATGTTGTTGTATGTTGTTCTTGATTAATGTTCTCAGAAATTCATAACTTGTTGTTTATATTTATTATATCTTGCATTCTTAAACTTTTTTAATTTGTTGTATGTTGTTGATAAATGTTGTTGTATGTTGTTATTGTTGATTAATATTTTCAGAACAATAACAAAATATTGCTAAGTCACAAGAAAGAGACTTCTTATGACTTAGCAATGTTTTGTTCTTTAAATTCTTATACAGGTTGTATGTAGATGAAGTTGAGTTTATTATATGCTATGAAGATTGTTTGTTTCACCGACCCTTCACTGAAAATACATTTCATTTAAATTGACATAAAAACTTATAATCTGGAAATTAAGTTGTATTTGAAAACCAACTTATATGAATCAATATTTTCCGAATTGCATTTGTCTCATCGTTCATCCCAAATTGTTTAACATATAAGATGTGGTTCAATGACCTGATTCCTTCATTACATCCACATCTTCTCTTATAGTTTAATTTGAATAACAACAATGTATTGATATTATTCAAATTAGACTATAATAGAAAGAATTGATATGATGAAAGACTTAGACCATTGAACCACATTCTATATGTTAAAGAGCGGGAAATGAATGATGAGACACATGCAATTTCGAAAACAACAGTTTGTTTAAGTTGGTTTTCAAGAATAATTTAATTTTTCATATTATATACTTCTTCATCGATTTGAATGGTTGTATGTTGTTGTGAGGTTTATTGAAAATAAGCAATCTACATATTTTATAATAAACTCTAGGTACTGTCAACAACATTTATTTATTTTATAAAATATAGAACCTTGGTTTTCATAAATGTATATACCACAACGATTGATACAAATAACCGTTGTGGTAAGTAGTGTGCGTCCTGCCTTACTATCACGGTCTCGCGATCATGTTGGAAAGCACCAGACATACAATCACCTCTTAACTCATAACAGATGGTCATGCGTTGTCGTATCCCTTTTCCAACCGTTGTGGTATGGATTTTCTGTAGTAGTGATTGATTAAAAAAAATCTTTGAGAAAATCAATTTAAAACTATTCGTAAAAAAAGTAGTGAAAAAGAGATAGATGGAAAAGAAGAAGAAAGAAAATAACTAAAAAGTAAAAGAGACAAGGAAAAGAGAAATACACTAACGAATTATAGAGGTTCGATCTAAATGAAGGTGACTTAACCCTCTCCCCAATAATTCTTATTGAGAGTTTCCACTATCTTAAGAGATTTTGGTAGGATATGTCCATGAACCTTCTTTTACAATGATTTGAAGTTTTTCAATGCTAAACTCCAAACTAAACAATGAACAGAGTTTCGACTAGATATCCTCTAAATCAAACTAACATTTTTACGAGCTGATCTCTGAACTAAGATGAAGTTTTATATTGGGTATCCTCCAAACCAATATGGAGTTTTATACTTGGTAACCTCCAAAATGATATGGAGTTCTATACTAGATATCCTCCAAACATAACTGAGGTTTTACACAGACTATCATCTAAACAGAACCTTATACGGGCTGACCTTCGAACTGAGATGCGATTTACACAGGCTAATCTTGAACGAAGATGAGATTTTACACGGGCTAATATAAAACTGACAAATATTTTACAATGTACTAAGCTCAAGAACCTTTATGGTGGAGATTTTACTAGCTGGTCTTCACGAACCAAAAGAAAGCTTTTGTAACAAGAGAAACTCACGAATCGAACATAGACTTCCTAAGATGATCCCATAAAAAATAAGAGATTTTAATGGTTTACTTACAACCAAATAACTTATTAGATAAGATAATACATTCTTGAGTAAATTAAAAATATGCCCTTCACTAAGAATAAAATATTCTTACAAAGCACAAGAACACTCTCAAAGCACTAAAATAAAGTTCAAGTTAGAAAAAGAAAGATTTATAGTAAAAGATGAGAGAGTGATAAAGTAGGATCAAATTTGTTTTATGATTTATTTGAAATGACAGGGGAGCTCCCTTTTATAGGCCAAAGCATAGTATAAATTTGGAAACCATCCATGGACTATTTAAATGTCATAATCGATTAACCAATTAATTATTACACTCTGAAATGGAATGTTTTAGCTTTTAGTTGTTGCCAAATATTAAGAAACTTGTTCCAATCGATTGTGAATATTACAAATTGAAACAATCGATTATATCAATAGAGATAGTTAATTTTCCTTTGTAGCAAGTGCTTCCAATTGATCAGATTGTTCCCTAATAAATTAGTTAGACCGTAAAAATATTTTTAGGTAGTATTACGAAATAAAGGAAGGCTTTTAAAGATTTGAAGTGCGTGTTTGATTATAGTAATTCCATAAATACTTTTATGCCTTTACAAGAATATGGTCACTCAGACACACACACAACTAGGCAATCTTTCATACGTTCTTTGTTTCCCAACTCCAAAGCTTCTAGTCTTGACATTATTATCTCTGACTTTAGCATAAAAAACGAACTTTAAATCATCTATCTTGATGATGATTGATATGTCTTCAAGTTGATTGCATTATTAGAGAGTTGAGAGACCAAACCACAAGAGAACCTTGAAACAGAAGTCTTCACTTGAACATCATTGTATGGCAGTGTTGACTTCAAAGAGATAACTTGATCTTCTAGGCATCGGAATAAGAGCATCTTAAAAGGATGGATTTATAAACACCATGATACTGAGAGCATATTTGATCATTTGAGCTACTTTAGGAGATAAGGACTTCACAAGATATCATTAAATATTAGGGGTCATCATCAAAATCAAACAATTGATTAAAGTTTTACTAGCAATAAACTCCACCACTTTGGATCACCTTGACAATACCTATAAGTAGGTGTGGAAAAAAAGGATCGTCCTTGTAACACCCACTTTTTCCCATATCAAAATTATATAAGCTTTTCATGAAATCAGAGTTTAATACACTAAAGTGAGCTGCTACATCAACAACCAAATTACTTTTCATTTATTCTAAAACAAGCAGTGGAAATAATTGTTTTAACATCAAATTGCCCAAAGGCCTTACAGTTCAATCAAAATACGGTTTATTAACTCAATACTTAATCATAAGGAAGTTTGCTAAAAATCAAAAGAAATGTTAATAAAAAATCCATGTTCCCGTTACATATCAGAGCTCCTAGGACACTGACATCAACATTAAGCACTCCTCAAGTACCTGAATTATCTGTACTTCCGAAGAAGCACAGACGCAACAAAACAAACAAAAGGGGTGAGGAATAGTTTCATAACATAGCGGTGCAAATAACACCTCAAAGGATAACCATAAACCGTACACATCAATTAACACAATCAATCCAACAAATAGATGCAATGTGACTCACTGACACAATGCAACAATGCGGTACCGACTTTCAACAATGGTTCATTAATTCGAACCCGGATGTATCGCTTACGCTCCACCGAGACACGATCATCCCTGCACCAATGATTCGCAATGAATCCGAATGATCACTTACGCTCCACCGAGACATGATCATTCTAACAAATGTGTATGCATATGCAGACTCAAACACATACACCATAATACAATTACGCATGAAAACATTCATGCTTTCACGATCCACATGATCCCACCAGTATTAATCACATCATTATATCATTCATGTTAGGCATATACCATAATCGCATAATTCAATAATTCATTACATTATTAACAAACTTATGCTACTTATACAATCCTCACCATTACATTCATTAAAGTTTGGTTATCAAGTCCTATAATTAGCATTAAACCTCAAGTTATCATATTAGAATACTCATAGGAACTTATACTAAACTAATGGATAATAAAACATATCAAAATTTCACAAAATTCCAAGATACAGGGGCCTGACACGGCCTCCCGTGTCCCCTTACACTGCCCGTGTCAGGTGCTCTGAACACCCACCTCTCAAACAACAAAATCAACCAAGACCAGGGGGCTGACACGGGTGACCGTGTCATGTGACACGGCCCGTGTCACACTTACTGATGCCCATTCTCCAAAAATTTTCCCCTCATCCTCTTCCAGTGGCCTGACACAGCCACCCGTGTCCTGTGACACGGCCCGTGTCGGGTTGCTACGTGAAATTTCCACATTTTCCTAAAAATCTCTCTTTTCCTTCCCCTCTCACTCCAAACCAAAGAAAGATCATTTTAAATTGATATTAGCATCCATAAAAGTCAAATTTCAATACTTTATACCACCACACACTCATAACATCAATTATTCCTCTACTCCATAACAACTATTCCTCAATTCACCTAGCACACATTCAAGAACGGTTCATACAAGATTACCTCATAACAAATTATTCTCATAATAATCACCATCAAATCATAAACACAAACAAGAATTCACAATTACTCATACACGTATCACAATTTCACCAATTCCAATTCTCATATATAACCCCTAAGGGAGGAAGGATCTCCCAATTACCCCTTTGTGTTAATTCATCAATTATAAAACTCATTCTCCCCCCTTACCTCGAAATAGTGATGAGTTCTTCGAAATATTGGTCTTGATGATCTACGATCCTTGACTTTGCCTTTCTTCTCCTCTTTCTCCAGACCTCACTGTTCTTCGTCAAAAACAAGATGAATGAAAATTGAATCCCTTATTCCACTTACATAAAACAATAATTCCACCTTTGCCCCTTAAACCTCTATCTAACCCTTTTTATTTTATTTTATTTAAATAATAACGATATTATAATAGTATACATTATTATATTATTATTATTCTCATAAAACATCTCTCTCCAATTTATCCAAATATATCATCAAAATATTAATATTTATTTCATAAAAATAAATATAAAATTAGGGCGTTACAACTCTCCCCCACTTAATTTCGTCCTTGAAAATGTACCTGAATGGAATAACTCTGGATATGATTCCCGCATCTTACTCTCCAGTTCCCAGGTAACACTTCCACCAACAGCTCCTCCCCAAGCTACTCTCACAAGAGGTATTTCTTTGCCTCTTAGCTGCTTCATCTTACGATCCTCAATTCTCAAAGGTAAGGCCTCCACTGTGAGGTTATCACAAACTCGCACTTCATCCCTCTGGATGACATGTGACGGATCAGACACATACTTCCTGAGTTGCGACACATGAAATACTTCGTGCAAATTCGAAAGTTCTGGCGGCAATGCCACTCTGTAAGCAACCTTGCCTACCCTCTGCATAATCTGATAAGGTCCGATAAACTTAGGATCCAACTTCTTAGATTTTAAAGCACGACCAACACCGGTCATCGGTTTGACTCTCAAAAACACATGGTCACCGTCACTGAACTCCAAGTCTTTTCTCTGGTTATCATGGTAACTTTTCTGTCGACTTTGAGATGCTTTCATTTTCTCTTTAATCATCTTGATAGTCTCAGCAGTCTGCTGGATAATCTCCGGTCCAATCATAACATTTTCACCCGTCTCATACCAACATAGAGGTGTTCTACATCTCCTACCATAAAGAGATTCAAACAGCGCCATTCCGATGCTTGAATGGTAACTGTTATTATAAGTGAATTCAATTAGTGGAAAATGAGTATCCCACGCACCTTCTTTTTCTAACACACAAGTTCTCAATAAATCTTCCAGTGACTGAATAGTCCTCTCCAATTGCCCATCCGTCTGTGGGTGGTAAGCTGAACACAATTTCAACTTAGAACCCAAAGCCTCATGCAAACTCTTCCAAAATTCCGAAGTAAACCGCGGATCTCTATCTGATACTATACTCGACGGTACACCATGCAATTTCACCACAATCCGTATATAAATCTCTGCCAATTTAGTTAACGGAAAACTGATGTTAATTGGAATAAAATGTGCCGACTTAGTTAACCGATCTACAATCACCCAAATAGCATCAAAGCCTCTCACTGTATTCGGTAAACCTGTCACAAAATCCATAGCAATGTTGTCCCATTTCCATTCCGGAATCTCTAACTGTTGCATCAGCCCCGAAGGCTTCTGATGTTCCACCTTAGATTTCTGACACACCAAGCAAGCATAAACAAATTGTGCGATATCCCTCTTCATACCGTGCCACCAAAACAATTTCTTCAAATCATGGTACATCTTTGTAGCTCCTGGATGGATACTCAAGCTACTTCGATGACTTTCTTCCAAAATTGCTTTCTTTAATTCAACGTTTTCAGGTACGCAAATTCTACCTCTGAATCTCAAAACACCATCATTATTTAAAACATAATCGCCTCCTTGGTCATTTCCTTCATTAGGCATCAAATCTACCAATTTTACATCTTGCCTTTGATTTTCTCTTATCACATCCAGAAATTCATTATTAATTCTCAACATACTCAGCTTAACACTTTCCGACGTTATTTCACATACCATACTCAAGTCTCTAAATTGCTCAATTAAATCCATTTCCTTCGCCATCATAGCCGACATATGAATTGTCTTCCGGCTCAATGCATCTGCTACCACATTCGCTTTTCCCGGTTGGTAATTCAGATTAAAATTATAATCCTTCAAAAACTCTAACCATCTTCTTTGTCTCATATTAAGCTTTTTTTGATCAAACAAGTACTTTAAACTCTTATGATCACTAAAAACTTCAAACTACGAACCATACAAATAATGCCTCCAAATTTTCAACACAAATACCACTGCGGCCAATTCCAAATCACGAGTAGGATAATTCCTCTCATGTACCTTCAATTGCCTCGAAGCATAAGCTACAACTCTACCCACTTGCATTAGCACGCCACCTAAACCCATTTTAGACGCATCGCAATAAACAACAAAAGCTTCACTCGGGTCCGGCAAAACTAGTACAGGTGCCGAAGTTAGCTTCATCTTCAATTCCTCAAAACTTCTCTCACAAGCAGCATCCCAAATAAAAGCTTGATTCTTCCGGGTCAGTTGAGTCAAAGGTAACGCCAAACTAGAAAATCTTTCAATGAACCTTCGGTAATAACCAGCTAGGCCAAGAAAACTTCTAATTTTCGTTACCGTCTTCAACCAAAGTTCACATTTGGAGAACTTGGAAAATAATTGGTTATCCTTCAGTATCTGCAATGCAATTCTCAAATCTTTCGCATGGTCTTCTTCAGACTTCGAATATATCTGTATATCATCAGTAAATACTACGATAAACTGATCCAAATAAGAATGAAATATTCGGTTCAAATACTCCATGAACACTCCTGGCGCGTTAGACACTCCGAAAGGCATCACTGCATATTCGTAATGGCCATATCGAGTTCTAAAGCCATCTTCTGGATATCTCCCTCCTTCACTCTTACTTGATGGTATCCCAACCTCAAGTCAATTTTACTAAAAACACAAGCTCCCACCAGTTGATCCATCAAGTCATCAATCCTTGGGAGTGGATACTTGTTCTTAATAGTAACCTTATTCAGTTGCCGGTAGTCAATACACAGACGCATACTACCATCCTTCTTCTTGACTAATAACACTGGTGCACCCCACGGCGATACACTAGGTCGAATGAACTTCTTGTCAAGCAAATCACCAATCTGCGTTTTCAATTCAGTTAACTCAGCAGCAGACATCTTGTACGATGCCATAGAAATAGGCTTAGTACCAGGAATCAAATTAATAGTAAACTCCACCTCACGCGTTGGAGGCAGTTCTGAAATATCACTTGGGAATACTTCAAGAAATTCATTCACCACTAGCAGCTCCTCAACAACAACTTTCTCTTCAACCGATAATGAAGCAAACACAGCAAACATCTTTGCTTTGTCTTCCAACAAGGTTCTCAGTTCTTTAGCCGAAACTGAACTGGCCAAAATTTCTTCCTCAGGAACTAGGAATAACAATCTTTTCCTAAAGAAATCGATATAAACTCGGTTGGACTCCAACCAGTTCATACCGAAAATCACATCAAGATTACTGAGTGGCAGACATATAAGATCCACTCTAAACTTTTTATCAGATATTGTCAAAACACAATCACGACATACTAAGGTAGTAGTCACGAAACCTATAGATGGAGTATCAATTACCATCCCTCGACTCAATTGAGAAGTCTCCAATCCTATCCTCTTCACATTCCAAGGAAATAAACGAGTGTGTTGCACCCGTATCAATAATCACTAATAAAGGAGTATTATCGATATAGCAAGTACCTTTGACCAATCGGTCTTCACCAGTAGGTTGAGTTCCCACTAATGCAAACACTTTCCCACCGGATTGCTGCTTCTTGGGTTTCTGGCAATTGGTGCTGATATGTCCCTGCTCTCCACAATTATAGCAAGTAAGAGCATTCACCTTACAATTATCCTACAATTAGCCGCTAGGTGACCCGGCTTCCCACACTTGAAGCACTTCTTCTCTTCATTAGGATAATCATTGGCACGATGACCCGTACCGTGGCATCTGTAACATTTAAGCACGCCGGGAGTACCTCCTCCCCCACTTGGCTTCTTCTCAGCATTAGCCTTTTGCTTTCCTTTGTCAGCTGGAGCACTATAAGGAGTACCACCAAATCTTTGCTTTCCTTTCTTTTCATTCACCGCCTTATAGTGTGCAATTCGAGTCCTGTTGTCATTATCATAAATCCGACTTCTGCTTACCAATTATGGATAGTTCCTGATCTTCTGGCAAGCAATACCCAACTTAATTTCAGGACGCAGTCCATTATCATACTTCAGGCATTTGGAAGTCATAACCTCTTCAGTATTATAGTGTGCACAATATTGCACCAATTCCTCAAACTCGGCAGCATACTCCGCCATCGTCATATTACCTTGTTTGAGTTCTAAGAACTCCACCTCCTTAACACTACGTACGTCTTCCGGGAAATACTTCTCCAAAAATTCTCTGCGAAATACCGCCCAGATGATTGCAATATCCGCAGTTTCTAACCGTTGGCGACTGTTGTCCCACCAGACCTCAGCTTCGCCTTCCAGCATATGAGTACCAAACCTCACCTTCTGATCATTAGAGCATCCCATTGTTCTAAAAATCTTCTCCACAGCCTTCAACCATTTCTGTGCAGCCTCTGGATCTAGAATTTCACCTTCATACTTAGGCGGCCTGTTACTTCTGAACTGATCCAATGCACGAGACTGAGCATTACCTCCTCCCTGAACGACGTTCTCAACTATCTGCATCATGGCTTGCAAAGCCGCAGCAAGAGCAGCATCATTCCTTCCAGCCATTCTAATACAAGAACAAATACAGGTTAGGACTCTCAACGACTCTTATTCTAAGGACTGACTCAATCTGGCTTGTTGGACCGACCTGCTCTGATACCAATTGTAACACCGACTTTTTCCCATATCAAAATTATATAAGCTTTTCATGAAATCATAGTTTAATCAACTAAAGTGAGCTGTTACATCAACAACCAAATATCTTTTCATTTATTCTAAAACAAGCTGCGGAAATAATTGTTTTAACATCAAGTTGCCCAAAGGCCTTACAGTTCAATCAAAATACGGTTTATTAACTCAATACTTAATCATAAGGAAGTTTGCTAAAAATCAAAAGAAATGTTGATAAAAAATCCCCATTCCCATTACATATCAGAGCTCTTAGGACACAGACATCAACATCAAGCACTCCTCAAGTACCTGAATTATCTGTACTTCCGAAGAAGCACAGACGCAACAAAACAAACAAAAGGGGTGAGGAATAGTTTCATAACATAGTGGTGCAAATAACATCTCAAAGGATAACCATAAATCGTACACATCAATTAACACAATCAATCCAACAAATAGATGCAATGTGACTCACTGACACAATGCAACAATGCGGTACTGACTTTCAACAATGGTTCATTAATTCGAACCCGGATGTATCGCTTACGCTCCACCGAGACACGATCATCCCTGCACCAACGATTCGTAATGAATCCGAGTGATCACTTACGCTCCACCGAGACATGATCATTACACCAAATGTGTATGCATATGCAGACTCAAACACATACACCATAATACAATTACGCATGAAAACATTCATGCCTTCACGATCCACATGATCCCACCAGTATTAATCACATCATTATATCATTCATGTTAGGCATATACCATAATCGCATAATTCAATAATTCATTACATTATTAACAAACTTATGCTACTTATACAATCCTCACTATTACATTCATTAAAGTTTGGTTATTAAGTCCTATAATTAGCATTAAACCTCAAGTTATCGTATTAGAATACTCATAGGAACTTATACTAAACTAATGGATAAAAAAACATATCAAAATTTCACAAAATTCCAAGATACAGGGGCCTGACATAGCCTCCCGTGTCCCCTGACATGGCCCGTGTCAGGTGCTCTGAACACGCACCTTTCAAACAACAAAATCAACCAAGACCAGGGGGCTGACACGGGTGCCCGTGTCATGTGACACGGCCCGTGTCACACTTACTGGTGCCCATTCTCCAAAATTCTTCCCCTCATCCTCTTCCAGTGGCCTGACACGGCCACCCGTGTCCTGTGACACGGCCCGTGTCGGGTTGCTACGTGAAATTTCCACTTTTTCCTATAAATCTCTCTTTTCCTTCCCCTCTCACTCCAAACCAAAGCACGTTCATTTTAAATTGATATTAGCATCCATAAAAGTCAAATTTCAATACTTTATACCACACCACACTCATAACATCAATTATTCCTCTTCTCCATAACAACTATTCCTCAATTCACCTAGCACACATTCAAGAACGGTTCATACAAGATTACCTCATAAAACATTATTCTCATAATAATCACCATCAAATCATAAACACAAACAAGAATTCACAATTACTCATACACGTATCACGATTTCACCAATTCCAATTCTCATATATAAACCCTAAGGGAGGAAGGATCTCCCAATTACCCCTTTGTGTTAATTCATCAATTATAAAACTCATTCTCCCCCCTTACCTCGAAATAGTGATGAGTTCTTCGAAATCTTGGTCTTGATGATCTACGATCCTTGACTTTGCCTTTCTTCTCCTCTTTCTCTAGACCTCACTGTTCTTCGTCAAAAACACGATGAATGAAAACTGAATCCCTTATTCCACTTACATAAAACAATAATTCCACCTTTGCCCCTTAAACCTCAATCTAACCCTTTTTATTTTATTTTATTTAAATAATAACGATATTATAATAGTATACATTATTATATTATTATTATTCTCATAAAACATCTCTCTCCAACTTATCCAAATATATCATCAAAATATTAATATTTATTTCATAAAAATAAATATAAAATTAGGGCGTTACAACTCTCCCCCACTTAATTTCGTCCTTGAAAATGTACCTGAATGGAATAAATCTGGATATGATTCCCGCATCTTACTCTCCAGTTCCCAGGTATCACTTCCACCAGCAGCTCCTCCCCAAGCTACTCTCACAAGAGGTATTTCTTTGCCTCTTAGCTGCTTCATCTTACGATCCTCAATTCTCAAAGGTAAGGCCTCCACTGTGAGGTTATCACGAACTCGCACTTCATCCCTCTGGATGACATGTGACGGATCAGACGCATACTTCCTGAGTTGCGACACATGAAATACTTCGTGCAAATTCGAAAGTTCTGGCGGCAATGCCACTCTGTAAGCAACCTTGCCTACTCTCTGCATAATCTGATAAGGTCCGATAAACTTAGGATCCAACTTCTTAGATTTTAAAGCACGACCAACACCGGTCATCGGGTTGACTCTCAAAAACACATGGTCACCCTCACTGAACTCCAAGTCTTTTCTCCGGTTATCATGGTAACTTTTCTGTCGACTTTGAGATGCTTTCATTTTCTCTTTAATCATCTTGATAGTCTCAGCAGTCTGCTGGATAATCTTCGGTCCAAGCATAACATTTTCACCCGTCTCATACCAACATAGAGGTGTTCTACATCTCCTACCATAAAGAGCTTCAAACGGCGCCATTCCGATGCTTGAATGGTAACTGTTATTATAAGTGAATTCAATTAGTGGAAAATGAGTATCCCACGCACCTCATTTTTCTAACACACAAGTTCTCAATAAATCTTCCAGTGACTGAATAGTCCTCTCCGATTGCCCATCCGTCTGTGGGTGGTAAGCTGAACTCAATTTCAACTTAGAACCCAAAGCCTCATGCAAACTCTTCCAAAATTCCGAAGTAAACCGCGGATCTCTATCTGATACTATACTCGACGGTACACCATGCAATTTCACCACAATCCGTATATAAATCTCTTCCAATTTAGTTAACGGAAAACTGATGTTAATTGGAATAAAATGTGCCGACTTAGTTAACCGATCTACAATCACCCAAATAGCATCAAAGCCTCTCACTGTATTCGGTAAACCTGTCACAAAATCCATAGCAATGTTGTCCCATTTCCATTCCGGAATCTCTAACTGTTGCATCAGCCCCGAAAGGCTTCTGATGTTCCACCTTAGATTTCTGACACACCAAGCAAGCATAAACAAATTGTGCGATATCCCTCTTCATACCGTGCCACCAAAACAATTTCTTCAAATCATGGTACATCTTTGTAGCTCCTGGATGGATACTCAAGCTACTTCGATGACTTTCTTCCAAGATTGCTTTCTTTAATTCAACGTTGTCAGGTACGCAAATTCTACCTCTGAATCTCAAAACACCATCATTATTTAAAACATAATCGCCTCCTTGGTCATTTCCTTCATTAGGCATCAAATCTACCAATTTTACATCTTGCCTTTGATTTTCTCTTATTACATCCAAAAATTCATTATTAATTCTTGTAGCGGTAAAATCATGAGTGTAAGCTATTGATTAACTTTACTCGATGTACACAAAGTCGCCACTGCGCTTTTGTTTATTTCTGAAAGGAAAAAGGTAAAAGAACGAACAAAAACCTAGGAGTCTAAAAGCAAAAGCTAAAAGAACAAACAGAGAATGGGTAAGGGGATTGGTTACGAACCGGGAAGGTTTTAGGCACCTGACTCGTCCGTGGTACTCCACAGGAGCCCTTTGAAATATTTATTGCTTTTTGGTCTGAAATTGGTTTGCTTGAAAATGATTGATGAGATGAGGAGAAGAATATTTTTTAATGATTTTGTGTTTGATATGGTTTTAACGCCTTATGCCTACGTACCCACAAAGTGCAATGCGAGATCAAAACCTCATAGTTCGTGGTACAAAATTTGAAAAGAAACAAATGAGTTGCATTAATTTTAAAATGTAGAGATAAGTCGTCATCCCTTAGCGAATAATTCCGCTAGAAAGGATGAATCATATCTAAACATATGAAAAGAAAAGGTACACAAGGCACAAAAACAATTGAGTGAGTTTTGAGTTTTTTTTTTAAAGTATGTAAGAAAATGGTTTTGATATATTTACATGGATTAACATTTGTTTAAGGAAATAAATTGAAAAGATTAAAAGTCGCTTGACTGAAGTCAAGGTTTGATTACGAAAGTGTTCGAAGTTTGAAAACAAAGAAGGTTTTTGAAATAGGGAGAAGTTTTGAAAATTTAAAAATGGGGAGGAGATGAAGGGACTATCCTAATACTTGAATTAAAAGTTGAAAGAAGAGATACCAAACCATAATATGCACAATTCTTCAAAGTTCGGAATTCCATCTTCAAAGGCTAATGAAATAACTTGAGGCCGAGGTTTCTAATCCATCATAACTTGAGCAAAAGGAAGGATCTCCCAATTACCCCTTTGTGTTAATTCATCAATTATAAAACTCATTCTCCCCCCTTACCTCGAAATAGTGATGAGTTCTTCGAAATCTTGGTCTTGATGATCTACGATCCTTGACTTTTCCTTTCTTCTCCTCTTTCTCCAGACCTCACTGTTCTTCGTCAAAAACACGATGAATGAAAACTGAATCCCTTATTCCACTTACATAAAACAATAATTCCACTTTTGCCCCTTAAACCTCTAACTAACCCTTTTTATTTTATTTTATTTAAATAATAACGATATTATAATAGTATACATTATTATATTATTATTATTCTCATAAAACATCTCTCTCCAATTTATCCAAATATATCATCAAAATATTAGTATTTATTTCATAAAAATAAATATAAAATTAGGGCATTACAATCCTCCCTGCCCCGCCTTAAACCCGTAAAAAAAAGAACGGGGCGGGCAAGCATCAAACCAACAATTAGAAAGAATAAAATGGAAACTAACAATATAAAACCATCAAGAAATTTCACCTGAAATAGAACCATCTATAAGATTTCCAAAAATATAGTTCAAGTATTAACCTTTAACCAAATAAATTAATATTTTGAGTGCTTGATAACTAGGCTTGCAGGCTGGCGGGCCAACCCACCCCTTTTTTGGCGGGCTAAAGGTATGGGCAGGCTTAAGATATGACATGCTGAAAGGGTAGACGAACACAAAATCTCAACCCAACTCGTCATATTTTGTCGGGTGTATGGGCCGGCCTGGCGGGCCACAACCCGTTTTGCCACCCATACCTACAATCCCACAGACACCCAATAAACTTCGAGTAAAACATAAAGTAAAAGTTGAGTCCCAAAGAAATAAACCTGACACCAGAATAATCAAAGCTACAAGCATGTTGAACACGAGCACGCAAAAAAAGTGGAGCTAATTTGTCAAAAGACTAATTTTTTTATCTTCGGTGGCTCATTGATACGACAAAATTGATCCAAAGAGACATGGACGTTGGGATAAAAGTACTTCACTTGTTTCAAATGATTCTCAAAAGTACACTCGGCGACGATGAAATCATCTTGTAACGATTTAGCTAGCTCTTTATAAAGATAAAGGTTTTGTTTACGCATCACACGAAGACCGTCCTCGATCTCCTTTTGACTTTCCCGATATTCTTCTAGATGCTTCTCAAATTCTTCAATCATTTTCGAGCAAAATATAAGAAACAGACTGTTTCTCCTAGAGGGACTCCTACCTTGGACGATGGAATAAAGGCAAAAACCTCATTCTTCCTGGATACCTCATGCTACTTTTTCTACCAGAGTACCAGGATATTCAAAAGGATCCACAACAACCTCTATGGATTAGAATTTGTTGGAAGTACCTTAGACCTCCTACAAATACCGATCCCCTTCAACTGTAAGATCATTAACCCCTTCGTTGAGCATTTCCCTCTCGTGTCGAAGACAATCGAGCAAGGAAACTTCTCCACAACCAGCAGCTCTGAACACCAAAATAGCTGACACCCGACGACTATGGAAGGCCAATTCTCTGATTCCCTTTGTCAAGATTTTTCACTAAGACCCGAGAAATAAAAGCAATCTTCATCAGAAATCAAATACTGGAACTCTCTATCTGTCCTCGGACATGGACGAGCTAGCAACACTGGATTTTGCTTTATGTGAATGAAGGCTTGTCCTTCTACAATTTTAAGCCAGGGATGTTTATGAGGAGACCTCTCTGCCTGAATCATTTCCACCTCTATGGTGGGTGCTAATATTCACATAATGATGACTATATTATAGGGTGTTGTATTAGGTACACTTGAGGCGGAGGCTCCCCCAACAGAAGGGGTACTCAAAATTTCAATCAAAACAACAGGCATCCAGATCTCTTTTCTCAATTTTTGCATGGTGTCCTCGCTCTTCATCGCATCTACACGATTAAGAAAAGAGACACCGTGCAAAGTTTGAGAAAGGAAACAAGGAAAATAAGTCCCTAATGCAACTTACCAAAAACATTCTTCCTTTCCTATTTTGATTTAACTTCTACTAGCTCGCAGATCTAAATGCACATCTTCAGCCGGTTTCTCAAAGCACATTCGACACAACCAAACTTCTTACAGCAAGCCACCAATTGACCTTTCAAATATAATTTCTCTAGGGATAGATCTCTTTCCTTGTAAGTATATAAATCAACCTCGTCAAGTAGTGGCACATTTATTCCTTATAGAGCTAACCCATTATCATACAAATAAGGGTTAAATATGTTTTTAAACCCTATAAATATCTCAATTTTGATTTGTAGTCCCTATAAAAAAACATCGAGTTTTAGTCCCTATAAAATTACTTTTGCACGCAGATTTAGTCCATGTATAGGGACTAAAACTGTGTGCAAAAATAATTTTATAGGAACTAAAACTAGACGATTTTTTTTATAGGGACTAAAAATCAAAATTGAAATATTTATAGGAAAAAAAAACATTTAATCCTAAAAATAATTTAACACTTTTTTTAGATTGGAAGATATACTATTGATATCTTTCAATATTCAATATACTAGATTATAATCCAGTTTCAACTTCTATTAAGATTGATTCAAATTTAAAAGAGAGTGATACTAATGAAGATTGAAAGATAAAACCAAATATAGAACAAAAATGGTGGGGACACTAGCTAATACATGTACCTATCTTAAAATCTCAAGAAAGAAAGCATAGCAAGTTCAAAATTATTTTTCCTCTTTGGTAAACATCTCAATTTGAATCTCACTTGCTTTGCATCCATTCTTTGCTTCTCTATCCAATCAAAGAGAAAGAACTAGAAGAAGAAAAAAGAGTATAATAAAAATGCTTTGGAGTTGAGTAAGAGCATCTTTTAATTTTCACTTTGAAACATTGAGGACCATATGTTTTTTTCCTCCTTTATCATTTTCATTATATATTTTCATTCTTTTCATCATAGACTCAAATAAATTTAAAAATGTTTGAATGGACCAAAATTCAACATGACAGTTTCACTATCATCACAAAAGAATCTAGTGAAAAAGACCAACACAAAATGCAAACACCCTTCTTTTACATGTTCCCAACACCTTTAAATGGTGGAGATTTTACTTTTACTTTAAGAACTCATATATATAATCTTTGCAAAAATAAAAACAGAATTTCCAAATTTAATATAAAGCAAACCAAAGCCAAAAACTCTTTTTCTTTAACATAGCTATAAAAAATATCCAGAATATCATAGTTTTAAATTACGGTCGCAGTATGATTATACGATAATGTTGCTGAGAATTGTACACATCTTGCGATCCGTAATTTAAAACTATGATCGACTTTTGTATTAAGTTACTTTAGATTCGAGTATTGATTTCAAATTTCATTGAAATTTGTGATTCTTTTTCTTTCTAGCTCCACCCCATCTTCATAAGATAAGTTCAAAAAAATAAAATTGTAAGACTCATTAAATTGCGGTTTTTGTACAAACTGATGATGAAATAAATTTTGGATTTTTTGAACTTATTTTGTTTGGGACACAAGCTTCTTTTCCCTTTTAAGACCACAAAACTCTTCCCATAATAAATCAATTTCCATTAGCACTTTGATTAGCCCTTTTTTTTTGTCATCTTCTGCATGTTTGATGAAGCTTGTATGATTCTCAGTTGACTAACTTTGACCTGGTGGTCTACCAGAATTTCCAGCTCTCCTGAAAAATTGTTACCAAATAAGATTTTAAAAGGTCATTCCAAGTTATTGTATTTAAAAATTCTCAATTTATTTTTTTTAAATCTTGGTATCTGATTATGCGATCAACTAATTCAAGAAGATTAATTTCACTGTCTACTTGCGGGACTTCATTTAAAGTTAGAGTAAAGTTCTGCATCAACATGACCCAACACAAAAATTATTTGCATTTAACGAATTTCGAACAAGAGATCATGAGAGAAATAGAAACCTAAGCTTCTACCGTTAATCAATCCTAATACAAACTCTTTTAATTTATAAATTACTTTTAATTCTTAAATAGGTTTTTTTTTGGTATAAATCGGATATTTTCTACATACAAACAACTATTCCCTCGAATCGAAAAATAAATCACAATAAAAAATAAAACATGTTGAATTCGAATAAAAAACCTCTAGTCAAGCTGGCTGAAACATTTCCTCTCTCATGAGAGTTTATTTGGCTATTTTATACATATTGAAAAATATGTGAATAAATAATAGGAAATAATATTTTTATTAAATTACCTTTATTAAGTATTTGATGTAAACACCTTATCATAAATACATTATAGGATATATTAACTTAAAAAGGGTGAAAATATTATTATAAATAGAAGATTACAATTGAAAAATAAGTAATAAATATTGCATTGAAAAATATGAAGATTCACTTATTTTACAAATAATTCAGTCATTGTAGAATGTGGAAATATCAATGAAATGGTTTCTTTTCATAATCTCATGCATGCTTGTGTCTTGTACTAAAAGAAATAAAGCAAAATAAAAAGAAAGACAATAGAAAAAGATATAAAAACAAAGTTGTTAATTCAGAGAAAACAGAAACTTTAATTGCTTATGATTAATTAAGAAGTGGAATAAAGTTCTTAACATACACTTTATCTTTATTTTATAGCTTTATCCGTTAACCTATTATAAAGGACTATTCTTGTTAAAAGAAGTTAAATCAACAATTCAATGAAACAGTTAAAAGCATCGTCATAATCAATCTTCATAGTTAGCTTTCTTCCTTTTTTTTTTTTTCAAATTCCAATATAGTAGGATAAAGATTTTATAGTAGGGTTAAGGAAATTAAAGATAAGGATTTGACATATAATATATATGCTTATTGTACTTTGAGGAAGATTTAACATATATGATAACATAATAAAAATAAAAATAAAATAAAAACTCCAAAAACCAACCTAAGATCAACTGGTCGATTCAATCGGATAAATCGAAAAATAGATTAGTTTATTAGTTGGTTCAATCTCGTTTGAAGCATAGTATGATCAAACTAAGTTTAGTCTGGATTGAAATACAATTGATTCAATAAATATTTAGTTTTTTTTCTTCGTACTTTTATTACCTTTTATTTATTTATTAGTCATTCTATTCGATTAGGTTAAACCGGTTGAATAATAATTCCAAAATCTTCGTATCTTAATCTAAAACTCAATTTTTTATACATTGTATAATAAACAAATAACTATAAGATTATTATTCAAATCTTCTTAAAATTTTGAATTTAAATTTTGTAGATGAAAAACATATTTAAGACGACAGAGTTAATTAATCAGATTTTCGAGAGAAAATTAGCGTTTTGGATACATCGCATTAATTATAAGATGGTTAATAATATAAAATAAAAACAATGTAATATGAAGATAAAAGAAAAATACAAACCTGTTGTGAATAGGATCTGGTCCATTGGGAACTCTTCTTTTACTCATATAATTGAAATCCAATTGTGCATCATGGTTACCAACAACAACATGTTCATCATCATGTTGTTTTGTAGTAGTAGTAGTACTTGTTGTTGTTTGTCCTATTGTTCCACCACTAACTAAGCTACCAAAAAACATAAAACAAACAAACCCCACCACCACAAGTACTCTAAACAAAAACCTTGAAACAAAATAACTACTACTAGTTTTAGTATCCATATGCAACCACACTTTTTTCTTCTTATATAGGATGATGAATCAAGATGTGTCACCCTATACTATATAAGACATATAGAACAAGATACAAAAAAGGCTATAATAATTTCATAATGATTGAAGAGGAAGAAAAACAAGATAGAGGAAGAGAGAGAGAGAGAGAGAGAGAGAGGAGGTAGTAGGTGTATAAGAAATGATGAAATATTTTAACTATGAAGGATTAAGGGGTGAGGATGGTTTTCTTTATAGGTTGGAGAGATTATGTTAAGACTTTATCGAACTAAGAGCGTGACATGGAGGCAACACTTTGCTTTATACACGATACTATACTTTTACTTTGGTGTTTTACTTGTGTGTGAGTGTGTATTTTCATGCAATGCAACTACGATGTTTATGTGTGTGTTTGTGTGCCAAAAGACTGCTTATACTTTCATTCTTTACGTACAATTGTGTTAAAGGAAAATTATATGTTGCCTTGCATGTTGTGTCATACTTACACTCTCTCTTTCTCTCTCTTGATATGCTTGTGGAATATCAATCAAGAGAATGGAAAATGGATAGATTCTGATAGAGGATTTCTATTCTAACACCAAAATTATTAAGGAATTTTTTAATACATCTCATAAGTTTTTTAGACACTACATAGAATTTCAGTTATGTTTTTTGATTCTGGATGTGCAAATTAGGATGCACAATTGCGTAAAAAATATTGTTCTGGATGTGCATATGCGGAAGGTCTTCGTATATGCAGATTCGGAAGAATTACTAATATATTTGAACTTGCATTATCACTCCGCCCCTTCTATCCATTCTTAACCTTTCTTCTTCCACACTCACCTTCACCAACCTAAAAAAACATATTTCATCAATATCATTTCTCACTCAAAAACTCCAACTTTATAGTGCAATAAATCAAAGGGAGTAAAAGAAGATTCAATTTCAGGTAAATATTCAACTTCATCAACTACACTGTTCACATTATTAATCAACTTTTTGGAAAAAATAAGTTATGCGGCTTCCGGCTATTTAACTCTGAAACTTATTTAACATGAATTTGTCCTGATGTCCACATCCGAAAAAAATATCAGACACATATTAATTTTAATTTTCATCAATTTTTAATATATATATATATATATATATATATATATATATATATATATATGTATATATATATATATATATATATATATATATATATATATATATATATATATATATATATATATATATATATATATATATATATATATATATTATTGTTTATAAATAGATATGGTGCACCCCGATGACATCTCAAAACTATTAGTTTCGATAATTTCTCTGAAAGTTGATGGAATTATCGTAAAGTCGGTTGATTTTGACGGTGACTTTAATAACAAATAAGACTTTGAGGATCATGAAAGCATGCTCGCATATTGATCTTTGTAATATTTAAAGTAAACGTTCACCAGACTATTGATCTTTGTAATATTTAAATTTTTATCGATATAATCACGATTTTATATTATGATGTGAGAAACAATGTTGGATTTTTGGTATTTTGCATCTGGTTTTCTTCCGTATTTACAAATGTGAACTTATATCGGATGTGCACATCCGGAAAAAACTGAAAATTAAAAAAAAAAAGGCATCCTGATTTGCACATCCAGAATAGAGAAGTATTTTTATAAGTACACTGGATGTCTAAGAAACTTATGGGGTGTGTTAAGAAATTCTCAAATTATTATGTGTCCCTACACCATGTAAAATACAATAAGGTATGTGTTCGATTGTATTAGAAAAAGTGAAAAATAATTACTAAATACAACAAAAATACTTAGACAATATGAAAGTACTGTGTTAGTTGTCACATTTAGATGTAGGAATATCATTCCTCAATCTGATGTTAATATGAAGTTGATCTAGATTGATGATGCGTGATGGTAGTGGTGGAGGATGACATTTTTTTTCAATAAGCAATGATATTCATTAAACTAGCACAATAGATGATGAACCCGATTACAACGAGACGAGAATTATCTTCGTTTAAGGCATACAATCGGGACACAATGTCAATCGTAAAATGATACGATATTCAAATTTAAACTAGAAAACAACCACTTCCAAGACTGTAATTTAGAAAGAAAAAAACTATTTCTACTCTGCCATAAGCTCCAAACAGTGGCTGCCCAGACTGTAATCCCTTTATTATTATCCAAAAGCAACCTAGAAGAAGCTGAGAAAGATAAAAAAAAAATTAACACCACATAAGGCTCTTCTTGAAAGGTCAAACCTGTCCACCAAGCTATACCCCTCCACACTTCTCGAGCGATGAAGGATGGCATTTGATTTTTTAGAAAAAAGAGTGTATCTATAAACATTCTAACGAACAAATTAGTTTACGATAGAATGTGTCAAAAGATTTTGTAATTATAAGTGAGAGTATCTTATTCGTGTGTCGCTGTACTTACATGAGACTAATAGAAATGTGAGGATAGATTTATATAATGGAGGAAGGAAGTCATGGCGCCCCTCGACTTCATACAAGCGAGTAAAAAATGTTGCCTTTTCTTTTTTACATAAGATTAGGAGTAGAATTTCGTTTAAAATAACTAATAATTAGTTTATAACATCGATTCTCCACAATATTAAAAGTATTGTCATTATTTAAAATTTTGTTACCAACAAGTGTAAGTGTAATTGTGGTTGCAACTTCAAAAAACTTGATGCCCTTCTAGAATAAATTAAAACTCTTATCAACCAAATATAATTATTCTTTAAAGCACTCAAATGAATATATTGGAGAAAATACAAATTAATTAATTAATTTAGAGCTGCCATTGGAATATTTGGTTCTCTGTTTTTGGACTTAAGTTTGTTATGTAACATGAATTTGAAAATAAAGCATTTTGTGTATTTGTATTCTAATCTGACTAGTAAAGTAAAGGTAGAAAAAGTGAAATAATAATACAAGAGTACAGAAGAAACATAAAGGAAATAAAATAGATCACACTGTAAACATGTTAGATTGTGTGGGCATTCAACATTCTACCTCTTCATAATCTAAAGGGTTGGTCAAGTCAAGTCACATGATTAAACCCATTATTGCAACTTCTCTATGTTTCAAAAATATTAGTTTTCAATGATTGAATGGGACAAGATATATCATTCAAGTTTTTGATATATTGCCAAAAATGAGTCTGACCTATCCATTTATCTCGTCATTTTTTGTGTGGATTAAGGTAGGGTGTTCAATTCGTCTTTTTATTTTATTAATCCCGTCATTTTATGTAGATTAAGATAAGGTGTTCAATTCATCTCTTTAAAATATGGATTAAGATAAGGTGTTCAATTCTTCTCTTTATTTTATCAATCATGACTATTATTTTACAGGACTTCGATGGGCAAAGCCCTGATTTAAATAAAGTGTTCAATTTGGTTCTTTATTTTATCAATCTTGTCTATTTTTTTTACGAGACTCTTATGGGCAGAACTCTAAACGGGACAGACATGACTATTCATCATTTTTATGTTCTAGAGCTGGTAATACAGATTAAATCTACCCATTTGATCCGTCATTTTTGACGAATCAATAAAAAAAAATTCAACCAAACCCTCTACTTTGTCCACCAATTTTATTTCAACCAAACCCTCTACTTTGTCCACCAATTTTATTTTTTGGTCGGGTTTTGACCCGACGAACATGTGTGTTTGTCATTTCTAATTCTCTAATTGATATCCAATTGCAAGTATAATATTGAAGTATTTTATTAACTCACTTGTACTCTGTTGGGAATTATAGCCAACACAAAATATTAAATAAAAAATATATATTTTTGTCCTCAAATTCTCACTTTTTCTCAAAAAAAAATCTCTAATTTGAACAATTCTACATCAAAATATCCTCCCATTAATTCCAATTATGCTCTATAGTATGTACCAAACAATAGCTACCCTAAAAATGGCCCACATATTTATATGCTTTAATATATGCTATTCACCACTCTTAGTTGAGGCTGCAGATTCTATACAACCTTAATGCTACATAAATAATTATTTAAATAGGAAAAAATAAGAGCATATGCATAAGAATTAAGAACTATAGCATATAGATTACAAACAGAAGCTGGTTCTTTTGAATGTGAGGTTTGATTAGGGGAATATATTTATTTATATGATCTGCATTTTAACTTCTGGAAGAAAAAAATATGTATTTGTGTTCGTATCAGTGTCAGACAGTGACATTAATATTTGTGATTACATTCAATTTATTTATTTTTTCAAATTATTATCGGTGTCAACGTCGTGTCTGATATTCGTGTATGTGTCTGTGCTTCATAGATACTTATTTTCCATAGAATAAAGCACAAGGAACATTTTACTGTCTTATCCATTATGCATATGAATCTTCCTGTAATCAAAAACCAAAAGTAATTTTTGTTGGAGAATCTAATGCTTTTTACTGTAATAGCTTCCCCTTCAAGTTACATGGATAACTGTTTTGTTCATAGCATCAACTGATATATATTACTCTACATAAGTTGCTTTAGGCATTGATGCCATTGCCTATGGCACACATGTTTGAGGTGTGGAATATTGCAATATGTATAGATATTTCATATATGACAGTGATTTATACCTAAAGACATCAATACAAAAATGAATCAATTTGAGAGTTGTAAGGTTGAGGGAATGAAGCATGTTGCCTTATGCTGATTTGCTCATTCAAGAGAAGTTTTTGTTTTTGGACTTTATCGATGATTGATTAATTACTAAGCAATTTTATATGAAATTTTTGTTTTATTTTGTATAGAAAATAGCAAAAGACCTAAAAAAACCCATAAAAGTACTATTAAACATTGTTTCACTCTACAACATTCAAAATATATTGCATAAATATTTGATAATCAAACTATTCGATAGAATCCGTTGCCAAAGCCACCAAGACTAATTATAAAGGATAGTTCATCTCATGCAAGTGCAAGCTTCTGACTTGAGTGTCATAATGTTTGAAATGACATGTACCACCATGTTACTCTGTAGTCGTCGTCTTCATTTCTCATGATCCACCCACACATCTCTTGTAATATCCCAAACCTCATTTTAAGGATGATTAAGAATTCATGATATGTTTAATCAATTCAAATCTTTATAGGGCTCTGAATCTACATGTGAATTGGATCACACCCCTTTGTGAATCGACTCATACGGTCCAAAATTCAATTCTAATTTGGTAAATCAATTCACAGAATTGTGTAAATCGAATCGCACAAGACCAAATATCCTAAAATGAGATTTAGAGCTATGAAACCCTAATTTAGGTGGTATAATCATGTCTAAGACTTAGGTATTGACCGTAAACCTAAAGATGAATAGTAGAACATCATTGTTAGTCAAGATTCAAGAACAACATCCTTGCGATGAAGAACCCTAATTTGTTGTAAGTAAGTTGTAACCGTTATTGTGTTTTATCTTAGTTTTGTTTGAGAGACAAGTGTTGTCTATATATATAATTTATGGTGTTAATGTCTACTTGGTCTATTCTATTCACTACAGTGAACAATTCAAGTGAGCTATAAAATCTAACAGAACTAATAGTCCTTCAACCTATGACATACATCAGAAAATTTAAGATTTCACAACTATTGAAAACATAGAGTATAAATCTTTCTCTAAAGATAAAGGCACATCCAAACATTAAGCTTCATAACAATTATGTATAAAGCATGTAGCATAATTTGAAAGCTGCATGAATAAAGGATGTTACTAAAACTAAAAGTAAAAGCATTGGTACAAATTTTCCTAATCAATATACCATATAATTGTTACCATCAAATCAAACAGTTGAGAATGTTTTTTTGGAAAAGAATCTACAGGGAAGATATTATATGCAAATGAAAGATGGCAATGGCAAACACATATAAGCAGTGGGGGCTAAAAAATTATCTTATAAGTTTCTGAATTTTGTTGATGTGTTATGAAAAAGCTAATCTTTTTGTATCTAAAGCTATATGACTGACAGTAGAGAGTGATATACCATTGCTTTTGTTTATAAGCATGGATTCTTTATATGGAATAAAATAATGTATCAAGCTTCTCACTTTAATTTTGTGTAGGAATCTTTACTATATGTTGCACATTTTGATTTTGGCTTTTCTGCATGCATAAAGAAGCTTCTGTAGAATTGTGTATCCTCTGCATTTGAAGTAGGCATGTGACCTTTAGTTTAAAAACTATAACATTTACATGTATTGGTTAGATCGAGTGCATGCATGACAGACAACCGTGCATGGTTCAAAATTTGATGTATTGGTTAGATTGAGGGCGTGCATGACAGACTACCCATACATGATTCAAAATTTGACATGTTTAAATCGTAGCTAAAAAAAAGTCTCACAAAATATTTCTCACAGTTAAACCATAATCAACAAAACTTAAGATGGCTCCGAATATCAAATATTTTGAATATCAAATATGTAAGCATACTATGCAGTAATAAACCAAATAAAGGTTAAAGATTTTCCACCTTGTGTGAATCTCACACCTTTTATGGATTCGTACACTACAAACAACTTTGTTAAGTGCTACCCTACAGTTAAATGTGATTAATAATATTGTTCTGTCTTGGACTGGAATAATCAACACAAGAATGTAACATGTGTCATAGTCATAATTGGTCATTAGGAACTCCATTGCATGATTCTATACAAAGGAACAGAACATATAGATTGATTTTAGGTGTAAAAGCCCCTAGTCTAAATATGCTTACTGTAAACTAAAGTTCCACTTGGGAACATCATTCTCTAATAAGCTTCTTTCAGTTTACTTAATGTTTTATATTTTTGAGGTAAGTATCTAGTTAATTAACTATGTAATCATTAAGATACTGCTGTTTAAAATATTCAATTAGACATATTGATTGAGAAAAAGGATTCTCCATTGCATATGTAGAATTAATGTCAGTAGTATACAACATTTGAATCACTACAAAAAAAATAAAAATGAATACTTTGGAGGCTCTTGCTGAATCTCAACGTTTCCTATTACAATCAAATATCATACATTGTAATTATAAAAATGGAAGGAAAAAAAAGGTTACTGTGTGGAAGAAATCTCATCATACAGAAAGTCTTGTGTTTCAAAACCGAGAGTTTAGTTGACCCCTTCCGGCTGCTACATAACCAGACATGGCGGCGGCCCTCCTTTTTTTCAGGTATACAAATGATCCGCTGACGAGCAACAAGAATATCACAATACCCTGTACAAAGATTCCCATAAAATGTTCATGTTAACATAAAACCTCTTTTACGGTTAAACAAGTAAACTGCAATGTAACGAAGAACAAATGAGATGACAGCAGTAGTAAAATCTTGAGCATTTCAGGGTACATTGATATCAGGATGTGCGGTTGAAGTATTTTCATTTGCAATTTATTTTTAAATTTATGGTGGAAATTAAAGCCCCTCAGAGATATATCACTGTGAACTAGTCCTAATAACACCAACAAACTAAGTTCATGGATTTTCATGCAGCTTAGGATCTAAATAATAGAACTTTCCATTGTTTCTTCAAACTCTACCAACAAATATCCTCCCATTGACAGATGCTGATAAGTGAGAGTTTTTCCATCAGCTCAGCTCAAAAGATAGTGGTCATAATTTGTTTATAAGAGAGTCAATAGTGGCGCTATCCCGCTACAGCGGAGCGGAGCAGAGGCTGGCCGCTATGGGAAGAGCCTTAGCGGTGCAAAACACTATAGCGGCCGTTATAAAGTAATTAGCAGATAGCGGGGGCAGAGCAGTTCTCGGCCCGGAGCGATTTCTGTTCTGCAATCCTTTTCCCCTCTGAAAAATCGAAACAAACACTAAAATTTAAAGCATATTAAAGATAATGTTGGGTTTTTCAATCAAATTTGAGTTGAGACTCAACCCTAACCTTCCTTCACCGACGTTTTTGTACTTCATCCATTCAAAAGAAAAATCAAAAGTTCTTCCCTCACCTCTCTGTGCATTTCGTCCTTCCCTTTTCACTTCTTATGTGTATAATTATTATTCATGTAATTTATCCAAAAAATGATCAAATAGCGGTCATCTTGCTATACGCTATCCCGTTTTTGGGGTCATCCGCTCCGCACCGCTATCTGGGATTAACTACTCTGGTTTATATATGCATATATCAATGTCACACCCGTGGTTTGCAATTAGACATTCTTCCTTGCCATTTAAAGAACCGAATACTAAATAGCGGCTGACAGCACAAGTTAATCCTCTAAGATGGACACATTCGTTCAAAAGAATAATACGCAACTAAGTATTCAATATATGATATGATTTCTCCATTTGATTAAGTTCAGAAGCTAATAAATGAATATAACAAGAAATCTGAGCTAGTAACTGAAAATTACCTCAAAACCAACCACCGATAACTTCTCTTCAGAATCTGCGGGTATACAACTTCTATAAGTGACATAAGCCTGTGACTGATTATTTGAAGCCAATGAATCATCCAGTAAAGTTCTAAGTGACCGCGAAGTTGTTACGACTCCAGAAACATGTGAAACATTAGGAGATTTTGCAATACTACTAGAGATTTCCAAAGCAGTCCGAGTTTTCTTAGGATTTGTTTTCTTAGCATCCTTCGTTGAGCCTTTACTCTCTTCACATTTGAATGGAATTCGATACCCTGTCTCACTGCAGCGATATTTCTCATCACCCTACAAACTCCCCCGAGAAAGCTTGTAGTTAACAATAAAGTAAAGTGGCCTATAAATAACAACTAGGCATGTAGTACAGAGTATGAAGGACCCAAGCATACATACAATACAACCAAGAGATCCTAAACGTAGACATAAAAGCAATGTTCCAAAACCAAACCAGACAGTTTAACTAGTCGAACTCTGAACCAGCATTGTCCACGATTGGTCATTTGAGCGATTTAATTGTGGTTTATCCTAGTTTGAATGGTCTACAATGGTTGAACTATGATCACAAGGAATTGCGGGTCAATGTCCAAGCCGGTTTTTAAAACATTGCATAAAAGGTATTCAAATCTTTTAAAAGATTCACAAAACGTTTTATAGGTGACGGAAACATAATATTTAACTTTAATCATATATTTCATCTATGATCCCAATTCTCCATCCAACCCCTTGACATCACATCAACATTTACGTATGACACTTAGACTTCAAAAGCAATATGTACACAAATACATAGTAACACATTAGTCCATAAATTGGACTCAGATCTTTGCATTCATATAAGATATATCTTGAAAATCTTCGATTCTCATTACCTAATTTCAAAATGTTCAATTATATTAGTCTTCAAAAGTTGTGCAAGCACTTCAAATATCATCAATAAAGTTTTAAATAAAGGTTCAGAGCCAGGTTAAAGACTAGAACGTGAGGATTGGACTCAGGCCCACGCTAGACGTGGCGGTGGGTGTTGAAGTTGTATTCGTGTTTTTGTTGGAGTCTCACATTACTTAGGTTCCCGGAGGTCCAATTCCCACATTGCAATCCTTAACCCGACTCTGATACCATATTAAAATAACTTATATCTCATCCCAAAAGCTAGCTCATAGGATGAGATTATTCAATCACATTTACACATCTAACAATTCAGAAACCTAAGCAATGTAAGACTCCAATCACATGAATACAACTTCAACAACAACCATAATATTAACCTCAATCAAACTCAAACCCCTACTAATGAATAACTCTAACTACTATTCTTAAAAATATGAAAAATGAAAGCACCTTCTCAGAGTAGATGCAGGGAACACAAGGACCAGAAGGAGCACACTCAAAGGTAAAGTTACTTCCTGCGGGTTTTTCTTTCAAACTCGTAAGAACTCTGTGCCCAAACCCATGTCCATGATGAGAATCATCGCTGTTCCCAATTCAAATAACAAGAAAAAGATTATAATTTTGAAGTAAAAGAGATCAAATTAAGTTGAATAGATCATGGATCAGGTTAATAAGCGAGAGAGATTAGAGCTTACGTTTGTTGACCTAAAACGTGAAATGGTGATTCGTGAAATAGAAAATTGGCGAAGAAGAAGAACAAGAATGGAAGAAAAAATGGTGAATTTGCTGAATTCATTTAACTTTCCTCAAAGATTTTCACCTCTCTTCTCCAAAACTCTCCAAGGCATTCTCTCTGTTTCTTATTTTATTGTTATTTTTTATTTATAAAACACTAAATTTATATGAAATCCATGTCATTTAATATTTGTTTATTTATTTATTTATTTTTACTATATAAATTAGATTTTCGAATCACTTATTTTTTCTAGAAATTTATGGAAAATAGTATTTTCATTCTATCGGGTGGGTCATACACTTTTGAAAATTTATAAATGTTCTTTCAATATTTAAAGATGCATTTTGAATGCACATTAAATTATATTAGTCTTTGTATTTCAATCATATCCCAATTTTTGTTAAAATATGATTCAAAGATGCATGTCCGTAAATTTTTTAGGGTGTATTCGGAGATGCATTTAAAATAGACACAAGTATGCAACTCTAACTCCAGTTTTATCTTTCTTTCATTATGGACACACCATTACGAGACATGTATGTTTCTGAAACATTATATGACTTGATATGTTTGTTGTATCATTTATATTGTTTATGGTTTGTTGTTGGTGAATATTGTTAATGTTTTTCTAAAATATGAGTTTATCATATCTTATGTGGTTTGAGTGTTTTTTCAATCACTTACAAAATATAGTTTTTTTAGATTGCATTCGAAAATTATAGTATGATAGATAAAGTTGCATTAGAAAACAAGTACACGTTCAATTCTTGACAAGAATTCTTCAATTTGTAATCTGCATGTTGTTCTTTAACTCTTAGAACTTTATTTAATGATTGTAGCTCTTCAACCATCTTTCTCTCCACCTCTAATTTTGTTTTCAAAATAAATAATATTTTGAAAAATGAACTAGAAGTGAAGGAAATGGCGGTTAAAGAATTAGGATCATTAAACAAAGTTCTAACTGTAAAAAGAAAAATATGGATAAGGAGTAGAACTTTTGCCAAGCAATGAACGTGAACTTGTTCTTCTAATATAACTTAATTTATCATATTATAATGCTCTTATTTAGATTAAACAATTATATGTTTAGTGAGCATGGAGAAATAAACATTCCACATAATTTATAATAAACTCAGGGATGTATATCATAATGTTTGTTTAGCACAACCTTTGTTAAATATTTGGCATTAAAGAATATCACAACGGTTGTTTAAAATAATTGTTGTGGTAGGTAGTATGCTACATAGTTATAATCATGGTCGCACGATGATCACTTCTCGACAAGTGTATTAATAATGTTGTAGTAATAAAAGATTGAATCTACAGGAATTGTGTTCGAACAAGACAATATTTGTGCAATGTAAAAAGAAAATAATAAATATATGGGGGTTTAGGTTGAAAAGAGGAAACAAAATAAGTGTTTTAATAGAAATATTATGACGGTCGGGTTGTGTATTGAATCATTTTATTATCTCTTGTTGATGTATGATGCATTGTATAAATGATCTTGATCTTACCTAGTGATCAGAACTTCAATGGTTGCTGACATGGATCTTTGAGTCTGCTCGTGCGATGAGGAGAATGGGAGGGGGTGTACCTACAAGGTACTCCGATGTCAAAGTAAGAATGGGCACAAGAGCTAGCAAGTACGAGTAAAGTGTTTGAGGAGAGAATATTCAATACCTGACCCTCTCAAATGAGAGGGTTTATATAGAGAGCCCCCGGCATGTGGCCAACGGTCCTTATTTTTGGGCCTGGATCGTGGATCCCCCAAAAATAGGTAATTGTCAGGAATGGAGCGAGGACGAGCATTGTGCTCGGGAGACATGGTGTTGGGCACAAAGCCCCCGAGCGAGGGTTGTCCTGATCGATTATGGATGGTCCCTACCGTAGTCGAGCAGGGGCCATGGACGAGGAGGGGGGACGAGCATCATGGCAATGGGTCCCTTGGACAATAAGTTATTGGGTCATTTCTAGGCCGAAAAGGGTTGGGTCATACTTAGTCGTTGGTCCAGTCCAGAAAAGAAGCCCCCCAAGTCGTTGCTTCTGGTCAGAGAAGTGATGACTTAAGGGTGCCCCACCATCATCGTGACGGGAAGATTCTCAACGCGTCTCGTTACCATGGTCGTTAATAGAATCGGTCGTTGTATCCTGGTCGTTGTAGAAGAGGATCCCAAACATTTGGAGAGACTGGAGTGACACGCGTGTGTCTGGGAAATTGTGTGCATTTAATGCATAAAGATAGCTGCTTATGGTCGTCCCTAGGCAATGAGTGCATCGTTTATAGGTTTGTAGATCGCATGTGCTCGTGCACGTGTTGGAAGGGTCTATAAATAGAGCGTCTGGCCTCATTTCCACATTTTTCGCTTCCCAATTCTCTGATCGCTCAAGCAAGCTACTCGCTTCCGCCGTCAACAACCGTCTGCCTCCGTGATTAACAAGGACGATCACCGACCATCGCAAGAAAGCTTCAACTTGTAAGTTCTGATGCCTTTTAACTTGATTTAGCTTCTGATTTTTGACAAATGAGGTAGTTGCATGAGGTTAGGATAGTATTTTAGGATGATAAAGCTGATTTGGGCAAAAATCTAGGGTTCCGACACGGTGTTCGCCGCATCTGTGGGCGGCTGCCAGTGACAAAATAGTTAGTGATACGGTGTTTAATATTAGTTCGCGCCACTAGCGACGACACTATTCGTCTTCTCTGATTGAACTTCGACCGAAGTTCTGGGTAAAATCGTGCTCGTCTCACGAGATCCTCGTGGTGACATTTACTTGCTTACCCCGGTAGTTACTTGATCGTGGTTATCCTTTACGATTAAGTGCATTGGCCGAGGACAGTGTCCTCGCCCCCTAGCACGTCTTTTCACTTAATAAGCGGTGGAAGGGTGGATTTGATTTTGTCATTGAATTCACATTTGCTTCCACTGTTTTTCAGGTGTTATCATGTCGAATGATGACCGGATAAACATGGAGAGCGAGGAGCTGTCTAGTGAGTTTGCGTCTTCCGCTAACGACATCGAGCAAAGCTCACCTTCGGAGAGAAGTTCGGAAGCTTCCGTAGATTCTGATGAGACTACTTTAGCGAAAGATACCTCGGCTGAATCTGAGGAGAAAGATGAGGAAGTGGAAGATGTAGAAGCACGCCTTCAACCTCGAAGATTTTGATGAAGACAACACATCACATGCTTTTCAGATCTGCAAAAAGTCAAGAGCTCCAACTGATCAAGCTACAAGCAACCGGCTTTGCGATCAAGCTTCTTATGCATCATCGTTCTACTTCATGCTTGGACGTTTTTGTTTAGGTATATCAATCCCTCTTTTAAATTGATGTACAAGTGTTCACTCATTCAATCATATGTTAGCATAGTGCATAAAATACTTTGATTAATTTTTCAAACTGTTTAACACTTTTTGAAAACATTCTGTTTCTATTTTTAACAGTGTTAATCGGTTAACCATTTGGTTAACCGGTTAACGGGTTCAAAATTTCAGAAAACCAGTTAACGTTTATAGGCGTTAACCGGTTAACCATTTGGTTAACCGGTTAACACTGTAAGATTTTTGAAAAATATTTTCTTTGAATTTCAAATTACACCTTTTGATTATATCTCTTCATAAATTATTTTGTTTCATAATTTTCATACCTTTTCAAAATGGTGTCTTGATTATTATAAAATCTGAATTTTTTCAAATTCAAAAAACACCTCATACAATTTTTTATGAAAATCACTTAAATCAAATTCACCAATTTTCAAATATTCTTATTCTTCAAAAAGTGTTCATAAGATCTTCATCTTTCATATTGCATGATTGAACACTTGTATTGATATTTGAAAAAGTGATTTGTGTACATAGGAGAAGATCATTATTGATATCCAATATTTGTATTACTCACTCAATATTACAAAAGTATAGAAAAGTATTTCTATTTGTGACTTGTGTTCCAAGGATTGTTTGGACATAAGGGTAAGTGTGGCAAGAGGATTGTTCTTGCACACTTGTTTATATAGTTTGTTAGAAAGTAGGCCTCACCATTGAAGGTGTGATAGGTTGTACTTTTTCTAAAAACTAGTGGAAATCTCTTTCAAATTGAAAGGGGACTGGATGTACCTTCGGACTGTGAAGGGAACCAGGATAATTCTCCGTGTCACTTTTATTTTCTGCCTTACTGCTTTCCTTCCATACACACTTAAAAGAAAAATTCTATCCATCAAAGAAAAAGAATCGAGAAAAATTATAACACCTAATTCACCCCCCCCCCCCCCTCTTAGGCGTATTCTGATCCTACAGAAGAGGACATCCCTGTCAGTGAATGAGCCGCTGTCGAGCCATTGAACATAGTCTCACAGTATGCTCAGGATGTGGTGGGACCTCCCCCTGTGGTCGGAAATCCCGCAGACTGGATGGTGAGGTACCCAACTCCCGACGATCGCATCTGCACTGACTTCGGCTCGGACATGTTCCCTTTATACGATATCCTCTTTAAAGACATGAAGTTCAAGCTCCTTTTAACGGACTTCCAGTAGAGTGTGTTCGTTCACTTGGAGCTCACGCCCTCGTAAATACACTTAAACTCGTTTTCCTTTATCCAGGCATTCGAGAAGACATGTGGTTATTGTAACACAGTGGGAGAACTGACTTTTTATTTATGTTGCGGATAGCAAAAGTCGCCACCGACTTTTATTTTATCCAATAGGAAAGGGTATAAAAGAATAGGAAATACCTTTTAAAAATTCTAAGTTCGGGGGGTAGGTTATGTAAAGGGAAGGTATTAGCACCCTTTATATCCATGGTTATCCATGGGCTCTTAGTTACTTAGCTCACTTATTTGTTTGAAAAAGAAAGTGTAGTGTGTGTTTAGAAAAGATTTTCAGAAGTTCTTTGTAATGATCCTCGTATGGATGTATACAAAGTCTTAAGTTTGAAAATATTTTGAAAGTGGGGTGTGAATAAGAGATTTTGAAAGAGTGAGCAAGTAGTTAAGTGCTACCTACCCTAGACTGGTCTTTCATGTTTCTTTATTTCCTTTCAAGGGTAATATTATCCCTACTATTAAGGATTAGGTAGTCATTTACCTTGGATTTATTAAGGCACGGGCGTAGAGTCATCGTATGGTCAACGAAGGCAACTTGTAGGGGTGTCTTTAGCAATTCGTAGGGACTATCATCATTTATTCATAGGGACAAGATCATTATTCTGTAGGCAACCTCGATCTTTTGAATCTGTTGGGACTTGATGATTTATCTGTGAAGGGACTTTGCTTAAGACACCCCCACGTTCGAGGGACTTGACCATATTAAGGTAACCAAGAGGGGAAACCCTAGGAGGTGCAGATGGCGATCGTAGAACGATCGACTTACGTGTGTGAATGATCGTTTTCAGATATTTATCTTGAATTTACTTTTCTAAGTCCATTTATTCGATTATTTATTTTCACACCCTAGGTTTACTAACCACGCAATCAATTATAGAAATTTAAAAGCGGAAATAAAGATCCTATGTTATTACATTAGGGGATGGGGATACATTTTTTAGAGGGATTACAAAAAATAAAAGACTGAAAATAAACCTAAGCTATTACATGATAGAAGCAATTACAAAATCAAGCGAAAAAGAAATTACATGAGAATAAATCTATACAATTTTCTAATAAATAAATAAAGTAGATTAATTGAATTAAGAAAATAAATTAAATTTTTATGGAAAATTAGGGTTTAAAGAAAAATCAGAATTTGATTAGGGTTTTAAAATTAGGGTTTAAAGAAAAATCAGAATTTGATTAGGGTTTTAAAATTAGGGTTGATTAAAAAATTAGGATTTGTTAAATTAACCTAAACCTAATTAAATTAATTTACAAATTTAATTTAAAAACTTAATAATTTAAATATTATAAAAATATTATATGAAAAAAATATTAAGAATAATTTATGAAATTGTTTTTTACAAAAAAAAAAAGTTAATGGTGATTAGTTTTTAAATTAATTATAATTAAGGGTTATTTATTTATTTAATTAATTAATTAAATAGAAAATAAAGTTAGAAAAATAGAAAGAAAAAAAACAATAAAAGGCAGACGCTCAAAAAGAAAGGGGGGACCTAGGAATCGAACCCATGCCTTTGCTTCACATGTGCATGCTTTGCCACCAGACCACTTGCACAATTTGTGAAAGTAAACGCAAACAATTTTAAATAAAATATGTCCAAATTTTAAAATCCAGATTCGCGCCCAGCAATCGTCTTCTTCGCGCATCTGTCTGGTTAGCCTTTAGTGACAGTTTTTCGTCGCTAAAGGTTCTAGTGACGGTTTTCGTCTGTCACTAGAAGACCTGCACATTAGAAAATGTTAGATACGTAATATAAATTTGTCCCAATGGTGTAAACCTATCAAAAGAGGTCTTGTGATTCCAATTATGAGCTTTGGATGGGAAATGTTTGATAAAGCATGTGAAAGTTATGGCTGGTCAAAGTTCAGTTGACTTTTCCTAAAAACCATAATTTAGAAACTCTTGATTCTTGATGATTCTGAGGTTTCCTTGATGAATAATGATCAACCCTGGATCAAATGATGAATTTCACCTCATAATCTTAATTTTGACCAAAAATCTTGAAGTTTGACTTTGAGTTGACCACAGTTGACCTCAGTTGACTTTTTGACCAAGTTAACTGATTTTTTAGGTATCTGAGCATCTGATTGACCAAACTTGTTGGGAAAGCTTTGAAACTGGACATGAGTATTCTTTATGGTATATGGGATGTTATGAAGTCCACTTGAGGCCTTGGAAGTCCACTTTGCTTGGGGAAACTCAAAACCCTAGTTCTAAGATCCATTGTTCTGGAGGAGGCTTTGTCTGGTGAAACCTTCAATCCTTTTGACCAATTGAGAATCTTGTGACTATTAAGAGACATCTTGAGACACATGACCTTGAATATGGGAGGGCAAATTTTGGGGTACAACAGCTTCCCCTGTTCAATTTTTTGAAACCTGAGGAGTTAGATTGGTATGTACGCCATTCGTAACTTGAAGGTTGAAGGGGATTGAACACTAAAGCCCAAAAATTTGAACTCGCTGGTGCGCAAAATAATGTTGGTTGGTTGTATTGCTTGAATGGGCTTAAAGATGTCATTCAAAATAAAAATGTTCGTCAGATATACCTCTTGGAGGATAAATCAGTCCAAAACGTAGATTGATGTAATCTTGGGGGATGTAGCAGCCCAAGAGGTTATTTGGTGTGGTTCTGGAGGATAGAGCAGTCCAAGATGTTGTTATGTGTAATCATGGAGGATAGAGCAGTCTAAGATATTATCCTGGGGGTCTATAGCAGCCTAAGATATTGTTTGAGATAATCCTTGAGGGGATATAGCAACCCAAGATGGATATATATGTAATCTCAGGAGATGTAGCAGCCTAAGATATTGGTTTTCGTGGCCCCGGGGGATATAGCAACCCAAGACTTTGATGGATGTAATCTTGAGGGATGTAGCAGCCCAAGATATAGGTATATATATTCTTGGTGGATAGAGAAATCTAAGATTTTGTTATATGAAATTTTTTAGGATAAAGCAATCCAAGATTTTGTTATATGAATTCCTGGAGGATAGAACAATCCAAGATATTTTTTGAGGTAACCCTTGGGGGAATATAGCACCCCAAGAATAAATTGTTGATGACGTTCGTCTACTGGGGAATTAACCTGAAAAACAAGATTAGTTCTATGTAATGTCATGATGTATATGTAAGATGATATTCTTATGAGAATGTTGTATGCGTATGATATGAAATGATATATGAATGAATTATATAGTTAAAGCGCATGAGTAGCTTCGTATAACAACTGTTGGCTGGGGAAAATAAATCCCGATTTGTTGCTAAGGAATATGAAGACTTCGTTCCCGTCTTGTTTTGGAATATCGTACTTAGAACCTCACGTTTTTGTTCGTCGTACTTCTTATTGAAGGATTAAGTTCCTGAATACCCTGACTGAGGATAAAAGAGATGGACATTCCCCTGGGAGACTTATCTGGCCAAGTTTCAATTTTTCGGAGGATATTAGACTTGAAAGGAAACTACTTGAAGACCTCGTAGAGTTGGAAGTACAAGATACTACTTGAAGTGTTTTGTAAGAATATATCCGTAAAGATTACTCTTGTGGGGATGAACCGGGAAGATTTGTTGGATTCCTACCTCTTATTTTCCTTAGTAAATACTATTATTGTATTTTATGCATTTCTGGTAAACATCAATCATATTCAAAAGCATATATACATTCAAACATAATCAACGGACATTTTTGCTTAAGTAAAAGGGGAAAAGTAAACCTGAATTCGAAAATAGAATTTTATTTATTTAGAAAATGGCCTATAAATAGGCAAGTTTGGACAAGGAGACGGAAATCCTAGTAAGAGGAATTCGTCGTAGAATTTTTTAAAGAAGTACGAAAAAACAAGGAAAAATAGTTATGTGTAAATGATCCTATTGAGTTTCAACTCTGCTATTGCCATTATCTTCAAGTATCTCATCCCTTGCTATCGGAATAGAAACGATTAGATTGATCTGCACCTTTTTGAACTTGATATAGGTAGTACAACTAGTTGAGGTTACATGGGTGATCCGACGAGACATAGTCATACGCTTTAATCCCTAACTTTTTCCTGGATTGCCCTTTTAGGTTTTCAATCCACCTGGATACCCTTTTTTGCCCAAGCCTCCCTTTCGGGTTTTCGACTTGCCGGGTGTACAAATTATATATATATATATATATATATATATATATATATATATATATATATATATATATATATATATATATATATATATATATCCCTAATTTTTGCCTAAACCCTTTTGGTTCGCCGGGATGCCCTTATTTTTTCCTAGGCCAATCAACCTAGCGGGTCTCTTTTTATACATAGTATTTTTTTACTATGTTTGCGTTCACAGGTTGCGGGAAATCTTCACCATCCATAGTAGTAATCATCATGGCACCTCCAGAAGATACCCTCTTAACTACAAATGGCCCTTCATATGTGGGTGTCCATTTTCCCCTAGGATCACCCTGTGGTAATATGATACGCTTGATTACCAAGTCTCCAGCCTAATATACTTGTTGTTTGACCTTCTTATTAAAGGCTTTGATCATACGCTTTTGATACATCTGACCATGATAAATAGCTGCAAGCCTCTTCTCATCAATCAAGTTTATCTGGTCAAGTCAAGTCTGAATCCATTCATCTTCATCTAAGTCTGCATCTTTCATAATTCTCAGGGTGGGAATTTAAAATTCAATGGGTAGAACTGCTTCCATATCATAGACAAGAGAAAATAGGTTTGCCCCCAGTTGAAGTACGTATTATGGTACGATAACCATGAAGAGCAAATGGTAACATCTCATGCCAATCTTTGTATGTAACTATCATCTTCTGCAAGATTTTCTTAATATTCTTGTAGCGACTTCCACTGCGCCATTCATTTTTGGTCGATATGGAGAAGAATTGTGATGCTTAATCTTGAATTGCATGCAGAGGTCAATAATCTTAGAATTGTTCAGATTAGTACCATTGTCTGTGATAATCCTTTCGGAGATGCCATACCTACATATAAGATTATGTTTGATAAATCGAGCCACAACATTCTTGGTAACATAAGCAAACGATGTTACCTTTACCCACTTTGTAAAGTAATCAATAACAACGAGAATGAAACAATGTCCATTAGAAGTAGTAGGTGTAATCTCACCAATCATATCAATGCCCCACATGGAAAAAGGCCAAGGAACAGTCAAAACATTCAATGGAACTAGATGTATATGTACTTTATCAGCATAGATCTGGCACTTATGACAAGTCTTAGAGTGCGGATAGAAATCAGCTTCCATGGTAAACCAATAGTAACCTTCTCTCAAAATCTTCTTAGCCATTGTATGCCCACTAGAATGAGTATCAAAGATCCTATCATGCATGTCTTCCATAATCTCTATTGCTTCCTTTTTATCCACACAACGAAGCAAAGCCAAATCGTGATTGCGCTTGTACAAAATTCCATTACTCAAGAAAAACTTGGTAGAAAATCTCCTCAGAAACTTCTTGTCATTGATAGATGCCCCTTCAGGATATTCCAGAGCTTCGAGATATCTTTACACTTCATGGAACCAAGGTTTCTCTTCCACCCCTTCAGTATCAACCTCATAACAATATGCTGGTTCATCTAACCAATCAATAGTAATTCTGGGTGCTTCATCATCCCAACTAATTTCAAACATAGATGACCGTGGCTAATGCATCTGCCAACTGATTCTCTTCTCATGGGATATGTCCAAAAGTAATTTCTTCAAAATATGGAATTTAAGATAACACATGCTCCCTATAAGGAATGAGATTTGGATGTTTCGTGTCCCATTCACCTTTAAATTGACTAACTACCAAGGCTGAATCTCCGTACACATTCAAAAACTGGATTTCCATCTCAATGGCAGCCTTGATACCCATAATACATGCTTCATATTCATCCATATTGTTGGTGAAATCAAAACAAAGTCTAGCAGTAAATGGTGTATAACAACCCTCGGGAGAGATGATCACAACACCAACACCATTACCAAGCGCATTAGAAGCTCCATCAAAAACCATAGTCCATCGAGATCCTTGTTCAGGTCCTTCATACTGTCTAGGTTCTTTAGCAACAAGCATAATATCTTCATCCGGAAACTCAAAGTTCATAGACTAATAGTCATCCACTGCTTGATTAGCCAAATAATAAGCTACTACACTTCCTTTAATTGCTTTCTGAGTAGTATATTGTATGTCATATTCCGTCAAAATCATTTGCCATCTCGTTATTCATCCGGAGAGAGCATGTTTCTCAAATATGTTTTTAAAAGGACCCATTTTTGAAATCAATAGGGTGGTATGAGTCAACATATACTGTCTTAGTCGGCGAGCATCCCAAGCCAAAACGTAGCAAGTTTTCTTGAGCAGTGAGTATATTGTTTCACAGTCGGTAAACTTTTTGCTAAGGTAGTATATTTCTTGCTCTTTTCGACCAGACTCGTCATGTTGCCCCAACACACACCCCATTGAGTTGTCCAATATTATCAGGTACATAATCAAGGATCTTCCTTCAACCGGTGACATCAATATTGGAGGTTCCTGGAAGTATTTCTTGATCTCATCAAAAGCTACCTGGCATTCGTCGTTCCATTCCATTACTTGATATTTCTTCAACAACTTGAAGATTGGCTTACAAGTAGCGGTTAATTGGAAAATAAATCTTGCAATGTAATTCAGTCGTCCCAAGAAACCTCTGGCTTCTTTCTCAGTACGGGGAGTGGGTATTTCTTGTATAGCTTTTACCTTTGCAGGGTCAACTTCAATACCTTTACCACTGACAACAAAAACCCAAAAGTTTACCAGATCTAACTCCAAAGGTACACTTGTTTGGATTCAATCTCAGCTTGTACTTCTTCAACCTCTCAAACAACTTGTGCAGATGATCAAAATGTTCTTCTTCAGTCTGGGATCTGGCTATCATATCATCAACATATACCTCTATCTCATGGTGAATCATATCATGGAATAAAGCTACCATGGCACGCTGATATGTTTCCCCAACGTTCTTCAAACCAAATGGCATTACCTTATAACATAAGGTGCCTCACTATGTGACAAACATAGTCTTCTCCTTATCTTCGGGTGCTGTAACACGGTGGGAGAACTGACTTGGTGTTTTTGTTTGACAAAAACATGTGCGGATAGCAAGAGTCGCCACCGACTTTTATTTTATCCAATAGGAAAGGGTATAAAAGAGCAGGAAAGACCTTTTAAAAATTCTAAGTTCGGGGGGTAGGTTATATAAAAGGAAGGTATTAGCACCCTTTATATCCATGGTTATCCATGGACTCTTAGTTACTTAGTTCACTTGTTTGTTTGAAAAAAAGAAAGTGTAGTGTGTGTTTAGAAAATATTTTGAGAAGTTCTTTGTAATGATCCTCGTAGGATGTATACAAAGTCTTAAGTTTGAAAATATTTTAAAAGTAGGGTGTGAAAAGAGTTTTTGAAAGAGTGAGCAAGTAATTAAGTGCTACCTACCCTAAGTTGGTCTTTCATGTTTTTTTATTTCCTTTCAAGGGTAAGACTGTCCCTACTATTAAGGAGTAGGTAGTCATTTACCTTGGATTTATTAAGGGACGGGCGTAGGGTCATCGTATGGTCAACGAAGGCAACTTATAGGGGTGTCTTTAGCAATTCGTAGGGACTGTCATCATTTATTCTATAGGGACGAGACCATTATTTCGTAGGAAACTTCGAAGGGACTTATCATCTTTTGAATCTGTATGGACTTGATGATTTTCTGTTTAAAATGACTTTGCTTTTAAGACACACCCACTTTTGAGGGACTTCACTATATTAAAGGCAACTAAGAGGGGGAACCCTAGGAGGTGCAGATGGCGATCGTAGAATGATCAACTTACGTGTGTGAGTGTTATTTTCCAATATTTATCTTGAATTTAATTTTCTAAGTCCAAATTAATTCAATTATGTCTTGCCACATCCTAAGTTACTAACCACACAATTATTATAAAACAAATGGCAGAAATTTAAAAGGCAGAAGGTAAATGTCCTACGCTATTACAAAGTTTTGGGGCAGTTACATAATAGTAATGGCAGAAAATAAAACTAAATTATTACAATTACAAAACAATTACATAATAATGAATAACATAAAAATAAGTGAAGGATTATAAAATAAAATGAAAATAGAAAATAAGTATGAAAAAGATTTGAAAATTAGGTTAAAGAAAAAAATTAGGGTTTTGAGAAAAAGTTTTAGGGTTTTACAGAATTATTTTTAGGTTTAGAAAATGCTTTTAGGATTTAGTGAAAGAAAATAAGGTCTTATAAAAAAGGTTTAGATTTATAAAAGAAAAAGTTTTTTTAAAAAAAAGGTTTAAGGTTTATAAAAATTTAGGTTTTAAATTAATTAAAAAACATTAAGGTTGTAATTTAAAAGAAAATATATAATTTGATAATTAATTAATTAATTAAAAAAATGGAGAGAAATAACCTATTTGACAAAAATGCCATAGGGGAGGATTGAACCCTTGCCATTTGCCTTGCCAACTCTCTGCCTTGCCCCTAGGTTGCGCATCTGCATCTGAATAAGTATAACAAATACCTATTATATGATAAAAATGAGAAGAAAAAAACATGTTAGTAAAAAAATGTCTCAAGGCTGGGTTTTACAAAAGAAAATATATAATCAGTTTATATTAAAATAACCTAATACTTAAATAAATTTAAGAAAAATGAATTATGAGAATTAATTAAATTAAAACAACATTTAAAGGTTGATTAAGGTTTTAAAAAAAGTTTGAGGTTTTAATTATGAAAATAATTAGGGTTTAATTATAAACCTAAATATAAAAGTAATAATACTAATAAAAATGTTAACCTAAATTTAATATAAAAAAATATTTGTTAAGAAAAATTGTGAAAGGTTATTAAAAAAGGTTAATAAAAATATAGGTTAACCATGTTTAAAAGATAAATTAAGGTAATTAAGGAAATTTAAAAAAAATTAGGAAGAACCCATGTTTTTTTGTCAAAATGTTGTGGTCGGGATTTGAACCCACGCCCTAATTCTTCGAGGCATAACTTTCCAAACTTCCCAGCCACTGGACCAGCTGCGTGCAAGTGCTAAGAAACATAAACACAACATTATATAATAAAACAAGTAATAAAACAAAAAATATAAAAAAAAATGGTTGAGACTGGGTTTGAACCCATGCCCTTAATATAATGAAACATATACTCCACCACCAAGCCATGCGCGCTTTTGTGATAACCACTTGAAACAACAAAATTATATAAAATATCAATTATTTAAATTATGAATTCGCGCCACCCAGCCTTCATCTTCAACCCCTGGCATATTGTTTTAGCTACGAAAATGCTTCACATTAGCTACGAATTTTTCGTAGCTAATTGACCTGCGTTTTTTAAACATCATGAACATGTACAATTAATCCATAATTTTTATATCAATCGAATGCCCATAACCTGCAAAGTCCAAATATATCATCAAAAATTATTTATATTGCCTAAATCAAGAAGCCCCAGTTTTGAGCTTAGAACCCTAACAATGGTGAGACTCGTTTTCGGACATGAAACTCCAAACCAATAACCCAGAAAGCATCCTTGTATCACAATAAACACAAATCAATGATTAAATTCAATTTATAACAAGTAAATGTATGAGAATTGAAAAATGTATAAACAAGAACAAGTAGGATTCAGTTATGACAATGGAGCATGAGTTTGGTGGTTATAATGATTGGGATAGGTTGTGAGAACCTCCAAGAATGATTTTCCACCTTCAAATTGCTTAGAAAGGACTTAAATTCTTGAAACCTAATTTCAAATTTCTTGGTTTTTTTTAAAACTTGAAAGTGCTCTCTTTGTCCAATTTTTCGTCCACAATCCTTGTGGTTTTCTTATTGTTATGTAGTGAAGCAATTTAGGTTAAAGAATGGACTTTAGTGATGGATTTGTATTACTTGTGAGTGAAGAAACCAATCATCCAAAATTATCATATAAATCAAATAAAATTATGTCATTCTGATTTTTCACGAATTTGGCAATGTTCAATCACCTTAAATATCATATATTTGGTCTCAAAATAAATTTCAAACCAAATATTTGATTTTATATAATTTATTTTAATTAAAAATGATTTTAAATGAATAAAATAAAAAATAATAAAAAATAAATAATAAAAATCAGAAAATATGGTCATTGGGTTGTGGATGGGCTTATCTTTGAGTTTGGATTGAATTATTATAGGTCCATTTAGAAAGAATTAAAGTTATAGCCCTTTTTACTTCATACTCCTCTTGAAAATTTCCCAACTTTGACAATGCATAACTTCCACAATTTTGATCTCATGAAGGTGTTCTAGGACTTTTTAGAAAGCTTAAAGTGTCCTCTAATTAACCATTTTGATCCCATGTCCATTTACTTCACCATTTTTAAATCATGAGCTTTGGAAAAAGTTGACTTTTTGTTGACTTTCAAAAAGACCTATAATGTTTTAGCTCATACCTTCCAAATGAAGCATTTTTGGACTTGGCTTGTGAGACACAAAGTTGTAGAGAATTGAATTTCCTTTAAAATAAGATTTGGATGGGAAATGTTTCATGAAGTATCTAAAAGTTATGGCTAGTCAAAGTTCAGTTGACTTTTACTATGAAAACCCTAATTTAACAACTTCTGATTCTTGATGATTCTGAGGTTTCCTTGATGAATCATGATCAACCTTTGATCAAATGATGAATTTTACCTCATAATCTTGATGTTGACCAAAAATATTGAAGTTTGACTTTGAGTTGACCACAATTGACTTTTTGAGCAAGTTAATTGATTTTTAGGTATTTGAGCATCTGACTGACCAAACTTGCTGGGAAAACTTTGAAACTTGACATGAGGGTTCTTTAAGGTATATGGGATGTTATGAATTCCACTTGAGGCTTTGGAAGTCCACTTTTCTCGGGGAAACTCAAAACCCTAGTCTTAATATCCATTGTTCAGAATGAGGCTTTGTCTGGTGAAACCTTCAATCCTTTTGACCAATTGAGAATCTTGTGACTATTAAGAGACCTCTTGAAGTATATGATCTTGAATGTGGGAGGGAAAATTTTAGGGTACAACAGGTGCCATCTTAATCTGATTGTAACCAGAGAAACCATCCATAAAAGAGAATACTTTATGTTGAGCAGTGTTGTCTACCAGAACATCAATATGTGGAAGCGGAAAATCATCTTTGGGACTGACTTTATTCAAATCCCTGTAATCTACACACATGTGTACTTTACCATCTTTCTTAGGCATCAGTACTACATTTGTAACCCACTGAGGATAGGAAGTAACAACTAGGAACCCTGCATCAAATTGTTTCATCACTTCTGTTTTAATCTTTTCTGACATTTCAGGACGCATACGATGAAATTTCTGCTTTATTGGACGACAACCTTCCTTCATTGGCACACGGTGAACCACAATATCAGTATCAAGTCCTGGCATATCCTCATAAGACCAAGCAAAGATCTCCACATAGTCATGTAACATCTGAATCAATCTGTTCTTAACATTGTCTTCTAATTCAGCTCCTATCTTGACCTCTTTCATGTCTTTCTCAGTTCCCAGATTCACAACTTTGATTGGTTCTTCATGTGGTTGTATAACTTTCTCTTCTTGTTGTAACAACCTAGCAAGCTCTACAGGCACTTCACAATCTTCCTCCTTTCCATCCTCGGTTTGATAGATTGGATTCTCGAAGTTATAATTGGCAATAGCAGAATTGTTATCAACAGAATCCAGAGTGGATCAGGATCTGCATTTTAGTGACGTGGGAGTGTGTAAGAACATATAGCTTTTGATAAAGGAAAAATAAAAGAAAGATAAAGAGCACAATATTTATGAAAGCGAAAACATCCATTGATTTTATTGAATGAAGATATGTAAATGAAATGACATCCCTAACAAGCATACCATTGTGCCCCGGGTAAGACACAAGTCTTTAAAAGTTTAATTGTTCGAAATTACAAACTTAAAAATAAGAAACACAGTAATAGTATTTACTCCTGACTAAAGGAGATAGAAATAACATCTTCAACTTTCCAATTTTTGAGCCCACTGCCAATGGTAAGAAAGATCCAGTTATCCAAATTGTAGTCCTCATCAGAATCCTCCACAGTATTGACTTGATCCTTCTGATCTGCCTTGTTGGTGATACGAATAACACGAGCTTGACGAACAACCTTCTGAAATTCTGCAGTAAAACCCAAACCAAACTTGTCAGACTTGTAAGGAATGTCAGGAAGCTGACCCCAAATAGTACAACCACCTTCTTCAACTACATCTCTTGTATCCTTCAGAGAAGCCACTGTAGGAGGTACTTTAGTAACAACAGGAACTGGTTTAGCAGCAGGGATGGACTCAACAGCAGGAACAACTTGAGGAACCACTTCAAATGTTTGGCAAGGAGTCTCAATAAATTCACCCTCCATCTCAACATACTTGAAAGTGTTTACATGACTGACCATATACTCTTACTCACCATAAACAGTGACGATCTTGCTCTTCACTGGATATTTCAGCTTTTGGTGTAAAGTGGAAGTCACAACACCTGCCCCATGTATCCAGGACGCCCAAGCAGACATGAATTGGAAGGACGAATATCCATCACATAGAATATAGAATAAAAGACTTGAGAACCTAATTTGATTGGGAGGTCAACTTCTCTGTGCACCATTCTTCTTGATCCATCAAAGGCTTTCACCACCATGTTACTGGGTCTTAGCACAATATCTTCAAAGATGAATTTGTCCAGAACATCCTTTGGTAACAAATTCAAAGAGGGACCATTATCCACCAAAACATGAGACAAAGTAGTGCCCATACACTCAATGGAGATATGCAGAGCTCTATTGTGGTTTCTTTTGGCAGGAGTTAGATCAGCATCAGAAAAGCATAAACTATTATCAGTAGTCAGGTTGGAAACACAATTTTCAAACTGGTCCACATAGATTTCATGTGGTACATGAACAACCTTCAGGAACTTCACTAAAGCCTTGGCATGGGCTTCAGAACATAGCAATAAAGATAACATATAGATATTATAGGGAGTATGCCCCAACTGTTCAACAATATTATAATCACTCTTGCAGATGATCTTCAATACTTCATCCATCTTCTTAGAGAGGTCTTCAGTAACTGGTGTTTCAGCCTGAACAGGCTCAATCAATGGTCATTTGCCCCGAGCTTCAGTACTTGGCCCAGGGTTGGAGATATGAACTAGAGCAGCAGCAGTTTTTGAAGTGTCTTCTGGAGAGAAAATTCTTCCACTCCTAGTAACCTTACTAGTCCCAACAATATTATCGATATCAGGATTACTATCTGCAGCAGGTATATCAGTTAGAGGCTCTTGCTTAATACCATGTATATAAACATCAGAACCATAATTCCAAGGGATAGCTTTGTCAGAAGAATATGGAATTGGACCAGGAGTAGTAATAATCAGGGGAGCCACCTTTGGCTCAACAGTAATCTTCACAGGACCTTTAGAGGTAATCCTCACAGGATCCTTAGAAGTGATCTTCACAGGAGTACTAGTAACCAGAGACACATCTTCAAAATTCAGATCTTGGGATAGGCCTTCACATAAGCTCTCCATAGAAGAGGTCTTCTCAAACAATATAGTACGATTGTCCATTAAACGCTGAATACCTTCTTTTAGCTTCCAACAGTCATTAGGTTGAGAGGCACAATAAAAACAGTCTTCATTGCAACTCAGAAATAAACCGGCTTATTGCAGCTTCTTCTTAATGATGGATAGAGGAGTAGTCAAATCAGTTACCATAGAAACATAAGAAACATCATCAACAACATTAACAGTCTTCTCATGCTTGGGCATAGGAGCAGTAATCACATTAGGAGTCTCAGGAGGATCAAACTCAATTTCTCCACCATCAATCATATCTTGGATCTTATTCTTCAATACCCAACATTTATTAGTATCATGGCCTGGGAAGTTGGAGTGATATGCACATCTTGCATTGGGATTGAAACAAGGAGAGGTAGTATTGAGATTCTGAGGAGGATCCATCAAAGTAATCAATTCTCCCTTCAACATGCGTTGCAGAGCCTAAGCCAACAACATATTGATCTTTTTAAATTGCCTCCTAGGCTTAGGCTGACTATTCTGTTGCGGATCTTGTGGTGTATGTGCAGGATTAGAGATTAGGATTGCTCCCCCAGATTGACCATTCCTGTTACGACCCTGTTGGCCATACACATAATTAGATTCTTTCTTCCCATTAAAGGGCTTATTGGTAGTACTTGAAGAGGAAACCACTTGTATATTACCACTTCGTATTCCACTCTCTACACGTTCTCCAGTTATTATCAGCTCAGTGAAACCAAATGATGAACTTCCAATGAGATGACTGTAGAAAGGACCAGTCAGTGTACTCATGAACATATCAACCAATTCCCTGTCAGTCAAGGGAGGTTGAACTCTGCTTGCAAGATCTCTCTACTTCTAGGCATACTCCTTGAAACTTTCTTTAGAACCCATAGACATGTTTTGGAATTGCATGCGAGTTGGTGCTAAATCAGAGTTATATTGGTATTGCCTATAGAAGGCCTCAACAAGATCATTCCAAGTACGAATATTGATACTCTCCGGTTGATAGTACCATTCCAGTTGAGCTCCAAATAAACTCTCTTGAAAGAAGTGAATCCACAACTTCTTGTCAGCAATATGTGGCTGGATCCTTCGGGCATAAGACCTTAGGTGCAACTTAGGACATGACACACCATCATACACCACAAAATTAGGAACCTTGAAACCAATAGGGATGACAACTCCAGAAATCAGACTCAGATCTTCAAAATCCAACCCAGGAGTTTTCTGTAATTCCATAGCATTCACATGGTCCTCCAACAACTTATATTTCTCATCATCAATTGAATCATGATAATAATTCTCCTTATAATCAGAATTCACAACAGTACCATGTGGACTTCCTTCTTCTTCTTCTGTAGAATCTTTATCTCCAGGGTTTTCAACCTCATCATCTGTCTTGATTGGAGCTCTGAATCTTCTTCCCGAATTGATGAAGCCAACTGGTTTTTTGGTCTTCTTCTTCTTCTTGGTCAGGAGGGTTTTCAACTCTTCTTGTCCCTTGGACAAGTTCAGGATTATCTCTTGGAATTAGGCATTCTGAGCCTGAAGATCTTTGACAGATTCTACGAGAGCTATTTCTGCTGAAATAAACAACGAGAAAATGAGAAACCTGTTGTGAAAACCTGTTATGTAATGATATGGTATGTAGATTCATATGCAATGTTTTCAAGGACCGCAGGATTAAATTTGTTAAAACAAACAAAAACAAAAATCTAATTAGTAGGCTTGAAATAATATTGCCCATTGGGCTTACAAATTAAAAAAAATAAAAATTATAAAGAAAATAAAACATCTAAGAATTAAGTCTCCCATGGACGTTTCCTGTTGGTATTGAGATATGTGTTGAGATTCTGCTCCTCGTGAAGTTGCTTTGTCAGCTCCAACACTCTATCTTGGCTAATCCTAAACTGAGCTTCAAAGGTATCTCTTTGTTCCTTCAGTTGGATCCATGACTTCTGCAGCTCTTCCAAATCATTGGGCATATCTGGATGGTATAAGGAACATCTCCTTCAGCAATAGGCTCCATAGTAATCGATAGAACAGCAGGATATGGCATCATAAGAGTCTGAGCACGAGACTGCACCCATCTGAGGTAAGGTTTCATAGGAATGGAGTACTTTGGTTCCAAAGTCTTACTATCAACCTTGTTTACCTTACTCCAAGCTTGTATAAACCTTTGACGGTAACCTTGAAGATCGTTGTCATAATCAAATGCAATTCCTTGAATAAGCATGTCATGAGGACCATTACTCCGACCATAACCAAATTGACGTAGAGCTAAAGAAGGGTTGTAAGTAATGCCCCCTCTTATGCCAAGGAGTGGCACATTAGGGAATTCCCCACAACGGTCAATGATAGTGACATCTTCCATAGATCGGGAACACCAGTGAATATCTGAATGAGAGAGTGACATCATCCTTTTAGAGCATCTCAAACCCTGTTCATTCTTTATCACGGATCGAGGAAGGTGAGAAATAAACCACCTAGATAGTAGAGGTATGCAACACATCAGAGTTCCTCTCGCTTTTGTAGTACGAGTATGAAGAGAGTGTAAGATATCTCTAAGTAATGTAGGCACTGGATTATGAGTCAGAAATATGTTGATGGCGTGTACATCTATAAACTGGTCTGGATTAGGGAATAGCACCAAACCATAAATCAACAATGCTAAGATTTCCTCAAAAGCATCATAACTCATAGCATCCAAGAACACATGAGCTTTCTCTATCAATACTCTGGCAAGAATACCCTTAACTCCGCTTCTTGTTTCTAGGACAATTTCTGGTTTCTTTAAATGTAGGGTTGCATCAATGACTTTAGGTTTAGGCTCTTTTTCTAAACATGTGAAAGGTTTCTGATCAAGGATAGGTACCCCAAGTAACTTGGAGAATTCTTCCATTGTGGGCACCAACTGATAATCGAGAAATGTGAAACAATAATGTTTAGGATCAAAGAACTGGAATAGGACACTCATCACATCTTCATCAAACCCTGAGGTAACCAAGTCAAGTTGGTAACCATGCTTCTTGATGAACTAGGAGCTTTCAGGATGTTTTGAGACCAAATCCTTAAGCTTGGGAGGTATCCCTACAAAGTTGATCCGGATAGTGTTCCTACGAGTGGAAGCCATAACATGCAACAAAGAACAAAGATAAATCCTTTGGTCCTTGAAATGGTTGGTGAGAATGTTATGCTTATGATGTCATGATGTTATGATGTTATGTTCAATCACAAACATGTGGCACACACAAGCAAGTCATATAATAGCCCTAGGTTTAGAGGTTTGCATGATATTTAAAGGAAAGTACCCTCCCCCTGAAGTTTAGTTTGTTCATCTTGTCCTACAAAAGTAACCAAGTTCTAAGGGATCTCAATATCACTGATCCTTATCAAGGGTTGTTGTTCAGTAAGCAACTGACTTGCCAACCAAACCCCCCCCCCCAAGATTAGAATCTCAATGAGCGTAGCATTGAGTATCAACCAACTTTAGACTTCTCCAAAGTCGACTATCTCACTACTTTCTAAAGGCCAAGATGGGTCAATTAAGGTTCTAAAGGGTAGTTAGTGTTAATGACAATGTATGGCAGCCCCATATTATCCTCAACTTACTTAAGGAACATAAGCACCAACAAATAAGTCATACTAATTGTAGCCACCAAATCAACCATATCGGTATAGGCCGTACATTTTCCTTGGTCTATTGCCACTTACCTAAGGTACACTAGATCTGGGTTAGGATCTTTCATACAGTAACCCCACAACAATCCCTTAAATATAAAGCAAGCAAAGCAAACAAGTAAGTGATCTTAATTCCTAAGGTAACCCCTCTTTTACTAAGTACTCACCAGCAGAGTCGCCAGTTCTGTAACACGGTAGGAGAACTGACTTTTTATTTATGTTGCGGATAGTAAGAGTCACCACCAACTTTTATTTTATCCAATAGGAAATGGTATAAAAGAACAGGAAAGACCTTTTAAAAATTCTGAGTTCGGGGGGTAGGTTATATAAAGGGAAGGTGTTAACACCCTTTATACCCATGGTTATCCATGGGCTCTTAGTTACTTAGCTCACTTATTTGTTTGAAAAAGAAAGTGTAGTGTGTGTTTAGAAAATATTTTCATAAGTTCTTTGTAATGATCCTCGTATGGATGTATACAAAGTCTTAAGTTTGAAAATATTTTGAAAGTAGGGTGTGAATAAGAGTTTTTGAAAGAGTGAGCAAGTAATTAAGTGCTACCTATCCTAGACTAGTCTTTCATGTTTCTTTATTTCCTTTCAAGGGTAAGATTGTCCCTACTATTAAGGAGTAGGTAGTCATTTACCTTGGATTTATTAAGGGACGGGCGTAGGGTCATCGTATGGTCAACGAAGGCAACTTGTAGGGGTGTCTTTAGCAATTTGTAGGGACTATCATCATTTATTTGTAGGGACAAGATCATTATTCCGTTGGCAACCTCGAAGGGATTATGATCTTTTGAATCTATAGGGACTTGATGATTTATCTGTGAAGGGACTTTGCTTAAGACACCCCCACGTTCGAGGGACCTGACCATATTAAGGAAACCATGAGGGGAAACCATAGGAGGTGCAGATCGCGATCGTAGAACGATCGACTTACGTGTGTGAATGATTGTTTTCATATATTTATCTTGAATTTACTTTTCTAAGTCCGTTTATTCAATTATTTATTTTCACACGCTAGGTTTACTAACCACGCAATCAATTATAGAAATTTAAAAGCGGAAATAAAGATCCTACGCTATTACATTAGGGGAGGGGGATACATTTTTTAAAGGGATTACAAAAAATAAAAGATGGAAAATAAACCTAAGAAATTTTCTAATAAATAAATCTATACAATTTTCTAATAAATAAATAAATAAAGTAGATTAATTGAATTAAGAAAAGTAATTAAATTTTTATGAAAAATTAGGGTTTAAAGAAAAATCAGGATTTGATTAGGGTTGATTAAAAAATCAGGATTTGTTAAATTAACCTAAACCTAATTAAATTAATTTACAAATTTAATTAAAAAACTTAATAAATTAAATAATATAAAAATATTATATGAAAAAAATATTAAGAATAATTTATGAAATTATCTTTTACAAAAAAAAAAGTTAATGGTGATTAGTTTTTAAATTAATTATAATTAAGGGTTATTTATTTATTTATTTATTTATTTAATTAAATAGAAAATAAAGTTAGAAAAATAGAAAAAAAACAATAAAAGGTAGGCACTCAATAAGAAAAAGGGGTCTGGGAATCGAACCCAGGCCCTTTGCTTCACACGCGCATGCTTTTCCACCAGACCACCTGCACAATTTGTGAAAGTAAACGCAAACAATATTATATAAAATATGTCAAAATTTTAAAATCCAGATTCGCGCCCAACAATCGTCTTCTTCGCGCGTCTGTCTAGTTAGCCTTTAGTGACAGTTTTTCGTCGCTAAAGGTTCTAGTGACGGTTTTCGTCCATCACTAGAAGACCTGCACATTACAAAATATTAGATACGCAATATAAATTTGTCCTAATGGTGTAAACCTATCAAAAGAGGTCTTGTGAGTCCAATTATGCAATCAATTTCATCTGAAATCGTGTTTAAACGAAATCCCTAATTTCAAGTTCTCAAACCCTAACAATGGCGTCATGAGATTCCTGCATCAAAGCTTAAAACTAATTATCCAGAATCCATCTACACAATCAAATAAACAATATTATACAGTCAAATTCAATTATTTATGCGTAAATCAATGGAATCTAAAAATAAAAAAGAGCAAGAATATGAGTTCGGTTTATGAATTTGATGATGGTGATGATGCATTCATGTTCATAATGCCTTAAGGAACATCATGGAACTCTTAAAACCTTTGAAAAGTTGTTGGAATGATGAAACCGAATTTCACTTTTCTTGAAAAAAAATTGAAGTTTGAACAACGCCTCTTGCCTCTGAATTTTCGTGTTTTTCAATTGCATTGTGTTTGTGTATATATAATAAAGTGAATTAGGTCAAAGAATGGGCCTTTGATACATGGACTTGTGTTACTTGGTTGTGAAGAAACCTCCTTACTAATTTTGTCAAAAAAATCAAATATTCCCATACCTCTTTGGTTTTTCATGATTTGAATGATTTCCAATCACCTTAAATGCAAAATCTTTGATCCAAAAATAAGTTATGAGATCAAATATTTGATTTTCATATTTTATTTCTATTAAAGTTGAATTTTAATAATTAAAATCCAAAATAATATAAAATAAATAATAAAAATCAGAATAATTGATCATTGGGTCGTGCATGACTTTATCTTCAAGTTTGGGTTGCAATATTATGGGCCCATTTGACAAAATCTTGATTTTAGACCCTTTTTGCTTCATATACCCCTTGAAAATTTCCCAAATTTGACAATGCATAACTTCCTCAATTTTAATTCTATTGAGGTGTTCTAGGACTATTTAGAAATCTTAGAGTATCCTCTAATAAACCCTTTTGGTCCCATGTCCATATAACTTACCATTTTTAAATTATGAGCTTTGGAAAAAGTTGACTTTTTGTTGACTTTCAAAAAGACCAATAATGTTTTAGCTCATATAATTCAAATGAAGCATTTTTGGACTTGGCTTGTGATACACAAAGTTGTAGAGAATTGAATTTCCTTCAAAATGAGATTTGGATGGGAAATTTTTGATAAAGTATGTGAAAGTTATGGCTGGTCAAAGTTCAGTTGACTTTTCCTATGAAAACCCTAATTTAGAAACTCTTGATTCTTGATGATTCTGAGGTTTCCTTGATGAATCATGATCAAACCTTGATAAAATTATGAATTTAACCTCATAATCTTAATGTTGACCAAAAATCTTGAAGTTTGACTTTGAGTTGACCACAATTGACCTCAGTTGACTTTTTGACCAAGTTAATTGATTTTTTAGGTATCTGAGCATCTGACTGGCCAAACATGTTGGGAAAGCTTTGAAACTTGAAATGAGGATTATTTAAGGTATATGGGATGTTATGAAGTCCACTTGAGGCCTTGGAAGTCCACTTTGCTTGGGAAAATCAAAACCTTAGTTCTAAGATCCATTGTTCAAGAGGAGGCTTTGTGTAGTGAAACCTTCAATCCTTTTGACCAATTGAGAATATTGTGACTATTAAGAGACCTCTTGAGACACATGGCCTTGAATGTGGGAGGGAAAATTTTGGGTTACAACAGTTATCTACAGATAGGGGCGACGCTCCCCTTGTTTTTTCATGTCTTCCACCTGCAACAGCAGGTCGTGAATCGGAAGTTCAGATGGGTTTCCCTGAAGCAGGAGAGGAAGATTTTCAAAGCTTTCTTAGAATATATTAGAGACTTCAAAGACCGTTATTATCTGGTATAACCGATATCTGATCGTGCTTTGAACTCTTGTTAATTCTGGGGGGTGGACGCTGATGACCAGCGGAATACTCTGCTGGACGAGGATGGAAAAGAGGTTCCCCGACTGTTGCTGAAGTTTCTTTTTTCTTGATCCCGATACCATTTTACCCGTGGAACTGACGAGTTTTTGGAGATCGGCTCTGCTCTGGACGACAGCGACCAGGCTAGCTATGAGATCCTGATGGGTTACGTTTCTAAGATAACAACGAAGGTGCACGTGGACAAAGATGGGGGTAACAAGGTGACCCCTAGGTTTATTGAAGTGTCTAAGATCCTGGCTTGTGGGACGGACGAGGATGTCCGCGAGTACCTTGGTATATTTAATGCTTGTATTTTCTTATGCCTGTTTATTATTTGCTTGCTCTGACCGTTTTGTTTTGTGCCCTTTGAGATTCAATGGTGAATGCTCAGGACAAGCTGATGGCCAATTTCAACAGAAAACAAGCACCCAAAAAATTGACGCAAACACGTTTAAGTGACAAGGTGGTCAAGGGTTCGGGCACTTCTTGACCGGCTTCTCATGGTTCTCCTGGGGGAAATTCCAGAGTGGGGAAAATATCCAGACCCGACAACATTGTCAACTTGGATGGAGCCTCCCCAAAACGTTCCTTCGAGCTCCCCTCATGCTTCCTCAAACCGAACTTATTTGAAGAGCACTCCCTCCAGGTCCAGTAAGTAGATACCCTTCACCTGGAAAAGACTAGCCAACCGGATAGGCGTGCCTAGTTGGCACGGGACGCTAGTTTGGTCATGCGTGTCTTAGAGATGGCTTCTATGTTCGTCGAAGGGACCGCCACCCAGGAAGAGGATATCAACAGGCTAAAGACTCAGCTAGCTGCTTCTGAGGAGCTATCCGGGGACCAAGAGAAGTCTCTGAACAGGGCCTCTAAACAGGTTAAGGAACTGGAGGAGTCAGTGGCTTCTGCTAAAAAGGGTTCTGCTGAGGAAGTTGCTCGTTTGAAGCTGACCTGGCCCCAACTGAGGATGAATCCGAAGAGATAAGGTCCCTGAAGACCCGTGCAGAATTGGTGGCCAAGATCGAGGAGGGATACGCCGACCTTGAAGAAATGGTTGGTGTCGCTTTCAAGAACGCGGTTGAACAATTGAAAATAGTCAACCCCGGCTTGACGTTCAACGAGGAAGGCACCAGTTTCATGTACAAAGCTGAAGACGGCGTTATCCACATCCCCAAGTTTCTCAAAGAACCTGAGCAGGCCAACCCTATGGACGAGGACCTTGGGAACACTGTTGAGGGTCATCCAGGAGCCGACGAAGAAGCCTGAAACTTGTGTTTTTTGTATGTCTTTGTTGGCTGGCCTGCGTGCCACAACCTTTTCTCTTTTGACGGGGTATTATGCTCCCTCTTTAATGTATCTAAGAACAAGTTGGTTCTCGTGGCCGCATTTTAATGTTTCATGTTTACGACCTATGTGGTCGGATTATATATTTTGTTGTATGTAAGGGTGTGCCCGTTGGAGGGCACACTTTGTTTATTATTTTCACTAAGTGTTTATAACGTTGGGAAGGTAGTGCTCGGTTTAAATAATTGTCTGTTTGGGGTACTGGGCAGAATGTCATCCATAAAGTTGGCTGGGGAACGATGCTCGGAACATGTTAATGACCCGCGCTACATGGCGTGAACGTCCCATCGTGAGTTGGGCATTCTGCCAGATCGTGGTACTTAGACGACGATGGAATCGTTTGAGGATCCAATCGTGTGATGATGATCGTACTTGTTCTTGAGGAGGGTCTCACCAAATTAAATGTATGGTATGCAATAATTGTACCTAGGTATTCCTTTTAGGCCGGTGCTGGTGTCAGATGATGCCTTAACTGTAGTATTGTTTGAGTTTTTCGGTGTTCCAAGGACGAGCAAGTTCTTCCCCTTTCAAATTTTCTAAGTAATACACTTAGTTGTCCGTCTTTGCTCGGACTCGGTAGGGTCCTTCCCAATTAGCGGCCAGTTTTCCTTCTTTGGAATCTTTGTGACTTCTACTGAGCACGAGGTTGTCGACTGAAAAAGCTCGTTTGATGACCTTAGCATCGTGCCTTAAAGCAATCTTTGTTTGAGGGATGCCTCGTGTAGAGTTGCCCCTGATCTAACTTCCTCGACTAGATCGAGCTCCTCGCTGTAAACACCCCAAATTTGCCCTCACTCATTTCACCATGGCTTGTGATTCTTTTCATTAGCATAAGTTCAATCATATCATCTCATATTACATTTTTGCTTCACTGCATGGTTTCAAAGTCATCTGCGTCTAGGGTTTGTGATCTGAGCTATCCCTGAGCCATTTGAGCCACTCCAAAGGTCTTCAATCATCTCAAGAGGGTCCATGTATGTTCAAGTATCATATTATATCTTCCCAAGATCAAGGAAATCAGAGAATCACAAGAGCTGAGGAAGGCATGGAAGTAGAGCCAGGTTTAACTGCACAGATGACCTGAAATTAGGGTTTTGGTTTCAGAGGCCATTACTCCAAAAAATTTGGTCATTATTGTTTCTATTGGTCTCTATATGTTATAAGGATCATGCATACCAATTTTCATGAATAAATTCAATGGGGAAGGCATCTGATCAATAGATGACTTCTTGAGCAAGTCAGTGCAAAATCAGGGCATCTGAGGCCCCCAATCATCCAACCAAAGGGTCTTCTCCATCATTTTGGGTGTATATGATCTTTATTTGATCTTAGAAGAAGTTGGAAGTTCACAAAATTGAAGAATTTCAAGCCATTTGCAAAGTTGCCATTTTGGGAAAGTGACTTGTAATGCAAACTTGCCATTTTGGGAAAGTTTTTCAACCTCCTCTTTTTGATTCAAAAATGCTTCAAATGAAAAATTCTTGGTCATGAAAGTTGTAGATTGGATCATTCCCTTTTCAAAAAGTACAAGAACTTGATCTAATTCATCATAGAACTCAAGTTATGGCCTTGCAGAGTTGGGAAAAATCACAAAATTTCACTTATGCACCAAAGAGGGAAGTTTGCAAAAACACATGCCAAAGCATTTGGTGACCTCAATTTGACTTCTAACCATTACACAAACATCATACATGACATACAACTCAGAATTTCCCAAAGAAATTCCAAGTTTCATGCCTTGAACTTTACAAAATCCAAAAGGGGCCAAAACTTCATGAATTTGCAAAATGGTACAAAACTTCTCATCCACTTGCCACAACTCATCAAATCTGGTTCACAAACATCCCTTGATCTCAGCTGAACCAGGACATGCCCAAATCCCAGCCTGCCACTTGCCCATACCTCAAAGTACAACTTTCTTGACTTTTGCAACATGAGCCATACCAATCACACTGCTCCACAACAACTCTCTGCCCAATCAGAGCATGTTATGTGGACCTCAAGCAAGCCATTCCATAACATAACACAAGCTGAAACCTCCAAGAACTCAGCTATCACAAAAACTCCCTCTTATGCAAAAGTCTTCGAAACTCATAGCTCAACCATCAAACCTCCAAACTTTTTCCACCATCCAACTCCATAATCATCACTGATCATTTCCCACCCTTCATTTTGCCCTAAAACACCCTGAATCAAAAACTCGTTTTTGACATTGCTTGAATTGAACTTCTGCCAACTTCATTTAGAGACCATATAAACTCCAACCAAGCATCACAAACTCTTCAGGAGGATCATTGGAGCTGATTTGAAGCAAAGAAGCAGCCAACCAGTGTCATTTTCGAAAGCTTCAGTTCAGGTATCATCAAGAATATTTTTTCCAGAAATGATTTCTTAAGTTCTTAGATTGTTCTCCATGCTTCATTGATCACACTGCACCTTTTGGTTTTGAAAATGATTCAGTTTTAAGCATGTATGAAGCTTCTGAAATTTCTGAAAGATTTTTCGTTTTGCTTCGAATCTCTTTGTTCATGTGAAATAAATTATGTTTGATGGTTGATTCTTGTTTAGAATGGGGTGGGGATCATTTCTGGAGAGTTTAAGGGCTTGGGGTTGCGTATTGAGTGAGATAGCATGAGAGGATAGCCGGAGAAGATGACCGGAACACTGTTCCGGTCACCTGAAAGTGATTAGGGTTCAGATTAGGGCTTAATTGTGTAATTAGCGTAGTTTGAATTCTGGCCCTTGGATAGCGCGCGAAGTCAATTCCCTCCCCTTTTTATTTGAATCTAGACCACTAGATCAGCATACTTCCATTTTAATTCATTTAATTTTCATTTTAATTGCATTTCTTTGTGCATTTTATTTAAAATAGCAAAACACTTTCAAAAAGTTTTATCTTTTGCATTTCCCTTTCAAATATTTTTCTTATTCTGGAAATAATTTTTATTTTATTTTTTGCATAAAATTTTTATTTTTAAAATATTTAAATGTTTATTTTTATTAATTAATGAGAATTAATTAATTAAAATACCATTCAAGTTTCTAAAAATCACCAAAAAAATCATATTGCATCTTGATACATTTAGAGACATTATCAAACCCTTCACACAAATTTCTTTTTGGTTCTTGACCTATTTTGACATTTTTCTTTGGATTTAGGGTTCTTAAAAGTCAATATTTTTACCCTAACTTAGAAAAATTCTTTCTGCCTAACCATGAAGAGTTTGATGATGGTTATTTTTGCATTGCATTATTCATACCATGTAGTTTCTAGGATAAAATTGGCATGAATTTATCTTTCATTTTCATTTTGTTTTGTATTTTTCCTTTTGAAGTGCCTTAAAACCCTAGCAAACTTAGGAAAATCATAATTTCCATTAGGTTAAGGTTTAGGTCTCCTCCTTTGGGAAGTGAACTTGTATAGGTTTAGGGTACCTTTGATCCCATTTTCAATTTTTTATCTTGTCATTTGCTTCTGGTTTTGAATTTTGCTTTGTATCTTGTGCATAAACCCTAATTTACATCTTCCTTTGCATTCATTCCTCATATGCTTGCATACATGAATTTGCCATGACATTTTGTGCATCCACATGACATATAAGACATCTTAGGACATATTAGAATCATGTTTGATCATTGCATCATCCATTTGCCATGTTATTCATCCATGGCATTTCTTGAGTTTACATGAACTTTCATGCTTTCTTTCATGCTTCATTTGCATTTCCATCTCTTGTATGATCATCCACATCTCATGGCATCCATTTGCATCATCTCTTAGCATCATTTACATCTTGATTGTGCTTCTGACTTTGGTTTTCATCTTTGCATCTTTCTCATTTTCATTTCACTTCTTTCTTTGTTGCTAACTTTTCAGGTGGTAAGTGTTTGAGAAGTGAATTTGCCTTCACTTCTCATAATATCTTCTCATCTCTCTTATGCATTCATTACTGCATTTTACTTGTGTATTAGAGTGAGCTTGCTCATTCATGTTCCTTCCTCACCTTCTTTCCTCAAGAAACTTACCTTCTTAAGTGAAGTAAGTTGTCTTGCTTCTTCTTGCTTCTCTTCCTTCATCATGCTTCTTCCATGGTGGCTTCTTTCTTGAAGATCTTCTTGAAAGCCTCATGAACCCTAGGAACACCCAAGAATGATCACAATTAGGGTTTTATTAGTCCTCCATTAGTTTACCTTTGTGTCATCTTTGTGTCTTCCCTTCTCTTCTCTTAATCAAGGACTAAACCTTAAAGGTTTTAAGACTTTGTGATTAAGCTTATGCCTGTATCCTTCTATTAGGATGGAGTGTATAACTTTAATCCTAAGTGTTAAACCCTTAATGTGTTTAAATCCTTTAATCAATCCACTTAATAATCACTAAGACATCAAGCTTGTAACTTGGGCCTTGCATTAGGGTTCTAATTCTTCCTTAATTGGTTAAGAAGGACTAACCCTAGTGTTAATGGACAAGTCCCCCTCAAGTTATCTTACAAACCATAAAATCCACTTCTTAATCTTACCATTAACTAAAATCCATCTTAATAAAGGCTTTGTTTTGTCATGAGGTTAATCCCTAATCATGGATTAAGTTGAGGAGCCTTCCTCAGCTTAAATATTCTCATCTATTATCCTTCTATTAGGATGGTGTAATGAGTCCATTAAATCCTTGATTATGGCTTAAACTCATTACTTAACACCAAACAAAAACTCCAAAAAAATCTAAATAAATACAAGTAGGTTAATGATCTTAATCCTACATCATGGTGATTAAGTTTGAGGTGTTTACTTCATACTTAAGGTATTCTCATTACCCCTAATCAGAGGGAAGATGTGATGATTTTACCAACCCTTGGTTTAGGCTTAAACTCATTAGCTTATGACAAACTCCAAAAGCAATAAAAGATTGAAAACACAAAAACAAACAATAATCATCTCCTCTGGGATTCTTTTCTCACCTCATTCACTCACAAACGAGAACTCGCTTCTTCCGTCTAATGCAAGACAGTTTGCACCTGATCCAGACAGGTCATACACTTGAGCATAGACAAGTAAGCAGTTCACAAGTCAATTTATCTTTGAGTCTCTTTGAGTCGAACTACGGTGTTCTGACTTCCTCATTGCACGAGAGGATACGTAGGCATAACTTAACAAGTTATCGAACAAAAGTCTCTGTATATTCCCCCTTCTTCCAGCATTATTCTTTAAGCCTCATAATATTGAGCTTCATACTCTTTTCTTACACTGACACTCTTTTATTTCACTTCACACTTCTTTTGCACTGACACTTGCATTCTTTTCCAGCTTTGGCACACAAAATAGCACTGACACTACCCTTTTAACACTAATCTTTCAAGCGTGGATCCCGTCGAGTATGACGGACAATCTGGGTGCTAATACCTTCCCAGGTTGTAACCAACCCCCTTTCTCAGTTTCTCTGGTTCGCGATCGTCTTATCCATATCTTTCTAGGTTTATGCAGCATTACCTTTCCTTCGGGATAAAAATGCCTAGCTGGCGACTCTTTTCTTCTCAGTTCACCCTTGTGTGTTCTCTCCTTTTCGCCGACCGTTCACGTCTGTACCCCTCTTGGCTGGGTGTCATTTGGTGGGAGCGACACTCGCGTAATATTTTTGCATTGGTATCCTCGTCCATAGAAGTTTATGTCCGTCTGGACTGGATGTGGATTTCTATGGGGATAACGACTTCTATTCCGTATGCAATTCGAAAGGGGGTTTCCCCCGTGGTCAAGTGAGGAGTAGTCCGGTAGGCCCATAGGACGATGTGAAACTCTTCGAACCAAGGCCTCTTGATCTCATCCAACCTACGCTTGAGGCCTTGAAGGATAACTATGTTCTCCACTTCAGCTTGCCCGTTGGTTTGCAGGTGTTCTGCAGATGTGAAATGTTGTTTGGTTCCAACGCTGGCGATGAACTCTTAGAAATTCTTGTCCATGAATTGAGTGTCGTTGTTAGTAACGATCTTTTGAGGTATCCCGAAACGAGCAAGGATGTTACGTTTGAATAAATGCAGTATGTTAAGGGCCGTGATCTTGGCCATGGGGTTCGACTTCGATCCACTTCGTGAAGTAGTCGACGCCAGCGATTAGGTACTTATTTTGGTTTGAACCGACGATGAAAGGGCCGAGGATGTCTAGGCCCCACCATGAGAATGGCCATGGGGAAGACATTGTTTTTAGCTTGTTTGGTGGGGAGAGGTGCATGTCCCCATGTTGTTGGCATTTGTCACATTTCTTCACATGCTCCTTTGCATCATTTTGCATCGTAGGCCAATAGTATCCTGCCTGGAGGGCTTTTCTTGCAAGGGACTATCCTCCCAAGTGTTGGGCGTTGATTCCTTCGTGGATCTAACGTAAAACATGTGGAACTAATTCTTCCTCGATGCACCTAAGGAGAGGTATGGAGAACCCTCGTCGGTAAAGTTTCCCTTTGACCAGGACGTATAAGCACAATCATCGTTTGACAATGCTAGCCTCCTTTGGGTATTCAGGCAGATTGTCGCTGGTTAGAAATTTGTACATAGGGGTCATCCAGCAGTTGGCGTCGCTGACGACGTTGATGTCTAACGTCGCCTTTGATCCTTCGATTCTGGGTCGTGAAATTATTTCCTGAATAACTGATTTATTTCCTCCTTTCTTCTTCGTGCTCACGAGTTTCGAGAGAATTTCTGCCCCAGTGTTGTTTTCACGGGGGACATGCCTTACTTCCACTGATGTGAATTTCGCGATCTTCTCCTTGACGAGGGTTAAGTATTCTGATAAGTTGTCACTTTTGACTTAATACTCTCCTTTGACTTGCATGGCCACTAGTTGAGATTCTGTACAGATGATGATTCCGTCTGCCCCTAGGTCGTTGTCTAGTGTCAATCTTGCGAGGAATGCCTCATATTCCACTTGGTTGTTGGATGTTGGGAATGACAATGTAAGGGATACTTCAAACAAAATACCTTCATCGTTTTCCAAGCTGACTCCTGCTACGCTCCCAGTCGAGCTCGACGCACCGTCCACAAAAATGGTCCATCTCGGCTACAAAATCGGCAAGGGCTTGCGCCTTGATGGCAGTTCTACTTCCTTCTCCATTGAGTGACTTCTCGGACGGTAGGGTTGATGTCCATATGGTAGAGTAATTCCTCCGGGTCCAAACCGGGCATCTCAGTGGCGCTCCACGCGAACATGCCAGTGTTCCCCCTCAGGAAGACTTTGAGTTATTTTCTTGCTAGATCTGGGAGGTCAGCTCCGATTGTGATGCCCTTGGAAGGATCCGCTCCCAGCGTCAGTAGCTCGAAATCACCGTCGGGTATAGGTCAAGCGGCCGAGGAGAGTTTTGCGATCAACTGCGATTGTTCGTCTTCCTTGGTGAATATTTTGTCGAGCTCAATGGAATCCACACGAGGCAATGCCTTCTGTTCCTCAGTAGTATTGGGGAGTGTAGCCTTGATCGGCTTGAGTTTCGTGGTTATGAGACTAAAACCTTTGGAAGCGGCCTCGTAGCACCTGCGAGCAGCTTCCATATCCCCGTGAAGGGTAGCTACTTGTCCCGATGAAGTGTAATATTTCATCTTCAAATGTACTGTGGAATGCCCTGCTATGAGTTCAGCTAGGGTTGGTCGTCCCAGAATACATTGGTACAACGATGGGCAGTCTATCACGAGGAATTGTATTTTAACTGATCATGTTGTCTCCCCCGCTCCAAAGGTGAAGATCAGGTCTACATAGCCCCATGGTCAGGATATTGTTCCATTGAAGCCTTGGACGTCCGAGCCGACATAAGGTGTCAGGTGTGTCTCATTTAGCTGCAAGGTAGCGAACAATTGAGAATACATGATGTCTACCGAACTTCCTTGGCCGACAAGGATTCTGCGAACGTCGAAGTTTGCCATCTGAGTGCGGACCAGAAGGGGAATGCTGGTGTTGGGTGCTCCTCCGAGAAGATCCTCCTTATAAAAAGAGATAGGTATAGAACCTCCTCGGGGAGGGTCGAGGGTCGAACTCTGATTTGAGCTGGTGCTGATCGAAGCGTCATTTGACAGATCCCACCGTGACCTTGTTGGGACCTCCCCCAAATATTATCATGGCGGATGGAAACGACTCCCACGGGATGTATTCGGAGAAGTTCGTTGGACCAGTATATGGTTCGGGGATGTAAAAATCTTCTGATCGTGTAATGCTTAGCGTGACTTGAAGATTAGCTTCCGCGGCCGGTGGGGAAGCATCTTCAGCCTTTCGGGCTCCTTGTACCTCTTGTCTATGGGCCTCCTTATTCTTAGTGAATTGCTTGAGGTGGCCATCCCGGATGAGTATCTCAATAACATCCTTCAGGTGTATGCAGTCGTCAGTATTATACCGATGTGACTTATGGAAGTGACAATACTTGGTCTTGTTCGTATTCGGCTTGCTCGGTAGCTGTTTTGGGAACCTGACCCCGGCTTGGCGGAACCGAAGTTCGCGCACTCGGTTAGGATTTTTCCCGTGTCTCCGTGAGAGGAGTGTAGTCGTGGAATCTTCCAACGGGTCCTTTGTGCTCCCGCGGTTCACGGAAGTGATCTTCCTTTCTTTTGTCGCCTCCCTGTCGAGGGGTCATCATGTTTGGAAGGCTTCGTATCCTCGTTACACCGAGTATCCAGGGAAGTACTTGCTGCTTCTTTCTCCTCATATTGTATATAGGCTTGTGCCTTGAGGAGAAAGGCGTCGAGCATGGCCAGTGTCTCGATCCCCACAACCTTCCTAAAATCACTATGAGGTCAGAGTCCTTGCTCCAAGAGATATTTTTTCATATCGTCTGTGGTCAAAACCTGGACAACTTCTTTATTAAACCTCTCAATGTATGCTCAGAGGGGATCTTATTTTCCTTGAACAATCGCCTCTAACGATGCCTCGGTTTGGGATGGCGTCGGGAGGCTATAAAATGTCGGTAGAACGTCCTCCTTAGCTGCCTCCACGAGGTGATGGACTCGTAGGAAAGGCTCTTGTACCAGGCCATAGCCCCTTTCCTTAGAATCGTGGGGAAAAGACGGCATTTGATGAATCCCCGGACACCTTGATAATCTAACAACGCGTCGATGTTTTCAATGTGCTCATTCGGATCGGTCGTGCCATCATAGGTCCCTAAAGGTGGGGGTTTTTCCGAGTCCCTTTGGGAGTCTCGTAGACATGATTTCTTCGGAGAGGGGACCGCGAGGCTCATCCTCGTCGCTATAAAATAGGGTGACTGAACGGGAGCGATCACCGTGATGCTTGCAGGGAGGGGATCTTGATCGATTCCTATTATCCTCGGGGAATGGTCGTGCCTTAGGCTGGAGGTTCCTTCATGCCTTCTTCGTCTGAGGGACTTATTACGCTTCAGAGACAAACAAATCCTCGTCTTTATAGAACCAGAAGCTTCTAGTTATTTATCTTTCCTCTGCATGGGTGATCTACTGCGGGACCGACGATGTTTCCTCGTCGAGGTAGGTGACCTGGAGCTTCTTGATTTCTCAAGGACGTCCAATCTTTTGCTCTGGCGTAGGACAGAAGTTTGATGATGTTGGTCGCTTCGACCAATGATGCAAGCGTTTGGTTTGTCCCCTCCGGAATGGGGATCAAAGGGATATCAGTGGGCGTGATGACATGCTGATGGGATGGTTTAGGGGATGGGGATGTTGTCCGTCCATCTTGAGAGTGATCTGACTCCACGAGGGGAGGGTTGTTCAAGTCACTGTCCCATTGCTTAACGGGGATGCTGGAAATGACACGACCTGCGGCAGAATCCTCTTGGTAAGCCATCAAGAATGAAATTGATAGTGATGTTTTGTCTTTACGAACGGAGGGTGAAAATACGGGGAGACGACATTCCCATAGACGACGCCACTGATATTACCTAGTGATCATAACTTCAATGGCTACTGACATGGATCTTTGAATCTGCTCGTTCATTGAGGAGAACATGAGTGGAGTGTACCTGCAAGGTACTCCGATGCCAAAGTAAGAACGATCACATGAGCTAGAAAGTACAAGTAAAGTGTTTGAGGAGAGAATATTCAATACCCGACCCTCTCAAATGAGAGGGTTTATATAAAGAGCCCCCAGCATGTGGCCAACGGTCCCTATTTTTGGGCCTAGATCGCGGATTCCCCAAAAATAGGTAACTGCCAGGAATGGAGCGAGGACGAGCATTATGCTCGGGAGACGTGGTGTTGGGCACGAAGCCCCCGAACGAGGTACATAATGTTAACTCTTTATGCCATTACTCGGGGTATCTTATTCCTATTCAACCAGCGTAAGTACAATAATTTCCCTAGATCCAGCATATAGGCTAAGGGTAAGTAATCTCTATATGTCCAATAACAGATTAACAGAGTATCTTAAATTAAAAAGCATTAAGAACGATAAGCAAATGAATAAAATTATAATCCAAAGGATTCATACAAAGTCAAATCGGCATATAATCCAACAAGATTGGATAAGGTTCATTATAACACAATCTAACCTATATGAGGTTAGTTACTCATTATTCAGAAAACAATACCATAATTGACAGATGAAAATAACATATGAATTCCCTGTAGTTTCAAAGTACGCCTAAGAGGGGGGGTGAATTAGGAGTTATAAAATTTTCTCGATTATTTTCGTTGATGGATGGATTTCTTTTACTTGTTTATGGGATGAAAACTATAAAGCGAGAAAGTAAAAGAGACACAGCAAATTATCCTGGTTCCCTTCACAATCCGAAGATACATCCAGTCCTCTTTCCACACAAAAGAGATTTTCACTAGTTTTTAGAAATGTACAACCTATCGCACCTTCAAACGATGAGGCCTACTTTCTAAACAACTAAACAATCTAGTGTGCAAGAACAATCCTCTTGCAATCACTATCCCTTGAGTCCAACAAACTTGGATCACAAGTCACAATAGAAAATCTATTTTAATTCTTTGTATTTTTGAGAGTAGTACAATGTTTGATATCAATCTAAGTTGATCTTCTCCTTTGATCAAAATTCACTTTATAAATATCAATACAAGTGTTCAAAGATGAGTATGAGAAAGTTATGAATCATAATATGAACACTTTTGAAGTTTTAAAATATATGTCAAAGAAGTGATTTTGATTGAATGATTTTTTATAAAAATTCTAGGAGGTGTTTTTGAATTTAAAAAATTAAGAATATATAAGTTTAAAACACCCTTTCAAAAAGGTGTGAGAAATTATGACACAAAATTTAATTTGAAGAGGTATAATAAAAAGGTACATTTTTGAATTTCAAAGAAAATAATTTTTCAAAAATTCTTCAGTGTTAACCGGTTAACCAAATGGTTAACCGGTTAACGCATGTAAACGTTAACTCTGTATTTGAAAAATTGAAGCTGTTAACCGGTTAACCATATGGTTAACCGGTTAACACTGTTAAAAACAGAAACTTAGTTTTAAAAGTGTTAAACCATTTTAAAGACCTTTCAAAAATTATATGCAATATGATAACATGTGAAATAATTTATTTAACACTTGTACATCAATTTGTAAAGGGTTTTGATGTACCTCAATGTTTTGCGTCCATGATTGAAATAAAACGAGTGTGCGAAGGAAGCTTGATCACAATGCCGATGCTTGTTGCTAGACCATGTTTGAGAGCTCTTGACTTTTTGCAAATATGAAGCGCATGACAGTCGTGTTGTCTTCATCAAAAACTTCGAGGTTGAAGGCGTGCTTCTACATTCTCCCCCTTTTTGATGATGACAACCAAAAAAAAATGCGAGATCTTGATCGACGTTTCTCTAAGATAATCCTCCCCCTAAAGATAGCAATTCCCCCTAAATGATAGCGGCAGTAGCAAAAGAAATTCTGCATCGAGAGGCATTAGAGAAACAAAGTCTTCTCCCCCTTTGGCATTAGCAAAAATGAATAGACCAACAAGCATTGATATGAAAGGAAAAACATCATACATGCATTGAATAGAAAATATGCATCAAGTAAGACATGCGAGCAAAACACACATAAAAGCATAAGCATAATTGTAACATAGCCAACAAGAGTACTAGCATAAAGCGGAAAAGCTTAGAACATGGAAACCAAAATTGCCTAATAACCATAGGACTTATGTTTGAAACAAAATTACATAAACTAGACTTAAAGCATGGTAAAAAAAACAGCAAGAAAACAAGGTCCTCATTCCTCTTCCGATACATCCTCATCATCTTCTTCCTCCTCTTCGCTACCGTCCTCATCCTCATCAACAAACTCGGTTGGGTTGCGGGAGCTTAAGACTAAGTTCTGAAGGCTTTTGAAGGCACACATGGTTTCATGGTGGTTTGTCATGATGGTTGAGTAGAGGAAGTCATTTGTGATGCCGGTTTCGGGAATAGGTGGGATGGAGGTGGAGGTAGAGGATCCGTCGTCATACTTGTAGGTTCCATCATTGCTTTAGATTATGCCGGTGTTCTTGATGATAGTGACTCCATTAATCTCATTATTCGTAGTGGTCATAGCGATAAAAGGCTCTCTACCGATTTCCATATCGGTAATTTCCAGGATTCTTGAAATGAGGCGGCCATAGGGTAATCTTGTCTTGAGAGCAAGCTGTTGCTTCAGATGATACATCATGGTAGGAAGCCAGTTCACCCTAATCTTGTTCTTGACAGCAAATAGGACTTGCATTTCCAAATCATTAATCTGAGACAAGTTGGAATCCTTGGGCAGCAAAACATGACAGATGATGCAGTGTAGCATCCGATCATCCACAGATAAGTTCTTAGCATAGCATAGTACCCGGGAGGTACGTTAGCCGGATACCACGGCTGTCTTCGGAAACCGAAAAATCTGATAATAATATTCCATTTTGTCATAGTTGGCCCATTTTCCTTCATCATGGTTTACCCCTTTTCGGAGGAAAACACCCGAATATGGGATAGTCAATGAAGCAACAAGAGTACCTAGGTCAACTCCAATTTCAAAGCTCCTTACAATAGCAAACAGTTGGTGTTTATCCTTATCATCACAGTTAAGAGACATGCTGTTCATAAAGGATTTTACCAAATCCGGATATACTTTTCCATTATCAGCAATAAAGTCTAGCATCCCCTAATATTCTAACAATGCCGGAAACTTAAAAGTTTCAAAGGATTTCAGATTCACATACTTACCCTTAAGAAGATGTCGAACTCGGACACGAAAATCCATTCTCCGCTTCTTGGTTGATTCCATGGCCATTTCCTCTTCACTGCTGGATTTTGATGCTGACACAGGAGCCTTTCCTTTCCTTGGAGCCATTGAAGAGAAGGTTGAAGCTTAGGGTTTGGGTTGTGTGGAGGTATTTTCGGATTAGGTTTTGAGTGTATGGAGAGTGAAGTTGAGAGTGTAGAGTTTATAGAAGAGTTTTAGAGGAGTGGGTTTTAATGGTGTATTGATGGAGTGGTTATGGTTTTGGAGAAGAGAGAGTGAAAATGAGGTAGTGGAGTTTTAATGGTGAGTCAAAGAGAGTGAAGAGCTTATGAATGAGGAGTTTGAAAGAGGTATTAAAAAATATTTGACTCATAAACAAACATGTGATAAAGTACATAAAACAAGAAAAAACAAAACAAGCAAATATATGTCCACCACGTGACCTAGGACTGCTGTCTGGGATGCGTTAACCGGTTAACCGATCCGTTAAACGGTTAACGGGCAAAAAATTTCAAAAAATTTTAAAGGGACAGCAGCATGATTGGGGCTATGTCGGGAAATATTTTTGACGAATTTTTTTTACAAAATGTTAGCAAATATCATAACGCAACTTTTGATCAAAAAATATTTTTAAAACGATGTTTTTCGGATAACCGAAAGAGTGAAAGATCAAAAACGGCGAAAAATGAGTGCTAGCCTTTTGTAACACAAAGTGAACAAAAACACATATTATGCAGTAAAAACATTTAACAAGCAATTTTAAGGATAGGGTTAGATGTCACCTTCATTGAGAATACCAAGTTCTCGTCGAATCTTGAAAAATTGCTCCTTAGCCAATGGTTTAGTGAATATATCAGCGAGTTGATTGTGTGTATCCACAAAAGTAACATCGACATCTCCGTTTAGAACATGATCTCAAAGGAAGTGATGCCGAATATCTATATTCTTTGTTCTTGAATGCATGACTGGGTTCTTCCTGATATTGATGGCACTTGTGTTGTCACATCGGAGAGGGATACAACCAAGGTCTATACCGAAATCGAGGAGTTGTTGTTTAGGCCACAAGATTTGGGCACAACAACTTCCTGCTGCGATGTACTCCGCTTCGGCCGTGCTAAGTGCAACGCATGCTTGCTTCTTACATGCCCACGACACTAGTGCATTCCCGAGAATGTGACAAGTACCACTTGTACTCTTTCTATCGGTCTTACATCCTGCATAATCAGCGTCAGAATAACCAATTAAAGAACATGTGCTACCTTTTGGATACCATAATCCGACGTGCGTCGCTCCTTTGAGATACTTCATGATCCTCTTCACGGAGGTGAGATGTGATTCCTTCGGATTAGCTTGAAAGCGGGCACACAAACAAACACTAAACATAATGTCAGGACGGCTTGCCGTCAAATATAATAGTGAACCGATCATACCTTGATACTTTGTAATATCAATTGAAATGTCGGATAGATCTTGATCAACGTATTTTCCGGATCCCATTGGAGTAGACATTACTTTGCAATTGTCCATATCGAATCTTTTCAACAATTCCTTGCAGTACTTGGATTGATTGATGAAGATGCCATCCTTTGTTTGCTTGATTTGTAATCCAAGGAAGTAGTTCATCTTTCCCATCATGGACATCTCGAATTCACCTTACATCATAAGAGAGAATTCTTCGCAAAGATCTTTGTTTGTTGATCCGAAGATGATGTCGTCGACATAGACTTGAACTAGTAAGGTGTTGCCCTTGAAATTCTTGATGAACAAAGTCTTGTCAACCTTTCCTTTTGTAAAACCCTTCTCACATAGGAAGTTGCTAAGGCGATCATACCATGCTCTTGGTGCTTGCTTTAAGCCATAAAGAGCCTTCTTCAATTTGTAGACATGAGAGGGATTCTTGAAATCTTCAAAACCCGGAGGTTGTTTGACATAGACTTCTTCATTTATGTATTCATTCAGGAAAGCGCTTTTGACATCCATCTGGTACAACTGAAAATTCATTGAACAAGCGTAAGCAAGTAATAATATAATTGCTTCTAACCTTGCTACCGGAGCGAACGTTTCATCAAAGTCAATTCCTTCTTCTTGGTTGTAGCCTTGTGCGACCAATCTTGCTTTGTTACGAACTATGATTCCATTCTCGTCAAGTTTGTTCTTGAACACCCATCTTGTTCCTATGATGTGTTTGTTGTCCGGTCTTGGTACAAGATTCCAAACTTGATTCCTTTCGAATTGGTTGAGTTCTTCTTGCATAGCTATTATCCATTAATCGTCGCCTAAGGCTTCATCGATTTTGGTTGGTTCAATTTGAGATACGAACGCCATGTTGAGACAAGTATCCTTGAGATTTAGTCAAGTTGCAACGCCTTGGCTAATATCACCAATAACTTTATCTATCGGGTGATCTCTATGAGTTCTCCATTCTTTCGGAAGATCTTGATGTTCTTCAATAATTGGTGAGTCATCTTCTTGTGATATTGCTTGGTCTTTTGATGTCTCCTTTTGTTGTTGCGATATATCTACTACATCATCATCATCATCCACAATAATATTATCCTCTTTCGAGGGGTTAGTCTCATCAAACGAAACATGAATAGATTCTTCAATAGTAAGTGTTCATTTATTGAAAATTCTAAAAGCACTACTTGAGAGAGAATAACCAAGAAATATACCTTCGTCGGACTTCTCATGAAACTTACCAAGATTGTCCTTGCCATTGTTGAGAATGAAGCATTTGCATCCGAATATGTGGAAAAAAGACATGTTTGGTTTCCTACCCTTGAACAACTCATACAGAGTCTTCTTCAGAATTGGTCGAATATTGACACGGTTGCTCACAAAACAAGCCATGCTAACCGCATCCGCCCAAAAATATTTAGGAAGATTTGAGTCGCTAAGCATTGTTCTTGCAAGTTCCACTAATGCCCTATTCTTCCTTTCTATGACACCGTTTTGTTGAGGAGTCCTTGGTGCGGAAAAGTTGTGAGAGGTTCCATGCTCTTCACAGAAATCTTCAAATGATGAGTTTTGGAATTCTCCATCATGGTCGCTTCTAATGGAGACTATTGAGAGTGACTTCTCGTTTTGAATTTGCTTGGCATACTTCTTGAATGCTTTGAAGGCATCACTTTTCTACACTAAAAACAATGTCCATGTGTATCGAGAGAAATCATCAACAATAACTAAAGTATAAACGTTACCTCCGAAGCTTTTTGTTCTTGATGGACCGAAAAGATCCATATGTAACAATTGTAGTGGTCTTGAAGTAGATATAACTTTCTTGGTCTTGAAGGATTTTTTGGTTTGCTTCCCTTTTTGGCAAGCATCACATAGCTTGTCCTTGATGAACTTTATCTTTGGAAGACCAACAACTAGGTCTTGCTTTATTAACTTGTTTAAATGCTCCATGTGAGTGTGAGCAAACCTATTATGCCAAAGCCATGCCTAGTTGTTTTTTGCCATTAAGCATTTTACCTTCAAGGAAGAGTCATCAAAAGAAATCATGAAAATGTTATTAAATCTTTTACCTTTTAGCAAGAGGTCATGAGTGACTTCATGTTCTATCAAGCATTCCTCCTTTATGAAGTTGATTCGGAATCCTTTGTCACACAATTGACTTATGCTAATAAGATTGTGTTTAAGGCCTTCCACATAAAGGACGTCTTTGATGATTGTATGAGGAGATGCACCAACGGTTCCGACTCCAAGAATTTTCCCTTTATTATCATCACTGTAAGTAACGTATCCTTTGGCCTTAAGTGATAGACTTGAAAATTTGTTGATATCTGTAAACACCCCAAATTTGCCCTCACTCATTTCACCATGGCTTGTGATTCTTTTCATGTGCATAAGTTCAATCATATTACCTTTTTGCTTCACTGCATTGGTTCTAATTCATCTGCATCCAGGGTTTATGATCTGAGCCATCCCTGAGCCATTTGGGCCACTCCAAAGGTCTTCAATCATCTCAAGAGGGTCCATGTATGTTCAAACATCATATTGTATCCTCCCAAGATCAAGAAAGTCAGAAAATCACAAGAACCGGGAAAGGCATGGAAGCAGAGCCAGGTTTAACTGCACAGATGACCTGGAATTAGGGTTTTGGTTTCAGAGGCCATTACTCCAAATTTTTTGGTCATTCTTGTTTCTATGGGTCTCTATATGATGCAAGGATCATGCATACCAATTTTCATTAAGAAATTCAATGGGGAAGGCATCTGATCAATAGATGACTTCTTGAACAAGTCAGTGCAAAATCAGGGCATCTGAGGCCCCCAATCATCCAACCAAAGGGTCTTCTCCATCATTTTGAGTTTATATGATCTTTATTTGATCTTAGAAGAAGTTAGAAGTTCACAAAATTGAATAATTTCAAGCCATTTGCAAAGTTGCCATTTTGGGAAAGTGACTTGTAATGCAAACTTGCCATTTTGGGAAAGTTTTTCAACCTCCTCTTTCTTAACCAAAAAGACTTCAAATGAAAAATTCTTGGTCATGAAAGTTGTATATTGGATCATTCCCTTTTCAAAAAGTACAAGAACTTGACCTAATTCATTTTGGAACTGAAGTTATGGCTTGTCAAAGTTGGGAAAAATCACAAAATTTCACTTGAGCACCAAAGAGGGAAACTTGCAAAAACTCATACCAAGGCAATTTGTGACCTCTAATTGATGTCTAAGCATTGCACAAACATCATACATGACATAAAATTCAGAATTTCCCAAATATTTCTCAAGTTTCATGCCTTGATCATTAAGATTTCTCAAAGGGGCCAAAACCTTCATAATTTGCAAAATCACCCACAAACTTCATTCAACTTGCTGCCTTGCCTCAAAACTGATCCCATGGACCTCCCTAAAGCCAGCTGCGCGGGACACCCCATTTTCCTTGGCCTGCCATGTGCCCATACCTCAAGTACACCAACTCTTGACTTTATGCATTTTGCCCCATACCAATCAACATAGGCCACCACCCACCCTATGACCTATCACAACTTACTATGTGGATCAAAACCAAGCCAAAGCACACAACATTGCAGCCTAACACTTAAGAATCCCCAGCATTGCCAAAAACTCTCAAACCTGCAAAACTCTTCGAAACTCAGCACCCAAGCTTCAAACCTCAAAACAAATTCCATAGACCAACTCACCATGACTCTCTGATCATCTTCCAACCATCACTTTGCCCTGAAACCTCCCACATCAAAAACACGATTTTGACATTTCATGAACTGAACTTCTGCCAACTTCATTTTGAGGCCATTTAAACTCCAAACAAATATTGCAAGCTCTTGAGGGGAGTCATTGGAGTTGATTTGAGGCAAAGAACTGGTCAGAAAGCTCCTGGGTTGAAAGCTCCACTTCAGGTAGCCATGGCATTTATTTTTCCAGAACCTTCATTTTATGTTATAGAATGGTTCTATGTGTTCCCCTGATTACCATGATATGTTTTGTTTCGAAAATGGTTGAGTTTTAAGCATTTCACAAGCTTCTGAAAATTCTGATATGTTTTCCGTTTTGCTTCGATTCGTGTTCTTGATGATGAATAAATGAATTTTGTTGTGTGATTCTTGTTGGGGTTGATGTGAGGATAATTTCTGGAGAGTTAGAGAGCTTGGGGTTGCGTATGGAGGGAGATAGCATGTTTGGCTAGCCGGAGAAGATGACCGGAACACTGTTCCGGTCACATGAAAGTAATTAGGGCTCAGATTAGGGTTTTAATCTTAATTAGCGTAGTTTGAATTCTGGCCCTTGGATAGCGCACGAAGTCAATTCCCTCCAACCTGAGTTCAAACCTGGGCCCTTGGATTGGCTGACTTTTTGCATTGTGTTAAGTATCCTTTCAAGCATCTAAAAACATTTTTGTTTCATTTTTATAATGCATTTTCAATTTGTTTGGCATTTTCCCTTTAGGATCACACTTTAAACCCTAGCAAATTTAGGAAATTCATATCTTTCATTAGGTTAAGAGTTAGGTCTTCCCCTTTTGGCAGTGAACTTACATAGGGTTAGGGTTCCTTTGATCCTATTTTCAATTTTTTATCTTGTCATTTGATTCTGATTTTGAATTTTGCATTGCATCTTGTACATAAACCCTAATTTTTGCTTTCATTTGCATTCATTCCTCATATGCTTGCATACATGAACTTGCCATGACATTTTGTGCATCCATATGACATGTAAGACATCTTAGGACATATTGAAATCATGTTTGATCATTGCATCATCCATTTGCCATGCTTTTGCTTTCATTTGATGTCATATGCATTCATGAACTTTCATGATCCTTTCATGTCTCATTTGCATCTTCATCACTTGTATGATCATCCACATCTCATGACAACCATTTGTATCATCTCTTAGCATCATTTACATCTTCATATGTTTCTGAATTTGGTTTTCATCTTTGCATTTCATCTCATTTTCATTTCATTTCATTTCTTGTTGCTAACTTTTCAGGTGGTAAGTGTTTGAGAAGTGAATTTGCCTTCACTTCTCATAATCTTTTCTCATCTCTCTTGTGCATCATTTGCTGCATTTTTACTTGTGAATTAGAGTGAGCTTGCTCATTCATGTCCTCTTCTCACTTTCTTTCTTCAAGCAGCCTGTCTTCTTAAATGAAGCAAGTTGTCTTGTTTCTTTCTGTTTCTCCTTCCTTTCATCCTGCTTCTTCCATGGTGGTTTCTCCTTGAAGATCTTCTTGCAAGCTTCACAAACCCTAGGAACACCCAAGCATGATAACAATTAGGGTTTGATTAGTCCCCCCATTAGTTTTACCTTTGTGTCATCTTTGTGTCTTCTCTTCTCATCTCTTAATCAAGGACTAAACCTTAAAGGTTTTAAGGCTTTGTGATTAAGCTTATGCCTGCATCCTTCTATTAGGATGGAGTGTATAAATTTGATCCTAAGTGTTAAACCCTTAATGTGTTTAAATCCTTTAATCAATTCACTTAATAAGTCACTAAGACATCAAGCTTGTAACTTGGGCCTTGCATTAGGGTTCTAATTCTTCCTTAATTGGTTAAGAAGGACTAACCCTAGTGTTAATGGACAAGTCCCCCTCAAGTTGTCTTACAAACCATAAAATCCACTTCTTAATCTTACCATTAAGTAAAATCCACTCTAATAAAGGCTTTGTTTCATCATGAGGTTAATCCCTAATCATGGATTAAGTTGAGGAGCCTTCCTCAGCTTAAATGTCCTCATTTATTATCCTTCTATTAGGATGGTGTAATGAGTCCATTAAATCCTTGATTATGGCTTAAACTCATTACTTAACAACAAATAAAAACTCCAAAAACATCTAAATAATTGCAAGTAGGTTAATGATCTTAATCTTACATCAGGGTGATTAAGTGTGGGGTATTTACTTCATACTTAAAGTATTCTCATTACCCCTAATCAGAGGGAGGATGTGATGAGTTTACTAACCCTTGGTTTAAGCCTAAGCTCATTTTCTTATGACAAAGACAAAAAGTAATAAAAGACTGAAAACACAAAAAACAAACAATAATCGTCTCCTTCGGGATTTTTTTCTCACCACATTAATTCACAAACGAGAACTCGCTTCTTCCGTCTAATGCAAGACAGTTAGCACCTGAGCCAGACAAGTCATACACTTGAGCATAGACAAGTAAGCAGTTCACAAGTCAATTTATCTTTGAGTCTCTTTGAGTCGAACTACGGTGTTCTGACTTCCTCATTGCACGAGAGGATACGTAGGCATAACTTAACAGTTATCGAACAAAAGTCTCTGTATATTCCCCCCTCTTCCAGCATTATTCTTTAAGCCTCATTGTCTTGAGCTCTTCCCTCTTTCTTTACACTAACACTCCTTTTCTTCACTTCACTTTCCAGCACTGACACCTGTACATTCTTTTCCAGCTTTAGCACAAAAAATAGCACTGACACTACCCCTTTAAAACACAAACTTTCAAGCATGGATCCCGTCGAGTACGGCGGACAATCTGGGTGCTAATACCTTTCCAGGTTGTAACCAACCCCCTTTCTCAATTTCTCTGGTTCGCAACCGTCTTATCCATCTTTTCTTAGGTCTATGCAGCATTGCCTTTCCTTCGGGATAAAAATGCCTAGCTGGCGACTCTTTTCTTTTCAGTTCACCCTTGTGTGTTCTCTCTTCTCGCCGACTGTTCGCTTCTGTACCCTATTTGACTTAGCCTCATTTAGTGGGAGCGACAATATCGCCCGTCATATTCTTTGAACAAACGCTATCAAGATACCATTGAGTAGAAGTTATTTTTAAGCATACCTACAAAACAAAGTCAAGTATTGTTAGGTACCCAAATTGCTTTGGGTCCTTGGTAGTTAGTACCCTTTTCAACCCACACATAATGCCCTTTAGCAACACCAATGTTGTGCACATAGCAAGCATTAGGTGTATGGCCTTTGATTCCACAATAAAAACAAGTAGGTTGAAATTGACTTTTATATCTAGGAACATATTTTTGCTTCTTAATGATTTTTTTTCTTTTTATGACTTTGATGCATAGTTTTAGAATTGTTAGTCTTTTCTTTAACAATTTGTGCACTAGCTTTTACGAAAACGGTTTCACTTGTGCTTGGTTTGGAAAACTTAGAATATCCTAAACCACTTTTGTCATTAGGATATCTTTGGTGCCTAAGAATTTCCTCCAAGCCAATTTGACCTTTTTCATATCTTTCTAAGACTCTTTTAAGTTGAACAATTTGAAAAGATAATGACTCACAATTTTTGATTACAAGGCTTTGTTTTTCATCCATTAATTTTTGTTTTTCATTTTCAATGTACTTTCCAAAAGATGTATTTTGTTCTTCTAAAGATATTATTCGTTTCTTTTGGGATGAAATGTTTTTATACAAAGTCTTGCATTCTTTTAGAAGTTCATTTATGACTTCTTGTGCATAATTTTCATAAATTGAAAAGTTGCTACTAACCTCGTCATTTTCTTCATCGGAGTGATGTGAAGCCATTAGAGCCATATTTGCACATTCATCGCTTTCCGATTCCGATGAGGAACTAACTTCATTATCATCCCAAGAAACATAAGCCTTTTTATTCTTGAAATCCTTCTTGCCTTTGAATCCATCCCAGGTTGTAACCAACCCCCTTTCTCAGTTTGTCTGGTTCGCAACCGTCTTATCCATCTTTTCTTAGGTCTATGCAGCATTGCCTTTCCTTCGGGAAAAAAATGCTTAGCTGGCGACTCTTTTCTTTTCTGTTCACCCTTGTGTGTTCTCTCTTCTCGCCGACCGTTCACGTCTGTACCCTATTTGACTTAGCCTCATTTAGTGGGAGCGACAGCTTGGCGACTCTGTTGGGGAGACCCTTATATTGTAACCAGGGCTTCTGGTTCTTTTTGTGGGTTCCTCCTAGCGCTTGTTTGATTTGTGTTTACTGGGGTGTTATGTGCTAATTGTGTTTATGTATTTGCTTTATTGCTTTATGTACAGTTTTATTTACTGCTTTCTTTACAGTCTTATGCATATTTCATACTGCCATTTGCTGGATCTGGTTTACTGTTTTGGTGGGTGGGGTTCCATTGAGAGTTTAAGGTCCTATACCAGGGACCTGAGTGACACCTAGGCTAGAGTGGTTCATGTTCTTTCCCATTCCATTTCGGTCTGGTGCGGGAATATGAAACACGGTTCAGATGTGGGTTTCTTCTTGAGAACTCTGTGCTACAGATTTCCTGTAGTGCTAGGGCTATCTGGGAAGCCTGCTAAGTCTGGATGACCTTTATTATGACCTTCATAAGCTGACGTGAATTAGAGGAGGATCTTTTATGGTTATTGTGAACACTGTACCTCCGGGTTAGAAGTGTTTACACTTCTCATAACTGATCCAAGTCTGAGGATCCTTGTTCTATAACACTACCTGTGAGGGGGTTGGGCTGTTTATAGGTTTGCAGGAACCCTTGGCCACATCATACCCTGTTACTGTTTTGTTTAAGAATGCCTCACTTTGGACAGTTCTTGTGATTAACCCCGGACATATGACTCTTTATTTGAGTCCCCCACCCTGGTTACTGGATTTCTAAACCTTCATCTGGACTTTTGAACGTACATGGACTTATATCAAGACAGATAATCAGATCCAGCTTGATCACAAACCCTTGCATATCATTTGTATATATCATCATTGCATCATTTAACATTTGTTTATTTGCTTTTCAGGGTATCCATTTCACTGTATCCTGGTTTTGGTTTTGACCCCTTCTTCTGCATAAACCTCTGCTTCAACTATCTTCATCAGTTATTTGCTTCAGTTATCCCCACCCTCACCAGCATCAACCTGTCAGTGGCTCATTTCCAGCATCAGTCTGTGATCTTCATCAGCACCTATCTTCAGTTTCTTCAGCACTCATGACTACTCCCAGGAAGAGCAACATATCCTACCATTTCTTTGAGCATGTGTTGACTGGTATCAGGCAGGTCCAGTCACTCATCACACCTGATTACATCCCTCTGTTTAGAGAGCATTATGGAGGCATCTTGGACATGGTTATGGACCTTGACCCTTCTCAGAGGAGCATGATCCACACATGCTTACAGTTTTATGACCCTCCATTGATATGTTTCACCTTTCCAGACTTTCAGTTAGGGCCATTGCTGGAGGAGTTTTCTTCATTGGTTGGAGTACCTATCAGGGGTGGAATCCCTTTCAACCCAGAGATGACTGCTCCCAGAAATGAAGAGATAGCAAGGGCACTGTACTTGGAGCATGCCCTTATTGATCAAAGTATGACAACAAAGGCTGGGATTCCTGGTTTGCATTTGGACTTCTTGATTTCTCAGGCCATCCTGAAGGCTTCATTGGGAGAATGGAGGGCAGTCTGTGCACTATTAGCCCTCAGCATATATGGGGCTATACTGTTTGCAGATGAGCCCAAATTTGTCAGCAAGAATGCCATCCATTTGTTTCTTTTGAAGAACCCAGTGCCCACATTACTGGGAGATTTTTATTACTCCATTCATCAGAGGAATGATAAACAGAGGGGGAAGTTGGTAAGATGTTGTGCTCCTTTATTCTACACCTGGCTGCTCAGACACTTGCCTAAGTCAGATGCTTTCTTGAATCCCCACCAACAGAAGAATTGGGCCAAGAGGCTCATTGCCTTGACTTCAGATGATATTAGATGGTGCACCCAGAGCACCAAAGGCAAGGACATTATCACCAGCTATGGACAATACCCAAATGTGCCTCTGATAGGAGTAAAGGGTTGCATCAACTACAATCCTTTACTGTTTAAGAGACAACTGGGCTATGCTTTGGTCACCCTTCCAGAGGACAGGATTTAGCTGAGACCCTGTATTGTGAAGTGAAACCTAATTCAGCTGTTGTCAGACAAGCATCCTGGGCTTGGGACAACATCCAGACAAAAGGAGTGGCTATTCTTGGAAGATGTAATAATGTTGCTTCAGCTCAGTACTATGACTGGTCCCGTACTAGAGCTCAAATTACCAGAATTCCTTTCATCTTGGAAGATATACTTGGGCCATCCACAGTACAGCCTGCAGCAACAGTGAGCCTAAAGGAGTTTGAAAAGTTGAAGGAAAGGAATGAGCAGCTATCTCAAGCCTTGAAGAAGACCCTTTGGGAAAGGAGTGATGGTCGTCTGGACATTGAGGGATTGGAAAAGCTCAGGGTGGAACATCTTGCCAAAATTGAGAAGACAGAGGATTACATCAGAAAAGCAAGAGCTGGGGAACAAATATTGAAGAATGTCTGTAAAGAGGCCAAAATTCAGAAGGCTATGGCTGAGCTCTATTTGCAAGAGAGTCAGGCTAGGTGGGTCAGGATCACCGAAGCCCGTGCACATGAAGACCAGAAGACTTAAGCCAAGGTTGAACAGCTGGAGGCCTGTGAAAAGAAGCAGCAGGAAGCTTTGTTGGCAGCTCAGAAGGAGATTTCAAAATTGAAGCTTAGAGCAGGGTTGAAGAGGTCTAAAGATCAAGACAGGCATAAGAAGATGACCACTGTCATTGCTACCAGGAACCTCCTCATTAGGACCATTACAGAGCACCCAACTGGTCCAGTGACTGAGGCCCTCCTGAAGGAGGTCAGGGAAGATGAGTTTGGACTGGATGTTTGATCTTTTGCTTGTTGTTTGTTTCCATGGATGTACTTTTCTTTTGTTGTATTTTGACCCTTCAAGGGCATGTATTGTAAAACAAACTATGTATTGTTCCCCATTTGTAATATATTTTAGTTTGTTTCCATTTGGGTTTTCTCTCAACAACATCGAGCATCTTCCTCGAGGTCTGGAAAGGGCAAAACCAAGAACCAAACCAGATACCTTGGAAAACAAATAAGCATACTGCATTGCATACTAACTTTGTTTTTGTTTTGTAGGTTTTGTTGTTATTTATTGTTTCTAACTTTGTTGTGATCTCAGGAAACATTGCTCGTCGCCGAGTGTTCCCTGTCAACCGCGCGCACCGGTACCCGACTCGTAACAACCTTCCCGGCATTCAAATGGAACAAGTACAGCAGGATCTGACTGAGGTCAGGAATCAGATGGTTAATGAGAGATTCGAGATGAGAAACCAGATGTCTCAATTCATGGCAATAATGACTAGCTTAGTCCAGAGTCAGGAAAGGTTAAGAGAGCTGGTGGAGAGACAAACTCCTGAGGAACCTCCCCTGGGAACAGGAGGAACTAGCAACAATGAACGAGGCCAGCCTCGTATTGACCCACAGGAATATGGACCTCATCTGAATCCAGAAGTTAACATCCAAAGAAATGTTCAAGGAAATGCTACTGGGGGCCCAATCCTGCAGGAGGATCCCCAAGGAGAACAGTTTACTGTTATTGGAGATGGAGATGAGATATACGACAAAAGGTTAGATGAGATTGCTGAAAAACTAAGATCCTTGGAATCTCAGAATTCTTTGGGCTTCGATGTGATGGACATGGGGTTAGTAGATGGGGTGAGAATTCCCCACAAATTCAAGCCCCCATGCTTTGAAAAGTACAATGGCACCTCCTGTCCTCGCACTCATCTACAGTCTTTCTTGGGAAGGCTCAAAGCTTATACTATGGATGAAAAGTTGTGGATGTTCTACTTTGAAGACAGTCTGACTGGGGCTTCAAGATAGTGGTATTCACACTTGTCCAGGGCCACCATAAGATGCTGGAAGGATTTGGCTGAGGCTTTCATCCGTCAATATCAATACAACCTGGACATGGCTCCCAACAGGACCCTTCTGATGGGAATGTCGCAATCTTCTAGAGAGAGCTTCAGGGAATATGCTCAAAGATGGAGACAGCTTGCTGCTGCTGTCCAACCACCCATGTCAGAAAGGGAAATGGCTGACATGTTCATGAATACATTGCAAGGGACCTACATTGATAGACTGGCTGCTTTTTCCTCCACCAGTTTTGCTGATGTGGTCATAGCTGGTGAAAGGATTGAAAGTCTCTTAAAGATGGGCAAAATTTCCGACAGTGGTGCAAGTTCATCCAGCAATCCCAGAAAGCCTTTTGTGGGACCCAGAAGAGCAGGTGAAACAAATTCCATTCATACAAGCAGGGGCAGGCCTCAATATGCTCACCGGTCAGTAGCAGCTGTTACCATTCCAGCTCCAATTCCACAACAATCAGCATATCCTCAACAACAACAACCACAATATCAACAACAAGTTCATTATCCGCAACAAAGGTCGTACAACAACAGCAATAGCAACCAACAGCAGCGTCCCTTCCAACAGAGGCCATCACAAGCAAACAGGGTAATTGACCCAATCCCAATGTTGTATGCTGCACTCTTGCCACAACTCCTAAAGCTCAACCTAGTTGAGTTAAGGACGTTGGCTCCTCCAGATCCTCTCAATATGCCAAAGAACTATGATGCAAATTCCAGGTGTGCATTCCACTCAAATGCACCGGGGCATAATACTGAAAAATGCAGGGCCCTACAGATGAAAGTCCAGGACCTGGTGGACTCAAAAGCTCTCAATTTTGCACCTCCTCCAAACGTCACAAGAAATCCAATGCCTAGTCACAACGGGCCTAGGATTAATGCTATTGAGGAAGGCAAACCATCCACATTAATCACCAGTGTTTCACAAATCCGAACACCCTTGGTTGAAATCAAAGCTCAACTATTAGAGTGCCAAGTGTTCCCCGGATGCGTAGTCGGCTGTGGATATTGCAACATTGCCATTAATGGATGTGAGAGGCTTAAAAACGGAATAGATGGTCTCATTAAAGATGGCATTCTTCAGATTATGACAACAACAACTATAACTCCAACAATTCCTCCATCAATGATCGCAGATACTCCTACAACGTCAGCAACCATTGTTCCAACAGATTCTACTACAACTCCAACAATTACTCAGTCAATCACTTCAGCGGATACAAGTTCAGTCACAACTCCTTCTACAACAACAACACCCATTATTCCTTCATTTCCTGCTACAACTTCAGCACTTGTCCAGTCAACAGTATCTTCTACAACATCAGCAATAGTTAATGAAAGTGTCTCAGCGGTTACGATATACTACGATCCTGCAAATGTTCCTTCCGACAATTCACAACAAAATACCACTCCTGTCAAGGCCCCAGTTACCATATACTATGATCCACACACCATTGTGGTCCCCCCTGCAGCTGCTATCAGTCCAGTCACTATCACAGTGTCGGGGCCAGTTCCTTACGAAAGCAATAATGCCATCCCTTGGCATTATGGCTCAGATCTATACTGCGAGGGGCAAAAAGTCACTTTGGAATCATCAACTTCTTCACCTCAGATAGACAATGTGGGGGGAGGCGGAGGCTTCACTAGAAGCGGACATCTCTTCACCCCGCAAATACCGAGGCCCATTGCTGAAGCAGAAGCTGCTGCTAAGGCAAAAGGGAAGAGCATGGTGCAGGAGGAACAAGTTGCTAAAGAAGCTTTGAAGACTCCTTTTGATCAAGAGGTTGATGAATTCATGCGAATCATCAAAAAGAGTGATTACAAGGTTGTGGACCAGCTTCACCAAACACCTTCCAAGATCTCCATACTATCATTGCTAATGTGCTCCGAAGCCCATCGGAACGCACTATTAAAGGTCTTGCATGCAGCTTATGTGCCAGAGGAGATCACTGTCAATCAGTTAGAGGCTGTGGTTGGAAATGTCAACGCTAGTCATGGACTAGGATTTACCAACACCGATCTGACACCGGAAGGTCACAATCACAACAAGGCTTTGCACATTACCTTGGAGTGTAAGGGTGTAGTTCTTTCTCACGTACTGGTGGACACAGGGTCATCCCTCAATGTCCTACCCAAGAAAGCCCTTGTAGAGCTGGAACATGATGGATTGGCACTACGCCCAAGCAACTTGGTAGTGAGAGCCTTTGACGGTTCTAAAAGATCAGTTCTGGGAGAGATAGAGTTGCCAATAATGATTGACCCACAGGTTTTTAAAACGACCTTCTTTGTGATGGATATACAGCCTGCCTACAGCTGTCTATTGGGTAGACCATGGATACACGCCGCTGGCACCGTGATGTCAACCCTTCACCAGAAGTTAAAATTTGAGTGGGAAGGCCAAGTCATTACCATTTGTGGGGAGGAAGATATTTTTGTTAGCCAGCTGGCTACTTTCAAATACATTGAAATGGATGGGGAGATACACGAAACAATGAGCCAAGGGTTTGAGGCCCTTAATATTAATGAAACATATACTGTGTCTGGGACCTCCATCATATCATATCAACAAGCCCAAAAGGTTGTTGAGGAAGGTACCGCCCAAGGCTGGGGCAAGTTGCTGCCCGTGGAGAAAAAGGAGGACCGATTCGAGTTGGGTTACAGACCAACTCGACAAGATCAACCAGAAGCTGCAAAGGAGCCCAAATTTGTCAGCGGGGGGATGCTAACCCCAGATGCTGTGAATAGTTTGGAAGATGAGTCAGAAGATGAGCGCAACCTGGAAAGCTGGATACGTCCAAGGATCCCAGGGAACCGTGTCTCAAACTGGTCTTCCCAGGAAATTATTAGAGTTACTCCCGCAAAGTAATTATTATTTCCTGTTTTTAAAGCATGCATCAAGTCCTGCATCTTGCCCAAGATGTCAGGACTCATTTTGTAATCGGGCCATCTTATATTTTGTGCAAACGATCAATTAATGAATATCAGGACATCTTTTGCAAATGAGTCTTTTCTTTTCCGCTCACTGTTTTTCATTTTTCATATTTTGTACAAAAATAAAATGGCAATGTTTTTCAAAATAATAACTTCATTTTCACTTTTTTCTAAACAAGATAAAACTGATCACTAAAATGAATAAATCTAAACCCTTGCAGAGAGTGCCCTCTAGACTGCACCGACAACAACACTGCTATGACTTCGTATGACTTTGACAATCCGATTAATCAAGCCGATGAAGGGGTTGAAGAAGATTATGAGCTTCCTGAAGAGCTAGCCAGGCTGTTAAGACAAGAGGAAAAAGTTATAACTCCTCATCAGGAGGAGGTTGAAACGGTTAATCTTGGTACAGAAGAAGACTTGAAAGAAGTTAAGATCGGGGCCTGTCTGCGTGATTCAGTAAAAGAGCAACTTATTGACATGCTTCGTGAGTATGTGGATGTTTTTGCTTGGTCTTATCAAGACATGCCGGGTCTGGATACCGACATTGTTATGCACAAGCTGCCTCTAAAAGAAGACTGTCCTCCAGTAAAACAGAAGTTGCGCCATACTCGCCCAAATATGACAATGAAGATAAAAGAAGAAGTACAAAAACAGTGGGACGCCGGTTTCCTTGCTGTGACTAGTTACCCACTGTGGGTCACTAACATTGTACCTATGCCTAAAAAATATGGCAAGGTGAGGATGTGTGTGGATTACCGGGACCTGAACAGAGCCAGCCCGAAAGATGACTTCCCATTACCTCACATTGATGTATTGGTCGACAATACGGCTCAGTTCTCGGTGTTCTCCTTCATGGATGGGTTTTCAGGATATAATCAGATCAAAATGTCACCTGAAGACATGGAGAAGACAACTTTCATCACACCCTGGGGCACATTCTGTTATAAGGTGATGCCATTCGAACTGAAGAATGCTGGTGCCACTTATCAACGGCCTATGGTAACATTATTCCATGACATGATTCACAAGGAAATTGAATGTTATGTGGATGACATGATTGCCAAGTCCCTCACAGAAGAAGACCACCTGGTGAATCTGTTGAAGCTATTCAAGCGTCTGAGGAAGTGCCAATTGAAGTTAAACCCCAACAAATGCACATTCGGGGTACAATCCGATAAACTGCTGGGATTTATTGTGAGTGAGAAAGGGATTGAAGTTGACCCTGACAAAGTCAAAGCCATTCAAGAAATGCATGCACCAAAGACTGAAAAAGAAGTTCGGGGGTTCTTAGGAAGATTGAACTACATTTTGAGGTTCATATCTCACCTTACTGCAACATGTGAACCCTTGTTCAAATTATTAAGAAAAGAACAAACGGTCAGGTGGAATAAAGACTGCCAAAGGGCTTTTGACAAAATCAAGGAATACTTACAAGAGCCTCCAATTCTTATGCCTCCAGTTGAAGGAAGACCTCTAATAATGTACTTGACAGTATTAGAAGAGTCGATGGGGTGTGTGCTGGGCCAGCATGACGAGTTTGGTCGAAAAGAGTATGCAATATACTACCTAAGCAAAAAGTTTACCGACTGTGAACAACATTATTCACTGCTCGAGAAAACTTGTTGTGCTTTAGCGTGGGCTGCTCGCCGACTAAGGCAGTACATGTTGACCCACACTACCTTATTGATTTCAAAGATGGACCCAGTCAAGTATATATTTGAGAAGCCAGCACTTACCGGACGGGTTTCAAGATGGCAAATGATTCTCACAGAATATGACATTCAGTACACATCTCAAAAAGCTATCAAAGGCAGTGTATTGTCTGATTACCTTGCCGAGCAACCCCTTGATGATTACCAGCCTATGAGATTTGACTTCCCTGATGAAGACATCATGTTCATAAAAGCAAAAGATCATGAAGAGCCTATTCACATTGAAGGGCCTGACCCAGAAGAAGAATGGACTATGATGTTTGATGGGGCTGTTAATATGAATGGTCGTGGTGTTGGTGCAGTACTCATTACACCTAAGGGAGTTCACATGCCTTTCTCGACAAAACTCACCTTTAACTACACTAACAATGAAGATGAATACGAAGCTTGTATTATGGGTCTTGAGGAAGCCATTGACCTCAGGATCAAGACTTTGACAGTATTCGGAGATTCAGCTCTGGTAATCAATCAAACCAACGGCAAATGGTACACTCAGCAGGATCATCTGATTCCATACCGGGATTATACAAGGAGATTACTGACTTTCTTCACTACAGTCAAGCTTGAGTATATCCCTCGAGATGAAAATCAGTTTGCAGATGCTCTGGCTACCATTTCATCCATGATCAGAGTTCAAGCTGCCAACTTTGTGCCTCGGATTTCAGTATCCAGACTTGACAGACCAACATACGTGTTCTCAATAGACCTTGCTAAAGATGATAAGCCTTGGTTTCATGACATCAAATGCTTCTTGGAGGATCAAACATACCCACCTGGGGCATCATCCAATGATAAGAAGACATTGAGAAGGCTAGCTGGTAGTTTCTTCCTGAATGCTGATGGTTCCTTGTACAAGAGAAACTTTGATATGGTACTTCTCAGATGTGTTGATAAGACAGAAGCAGACTTGTTGATTCACGAGGTGCACGAAGGATCCTTTGGTACCCATGCTGGAGGGCATGTAATGGATAAAAAGTTGTTAAGGTCAGGCTACTACTAGATCACAATGGATGCAGATTGTTGTGCCTATGCCAGGAGGTGTCATAAATGTCAGATTTATGCAGATAAAGTGCATGTGGGGCATTGATATGATTGGCAAGATTGAACCGACTGCTTCAAATGGCCACAGATTCATCTTGGTAGCCATTGACTATTTTACCAAGTGGGTTGAATAAGCTTCATATGCAAATGTCACCAGGCAAATGGTAGCCCGATTCCTAAAGAGAGACATCATCTGTCGGTATGGAGTGCCCGAGCGAATCATTACTGATAATGGTTCCAACTTAAACAACAAAATGATGGCAGAACTGTGTCGGGACTTCAAAATCCAACACCACAACTCTTCTCCTTACAGGCCAAAGATGAATGGCGCTGTTGAGGCAGCTAACAAGAATATCAAGAAGATTGTGCAGAAGATGGTGGTCACCTACAAAGACTGGCATGAAATGCTATCATTTGCCTTGCATGGGTACCGTACATCAATCAGAACATCCACTGGGGCAACGCCGTATCAGCTTGTGTATGGTATGGAGGCATTCCTACCTGTTGAAGTTGAATTACCCTCCTTGCGGGTACTAATGGATGTCAAACTGAATGAAGCAGAATGGGTCCGATCCCGGTACAATCAACTGAATCTGATTGAAGAAAAAAGATTAGCTGCAATCTGTCATGGGCAGTTATATCAGAAAAGAATGAAGAAAGCCTTCGATCAGAAAGTCAGGCTTCGGGAATACCAAGTAGGAGATCTTGTGCTAAAAAGACTCCTTCCTCCTCATATAGACCACATGGGAAAGTGGACTCCGAATTACGATGATCCATTCATAGTAAAGAAAGCTTTCTCTGGTGGAGCACTGATGCTCAATACTATGGATGGTGAAGACTTCCTGTCCCCTGTGAATTCAGATGCAGTTAAAAAATTACTTCGCATAAAATGACCCACTGGACATAAAAACAGAATGTAAGTCCAGACAAAAATAGGGCATCCCGGCGAGTCAAAAAACAGAATAAAAGACTCGGGCAAAAATAAGGGAAAATAAATAAATAAAAAATGTACACCCGCTGAGTTGAAAAGCCACATTGGACAACTCAGGCAAAAATGGGTATCCCAGTGGATTGAAAACCTGAAAGGGCGATCCACGCAAAATAAGGGAATAAGCGAACAACTGCATTCTGAATCCGTCTGTATCACTTACAACGTGGCAAGCTTCGAAAGGTTAAAGCATCGGTCAGAATCAACCTTCTTCAGAAAGCAAGACGAGAAGAACGTCAAGGTCATACGGGTCATAGCAAAGGAAGCTCGGTAAAGCGTCGTCAACATTGCCAACACCTTTTTTGTTTCTCAATTTGTAGCAATCTCCTCATTCCAGGGGATCTGTTTCTTTAACTGTACTTGCCAATTCAAGGCACACAAATCAATAAAATCAGATTTTCAGTCACGTTTCGTTTCGTCTCGTACATTTTATTTTATTTGCAAAAATGTCCAATATCCTTGATATAATAGTTGCATAAATACAAATACGCCTTTTCTAATTACATGCTTACAGGAAATATATTTGCTCCCGGGAGTGTCTAAACTCCTATCATGGAATCCAGTAAGGGATACCTCGGGGTACTTGTACGTTTCTTTGTCAATACAGGATTGCAGGTATTCAACGCGCAACATGGGGCGTGAAGGTGTCTCCCCAGCAAGCTGCCAAATCATTATATTCCTCAGCACATCCTCCAAACAACATCAGAAGTGTTTCCCCCCCCCCCCCAATCAGAGCTATTGGGCATCACTTCTCCAGCACTTTCTATAGAGCAGCATCAGAAGGGGCTCATTTCCCCAGCTAAGTTCATCATCCTCAGCAGGACCCCCACAGAAATCACTAGGAAGATCGTTCAGTGATCGTTCCTCCCCAGCTGTCGTACCCCGAAAAATACGACCTCACGCGATCCGAAATGGACGGAGTCACGCGCCGGACAGACTGAAGAGTCGCCACCTAATTCTATTTATTCCCGAAGAGGGAAAGGGAAGATATAGATACAACCCGGGAAGAGAAGGATGAGGACAAAGGTCAACGGAACCATTGCCTGGATTCGGGAGTCGGTTATGCAGGGGGAAGGTATTAGCACCCCCTACATCCATCGTACTCGATGGGAACCATCTAAGTTAACGCGCGAGAAAGGGTGTCTATGCTTAAACGAATTGCTTGCTAGAGGGAAATGAGTTGAATTATAAGTTAGATTGATCCTAGGTGCTCGGCAAGGATGGAGATCCTCGTGCCTACGTACTCCCGTGTGCAATGGGAAAGTCAGAGCCTCGTAGTTCGGCCTACTAAGGGTAATGGTTGTTGATTTTATTACCTTTCTTCGATGAAAGGGTTTAGGAGTTGAAATGCACTAAAGACTATGGATAGTTTATCTCGCCCAACAAGACGAGTGTCCTGCGTCGAAATAATCGGAGCGAGTAACGAGAGCTCGTTATCCTCCTTTCTACCGCTTAAGGCTCGTGACGTACAGTTCTTCTCGTTTTATTAGAATGTTTAATTTCCTAAGACCGCTTGATGTTGGATCAAGGGTTTGGATCTAAAGAGAATCGTCTTGGTTTTTTGAGGTTAGAGGGTGAATGCAAATGGAGGTTTGTTTTTGTAGTTTGTCAGCGAGGCACGAAGCGCTCGGCTCGCAAGGAGGAGTGGATCCTAATAAACGGAAAATAACTGGAAGAATAAAGTGCAAGTGTGCAAGTGCAATCGCTTGGCGTTGGACCAAGGATTCGAAATTAAATAAAATACGTACAAAGTAATGGGACAGGGGTACAAAATAAATACAGGGGATTGCGAGAAATAAAAATGTCTCTTTGTAGTTTGCCCAAGAGGAAGCGTGTGTGCAGTGTGTTTGAACTATTCGAAGGCGTTCGGCCTGTTTAATTGGGACGCAACTATTTGAAGGCGTTGGACCTTTTTCGAGCGCAACTATTCGAAGGCGTTGGACCTTTTTGGGACGCGACGAAATTTTGTTCGTGAACTGCCTTAGAATCGGTTCAAAATGGGAACCATTCTATAAGGAGTCGAATCGTAATTTGAAATGCGAAAATAAATTAAATAAATTGAATTGCGAAATATGAAATACAATAATAAATTGAATAACTAAATAAATTAAATAATGAATAAAATAATGAATAAAATGAGTTAAATTATATTACAAGTGTTTTTGTTCAAAATAATAGAATAAAATAAAAGAGGGCCTCATATTGACCGCTCATCACCGATTAAATGTAATCGGGCGAAAAATGGTCTTTTATTATATCATTGGCCCTAAAAAATAAAAAAATAAAAAAATCTACCTAAAAATTTTTTAAGAGATTTTTTTTTTAAACTAAAAGGTTACTATCAATCAAAATAAAACTTATATATAAAAAAACATATTATAAGAATTATAATAGATAGAAACTAATAACAAATATTATGAAATAGAAACAAATAAATAAAAAAGAATATGAAAGCATAAATTAAAGGGGGATCATGTTGTTTACGTGGCACATAGCAGATGAACAGATTTTAAATGGGCTAGGCCCGAATGACAACTAAGGCCCCTTTTTTTTTTTTTAAAAAAAACTTTCAGAATTTATATACAAAATGAACAAAACAAAAATTTATAAGATTATTATATATAAAAAAAAATAAAAAGTAAAGTGTTCATAAGAAATTAAAATGAAAATGAAATAATTTAAAAAACAAAAGAAAAGATAAAAGAAGCAACATGGTTATATTTGGAGAAACAAAAACAGAAAGTTATCAGTGTCAAAAACGCAACTATTAGCAGGAAAAAAACCTTTTTGAAACCCACCCTTCGATCTTGCCGGCGACGATTCTGCTTTCCAGTTGCGGTGCCACGCTCACGTTCTCTTTTCGTCGCGAATTTCGGTTTCGATTTGGATGGCTCAGCTTCGGACTTCTCTCCGGCTTGTGCTTCGGTGCGGCGAAGGGTACCGCGGTGGTGATGGATTCGAAATCGGCGGCTGGTCTCCTCTCGGTCTCTCGCGCGGTCTCGGTTTGCATTTTGGAGAAGACGGTTCGATCGCGTTTTCATGGTCCTGCACTCTCGTTCGTCCTAGATCGGACTCTCTCTCTCTCTCACGGTTATGACTGCGTTTCGGATTTCGTGGGCTTTCTCGATGGAGGTATGGCTTTACTCACAAGTGGTAACAATTTATGCTGTTCCGCGTTGACGGAAGGTGATTGTGAAAGGGTTGGCCGGAGGTTTGGCTCGACGGGATGGCGGCGATGTGAAGGTTTTGAGGTGGTTCGGAGATTTGGTTTGGCGGCTGTGTTTTTGTGTTGAGGCTCGCTGTGTTCATGCAGGTGGTTCTGTTGTTTGGCTATTCACTCCCTCTGTTTTTTGTTATTTTTGTTAAGGTTTGTGTGCAATTTGAGACAATGGTTGTGGTTGGGTCGTAATTCTGGGTTGTATGATTTGCCAGAAAAAAAAGAAGAAGTGGTCTTTATGTATGAAAGGATTGAGGGTCGGTTGTGATGAAAAAAGGAAAAAAAATCAGGTTTATGAGTAATGGATATGATGCAGGTTTTTATTTTTCTGCTTGAAGGTTTATGGAAGAGTATTTTGGTTATCATTCTTGCAACTGATTTATTGATGTTTCTAAAAGAAAAAAAAAGGTTGAAGATGAAGCTTGGGTTTTAGGAATTTTTTAACAGAGTATTATCAGGTTCTCCCAGCTTTAGAAATCAATTTTGTTTTATAGAAGAGAATGAATGAGGGTGGAATGGGAATTTAAGCTGGGTTTTGGATAAGATTGTGAGGAATCTTTGTGAGCTGTGAATTTGGTGCTGGTTAGTGGAATTTGGGAGTGGAATATTATAACAGAGTGGGGCTGCGCTGGGATTTCAATGCAAAATCTGTTTGCGTTCCTGAATTTTGGGGTGAAAAAGTTGTTTTTTAAGTGGGCCATGAATTGGTGTTGGTGACTAAGGGATGAAAAAAAATGTGGATAATAACAAACAATGATAACTAGTAATAATAATAGCAACTAATAGTGACTAAAAAAATAATAGAAATGAAAAAAAGTGAATAATAATAATAATAAGTAAATATAATAATAATAATAATAATAATAAGAAGAAGAAGAAGAAAATAATACTAATAATAATAATAATGAAAAATAATAATGATAATACTAATAAGAATAGAAATAATAAAAGTAGTGAAAATAAAAAATGATGATTTTTTGTAATGACTAAAATGTTGAATGAGACTTAAAGAAAATAATGGTTAATGGTATACTTGAAATGAATTTTTTTATGAAAACAATTAAAAATAGAAATAATAAAAGAAAATTTAAAATAGTAATTAGATATTTAGAAATCATGGAGAATGGTAATAATAATGGAAAATGATGGGATTAGAAAATTGGTTTAGAAATAAAGTTGAAAATATGGATAGTGAATAAAAGGATTTTTTTATAGAAAAAATGCGAAAATAATAATAAAAGGGAAAATTTAAATTGATTGATTTTTTTTTGCACAATCCCGATAAAAGAAATGACATATTTTTTCATATTTTTTGTTTTCAAATATTAGACAGAAAGATAAAGTGGTACATATTTTTTTTGATTTTTTGAAACAATGATTAGACAGTAAAATAATGCGAGTAGGACAAATTTGGGGTATGACAGATGCCCCTATCGAATTGGCTTAGACCAAGTAAGATGAACTGGCTCGCGTTCAATCTTTCAAGGTATAAGATAATTAGATATTAACAGACTCCAAATTTGTCCGCAAAAGAAATTGTGCAGCAAATCGATGAGTAAAATTTGGAAAACAAAAGGTGATACGAAACAGAAACAGGTTGACAGAAAAATAAATAATCGCTTATCAACGCAAGGATGATAATGCGACCCCAGCACTCGAACTAGGTCGATATGGATGCTGAGTAACAGAAAATTAAATAATCACTTACCACCGCAAGGATGATAATGCGACCCCATCACTCGAACTAGGTCGATATGGATGCTGAGTAACAAAATAAATAATCGCTTACCACCGCAAGGATGATAATGCGACCCCAGTACTTGAACTAGGTCGATATGGATGCTGAGTAACAGAAAAAATAAATAATCGGAAGAGAAATGTCCAATGGGGATGCCCACTGAAAAACACCTAGGAGAATCTTTGGAATCTTCGACCGACCCTGGACCCTGGCTTCCGCTGGGGGGAGGCCTGGAATCTTTGGTTGATCCTGGATCCTGAACTATGCGATTGTGCTTGATTGTTTTGAAATGATATTCCATAAAGATGGAAAAATGATGCAAATGTTTATGCATTGAGATGTAAGTTAAAAATGCTGGGGAAAATAAAAGTCTGATTTATTGAGATATGCGAATGATGCATATGCTGTAAATGATTGATGTAAATGATGCGTATGATGTTGATGATGCATAATGATGCATATGAGTAATTGAAAGGTGCCAGCTTGGTGGACTTTTGGTCTGGTAGTTGCCAATAATGATTGGACTTTGGGTGGGTGGAGGGACTGACTCCCCGACACTCGATCTTCGACGATGTATGATCAGAAGATGGATCTGAAAGCTCCAAGTTTAGTTATCTGCTGATGAGCGAAGCGACTTAATTGACACATGAAGACTGATTTTGCTTTGAATGATTGCCAACGTCTAGGAAGGACTGCCTGATTAGCTGGGGAGAAGATAAAGGAAGATTTGCTCCTTGTTTGCTTGCCCCTGCCTGTAGGGTATTTGAAATAAATTTGATGAGGAAGCTTTGACAATGGCCATGACATGACCTGCCCCTGATTGAGCCTTTGAAGGTGATCTTGCCCCTGACTGAGGACTTTGAAATAAATTTCCCCTGATTGGGCTGATTTTGAAATAAATTGCCTCTAATTGGGCTGCTGAAGTAGTCTTGATTCATGTTGGCACCAATGAAGTTCAAATTTCTCTTTTGATTTCCCCTTGTTTGCACTGATGTTAAGCACTAAATTGCAATTAAATTGTTCATACACAAATGGTAGTGTTAATGTAAAGTTCATGTAAGTTTTGAAAAAGTCAACTTATTTGAATGATTGCGATAACGTGACGAATGGATCGTTAGTCCAAACGAAGTGCTGATTTAGAAAGTGCGTGAAAGATGCAGCAAGAATAATGTGCAATCGAGATTGAAGATTAGCAAATATATGGGAGTCAATTTACGCAACCTTGTTGGTAGCATGCTTTCAGAATAAACCCTGCCTCAATTAGGACTTTCGAGGGTTGTAACGTGGTCTGGTTAATGGTTTTGAGAAACAAAGGTATAAGGCTCAAAGTTTGATTTATACCCATCCCTTCTTCGTTATATTCTCCAGCCCTACGTTCAGATAACTTTACACATGCATTTGTTTTCGACTTTGCAAGAGTGAAGATAAAGCTTTGATGTTCACTTGGAAGTGGCAGTCAGCTTATTTTGCTGGTGACCCTTTGATTTTTGATTTGGTGGTCACTGATATTTTTTTTTGTTTTTGTTGAGGATTTGGGCTCCTCTTTTGATTTTTTTCCGACTAAGTCTCCCTTCGGGTGCTCAACTTAGTGGTTTTTTCTTTTCTATTTCTTTTTGTTTGAATGTTGTGACTGCCAAGTCATTTGTTGATAGTCCTCTTGACGGGATGTCTCATCTTACGATTTGAAGGTGTAGTCAGGTTAACTGAACAACTACCCTGCCCTGGGTTAAATGTAAGGGTTGTATCTGAAAGAAACTCCTACTTCTAGGCTCGAAGTCGTTAACTAGGGATTAACTCCTTGTATCTCCAATATTTGGGGATTTGAAAGAATGCATGTACATCATTGACGAGGTTTTATCCGAAAGCATACCGCAACAGTTATGGGTATTTTGTTTTCATCATCCTCACTCAAATATTTGCTAAAGTGAAGTGAGTAAATATTTTTGTGATTTTTTTGTGATAAATGATAAATATGAGCGAATGCGAATAAATTGATTCAAAACATGCATAAACATAACATTAACATAACCAAGTATAAACGATAATGTTCAAAGCAAGTAGTACTTAAACAAACATTACAAAATAACAGGAATGTGGAAATCATAAATGGCGATGGCTACCTTGATTTGAGGAATTGAACTTCTCTTGATTGAACGCTTCAAAGTTGGAGACTACTAAGCTTGGTCTTCAACAAACCCTTCACACGTCTTCACTTGTTGGCACCGTGTGACGGCATTGGATCGTTCTGGACATTTGGATTTCTTGGAGTGAAGGTGAGATCCTTAGAGTCGATCAGATCTTGAATCTTGTGCTTGAACGATTTGCAATTCTCGAGCGTGTGACCTGGAGCACCCTTGTGATACTCACAGCGGGCATTGGCATCATAGTCTCGGGCAGTACCAGTTTGTGGTGGCAAGTCTTTTAAAACAAGAGTTCCTTTTGCCATCATCTGATTAAAGATTTCAGAATGTGTCATAGGCAAGGGATCAAAGGTTCTTTCAGGCCTTCTTTGCTGATATGGTGGACGCTGTTGAGGAGCGCGTTGTTGCTGTTGACCAGGCCGTTGTGGATAAGCCGGTTGCTGGTATGGATTGGGCGCATACTGCGCAGCTGCAACCATAGGAGGTGGACGTGGTTGATGAGCCATCTGAGGCAGAGATAAAGCTTGAAAGGCCTGCTGATAAGGCATTGGAGGAACTGGCTGATATGGCATATGAGCATATTGTGCAGCAGCAACATAGGGATACTGATAGTAGGGAACTGGTGCAGGTGCACTCTGTTGAAAATTCCCACTTGCAGCAGAGACGGCATTTTTTTCGCCCTTTTTGTACCCGTTGAAAGGCTTCTTGGCTCCAGATTGGCTGCTAGAACCCCCTTGGATCTTTCCACTTTTCAAGCCTTCTTCGATTCTTTCTCCGACCATTACCATGTCCGAAAATCCAGAAGATACGCTGCTGATCAGCTTCTCGTAGTATTGCCCCTGTAGGGTACCCATGAAGATATCAATCAATTCACGGTAAACCAATGGAGGATGCACTCTAGCGGCTAACTCCCTCCAGCGTTGGGCGTACTCTTTGAAGGATTCGCTCTCCTTCTGAGACATACTCTAAAGTTGAGTACGGTTAGGAGCTAAGTCAGTGTTGTACTTGTACTGCTTTTTGAATGCATCAGATAAATCCAGCCAAGTACGAACATTGTTGCGTTCGAGCTGCATGTACCATTCCAGAGACGCTCCAGACAGGCTGTCTTGGAAGCAATGGATCATAAGCTTATCATCTTTAGCATGAGCGGCCATTTTTCTACAGTACATTCTCAAATGAAGCTCAGGACAGCTGAGGCCTTTGTATTTCTCGAATTCTGGCAGTTTGAACTTAGCAGGGATCACAACATCTGGAACTAAGCACATGTCTGAGGCACTTAGAGAAGTTGAGTTGTTTCCTTCCATGATTCGGAGTTTTTCAGCTAACTCGCGGCACATCTTCATAGCTTCAGATTATTGAACAGCATGAGGATTGGTGATTGGAACAGCAGTATGCATCTCATACTCAACTTGATGATTCTCTTCAGTTTGAGGAAACTGGACTTGAGTTGGAAAAGGTTGAGCTTGAGGAATAGCACCAACAGTGACACCAGAGGTAGGTATTGGTTGGGAAGTGACCTCTTCAACAGCAGGAGTGAAGCCTGGAGGCAAACCGTATACCAAAGGATTTGGAACGGGAACTGAAGGCATTGCTCGTGAGGTAGATCCTTGTACTTGAGCATTGTTCATTGCGGCAACAGCTTCGCGACGTTCTTCCATTCTTGCCAAATATTGCAAAGTCTCGTAAATCTGGTCAATCTTGCCCTTGACCGAGTCAATCTCTTCCCTCATGGTAGCTTGCTCTTCCTGAATCACGTCCATCAATCTTCTGGTGTTTGCTCGAGTTAAATACGGTCGTCTAGCTCGATACGGGCGTCGGGAAACCAGTTTGATTTACTGAAGATGGAGGAACATGAAATAAGTTCATGGTTTTTGGAATTAAATGCAAGATGAATAGATGATGCAAATGGGATGATATGCAATGTCAGAATCCAGGATCGCAAGATCAGGGTCTCATGAGTCCAAGGTACCGATGGAGGATACTCTGATCAGGAACTCACTGGGTAGACTCTAAGGTTTAGGGACCCCAAAGTTATCAATTCATATGGCTGTTCATCACACGCACCATAAGCATGACGGTTGATTGACTCCGCCATATGAATCTATTTTGGGTGAGATCTTCGTATCGACAACCCACGAGATCATATTTTCTCGGGAGTCCATACTACGTGATCATCGACATAAGGTTTAAAACAAAGTCCTGGAGTTATGGAACTTTCTCAACTGTTTGATGCACGTGTCAATTTCATACATTCTTTGACAGTCAATCAACTCCATTGAGTAAGTCTATTCCAAGTGAGGTTTTCGTATCGAGCCACGCGAGGGCGAACCCTGGTGCCCAATACTACGCAACCATCAACCGATGTTTTAACCCAAAAGGTTCTAAAGGTCCTCAGAGTTAATGACCCTAATGAAAGCAACTGAGCACACACGTCAAGGACTTGACGGTTGTCAGTATTCTCATTAAAATCTACTCCAAGTGAGGTTTTCGTATCGACAACCCACGAGAGAGGTTCTCTCGGGAGCCCATACTACACAACCTCGCTAACTTAAGTTTATACTCGCAAGCCCGGGTATAGAGCCTTTCCCTCAAGTTCTTTTGCAAAGTATCGATCCAAATTATAGTACCAAGGAGCCACAAGATATATAAGATGGAATGCGATAAAGAAAGCGATAAAAATAAACAAGAAAGGTATAAAATCAAACATCCAAACAAGCGTGGAAACCTAGACTACGCTTGACTCGCATAGGGGTGAACCAGTCCCCAGCAGAGTCGCCAGCTGTCGTACCCCGAAAAATACGACCTCACGCGATCCGAAATGGACGGAGTCACGCGCCGGACAGACTGAAGAGTCGCAACCTAATTCTATTTATTCCCGAAGAGGGAAAGGGAAGATATAGATACAACCCGGGAAGAGAAGGATGGGGACAAAGGTCAACGGAACCATTGCCTGGGTTCAGGAGTCGGTTATGCAGGGGGAAGGTATTAGCACCCCCTACATCCATCGTACTCGATGGGAACCATCTAAGTTAACGCGCGAGAAAGGATGTCTATGCTTAAACGAATTGCTTGCTAGAGGGAAATGAGTTGAATTATAAGTTAGATTGATCCTAGGTGCTCGGCAAGGATGGAGATCCTCGTGCCTACGTACTCCCGTGTGCAATGGGAAAGTCAGAGCCTCGTAGTTCGGCCTACTAAGGGTAATGGTTGTTGATTTTATTACCTTTCTTCGATGAAAGGGTTTAGGAGTTGAAATGCACTAAATACTATGGATAGTTTATCTCGCCCAACAAGACGAGTGTCCTGCGTCGAAATAATCGGAGCGAATAACGAGAGCTTGTTATCCTCCTTTCTACCGCTTAAGGCTCGTGACGTACAGTTCTTCTCGTTTTATTAGAATGTTTTATTTCCTAAGACCGCTTGATGTTGGATCAAGGGTTTGGATCTAAAGAGAATCGTCTTGGTTTTTTGAGGTTAGAGGGTGAATGCAAATGGAGGTTTGTTTTTGTAGTTTGTCAGCGAGGCACGAAGCGCTCGGCTCGCAAGGAGGAGTGGATCCTAATAAACGGAAAATAACTGGAAGAATAAAGTGCAAGTGTGCAAGTGCAATCGCTTGGCGTTGGACCAAGGATTCGAAATTAAATAAAATACGGAAAATAAAATACGTACAAAGTAATGGGAGAGGGGTACAAAATAAATACAGGGGATTGCGAGAAATAAAAAGGTCTCGTTGTAGTTTGCCCAAGAGGAAGCGTGTGTGCAGTGTGTTTGAACTATTCGAAGGCGTTAGGCCTGTTTAATCGGGACGCAACTATTTGAAGGCGTTGGACCTTTTTCGAGCGCAACTATTCGAAGGTGTTGGACCTTTTTGGGACGCGACGAAATTTTGTTCGTGAACTGCCTTAGAATCGGTTCAAAATGGGAACCATTCTATAAGGAGTCGAATCGTAATTTGAAATGCGAAAATAAATTAAATAAATTGAATTGCGAAATATTAAATACAATAATAAATTGAATAACTAAATAAATTAAATAATGAATTAAATGAGTTAAATTATATTACAAGTGTTTTTGTTCAAAATAATAGAATAAAATAAAAGAGGGCCTCATATTGACCGCTCATCACCGATTAAATGTAATCGGGCGAAAAATGATCTTTTATTATATCATTGGCCCTAAAAAATAAAAAAATAAAAAAATCTACCTAAAAATTTTTTAAGAGATTTTTTTTTAAACTAAAAGGTTACTATCAATCAAAATAAAACTTATATATAAAAAAACATATTATAAGAATTAGAATAGATAGAAACTAATAACAAATATTATGAAATAGAAACAAATAAATAAAAAAGAATATGAAAGCATAAATTAAAGGGGGATCATGCTGTTTGCGTGGCACATAGCAGATGAACAGATTTTAAACGGGCTAGGCCCGAATGACAACTAAGGCCCCTTTTTTTTTAAAAAAAAAAACTTTCAGAATTTATATACAAAATGAACAAAACAAAAATTTATAAGATTATTATATATATAAAAAAATAAAAAGTAAAGTGTTCATAAGAAATTAAAATGAAAATGAAATAATTTAAAAAACAAAAGAAAAGATAAAAGAAGCAACAGGGTTATATTTGGAGAAACAAAAACAGAAAGTTATCAGTGTCAAAAACGCAACTATTAGCAGGAAAAAAACCTTTTTGAAACCCACCCTTCGATCTTGCCGGCCACGATTCTGCTTTCCAGTTGAGGTGCCACGCTCACGTTCTCTCTTCGTCGCAAATTTCGGTTTCGATTTGGATGGCTCAGCTTCGGACTTCTCTCCAGCTTGTGCTTCGGTGCGGCGAAGGGTACCGCGGTGGTGATGGATTCGAAATCGGCGGCTGGTCTCCTCTCGGTCTCTCGCGCTGTCTCGGTTTGCGTTTTGGAGAAGACGGTTCGATCGCGTTTTCATGGTCCTGCACTCTCGTTCGTCCTAGATCGGAGTCTCTCTCTCACGGTTATGACTGCGTTTCGGATTTCGTGGGCTTTCTCGATGGAGGTATGGCTTTACTCACAAGTGGTAACAATTTATGTTGTTCCGCATTGACGGAAGGTGATTGTGAAAGGGTTGGCCGGAGGTTTGGCTCGACGGGATGGCGGCGATGTGAAGGTTTTGAGGTGGTTCGGAGATTTGGTTCGGCGGCTGTGTTTTTGTGTTGAGGCTCGCTGTGTTCGTGCAGGTGGTTCTGTTGTTTGGCTATTCACTCCCTCTGTTTTTTGTTATTTTTGTTAAGGTTTGTGTGCAATTTGAGACAATGGTTGTGGTTGGGTCGTAATTCTGGGTTGTATGATTTGCCAGAAGAAAAAAAAAAGAAGTGGTCTTTATGTATGAAAGGATTGAGGGTCGGTTGTGATGAAAAAAGGAAAAAAAATCAGGTTTATGAGTAATGGATATGATGCAGGTTTTTATTTTTCTGCTTGAAGGTTTATGGAAGAGTATTTTGGTTATCATTCTTGCAACTGATTTATTGATGTTTCTAAAAGAAAGAAAAAAAGGTTGAAGATGAAGCTTGGGTTTTAGGAATTTTTTAATAGAGTATTATCAGGTTCTCCCAGCTTTAGAAATCAATTTTGTTTTATAGAAGAGAATGAATGAGGGTGGAATGGGAATTTAAGCTGGGTTTTGGATAAGATTGTGAGGAATCTTTGTGAGCTGTGAATTTGGTGCTGGTTAGTGGAATTTGGGAGTGGAATATTATAACAGAGTGGGGCTGCGCTGGGATTTCAATGCAAAATCTGTTTGCGTTCCTGAATTTTGGGGTGGAAAAGTTGTTTTTTAAGTGGGCCATGAATTGGTGTTGGTGACTAAGGGATGAAAAAAAAAATATGGATAATAACAAACAATGATAACTAGTAATAATAATAGCAACTAATAGTGACTAAAAAAATAATAGAAATGAAAAAAAGTGAATAATAATAATAATAAGTAAATATAATAATAAAAATAATAATAATAATAATAATAAGAAGAAGAAGAAGAAGAAAATAATACTAATAATAATAATGAAAAATAATAATGATAATACTAATAAGAATAGAAATAATAAAAGTAGTGAAAATAAAAAATGATGATTTTTTGTAATGACTAAAATGTTGAATGAGACTTAAAGAAAATAATGGTTAATGGTATACTTGAAATGAATTTTTTTATGAAAACAATTAAAAATAGAAATAATAAAAGAAAATTTAAAATAGTAATTAGATATTTAGAAATCATGGAGAATGGTAATAATAATGGAAAATGATGGGATTAGAAAATTGGTTTAGAAATAAAGTTGAAAATATGGATAGTGAATAAAAGGATTTTTTTATAGAAAAAATGCGAAAATAATAATAAAAGGGAAAATTTAAATTGATTGATTTTTTTTTTGCACAATCCCGATAAAAGAAATGACATATTTTTTCATATTTTTTGTTTTCAAATATTAGACAGAAAGATAAAGTGGTACATATTTTTTTGATTTTTTGAAACAATGATTAGACAGTAAAATAATGCGAGTAGGACAAATTTGGGGTATGACACCAGCCAAGGGCAAAAACAAGGAAACATTTCCCCGCAGAGCTCCAGCCTCTATCCGGAGGAGCAATGTCTGAAGATCCCACAACAAAGTGACAGAAGCTCCCACAGCCTCAGCTGGGCTCCTCATCAAAGATAGGTTTATCTGTAATCTATTTCCCCGAGCAGAATCATCTTATCAGATCTACCAATGATCTTTTCCCCAACTGGGATATCACTGCAAGCAGATCAGCCAGAGATCTCCACCACAATGGGATCCGAATCACAGATCGATATCTTTGCATAATCATAGCATTTGCATCATATTTCCCCTTAAAGCGTAGCATTCCGTCTAATATGGAGCATTACGGCAAAAATCAAACATACTGCATAATCATAAGTCATGTTTTGAATCAAACGCCTGTCTATACCAACACTCCATCAGCAATATATATACAAAGACTCACAGCCCCAGCAGAAAGCCTAGGTGTCCCCGTTACACTCACAAATACAGATACGTGCTCCTTTTGGCACTCGTCTGTATCATCATTCCCCAGTAAAGTCGCCAGGACATTCTCCACAAACAGATGCCTATACACTCTTTGGACACTCGTCCGTGTCACCTTTCCCCAGCATGGTTGCCTAAACACTTATTGCGAACCAAACACTTGTTTATAATACACTCTCTTTCGACACCCGTCCGTGTCAACCTATCCCCACAGATCGTCAGAACATCTCTTACACTTATAAGTTCATAACTTATATGATACTCATCTGTATCATGCTCTCCCTAGCAAGTTGAACACTCGTCTGTGTTTCACTCTTACTTCTTACTCATACAGATACTCGTCCGTATCTTGCATACACACCTTTTCTCCCCTCAGAGTCGACACTCGTCTGTATTCTTTGTTAAACCAGCCGATACTCGTCCGTGTCGCAGTCTTAAGAATGCTCGTCTGCATTTTTAATCTATACACAGTGACAAACACTTATACCTTTTTCTTGAATGTAAGCACTCGTCCGTATTTACCATTCCCCAAAAGAGCTCCCAGCAAAACCTCAGTAAAAAGCAAATTTCTTTTCTATCTGACATTAGTCCTATGTCATGATACTTTCGGCAGTCGTACCCTGCCAGGTGATCGTCCTTCACCTTTTGATGATCGTCCTTCATCATTCCCTCAGCGGAGTCTCCATTATTGGAACCCTTTTATATCCGACATTCGTCCTATGTCGTGATATTTTAGCAGTCGTACCCTGCTAGGTGATTGTCCTTCACCTCTTGATAATCATCTTTCATCATTTTATCCGATGGTCATCCCCATCATTGATCTTGTTATCTGACATTCGTCCTATGTCATGATAAACCCCGAGAGCAGCCGTACCCTGCTAGGTGATCGTCATTCACCTCTTGACAATCGTCCTTCATCATGCTTATCCGATGGCCGTCCCCATCGTCGACTCTTTCTATCCGACATTCGTCCTATGTCGTGATACTTTCGGCAACCGTACCTTCCCAGGTGATCGTCCTTCACCTTAGGTGACCGTCCCTCATCTTATCCCCAACAGTGCAGTCGTCCCCTGCTAGGTGATCGTCCTTCACCTTTGATGACCGTCCCTGATCATTTATTTCTTCAACCTGATGGTCATCCCCATCATTGCCTTTAACTTTAATCCCCAGAGGATCCCGTTACTATTTGGTGTCCGTCCCCATCATGATCCCTTTATTGCCCTAGCATGTCGGCCGTCCCCGTCATTGCTTCATCCCCAGCAGTCGTCCCCTGCTCGACGGTCGTCCTCTGTCACACGCACTTTATAATCATACTTTACTTCCTTTTACAATCTATATCCCTTTTCTGCTTCACAACCAGTGAGTGTAAAATTTGAACTGTCTTTGGTATTCAACCACAAGTTATCTTGTTTGCCTGTTAAGCCGCCGCTTACATCCTACACAGCTAACTCATGTTTGAATAGGGGCAGCTGTAAACACCCCAAAATTGCCCTCACTCATTTCACCATGGCTTGTGATTCTTTTCATGTGCATAAGTTCAATCATATTACCTTTTTGCTTCACTGCATTGGTTCTAATTCATCTGCATCTAGGGTTTGTGATCTGAGCCATCCCTGAGCCATTTGGGCCACTCCAAAGGTCTTCAATCATCTCAAGAGGGTCCATGTATGTTCAAACATCATATTGTATCCTCCCAAGATCAAGAAAGTCAGAAAATCACAAGAACTGGGAAAGGCATGGAAGCAGAGCCAGGTTTAACTGCACAGATGACCTGAAATTAGGGTTTTGGTTTCAGAGGCCATTACTCCAAATATTTTGGTCATTCTTGTTTCTATGGGTCTATATATGATGCAAGGATCATGCATACCAATTTTCATGAAGAAATTCTATGGGGAAGGCATCTGATCAATAGATGACTTCTTGAACAAGTCAGTGCAAAATCAGGGCATCTGAGGCCCCCAATCATCCAACCAAAGGGTCTTCTCCATCATTTTGAGTGTATATGATCTTTATTTGATCTTAGAAGAAGTTAGAAGTTCACAAAATTGAATAATTTCAAGCCATTTGCAAAGTTGCCATTTTGGGAAAGTGACTTGTAATGCAAACTTGCCATTTTGGGAAAGTTTTTCAACCTCCTCTTTCTTAACCAAAAAGGCTTCAAATGAAAAATTCTTGGTCATGAAAGTTGTATATTGTATCATTCCCTTTTCAAAAAGTACAAGAACTTGACCTAATTCATTTTGGAACTCAATTTATGGCTTGTCAAAGTTGGGAAAAATCACAAAATTTCACTTGAGCACCAAAGAGGGAAACTTGCAAAAACTCATACCAAGGCAATTTGTGACCTCTAATTGATGTCTAAGCATTGCACAGACATCATACATGACATAAAATTCAGAATTGCCCAAAGATTTCTCACGTTTCATGCCTTGATCATTAAGATTTCTCAAAGGGGCCAAAACCTTCATAATTTGCAAAATCAGCCACAAACTTCATTCAACTTGCTGCCTTGCTTCAAAACTGATCCCATGGACCTCCCTAAAGCTAGCTGCACAGGACACCCCATTGTCCTTGGCCTGCCATGTGCCCATACCTCAAGTACACCAACTCTTGACTTTATGCATTTTGCCCCATACCAATCAACATAGGCCACCACCCACCCTCTGACCTATCACAGCTTACTATGTGGATCAAAACCAAGCCAAAGCATACAACATTGCAGCCTAACACTTGAGAATCCTCAGCATTGCCAAAAACTCTCAAACCTGCAAAACTCTTCGAAACTCAGCACCCAAGCTTCAAACCTCAAAACAAATTCCATAGACCAACACACCATGACTCTCTGATCATCTTCCAACCATCACTTTGCCCTGAAACCTACCACATCAAAAACACGATTTTGACATTTTATTAACTGAACTTCTGCCAACTTCATTTTGAGGCCATTTAAACTTCAAACAAACATTGCAAGCTCTTGAGGGGAGTCATTGGAGTTGATTTGAGGCAAAGAACTGGTCAGAAAGCTCCTGGGTTGAAAGCTCCACTTCAGGTAGCCATGGCATTTATTTTTCCAGAACCTTCATTTTATGATATAGAATGGTTCTATGTGTTCCCCTGATTACCATGATATGTTTTGTTTCGAAAATGGTTGAGTTTTAAGCATTTCACAAGCTTCTGAAAATTCTGATATGTTTTCCGTTTTGCTTCGATTCATGTTCTTGATGATGAATAAATGAATTTTGTTGTGTGATTCTTGTTGGGGTTGATGTGAGGATCATTTCTGGAGAGTTAGAGAGCTTGGGGTTGCGTATGGAGGGAGATAGCATGTTTGGCTAGCCGGAGAAGATGACCGGAACACTATTCCGGTCACCTGAAAGTAATTAGGGCTCAGATTAGGGTTTTAATCTTAATTAGCGTAGTTTGAATTCTGGCCCTTGGATAGCGCGCGAAGTCAATTCCCTCCAACCTGAGTTCAAACCTGGGCCCTTGGATTGGCTGACTTTCTCATTTTCTCATTTAATTCAATATTAATTTCATTTGTTTTCTATTTATTTTGAACGAATTTTTAAAAATATTAAATGATATCAAAAAATTCTGAAAATTTTTATCCAAGATTTTATTAATTTTCAGAACCCAAAAATATTTTTATTTTTATTTTTTGCATTAAAAATTATTTTTAAATCATTTAAATGATTATTTTTAATTAGTTAATGAGAATTAATTAATTAAAAATACATTTAGGTATTTAAAAATCCCAAAAAAATTCAGAGAACATTTTGAAACATTTAGAAACATTTACAAACTCACAAGATAAATTTATTTTTGGTTTTGATCATATTTTGATAATTTTCATCTGAATTAGGGTTCTTTAATTTGAATATATTTAACCCTAACTTCAAAAATTCATAACTTTTGATCCAAGTTGAGTTTGTGAATGGTTCTTTTTGCATTGTGTTAAGTATCCTTTCAAGCATCTAAAAACATTTTTGTTTCATTTTTATAATGCATTTTCAATTTGTTTGGCATTTTACCTTTAGGATCACACTTTAAACCCTAGCAAATTTAGGAAAATCATATCTTTCATTAGGTTAACAGTTAGGTCTTCCCCTTTTGGCAGTGAACTTATATAGGGTTAGGGTTCCTTTGATCCTATTTTCAATTTTTTATCTTGTCATTTGATTCTGATTTTGAATTTTGCATTGCATCTTGTACATAAACCCTAATTTTTGGCTTTCATTTGCATTCATTCCTCATATGCTTGCATACATGAACTTGCCATGACATTTTGTGCATCCATATGACATGTAAGACATCTTAGGACATATTGAAATCATGTTTGATCATTGCATCATCCATTTGCCATGCGTTTGCTTTCATTTGATGTCATATGCATTCATGAACTTTCATGATCCTTTCATGTCTCATTTGCATCTTCATCACTTGTATGATCATCCACATCTCATGACAACCATTTGTATCATCTCTTAGCATCATTTACATCTTCATATCTTTCTGACTTTGGTTTTCATCTTTGCATTTCATCTCATTTTCATTTCATTTCATTTCTTGTTGCTAACTTTTCAGGTGGTAAGTGTTTGAGAAGTGAATTTGCCTTCACTTCTCATAATCTTTTCTCATCTCTCTTGTGCATCACTTGCTGCATTTTTACTTGTGAATTAGAGTGAGCTTGCTCATTCATGTCCTCTTCTCACTTTATTTCTTCAAGCAACTTGTCTTCTTAAATGAAGCAAGTTGTCTTGTTTCTTTCTGTTTCTCCTTCCTTTCATCTTGCTTCTTCCATGGTGGTTTCTCCTTGAAGATCTTCTTGCACGCTTCACAAACCCTAGGAACACCCAAGCATGATAACAATTAGGGTTTGATTAGTCCCCCCATTAGTTTTACCTTTGTGTCATCTTTGTGTCTTCTCTTCTCATCTCTTAATCAAGGACTAAACCTTAAAGGTTTTAAGGCTTTGTGATTAAGCTTATGCCTGCATCCTTCTATTAGGATGGAGTGTATAACTTTGATCCTAAGTGTTAAACCCTTAATGTGTTTAAATCCTTTAATCAATTCACTTAATAAGTCACTAAGACATCAAGCTTGTAACTTGGGCCTTGCATTAGGGTTCTAATTCTTCCTTAATTGGTTAAGAAGGACTAACCCTAGTGTTAATGGACAAGTCCCCCTCAAGTTGTCTTACAAACCATAAAATCCACTTCTTAATATTACCATTAACTAAAATCCACTCTAATAAAGGCTTTGTTTTGTCATGAGGTTAATCCCTAATCATGGATTAAGTTGAGGAGCCTTCCTCAGTTTAAATGTCCTCATCTATTATCCTTCTATTAGGATGGTGTAATGAGTCCATTAAATCCTTGATTATGGCTTAAACTCATTACTTAACAACAAACAAAAACTCCAAAAACATCTAAATAATTGCAAGTAGGTTAATGATCTTAATCTTACATCAGGGTGATTAAGTGTGAGGTATTTACTTCATACTTAAAGTATTCTCATTACCCCTAATCATAGGGAGGATGTGATGAGTTTACTAACCCTTGGTTTAAGCCTAAGCTCATTTTCTCATGACAAAGACAAAAAGTAATAAAAGACTGAAAACACAAAAAACAAACAATAATCGTCTCCTTCGGGATTCTTTTCTCACCACATTCATTCACAAACGAGAACTCGCTTCTTCCGTCTAATGCAAGACAGTTAGAACCTGAGCCAGACAGGTCATACACTTGAGCATAGACAAGTAAGCAGTTCACAAGTCAATTTATCTTTCAGTCTCTTTGAGTCGAACTACGGTGTTCTGACTTCCTCATTGCACGAGAGGATACGTAGGCATAACTTAACAGTTATCGAACAAAAGTCTCTGTATATTCCCCCCTCTTCCAGCATTATTCTTTAAGCCTCATTGTCTTGAGCTCTTCCCTCTTTCTTTACACTGACACTCCTTTTCTTCACTTCACTTTCCAGCACTGACACCTGTACATTCTTTTCCAGCTTTAGCACACAAAATAGCACTGACACTACCCCTTTAAAACACAAACTTTCAAGCGTGGATCCCATCGAGTACGGCGGACAATCTGGGTGCTAATACCTTTCCAGGTTGTAACCAACCCCCTTTCTCAGTTTCTCTGGTTCACAACCGTCTTATCCATCTTTTCTTAGGTCTATGCAGCATTGCCTTTCCTTCGGGATAAAAATGCCTAGCTGATGACTCTTTTCTTTTAAGTTCACCCTTGTTTGTTCTCTCTTCTCGCCGACCGTTCGCGTCTGTACCCTATTTGACTTAGCCTCATTTAGTGGGAGCGACAATATCGCCCGTCATATGCTTTGAACAAACGCTATCAAGATACCGTTCAGTAGAAGTTGTTTTTAAGCATACCTACAAAACAAAGTCAAGTATTGTTAGGTACCCAAATTGCTTTGGGTCCTTGGTAGTTAGTACCCTTTTCAACCCACATATAATGCCCTTTAGCAACACCAATGTTGTGCACATAGCAAGCATTAGGTGTATGGCTTTTGATTCCACAATAAAAACAAGTAGGTTGAAATTGACTTTTATATCTAGGAACATATTTTTGCTTCTTAATGATTTTTTTTCTTTTTATGACTTTGATGCATAGTTTTAGAATTTTTAGTCTTTTCTTTAACAATTTGTGCACTAGCTTTTACGAAAATGGTTTCACTTGTGCTTGGTTTGGAAAACTTAGAATATCCTAAACCACTTTTGTCATTAGGATATCTTTGGTGCCTAAGAATTTCCTCCAAGCCAATTTGACCTTTTTCATATCTTTCTAAGACTCTTTTAAGTTGAACAATTTGAAAAGATAATGACTCACAATTTTTGATTACAAGGCTTTGTTTTTCATCCATTAATTTTTTTTTTCATTTTCAATGTACTTTCCAAAAGATGTATTTTGTTCTTCTAAAGATAGTATTCGTTTCTTTTGGGATGAAATGTTTTTATACAAAGTCTTGCATTCTTTTAGAAGTTCATTTATGACTTCTTGTGCATCATTTTCATAAATTGAAAAGTTTCTACTAACCTCGTCATTTTCTTCATCGGAGTGATGTGAAGCCATTAGAGCCATATTTGCACATTCATCGCTTTCCGATTCCGATGAGGAACTAACTTCATTATCATCCCAAGCAACATAAGCCTTTTTATTCTTGAAATCCTTCTTGCCTTTGAATCCTCCTATCTTTGCAAGTCTTGGACAATCTGGCTTTATGTGACCTTGCTTCCCACATTCATAACATGTGACTTCTTGAATCGATGTGGATACATCCTTCTTCCTGAAATGTTTATTCTTTTTAGGAAAAGAGGAACTTTTATTTTTGTTAAAAAACTTACCAAGCTTCTTAACAAGAAGCATGAAGTTCTCATCTTCGGAAGTCTCGTCATCTTTGTCATCCTTCGTGTCAATCTTCAAGGCAATTCCCTTGGACTTCTTCTCTTGACTTTCGTGCTTCTCGAGCCTTCCAAGTTCCAATTCATGCTCTTGAAGTTTGCCAAATAGAGATGCGGATGTCATCGTTGAGAGACTCTTCTTTTCCGAAATAGCGGTCACTTTCGGTTGCCATTCCCTTGTCAAGGATCTTAGGACTTTCAAGTTGAGATCATCGTTGGTGAAGGTCTGCCCTAGAGCAATCAAGTGATTTGTTAGATGAACGAATCTTTTTTGTAAGGCAACAATAGATTCCCCGGGCTGCATACAAATATTTCATATTCTTGACTCAAAGTATTAAGCCTTGATCTTATTACTTCTGTTGTTCCTTCATGCGTTTCTACCAAGGTATCCCAAATCTCCTTTGCCGATTTGCATTGTGATACGCGGAAGAACTCATCCATACTGAGAGCGCTTTGGAGTATGTTGATTGCCTTCTTCTCATTCAGGATCTTCTTCCTATCATCTTCATCATAAGTATTCTTTAACTTTGCGGTTCCAACGCCATTGATCACGTTAACAGGATTATGAGGACCTTCTTCGATCGCTTCCCATATGCCTTCTCCTTGGGCTTCAAGATGTGCTTTCATTCTGATTTTCCAAAAATCAAAGTATTCGCCGGAGAAGAGTGGAGGCTTGTTGCTACTTCCACCATCTTTGAAAACAGGATTCGAGGGTTTGCGGAAGCCATACAGGATCTTGTAGAAATAAGTTACCTAAACCTGCTCTGATGCCAATTGTAGTTTCAAAGTACGCCTAAGAGGGGGGTGAATTAGGAGTTATAAAATTTTCTTGATTATTTTCGTTGATGGATAGATTTCTTTTACTTGTTTATGGGATGAAAACTATAAAGCGAGAAAGTAAAAGAGACACGGAAAATTATCCTGGTTCCCTTCACAATCCGAAGGTACATCCAGTCCTCTTTCCACACAAAAGAGATTTTCACTAGTTTTTAGAAATGTATAACCTATCGCACCTTCAAACGGTGAGGCCTACTTTCTAAACAACTAAACAATCTAGTGTGCAAGAACAATTCTCTTGCAATCAATATCCCTTGAGTCCAACAAACTTGGATCACAAGTCACAATAAAAAATCTATTTTAATTCTTTGTATTTTTGAGAGTAGTACAATGTTTGATATCAATCTAAGTTGATCTTCTCCTTTGATCAAAATTCACTTTATAAATATCAATACAAGTGTTCAAAGATGAGTATGAGAAAGTTATGAATCATAATATGAACACTTTTGAATTTTGAAAATATATGTCAAAGAAGTGATTTTGATTGAATGATTTTTTATAAAAAATTTAGGAGGTGTTTTTGAATTTAAAAAATTAAGAATATATAAGTTTAAAACACCCTTTCAAAAAGGTGTGACAAATTATGACACAAAATTTAATTTGAAGAGGTATAATAAAAAGGTACATTTTTTAATTTAAAAGAAAATAATTTTTCAAAAATTCTTCAGTGTTAACCGGTTAACCAAATGGTTAACCGGTTAACACATTTAAACGTTAACTCTGTATTTGAAAAATTGAAGCTGTTAACCGGTTAACCAAATGGTTAACCGGTTAACACTGTTAAAAACAGAAAAATTCTTACTTTTAAAAGTGTTAAACCATTTTAAAGACCTTTAAAAAATTATATGCAATATGATAACATGTGAAAAATAATTTATTGAACACTTGTACATCAATTTGTAAAGGGTTTTGATGTACCTCAATGTTTTGCGTCCAAGCTTGAAATAAACCGAGTGTGCGAAGGAAGCTTGATCACAATGCCGATGCTTGTTTCTAGACCATGTTTGAGAGCTCTTGACTTTTTGCAAATATGAAGCGCATGACAGTCGTGTTTTCTTCATCAAAAACTTCGAGGTTGAAGGCGTGCTTCTACATTCCCTTGAAGTAATACCCTCAAACAGCTTCAAATGCCCTACAAATTACCCTATGTGCTCTCAAAATCGTGCTTTTCTCTCCAATTTTCATAACCCTAGAAAATTCACTATAATGCTCATTATAGATGTATCCCACACGTACTGTAATCCTTATCGTGTGTGTGATGTTTCACAATGCTGAGCGTGATTATTCTAGTAGCTGCACCAAAAAGCACCATTTTTCACCTGAATGTTTTTCAAGTCCCATTCTTCCATACATAGTTACTTTTTCCTCATTATTAGGTCTTTCTTCTTCCTTTTGTATCATCTTTCACTTGTTTTTCTCTGATTCTTCACCTATTTTTATGTAATGATAGACTGTCATCACAACCTCAAACTTAAATCATTACTTGTCCTCAAGTAATCCGCCTGCAACTGCACATTTTAACACACAAGTCTCACATTAACAATTGAACATCACTATTATTTTTCCTGACCATTGTTCCCAGTGGAGGAGCCAGGACCCTTGACCAGGGGGTGCAAGATATTTTTTGATGAAATATTTTTTATTATATTTTATTAATTATTTTTAATATATATAGTGTTTAAATGTATTAATTTTTTCTCTATATTTAATCCTTCATTTTAATTGTTAATGGAAATTATATAATTAAAATAAATTCAATTGAATAATTGGAATTTTTTTAAATATTTACTCAAAATTTATGTTTTTTATTATTTCAATAATTATAAATTTTAATATATAACCTATGAAATTAGAAAGAAAAAAAAAGTATACAAATGACAGATAACAAAATTATAACAAATGAATTAATATTAATTTGGGCATTTTTAGCTAACATTTAAAGAAATATTTTATGATTCAAAATGAAACTTAGTAAAACTTTAAATGCATTTATTTAAATTTAAATTCATTTATTTTAAACAAACTTTGTTGTTTTGTTTGCAAAATATTTAAACTGTATTTACTACTTTTGAAATATAAGTAATATTTCAATTCATTTTAATTAAATTTACCATCAATTATAAATGCAACTATTTATTATTCATTATATACAATAATTAATTGTGCAACAATTTTAGTTGATGATGAAGGGGATATGACTAATTTATCTTAAGAGAGAGGGTAGACTGATGCAAATTTTCTGGGTGCAAAAGAGAAAGTGTCGATCAATTTTAATTTAAGAGAGGAAATTGGATTGATGCATAATTATTGGGTGCAAAGTAAGATTTTTTAAGGGGTGCAAAATATGGATAATATATAAAATATGAGTAAATTATTATAGTTGAAAGGGTGCAGTTGCACCCTCTAAAACTAACATGGCTCCACCACTGATTGTTCCAGCTTCCAACTTCCATCTGACAAATTTGAAACACATCCTCAAACATTGACGAGTACTAAATTTGTCTCTCAACTCACTTTACTCATTCAATGGATAAGGCCATCTCTCAATCATCATGCTAAATGAAATATACTTAGCTTGATCATGTTCTAATGTAGTTCATCATAGAAATCATAACACACATTATAGGTCTTTTAGGGTTGTAAATTGGCTTATGATTTGGTAGGATATTTTTAGGAAAGTAGGTTTAAACCTTTGGAGTTAGGTGCCTAGTTCTCCTTCTATTCTCATATCCTTTTGTTTCTTCTTAACAATACTAGAGATTTGGTCCTTCTTTTTTACTTTTTATCTTTTTTTTAAGAAGCGTATTTTCTACTTCTTATTTCCTAAAAAATATTGAATTTTTGATCAATTATCTCTAGTACCCCAACCCAAAAACTTAGAACTTTTCTACTTCCAAGAGAAATGATAACACGATTTTATATCGATTAATTAGCTTGATTTCCAATTAATTAAGTCTCTTTTTTTCGTAATTTAAATAATATTATGCGAGGTATTTGTGCGTTTTTGCAGGTATCTTAGTTTATAAGACTCACAGAAGAAAGGAGCTTAAATGAGGAAGAAATTAAATATATATCAGTTGAAATGAGACTGATAGTAGAAAAAGAACGTTTCTGCATTTTGAAGCAAGATGTCTGTCACAAGGACAAGACGACCGTCCCACATCATAAGTGAGACGACCGTCCTGCAAGCAAGACGACTGTCATAGGTTAAAAAAAATAATAAAACGCGCCTCAGTCAAACAGAAGTGCCGTTGCATTGCTTTTTTCTCTCACTCAGTTCAGTCTTCAAAACAACCTAAGTCACTCCATGGATTTCTCAACCCAAGCAAATTTATTTCCTAAATTTTCTCCTTCAACTGTCGTACTCAAGACCTATAAATAGGAACCTAGTGAACTTGAACAAGGACCTTCTTTTGATTATTATTCTTAGTTTTTAGCAGTTTTATTCTACCACGTATAAGTGGTAGTTTCTCACATCTAGGAACTACCACACCATTAGTTTTAGGATTCTATATTCCGCCATTTTATTTTTCCGCAACTGATTCAAGAATTCAAGATTTCATGCATGACTCGAAGCATCTATTAATTCCAGGTTTTATTTAGGATTATTTATTGTATCGTCTTATTATTTAATTTCCAAAGTATGTTTTCGATTTTAGTTATTTATCATATCTGCATGTTTATTTTCCTATCCATGTCTAGCTAAATAGTCTTGAGTTCGGTGTATGAGAATCGTCGTTGCCGACAGGACTTGGTAGAAAACGATAGGCACGGAATTACGACCGTATTCTATTTTGGTTTTAATTTCCAAGTTTAATTTAAGTAGCTTTGTCACGAGAGTGAGAAGTTATTTAACACGATTTCGTCACGAGAGTGGGAAATTAGTTAAGGTTAGAACCGACAATGCGAGAGCGTGGGGATCGAACCAGATATTGGGAATTAGGCAACAAATCTGAATACAACGAGAGCCATTAGATAAGTTTAGGATATTATTGGCTTTCAAAATATATTTCCTAGTTACCGGGCGAGCGAGAGCAAAATCTTGAGATTAGGGAACGTGACTTTAGTTAATACCATGAGAGCGTGAGGCAAATCTTTAAGTTAATTTATTCTACAAAACTAAGTATAACCGTAATTAGTAACTAAATTCTACATAGTCCTTTAGGAATGCGAAATCCATATTCCGATCTCTCTTTATTATCTTATTTTCTTAGTTTTATTCTAATTTCTAGTTTTAGTTTTCTTCTTAACCAAATACATTTCTCCTTAGCTTTACAAAGTGATGTTTTCAACAAAAAAAAAAGATTTGTCGTTTCCTTGAAATTAAAATGAATTTTACTTCACTTTTATTTTTCAAAGTAAGAATTTGCAAATTTCCTTGGTCTATGAACGTAAAAGGAAATCATTCAGTTACTTCAAAGGTAACCAACTTCTAGAATATCCCACGAGGATGAACTTGTGTCTCCCCGCAGAGCCATGTCTCCAGAAATTAACAATAGCAAGAGCTCCCCTCTATAATGAGCAATTCGGCCAAGCCATAGTGATATTCCATCTCTAGATTGACCCAATATTATCTGCTTTGTCTTGTCAAATTTGTGTGTCGTGTCTGTTTTGTTAGCATACACATTCATTCATACATTCATTATTATGTTTTCATTTACATATGCATAATCATATAGAATTTATCCCACGTGATAAAGAGTCTTCTCTCCAGATCTTCCCTAGATAGAACGTCAGTCCTCAAGTTTGGATAACTTGAACCTCCACAATAGCGCTATAACCAAGCCTGTAACCTCAAGATCACTGATAAGATTAACAACCTGACATCTTAGGATCAATATTTCGGGTATTCTAAGTTATTTAATCCTCTTGTACCCTGAATCTCCCAATGCTTTCACCATTTGTATCTTCGGGTCCAAGAAGATTAAATAAGGGCATCTGTCATACCCTAAATTTTGACCCTAAGATATGTACATCATCAGAAGCTACACACTGACTAAAGGACTATGCCAGATTGGTTTGAACAGTATCCCCGCAATGGATCAGGATTCCTGGGTCCCTCAGAGGATTCGGGCAAAGGACCAATCATCAATAAATAAGATTTTCAATCTTTCAATTACCAATCAAAGGATTAAGGAATCTCAAATGATAGAAAATCTTTTAAAGATTGTACAAAAGTTTCAGGGATTTGGGCCCCGAGCCATCACAATCACCAATTAGGGTTTCAGTCATCTGAGCCCTCTAGATGAAATTTTCATGGGAAAATGAGCCAAGGCCTCCACATATCATCAATAATGTTGACATGACCATGACAAGCCATTTACAAGTACAAAAGATGCAGAGATCAAAGACTGCAAGATTAGGGTTTCACAGTGCCTAGATTATGGTTTTTGACTTATAGGGGGATCAAAAGTCAAGATTTTCATCTAGAAAAGATCCTATACCATAGGGAATGGTTTAAATAGCTCATATACATCACGGAAGTCCATTCATAAGGTCAAAACACCTCAGAGGATGTATAGTCAAAAAATAAAAAATCCGGGGGTATCCAATGTAATTTTCATTTGGACCAAAAAGTCAAAGTTTGACTTTTTCATCCAAAATGATCCTCATGACCTATATTTCAAGAATATATGGTCTATGAATGCATTTGATCACAAAAAAAAATCAAAATTTGAAGATAACTCGTAAAAGGGGCAATCTTTTAAACTTAGAAATTTTTCTAAGCTATGGAAAAAAGTGTTCAAGTGGCCTACTTCCAAGCATCATAACATGTGATCCAAGCATCATATTTTGGTGAACCAAAGCTCAAATGAAATATCTTACAATAATATAAAAATGATTAAACTAGGAGAAACTCCAATTCCTCATGGATTTCAAGTTGAAGATGGATCTAAATCAAGGAAAATTCTGATTTTCAACACTTAGAAAAAATCTGCCGAAGTATAAAATAACAAAACATCAAAACTATGAGGAATTTTACACCAAGCTCCAAGCTGATCCATATCCTTATCTAAACACTAATGTTGTTGAAAATGTTGCCAACAATTCAAAGAACCAATTTACATGAAAATATCATGCTTGTACATGAAGAAATCACAGACAAAGTGACCATCCAAAACTGTTTTGCAAAAACAAATTTTTCACAACTTTGTGAAATATTATTTTTTGAATCAAAGTACATTGTCAAGTGGATTTAAGCATCTAAGCAATGATTACAAACCTTATCAAACCTGCAAACTCATGATTGCACCATGGAATTTACCAAAATGACATTCTTGAATTTCAACATTATGCATTTTGATCCAAGGGCCACAAAGCTTCCAAAAGGCATATTCTTGGATCTCTTGTTCAACAAACAATAGGTGGACACAATCCAAGCATCAAATTTCTGAGGAATGTGAATTTTGTTGCAGCATAGTTGAGCTATTTCACAATTTCATCATTTCACATGTAAGAGATATTTTTCATAAACCATGACTCACCATTGTGATATTTTCACTTCAAATCTTGGAGGCCAAGTTTTCTCAACATGTTTTCCTATAAATAGAGACTCCATTCCATCATAAAAATTACACTAAAGCCTATGAACTCCAAGCTTTCTCTTATAATACTCAAAACTTAATATTTTGAGCAATCACTTTTGGTTTTTGAGTTTGAGCTAGCACAAGCTCAAACCAATTGTTCCAACACATCACATATGATGTATATGAGGTGTTCAAACACTTAGAACATCTCTGAAACACCTCCAACCCAGAATTACACTTCCAAACCACAAAAAAGCATTGTTTTTGCAACTTGAAAGCCACAACTTGATCCATCCATTTGCAATCAAGTCCAAGTGTTCAAACACACTCCATATGGTGTAGGGAAGTTGTCCAGATCATCACAACATCTTTGTAACACCTCCAGCTCGAAATCATAAGTCCATCTGCAAGCTCAAATTCAGGTAAGCCTCAAACTAGGCAAAATCATAATTTATGCATATTTCCTCGCACTATCTTTTTGCCATATGTGCGTAATCATATTCTAAGGGATTTTGTAACACCCAAATCACCCCACGGAATTATTTGTAATTATCAGAGTAAAATTTTCATTTAAAACTATTTGAGTGCCACAATTCAACATAAAACAACACGACTCAATAATACACTTTCAAATAAGTATTCAACATGCAGCAAAAATATTCTTAAAACAACATCAATCAAACTTAGATTTCAAGAAAATGTTTTCTAAAAGAATTAAACAAATAAAAACAAAATTGTCCCGACACCCAAAGCGATGTATCAGATCCGATATTCTGACAATACGAAGTACTCCGACTTCACTGACCACCACTCGACTTATCCTACTCACCTGCATGTTACCAACATAGGGGCAACATTCAAACAAAAAGGGTGAGATACTAACATCACAAAAGAGTAATATAATAAGAATTAGCAAGTATCAGAAATAAAACACCGCTTCTCCACTCACACTACACAACCACATCACATTCACAACAACATCATATTCTTCCACAACATACATGTCAGCAACAACATCATATACAGAAACAACATCAAATACATCAACAAAAACATATGCAACAACAACATCATATACAACAACAACACCATATACAACAAAAAAATAACAACAACAATCATGCAATGAGACCCTACTTGACTTTATGCATGTAGTACCATATCCGATCTCTATTTCAAGATTCAGTTCCTGTCGAAACTCTCTACCTCTCTTTCATGGTCCAATATGATCCCTATTTCATATCACATCTCATCGACCCCTATTTCATGGTCCAGTATGATCCCTATTTCATGATCACACTCTCGTACGATCCCTATTTCATGATCACACCCTCGTACGATCCATATTTCATGATCGCACCAACATCACAATAACTAACATACCCCACCTTAGTATGTCATCCAACTATGCAACATGTCATGCAACACCAATGGCATACATGCATACTCATAATGATTAACATCAACAACAATGATCTATCACAACATCAATCAATATACAACGATTCATTACCATCACAATTATCATGCATTCTTAACATATAATCACATAATTCAACTTAGACTACGACAACACAACACAACACATACTGTAACATATCACATACTCATGTATCATCAACAAACATATGAGACACATCATCACAACAACTACTCATAGCAACAACATCAACACCAACTAACATATCAATTATGTTTATAGTGAAGTTACACTAATTATCCCTAAAATTATGTGTATAACTCTTCTTTCACTACCTCCAGCTACACCACATTGATTCCTAAGCATTAATAAAGTAATTGGGTAATTTTCAGTAATTATTCGGAATTAAAAATTAACTTTTCACGCTCCAGGTCTCGTTCAGCGAGGGTCATTGTTCGCTAAGCGAGCAACTTACTGACTCTTTACTTTTCCACACACTAACTTTCTCGCTAAGCGAGCTCTGCGATTTCGCAAACTCCTCTTCTGCGTTCTGCACTCATTCTGCTATGAAAACATCATACCAAAACACCAATAACAACCAGAATTCACAGTAATTACCAATTTCACTATCTAATTCACACAATTATCAACTAACAACAACAAATTACTCATTACTCAACACAATTCTTCCTCAATACACCACAATATCAATCCATAATCCTCAACATACCCAATTTGCATCATAAAAACCCTTTAGAGATGGAAAAATCCCACCCTTACCTTTGGTTTTGTCGAGAATTTCTCTTCCTCGCGGATTCTTCTCCACGATCAAGTCATTTCCTATTCTTCTCCTCTTCATAACTTTTACGACCGTTCTTCTCTTTTTTCCTAAAATATGATCCTTTTCTCTTTTTACCACTTCATCCCTTAGACAAATTTAGGGACTTCCACTCTTACCCTCACTAAACCCACCAAATGACCACCTTGTCCTCTACCTCATATTTTATTCCATTTATTTTATTACTTAATAATACAATTATCCACCATAATATAATTCTCAATCTAAATTATATTCGATAATCCATTACTCTATACACACCAACACACAATATTCTGAATAAAATAATTAAATAAAAATCGGAGCGTTACAACTCTCCCCCACTAAAAAGGTTTTAGTCCTCAAAAACTTACCTCAATCAAAGATATTTAAATACGACTCTCGCATCCTGCTTTCCAATTCCCAAATCATATGCTCACCGGAAGATCCTCCCCAAACCACTCTCACAAGGACAGTCTCTTTGCCTCTCAACTGCTTTACCTCCCGATCATCAATTTGTTCTGGTAAAGCTTCAATTGTAAGATTATCTCTTACCTCAACTTCATCCATCGGTATCACATGTGACATATCCGGAACATACTTCCGAAGCTGCGACACATGAAACACATCATGCAAATTGGAAAATCTCGGTGACAACGCCACTCTATAAGCAACAAGTCCAACTATCGCCGAAATCTGATACAACCCAATAAACTTAGGAGTAAGCTTTCTCGACTTCAAAGCTCTTCCTACACTGGTCACCGGAGTAACCCTAAAAAACACATGATCTTCTTCTTGAAATTCAAGATCCTTTATTCTCTTGTCATGGTAACTTTTCTGCCTACTCTGTGGAGTTTTCATCTTATCTCGAATCAACTTCACTATCTCAGTAGTCCGTTGCACAATATCAGGTCCAAGTACAACACTTTCACCTAACTCATGCCAACACAAAGGTGTCCTACATCTTCGACCATACAAATCTTCAAATGGTGTCATTCTGATACTGGAATGGTAGCTATTGTTATAAGTAAACTCAATCAACGACAAATGACTATCCCAAGCACCTCCTTGTTCAAGCACACAAGCCCTCAACAAATCTTCCAAAGATTGTATCGTCCTCTCCGTCTGTCCATCAGTCTGAGGATGATAAGATGAGCTTAACTTCAACTTAGTACCCAAAGCCTCTTGTAAACTCTCCCAAAACCTTGAAGTAAACCGCAGATCTCTATCCGACACAATAATCAGTGTTATTTCATGCAACTTCACAATCACACCAATATATATCTCTGCCAATATCTGCAAAGAATAAGTAATACCAATCAGTATAAAATATGCCAACTTAGTCAACCTATCAATGATCACCCAAATGACATCATGCCCTCTTGAAGTTGTAGGTAATCCCGTAACAAAACCATCGATATGTTATCCCATTTCCACTCGGGAATATCCAACAGTTGCATTAAACCAATAGGCTTCTGATGTTCCACTTTCGACTTCTGACAAGTCAAGCACGCATACACGAACTGAGCCACATCTCGTTTCATACCAGACCACTAAAATATCTTCTTCAAATCCTTATACATTTTCGCATCTCCTTGATGAATACTCAAACCACTTATATGACATTCTTCAAGAATCATTCTCTTTAGTTCAAGATCTTCGGGAATATAAATACGATCCTGAAATCTAAGTACTCCCTGCTCATCAACCCGAAACTCATTATTTCCAACACGTTCATCATTAACCATAAAGTCTACCAATTTCACATCCGACTTCTGGCTTTCCCGAATATGATATAGAAAATCATAATTAACCTTCAAAATTCCCAACATCACACTATGAGGTGTCTGTTCACAAATCAAACTCATATCTCTGAATTGCTTCGTATCCCCAAAGGGCCTTTATTATTAAGGTACTGATTTGCTTGGATTAAAGAATCTCATTTACTCGAGACACTGCTTTGGCATTCTCCAAAGAACGTTAATTGATAAGGTACTACTTCGCAAGACCCAAAGAATCTCATGTTTGATAAATATATTGTTCTAGTATCATCGGAGAACCTTTGTAAGGGAATGCTTCGTATGAACTAGAAAATCTTGTACCATGTGTTAGAGATATTGCTCTATGTATCCCCAAAGGGCCTTTATTGTTAAGGTACTGCTTTGCTTGAGATACTGCTTTGGCATTCTCCAAAGAGCCTTAATTGATAAGGAACTGCTTCACAAGACCCAAAGTATCTCATGTTTGGTAAAGATACTGTTCTAGTATCACCGAAGAACCCTTGAAGGGGACTGCTTCGTTTGACCTAGAAAATCTTGTACCATGTATTAGAGATATTGCTCTTTGTATCCCCAAAGAGCCTTTATTGTTAAGGAACTATTTTGCTTGGATTAGAGAATCTCATTTGTTCAAGATACTGCTTTGGTATTCTCCGAAGAGCCTTAATTGATAAGAGACTGCTTCGATTACTAAAAGAATATCATGTTTTGTTTGAGATATTGTTCTAGTATCACCAGAGAACCTTTATAAGAGACTGTTCCGCTTGATCTAGAAAATCTTATACTTCAATTGAAAATGTTGCTCTAGTATCCTTGGAGAATCTTAGGTGTGAGTCCCCCGTGTTGGAATATCCCGTTAAGATATTGCTTCATTGGTTTATAGAATCTTATTTCCCCTAGCAAAGATAATGCTTCAAGCATCCCTGAAAAGCCTTTTATTGAAAGGAACTATTTTATATGATGCAGAGGGTCTCATTTATTCGTTAAACCACTTTAATAGTCGTCGGAGAGCCTTAAATGATAAGGTACTGCTTTGCGCAATTTGAAAAAAAAAATCATCCAGTAAACTGAGATACTGCTTTGTTAATTCAAAGAATCTCAAATATTTTGTTCAATTTGCATCCAACTATCTCATTCTCATACCTCTTATTTTGTTATTTTACCGCATTTTTTCATTTGGTCATACAAATTTTGGGGTCTTCTTATATCTAATTGACTTTCATCCAAAAAATTTGAACGCCATGCAACAGTTCACTTTCTTGGGTTCAAAAGAATTAGATAGGGGCATCTGTCATACTCCAAATTTGCCATACCTTTGATTTTTTTACCTTTGATTTTTTTTTTAATACTATGTATTTACAGTTTGATTAGTTAATACTATGTATTTACAGTTTGATTAGTCTTTCCTTAGCATGATTATTTAATTTTTACCCATGATGTTCTGATTTGAGTCTTTTGGGAATAATGACTTTGATTGTTTTTCACATTGTCTTGATTTCATTAACTTTAGCATGTGTTTTCATTTAAGAGGATCCAGGATGAGATTGTTGTTTGGTTGATCATATTTGGCCTTATGTTACCATTTCTTTATTAAGTTGTAAATTTGGTACATGATTCAAAATTCCAAGAAATATCTTTTTCAAATCCAAGTTAGAATTTACCATGTACAAGGGATTGGAATAGTGATGTACAAGTAGCATATTTCAAAGTAAAGTCAAAGTTTTGGTGGCCAAATGAATAACTTGGGTTTAGAGTGATAAGTTGACAATGTCACACAAGTTCCAAAAAGGTCAATTGAATGTCAAACAATTGCTTGCTGATTGGGAGACTAAAAGATTCACGAATTTAATGCCACAAGAAAATGAACCTACTTCAATTTCATTACACTTAAAGTTCCATAAGATGCAAGTTAAAGCAAGGACTTCACCAAGTTGGATTCATGGTCAGTATGCCAATATTGGGAGTGTGCATATGATCCGAGGTTCAATACTATAATCTATCCCCATGCCAAAGTTCTGAACATGAAATTCTAATTGGTTTCATAAAAGAAGTGCAAAAATGTCGAAACATTATTGAATTACAAATTGAGAACTTCTACAATAGTGGTACAAATCTTAGAAAAACCAACCTCAATACCACGCTCCCAGCCAAACCGCAGATTAAAGCATAAAAAGTACTGTGGATTGCAGGTTAATGGCAAGTTGAATTCAAGAGGAGAAAACTCAAGGTATGGTATACATGGTTGAAGGCTCAAACTTCCTATACAATTCAAGAGTTACATTAATACAAAGATTCAAGAAGTGAAGTCCTAATTCTACAATGGCAATTTGAGCTTAAACCTAAGAAAATTGCAGCAACACAGAGTCAATCTACATGTTATACCAAGAATCCTGCTACGACCTTTCACTCCTTCATCTTCATGCTAATGTCATCATCAGATATCCTTCATGACCAAAGCTATCATACTCCATATTTATGCCAAAGTCTAGCAAATGCCCAAAGAAAGAAATACAAGGCAAATGTTAGTAAGTTATCCATAGTATCATTCACATCAGCATGACAAACAGAGACATCAATGCATACCTACTTTGAGCTGGAATGAACCAAACCCCAAGTGCAAGTGTCATGACAGCCAAAATAATTCATTATCTCTTCAGCCCAGGCCTCTCGCAGCCGGCACAACTTGAAATCTCGCCTCACGATCAGCGACACCCATTTCATGAAGTTAACATCCACGATTTCCCCTCCTTCAACCATCATGCCAAGTCCATAGCAGTTGCTCCAAGAATGCACATGAAACAAAAGCACTCACAAGGTTAGAAGTGCGGAAATCACAACTTGAAATTATAGGTACACAGAGTCAAATCAGAAAACAGATTGGAGTTTATCCAAGTGCAAAGTGATCATTTCATCCGCAAGTTCAAATGCATGACAATAGCAGGGATGTAACATTGGCATATGAGTTTTTGTCAAGAAATAGGCTACATGCATAGAGTATACATGAATCCTAAGTGAATACTAGCAGAAGTGCATATTAGAGTTACAAATGGTAGACTTTCTATCTCATTATTAAGATATCAACTCACCAACATTATCACCATTGCACTAATCATCCAACAAGCTTCATGGTAAAACAATTTTGTAATTCTTCTTGGCACCACTCTTCATTGTCTTTAACCTACAAAGGAAAAAACAGAGACAACATAAATCACAAACAGAATGAAACAGAGCATCAAGCAGTGACCAAGATCCAAGCTGACATTAAGATTCAAAAGGCAAAGGATAAATAGTACAAGCACAAGAAAAGTCATAAGTTCAAACAATTAGAAAATTCACTACGGTAAAAGAATGTATGGCAGTAAAAACAACAAGAAATCAGATTTGTGGGACCACCCTGCTTCTGGAAACTCTTCTTATTGCACTACAGACAAACGAATTTGTGACTCACCCAAGAGGCAGAGAATTTTCGTACAATCCTCAACGGCCTAATTTCACAGCACATTATCCTCACACGAAATGAATTTTTTCTCACACGTATCAGCACCAAACATTCTACTATATAAACTCTACACTATACATTCATTCTACACGAAAAAAATCCTACCGTCATTCTGCCGAAATCCCTCCATAAACCCTAATTCATTAAGAGTTCTTCCAAAAGGGCTAATAGAATTTCGCATTGAAATTCTATTCTAACTTGAACTAAACCACAGTCGGATACAACAGTCGGATACAACAAGGAAGAGGTTTAAGAAGAAGAAATGAGGAAGAAGATAAACGTAGCAAAAGAAACTTTTACCTGTGGATTTTTTCACTCCGGTAACTTCCGGAAGGTAATTTTCTCGCTCTGAACAACTTTATTCGGATGTTGATTTTCTGATTTGTGTTGTTGATTCGACCGTTGAGTTCTTGTGTTTGATTTATGCTTCCGTAAGGATTTAGGCTGCGATGTCGATGAACATACAGTGAAGCTCCATTTCTCTTTGAGATAATACGAGCTGAGTATGGAGAGTAATGAGAAGATAACGAGAATGGGGGTTTGAGGGTATTTGATTTGGGAATAGGGTTTCAGTTGTTGTGAAGTTGTGGAATTGATTCGTGTTGTTGAACTCGGTTTGATGAAACGATGAGGTTTGGTGCTGAAGAAGCCTCTCTGAGTTGAAAACGAAGTTGAAATGGTTGAGGTCCGGAGGTTTTCATTGATCGCTTTTTTTAAGCTTTGTTTTCTTAATCGTCGGTACCCTCTCCTTATTTTGTTTCAACGTCTTAATGGGAAGTTTAAGATTCATTTTTATTTGGTTTTAAAATATGCTTTTCTTTTTTCTTAAAAGGCGTACTATAAATGTCGGTGTTTTCCAAGTAAGGTTTTTTTTTATCAATTCCAAGTAAGGTTATGCACTACCCAATGTTCTATTTTTTTAAATGTGAAATCAATTTCTTCCAAAAATCTGAATGCACAGTGTGTCATCATGCATTAATGTGGCGGTTGACTGGTGTAAGCATAGATGGCCAAAATTTATTTTCTTTGTTTCTTATAAAACTTGTTTTTGTTACTATTTCTATCTTTAAATTTTTTTTTAATTTCATATTAAAAACTTAGATTGATTTTTTATTTAGTTTTTTTACTATGATACTGTGGTTGATTGTGCCGGGTACCTTTTTCTTCTTGTGATTTGGTTGTATGGTATGCCATGCTCGAACTTGTGTGTTATTTTCACAATACGACTATAAATTGTCAAAGTAAAATATAAAAGCGTACTCTAAGGTAAATCGTTTTAAAGATAATCAAATCTCTTGGTTCGACGCCAAGTAAATATTTACACACATTTCATTCATGCACACACATAAGTTTATCGTTCTACGATCGCCATCAATCACTATCTCTACACTTCACATTTTCTCAACCTTTTCAACTTAAACGAATCAGCGCTTTTTTTCCATAGCTAGCCTTTAGCACTTGATCCACATATCGTTACATCCAACTCTTCCAAAGTCGAGCGCATTGTGTCTCGCAATCAATTTCGAACCCTTGTCAGTCGATCGCATCGTGTGTCGTCATTTACTTTAACCTAGTCCATTAGGTTCTACTTACCTACTTACCTCAAAACTTAAAAATTTCACTACACAATTCAAACTTCGATCCAACGTCGAGTTATTCGAAATTAAATACTTTGTTCTTAAAGGTGTAAAAGAGAATTATGGAATCTTCTATGCTTCTCCTCAACTGTTTGAATATGAGACATTTGTCTCGTAGGCGAGCAGTTGACACCTCTTAACTTCAAAACACTTAACATTTATTAAACACATATTTTCTCAAGGGTGTAAAAGAAAGTTGTCGGATCTCCGATGTCTTTCCTCAATTGTTTCCGTGTGAGGCATTTATCACACACGTGAGTTGTTGACGCCGCTAAAACAAACCAACGAACGATCAACCATTTTTCTTAATTCAAAATTAAGATACTTAATAACTATTAGACACATCCTTTCTCAAAGGTGTAAAAAAAAGTTGTCGGATCTCCGATGCCTTTCTTCAATTGTTTCCGTGTAAGGCATCAGTCACGCACGTGAGCAGTTGACGCCTCTAAAACGAACCAACCAACCAAACGTGGTACCACGAACTATGAAGCTCTGACTTTCCTATTGCACGAGGGAATGCGTAGGCATGAGGATCTCAATCCTTCCCAAGCACCCTAGGACCAAAATCACCCATTACTCGTTTAGCCTTAAGAAGAAGACATTAGCATAGGTTAGCATTCGATCGCAAATTAGACTAAGAGGTTTTCGTTGAGTACAACGAACGTAAGAGGTGTTAATACCTTCCTCTTGCGTAACCGACTCCCGAACCAAGAATTTAGTTTCAACGACCAAGTTCTTTTCGTATAGGTTTTATCTATATCTTCCTTTTCTTTCGTTAGAATAAATAGAATTAGGTGACAACTTTGTTGTTTGTTTTTCCGTGTCTTTCGCGAGGATCGTGTCTTTCGAGGTACAACAGATGGCGACGTCCACATAAATTTATAAAAGTTAACGTTGCACTTGTCATTTATTTTTTTATTCATGCTGAAACTTTAATACATGTTGAGATGAGTGGATTATTGGTTTATTGGGCCTGTGCTGGTTTTATATCTACACCCATAAGTTTTCGGCCCATTGATTTTAGTTCAGTTTTCATTACTAATACACCTCTTCCCATCATTTAGTTTTATTTATTTTTTATATTTTTTTCGTTTTTTTTTTTTAAATATTTTCTTTTGTCAAAAAATTCTAAAAAAAATTCATCAACCTATTTTAGCATCTTATTTTTTTTTAATGAACATTGTGTTTGTGTTAAAATAACTTAAAAGTACATGTGGTAAAATATTCGAAAAAAGTAATTCATTAACCTATTTTCAGTAAACAATAATTGAAAAGTACATGTGGTAAAATAATCAGTACTCTGATGATATCTTATTTTTTAGATTAATAATGCATTTTGTATTTAAAAAACCTCAAGGTTCTAGAGACATTTTGAAATAAATATTGTGTTTGTGTTTTTTTTATTATCTAAGCATCATGTTCATTTTGTTTATATTGTTGTTGTAGTGTAGTGAAAATTTCAATGCCATTCAGACAATGGGGAAATGAATTTGATTCTTTCATGTGACTATGAAAGTTAGCTTATTAAATTTTTTGTGACCAAGCTAGCTAGTAATTTATTCATGCATTCATTAGTATACTCCATTTTGCCTACTAATAATTTCATTTGGGTTCCAAATCTGCAAGTTCGTGGTGCTTTGGGCATGTGATTATAGTTTTAGTGAAAATGTTTGATGTTTGAGTTTCTTTGTGATTCTGTGATTGTTAAAATAAATACTCTCTTATCAGATTAGTAATGTTATACGCAAGAGTGTTTGTGATTTTTTTGAAAACAAAATAGCATCAAGCTATACTGAAAAAACATGACTTTTTGATGTGCTATTATTAGTACACAGTGTGTTAAGTTGATCATCAAGAGATTTCAATTTGTTGTTGAACATTTAGTTTGCGGTATTGATGTTTTCCACACATGGTGTACCATCTTCTCTGTGTTGGGCCAATTCATTTGAACATTTGGTTTGCTGTGTTGACACAGTTTCTCAGTAATTATTAACTTGGCCATTGAAACTAATGTGCCCTCCCTACAAACAAAATGATTATTCGTGATTTTTGATAGTGTAAAATTATCAATTCATATGTTTATTGATAAAAAATCGATATAATATATGAATATACCAGTTGCTGATTGCCGGTCAGTTTCCTCTCTAATTCCAGCAGTTGCAGATGCAAAACTTACTCCTTTGAGTATGGCATCATCACTAGCTGTTGCATATGGAGGAATGTAATCATCGAATCCCAATAATTCAGTTGTTGAATTTCCACACATAGTTAGAAAAAGTTACAATCATATAATGTCTATGTTTCTTGATGGTTTATCAAAATTTTACTAAAAATGTTTGATGTTTGAGTTTCTTTGTTATTGTTGAAATAAGTACTCTCTTCTAAGATAATTAATGTGATATGTAAGAGTGTTTGCTTTTTATTTTCAGTATCTGTTATTAAATGAAAACTGGTTATGCAGCAAATTAGACTTTCTATAAAGCACAATTAGATCTTTATCAATGAATTTGAAAACATTCACTGATTGATTATGCTATCATTTGTCTCTTCCTATTTGTTTCTTTTTCTTCCATATGGAGCATTAACTGTCTCGTGTGTGTTTAATTTTTCAGTTCTTTGAAGCCTGTGATTTCTATTGGACAACACTGATTCAAACTTACTCGTTTCTCCTGCATCTAGTCCAACTCAGGTTACTATCCTTTTCTTCTTGCTTATATTTTGTTGTTTATGGAGCTTTTTAATATTATATGTCTTGTTATTTCTTTTACCCTTTAAAAAATCTACATTTTGAAATGACAAGTAAAGTCAAAACAGACAAAGGGTATCTAGCTATATGATGAAGAAAAAGAATATGAACACCAATGTGTTTTCTTAAGTTCTTAAGGTTTTTATATAAATATGTTTATAATAATATAAAGCTCTGAAAAACAGTGATTTGAGTATTGTTCTGAAAATACTATAGATAAGCAGTCAAACATGGAGTTAGTGGATAATGTGAAGGAAGAACTAGTGTATAGAATTAGTAACTTACCAGATTGTATTTTATCAAATATTATGGGATTCATAAGGACTAAAGATACTGTCAAGACATGACATGTGTTACTTCTCAAAGATGGAAAAATCTTTGGACATATCTTCCTATTGTGAAAGTCAGTCTCAAACAATTCGAATAAACAAATTGTTTCAAGAAATTGTATGCAATTTCTTGAGCAATTACAATAGCTCCCTGCGTGCAATTGAAATCGAACATCCTGATCATCTTGACCGTCTAACACTGATAAGTATAATAAACAGTGTCGTGTCAAATCAAGTCGAACAATTCATAATGGACATATACATCCGTGAAGATTATTTGTCAGAATTTTTTGCTCCATATTTTTCGTTACTTCCCTAACCTGTTTCAAACTCTCAAAGCATAAATCCAATTGGATAACGCTTCCGCATACTATAAACCTTTCGGAGTTAGAGAAGTGTTGCTTAAGTGAGGTTACCTTTGTTTCCGGAAATAAAAAAAGTTTTTGTAAGCTATTCTCAAACGGTAAGAAGCTTAGTATTTTAGTCCCGAATAATTGCACTACGGATGGAAAAACACTATGTCTAACTGATGATAAACTGATGAATCTAAACGTCAGGTTTAGCTTCTCTTATATAACCCTCCCAAGGTTATGATATATGCTCCCAATCTAGAAATATTTACGGTTGTTTGAATTTTGCTAACTCTCATGAAATTTTTTAGAATAAATAAGAATATATCAAATAAGCAAAAATAGATGTTTTATGCAATTCGTCTTCTCCTAATGTTGAAGAGGCATTGAAGAACCTTTTTAAAAGAATAAATAGTGCAAGCTCCCTAATAGTGTGTGTTTGTAAACTGCGTGATTTTTGTTAAATTTTAAAATATTATTGGTTGACACTATAACATTTTAACATTTAACAAAAATCACACAATTTGCAAATACACTGTTAGGGAGCTTGCATTATTTATTGTTTTGAAAAGGTTCTTTAATGCCCCTTCAACATCAGGAAAAGAAGAATTGCATAAAACATGTATGTTTGCTTCTTGATATATTCTAACTTATTCTCAAAAATTTCATGAGAGTTAACAAAATTGAAACAACTGTAAATATTTCTAGATTAAGAGCTTGTATTATAAAGGCTTATATAAGAGAAGCTAAACCTGACATTTAGATTCATCAGTTTATAACCAATTAGACAGAGTGTTTTTCCATCCATAGTGCAATTATCCAGGACTAAAACACTAAACTTCTTACCGTTTGAGAATGACTTACAAAAACTTTTCTTATTTCCGGAAATAAAAGTAACCTCACTTAAACAACACTTTACTAACTCCGGAAGGTTTATAGTATGCAGAAGCGTTACTATCCAATTTGATTTAAGTTTTTGAGAGTTCGAGACATCTTAGGTTAGGGAAGTAATGAAAAATATGGAGTGAAAAAGTTTAACATTATGATAATTTTCACGGATGTATATATCCATTATGAATTGTTCGACTTGATTTGACACGACACGGTTTTATTATATTTATCAGTGTTGGATGATCAAGATGCTCAGGATGTTCGATTTCAATTACACGCAAGGAGCTTTTGTAATTGCTCAAGAACTCGCATACAAATTTCTTGAAACAATCTGTTTCTTCAAATTGTTTGAGGCTGACTTTCACAATAGAAAGATGTGTCCAAAGATTTTTCCATCTTTGAGACAAAACACACGTCTTGAGAGCATCTTTAGTCATCATGAATCTCATAATGTTTGATAAAATGCAATCCGGCAAGTTACTAATTCTGTCCATCAGTTCTTCCTTCACACTATCCACTAACTACATGTTTAACTGGCATACAGATTTCTTGAAACAATCTGTTTCTTCAAATTGTTTGAGGCTGACTTTCACAATAGAAAGATGTGTCCAAAGATTTTTCCATCTTTGAGACAAAAAACACGTCTTGACAGCATCTTTAGTCATCATGATTCTCATAATGTTTGATAAAATGCAATCCGGCAAATTACTAATTATGTCCATCAGTTCTTCCTTCACACTATCCACTAACTCCATGTTTGACTGCTTATCTATATTATTTTCAAAACAATACTCAAATCACTGGTTTTTCAGAGCTTTATATTATTATAAACATATTTATATAAAAAACTTAAGAACTTAAGAAAACACATTGGTGTTCATATTTTTTTCTTCATCATATAGCTAGACACCTTTTGTTTGTTTTGACTTTACTTGTTGTTCCGGATCGGCCCAATCCCTACAATTGGGCCAAGCAAACCAATCCAATAGGCCTGCTCGACGTCGAGCACGATTGGGAAAAGTGGTCCCTGTCGACCACAAGCATACCGACCACGACGAAGTTCCCTAACGGCTAGTCTTGACCGTTGCCTATTTTCACGGATTCCTCGATCCGCGCCTCACAATATGGACCAATAATCTTCCATTTAGTCCCTTATATAAACCCTCTCGTTTGAGAGGGTCAGGTATTCAATCTCTCTGACCTTTATACTTGTACTTGCCCACTCTTTGCTCGGTTACTTACTTTAGCATCGGAGTGCCTTGCAGGTACACCCCCTTTTTTCTCACCCGCATCGGATCCTAATCTCCAGGTACGATCAGGTGGCGCTGTCTGTGGGAAACTGATTTCCCCGTTATTCTTTCAAAATCTTCAAAGAACCAAAGTTTTAACAAGATCCATGGCTGCTCGGGACAACCACGAAAACCGATCAAACGATGACATGATTCTCACACAACGTGAGAGCAATATCCATCCTCCTCCGCATGAGGAAACGGTGCAAGACCACCCGGACGGGAAGACAACATCGCCTTCACCCGATCGCGACCAACCTTTAGAAAGTCGCTCAGAAACTCTTTTTCCTTCGACTCCTTCAGGATCGGATTTCGTCGCATTGGCCGAGATCCTGAATCAAACAAACTTGCTGCTCCTCGCCCATGGCGAGAAAATCGCCCGTCTCAAAGATAATTCTCGTTGACCACAGTCTCCCGCGAGACCCCAAAGAGAGCATACTCCGTCTCCTGCCAGGAAGAAGAGGAAAGGGCACGCTGACGAATCAACAGGCGTCAAACGTCTTCGTCAGTCTTCCCCACGATCCTCTCCTAGAAGAAAATCAAGAAGGAGCAGATCAAGATCTACCTCTCCCCGACGAACGAAGAAACATGCTCACAGGTCTCCGGCGTTCAACTCCAGCGATGACGAGGACGCTCGGGGTCCCCTCACGTCTGAAATCATGGCGGCTAAGCTTCCAAGAGGCTTAGAGAAACCCCCTCCGTTAGGCTCGTACGATGGGACCACAGACCCAGACGAGCACATCGAGAATATCGATGCACTGCTCGACTATCGAGGTGTACGGGGGCAATCAAATGTCGCATTTTTCCTACAACGCTGAGGAAAGGAGCAATGACATGGTACAAAAGCCTCGAGGCTGAGTCCATCACCTTATGGAAACAACTTGGACGCACGTTCTCCAGGCACTTCACCGCATCAAGGCGGCACCCGAAGACAGAGGCTTCGCTCAAAGCGATCGTCCAGGGGAGGGATGAACCTTTACGAACTTACATCGAAAGGTTCAATAAAGAAGCGGTCCAAGTATCCACGACCGACGACATGAAAAAATATTTGCTGGAACGAGGATTACGCCCCTCGACTGATTTCCATCGGGCGGTCGGCATTGAAACCCCGGCCACCCTCGACGCATTCCTACTGAAAGCCCAAGCCTACATTCAGTATGAGGAAAAACAAGCGGCCAGTTCGGTAAGAGACGCTCGACGCCGTGAAGATACCAAGCCGCACCGAGTCGATGAACCTTCGACATCTCGTCGAGGAGGAGACAAAAGAAAGGACGATCGCTCCCGTGAACCGCGGGAGCACCGAGGACCCATCGGTCGGTTCCACGAGTACACACCCCTCCTGGCCTCCTGGGAGAAAATTTTGTCTGAATGTGCCAATTCGGAATTCAAACAGGCAGGGGTACGTTTTCCGAGACAACAACCCAGCAAGCCCGGCACGAATAAAACGAAATACTGCAGATTCCACAAGAGTCACGGCCACAACACAGAGGATTGCATCCACCTCAAGGATGCAATCGAAATCCTCATCAAGGACGGGCACCTAAAACAGTTCACCAAGTCCAAAGACACTCCTCGACAAGAAGCGCAGGAAACCCAGAAAGTCGAGGAAGCCATACCCATCCCTGCAGATGCTAACATGCAGGTCGCTCTAAGCATTTATCGCCCGGAAGATTTCTTCCTACCGGACCGCGCCGAGAGTTCGGGGTACCTCTCCTCCCATAGCCCATGGGAAGCTTTCCCTTCAGCAATGGTCATCTCGGGAGGAGGATTCAACAAAATCACGGTCGGATCCGTGAAACGGAAATTCGACCAGCTGATTGCTAAGGGCCCCGCGCAAAACGCCACCCTGGATCCACCAAGAGAAGGCTCTGTACCCCTTGCCTTTTACCGAGAAGAACTCCTGGGAGGGGCGCCCAACGCCAGCATTCCTCTGCTCGTCCGGGCACGCATGGCAAATTTCGATGTGAGGAGAATCCTGGTAGACCAAGGCAGCTCCTGCGACATCATGTACTCCCAGCTGTTTTCGACACTCCAGCTAAACGAGACACACTTAACTCCATACATCGGATCAGACCTGCAGGGTTTCAACGGAGCAGTCTCCCGACCATGGGGTTATGTCGACCTATTTGTCACCTTCGGGGAAGGTGAGACAGCCAAGACGGTTAGGGTCTAGTTCCTAGTCGTGGACTGCCCATCGTTGTACCAATGCATCCCAGGACGACCAACCTTAGCCGAGCTAATCGCCGTTCCATCCACCGTCCACCTGAAGATGAAGTATTACACTACTTCAGGTAAGGTCGCCACGTTGCACGGAGACGTCGACGCTGCCCGCAGGTGTTTTGAAGCGGCATCAAAAGGTCTCAGCTCAATATCATACCAACCGAGTCCTCCAACATCAAATTCACCAGATATTCCCAGGGCTTTCCCTCAGGTAGACTCGATCGACCTAGACTGCAGATTCTCGGACAATAGCGAGGGCGTCCAAAGGCCAACAGAGTCGCTATCCCGACCAATACCAGATGGAGAGTTCGAACTAATTCCTCTGGGAGAAGACCCAGATCGGTGCGTTAAAATCGGGGCACATATGCCCGACTTGGTGAAGCGACAATTGGAAGCTTTCCTCAAAGGGAACATAGATCTATTTTCCTGGAGCGCCGCAGAAGTGCCAGGACTCGACCCCGAGACAGCCTGCCACCACCTCTCCATTGACCCAACACACAAGGCGGTCGCTCAACGCAGAAGGAAGCAGTCGACCGAGAAAACTGAAGCGGCTGAATCTGCTGTTAAAGACCTCCTAGAGGCTAAATTTGTAACCGAGGCCAGGTACACGACCTGGCTCTCGAATGTTATACTTGTGAAAAAATCTAATGGAAAATGGAGGATGTGCGTTGACTATACCGATCTCAATCGGGCATGGCCGAAAGATGCATATCCTTCATGGACGCATATTCAGGATATAATCAGATACCCATGGCTGTGTCTGACAAAAAATACACGGCCTTCATGACCAAATCGGGCAATTACTTTTACAACGTTATGCCCTTCGGTCTGAAAAACGCGGACGCGACATATCAGCGCATGATGAATAAGGTTTTCCGAGCTGAAATCGGAGATATGCTCGAAGTATACATGGACGACATGATCGTCAAATCTCAACAAGAAACGGACCACGCGTCCCACGTACAAAAAGTGTTCGATTAAGCACGAAAGTGCAAAATGCGCTTCAACCCTGAGAAATGCACGTTCGGGGTCCGAGCAGGGAAATTCCTCGGATTCTACTTAACTGAACGAGGCATCGAGGCCAACCCCGACAAATGTCGGGCATTCGCGGAGCTCCCAACTCCTACTTCTAAAAAATCCATACAATCACTAAACGGGGTCCTTACCTCCCACGCTCGGTTCGTAGCAAAATTCGCTCAACACGCGCTCCCTTTTTACAAGCTCCTCCGCAAAGAGGCAACTTTCGAGTGGACGGAGGAGTGCGAGCTAGCGTTGTCCCACCTAAAAAAGGAACTAAGTGAACCCCCAGTCTTATCCAGACCTGAAGAAGGGGAGATACTATATCTCTACCTTGCAGTTGCAAACGAAGCAGTAAGCGCGGCACTCGTGCGCGACCTACCCGAAGGGCAAAAGCCTGTATATTTTACAAGTAAAGCACCCCATGGCCCAGAAATTCGATACCTTCAGATAGAAAAGGTGGCTTTAGCCCTCCTTCTTGCAGCCAGAAGGCTACGCCATTACTTTCTAGCTCACACCATCATCGTAAGAACCAATCAGCCCATAAGACAATTGCTCGGTCGACCGGACATGGCCGGACGAATGCTAAAGTGGTCATTGGAACTATCCGAGTTTGACGTCAAATTCGAGGGAAGACAAGCTCTCAAAGCTCAAGCGTTGGCCGACTTTATGGCTGAACTTACTTTCACCGAGCAAGAGCCGAAAATCTCATCCAGGTGGGTTATTTTCGTGGACGGAGCATCTGGTCCAGCAGGTAGCGGGGCCAGAATTATCTTGGAGAACGACGAGGGAAACGTGATCGAAGTGTCCCTGACCTTATCTTTCCCCACTTCTAACAACCAGGCAGAGTACGAAGCTTTTCTAGCGGGCATACTGTCAGACCCTAATTTTTGACCTAAGATGTTTCACATCTCATCTGCATTTCTCATACAAACAAGATCGCGTACTGTTCGTTTATCCTTTTTCAGGTGCAGGTCTAAGCTTTGCAGAATATCGCCATGTTTAATTTCTGTTATTTGTTTATATTTACTAACCTCTAACCAAAATACAAAAAAAATATGTTGCAATTGCTTCTTCTTCTTCTGTGTTGCAGGATTTAAAAGACAGGGCTGTGATTCCAATTCAGATACGTTTGTTCAGTCACAATTCGATTCAGATGGACGTTTGACCTAATCTTGGTCAAACTATCAAATAGATTGTCCAATTGCAAGTTGTGTGTGCCAGTGAATTTTTCTCAGACAGTGTGTATTCAAAGTTCAATACTGTGTTATGTGCGAAGTCATCAGTTATCAGGCAGTGTTTGGTGCGAAGTTTGGTTCGAATCTTTAATGTTCGTTAGTGCATTATGGGACCATCTGAGGATTTATTTTCCTCAGCATGGATTCAAGTTATCAGGGCAATTTTCAGATGACTCAAGTGTGTGTGGCTTAAGTGGCAAGTTGTTCAATGGTTCATGTTTGGCTGTATTCATTATTATCAGTGGTTGGTGCAAGAAAAATCAGGAATTGGTCGTGGGCTTAAAAATCATCACTTCATATCCATTTATCCGTTCCATCCTTTTTTATTCTATCCATAAACCATCGTTTTTTTTACATATATCCATTATCCATTTTTCTTCCATTTTTCTCGATTCCTCGATTTATACATTTTTTAGTTCAATTATTCAAATGATTGTTCTAATTTTTTTTTTATATCCAATGTTATATTCACTTTTTTTTAATTTCTTTTTCTTATCCATTTCAAATATCTCATTCATAACCATTTCATTTATTTCAAACCCATCCATTTACTTTTTTTCTATAAGCCCATTACAAACTTACAAAAAAATAAATAATAATAATAGTACAAAAAAAATGTCCATATATTTCTTCTTTGAGCCCATTCATTTTTTCTAAAAAAAATTAATAAAAAATTTGTTTCACATTATCACTTTCCCCAATCCCAGCTAATAAGCCTTTCACCCCATCCATCACTCACGTGACAGCCTTAGTCACACAAGCTCCAAGCTTTGGCCCACAACACTTTCCCAGCCTCTTCACAATGTCCCATCAGCAAAGCCAACATCACACCAATGCAATAATCCGTAGCCTTTTCGCATACATCAATTCAGCCACAGCCAACAAACAGCTAACAACAACACCTTTCCCAGCTACAAGCCGCATTCCGCAAGATCATTCAAGTCAACAGGCCCACACAACAAGCTTTACGCCAAGCAGCTAGCGCATACGTATGCGGTACGACCTCAAGCCTCAAACATCATCTTAAGCCTCAAACATCAGCCGTATACCGAAGCTTCCAAGCCAGCTGAAGCCAAAAACGCACGCAGCATTTCCCAGCATTTCCCTCAGCCGCAAGTAGCTTCATCAAAACAGTAGGCCCACACAAGGAAAAATACAAGCCAAAGCCAACGATCCCCTTCAAGCCCAATACGGCAATCCTCTATTTCACGCATTTCACACCACAGCAGCAATAAAACGCACGCACACAAGCTCATCAAAATAAAAACGCAGTTCGCACAAAATGAAGGCCACAATCAAAACGCAAAATAATAAAACTCAAAATGCAGTGAAACGCAGCAAAAACGGGATTCCCATGAAGACTCCAAACGCAAAAAATTTGGGCAAAACGGCAACGAAAAGACTCAGCTTATTCCTCATCTCCCTCCTATAAATGCAAACCCCTCTCAACTCTCAAATCCAAGCTTTGAAAGCCTCCATATACCCTACAAGAATCAAATCCGAAAATTCAGAGCTTCAAAATTCCAAAACAAAACAAATTCCCAATTCAATTTTCTTCACCTTCCAACCTTCATCCAACATTACTTTTCCAACCGAGCTGTATTCCTTCAATATCGAACCCGCCGCTCCATCACCAGTCATCAACAACAACAAGAAATCGGAAAAGAAGAAGAGAAAGGATGAGATCGTTGATGGTGAAGTGATTCGGAAAGCAAGGAGGAGATCGAAGGAAGCTTTTCCTCATTTTTGATTGATGCTTTTGCTATTTGATAGAGAGAGAGAGACACGGCGCCGACTGACGGAATTTCCTTCAATTTCGTGTTTGGTGGCCGGCGGTGTTGATTGGGGAAGCAAAGGTGATGTCACGGCCCTGTTGCTCATTGAGAAAGAAGAGCTTTTGGCTTTTCTGTTTTCTTTTGTTTCCTCCTTTTCATTATAGAATTGTTTTATTTTGTTTAAGAAAAATGGTGTGGTTTGGGCTTTAACCATTTGATCCACATTTCCTTTTCTCACCACCTGTCCATGCGTCCCCCCTCCCCCTTTCCATTTCTTTTTTTTTTAATTCTCATTTCTTTAGTTTCTTTTTCTTTTTTGAATGTTTTATTTCAATTTATTTTTTGGATATAAGAATTTTTATAAAACTTGTTTTAGAAAAGTATTTTAAAAAAAAAGATGTTTAGAAAAGAGATTGAGAAAAAGATATTTTAAAAACCTTTTAGAAGAGATTTAGAAAAGAATTTTTAAGAGAAATTTGAAAATTATTTTAATTCTTTTATGGATCTACTTTTAGATTCATTCTTCTTCATCTTTTTCTTTGTTGGTCGATGACAATATCCGATTCGTGATTGTTGATTTCCGATAGGTTTAATCTTCATTATTTCAAATCTATGGATGAATGATCATTTGGATCATTCTCCATACTTTGAGATCGTGATAGGTTGCTTTTCGATAAATTCAACGAAAATCTCGATTAAGATTAGACCGTTCTTTTTCTTTTAGTGTGGCATGTTTTCGGAGAACGATCCATAATATCGTTTCTCTAACATGTATTAACACGAATATTTTCCACTTTAATTAGTGGTGGCCGGCCTTATTTGTAGGGTAATTACTCCGTAAATTACTCGGCGATTGCTTAACATAGACCTAAAGTTGTCCCGATTCGGATTGCGATCCACTTGGATCCGGTTGCCTCGATTTTATTTTTCTTTTCGTGGTTGTGCTTGATTAAGTTCATCATACCACTTATATTGTAAATATTATAATAATGTGAATATAATCCATTTAAATTTAATCTCTCGCACCTTATCCTCTTTTATTTCAATCTCTCGTTCCTTATCTCTCTTATTATGCTTATTATACTATATCATTCATCATTTTGCTTATTGTTTATATTGTTGCTTGTTATTTTTTCTTTGTCCATTTGGACACAAAAACACTAATAACGGATTAAACATCTAAAAATGGGTGACTTTAATTTCGGACTATGGTTACTATCCTTAGCATGAGACTTGGAGTTGGACTTAGATTCTAGGATCATTCCTTTGCTTGAATTGTTATGGATTGAAGACTTTGGCTCCGATTAAGTTCATTTGTTTGTGAAGATGGAAATCCAATTGTTTCAAAGAGTGCTTGCCATATGGTTTGATCATTCTTCCTTTAGCTTTTATTTTCAAGTTTTAGGATAGTCCCTTCATCTCTTCCCATCTTCTTCAATTTTCAAATCTTCTTCCTATTTTCAAAACTTTTTTTGTTTTCAAACTTCAAACATTTTCTCAATCAAACCTTGACTTTGGTCATGTGCTTTTACCTTTACATTTCATTTCCTTCAATAAATGCTAAACCACATAAGCATATCGAAACTTTCTTTCTCAAAAACTTTAAAACTTTCACAACTCATTCAATTGTTTTTGTGCCCTCGTGCACGTTTTCTTTTAACCATTTTTTATGTTTAGATATGATTCATTCTTTCTAGCGGAATTATTCGCTAAAGAATGACGACTTATCTTTACATTTTTAAAATCAATTCAACTCATTTGCCTTTTTGCAATTTGTACCACGAACTACGGGGTTTTGATCTCGCATTGCACTTTGTGGGTACGTAGGCATGAGACGTTCGTCTCTTCAAACACCAAAATCTTAAAAAACATTCTTCTTCTCATCTCTTCAATTTTTTTTCAAGCAAACCATTTCAAACCAAAAATGCAGTAAATATTTCAAAGGGTTCCCGTGGAGTACCACGGACAAGTCGGGTGCTTAAAACCTTCCCGATTTGTAACCAATCCCCGTACCCATTCTCTGTTTGATTCTTTTAGCTTTTTAGCTTTTAAGATTCTTTAAGGTTTTGTTCGTTCTTTTGCCTTTTTTCCTTTTGGAAATAAATAAAAGCGCGGTGGCGACTCTGTGTATATTGAGTGAAGTTAATCAATAGCTTGCACTCACGATTTTACCGCTACAGAAAAGTGGCGACTCTGCTGGGGAGTTAATCTCTAAGTGGATTCGACCTACTTTGATTTATTTACTGTTTTAGTTTGATTTGCTTGTTACTTGGTTGTTCTGTTTCGGTTTTGGTGATTCTCTGTGAGATTGATTCTAACCCGGATCTGAGTGACACTTATGATAGGACGATGATATTCGAAGCGATACGCGATGGAGTAGTCCAAAGCGATATCAATTTGATAATCTCCCCTCGGTTAGGCTCTCTTGGACTATCAATGTCATGACGAGTAATCGTACGTGGCATTATTTTCCGACCTTGAGCTGATCATACTGAGGACCGTAGAACCCTTAACCAATCTTAGCCAATTTAGGAACGTAGTGCGGAAACTATCTAGGTGTAAACCTAAGGTGGTTGTCACGCGATACTACACTCGGACGAGGTCTATTTTAAGAATGTTATCGATTGGGGAGTAATCCAACGTACCGATGATATTCTAAAGATGGTTGTTAACTCCGGGAACCTCTGTTAGCACCCTTCTGGTTTTTTGCAGGTACAATGAAGACAAACCTTAGTACATGCCTGTGTGGGTTGGTGTTCTGTTACCATGACTCCATGTTCGTAATCCGAACCTTTGAACCTGTGTGCTTTGCGTGATCTTGTTTGTGTTTGTTGCATCTACATACTCATCATGATCATCATCACAACCATTTTTCAAGGAAAATAATTCCGATTGTTGCAAATATTGGAAAAAAGTAAATATTCCTTTTTGTCAAGATTTTTTCATGACCATATTCTCGATGTTGACCATGTTTGCAATAATCGAGTTGTTTTTCTGAAAATGGAAGTGAACATTGCATATCATTGCATTCTCGCATATTCTTGCGTTCATCCGAGTTGTGTGGGAACTCATCCCGGTTGTTTCTTTCCTCAGTTGTCTGTTGATCCGTCAAGCTGACTCCTCACCACAGATACGGTACTAGAGCTGCTAACAGACGGAGAGCTATCAGATTAAGAATGGAGCACCAAGAACAGCATAACATGGAAGTTCGAATGGAGATTGATGAGTTGAAGGCCGGTATGACCAGGCTTACTGAAATGATGCAAGTTTTGATTGCCCGAGGTGAACCACCTCAAAGGACTGTTATCTCTGAAGTTTTTACTGCTGTTGTTGATCCTCCTGTCGTTCAGCAACCGTTTTCTACTTGGCCAGAATATGGGTTACCTCCGGATTATGTGCCAGTTACTGCTACTGCTCAGATAGGTGGTCCATCTGTTGTGCCAGTCTTCTCAGCTCTGACTTTTGTCGAACCTCAACCTGTTGTGCACACTACTGCTCATACTACTTATCAGAATTCTCCTTTCTTGTACCAAGCTGCTGGTCAACAAGCTGAAAGTCAGGGTGAACCTGGATATATGGATGAAGTTAGAGAGCAATGTTTGACTCTTGAGAAGAGGGTAAGAGGTCTAGAAGGAAAAGATGTCTTTGGTTCTGCTGCAATAGACATGTGTTTGGTTTCCGACTTGGTTCTTCCTGATAAGTTCAAAGTTCCTGTATTTGAGAAGTACAATGGTCATACTTGTCCAAAGATTCATCTGCTGATGTATTTTCGCAAAATGGATGCGCATGCTAAGGATGACAAGCCGCTTATTCACTGTTTTCAAGATAGTTTGAGTGGTGCTTCTATGAAATGGTATGTTGGACTCGAGAAGAGTCACATTCGAAGTTGGAAAGATTTATCTGATGCTTTTGTAAGACAATATAAGTATAATCTGGACATGGCGCCTGACCGTCGTCAACTTCAAAACATGTCACAGAAAGAGAAAGAATCGTTCAAAGAGTATGCTCAGCGTTGGAGAGAGCTAGCTGCTCAAGTGGAACCACCTTTGCCCGAAAAAGAATTAACTGGTTTGTTCATGGACACTCTTCAACCGTTCTTTTGGGAGAAAATGGTAGGAAGTGTTTCATCTGGTTTTTCTGATCTAGTCACTATTGGAGAAAGACTAGAGGAAGGTATCAAGAAGGGTAAGATTACCAATTCTGAAGCTCCTAATGCTGCAAGGAAGTCTTTTGGGAATCCTCACAAGAGAAGAGATGGTGATGCTTATGCTGTTTCAACTGAGAGGAGGCCTTATCGCCCGCAACAACGATATGTTCAATCATATGTAGCTGCAGTCGCTCCTGTTGTTAAAACTCAACCTGCTCAAACTCAAGTTCAAGGTCAAGTTCGACCAGCTCAAGCTCAAGTTCAGATTCGAGCTCAAGCTCAGGTTCCTCACCCTGCTGTTGGACAAAATCAGTATCGCAATAGGCCAAACTTTGATCCTATTCCGATGTCTTACACTTAATTGTTTCCTTCCTTGATTGAGAAAGGTTTAATTACTACTAGGCCTCCACCTCTTGTTCCAAATCCTCTTCCAGTTGGTTATAGATCAGATCTTCGCTGTGAGTTTCATCAAGGTGGAACTGGTCATGACTTAGAGCATTGCTTTGCACTGAAGGCTAAAGTGCAAGAACTTATCAGGAATAACATCCTTTACTTTAATGACCTTAATCCCAATGTTATCAACAATCCTTTGCCGAAGCTTGGGAAGTGAATCTTCTAGAAGACTTCAACAGTTAATTTTTCTTCAAGGCCAGAATATCAGACGGGACATCTCATCCTTGTTGTTGATTGATCACTAGGCCATTGTTTCTTCATGTTTGAAATTTTCTTCAATCATATTAAGTTGTTTGCTTTTAAACTTTGTTTGTACTTTCATGATGGTTTTAATGAAATGAGCATTGCTTTGTTTTGATTCAATTTCATTTACTATTTGCATCTTTATGCTTTACATCTCAAGTTCATTTATCTTTTCTCAAAGTTTTACAATGATTGGAGGGAGGATGATGAAAACGAGATACCCATAACTGTGGTTGGTATGCTTTCAATCGAGACTTGGTTGATGATATACAGGCATTGTTTCAAATCCTAAACACTGGAGAAATAAGGAAGTGAATCCCTTGTCAACCCCTTTGAGCCTTGAAGTTGGAGTTTCTTTCTATTAAAAAAACCCCGCAATTTTAACCTGGGGATGAGTAGTTCTCAATTAATTCGAATGTGCATTCAAGTACAAGAGAATCATTCAAGACACCTTTCAATAAAGGTTGAAATCTCAAGATTTCCTTCATACACATCAAGAAGTGCTGAAGATGTTTCTCAATTCAAAAGCCAATGATGGTTCATCGTAAGCATCAAGCTATGCAGTCATTATCTTTAAAAAAAATGATATTGAAAAAAATTATTGAAAAAAAAATCAAAGCCCGCTAAGTCAAAACCTATGAAGGAGACTTAGGCAAAAACTGGGGCATCCCGCTGGCTGTAAGTTCAAATGACACAGTTCAGGCAAAAGTTAGGGATAATAAAAGGAAATATTTGTCAAGAGGTCATCAAAATCCTCAGCAAAAGCAATTTGAGTTAACCAAAGTCCTCATTAGAGATAACAAAAGGAAGGATGTGACTGCTATTTCAAAATCCTTTGGTTTATCGAACCCTATTCATCTGTGCAATCCCAAAATATCTTGGAAATTGAATGCATAGCCTGAATTAATTGAATGTAGGACTGGAGTTCATCACGAAGTTGGGTTGGGTACAAATAAACTTTGAGCCTATATCCTTTGATTCATAAACCGTGAACCAGACCCCATTACAACCTTCAAAAGTCCTAATTGAATCCATGTTTCTTTTGAAAAGCATAATACAACGAGGTTGCGTAAACTGACTCCCAAGTTCTTTACCAATCATTTGTTTTCTTGCTGTTGCTTTATCTTTAATGTTGTCTCAACCGCCGTGTTTTGACATTGTTTCCATTTACTTTACATCAATAAATTTCATTCCAAAAATGATTCTTGATTTCAAACTTTGCATTAAAATTACCAAGTTTGTACAAACATTTTTTATCTGCAAATAAACTTTCCTCATCAAAGAATTTTCAAACGGTTGAGAAACTTGGTCAGTGATCTTATCAGGGGCAAGTTCTTCTCAGTTCCTATGGTTCAGGAGTTGTTGCTCAGCGCAAATTTCTCAGTTTTGGTTGGTCAGAAGATTCTCTGCAAGTTTCATACTGGTTTATCTTCTCAACATTCATTTCAAGAACTGAAGCCATGATCAGTTTATTCTTCTCAACAGTTATCTCAAAGATGTGATTATTTTTTCTCCAGCAGTAGTCAAGAACTGAATCCATTATTAGTTTACCTTCATCAGTCATTGAACTTGGGGCAACTTTCTTCAAGAATCCCCAAGCAGCCTTGCATGATTTCTCTCAAAAGATTTTCAACTTGATACAGTTTACTGGTGTGACAGAGATTTGTTCAGCAGTAGTATCTCTAATTTTCGAGTAGAATGGCAGTGATCTCTGTGTTGAGGAATCAGTCTTCCATTTCTTTTCCACTCCTCTAAGAGTCTAAACTGTTTGTCATCATTTTCTCTCATTTTATCTCCTTGGGTGTGTTGTTCCACAACATTGTTTGCGTTCGCATATTTGAGTGTTTTAGTCCTCATTATGTGTTTTCTCGGGTGTGTTATTCCCCAGTTTGGTTTAATTTTGCATATTTGAGTGTGTTATTCCTCATTATGCATTTTTCTCAGGTGTGTTATTCCCCAGTTTTGTTTAAGTTTGCATATTTGAGTGTTTTAGTCCTCATTATGCGTGTCTGTGGGTGGTTTAGTACCCATTTTCGTAAATGTCTGCATACTGAGTGTTTTAGTCCTCATATGCATTTCTCGAGGTCTTGTCATTTTCAACTTCTTACTTTTTGGTCAAAGTCCAACTTAATTGGCATTTGTCTGTCTCTCCAAAACTCTTTCTTCACCTACTTGTTGTGTTCTCTCAGATATTACCCCCTTTTTATTCGATTGCCATTCTCGGATGTCCATAGTGAAGTCATCATTGATTTGATGTACTGTCCCGGACCTTTTTCCATTTCATTCAGTGCTGTTCCTGAATGTTATGCTTCTCATTTTTATCTGATTGCCATTCTCAGATGTTGTGATCATTTCCTTCCGATTGCCATTCTCGGATGTCCATAGTGAAGTCATCAGTAATGTGATGTACTGTCCCGGACCTTTTTTCCCATTTCATTCAGTGCTGTTCCTGAATGTTGTGATTCATATTTTTATCTGATTGCCATTCTCAGATGTTATTGATCACTTACCTTCCGATTGCCATTCTCGGATTTTCATGTTGGAATCATCATTGAGTTGATTTGCTTGCCCGAACTTTTCCCATTTCATTCAGTGCTATTCCTGAATGTTGTGATTCACATTTTATCTGATTGCCATTCTCAGATTTTGTAATTCACGTTTTATCTGATTGCTATCCTCAGATGTTGTGATTACCTTTTTCCGATGCCATTCTCGGATATCCCTATTAAAGTCAGTAATGTCATCCCTGGATGTTTCTGATGTACTGTTTCGGGATTTTTCTCACTTCATTCAGTGCCATTCCTGGATGTTGTGATGTTTTCTGTCCAATTGCCATTCTTGGACATTTTCACCTCAGCTAAGCCATGTGATGGTCTCAGGCATGTTGATTTTCCCTATTGGAGCTTCATGTTCCTTATCCCTAGTGTTTATTCTTTTTCATGTGTCGTCTTGTCCCTCACGGACTTCTCTGCATTTCATTTGGTTACAGATACATTTCATGTCATCTCATGAATTTTCTCATATTTTCTCTGCATTTCACATATTTTCTCTGTATTTCATATTTTTCTCATAACATCTCATGTGCCTTCATATATTTTCATATGCTTTTATAACAGTCTTATATGCTTCATATCATGTCCATATCATCTTCATATCATTTCATATCGTTCATTTCATTTCATTCCAGTTTTTGGCATCTTAGGATCAAAAATTGGGTTTTTTGATATTTAAGTATCTTCCATCTTGTCGAAACGAAGATCTCGATCTTCATTATCTATGGATTGAAGAAACTTAAATAGGGGCATCTGTCAGACCCTAATTTTTGACCTAAGATGTTTCGCATCTCATCTGCATTTCTCATACAAACAAGATCGCGTACTGTTCGTTTATCCTTTTTCAGGTGCAGGTCTATGCTTTGCAGAAGATCGCCATGTTTAATTTCTGTTATTTGTTTATATTTACTAACCTCTAACCAAAATACAAAAAAAAATATGTTGCAGTTGCTTCTTTTTCTTCTTCTTCTGTGTTGCAGGATTTAAAAGACATGGCTGTGATTCCAATTCAGATGCGTTTGTTCAGTCACAATTCGATTCAGATGGACGTTTGACCTAATCTTGGTCAAACTATCAAATAGATTGTCCAATTGCAAGTTGTGTGTGCCAGTGATTTTTTCTCAGACAGTGTGTATTCAAAGTTCAATACTGTGTTATGTGCGAAGTCATCAGTTATCAGGCAGTGTTTGGTGCGAAGTTTGGTTCGAATCTTTAATGTTCATCAGTGCATTATGGGACCATCTGAGGATTTATTTTCCTCAGCATGGATTCAAGTTATCAGGGCAATTTTCAGATGAATCAAGTGTGTGTGGCTTAAGTGGCAAGTTGTTCAATGGTTCATGTTTGGCTGTATTCATTATTATCAGTGGTTGGTGCAAGAAAAATCAGGAATTGGTCGTGGGCTTAAAAATCATCACTTCATATCCATTTATTCGTTCCATCCTTTTTTATTCTATCCATAAACCATCGTTTTTTTACATATATCCATTATCCATTTTTCTTCCATTTTTCTCGATTCCTCGATTTATACATTTTTTAGTTCAATTATTCAAATGATTGTTCTAATTATTTTTTTTATATCCAATGTTATATTCACTTTTTTTTAAATTTCTTTTTCTTATCCATTTCAAATATCTCATTCATAACCATTTCATTTATTTCAAACCCATCCATTTACTTTTTTTCTATAAGCCCATTACAAACTTACAAAAAAATAAAAATAATAATAATAGTACAAAAAAAATGTCCATATATTTCTTCTTTGAGCCCATTCATTTTTTCTAAAAAAAAATAATAAAAAATTTGTTTCACATTATCACTTTCCCCAATCCCAGCTAATAAGCCTTTCACCCCATCCATCACTCACGTGACAGCCTTAGTCACACAAGCTCCAAGCTTTGGCCCACAACACTTTCCCAGCCTCTTCACAATGTCCCATCAGCAAAGCCAACATCACACCAATGCAATAAGCCGTAGCCTTTCCGCATACATCAATTCAACCACAGCCAACAAACAGCTAACAACAACACCTTTTTCAGCTACAAGCCGCATCCCGCAAGATCATTCAAGTCAACAGGCCCACACAACCAGCTTTACGCCAAGCAGCTAGCGCATACGTATGCGGTACGACCTTAAGCCTCAAACATCATCTCAAGCCTCAAACATCAACCGTATACCGAAGCTTCCAAGCCAGCTGAAGCCAAAAACGCGCGCAACATTTCCCAGCATTTCCCTCAGCCGCAAGTAGCTTCATCAAAACAGTAGGCCCACACAAGGCAAAATACAAGCCAAAGCCAACGATCCCCTTCAAGCCCAATACGACAATCCTCTATTTCACGCATTTCACACCACAGCAGCAATAAAACGCACGCACACAAGCTCATTAAAATAAAAACGCAGTTCGCACAAAATGAAGGCCACAATCAAAACGCAAAATAATAAAACTCAAAATGCAGTGAAACGCAGCAAAAACGGGATTCCCATGAAGACTCCAAACGCAAAAAATTTGGGCAAAACGGCAACGAAAAGACTCAGCTTATTCCTCATCTCCCTCCTATAAATGCAAACCCCTCTCAACTCTCAAATCCAAGCTTTGAAAGCCTCCATATACCCTGCAAGAATCAAATCCGAAAATTCAGAGCTTCAAAATTCCAAAACAAAACAAATTCCCAATTCAATTTTCTTCACCTTCCAACCTTCATCCAACATTACTCCTCCAACCGAGCTGTATTCCTTCAATATCGAACCCGCCGCTCCATCACCAGTCATCAACAACAACAAGAAATCGGAAAAGAAGAAGAGAAAGGATGAGATCGTTGATGGTGAAGTGATTCGAAAAGCAAGGAGGAGATTGAAGGAAGCTTTTCCTCATTTTTGATTGATGCTTTTGCTATTTGATAGAGAGAGAGAGAGAGAGAGAGAGAGAGACACGGCGCCGACTGACGGAATTTCCTTCAATTTCGTGTTTGGTGGCCGGCGGTGTTGATTGGGGAAGAAAAGGTGATGTCGCGGCCCTGTTGCTCATTGAGGAAAAAGAGCTTTTGGCTTTTCTGTTTTCTTTTGTTTCCTCCTTTTCATTATAGAATTGTTTTATTTTGTTTAAGAAAAATGGTGTGGTTTAGGCTTTAACCTTTTGATCCACATTTCCTTTTCTCACCACTTGTCCATGCGTCCCCCCTCCCCCTTTCCATTTTTTTTTTTTTTTTTAATTCTCATTTCTTTAGTTTCTTTTTCTTTTTTGAATGTTTTATTTCAATTTATTTTTTGGATATAAGAATTTTTATAAAACTTGTTTTAGAAAAGTATTTTAAAAAAAAAGATGTTTAGAAAAGAGATTGAGAAAAAGATATTTTAAAAACCTTTTAGAAGAGATTTAGAAAAGAATTTTTAAGAGAAATTTGAAAATTATTTTAATTCTTTTATGGATCTACTTTTAGATTCATTCTTCTTCATCTTTTTCTTTGTTGGTCGATGACAATCTCCGATTCGTGATTGTTGATTTCCGATAGGTTTAATCTTCATTATTTCAAATCTATGGATGAATGATCATTTGGATCATTCTCCATACTTTGAGATCGTGATAGGTTGCTTTTCGATAAATTCAACGAAAATCTCGATTAAGATTAGACCGTTCTTTTTCTTTTAGTGTGGCATGTTTTCGGAGAACGATCCATAATATCGTTTCTCTAACATGTATTAACACGAATATTTTCCACTTTAATTAGTGGTGGCCGGCCTTATTTGTAGGGTAATTACTCCGTAAATTACTCGGCGATTGCTTAACATAGACCTAAAGTTGTCCCGATTCGGATTGCGATCCACTTGGATCCGGTTGCCTCGATTTTATTTTTCTTTTCGTGGTTGTGCTTGATTAAGTTCATCATACCACTTATATTGTAAATATTATAATAATGTGAATATAATCCATTTAAATTTAATCTCTCGCACCTTATCCTCTTTTATTTCAATCTCTCGTTCCTTATCTCTCTTATTATGCTTATTATACTATATCATTCATCATTTTGCTTATTGTTTATATTGTTGCTTGTTATTTTTTCTTTGTCCATTTGGACACAAAAACACTAATAACGGATTAAACATCTAAAAATGGGTGACTTTAATTTCGGACTATGGTTACTATCCTTAGCATGAGACTTGGAGTTGGACTTAGATTCTAGGATCATTCCTTTGCTTGAATTGTTATGGATTGAAGACTTTGGCTCCGATTAAGTTCATTTGTTTGTGAAGATGGAAATCCAATTGTTTCAAAGAGTGCTTGCCATATGGTTTGATCATTCTTCCTTTAGCTTTTATTTTCAAGTTTTAGGATAGTCCCTTCATCTCTTCCCATCTTCTTCAATTTTCAAATTTTCTTCCTATTTTCAAAACTTTTTTTGTTTTCAAACTTCAAACATTTTCTCAATCAAACCTTGACTTTGGTCATGTGCTTTTACCTTTACATTTCATTTCCTTCAATAAATGCTAAACCACATAAGCATATCGAAACTTTCTTTCTCAAAAACTTTAAAACATTCACAACTCATTCAATTGTTTTTGTGCCCTCGTGCACGTTTTCTTTTAACCATTTTTTATGTTTAGATATGATTCATTCTTTCTAGCGGAATTATTCGCTAAAGAATGACGACTTATCTTTACATTTTTAAAATCAATTCAACTCATTTGCCTTTTTGCAATTTGTACCACGAACTACGGGGTTTTGATCTCGCATTGCACTTTGTGGGTACGTAGGCATGAGACGTTCGTCTCTTCAAACACCAAAATCTTAAAAAACATTCTTCTTCTCATCTCTTCAATTTTTTTTCAAGCAAACCATTTCAAACCAAAAATGCAGTAAATATTTCAAAGGGTTCCCGTGGAGTACCACGGACAAGTCGGATGCTTAAAACCTTCCCGATTTGTAACCAATCCCCGTACCCATTCACTGTTTGATTCTTTTAACTTTTTAGCTTTTAAGATTCTTTAAGGTTTTGTTCTTTCTTTTGCCTTTTTTCCTTTTGGAAATAAATAAAAGCGCGGTGGCGACTCTGTGTATATTGAGTGAAGTTAATCAATAGCTTGCACTCACGATTTTACCGCTACACATACAACTTGCGACCGATTTGGAAGCAGAAGAGATCACAATATGCACCGATTCTCAGTTGGTCGCAAGCCAGGTTCGGGGAGATTTTCAAGCCAAAAACGATAACATGGCCGAATATTTGGCCCTCGTAAAAGGCGAACTAAAACGGTTCAAAAGTGTGGAAGTCAAACACATCCCACGAGAGAACAACACCCGCGCAGACATCCTGTCCAAATTGGCGAGCACTAAAAGGAAAGGAAACAACAAATTTGTCGTACAGAAAATGCTTCCCCGACCTAGTATCGGGCAATCATTGGTCCACATAGACATTAACATCGTGGGCGACACAAGCTGCTGGATGACCCTAGTATTTAACTACCTAACTAAAGGAGAATTACCGACCGACCCAAAAGAGGCCAGTACTATATGACGAAGGGCATGCTCGTATTCTCTAGTAGGTGGACGTATGTATCATCGAGGATTCTCTACACCCCTCCTCAGGTGCGTAGAAGAAGAAAATATCCCGCACGTACTAAGGGAAGTCCATGAAGGAATCAATGCGCAACATCCTGGCGGACGGTCGCTGACTCGAAAAATTCTACGGGCAGGATACTATTGGCCCACACTCCAACACGACGCAAAGGAGCACGTGAAGAGGTGCGACAAATGCAAACGACACGAAGACGTACACGTAGCACCCCCATCCGAGCTAAAATCATTATCGTCACCTTGGCCATTCGCATGGTGGGGGATGGATATCTTAGGACCATTCGTCGTCGGGTCCGGTCAGAATAAATACTTAATTGTAGGCGTCGACTATTTCACCAAGTGGATAGAAGCTGAGGCCTTAGCCAAAATCACTGCGCTCAACATACTACGTTTCTTCAAGAGAAATATCCTCGCCCGGTTCGGGGTACCGCTCGCCATCGTGACCGATAACGGCACTCATTTCACAGATAAACACTTCAAAGAATTCGTTGCATCAATAGGAACGAAACAACATTTCGCTTCAGTCGAGCATCCTCAAACTAACGGGCAAGCAGAGGCCACGAACAAGGTAATCCTAAGAGGTTTGAAACGAAGACTGGACGAGCATAAGAAGCATTGGGTTGAGGAGCTACATAGCATACTGTGGGCATATAGGACCACGCCCCACTCAACAACCAGGGAATCCCCATTTTGATTAGCATATGGAACCGAAGCGGTGATCCCTATAGAAATGCACGTCCTATCCAAACGCACAGAATCCCCTATGGACCAAGACACCAATTCCGAAGCCTTGAGAGACGAGCTCGACATGATCGAAGAAGTTCGATCAGAAGCTGCTCTTCGAGAAACCATTCTCAAACAAAAAATAGCCGCTCGGTATGATTCTAAGGTCATAAGACGAACGTTTGAGGTAGGCAGTCTTGTCCTTAGAAGAAATCACAGGGATCCCCGCGAGGGAAAATTCACACCCAACTGGGAGGGCCCGTATCGCGTCCGAGCAAAAACCGAGAACGGAGCCTATTATTTAGAAAATTTACACGGGGAAGAGCTCGATCGGCCTTGGAACGCCGAGAAACTCAAACAATATTACAGCTAAATCACAAAGTCGCCCTGCTCAACTTTCGAGCAAGGAGAAAAGGGACCGACTGAAAACTGCGTGCCTAGGTACGAGCACAACAGCCCAAATATAACAAAGTCAAGCAAGGTCTCCTTTCGAGGGAAAGAGAAACTTGCCACACGGACGGATACTCAAACGAGTCCGACGTCGCCTAAGTACCACGACCAGGCAGAACCCCAGTTCGCGATGGGATGTTCAAGCCACGGAGCTCGGGCCATTACCTTGGCCCGGGCACCGACCAGGAGTAAGACTCCAAAATTTGATTGGTCCCCGTAACCAACAGATCACACACACACCCCGTATTTATTCGATCACACCCAATTAACGCAAAGATGCATACCAAACACTTAGCAAAAATAACAAGTAAATTATGTCCTCCGACGGACGCATCATTACGAACAAATAAAATATAGAAACCGACCATCAAAGTCGTACATATGAAATTAAAAATGCGACCCCGAAGGGCCGACTTGTTCAGGATTACATACAAAGGGGACCACGCACCCAAAAAAGAAACATCATAAATTATCAGGCACGCAGGCCATAAACTAATTACCCTCGCCTCCCGGGCGGCCTTCCTCCTCACAAGCTCCCTCCTGCTCCGGTTGCGCTTCAGGCTGGCCAGGCTGATCAGTCGACCCCGGCTGAGAATCATCCACCACCAAGTCTGAAGGGACCACGATCTGACCGTCTATGACCTTGTACAAATAGCTGATTCGACCAACGTCCAAGGCCATGTCAGGATGAAGAACTCTCATTTGATCCACCGCGTTCTGGAAACTGAGCTTAGTCGACGAGTTCAGATCTTCCATGTCCTGGTCGATCCGAGCGAGCAACTGAGCCCTCGTCACCAGACTCTTGGTCTCTTCATCCTCGTCCTCCTTTGGGCAAAAGGCGTCTTTCAGCTTTTTATTTTGCTCAAGCAACCTTTTCTTGTCGACCTCCAACTTGGCGATGACGGTGGCCCGTTCAGTCGACTCCTTGGTCGCGGCTTTAGCCTCCTCAGTGGCCGCTGTCAGTTTAGCCTCAGAAGCAGCCAGCTGCTCCTTAAGCCTGTTATTCTCTCGCTCCAGTCCGGGACTCCCTTAGGCCGTCAGCCAGGCCATTGTTCGGACCCGCATAACCGCGCTTGCGTCTTGGGCCAGAGATAATCGCTGAGCAGGATGATCCATGCCTTCCAAAAACAAGGAATCTGCACGGTCCACCTCCATGCTCGTTCCCTCAAAGAAGTTGCGCATCACGAAACACGGAGGCAGCCCATGCTTCGGCTTCGGAGGAGCGTTGGTTGTTAAATCCACAATGGCTGAAGACTTATGCTTCTTCATCAAAGAGCCGGTCGAAGCGCTCGGCGAACCTTGGACCAAGGGGCCCGACCCCGAGCCACTCGTCTCCGTCAGCTTGGTCTGCACGACCCTTGATCTTTTCTTCTGCTGCTGAACTAGGCGTTCTTGAATTTTATCCAGTGGGTTCGACAGAGAGCCTGAAAAAGGAAAAAGATCAGATTAGTCGTGGACAACAAAGTTAAAGCAAAAATTTAACTAATGCAAATAAACAGATACCAAAGAAGTCGGATACTTCCTGCCCGGTACGGCAAGCCAGCAACTCGGTAACATTAATCAGGGGCCGCTCCACAGCTTCCCCTCCATCCTGATCAACTATAACTTTTCCATCTCCGTCCAACAGGGGGGTCAGAGTGAAAGACGCTATCAATTTTCTGAAGGCCTCGAAACTGGCCGCGTCATCATCATTCAATGAGTTCCCCACCTGAACGAACTCCCCGACAGGTTTCTCATAGTGAGCATAGCTCCAGGAAAATTGGAACAGCCATAGCCTCCTCGGGATCACCTGACCTTGATCGTCGAGCTTAGGCTCGTCATTCTTGTCAGTGTCTATTCCCAGGAAGCTCATTGCTCTCACGGCCACCGCGCTCGCGGGTTTTATCAGAAAGTAATCAGTTTTGAAGGCCCGGATAGATTCCGAATGGGCCTTAAAACTCTTCGTCCGCTGCTTGAAGGACACAAATCCCTTCCGGTCAGTTCCTCGCCCGACTTGGCGCTGCAGGGAGAACAGGCAGAAAAATAGGGGAAGCGTGGCACCAACACCCAGATGGGCGCACATCATCTCAAACGCTCTTAGGAACGCGTATGAATTGGGGTGAAGCTGGGAAGGGGCGACGCATAGGTGCCCGAGCACGACACTCACAAAGTCACTGAAAGGTAAAGTTACCCCCAGGACCGAGATCGCGTATTCGTACATGGACAAAGCCCGACCGCGGAAATCTGAGAAGATACGGTCATCGTCCCCCGGGCAGGTTACAACCCAATCGGCAGGGTCACCGACAACGGGCAGTGGCTCCGTTCGAGGTCTTGAAAATGAGGACACCTTGTCCAACAAATCCTCCACCACCCATTCTTCGGGCGAGACCCTCGTCTGGTCAGGACACTGGGGCGAATCTGTTGATGCTCTTGTAGTACTTGTATCCGAACTCTCCGAGGAACTCCCGGAACCAGAAGGAATGAACGCAGATGATCCTGAATCTTCCGAGGACGTCTCTTCGGAAAGCACGCCCAATGGATTCACGAGCGAGTTTTCACCTGAAAAGCAGAGGAAAGGCGTCAGTGAATTCGATTAAGAATATCAAATCCACTCTTCCACCGCTCGACAAGTGAAAGGGCGCGCATCAGCTCAGAGACTAGGTCCCGAGCTATAGCCCTGGCTGACCATCGCTCGGAGCGACGACTTACGCCCAACATTATAAATCAAGGATCTAACCTAGGTATTTATCAAAACCCAAGTCGAAGTCGACCAGCACCTACGTCGACCCTGAGCTAGGGTTTGCAACCGACCGACTACGGTGGCGGAAGTCCTAGGGTTTACCAGTTCTAAATCTAAAAACTACCGTCAAAACTATCCTAAGCCACATGCATTTCTACGAAACCTAAGCTATAAACACCTAAAACGGAGAAAAAGAACCGTACCTTGCGCTTGAGAAGACATTCTTGAAGAGGAAAGCATTCTGGAAGTGGTGGTCGGCAAAGAGATGCGGTGGTCGACGGCTGAGGTGGTGGCAGTTGAACGAGCAGAGCGTTGAAGAAGAAGATGAAGCGAAAAGTTCAGAATGGGCCCTGAGAATCCTATTTATAAGAAGGGAAGCACGTGCAAGCACGCGTGACCCCTACACACTAGCCCCTAGGCTAGCCGTCAAATCATTAATAGGCGCGAATTCCCAAATATTCCAGCTTTTCGTTTCACATTCCCCTGTCGAGCAACACACCAGCTACCCGTTCCCAGAAGATCGGCAGCGTAAATTCCTGGCCTTAACCCTGCTCACCGCCGAGCATAAAATCATTCTTAAGTCACTGCTCTCCCACACGAGCAATAACTTGGGGGGCTCCTGTTCTGGATCGGCCCAATCCCTACAATTGGGCCAAGCAAACCAATCCAATAGGCATGCTCGACGTCGAGCACGATTGGGAAAAGTGGTCCCTGTCGACCACAAGCATACCGACCACGACGAAGTTCCCTAACGGCTAGTCTTGACCGTTGCCTATTTTCACGGATTCCTCGATCCGCACCTCACAATATGGACCAATAATCTTCCATTTAGTCCCTTATATAAACCCTCTCGTTTGAGAGGGTCAGGTATTCAATCTCTCTGACCTTTATACTTGTACTTGCCCACTCTTTGCTCAGTTACTTACTTTAGCATCGGAGTGCCTTGCAGGTACACCCCCTTTTTTCTCACCGACCGTCTTTCATCAGCTCTCGAAGCCAGCCGCATCGGATCCTGATCTCCAGGTACGATCACTTGTCATTTCAAAATGTAGATTTTTTTTAGGGTTAAAGACATATAATATTAAAAAGTTTGAATGATAAAAGAGTTCATGAATGATGTAATGGTAAATCTACAATGTTTTGCGCAACAATCTTATTCTAGAGATGACCTCATGTGTTTAATGTTTGTTTTGTAATAATGATAACTCGAATTTGTATTAATTATTTAGTATAGTTTCCTATCATTTAAATTTTTAATTTATATATTTCGAACGATTTTACGCGAGTTTTGTGTTTGTTTTGCAGATATTCAGTTAAATTTGACTTTTGGAAGCAAATAGTGAAAAGGAGACTTGTAGGACAAGAAATGAAGTAAAAATGAAAAAAACAGAAGGCAAAAATGAAGTTTCTGCATTTTTACTGTGGGACGACCGTCACCAATGTGAGACGATCGTCACACATACAAGATGACCGTCCCAAACTCAAGTTGACCATCACAACTTAATTTCCAGAAACCTATTTACGTATCAGCAGTCAAAACAAAAAGAGTTGTTGTTCGTTTTCTTCTCATTCAACAGAGAAAATTCCTCTACCCTATTCAGCCATAGTCCAACTTCATCAGTCAAGGCCCGAACACAATTTTTTCTGTCAATTTCTCAACAAACCAAAGCTTAGAAGCTATAAATAGAAGTTATGTCAAAGTGTAAAGAGAACTTTGTTTTGATACCGAATTGCTTCCAGATTTTAGTTCGAAGTTCAGATTTATTTTCCAACACTATTTTTATTTTTCCATTACCAAACCAAAGTGATAGTCTCTATCATTAGGAAACTATCACTCTTTAATTCTTTATAGCCACAACATATTTGTTTTAGTTTTAGTTTTCTTCAAGTTTGGTTTATCAAGAACATTGCAACCAGGTTTCTATTTTTAATGCTTTATTGTTTAATTATTATGCAATCTTCTTCTTCTACTTTTCTTTGTTTTATTTAATATGTCCGGCTAAATCGTTGATCGGTATGTAATTGTCTAATCAGAACAAATTCAATAGAACTAGGCTAATATCTTAAATTAAGTTACTTTTCAGTTTCGATTTCTTAATATAAACAACTTTTGTTACGAGAGTAAGGAAGTATAAAATATTAGGATTAAGACCACGAGATTGTAAGATCATAATCAGATTGCTGAAATTGGGCATTGTTTTAAATACAGTGGAAGCACTTTAAAACCAATTAGAACTTTTAGGTTTCCAAAATATATTTCTAACTTGAATTGACACAACGAGAGCGCTCAATTGAACTTAGGAGTATAATAATAGGTAAGACCACGAGAGTGTGAGTCGACAACTATTAAACCGACAGTTTATACGAAAAGATAACTTAACAAACCTTAATAAGCTGACCCTTTATCGAATTCGCAAAGGCGAACAAATTACGTACTGATATTCATATTATTAATTTAACTTAATTACTTTCTCGCCTTTTAAAACTAAAAATATCACTTGCCTTAGCTAAACATAGTAACACCCGATATCACTAGGTTGATTATCGAGTCTCTATGGGATCGATCTTTTATTACTACGCGATTAGGCTGTATACTTGCAGTTAGAATCTTAGACTCAGAAAGTCGCGATCAAGATTTTGGTGTCATTGTCGGGGACTTAGATTTAGTCAATAATGCAATTTATTGTTGCATCGTCTAGACTAAGGCAACTAATTTACCTTTCCTTTGTCGATTGTATGCCTAGTACTCGCTCTCGAGGCGAAGACTTAGAACCCCAAATCGACAAAGTAGAACGTTTCATAAGTTCGAGACGCCGAACCGAAACCAACGAAACCTTTTTTCCTGAAGATATTATACCATAACCAGTTAAAGAATCAATCATGGCCAAAAATGGAGCCGCACCATGTTCACTCAAGTCCTATGCGACTTCAAATCAACAAGAAACGCACAACAGTATTGCTGCACCAGCCATAACCTAAAACGATTTTGAACTGAAACCTTCACTACTGCAAGCTGTAGAACATAACCAGTTTTCCAAGAATCCTACAGACGACCCTAACGAACATCTGACAAAGTTTGTGCAATACGTAGATACCGTGAAAGCGAACGGAGTAACCCAATATGCGATAAGATTGAGACTTTTCCCATTCTCTTTAAGAGATAGAGCTTGGGCATGGTTACAATCGCTACCATCCAAATCTGTCACAACATGGGCAGAACTGAAGAAAGTTTTCTTATCTCGTTATTTCCCGCCAAGCAAGAAAACTATGCTGAGAGCTCAAATTAACGGATTTCGACAGAAAGATGCCGAATCACTTTATGAAACGTGGGAAAAATATATGGACCTGTTAAGATTATGTCCACACCATGAGTTTGAAAATTGGGTAACCATCATTACCTTCTAGAATGGACTTCTATACAACACTATGATGACGATAGACGTCGTCGCGGGCAATGCTCTTATGGATTAACCATACGAAGAAGCCTATAACCTCATTGAGAACATGGCTCAAAATCATTGCCAATAGGGAGGAGAAAGAACACCTATAGAGAAGAACCAAACTAAGGGAGGAATGTACGAAGTGATCAGTTTCGATCACGTAAATGCCAAGATGGTAGCCATAGCTCAGAAAATCGATAACTTGACCATAACACCACTAGCCACCGTGGATGCAGTAATTCCAAATTGCAAAATTTATGGAATCCCAGAACACACATCACCAAAATGTCATCTTCTTGTCGGATTAACCACATATCAGGTGAATTATGCTCAAGGAAATCCTTATTCTAATACCTATAACCCAGGATGGAAGAATCATCCAAATTTTTCTTACAAGAACAACAATGTCTTGTATGCGCCTAACCAAGCACCAACTGTACCACCAGGATACCAAAACGTTGCCGCACCTAATCCAAATGCTCCTAGGAAATCAAACCTTGGACTGATGATGGAAAACTTCATTGCCACACAAACTCAAACAAACAAGGATTTCCTGAACCATAACATTCATACTAATGAGCAGATCAAACAATTGGTGACCATATTAGATGCTTTAGCTACTCATAATAAGATGTTAGAAACCCAAATCTCTCAAGTGGACCAACAACAAGCATCCACTGCTTCCCCAGCTGGAACGTTTCCTGGACATCCTCAACCAAATCATAAAGGTCATTCAAATGCAGTATACTAAGAAGCGAAAAAGAATTGGACGGACCTGCCGATCCTAGAACCGAAAACCCAGCCATATATCAACAACCTGAGAAATTAACTACGAAAAACGATAAACCACAAGAAAAGGAAGCCAAGGAACAAGAGGCCAAGGAAAAGGAAAAACCTTATGTACCTCCGCCACCGTATAAACCACCAATTTCATACCCCCAACGGTTAACAAATTTTAAAACTATGGGACAATTCAAGAAATTCGTAGAGCTTCTAAAATAGTTGAACATCACCATACCCTTTACATAAGCTATTACTCAGATGCCCTCATATGCTAAATTTCTAAAAGAGATCTTATCTAAAAAAAATCGAGGAGAATGAAACAGTTTCACTTACTGCTGAGTGTAGCACAATTATTTAAAAAAACATGCCTCATAAACTGAAGGATCCAGGAAGTTTCTCTATTCCTTGTGTAATAGGAAAGTTTGTCATAGACAAGGCTCTATCTGATTTAGGAGAAAGTATAAGTGTTGTGCCATTATCAATTTGCAAGAAGCTCAATATGGGACAATTGAGACCAACCAAGATGTCAGCTCAACTAGCCGATCGCTTAGTAAAATTCTTGGTTGGTATTCTAGAGAACGTTCCTATACGAATAGACCAGTTCTACATCCCAACTGATTTCATAATCATGGACATCAAAGAAGATGCTACTACCCCTATCATACTTGGAAGACCATTCTTAGCCACACCCGGAGCTATCATAGATGTGAAGAAATGCAGGATGACATTTGAATTAGGTGAAGAGAAATTTGAATTCATTCTAACCCAATTCCTCCAAGCTTCATCCATAGACGAAGTCTGTTACCTTATAGACGTCATTGACGAGTGTAGACAAGAAATGGAAAAAAAAGAGAGACTACCTACTCTGACATAATGAAAATCCCATCTTATGAGATCTTCGAAGATGATAATTGGAAAGAACCTTACCAGGACGAAAGCCTAATTGAATGCTTAGCTCTTACACCTGACCATATGCCATGCCCAAAGAAACCAGATCTCGAACTTAAGGTATTACCTAACAATCTTAGATATGAATTCCTCGATTCAGAAATTAAAAGACCAGTTATAGTGAATACAGACTTAGGACAACTCAAAACCGAAAAACTTATAGACATCTTAAGAAAATATCCAACTGTGTTAGGCTATAACATATCTGATCTAAAAGGAATAAGTCCTTCAATATGTATGCACCGCATTATGCTAAAGGAAGACTGTAAGACCTCTAGAGAACCTCAGAGAATGATTAACCCAATTTTAAATACTGTAGTTAGGGATGAGGTAAAGAAGTTACTAGACGCCAGAATTATATATCCAATATCCGACAGTCAATGGGTCATCCCAGTGCATGTCGTACCAAATAAGGGAGGCATTACAGTCATTAAGAACTAGAAAGGCGAGTCTATAACACAAATAGTAGTAACCAGGAGTAGAATATGCATTGATTAGCGAAAACTGAACAAAGCTACCCAGAAAGATCATTTTCCTTTAACCTTCACCGATCAAATGTTGGAAAGATTAACCAAACATTCCTACTTTTGCTACCTAGATGGTTACTCAGGATTTTTCCAAATTTCTATTCATCCCAACGACCAAGAAAAGACAACATTCATACGCCCCTACGGAACATTCGCTTACCATCGTATGCCGTTCGGTTTATGTAACGCTCCAGCAAAATTTCAATGATGTCTGATGGCGATTTTTGCTGATTTTATAGATGACATCATGGAAGTGTTTATGGATGACTTCTCTGTATGCACATAGAGCTTTGAAGGATGTCTATCTAACTTAGAGATGGTACTCGAGAAATGCGTGAAAGTAAATCTTGTACTATACTGGGAAAAGTGTCATTTTATGGTCAGACAAGGGATAGTTTTAGGACATGTGATATCTAACAGAGGCATAGAGGTACATAAAGCAAATATAGAAGTAATAAAATAAGAAGTTTCTTAGGACACCCAGTTTTTACCGACGATTCATTAAGGACTTTTCCAAAATCACTAAGTCGTTAACTAGTTTACTAATGAAGGGCGCTGAGTTTGTCTTTGACGAAGACTGTTTCAAAGCATTTGAAACACTCAAAACAACCCTCATCACTGCACCCATCATGTAACTACCTGATTGGACACTACCATTCGAGATTATGTGCGATGTGAGTGATTACGCTGTAGGCACAATCTTAGGCCAAAGAAAATATAAGAAACTTAATTCAATATACTACGTAAGTAGAACTTTAGACCCTGCTCAAATGAATTATGCCACAACAGAAAAAGAACTTTTAGCCGTCGTGTTCGCACTTGACAAATTTTGTTCCTACCTAGTAGGAGCTAAGATAATCATATATACTGATCATGCAGACATCAGATACCTTCTACGTAAAAAAGACGCGAAGCCTAGATTACTAAGATGGATCCTATTGCTACAAGAGTTTGATTTGGAAATCAAGGATAAGAAAGGAAATGACAACGTAGTAGCATACCACTTATCACATATGGAGGGAATTAAATCAGACCCGATACCAATTAATGATGATTTCCCTGATGAACGTCTTATAGCTCAACTAGGGAGTGATATATCTTCCTTGACTTTAGTTGAACAAATCCAAGAAGAAACTGTGGAAGACTTTTGTGCACAAACCACTCCACCATGGTATGCTGACATAGTCAACTATTTAGCTGTTGGGGTATTTCCACTAGATCTCACATACCAACAAAAGACGAAATTCTTCCATGATTTAAAACAATACAACTGGGATGAACCATTGCTTTTCAAGCGAGGATTCGATGGTATTTACTGTTGATGTGTCCCAGAAGAAGAAATAGAAAACATAATTTCCCATTGTCACTCCGCTCCTTACGGTGGACATGCAAGCACTTCAAAGACTTGTGCGAAGATCTTTCAATCAGGCCTATTTTGGCCCACTCTTTGGAAAGATGTTCACCTTGCCATTCTAAATTGCGACCGATGTCAACACACTAGTAACATCTCGAGGCACGATAAGATGCCCTAAAAAGGCATCCTTAAAGTGGAAGTTTTCGATGTGTGGGGAATTGATTTTATGGGACCATTCCCATCTTCTTTTGGAAATAAATTTTTACTCGTCGTCGTCGATTATGTTTTGAAATGGATCGAAGCTATAGCTTCTCCAACAAATGACACATGAGTAGTTGTCACTCCCGCTAAGTGACATAAGGTCAGATAGGGTACAGACGCGAACGGTCGGTGAAAGAGAGAAATGAAGATGAAGTGAATAGAGTCGCCAGCTAGGAATTTTTATCCCGAAAGAAAGGTAATGCTGCATAAACCTGGGAAGATATGGATAAGACGGTTGTGAACCAGAGAAACTGAGAAAGGGGGTTGTTTATAACCTGGGAAGGTATTAGCACCCAGATTGTCCATCGTACTCGACGGGATCCACGCTTGAAAGTTTGTGTTTAAAGGGGTAGTGTATGTGCTATCTGTGTGCAAAAGCTTAACAGGAATATAGAAGTGTCAGTGCAAGAAAATGAAGTGAGGTGCTCAGGAATGAGGCTTAAAAGAATAATGCTGGAAAAGGGGGGAAGAGACAGAGACTTTTGTTCGATAACAGTTAAGTTATGCCTACGTATCCTCTCGTGCAATGAGGAAGTCATAATACCGTAGTTCGACTCAAAGAGACTGAAAATGAATTGACTGATGAACTGCTTGCTTGTCTATGCTCAAGTGTATGACCTGTCTGGCTCAAGTGCTAACTGTCTTGCATTAGACGGAAGAAGCAAGTTCTCGTTTGTGAGTGAAGATGATGAGAAAAGAATCCCGGAGGAGACGATTATTGTTTGTTTTTGGTATTTTCAATATTTTATTGCTTTTTGTGTTTGTCATAAGTTAATGAGCTTAAGCCTAAACCAAAGGTTAGTAAACTCATCATATCCTCCCTTTGATTAGGGATAATGAGAATACCTTAAGTATGAGATAAACACCTCAAACTTAATTACCATGATGATGTAGGATTAAGATCATTAACCTACTTGTGATTATTTAGATGTTTTTGGTGTTTTTGTTTAGTGTTAAGTAATGAGTTTAAGCCATAATCAAGGATTAGTGAACCCATTACACCATCCTAATAGAAGGATAATAGATGAGAACACTTAAACTGAGGAAGACACCTCAACTTAATCCATGATTAGGGATTAACCTCATGACAAAACAAGCCTTCATTAAAGTGGATTTTAGTTAATGGTAAGATTAAGAAGTGAATTTTATGGTTTGTATGACAACTTGAGGGGGACTTGTCCATTAACACTAGGGTTAGTCCTTCTTAACCAATTAAGGAAGAATTAGAACCCTAATGCAAGGCCCAAGTTACAAGCTATTGTCTTAGTGATTATTAAGATGGATTGATTAAGAGGTTTAAACACATTAAGGGTTTAACACTTAGGATTAAAGTTATACACTCCATCCTACGAGAAGGATGCAGGCATAACCCTAATCACAAAGTCTTAAAGCCTTAAAGGTTTAGTCTTTGATTATGAGATGAGAAGAGACACACAAAGAAGACTCAAAGGTAAAAACTAAAGGGGGACTAATAAAAACCCTAATTATTGTCATGCTTGGAAGTTCCTATGGTTTGTAAGGCTTGCAAGAGATCTTTAGAGAAGCCACCAATGGAAGAAGCAGATGAAAGAAGGAGAAGCAGAAGAAACAAGTTAACTTACTTCACTGAAGAAGATAAGTTACTTGAAGAAAAAAAGTGAATGATGAACATGAATGAGAAAGCTCACTCTAAAGCAAAGTAAAATGCAGCAATGATGCATAAAAATAAGGAGAAGAGAAGTGAGAAGTGAAGGCAAATTCACTTCTCAAATTACTTACCACCTGAAAATGTTAGCATAAAGAAAGGAATGGAATGAGAATGAAATGTATGCAAAGATGCAAACCAAAACCAGAAGCATATTCATGATGCAAATGATGTTATGAGATGATGCAAAGACATGTCAAGTGTTATGAATGTTCATACAAGAGATGAGAATGCAAATGAGCATGTTTTGAAGTATGAAAACACATGAAAGTTCATGGAATGAAATGAATGCACATCATGGCAAATGGATGAAGAAATGATCAATCATGATTCTAATGTGTCCTATGATGTCTAAGATGACATGTGAATGCATGAAATGTCATGGAAAGTTCATGAATGAATGCATATGAACGATGTATGTAAATGAACATGAGAAATTAGGGTTTTAATGCAACATGAGATGCAAAAGTCAAAAACAGAAGCAAAACACAAGATACAAAATTGCAAATGAAACCAAAGGAACCCTAACCCCATATGATATCACACCCCAAAGGAGGAGGTCTAACTCTTAACCTAAAGAAAGTTGTGATTTTTCTAAGTTATCTAGGGTTTTAAGATACCTTAAGAGGAAAAATGCAAATCAAATGGAAAATTCAAGATAAATTTGTGACAAAAATATGCTAGACACTACATGTCATATGAAGAACAATGCAAAAAGAACCAATGTCAAACCCTTCATGGTTAGGCAGAAAAGAATTCTTGAAGTTAGGGTTCAAAAATGGGATTTTTATGAACCCTAAATTCAAGAAAATTGTCAAGATTAATTCAAAACCAAAAAGAAATTTGTATGAATGGTTTGACAATGTTTCTAAATGTCCTAAGATGCAATGTGAAGTTTTTTGGGATTTTTAGAAACCTAAATGATATTTTAATTAATTAATTTCCATTAATTAATTAAAATAAACATTAAAATATTCTTAAAATGTTTTTTAATGCAAAATAAAAATGTTTTTGGGTTGAGAAAAATATTTGAATTGAAAATGCAGAAGACAAATATTTTTTGGAATTTTCTAGGTATTTTAAATAAATTGTGCAAAACAAATGATAAAAAATGAAATAAAAACTGAATTAAATGAAAGTATGCTGATCTGATGGACAAGATTCAAACCTAGGGGAAAGTTGTTGACTGCGCGCGTGATCTAAGGGTCCAGATCAAATTTGGCTAATTAATTTTAATGAATTTAATTAATTATGAATTAACATTAATGAACTAATCTGATCCATCCAAAAACGCGCTAACCCTAAGATCTAATGGCCAAGATTCAAACTCACACTAATTACTCAGCTAACCCTAATTAGGGCAAACAAACCTCAGACGGCCGGAACAGTGGTTCCGATCGTCTTCTCCGGCGAACCCTCAAGAACAAAATCTTCCCTAGGTCATTTCTGGAGCTCTAAAGCTCCAGATCAACTCCTCTCACCTTCCTAAACCTAAATCTACCCTCAAAACAAATTTATCATGGCTCAAAATCACGATTCAAAGAAGAACACAAAAATGATGAAACTTTCAGAAGTTCATGAAATCCTTAATACGCAACCATTTTAAAAAATAAAAGCATCAGCATGATCAGCACAACATAAGGAACATTTCTATAACCTAAAATTACATTTCTGGAAAAAAGTTTGAAGAGGTTACCTGAGCTTGAGCTTTCTCAGTTTGGAACTTTTGGGCCTCCTCTCTTGTGCAAAAACATTCCAATGGTCCCTCTGTTGAAGCTTTGATGCTTGAAAGGAGTTTGTAATGGCTGAAATGAGAGCTTGCACTCTTGCTGGTCAGAAATCGTGTTTTGGTATTGGGGTGTTTTTGGTTGCAATGAAGGGTGGGAAATGATCCTTTGATGAAGCTGAGGTGATTGATGAAAAAAGTTTGAAGTTTGAGTGAGTGAGCAGAGAGTTTCGAAAGTTTTTACAAATGGGGTGATTTTTGAGAGCTTGAGGATTCTGAGCATTTAGGCTTGCTTGTGTTGTGTTATGGCTTGTGTTTGATCCACATAATAAGCTTTGATAGGTCAGAGAAGTGGTTGTGGCCTATGGTGATTGGTATGAGCTCTTTTTCACAAAGTCAACAAAACTTGTACTTGAGGTATGGGCTCTCTTGCAGCTGGATTTTTTGCTTGTCCTGGTTCAGCAAGGATCAAGGAGAGCCATGGAATGCATTTTGTGGTGATTCAGCAAGTTTGTGAAAGGTTTTGTGTCATTTTGCAATTTTGATAAAGTTTGGCCCCTTTTGTGATTTCTTGATGTGCAAGGCATAAAAACTTGAGATTCTTGGTCCAATTCTGACTTTTAGGCAATGCACTATATTGGTATGATGCATAAAAGTGTATTAGAGGTCACAAAATGGCTTGGCAAGTGGTTTTGCAAAAAATCCTCTTTGGTGTATTCTTGAAAATTATAGGATTTTTGCCAACTTTGAAAGATCATAACTTGAGTTCCATAATGAATTAGAACTTTTTCTTGTACTTTTTGAAAAGGGAATGATCCAATCTACATCTTTCATGACCAACAATTTTACATTTGAAGCATTTTTGGTTGAGAAAGAGGAGGTTGAAAAACTTTCCCAAAATGGAAAGTTTACATTACAAGTCATTTCCATTTTTGACAACTTTTGGTTTAGCTCACTTTTCTTAAATTTTGTGAACTTCCAAGCACTTCAATGATCAAATAAAGATCATATAACTTCAATTTGATGAAAAATTCACTTTGGTTCCATTGGTAGGGGCCTCAGATGCCCTGATTTTGCTCTGACTTGCTGAAGAAGTTACCCAGTGAACAAATGACTTCCACAATGAATTTCTTCATCAAACTTGGTATACATGATACTTATAACATATTGAGACTATTAGAAACAAGAATGACCAAAAAATTTGGAGTTATGGCCTCTGAAACCAAAACCCTAATTTCAGGTCATCTATGCAGTGAAACCCTAGCTCTGCTTCCATGCTTTCCGAGTTCTTGTGATTTTTTTGACTTCCTTGATCTTTGAGGGATATAATATGATGTTAGAACACACAAGGACCCTCTTGGAACACTTGGAGGCCTTTGGAGTGGCTCATAAGGATCTTGGATTGCTCAGATCACAAACCCTAGATGCAGATGAACTTGAACTAATGCAGTGAAACAAAATGCAATATGATGGTATATTTAAACTAATGCAAATATGAAAGATCACAAGCCATGGTGTGAACTTAGTGAGGGCAAATTTGGGGTGTTTACAGCTTCCCCTATTCAAACATGAGTTAGCTGTGCCGAATGTAAGCGTCTTGCTTAACAGACAAACAAGATAACTTGTGGTTGAATACCAAAGACAGTCCGGAATTTGCACTCACTAGGGAGAAGAAGAAAAGGGATATAAATTTTAAAAAGAAAGTATAGTATGCTTATAAAGTGCGGGCGATGGAGGACGACCATCGAGCAGAGGACGACTGCTGGGGATAAAGCAATGACGGGGACGACCGACATGCTGGGGAAATAAAGAGACCACGACAGGGACGGCCATCGGGTAAACAAGATTTTTCTGGGGATTAAAGGTAAGGTTAATGATGGGGATGACCATCAGGTTCATAAAGTAATGTAAACAACGACGGGGACGACCATCAGTTAAAAGAATAAATGAAATATTGATGAGGGACGGTCATCAAAAGGTGAAGGACGATCACCTAGCAGGGGACGACTGCTATTTACCACGACATATAACGAATGTCGGATAGAAAAGGTCGACGATGGGGATGGCCATCGGATAAGCATGATGAAGGAAGATCATCAAGAGGTGAAGGACGATCACCTAGCAGGGTACGGCTGCTCTCAAGGTTTATCATGACATAGGACGAATGTCAGATAACAAGATCAACGATGGGGACGGCCATCGGATAACATGATGAAGGACGATTATCAAAAAGGTGAAGGACGATCACCTAGCAGGGGACAGCTGCTAAATATCACGACATAGGACGAATTCCGGATAGAAAGGGGTTCCAATAATGAAGACTCCGTTGGGGAAAGGATGAGGGACGATCATCCAAAGGTGAAGGATGATCACCTGGCAGGGTACGGCTGCCGAAAGTATCACGACATAGGACGAATGTCGGATAAGAGAAAGTTGTTCTACTGGGGAATGGTAAACACGGACGAGTGCTTACGCTTAAGAAACAAAAGGTATAAGTGTTTTGACGCTGTGTATAGATTAAAGATGCGAACGAGCATCCTTAAGACCATGATACAGACGAGTATCGGTAGAAACAAACGCTGACGCGTGTTCAGAGATGATGATACAGACGAGTACCAACTGGTTAACAAAGAACACAGACGAGTGTCGAATCTGTGGGGAATGAGTGTATATATAAGATACAGACGAGTATCTGTATAAGTATGAGTGAGTATTGTGAAGTATGAGCAAGACACGAACGAGTGTTCAACTTGCTGGGGAAGAGTATGACACGGACGGGCGTCATAATAGAAAGTGTATAAGTTATGAACTTATTTGTATATGAGAGTGTAAGAGGTATCTCGGCGACCTGTGGGGATAGGATGACACGGACGGGTGTCGATGAAGGTGTATTATAAACAAGCGTTTCGGCAACTGTGCTGGGAAGCGGTGACACGGACGGGTGTCTAGAGAGTGTGTAGGTATTTGTAATTACAGAGGATATTTGTGGCTTATCTGCGGGGGATGATATGACATGGACGAGTGTCGAAGGTATACATGAATATGTATTTGTGTTGGAGAGTGCAAAGGGGACGCTTTGGCTTTCTGTTGGGGAAATTGAGACGACACGGACGAGTGTCGAGAAGAACATGTTATGGACAAGTATTTGTACTTGAAGGTGCAAAGGGACGCTTTGGCTTTTATGTGCAAGGGATGTATCTTGTATATTGCTGATGAGGTAGTGCTGGTATTTACAAGTTACTGGTTCGACTCTGACTTGTGATCATGCAAAATGTTTGATTTTTGCCGTAATGCTCCGTATTAAACGGAATGCTACGCTTTGTGGGGAAAGATGATGCAAATGCTATGATTATGCAAAAGAAACCGATCCGGGATTCTAATCCCGCTGCAGTGAAGATCTCTGGCTAATCTGCTTGGAAGGATATCCCAGCTGGGGAAGATCATTGGTAGATCTGATAAGATATAATTCTGCTTGGGGACTAGATCACTGATAGATCTATCTGGTAGTGAGAAAACCCAGCTGGGGATGAGGAGACTTCCGTCACTTTGTTGTGTAAGAACTTCAGGCATTGCTCTTCTGGATAGAGTCTGGAACTCTGTGGGGAGATGGTTCCCTTCATTTTTTGAGAGGCCCTACACCCTGTTTGGGGGAGGAGAGATCACTGTAAGATCTTCCTAGAAACTTCTGTGGGGATCCCAGCTGGGGATGAGGATGCTTTAACAACTCTGTTGGGGAGAAAGGCTTTTCAGATGCTGCTTGGAGAAAGTGTGCTAGGGAAGTGATGCTGGGCATGCCCCATGCTTGAATACTTGCAACCTGTTAAGACAAAGAAACGCACGAGTATCCCGAGGTATCCCTTTCAAGATTCTGTCATAGGAGTTAGATATCCCTGAGAGTAAGATTATTTCCTACAAGCGTTTATTAAGAATGGCGCATTTGTTTTATGCAAATATTATATCATGGACATTGAAAATTTTGCAAACGAAACAAAAATGTACAAGACGAAGTGTGACTGAAAATTCTGATTTTATTAATCTGGGTGCCCAAAATTGGCAAATACAGTCAAAGAAACAGATCCCCTGAAATGAGGAGATTGTTACAAATTGAGAAAAGTAAAAGTGTTGGCAATGTTGACGACGCTCCGTTGAGCTTCCTTTGCTATGACCCGTATGACCTTGACGTTCTTCTTATCTTGCTTTCTGAAGAAGGTTGATTCTGACCGATGCTTTATCCTTTCGAAGCTTGATGTGTTGTGAGTGATACAGACGAATTCAGAATGCAGTTGTTCGCTTATTCCCTTATTTTGCGTGGATCGCCCTTTCGGGTTTTCAATCCACTGGGATACCCATTTTTGCCTGAGTTGTCCAATGCAGCTTTTCAACTCAGCTAGTGTATATTTTTTGATTTTCCTTTATTTTTGCCCGAGTCTTTTATTCTGTTTTTGACTCGCTAGGATGCCCTATTTTTGCCTGGACTTACATTCTGTTTTTATGTCCAGCGGGTCATTTTATGCGAAGTATTTTTTAACTGCATCTGAATTCACAGGGGATAAGAAATCTTCACCATCCATAGTAGTGAGCATCAGTGATCCACCAGAGAAAACCTTCTTTACTATGAATGGACTATCGTAATTCAGAGTCCACTTGCCCTTGTGGTCCGTATGAGAAGGAATGAGTCTTTTTAGCACAAGATCTCCTACTTGGTATTCCCGAAGCCTGACTTTCTGATCGAAGGCTTTCTTCATTCTTTTCTGATATAACTGCCCATGACAGATTGCAGCTAATCTCTTTTCTTCGATCAGATTCAGTTGATTGTACCGAGAACAGACCCATTCTGCTTCGTTCAGCTTGACATCCATCAGTACTCGTAAGGAGGGTAATTCAACTTCAACAGGTAGGACTGCCTCCATGTCATACACAAGCTGATAAGGTGTTTCCCCAGTGGATGTTATGATTGAGGTACGGTACCCATGCAAGGCAAATGGTAGCATTTCATGCCAGTCTTTGTATGTTACCACCATCTTCTGCACAATCTTCTTAATGTTCTTGTTAGCTGCCTCAACAACGCCATTCATCTTTGGCCTGTAAGGAGAAGAGTTGTGATGTTGAATCTTGAAGTCCCGACATAGTTCTGCCATCATCTTGTTGTTCAAATTGGAACCATTATCAGTAATGATTCGCTCGGGTACTCCATACCGATAGATGATGTCTCTTTTCAGGAATCTGGCTACCACTTGTCCGGTGACGTTAGCATACGAAGCTACTTCAACCCATTTGGTGAAGTAATCAATGGCTACCAGGATGAATCTGTGGCCATTTGAAGCAGTCGGTTCAATCTTTCCAATCATGTCAATGCCCCACATGGCAAAGGGCCAAGGTGAAGACATCACGTTCAACGAATTTGGAGGCACATGCACTTTATCTACATAAATCTGGCATTTGTGGCACTTTCTGGCATAGGCACAATAGTCTGCATCCATCATGATCCAGTAGTAACCCGATCTCAACAACTTTTTAGCCATTGCATGTCCTCCAGCATGGGTACCGAAGGATCCTTCATGCACCTCGTGCATCAGCAAGTCTGCTTCTTCCTTATCAACACATCTGAGAAGTACCATGTCAAAGTTTCTCTAGTATAATGAACCATCAGCATTAAGGAAGAAACTACCATCCAGTCTTCTTAATGTCTTCTTATCATTGGATGATGCCCCAAGTGGGTATGTTTGGTCCTCCAAGAAGCATTTGATGTCATAGAACCAAGGCTTATCATCTTTAACAACGTCCACGGAGAATACGTATGCTGGTCGGTCCAGTCTAGATACTGAGATCAATGAGGTCAATGGCTTCCTCAAGACCCATGATAAAAGCCTCGTATTCAGCTTCATTGTTAGTGCATGCAAAGGTGAGTTTTGCCGAGAAAGGCATATGAACTCCTTTAGGTGTAATGAGCACTGCACCAACACCTCGACCATTCATATTGACAGCCCCATCAAACATCATTGTCCATTCCTCCTCTGGGTCAGGCCCTTCAGTGTGATCTTTTGCTTTTAGGAACATGATGTCTTCATCAGGGAAGTCAAATCTCATGGGCTGGTAATCATCAATGGGTTGCTCAGCTAGATAGTCAGACAACACACTGCCTTTGATGGCCTTTTGAGATGTGTACTGAATGTCATACTCTATCAGAATCATCTTCCATCTTGCAACCCTTCCAGTAAGTGTTGGCTTCTCAAATATGTACTATAATGGATCCATCTTTGAAATCAATAAAGTAGTATGAGTTAGCATATACTATCTTAGTTGGCGAGCAGCCCACGCTAAAGCACATCAAGTTTTCTCGAGCAGTGAATAACGTTGTTCACAGTTGGTAAACTTTTTGCTTAGGTAGTATATTGCATACTCTTTTCGACCAGACTCGTCATGCTGGCCCAACACACACCCTATTGACCCTTCTAATACTGTCAGGTACATTATTAGAGGTCTTCCTTCAACTAGAGGCATAAGAATTGGAGGTTCTTGTAAGTACTCCTTGATTTTGTCAAAAGCCTTCTGACAATCTTCATTCCACCTGACCGTTTGTTCCTTTCTTAACAACTTGAACAGGGGCTCACAGGTTGCAGTCGGATGAGATATGAACCTTGATATGTAGTTCAATCTACCTAAGAACCCCTGAACTTCTTTTTCAGTCCTTGGTGCAGGCATCTCCTGTATGGCTTTGACTTTGTCAGGATCAACTTCAATTCCCTTTTCACTTACAATAAATCCCAGCAGTTTACCAGAACGTACCCCGAATGTGCACTTGTTGGGGTTTAGCTTCAACTGATATTTTCTCAGACGCTTGAACAACTTCAGCAGATTTACCAGATGGTCTTCTTCAGTGAGGGACTTGGCAATCATGTCATCCACGTAGCACTCAATTTCTTTGTGGATCATGTCGTGGAATAATGTTACCATAGCCCGTTGATAAGTAGCACCGACATTTTTTAGTCCAAAAGGTATTACCTTGTAACAAAATGTGCCCCAGGGTGTGATGAAGGTAGTTTTCTCCATGTCTTCGGGTGACATTTTGATCTGATTATATCCTGAAAATCCATCCATGAAGGAAAATACTGAGAACTGAGTTGTGTTGTCGACCAATACATCAATGTGAGGTAAAGGGAAGTCATCCTTCAGGCTAGCTCTGTTCAGATCTCGGTAATCCACACACATCCGTACTTTTCCATCCTTCTTAGGCACTGGTACAATATTAGCAACCCACGGCGGGTAACTAGTTTCAACAACCCACTGTTTTTGTACTTCTTCTTTAATCTTCATTTCCATATCCGGATGAGTACGACGTAGCTTCTGCTTTACTGGAGGACAATCTTCTTTCAAAGGCAACTTGTGCATAACAATATCCGTATCTAGACCTGGCATGTCTTGATAGGACCAAGAAAATACGTCGACGTACTCTCGAAGCATGTCAATAAGCTGTTCCTTCACTGAATCTTGCAGACCAGCCCCGATCTTCACTTCTTTCAAGTCTTCTTCGGTACCAAGATTAATTGTCTCAATCTCCTCCTGATGACGAGTGATCACCTTCTCTTCTTGCCTCAACAACCTAGCTAACTCTTCAGGTAACTCATAGTCTTCTTCAACCCCTTCATCGACTTAATTAATTGGATTGTCGAAGTCACACAAGGTCATAGCAGTGCTGTTGTCGCTGCAATCTGGAGGATGATTTCTGCAAGGGTTGAGATTGGTTCGTTTTAGTGATCAGTTTTAATCTTGTTTAGAAAAAGTGAAAATGAAGTTGTTTATTTTGAAAACATTGCCATTTTATTGTTTTGTACAAAAGTGAAAAATGAAAAGACAATGAGCGAAAAAGAGACTCATTTGCAAAAGATGTTCGATATTCATTGATTAATCATTTGCACAAAATTACAATATGGCCCTATTACAAAATGAGTCCTGACACCTTGGGCAAGATGCAGGACTTCATGCATGCTAAAAAGATAAGAAATAATAATTACTCTGCAGGAGTAACCCTTATAATTTCCTGGGAAGACCAGTTAAGGACTTGGTTCCCCGGGATCCTTGGACGTATCCAACTATCCAGGTTTCGGTCGCTTTCCTCCTTGTCTTCCATATTGTTAACAGCATATAGGGTGAGCATTCCCCCACTGACAAATTTGGGCTCCTTGGCAGCCTCTGATTGATCCTGTCGGATTGGTCTGTAACCCAATCCAAATCTATCTTCCTTGTTTTCCACCGGCAGCAGCTTGCCCCAGCCTTGAACAATACCTTCTTCAACAACCTTCCGGGCTTGCTGATAAGAGATGATTGAAGTACCCATCTTGTCCTCCTGGGATGCATCCAAAACTCCAGTAGCCTCATTGACATTTAGGGCCTCAAACCCTTGGCTCATCGTCTCATGGATTTCACCCTCCATCTCAATATATTTATAAGTAGCCAACTGGCTAACAAATATGTCTTCCTCACCACAGATGGTAATAATTTGTCCTTCCCATTCGTACTTTAGTTTCTGGTGAAGGGTCGACGTTACTGCGCCTGCGGCATGAATCCAGGGTTGACCTAGCAAACAGCTGTATGCCGGCTGTATGTCCATCACATAGAAAGTGGTCTTAAAGACCTGTGGACCGATTATCACTGGAAACTCCACCTCTCCCAGAACAGATCTTTTAGAGCCATCAAAAACCCGAACCATAAGATTACTTGGCCGGAGAGCTATCCCGTCATATTCTAGCTTGACAAGGGCTTTCTTGGGTAAGACATTGAGTGAGGACCCAGTGTCTACAAGCACATGAGATAAGACAGCTCCCTTGCACTCCAAGGTTATATGCAAAGCTTTGTTGTGATGACGTCCTTCTGAAGTTAAATCAGCATCAGTGAACCCTAGCCCATGGCTAGTGTTGACATTTGATACCACTGTTTCCAGCTGATTCACAGTGATCTCTTCTGGCACGTAGGCAGCGTGCAGAACTTTGAGAAGTGCATCCCGATGGGCATCGGAACACAACAGCAGTGATAGGATTGAGATCTTTGAAGGAGTCTGGTGGAGTTGGTCCACAACTTTGTAGCCACTTCTTTTAATGATTCTCATGAACTCATCTGCATCTGGATCGAAGGATGACTTATGAGTTTCCTTTGGCACAGATTCTTCCGGTATCACACTCTTCCCTTTGGCCTTGGCATCAGCCTCTGCCTCAGTGTTGGTTCTGGGGACTTGTGAAGCAAAGAGACGTCTGCTTTGGGTGAAGCCTCCGCCTCCTCTAACATTATCCACTTGGGGAGTGAGAATTGGAGAATCAAGAAGGACTTTCTCTCCATTGCAGTATAGATCAGCACCATAATGCCATGGTATAGCACTGTCTTTGTCATATGGGATCGGCCCGGGCACCGTAATGGTGACTGGGCTCACTGCAGCAGATGTTGGGACTGTAATGGTCTGTTGATCATAAAAGATTGTTACAGGACCTCTGGTGGATGTAGGTGAAGGTGAATTGAAGCTTTGTTGAGACTGTTGTTGAGGTTGAAAGTTGTTGAAACTCGGGACCGTTGCCGGGTCATAATAGATTGTGACAGTGGAAACATCATTGCTGGTTGTTGAAGTTGTAGTAGCCGGTGCAAATGAATTATTGTGTGTTGAAGTGACAAATGGAATGAATGCTGAAGTTGTACCTGAATCAGTTGGAACAATGGTTGTTGCAGTTGTAGAAGAACTAATAGGAAAGATGGTTGTTGTATTTGTAGAAGATTCACTTGTTGTTGACAAAAGAGTTGTTGGTGTTGTAGAAGCTGTGGTTGTGATTTGCAGAATGCCCTCTTTGATTAAGCCATTAATGCCATTCGTCAGGCTTGCACACCCATTCTCAGAAAGTTTAGATGATTCGCAACAGGCCTCACAACCTGGAAACACTTGGCATTTTAAAAGCTGGGCTTTAACCTCTGCCAGAGGTGTTTGAATACATGCAATGTCTTCTATTAAACTCAGGGGTGATCCATCCTCTACAGCATTAATCCTTGGCCCACTGTGGCTTGGCATATGATTCTTCATCACATTTGGAGGAGGTGCAAAGTTCAGGGCTTTTGAATCTACCAGATCCTGAACCTTCATATGCAGGGCTCTGCATTTTTCCATAGAGTGACCAGGTGCGTTAGAGTGAAAAGCACACCTAGCATTGGCATCATAGTTCCTTGGAAGGTTTTGAGGATCAGGTGGAGCCAGTGTCCTTAACTCAACCAGATTGAGCTTTAGGAGTTGTGGCAATAGTGTAGCATATGGCATAGGAATGGGGTTAATCACTCGGTTGACCTGAGATGGTCGTTGTTGAAACGGGTGTTGTTGTTATTGTTGTATGATCTCTGTTGCGGAAACTGTTGTTGTTGCGGAAAGTGTTGTGGTTGTTGAGTATACTGAGGAGGTGGAGCAGGGATAGTAACAACAACAACTGTTCTGGGCAGGTATTGGGGTCTCCCTCTTCCCATGTGCACAGAGTTTGTCTCACCAGCTCTACGGGGCCCAGCAAATGGCTTTCTTGTACTGCTTAAACTGGAACCGTTATCTGAGATCTTTCCCATCTTCAATAGGCTCTCTATTCTTTCCCCGACTATCACCACATCTGCAAAGCTGTTAGAAGAAAATGCAGCCAATCTGTCAATGTATGTTCCTTGAAGAGTATTCATGAACATGTCTGCCATTTCCCTTTCAGACATGGGGGGTTGAACTGCAGCAACAAGTTGCCTCCACCTTTGGGCATATTCCCTGAAGCTTTCACGGGAAGACTGAGACATTCCCGTCAGGAGGGTCCTGTTTGGAGCCATGTCCAAGTTGTACTGATACTGCCGGATAAAAGCTTCAGCCAAGTCTTTCCAGTTCCTTACTGTGGCTCTAGTCAAATGGGAATACCATTCTCGGGATGCCCCTGTTAGACTATCCTCGAAGTAAGACATCCACAACTTTTCGTCCATGGTGTATGCTTTTAACCTTCCCAAGAATGATTGAAGGTGGGTGTGTGGACAGGATGTGCCATTATACCTTTCAAAACACGAGGGTTTGAACTTGTGAGGAATTCTCACCCCTTCCACCAGTCCCATGTCCATTACATCAAAGCCTAGGGAATTCTGGGATTCAAGAGACCTCAGCTTCTCTGCAATTTCATCCAGCCTACGGTTGTAAACTTCGTCCCCAACCCCAACAATTGTAAACTGCTCTTCTTGAGGATCCTCTTGCAAGATCCTACCTCCAGCAGTGTTACCATGAGTATTCCTTATGACATTAACTTCTGGGTTTAGATGAGACCCAAACTCTGGTGGATCAGTGCGAGGCTGCACGTGATCGTTGTTACTGGTACCTCCTGTACCTGGATGGTGTTCTTCAGGAGTTTGTCTCTCCACCAACTCCCTTAGTCTTTCCTGGATCTGAGCTAAGCCAGTCATTACAGTCATGAATTGGGTCATTTGATTCCTCATCTCAAACCTCTCATTGGCCATTTGAGTCCTTACTTCATTCAAGTCCTGCTGTACTTGATCCATCTGGAGTCCCGGAAGGTTGTTTCTCGTCGGGTACCGGTGTATTCTGTTGACAGGGAACACTCTTCTGCGAGCAATGTTTCCTGAAACCATAACAAAGTGAGAAATAGCAATAAAACAAAAACCTACAAAACAAAGAAAATGTTAGTATGCAATGCAATATGCTTATTTGTCTTCCAAGGGTATCCAGTTTGGTTCTTTGGTTTTGACCTTTCCAGACCTCGAGGAAATGCTGATGATGTTGATAGATAAAGCCCACCAAAAATAATACAAGCTGATATATTACAAGGAAATGAAAATACATAGTCTGATTACAATACATGCCCATGGTGGGTCAAAATACAACAACAAAAGAAAAGTACAACCAAAGAAAGAAGTACAAGCAAAAGGATTAGACATTCAATCCAAAGTCATCCTTTCTGACTTTCTTCAGGAGGGCCTCAGTCACTGGCCCTACTGGGTGCTCTGTAATAGTCCTGATGAGGAGGTTCCTGGTAGCAATGGCACTGGTTAACTTCTTATGCTTATCCTGATCCTTTGACCTCTTCAAACCCGCCCGGAGTTTCAATTCAGATATCTCTCTCTGAGTTGCCAACAAAGCCTCCTGATTCTTCTTCTCACTAGCCTCCAACTGCTCTATCTTAGCCTGAGTCCTCTGGTCTTCTTGTGCACAGGCTTCTGTGATCCTGATCCACCTAGCCTGGCTCTCCTCCAGATAATGCTCTGCCCTAGCCTTCTGAGTCTTTGCTTCCTTACAAGCATTCTTCAACACTAACTCCCTTGCTCTTGCCTTCCTGATGTAGTCATCCGTCTTCTCAATCTTGGTCAAATGCTCAAGCCTGAGCCTTTCCAATCTCTCATTATCTAGACGACTGTCATTTCTCTCCCAGAGATTCTTCTTCAAGGCTTCAGACAGCTGAGTGTTCCTCTCTTTCAGCTTTTCAAACTCTTCCATACTGACAGCAGCTGCAGGTTGTACTGTAGAAGGTCCAGGTGTATCTTCTAAGGTGAAAGGCATCCGGGTTATCTGAGCTCTGGTACGGGACCAACCAGAATACTGTGCTGAAGCAATGTTGTTGCACTTGCCAATGATGGATGTCCCTTTAGTTTGGATGTTATCCCAAGCCCAGGCAACTTGTCTGACAACAGCAGAGTTGGGTTGAATTTCACAGTAAAGAGTTTCATCCAAATCTTGTCCTCTGGGAGGATGAACCAAAGCATATCCCAATTGTCTCTTAAACAGTAAAGGGTTGTAGTTGATGCAACCCTTCACTCCTATCAAAGGCACATTAGGATATTGCCCATAGCTAGTAATGATGTCCTTGCCCTTGGTGCTCTGAGTGCACCATCTGATGTCATCTGATGTCAAGGCAATAAATCTCTTAGCCCAATTCTTCTGCTGATGAGGGTTCAGGAAGGTATCTGATTTTGGCAAGTGTCTTAGCAGCCAAAAGTAATAGAGAGGAGCATAACATTTGACCAGTCTTCCTCTTTGTTTCTCATTCCTCTGATGTACTGAGTAGTAGAAGTCTCCAAGCAAGGTAGAAACTGGGTTCCTCAATAAGAACAGGTGAATGGAATTCTTGCTCACAAACTTGGGCTCATCTGCAAACAAGATAACCCCATATATACTGAGGGCTAAAAGTGCACAGACAACCTTCCATTCCCCAGCAGAGTCGCCAGCTGTCGCACCTCGAAAAATATGACCTCGCGATAAAAATATACCGCGGATAAAAATTAAAACAACAGAGTCGCCACCGAACTTATTTTATTCCAATTAAGGAATGGGAAAATATCGAGAAACCCTTTGAAAACAAAACGGATAGAACAAAGTCTTTGAAACCAGATTCTAGGTTCGGGAGTCGATTCCGTAAGGGGAAGGTATTAACACCCCTTATGATCGTTGTACTCAACGGGAACCTCTTAGTTTAGCTTGCGATCTAATGTTGACTTATGCTTTCTGTTTTCTTCGAATAATAAAGTAAAAATACGAACGATTCTAAGCTAAGGTTAAAGGGGAAATGGGTTATTTTGTTCCTAGGGTGCTCAGCAAGGAGTAAGATCCGTGTGCCTACGTATTCCCTTGTGCAATGGGAAAGTCAGAGCTTCGTAGTTCGTGGTTCTAAGGTTGATTGGTTTATTTTAATGAACAGAGTATTTAAATCGCATTCTAACTGCTAAGCGTTGGCTTGTCTGCTCGTGATGGGAGGCTGAAGCGCTAGCTTGTTTGAGATAGAAAGGATTAAATAATGTCCTCTTAAAAGATGTTTGATTAGGGTTTTTTTAGAATGAAAGGGTGAATAAACTGCGTCTTGAGGGCGGGCCTCAGGAAAATTTATTCGAGAATTCGAGGAATGCGAGACTCCAGAATTCAATTCTTTCATTATTTAATATGTTGATTAAATGTTTTAATTACGGAAAGTCGAATGAACGACGTCCCGCGGGGCAAGCCTCGGGAGCGTTCATTCAAGAATTCGAGGAATGCGCGACTCCAGAATTCAGTTTATCCGATATTTTAATTATAAAAATATTTGAATGATTTGCGTTCGGAAGATTTGATGGCGAGGTGCGATGCTCGACTTACATTGTTTCGCGATTCAATTTAAGCGATAAAATGGAGAAAAAAGAATTTAAATTTAAATTGCAATACTTAGAATAAATATATAAGAATAATAAAATTAAATTTAATAGAATGTTAAATAAATGAAACATAATAAAATAAAAGTTAAATTAATTTTTTTGAAATTAGATTATATATATATATATAAAAAAGGAAGGCCTCATATTAATTTAAACTCCCCCAATTAAAAATATTGGAAGAATATTAATTTGGGTTAATATCATTGGCCCTTAATGCGAAAATAAAAGGAAATCGGAAGTTGAAAAAAAACCCAAATAGTAAGAGTACAAGAATTTTAAACAAACTTATGCTACCAATTAAAGGAAACTTATAAAATAAAAAAAAGTAAACCCTAAAATAGGAATCTAAAATAAAAACCAAATAAATAAACTAACAAACAATAAAAAAAAGGGTTCGTCTCTACTAGGGGGTGTGTAGCAAGCAGTAAACAGAAGGAGCCCATTTGTGAAAAAAAGGAAAAAAACAAGGGTTTAAGAAATAACATCAGATTTTATAAGAGAAAAAAACAATAACCAACAAGTCATAATCGTGCCTCTTAATACCCTTTGTATTAACATTAGTGTTCAAATTGTAAAAAAAGGAAGACAAACAGCTTAACCTCCTTCAGCCGCGCGGTGACTTCCTCCTTCGGCCTTCTCTCTGTTCGCTCTCACACTCGGCTTCTCTCGTCCTTGCTTGCGGTGTACGACGAATCAGCGGGTTTATGAAACCTGTTTACTTTTCTTACTCGCGGTTTGGTGCTCACTCTCTCTGTTTTTGAAACGCAATGGTGGTGATTTTACGGTGGTTGTTTCTCGTCTCTCGCAATGCACTCGTGCACGGATGAGCCTTGGTTTTGGTTTGGGATGGAAGATTTGTGACGCGATTTTGTCCTCTCAGTGTTTACGGCGCCGACGATTTCAAATCAGTGCGTTTGGGGTGGCGTTCGCGACTGTGTCTGTGTTGAGATGAGCTCGGTGGGGGTTGCGATTGCTCGCTCACGGCTGCATTTTGGTTGTGATGGACGGCGGTTTGTGGGTATTGTGGCTGTGAGGGTAGGTTTCTATCGGTGGCTCTCACTCACTCTGTTGCGGATTTCGTTTTCGGTTTTGGTTTTCAATGGTTTTTGTGGTTCACGTGCGGTTCTGCGCGAGAAACGGTGGTGGTGGTTAAAGGTGAATTTTGTTAGAATACTGTGGAAGCATGAAGGTGGTGAACGAGGTTTGTTGAAGAAGAATGAGTGTTGGTTTAATGGAGGAAAAAATTTACAAAGTGAAGGTGGTGTTTGATGGAGGTCGTTTCGGTGAAGAAGATTTTCGGTTGTGGAGGTGGGTTTAAGGGTTGCTGTTAAAGAACGAAAAGAGTGGTGAAGATTTGTGGAAGGTCTGTGCAGTTTTGAAGAAAATTATGGTGAAGGTTTTCTTTGAAGTTTGGTTATTTGGAATGAGTTTCCTTTTTTTGCAGAGTTTATCAAAGATTTTTTTGCTTGAATCCCCCTTTTCTTGTGAATCTAATGAATGATTTTATAGGTGAATCAATGGGGGGTGAATTGGTAAAAGTGGAAAAGAAAAAATGAGCTGTATGAAGGCTGGTGAAATTGGAAGGAAAAGTTGTTACAGGCTGTGCAAAAATGAGGTGATTGTGTGTTGTGTGAGTGGGATGCGCTGCGGAAGATTGACAGGCTGTGTGAAAGAAAAAATAAGGTGGTGATACGGATTGAATTTTGTTGCACTTGGTGGGGACCAATTTGGGGTTATAGAATCTGGCATGTGGCTGTTATAAAAAATGTTTTGAGAAGAAAATAAAAGGGTAATAATAAACTATAATAATAATGACAATAAAGATTAATAATAATAATAAATATAATATTAAAGGAGATTGTAATAAAAAATAATAATAATAATAATAATAAGAAATAATGAAAAATAATAATATGAATATTAAAAATAATAATAATAATATTAAAAAACTAATAGTTTCTAATAAGAAAAGTAGAATTTTTTTTTTTTAAATTTTTTAAATTTTTTGGACAATAATAAAAAGAGTAAAATCTACGATGTGAGAAATTAGATTTTTTTGAAAATAAAGAATGTATGTTTTTTTAGATGGAAAATGGAATTATGAAGAAATATTTCTAATAATAATAACAATAGACTTTTTTGTATTATATATTTTTGATAAAAATACAAACTAAATAATAAAGATAGAAATAAAAGACTAATAAAATTCAAAATTCTTAATTTTGAAAATAAATAAATGCCCTTTTTTTGGAGTATTCGCTTGACAGAAAAACAAAAATAATATATATTTTTTGGATTTTTGAAATGATAGTTAGACAGTTAAATAAAATAGTACATATTTTTGGATTTTTGAATAACGGTTAGTAAACAGAAAATAAAATGGTGTGGGTAGGACAAATTTGGGGTATGACACCTGAGAGATTAAGAAGTCTAGGTGAAGGCCTGGAACCCCAACTTTGGTTGTCATGTTCTGATCAATGAGGGAAGACTCCAAATGCAATGCCCTGGCTATGTCTTCATTTCTGGGAGCAACCATCTCAGGGTTGAAAGGAATCCCTCTCCTGACAGGAACTCCTAACAGCATAGAAAACTCTCCCAGCAAAGGTCCCAACTGGAAATCAGGAAATGTGAAACATCTGAGTGGAGGATCATAGAACTGCAAGCAAGTATGGATCATGCTCCTCTGAGATGCATCAAGATCCATGACCATGTCCAATATGCCTCCATAATGCTCTCTGAATAGTGGGATATGGTCAGGTGTAATGAGGGACTGGATCTGCTTGATGCCAATCAGGGTGGGCTCAAAGAAGTGGTAAGTGATGTTGCTCTTTCTTGAAGTGTCCATGGGTGCTGGTGAAGAAGCTGAGAGTGACTGCTGATGAAGATCACTGAGGGATATGCTGTAGGTGGGTCTCTGATGAAGATAGCTGGAGGAGAATCACTGACAAACTGATGAAGGTGCTGAAGCAGTCTAAGCAGCAGAAGGGGTCAAAACCAAACCAAAGATAAAGATGGATACCCTGTAAAACAAATAAGCAAATGTTAAATGATGCAAAAATGATGTATGCAAAATGAGATGCAAAGGGTTTGTGATCAAGTGCTGGATCTGTTTATCTGCCTTGGTAAAAGTCCATGTATGTTCATAAGTCCGGATGGAGGCTTAGAAATCCCGTAACCAGGTGGGGGACTCAAATAAAGAGTCACAAGTCCGGGGTAATCACAAGAACTGTCCAAAGTGATGCATTCTTAAAACAAAACTAGTAACAGGGTATGATGTGGCCAAGGGTTCCTGCAAACCTGTAAACAACCCAACCCCCTCACATGTAATGTTCTAGAACAAGGATCCTCAGACTTGGATCAGTTATGAGAAGTGTAAACACTTCTAACCCGAAGGTACAGTGTTTACAATAACCATAAAAGATCCTCCTCTAATTCACCTCAGATGTTGAAGGTCATATAAAGGTCATCCAGACTTAGCAGGCTTCCCAGATAGCCCTAGTACTACAGGAAATATGTAGCACAGAGTTCTCAAGAAGAAACCCATGTCTGAGCCGTGTTTCATATTCCCGCACCAGACCGAAATGGAATGGGAAAGAATATGAAGCCACTCTAGCCTATGTGTCACTCAGGTCCCCGGTATAGGACCTTAATCACTCAATGAAACCCCACCCACCAAGGTAAACACAGATCCAACACATGATAATGACAGTATGAAATGCATAAAAAACTGTAAATGAAAGCAATAAATAAAGCTGTACAGAAAGCAATTAATAAAGCAAACAAATAAGCACAAGTAGCACATAACACCCCCGTAAACACAAATCAAGCAAGCGATAGGAGGAACCCACAAAAAGAACCAGAAGCCCTGGTTGCAATATAAGGCTCCCCAGCAGAGTCGCCAAGCTGTCACTCCCGCTAAGTGACACAAGGTCAGATAGGGTACAGACGCGAACGATCGACGAAAGAGAGAAATGAAGATGAAGTGAATAGAGTCACCAGCTAGGCATTTTTATCCCAAAGGAAAGGTAATGCTACATAAACCTGGGAAGATATGGATAAGACGGTTGCGAACCAGAGAAACTGAGAAAGGGGGTTGGTTACAACCTGGGAAGGTATTAGCACCCAGATTGTCCGTCGTACTCGACGGGATCCATGCTTGAAAGTTTGTGTTTAAAGGGGTAGTGTCTGTGCTATCTGTGTGCAAAAGCTGAAAAGTAATATACAAGTGTCAGTGCAAGAAAATGAAGTGAGGTGCTCAGGAATGAGGCTTAAAAGAATAATGCTGGAAGAGGGGGGAAGAGACAGAGACTTTTGTTCGATAACAGTTAAGTTATGCCTACGTATCCTCTCGTGCAATGAGGAAGTCAGAACACCGTAGTTCGACTCAAAGAGACTGAAAATGAATTGACTGATGAACTGCTTGGTTGTCTATGCTCAAGTGTATGACCTGTCTGGCTTAGGTGCTAACTGTCTTGCATTAGACGGAAGAAGAAAGTTCTCGTTTGTGAGTGAAGATGATGAGAAAAGAATCCCGTAGGAGACGATTATTGTTTGTTTTTGGTATTTTCAATATTTTATTGCTTTTAGTGTTTGTCATAGGTTAATGAGCTTAAGCCTAAACCAAAGGTTAGTAAACTCATCATATCCTCCCTTTGATTAGGGATAATGAGAATACCTTAAGTATGAGATAAACACCTCAAACTTAATTACAATGATGATGTAGGATTAAGATCATTAACCTACTTGTGATTATTTATATGTTTTTGGTGTTTTTGTTTAGTGTTAAGTAATGAGTTTAACCCATAATCAAGGATTAGTGAACCCATTACACCATCCTAATAGAAGGATAATAGATGAGAACACTTAAGTTGAGGAAGACACCTCAACTTAATCCATGATTAGAGATTAACCTCATGACAAAACAAGCCTTTATTAAAGTGGATTTTAGTTAATGGTAAGATTAAGAAGTGAATTTTATGGTTTGTAAGACAACTTGAGGGGGACTTGTCCATTAACACTAGGGTTAGTCCTTCTTAACCAATTAAGGAAGAATTAGAACCCTAATGCAAGGCCCAAGTTACAAGCTATTGTCTTAGTGATTATTAAGATGGATTAATTAAGAGGTTTAAACACATTTAGGGTTTAACACTTAGGATTAAAGTTATACACTCCATCCTAAGAGAAGGATGCATGCATCACCCTAATCACAAAGTCTTAAAGCCTTAAAGGTTTAGTCTCTGATTATGAGATGAGAAGAGAGACACAAAGAAGACTCAAAGGTAACAAATAAAGGGGGACTAATCAAAACCCTAATTATTGTCATGCTTGGAAGTTCCTATGGTTTGTAAGGCTTGCAAGAGATCTTCAGAGAAGCCACCAATGGAAGAAGCAGATGAAAGGAGGAGAAGCAGAAGAAACAAGTTAACTTACTTCACTGAAGAAGATAAGTTACTTGAAGAAAGAAAGTGAATGATGAACATGAATGAGAAAGCTCACTCTAAAGCAAAGTAAAATGCAGCAATGATGCATAAAAAGAAGGAGAAGAGAAGTGAGAAGAGAAGGCAAATTCACTTCTCAAATTACTTACCACCTAAAAATGTTAGCATAAAGAAAGGAATGGAATGAGAATGAAATGTATGCAAAGATGCAAACCAAAACCAGAAGCATATTCATGATGCAAATGATGTTATGAGATGATGCAAAGACATGTCAAGTGTTATGAATGTTCATACAAGAGATGAGAATGCAAAGGAGCATGTTTTGAAGTATGAAAACACATGAAAGTTCATGGAATGAAATGAATGCACATCATGGCAAATGGATGAAGAAATGATCAAGCATGATTCTAATGTGTCCTATGATGTCTAAGATGACATGTGAATGCATGAAATGTCATGGCAAGTTCATGAATGAATGCATATGCAAGATGTATGTAAATGAACATGAGAAATTAGGGTTTTAATGCAACATGAGATGCAAAAGTCAAAAACAGAAGCAAAACATAAGATAAAAAATTGCAAATTAAACCAAAGGAACCCTAACCCCATATGATATCACACCCCAAAGGAGGAGGTCTAACTCTTAACCTAAAGAAAGTTGTGATTTTTTCTAAGTTATCTAGGGTTTTAAGGTACCTTAAGAGGAAAAATGCAAATCAAATGGAAAATGCAAGATAAATTTGTGACAAAAATATGCTAGACACTACATGTCATATGAAGAACAATGCAAAAAGAACCAATGTCAAACCCTTCATGGTTAGGCAGAAAAGAAATCTTGAAGTTAGGGTTCAAAAATGGGATTTTTATGAACCCTAAATTCAATAAAGTTGTCAAGATTGATTCAAAACCAAAAAGAAATTTGTATGAATGGTTTGACAATGTTTCTAAATGTCCTAAGATGCAATGTGAAGTTTTTTGGGATTTTTAGAAACCTAAATGATATTTTAATTAATTAATTTCCATTAATTAATTAAAATAAACATTTAAATATTTTTAAAAATGGTTTTTTAATGCTAAAAATAAAAATAAAAATGTTTTTGGATTGAGAAAAATATTTGAATTGAAAATGCAGAAGAAAAATATTTTTTGGAATTTTCTAGGTATTTTAAATAAATTGTGCAAAACAAATGATAAAAAATGAAATAAAAACTGAATTAAATGAAAGTATGCTGATCTGATGGACATGATTCAAACCTAGGGGAAAGTTGTTGCTTGCGCGCGTGATCTAAGGGTCCAAATCAAATTTGGCTAATTAATTTTAATTAATTATGAATTAACATTAATGAACTAATCTGATCCATCCTAAAACGCGTTAACCCTAAGATCTAATGGCCAAGATTCAAACTCACACTAATTACTCAGCTAACCCTAATTAGGGCAAATAAACCTCAGACGGTCGGAACAGTGGTTCCGATCGTCTTCTCCGGCGAACCCTCAAGAATAAAATCTTCCCTAGGTCATTTCTGGAGCTCTAAAGCACCAGATCAACTCCTCTCACCTTCCTAAACCTAAATCTACCCTCAAAACAAATTTATCATGGCTCAAAATCAAGATTCGAAGAAGAACACAAAAATGGTGAAACTTTCAGAAGTTCATGAAATCCTTAATACGCAACCATTTTCAAAAATAAAAGCATCAGCATGATCAACACAACATAAGGAACATTTCTATAACCTAAAATTACATTTCTGGAAAAATGTTTGAAGAGGTTACCTGAGCTTGAGCTTTCTCAGTTTGGAACTTTTGGGCCTCCTCTCTTGTGCAAAAACACTCCAATGGTCCCTCTGATGAAGCTTTGATGCTCGGAAGGAGTTTGTAATGGCTGAAATGAGAGCTTGCACTCTTGCTGGTCAGAAATCGTGTTTTGGTATTGGGGTGTTTTTGGTTGCAATGAAGGATGGGAAATGATCCTTTGATGAAGCTGAGGTGATTGATGAAAAAAGTTTGAAGTTTGAGTGAGTGAGCAGAGAGTTTCGAAAGTTTTTGCAAATGGGGTGATTTTTGAGAGCTTGAGGATTCTGAGCATTCAGGCTTGCTTGTGTTGTGTTATGGCTTGTGTTTGATCCACATAACAAGCTTTGATAGTGTCATACCCCAAATTTGTCCTAGTTGTACTATTTTTTTTAATATATTTATTTAACCATATTTTAAAAATGTATTTTTTTTTCTGTCTAATATTCGAAAAAAATCTAAAAAATATGTATCATTTTATTTTGTGCGAAAAAAATCGATTCAGATTGAGTTTGACAATGTTCGCGTATCCGGTGTGGTGTGTGGAGCCATCTACCCGATTATTACTTTTATTGTTTAATCGTTTTATTTTATTTAACTTCCCAATTTACTTTTTACAATTTCTAAATTCTATTTTGTTTTCACCCATTTCATATTTTTTTAACTTCATATCCATAATTCATTTAGTTGTCATTTATGTTTATACAAAAATACCAAAAAATATGTTTTATTCATATGTCACTTTATTTCAAAAAGATATTAAAAATTCGTTTTGTTCATATGTTTATTTCACTTTATCCCAAAAAAAAATCAAAATATTAAATTGTAGTTTCCTTTTGTTTTATAAACATTATGTATATATATTTTTCACTATTAGTATTATTCTTTATTTTATTTTATTTTCTTGTTAAATTTATTCTTATCTTATTATTGTTAGTTATTATTATTATTATTATCATTGTTTTTTTAATTATTATTTTTTTTAGTAGTATTTCTTTTATTATTATTATTATTATTTTGTACTATTATTAATTTTCTGTTTCAAAAGTGATTCCACAACAACATATCTCCAGCCTATACATATTCCGTCTCCACTACCATCTCGCAACAACAACACCTCCACTCATTTTTTTTAATCTTTCGGTTAAGAAAAAGGTAAGCTCTTTATGCCAGCTAAAAAAAACGAATCTCATAACTAATTTCCACTACACCCACTCAACCAATTTCTACTACACAACAACAATTCTATCTTGAATCATCTGAAAGCAAATATTTTCAACAGATTTTTTATCTCAAACTTTTCCTCCAATTCTTCCTATTCTATCCCTCTTAATCAATTCTATTTAAATACCCCTCATTTCAGAAAGCTGGGTGTCTCCAATAACCCTGTAGAAATCACATGGAACCAAGCTTCATTAAACCAAAAATTATGAAAAAATTCTAGATTTATAAACACAATGATAACACAAAATAGAAACATTTTCATCAACAAATTCCACCACAAAAACTGCAAATCCAAAATACCAAACCTTCCATTCACAAACAGAGCCTTCAACTTCCGAAACACTAGTCGAACCAAATCTGAGATAAGGGCATGCTTCCGAGTCCGTGTGCCCGAATCTAAACCGTGAATCTGAAAATCATCCACGCGAACACCAAACCTTCGCAAATCCGAACACTCACCACAACCGCCGCCGGCCGCCGCCGCGAAAAGCCATTAAACCGTGAACCAAACCGAGACAGAGTGAATCCGGGAACAGCCGTAAAACCGCGTGAGAGCACCATCGCGAAATCAAGAGAAATCCGTCCGAAGTGAAATCCGAACACAGAACCAAGTGAGATCCGAGTGAGAGACGGAGAGAGAAATCAAACGCTGCCGACAGTTCTTTTTGAGGGTAGGTTTTTTTTATTTTTTATTTTTTAAGCGTGATTGTGAGGAAGAAGAGAAAGTTCCTGCTGATCTTGATTTATAAAACCCTATTTTAATTTATCTTCTTTATTATTATTTACTTTTATTTAACCTTCAAATGTGGGCTTAACATGTGGACCCTTAGTATTTGTCTTTTAATACTGGTACATATTCTAATCCACAACACTAACTTTCACATTTTATTATTACGTTTTTTTATTTTTTTATTTTTTAAATTTTGATCGTTTTTTAATAAAGATGTTGAGTGTTATATGTTTTTTAAAAACTGTTTGTTTTTTGATGGGTTTAAGTGTTTTAGACCCACAAGATTACCGTCCCATTCGGATCGCGTGAGGTCGTATTTTTTGGGGTACGACAGCTGGCGACTCTGCTGGGGACTGGTTCACCCCTATGCGAGTCAAGCCTAGTCTAGGTTCCCGCGTTTGTTTGAATGTTTGCTTTTATGCCTTGCTTGTTTATTTTTATCGCTTTCTTTATCGCATTCCATCTTATATATCTTGTGGCTCCTTGGTACTATAATTTGGATCGATACTTTGCAAAACAACTTGAGGGAAAAGCTCTATACCCGGGCTTACGAGTACAAACATAAGTTAGCGAGGTTGTGTAGTATGGGCTCCCGAGAGAACCTCTCTCGTGGGTTGTCGATACGAAAACCTCACTTGGAGTAGATTCTGATGAGAATACTGACAACCGTCAAGCTCTTGGCGTGTGTGCTCAGTTATTTTCATTAAAGTCGTCGACTCTGAGGACCTTTAGAACCTTTTGGTTAAAACATCGGTTGATGGTTGCGTAGTATTGGGCACCAGGGTTCGCCCTCGCGTGGCTCGATACGAAAACCTCACTTGGAATAGACTTACTCAATGAAGTTGATTGACTGTCAAGAATGTATGAAATTGACACGTGCATCAAACAGTTGAGAAAGTTCCATAACTCCAGGACTTTGTTTTAAGCCTTGTGTCGATGATCACGTAGTATGGACTCCCGAGAAAATCTTCTCTCGTGGGTTGTCGATACGAAGATCTCACCCAAAATAGATTCATATAGCGGAGTCAATCAACCGTCATGCTTATGGCATGTGTGATGAACAGCCATATGAATTGATAACTTTGGGATCCCTAAACCTTAGAGTCTACCCAGTGAATTCTTGATCAGAGTATCCTCCATTTGTACCTTGGACTCGTGAGACCTTGATCTTGTGATCCTGGATTCTGACATTTGCATATCATCTCATTTGCATCATTTATTCATCTTGCATTTCATTCCAAAAACCGAGAACTCATTTCATGTTCCTCCATCTTCAGTAAATCAAGCTGGTTTCCCGACGCCCGTATCGAGCTAGACGCCCATACCTAACTCGAGCCAACACTAGAAGACTGATGGACGTGATTCAAGAAGAGCAAGCTGCCATGAGGGAAGAGATCGACTCGGTCAAGAGCAAGATTGACCAGATTTATGAGACTTTGCAATCTTTGGCAAGAATGGAAGAACATCGCGAAGCTGCTGCCGCAATGAACAATGCTCAAGTGCAAGGATCTACCTCACGAGCAATTCCTTCAGTTCCAGTTCCAAATCCTTTGGTCTACGGTTTTCCTCCAGGTTTCACTCCTGCTGTTGAAGAGGTCACTTCCCAACCAATACCTGCTTCTGGTGTTACTGTTGGTGCTATTCCTCAAGCTCAACCTATTCCAATTCAAGTTCAGTTTCCTCAAACTGAAGAGAATCATCAAGTTGAGTATGAGATGCGTACTGCTGTTCCAATCACCAATCCTCAGGCTGCTCAAGAGTCTGAAGCCATGAAGATGTGTCGCGAGTTATCTGAAAAACTCCGAATTATGGAAGGACACAACTCAACTTCTTTGAGTGCCTCGGACATGTGCTTAGTTCCAGATGTTGTGATCCCTGCTAAGTTCAAACTGCCAGAATTCGAGAAATACAAAGGCCTCAGCTGTCCTGAGCTTCACTTGAGGATGTACTGCAGAAAAATGGCTGCTCATGCCAAAGACGACAAACTCATGATTCATTGCTTCCAAGACAGCCTGTCTGGAGCATCTCTAGAATGGTACATGCAGCTCGAACGCAACAATGTTCGTACTTGGCTTGATCTATCTGATGCATTCAAAAAGCAGTACAAGTACAACACTGACCTTGCTCCTAACCGTACTCAGCTTCAGAGTATGTCTCAAAAGGAGAGCGAATCCTTTAAGGAGTATGCCCAACGCTGGAGAGAGCTAGCCGCCAGAGTGCATCCTCCTTTGGTTGACCGTGAACTAATCGATATCTTCATGGGTACCCTACAGGGGCAATACTACGAGAAGCTGATCAACAGTGTATCTTCTTGATTTTCAGACATGGTGATGGTCGGAGAAAGAATTGAAGAGGGTCTGAAAAGCGGAAAGATCCAAGGAGGTTCTAGCAGCCAGAACAATGCCAAAAAGCCTTTCAACGGGTACAAAAAGGGCGAAACAAACGCCGTTTCTGCTGCAAGTGGGAATTTTCAACAGAGTGCACCTGCACCAGTTCCCTACTATCAGTACCCTTATGTTGCTGCTGCACAATATGCTCCTATGCCATATCAGCCAGTTCCTCCAATGCCTTATCAGCAGGCCTTTCAAGCTTTATTTCCGCCTCAGATGGTTCATCAACCACGTCCTATGGTTGCAGCTGCGCAATATGCGCCCAATCCATACCAGCAACAGGCTTATCAACCACGGCCTGGTCAGCAACAACAACGCGCTCCTCAACAGCGTCCCCCATATTAGCAAAGAGGATATGATAGGCACATTGATCCCTTGCCTATGACGTATACCGAAATCTTTAAGGGGCTAATGGCAAAAGGAACTCTTGTGTTGAAAGATATGCCACCTCAGACTGTTAATTCCCGGAACTATGATGCCAATGCTCGCTGTGAGTATCACAAAGGCGCTCCAGGTCACACCATCGAGAATTGCCATGCCTTCAAACACTTGATTCAGGATATGATCAACTCTAAGGACCTCACTCTCACTCCGAGAAATCCAAATGTCCAGAATGATCCAATGCCGTCACACGGTGCCAACAAGTGAAGACATGTGAAGGGGTTGTTGAATACTAAGCTGAGTAGTCTCCAACTTTGAAGCATTCAATCAAGAGAAGTTCATTCCTCAAATCAAGGCAGCCAGTGCCATTTATTATTTCCGCATTCCTGTTGATTTGTAATGTTTGTTTAAGTACTATTTGCTCTGAACATTTTTATCGTTTGTACTTGGTTATGTTAATGTTTTGTTTATGCATGTTTTGAATCAATTTATTCGCATTCGCTCATTATTTATCATTTATCACAAAAATCAAAAATATTCTCTCACTTCACTTTAGCAAATATTTGAGGGAGGATGATGAAAACTAAATACCCATAACTATTGCGGTATGCTTTCGGATAAAACCTCGTCAATGATGTACAAGCATTTGTTCAAATCCCCAAACACTGGAGATACAAGGAGTTAATCCCTAGTCAACCACTTCGAGCCTAGAAGTAGGAGTTTCTTTCAGATACAACCCTTACATTTAACCCGGGGCAGGGTAATTGTTCAGTTAACCTGGCTACACCTTAAAATCGCAAGATGAGACATCCCGTCGGAGGACCATCAACAAATGACTTGGCAGTCATAGTATTCAAAAAAAAAAAGAAAAGAAAAGAAAAAACACTAAGTTGAGCACCCGAAGGGAGACTTAGTCGAAAAAAATCAAAAGAGGAGCTCGAATCCTCAGCAAAAACAAAGCAAAGATCAGGTGACCACCAAAACAAAATCAAAGGGGCACCAACATCAAAGCAAAAAAGATGACTGCCATTCTCAAGCAAATCTTAAAGCTTAATCTTCACTCTTGCAAAGTCAAAACAAATGCATGTGTAAAGTTAACTGAACATAGGACTGGAGAACAATACGAAGAAGGGTTGGGTACAAATAACTTTGAGCCTTATACCTTTGTTTCTTGAACCATTAACCAGACCACGTTACAACCCTCAAAAGACCTAATTGAGGCGCGGTTTATTCTGAAAGTATGCTACCAACAAGGTTGCGTAAATTGACTCCCATATATTTGCTAATCTTCAAATCTCGACTGCACATTATTCTTTCTGCATCTTTCACGCAATTTCTAAATCAGCACCTCGTTTGGACTAACAGTCCATTCGTCACACTATCACATCATTCAAATAAATTGACTTTTTCAAAACTTACATGAACTTCACATTAACACTACCATTTGTGTATGAACAATTTAATTGCAATTCAGTGCTTGACATCAGTGCAATCCCAACAAGGGGCAATCAAAAGAGGAATTTGAATCAACATTTCTTCAACAGTCCAATCAGGGACAAATCATCTTCAACAGCCCAATCAGGGGCAATTCATTTCAAAATTAGTCCAATCAGGGACAAAGCATCTTCAATAGCCCAATCAGGGGCAAGTCACCTTCAAAAGCTCAATCAGGGGCAGGTCATGTCGTGGCCGTTGTCAAAACTTCCCCATCAAATTTATTTCAAATACCCTACAGGCAGGGGCAAGCAGACAAGGAGCAAATCTTCCTCTCTCTTCTCCCCAGCTGAGCAAACAGACCTTGCCAGACATTGGCAATCATTCAAAGCAAAATCAGTCTTCATGTGTCAATTAAGTCGCTTCGCTCATCAGCTTAGAGCATTCAGATACATCTTCTGACCAAACGACGTCAAAGATCGAGTGTCGGGAAATCAGTCCCTCCACCCACCCAAAAGTCCAATTACCATTGGCAACTACCAGACCAAAAGTCCACCAAGCTGGCACCTTTCTTTTTTCAATCACTCATATGCATCATTATGCATCATATGCAGTCATACGCATCATTTGCATCAATCATTTACAACATGTGCATCATATGCATGCCCAAACAAAAACAAACCTTTTATTTTCCCCAACAGTTTCAACCTATATCTCAGCGCATAAACATTTTCATCGTATCTCCATCTTTATGGAATACCATTTCAAAACAATCAAGCATAGTTGCATAATTCAGGATCCGGGATCAACACAGGTTCCAAGTCCTTTCCCCAGTGGAAGTCAAGATCCAGAATTGATCGAAGACTCCAGGCATTCCTCTTGGCGGATTCAATGGTTGTGTTTAAATTTCATTCGCCTTGTCATCCTCTGTTGATAAGGGATTTTATTTTCAGTTATTCGCCTTATCATCCTCTGTTGATAGTAATTCTTTATTTTTCTGTCATTCGCCTTATCATCCTCTGTTGATAAGTGAGTTTATTTTTCTGTCTTTCGCCTATCATCCTCTGTTGATAGTGATCTTTATTTTTTTCTGTCATTCGCCTTATCATCCTCTGTTGATAAGTGATTTTATTTTCTGTCTTTTGCCTTATCATCCTCTGTTGATAAGTGAGTTTATTTTTCTGTCTTTCGCCTATCATCCTCTGTTGATAGTGATCTTTATTTTTTTCTGTCATTCGCCTTATCATCCTCTGTTGATAAGTGATTTTATTTTCTGTCTTTTGCCTTATCATCCTCTGTTGATAAGTGAGTTTAATTTTTTGTCCTTCGCCTATCATCCTCTGTTGATAGTGATCTTTATTTTTTTCTGTCATTCGCCTTATCATCCTCTGTTGATAAGTGAGTTTATTTTTCTGTCTTTCGCCTATCATCCTCTGTTGACAGTGATCTTTATTTTTTTCTGTCATTCACCTTATCATCCTCTGTTGATAAGTGATTTTATTTTCAGTCTGTTGCCTTATCATCCTCTGTTGATAAGTGACTGTATTTTCAGTTATTTGCTTTATCATCCGTCGGTGGTAAGTAATTCATTTTGTCAGTTTGTTTATTGCTGTGTCACCCATTACTTCCAGTTTATTATGTGCTATTTTCACCATTTCTTGCTTTGTCAGACAAATTTGGAGTCTGCTAATATCTAATTATCTTATACCTTGAAAGATTGAACGCAAGCCAGTTCATCTTGCTCGATCTAAGCCAATTTGATAGGGGCATCTGTCATACCCCAAATTTGTCCTAGTTGTGCTATTTTTTTAAATATATTTATTTAACCATATTTTAAAAATGTATTTTTTTTCTGTCTAATATTCGAAAAAATCTAAAAAATATGTATCATTTTATTTTGTGCGAAAAAAATCGATTCAGATTGAGTTTGACAATGTTCGCGTATCCGGTGTGGTGTGTGGAGCCATCTGCCCGATTATTACTTTTATTGTTTAATCGTTTTATTTTATTTAACTTCCCAATTTACTTTTTACAATTTCTAAATTCTATTTTGTTTTCACCCATTTCATATTTTTTTCACTTCATATCCATAATTCATTTAGTTGTCATTTATGTTTATACAAAAATACCAAAAAATATGTTTTATTCATATGTCACTTTATTTCAAAAAGATATTAAAAATTAGTTTTGTTCATATGTTTATATCACTTTATCCCAAAAAAAAATCAAAATATTAAATTGTAGTTTCCTTTTGTTTTATAAACATTATGTATATATATTTTTCACTATTAGTATTATTCTTTCTTTTATTTTATTTTCTTGTTAAATTTATTCTTATCTTATTATTGTTAGTTATTATTATTATTATTATCATTGTTTTTTTAATTATTATTTTTTTTTAGTAGTATTTCTTTTATTATTATTATTATTTTGTACTATTATTAATTTTCTGTTTCAAAAGTGATTCCACAACAACATATCTCCAGCCTGTACATATTCCGTCTCCACTACCATCTCGCAACAACAACACCTCCACTCATTTTTTTAATCTTTCGGTTAAGAAAAAGGGAAGCTCTTTATGCCAGCTAAAAAAAACGAATCTCATAACTAATTTCCACTACACCCACTCAACCAATTTCTACTACACAGCAACAATTCTATCTTGAATCATCTGAAAGCAAATATTTTCAACAGATTTTTTATCTCAAACTTTTCCTCCAATTCTTCCTATTCTATCCCTCTTAATCAATTCTATTTAAATACCCCTCATTTCAGAAAGCTGGGTGTCTCCAATAACCCTGTAGAAATCACATGGAACCAAGCTTCATTAAACCAAAAATTATTAAAAAATTCTAGATCTATAAACACAATGATAACACAAAATAGAAACATTTTCATCAACAAATTCCACCACAAAAACTGCAAATCCAAAATACCAAACCTTCCATTCACAAACAGAGCCTTCAACTTCCGAAACACTAGTCGAACCAAATCTGAGATAAAGGCATGCTTTCGAGTCCGTGTGCACGAATCTAAACCGTGAATCTGAAAATCATCCACGCGAACTCCAAACCTTCGCAAATCCGAACACTCACCGCAACCGCCGCCGGCCGCCGCCGCGAAAAGCCATTAAACCGTGAACCAAACCGAGACAGAGCGAATCCAGGAACAGCCGTAAAACCGCGTGAGAGCACCATCACGAAATCAAGAGAAATCCGTCCGAAGTGAAATCCGAACACAGAACCAAGTGAGATCCGAGTGAGAGACGGAGAGAGAAATCAAACGCTGCCGGCAGTTCTTTTTGAGGGTAGGTTTTTTTATTTTTTATTTTTTAAGCGTGATTGTGAGGAAGAAGAGAAAGTTCCTGCTGATCTTGATTTATAAAACCCTATTTTAATTTATCTTCTTTATTATTATTTACTTTTATTTAACCTTCAAATGTGGGCTTAACATGTGGACCCTTAGTATTTGTCTTTTAATACTGGTACATATTCTAATCCACAACACTAACTTTCACATTTTATTATTACGTTTTTTTATTTTTTAAATTTTGATTGTTTTTTAATAAAGATGTTGAGTGTTATATGTTTTTTAAAAACTGTTTGTTTTTTGTTGGGTTTAAGTGTTTTAGACCCACAAGATTATCGTCCCATTCGGATCGCGTGAGGTCGTATTTTTTGGGGTACGACAGATAGGTCAGAGAAGTGGTTGAGGCCTATGGTGATTGGTATGGACTCTTTTGCACAAAGTCAACAAAACTTGTACTTGAGGTATGGGCTCTCTTGCAGCTGGCTTTTTGGCTTGTCCTGGTTCAGCAAGGATCAAGGAGAGCCATGGAATGCATTTTGTGGTGATTCAACAAGTTTGTGAATGGTTTTGTGTCATTTTGCAATTTTGATAAAGTTTGGCCCCTTTTGTGATTTCTTGATGTGCAAGGCATAAAAACTTGAGATTCTTGGGCCAATTCTGACTTTTAGGCAATGCACTATGTTGGTATGATGCATAGAAGTGTATTAGAGGTCACAAAATGGCTTGACAAGTGGTTTTGCAAAAAATCCTCTTTGGTGTATTCTTGAAAATTATAGGATTTTTGCCAACTTTGAAAGATCATAACTTGAGTTCCATAATGAATTAGAACTTGTTCTTGTACTTTTTGAAAAGGGAATGATCCAATCTACAACTTTCATGACCAAAATGGAAAGTTTACATTGCAAGTCACTTCCATTTTTGGCAACTTTTGGTTTAGCTCACTTTTCTTCAATTTTGTGAACTTCCAAGCACTTCAATGATCAAATAAAGATCATATAACTTCAATTTGATGAAAAATCTACTTTGGTTCCATTGGTAGGGCCCTCAGATGCCGTGATTTTGCTCTGACTTGCTCAAGAAGTTACCCAGTGAACAAATGACTTCCACAATGAATTTCTTCATCAAACTTGGTATACATGATCTTTATAACATATTGAGACTATTAGAAACAAGAATGACCAAAAATTTTGGAGTTATGGCCTCTGAAACCAAAACCCTAATTTCAGGTCATCTGTGCAGTGAAACCCTAGCTCTGCTTCCATGCTTTCCCAGTTCTTGTGATTTTTTTGACTTCCTTGATCTTTGAGGGATATAATATGATGTTAGAACACACAAGGACCCTCTTGGAACACTTGGAGGCCTTTGGAGTGGCTCATAAGGATCTTGGATTGCTCAGATCACAAACCCTGTAGAAGCATACTTCAAGCTCAATGTTTTGATGATGTCAACATTATTCAAGCTCATTCCATATTGTAAAAAGTCGAGATGACAACAAAGATCAAGATCATGGCTATGCATCATCAATGGAATGCTACCGTTCGAATCAAGCTATTATGCAACATTTTCAAGACTTGGACACAAGGCTTAGGTATATCAAAACTTACTCCTTAAAATAATATACAAGTGTTCAAAATATTTTATCATGTTTATTCAATGCATATGCACATTTTGAAAATAATCGGAACCGGTTTTAACACTTAAAACAAAAATATTTTTCTGAGTTTTAACAGTGTTAACCGGTTAACCATATGGGTTAACCGGTTAACGGTCCAAAATTTTCAATTCTGTGGTAACGTTTCAGCGCGTTAACCGATTAACCCATATGGTTAACCGGTTAACACTGAAGGATTTTTGAAAAATTGTTTCTCTTCAATTCAAATATTTTGTTAAGTGTTATACCTCTTCATGATTTTATTTCATAATTTTTTTTATACCTTTTCAAAGAATTTTTTCATAAATTCTCATACCTTTTTGAATAGGTGTTTCAATTATTATAAATTCTTAAAATTTCAAATTCATAAACACCTCCAAGAATTTTCAAATATTATCACACAATCAAAATCACTAAATTCAAATATTTTTTCATACTTCAAAAAGTGTTAATAAGTTCATCATATTTCATATTTCATTGAACACTTGTATTGAATCTTAAGTAGTGAATTTTGAATATAGGAGAAGATCAATTTATATTGATACCAATCATTGTATTACTCACTCAAACAAAAAATTATAGAAAGTGTTTTCTATTTGTGACTTGTGTTCCAAGGACTGTTTGGACATAAGGGTTAGTGTGGCAAGAGGATTGTTCTTGCACACTTGTTTGCTTAGTTTGTTAGAAAGTAGGCCTCACCATTGAAGGTGTGATAGGTTGTACTGTTCTAAAGAAACTAGTGGAAATCTCTTTCGTGTTAAAAGGGGACTGGATGTACCTTCGGATTGTGAAGGGAACCAGGATAAACCTCCGTGTCATTTTTACTTTCCTGCTTTACCGTTTTCATTCCATAAACCATAAAAAGAAAAATCCATCCATCGAAGAAAAAGAATCGAAAAATTTGATAACAAATAATTCACCCCCCTCTTAGGCGCACTTTGATCTTACAATTGGCATCAGATCAGGTTTAGGTAACTTGTTCCTACAAGATCATATGGCTTCCACAAACTCAAATCCTGTTTTCAAAGATGGTGGAAGTAGCAACAAGCCTCCGCTCTTCTCCGGCGAATACTTTGATTTTTGGAAAATCAGAATGAGGGCACATCTTGAAGCCCAAGGAGAAGGCATATGGGAAGCAATCGAAGAAGGTCCGCATTATCCTGATAATGTGATCAACGGCGTTGGAACCGCAAAGTTGAAGAATATGTATGATGAAGATGATAAAAAGAAGATCCTAAATGAGAAGAAGGCAATCAACATACTCCAAAGCGCTCTTAGTCTGGACGAATTCTTCCGTGTATCACAATGCAAATCGGCTAAGGAGATTTGGGATACTTTGGTAGAATCACATGAAGGAACAACTAAAGTAAAAAGATCAAGGCTTAACACGTTAAGTCAAGAATATGAAATGTTCCACATGCATCCCGGAGAATCTATTGTGGCCTTACAAAAAAGATTTGTTCATCTAACCAACCACTTGATTGCACTCGGGAAGACCTTCACCAACAACGATCTCAATTTGAAAGTCCTAAGATCCTTGATAAGGGAATGGCAACCGAAGGTGACCGCTATTTCGGAGAAGAAGAGTCTCTCAACGATGACATCCGCATCTCTATTCGGCAAACTTCAAGAGCACGAATTGGAACTTGGAAGGCTCGAGAAGCACGAAAGTCAAGAGAAAAAGTCCAAAGGAATTGCTTTGAAGATTGACACGAAGGATGACAAAGATGACAAGATTTCCGAAGATGAGAACTTCATGCTTCTTGTTAAGAAGCTTGGTAAGTTTTTTAACAAAAATAATAATTCCTCTTTTCCTAAAAAGAATAAACATTTCAGGAAGAAGGATGCATCCACATCGATTCAAGAAGTTACATGTTATGAATGTGGGAAACAAGGTCACATAAAACCGGATTGTCCAAGACTTGCAAAGAAAGGAGGATTCAAAGGCAAGAAGGACTTCAAAAATAAAAAGGCTTATGTTACTTGGGATGACAATGAAGTTAGTTCCTCATCGGAATCGGAAAGCGATAAATATGCAAATATGGCGTTAATGGCGTCACATCACTCCGGTGAAGAAAATGACGAGGTTAGTAGCAACTTTTCAATTTATGAAAATGATGCACAAGAAGTCATAGATGAACATCTAAAAGAATGCAAGACTTTGTACAAAAATATTTCATCCCAAAAGAAAAGAATATTATCTTTAGAAGAACAAAATACATCTTTTGAAAAGTACATTGAAAATGAAAAACAAAAGATAATGGATGAAAAACAAAGCCTTGCATGCAAAAATTGTGAGTCATTATCTTTTCAAATTGTTCAACTTAAAAGAGTTTTAGAAAGATCTGAAAAAGGTCAAATTGGGTTGGATGAAATTCTTAGGCACCGAAGATATCCAAATGATAAAAGTGGCTTAGGATATTCTAAGTTTTCCAAACCAAGCACAAGTGAAACCGTTTTCGTAAAAGCTAGTGAACAAATTGTGAAAGAAAAGACTAACAATTCTAAGACTATGCATCAAAGTCATAAAAAGAAAAGAATCATTAAGAAACAAAAATATGTTTCTAGATTTAAAAGTCAATTTCAACCTACTTTTTTTTATTGTGGAATCAAAGGCCATACACCTAATGCTTGCTATGTGCGCAACATTGGTGTTGCTAAAGGGCATTATGTGTGGGTTGAAAAGGGTACTAACTATCAAGGACCCAAAGCAATTTGGGTACCTAACAATACTTGACTTTGTTTTTAAGGTATGCTTAAAAACAACTTCTACTCAATGGTATCTCGATAGCGGTTGTTCAAAGCATATGACGGGCGATATCAACAAATTTTCAAGTCTATCACTTAAGGCTAAAGGATATGTTACTTACGGTGATGATAATAAAGGAAGGATTCTTGGAGTTGGAACCATTGGTGCATCTCCTCATACAATCATCAAAGACGTCCTTTATGTGGAAGGCCTTAAACACAACCTTCTTAGCATAAGTCAATTGTGTGACAAAGGGTTCCGAATCAACTTCACAAAGGAGGAATGCTTGATAGAACACGAAGTCACTCATGGACTCTTGCTAAAAGGTAAACGATTTAATAAAATTTTTATGATTTCTTTTGATGACTCTTCCTTGAAGGTGAAGTGCTTAATGGCAAACAACAACGAGGCATGGCTTTGGCATAAGAGGATTACTCACATTCACATGGAGCATTTAAACAAATTAATAAAGCATGATCTAGTTGTTGGTCTTCCGAAGATAAAGTTTATCAAGGATAAGCTTTGTGACGCGTGTCAAAAGGGGAAGCAAACCAAAACATCCATCAAGACCAAGAAAGTGATATCTACTTCAAGACCACTACAATTGTTACATATGGATCTCTTTGGTCCATCAAGAACAAAAAGCTTCGGAGGTAACGTTTTTGCCTTAGTTATTGTTGATGATTTCTCTAGATACACTTGGACTTTGGTTTTAGTGCAGAAAAGTGATGCCTTAAAAGCATTCAAGAAATATGCCAAGCAAATTCAAAACGAGAAGTCACTCTCAATAGTTTCCATAAGAAGCGACCATGGTGGCGAATTTCAAAATTCATCATTTGAAGTTTTTTGTGAAGAGCATGGAATCTCTCACAATTTTTCCGCACCAAGGACTCCTCAACAAAATGGTGTCGTAGAGAGGAAGAATAGGGCATTAGTGGAACTTGCAAGGACAATGCTTAGCGACTCAAATCTTCCTAAATACTTTTGGGCGGATGCGGTTAGCACGGCTTGTTTTGTAAGTAACCGTGTCAATATTCGACCTATTCTCAAAAAGACTCCATATGAGTTGTTCAAGGGAAGGAAACCCAACATATCTTTCTTCCACATATTCGGATGCAAATGCTTCGTTCTCAACAACGGCAAGGACAAGCTTGGTAAGTTTGATGAGAAATCCGATGAAGGTATATTTCTTGGCTATTCTCTATCAAGTAAAGCTTTTAGAATTTTCAATAAACGAACACATACTATTGAAGAATCTATACATGTTTTGTTTGATGAGACTAACCCCTCGAAAGAGGATAACATTATTGTGGATGATGATGACGATGTAGTAGATCTATCACAACAACAAAATGAGACATCAAAAGAACAAGCAATATCACAAGAAGATGACTCACCAACCATTGAAGAACATCAAGATCTTCCTAAAGAATGGAGAACTCATAGAGATCAACCGATAAATAAAGTGATTGGTGATATTAGCCAAGGTGTTGCAACTCGACTTAATCTAAAGGATGCTTGTCTCAACATGGCGTTCGTATCTCAAATTGAACCAACAAAAATCGATGAAGCCTTAGGCGACGATCAATGGATAATAGCTATGCAAGAAGAACTCAACCAATTCGAAAGGAACCAAGTTTGGACTCTTGTACCAAGACCGGACAACAAACATATCATAGGCACAAGATGGGTGTTCAAAAACAAACTTGACGAGAATGGGATCATAGTTCGTAACAAAGCAAGATTGGTCGCACAAGGCTACAACCAAGAAGAAGGAATCGACTTTGATGAAACATTCGCTCCGGTAGCAAGGTTAGAAGAAATTAGATTATTACTTGCTTACACTTGTTCAATGAATTTTCAGTTGTACCAGATGGATGTCAAAAGCGCTTTCCTAAATGGCTACATCAATGAAGAAGTCTATGTCAAACAACCTCCGGGTTTTGAAGACTTCAAGAATCCCTCTCATGTCTACAAGTTGAAGAAGGCTCTTTATGTCTTAAAGCAAACACCAAGGGCTTGGTATGATCGCCTTAGCAACTTCCTATGTGAGAAAGGTTTTACGAAAGGAAAGGTTGACAAGACTTTGTTCATCAAGAATCTAAAGGGCAACACCTTACTTGTTCAAGTCTATGTCGACGACATCATCTTCGGTTCAACGAACAAAGATCTTTGCGAAGAATTCTCTCTTATGATGCAAGGCGAATTCGAGATGTCCATGATGGGAAAGATGAACTACTTCCTTGGTTTACAAATCAAGCAAACAAAGGATGGCATCTTCATCAACCAATCTAAGTATTGCAAGGAATTATTGAAAAGATTTGATATGGACAATTGCAAAGAAATGTCTACTCCAATGGGATCCGGAACATATGTTGATCAAGATCTTTCCGGCACTTCAATAGATATTACAAAGTATCGAGGTATGATCGGTTCACTTTTATATTTGACGGCAAGTTGTCCTGACATTATGTTTAGTGTTTGTTTGTGTGCCCGCTTCCAAGCTAATCCGAAGGAATCACATCTCACCGCCGTGAAGAGGATCATGAAGTATCTCAAAGGAACGACGCACGTCGGATTATGGTATCCTAAAGCTAGTACTTGTTCTTTAATTGGTTATTCTGACGCTGATTATGCAGGATGTAAGACCGATAGAAAAAGTACAAGTGGTACTTGTCACATTCTCAGGAATGCACTAGTGTCGTGGGCATGTAAGAAGCAAGCATGCGTTGCACTTAGCACGGCCGAAGCGGAGTACATCACAGCAGAAAGTTGTTGTGCCCAAATCTTGTGGCTTAAACAACAACTCCTCGATTTCGGTATAGACCTCGGTTGTATCCCTCTCCGGTGTGACAACACAAGTGCCATCAATATCACGAAGAACCCGGTCATGCATTCAAGAACAAAGCACATAGATATCCGACATCACTTCCTTCGAGATCATGTTCTAAATGGAGATGTCGATGTTACATTCGTGGATACACACAATCAACTCGCCGATATATTCACTAAACCGTTGGCTAAAGAGCAATTTTACAAGATTCGACGAGAACTTGGTATTCTCAATGAAGGTGACATCTAACCTTAACCTTAAAATTGCTTGTTGTATGTTTTTATTGCATTATATGTATGTTTGTTCACTTTTTAGTCATAAAATGCTAGCACTTCCATTTCGCTGGTTTCCGTTTTTCTCACTTTCGTATACCCAAAAATAATCGGTTTCAAAAAAAATTTTGATCGAAAGTTGCGTTTTGATGAGTGCTAACACTTTATGAATTTTTTTAATGAAAAACTCTTTATTTTTATTCTAAAACATGCTGCTGGATTTTTCAAAAAATTCAAAATTTTTAACCGTTAACCGGTTAACGTAATAGGTTAACCGGTTAACACATCCAAAATTTGGATTTCCAGCGCAAGTTTCAGAACCTGTTTTTATTATTATATTTTTTGTTTTTTTTTTGTTTTTATTATGTCTTTAATATATGTTTTTCAAGTACATTGCATGTTTGGTTCATTTACATCCACATGTTTTGACTCTTCAACTATTTGACTACCATAAACACTATTTATCATCTTCTTCCAACTTCCAACCTTCAACAAATTAAACCCCCATTAAAACTCACTATCTCTTCATCTTTATAAACACTCTTCAAACTACATTCAACTCACCCAACATCAAATCCGAAAATATCATCTCCTCCAAACCCTAACTCCATCATTTGTTCATGGCACCCCAAAGGAAAGGAAAGGAACCTGCCTCAGTGTCAGAAGAAGCTCCAGTTGCAGAAAAAATGAAATCCACCAAGAAGAGGAGGCTAGACTTCAAAGTCAGAGTCAGACCATTGCTTAAGGGTAAATATGTTCTTCTGAAATCCTTCAAACCTCCAACTTTTAAGTTTCCTGCATTACTAGAATTTCAAGGAATGAGTGACTTTGTTGCTGACAACGGGAGAGTTTACCCGAATTTGGTCCAATCCTTTATGCATAACTTTTCACTCAACTTGGATAGGCATGGTAAACATAAGCTGCATACTCTTGTTAGAAACTGTGAAATAAAGGAGGATTTAGGTGCTTTGGATGCATCCTTGAACATTCCCTTTTCCGGTGTGTTTCTTCGCAAAGGCGTGAACCACATTGATGATATTTAGTCCAACTATAACAAAATGGAGTATTATTACTCAATCTGCCGTTTTCCGAAGGATGTTGTGACATCGGGACAACGCACTTCAAGGACTCTATGCTATGCGAAGAATTTGACCGTTGATGATCGGTTGTTACACTATGTCATTTGCTATGTGCTGCTGCCCAAGGATTCAAACCACTCACAAATCAATGACTTGGAGATGCAAGTGCTGTTTGCTATCAAGAAAAAGGTGAAGATTAATTGGATGCTCACAATGATATATCATTTGAAGCAACAACTCTCGCTCAAGACAAGACTTCCGTATGCTAGGCTCATTTCTCGGATCATTGAGCAAACCGACTTGGTTATTGGTAGGGAACCTTTTATCGCCATGAAGGGTACGATGAATGAAATTAATGAGATTACAATTGTGAAGAATACCGGAATTGTTCAACACAACGATGGTTCTTATGAATATGTCGATGGTTCCTCCGCTCCATCCTTTCCTATTCCTGAAGGTGGCATAACCAATGACTTCCTTTACACCACCATCATGACACACCACCGAGAAGCTCAACAAAACCACTGTGAAACCCAACACACTCTCAAAAGTCTTTGCAAACTTATCATCGGTTCTCACAACCAAAACGAAGAGGATGATGAAAGTGAAGCCGGTAGTGAAGATGGTGAAGATGAAAGTGATGAAATGTCCGATGATGAATGAACATGCATGTCTTGTTGTTTTTGTTGTTTTAATTAGTTTTATGAATTCTGTTATAAGTCCTAAGTTTGTTATGTAATTTTGATTTCATTTCCGTTGTATGTTTCTGTACTCTTTTCCCGTTTAAATCTAATTATGTTGTGTTTTATTTGTGCTACCGTGTATGTTTTCATGCTAATTTGCATCATGCTGAATTTTATGCTGTATTTTCATGATTCTGCTTGATTCTCTCTTCCTTTTTGCTAATGCCAAAGGGGGAGAAGAACTTGGTTTCTAATATCTCTCTGTGCAGAATTTTGCCTCTGTTTAGATAGGGGGAGTTGCTGGACATAGGGGGAGAAGCAAGCCTAGAACAACTTCGATCGATCAAGCTTGTGCAAAATTCGTTTGGTTGTTATCATCAAAAAGGGGGAGAATGTATAAGCATACTTCAAGCTCAATGTTTTGATGACGTCAATATTATTCAAGCTCATTCCATATTGCAAAAAGTCGAGATGACAACAAAGATCAAGATCATGGCTATGCATCATCAATGGAATGCTACCGTTCGAATCAAGCTATTGTGCAACATTTTCAAGATCGTGACACAAGGCTTAGGTATATCAAAACCTACTCCTTAAAATAATATACAAGTGTTCAAAATATTTTATCATGTTTATTCAATGCATATGCACATTTTGAAAATAATCGGAACTGGTTTTAACACTTAAAACAGAAATATTTTTCTGAGTTTTAACAGTGTTAACCGGTTAACCATATGGGTTAACCAGTTAACGGTCCAAATTTTTCAATTATGTGGTAACGTTTCAGCGCGTTAACCAATTAACCCATATGGTTAACCGGTTAACACTGAAGGATTTTTGAAAAATTGTTTCTCTTCAATTCAAATATTTTGTTAAGTGTTATACCTCTTCATGATTTTATTTCATAATTTTTTTATACCTTTTCAAAGAATTTTTTCATAAATTCTCATACCTTTTTGAATAGGTGTTTCAACTATTATAAATTCTTAAAATTTCAAATTCATAAACACCTCCAAGAAATTTCAAATATTATCACACAATCAAAATCACTAAATTCAAATATTTTTTCATACTTCAAAAAGTGTTCATAAGTTCATCATATTTCATATTTCATTGAACACTTGTATTGAATCTTAAGTAGTGAATTTTGAATATAGGAGAAGATCAATTTATATTGATACCAATCATTGTATTACTCACTCAAACAAAAAATTATAGAAAGTGTTTTCTATTTGTGACATGTGTTCCATGGATTGTTTGGACATAAGGGTTAGTGTGGCAAGAGGATTGTTCTTCCACATTTGTTTGTTTAGTTTGTTAGAAAGTAGGCCTCACCATTGAAGGTGTGATAGGTTGTACTATTCTAAAGAAACTAGTGGAAATCTCTTTCGTGTTGAAAGGGGACTGGATGTACCTTCAGATTGTGAAGGGAACCAGGATAAACCTCCGTGTCATTTTTACTTTCCTGCTTTACCGTTTTCATTCCATAAACCATAAAAAGCAAAATCCATCCATCGAAGAAAAAGAATCGAAAAATTTGATAACACCTAATTTACCCCCCTCTTAGGCGCACTTTGATCTTACAAACCCTAGATGCAGATGAACTTGAACTAATGCTGTGAAACAAAATGCAATATGATGGCATGTTTAAACTAATGCAAATATGAAAGATCACAAGCCATGGTGTGAACTTAGTGAGGGAAAATTTGGGGTGTTTACAGTAGTCATGAAGCTTTTCAAAAACATTATCTTCCCGAGATTCGGTGTACCAAGACTCGTCATAAGTGACAGATGTTCCCATTTCATATCTAAAATATTTGATAAGCTCTTATTAAAATATGTAGTAAGACACTGAGTAGCAACACCTTATCATCCACAAACTAGAAGACAAGTAGAGGTCTCGAATAGAGAAATAAAACAAATTTTAGAGAAAATTGTTGCTACATCGAGGAAATATTGGTCTACCAAGCTACCTGAAGCTTTATGGGCCTACATAACAGCTTTTAAGACACCCATCGGAACCACACCTTTCAAACTAGTCTATGGAAAATCATACCACTTGCTAGTAGAATTAGAGCATAAAGTCTATTGGGAGATTAAAAATATTAACTTTAACTATATTGACGCAAGTGAGCAACGTATTTTAGACTTACATGAATTGGAAGAACTAAGACTCGAAGCTTACGAGAATGCCTGCATATATAAGGAAAGAACGAAAAAAATGGCATGACAAGCGAATTTTCTAGAAAATAATTCATTGGGGGAGACATCGTTCTTTTATTCAACTCTAGGCTTAGGTTGTTTCCTGGAAAATTACGATCCACATGGTCCGGTCCCTTCAAAATAACAAAAGTTTTAATTAGTGGCACTATTGAAATTAAGGGTAAGTCTAGTGCACCATTTATAGTAAATGGTCAACGTCTTAAACATTATAACTGCATAGAAGACAATGAATTTTTGATAGGTTTGAAATTGGAAGAAGTACCATTGGAAACCTTAGATTAATCTCCCATAAGCTGTGTCGAGCCCCAACATTAAACGAAGCGCTTTGTGGGTGGCAACCCATAATTTTTTATTTTTTATTTCGTTTTTGTTTTTTTTCTTCAAAATTATAATTTCCAAAATGCATTTAATTCACTAATTGTTATGTTTGTTTTTGTTTTATTGTGTGATTCCAGGATTTTCAAAGTTTTATACTTCTTCTCTATTTTCATTCTCACTAACTCTGACAATGACTACCAATCTGATTGTGGACTTTAGAAACGACACCCAAAGGCGTTGTTATGAAGCTTTAGCCAGGAGACCTATAGATTTGACCAAATTTTCCCATGGACCTACCATGAAAGCTTTAGGCATAGGTGCTAGCATTGACTATTTGTTTAACCAGCTAGGTTGGGAAGAGTTTTCACTAAGGAAACATAAGACCTATTATGAGCTAACCTTAGAATTTCTAAGTTCATTGGTTTATGATCCAAACTGTAGAAAAGGATTTACAAGAGGAAAGATAGCATTCAGACTCTTTGGATACCTTTGTGAGTTTAACATCCATGAGATGGCTAACCTTTTAGGTTTCTTAGATGCCCCTATTGTTTTCTCGGAACCACAGGAAAACTGGCTTGCACGGGATGAGCTAGACAGTTTTGGAGTAATATCTTAGGACAACCTGATCATGATCTATACCCTATGTTGTCCACTGAGAACCACAACCTAGCTATTAGATATTTCCATACGATCATAGCCTACACATTGTTCGGAAAGACTGAAAGGGATAACAATGTCTCGAGAGATGAATTATTCATCATGTTTTGTGCTTTTACATCCAGGAGGGTTAATGAAGTGAATCTCATGTTTGCAAATTTCTGTAGGATTATTCAGAATGAACACCACCCAATTCTGATAGGTGGCCTAGTTACCAAGATTATCAATGGAATGGGATTTAGGACCCACCTTTCTCAGATTAACCCACTTGGAGAATTTAGACCTATGAACATTGTAAACACCCCAAATTTGCCCTCACCCATTTCACCATGGCTTGTGATCTTTTCATGTGCATAAGTTCAATCATAGCATCTCATATTGCATTTTTTGCTTCACTGCATTAATTCAAAGTCATCTGCATCTAGGGTTTGTGATCTGAGCAATCCAAGGGCCACTTGAGCCACTCCAAAGGTCTTCAATCACTTCAAAGGGGTCCATGTATGTTCAAGCATCATATTATATCTTCTCAAGATCAAAGAAGTCAAAGAATCACAAGAACTGAGAAAGGCATGGAAGTAGAGCCAGGTTTAACTGCACAAATGACCTGAAATTAGGGTTTTGGTTTCAGAGACCATAACTCCAAATTTTTTGGTCATTCTTGTTTCTATTGGTCTCTATATGTTATAAGGATCATGCATATCAATTTTCATGAAGAAATTCCATGGGGAAGGCATCTGATCAAGAGATGACTTCTTGAGCAAGTCAGTGCAAAATCAGGGCATCTGAGGCCCCAATGACCCAACCCAAGGGTGTTCTTCATCATTTTGAATGTGTATGATCTTTATTTAATCATAGAAGGTGTTAGAAGTTCACAAAATTGAAGAATTTCAAGTCATTTGCAAAGTTGCCATTTTGGGAAAGTGACTTGTAATGTAAACTTGCCATTTTGGGAAAGTTTTTCAACCTTCTCTTTTTGATTCAAAAATGCTTCAAATGAGAAAACTTTGGTCATGAAAGTTGTAGAATGGATCCTCCCATTTTCAAAAAGTACAAGAACTCATTCTAATTCATTTTGGATCAAAAGTTATGGCCTTGCAAAGTTGGATAAAATCATTGAAATTTCACTTTTGCACAAAATGGAAAACTTGCAAATTCTCATGATAAGCCTTTATGTGACTTCAATGTGACCTCTAATCATCATACAAACACAATGCATGACCTAAAATTCAGTTTGGCATAAGAAATTTCCCATTTCCATGTCTTAAATTTCAAGTAACCATAAGCCATTTTCCATAAAAATGCAGAAAAGGGAATTCTTGCAAAATGGTTCCCAAAGGTTTGTGTGATCTCTAGCTGGTCTCAAGACATTGCCATAACCTCATGGGACATCTCACACCAAAATTCAGCAAGAGATATCACATGTTCATGACCAAAAAACCACAAAATGTGACAAGTTGCCAAAATGCAAAACGCATGCTATCTTGTGATCCAAGTGCTGCAGTCCTTCATGAATCATCCAAGGGTCTTCCTTGACTCAAGCTGAGGCAGGACAAGCCCTAAGATTTCCTCTAACCCGAGCCATACTCATAGTACACAAGATCTTGACTTTTTGCATTTTGCCCATGCCAATCCCACTGTGCCACCACCAACTCTCTGCCCAATCAGAGTCAAATATGTGGACATCAAGCATCCCAAAACACACCACACACAAGCCAGAAAGCTCCCACATTCCAGCATACACAAAATCTGTCAAAAAAACTTCTCCTCTTCGAATTCCTTCACACAGCCATCAAACCTTCATTTTTCCTTCACCAATGAATCATACACCTTCCATGGAACCAAAATCCACCATTGGAACAGCTTGAAACCTCACATATCCCAACTGTAAAATCTGCCACACCAGAACTCAAACTCACAAATCAGTCACCAACAAGAGATTTGGAGCATCCCATTGATCTCAGGAGGTTCAAGGGAGACACTTTGCATACGAGAAGGGTCTGGAAAGCTCATCTTCACAGTTCTTCACCTCAGGTAGCTTCAAACTTCCAACTTTTCAGAGCTTGTTTTTTTTTGTTACAAAATGAAAGTACACATCATGGGGATCACTTTGATGTTTTTAGATTTAAAAATGGTGTGAAAATGAGCATTTTGTGCCTCTCTTAAATTTTGCCCGTGAATGTGTTTGGTTTCGATTCTCTTTGTTCATGCTTGATAAATGGTTTTTGATGTTGGATTTAGGTTTAGTTTGGGAAGGGGAACGTTTCTGGGCAGTTAATTTAGGTTGGGGTGGCCTGTAGAAGAAGCTAGGGTTTTTGCCCTGCCGGAGAAGATGACCGGAGCTTCCCTCCGGTCACCTGAAAGTCATTAACCCTAATTAGGGTTTAGTCCCCAGATGCATTATGGGCCTTTGGATCGTGTTTTAATTAGTGGACGGATGGCTCAGGTTTCATGATTAGATCTTAATTCATTTTAATTAGGTTAATTTAGGATTAATAAATTAATTGGACCAGAAGGGATCCTGACCCTCAATTAGCGCGCGCAGTCAACCATTGACCCCCAAGTTTGAATCTCAGCCATGGATCTTGCATACTTCTTATATTTTCATATTTTATTCATTTATTTTGTATTTAATTTGTACGAATTATTTAAAATAGCAAATCATATTTAAAAATTCTGAAAAATTTTTGTCAAGCATTCCATTAATTTTCAGAATCCAAAAATATTTTTATTTTTATTTTTTGCATTAAAAATTATTTTTGAATCATTTAAATGGTTATTTTTAATTGGTTAATGAAAATTAATTAATTAAAAATGCATTTAGGTATTTAAAAATCACAAAAAAAATTCACATTGCATTTGAAAACATTTAGAAACATTATCCAACTCTCAAAACAAATTTCTTTTTGGTTCTTGAACTATTTTGACCATTTTCATTGGAATTAAATTCATTTAAAGGCAATATTTTTGTTCAAACTTAGAAAAATTCATTCTGCCTAACCATTGAGAGTTTGATGATGGTTCTTCTTGCATTGCATCCTTCATAGCATGTAGTTTATAGGATAAAATTGGCTTGAATTCATATTTCATTTTCAATTTGTTTTGTATTTTTCTTTGTGAGGTATCCCAAAACCCTAATTGACTTGAGAAATTCATAACTTGCACTAGGTTAAGAGTTAGGTCTCCTCCTTTGGGCAGTGAGCTTGTGTAGGGTTAGGGTTCCTTTGATCCAATTTTCAATTTTTTGTCACATCATTTGCTTCTGGTTTTGAATTTTTGCATTGCATGTTGTATGTAAACCCTAATTTGTGCCTTCCTTTGCATCCATCTCTCATTTGCTTGCATTAAAGAGCTTGTTGTAAACACCCCAATTTGCCCTCACCCATTCACACCATGGCTTGTGATCTTTTCATATGCATAAGTTCAATCATAGCATCTCATATTGCATATTTGCTTCACTGCACTGGTTCCAAGTTATCTGCATCTAGGGTTTGTGATCTGAGCAATCCAAAAGCCATTTGAGCCACTCCAAAGGTCATCAATCACTTAAAAGGGGTCCATGTGTGTTAAAGCATCATATTATATCCTCTCAAAGTCAAGAATGTCGAAAAATCACAAGAACTGAGAATGGCATGGAAGCAGAGCCAGGTTTAACTGCACAGATGACCTAGAATTAGGGTTTTGGTTTCAGAGGCCATAACTCCAAATTTTTTGGTCATTCTTGTTTCTATTGGTCACTATATGGTATAGGGATCATGCATATCAATTTTTATGAAGAAATTCCATGGGGAAGTCATCTGATCAAGAGTTGACTTTTTGAGCAAGTCAATGCAAAATCAGGGCATCTGAGGCCCCCAGTGACCCAACCAAAGGGTGTTCTTCATCATTTTGATTATGTATGATCTTTATTTGATCATAGAAGGTGTTAGAAGTTCACAAAATTGAAGAATTTCAAGCCATTTGCAAAGTTGACTTTTTGGGAAAGTTGACTTATAATGAAAATTGCCATTTTAGGAAACTTTTTCAACCCTTGCTTTTTGATTCAAAAATGTTTCAAATGGGAAAACTTTGGTCATGAAAGTTGTAGAATGGATCATTCCCTTTTCAAAAAGTACAAGAACTTGACCTAATTCATTTTGGATCAAAAGTTATGGCTTGTCAAAGTTGGGAAAAATCACATAATTTCAAGTTTTCTACCAAAGAAGCAAAATTGAAAAACCACTTGCCAAGGCAAATTGAACTTCCAAATGGGCTTCTAAACTTCACACAAACATGAACCAATGCCTAAAGATCAGAATTCACCAAGAGTTTGCTCATTTTTGTGACTTGTGGAACAAGAAACTTCAAAAGGGCCAAGGATGAAGCAAGTTGCAAAACCTCACCCAAACCCTAATCCACTTGCTTGCTGACTTCATAATTGATCCTAGGGCTCTCCACACTTCTTGCTGCGCAGGACACCCCATTTTTCCTTGGCTAGCTATGAGCCCATACCTCTCTTACACAAAGTTTGACATTTTGGCAACTTGCCCATACCAATCACAATAGGCCAGCACCCACTCTCTGACCTATCCCACTTCTTTATGTGGATCAAAGGCAAGCAAAAGCACATAACAACTCAGCCTGAAACTCCAAGAACACAGCACACTCAAAAATCCTCTCATTTGCAAAAGCCTTCGAATCTCTTGATTCAGCCATCAAACCTTCAAACTTTTTTCACCATTCAACTCCATAAACCTCACTGATCATTCCCCACCCTCCATTTTGCCATAAAACATCCACAATCAAAAACACGATTTTCACATTTCACAAACTGAGATTCTGCAAACTCTCTCCAGAGGCTATTTAAACTCCAACCAAGCATTGCAAGCTTCTTAGGAGGTTCATTGGAGGGGATTTGAAGCAAAGAACTGGCCAGAAAGTCCCTGATTCGAAAGCTCAAGCTCAGGTAGCCATGGCACTTATTTTTCCAGAACTCTCATTTTATGTTATAGAATGATTCTACATGCCTCACTGATCACCATGATGTTTTTATTTTTGAAAATAGTTGAGTATTGAGCATGTATTGATCTTCTGAAATTCCTGCCATTTTTTCCGTTTTGCTTCGATTCATGATTTTGAGTTTGAATAAATGATTTTTGGTGAGTGATTCTTGTTAGGGATGTTATGGGGATCATTTCTGGAAAGTTAGAGGGCTTGGGGATGCGTAGGGAGTGAGATAACATAAGTGGCCTGCCGGAGAAGATGACCGGAACACTGTTCCGGTCACCTGAATTTGTTTAGGGTTCAGATTAGGGCACTAATCATAATTAAGGAATTTTGAATTCTGGCCGTCCAGATGCGCGCGTGGTCAGTTGTCCATGAGTTTGAACCACAACCCTTGATTCTGCTGACTTTCTCATTTTTTATTTAAATTTCATTTCATTTTCATTTTTATTTGATTTAACTTCTACGAATTTTAAAAAATAGCAAAGCACTTTAAAAAATTCTGAAATTTTTTGTCAAAGGTTCAATTAATTTTCAGAAACCAAAAATATTTTTATTTTTATTTTTTGCATTAAAAATCATTTTTAAAATATTTAAAAGATTATTTTTAATTAGTTAATGAAAATTAATTAATTAAAAATACTTTTAGGTATTTAAAAATCACAAAAAAATTCATGTAACCTTTAAAAACATTTAGAAACATTGTCCAACCCTCAAACCAAATTTCTTTTTGTTCTTGATGCCTTTTGATCATTTTTTAATGGAATTAATTTTATTTCAAGGCATTATTTTGTTTCAAACTTCAAAAATTCATTCCTGCCTAACCATTGAGAGTTGGACAATGATTCTTTTTGCATTGCATCTTGCATATCATGTAGTTTATAGGATTAAATTGGCATGAATTGATCTTGCATTTTCAATTTGTTTAACATTTTTCTTGACAAGGTACCTTAAAACCCTAGCCAACTTAGGAAATTCATAACTTTCACTAGGTTAAGAATTGGATCCTCTCCTTTGGGCAGTGAGTTTGTATAGGTTTAGGGTTCTTTTGAATGCATTTTCAAATTTTTATCATGATGTTTGCTTCTGGTTTTGAATTTTGTTTTGTGCATTGATCATAAACCCTAATGTATGCCTTTCTTTGCATTCATCTTCCATTTGCTTGCATACCATGACTTGCCATGACATTTTATGCATCCCTTTGATTCATGATACCTCTTGAGACATATTAGAATCATGTTTGATCATTACATCTTTCATTTGCCATGATTGTGTGTCATTTGCATTTCATAACTTTTCATGTATGTTCATGGTTCTAAGCATGCTTCATCTGCATCCATTGCCTTGTATGATCATTCCAATGCCTTGCCTCATGTTTGCATCATCTCTTGGCATCATTTAAATCATACTTATGCTTCTGGTTTTTGTTTTCATCATGACATTCCATCTCATTTGCATTGCATTTCATTTCTTTTGCTAACTTTTCAGGTGGTAAGTTGTTTGAGAAGTGAATTTGCCTTCACTTCTCACAATCTCTTTTCATCTCTCTTATGCATCATTGCTGCATTTTTGTATGTGTTTGGATTGAGCTTGCTCATTCTTGTTCATCTTACCTTCTTTCGTCAAGCAACTTGTCTTCTTAAGTGAAGCAAGTTGTTCTGCTTCTCTTTGTTTCATTCTCCTTTCATCTGCTTCCCTCCTTGGTGGTTCTTTGAAGATCTTTCTCTTAAACCTCACAAACCCTAGGAATGACCAAGCATGATAACAATTAGGGTTTGATTAGTCCCCCACTTAGCTTTTCCCTTTGTGTCTCTTTGAGTCTTCTCTTCTCCTCTTATAATCAGGGACTAAACCCTAAAGGCTTTAAGGCTTTGTGATTAAGCTTATACCTGTATCCTTCTATTAGGATGAAGTGTATAATTTTAATCCTAAGTGTTAAACCCTTAATGTGTTTAACTCCTTTAATCAATTCATCTTAATAATCATCAAGACATCAAGCTTGTAACTTGGGCCTTGCATTAGGGTTCTAATTCTTCCTTGATTGGTTAAGAAGGACTAACCCTAGTGTTAATGGACAAGTCCTCCTCAAGTTGTCTTACAAATCATAAAAATCACTTCCTCATCCTATCATTAACTAAAATCCATTTAATAAAGGCTTTGTTTTGTCATGAGGTTAATCCCTAATCATGGATTAAGTTGAGGAGTTTTCCTCAGCTTAAACATTCTCATCTATTATCCTTCTATTGGGATGGTGTAATGAGTCTGTTTAATCCCTGATTATGGCTTAATCTCATTACTTAACACTAAATAAAAACAACAAAAACATCTAATTAATCACAAGTAGGTTAATGATCTTAATCCTACATCAAAGGTGATTAAGTGTGAGATGCTGACTTCACACTTAAGGTATTCTCATTACCCCTAATCAGAGGGAAGATATGATGAGTTTACTAACCCATTGGTTCAGGCTTAAACTCATTAACTTATGACAAATCTCCAAAAGCAATAAAAGACTGAAAATACAAAAACAAACAATAATCGTCTCCTCCGGGATTCTTTTCACATCTCACTCACTCACAAACGAGAACTTGCTTCTTCCGTCTAATGCAAGACAGTTTGCACCTGAGCCAGACAGGTCATACACTTGAGCATAGACAAGCAAGTAGTTCACAAGTCAATTCATCTTTCAGTCTCTTTGGGTCGAACTACGGTGTTCTGACTTCCTCATTGCACGAGAGGATACGTAGGCATAACTTAACAGTTATCGAACAAAAGTCTTTGTATATTCCCCCTCTTTCTAGCCTCCTTCTTTTAGCCTCATCATCTTGAGCATTTCACTCTTGTTTCTACACTGACACTTCACTTATACACTTCACATTCTTTTTACACTGACACTTGCATTCTTTTCCAGCTTTGATACACAGTCTGCACTGACACTACCCCTTTAAAACACATATCTTTTAAGTGTGGATCCCGTCGAGTACGGCGGACAATTTGGGTGCTAATACCTTCCCAGATTGTAACCAACCCCCTTTCTCAGTCTCTCTGGTTCGCAACCGTCTTATCCATATCTTTCTAGGTCTATGCAGCATTGCCTTTCCTCTGGGATAAAAATGCCTAGCTGGCGACTCTTTGTCTTTTTTTGAGTTCACTCTTGTGTGTTCTCATTCCTCTTTTCGCCGACCGTTCGCGTCTGTACCCCATTTGACCTAGCCTCATTTTGGTGAGAGCGACACTTGCCATGACATTTTGTGCATCCACTTGATTCATAATACATCTTAGGACATATTAGAATCATGGTTGATCATTGCATCATTCCTTTGCCATGTTATATGTTCATTTCATTTCATGAACATTCATGAATCTTTATGGTTCAAAGCATGCCTCATTTGCATAATTATGCTTGTTTGATCATTCTCATCTCTTGTCATGTGTTTGTATCATCTCTTAGTATCATTAACATCATGTTTATGCTTCTGACTTTGGTTTGCATCATGACTTTGGTTTGCATCTCTTGTCATGTGTTTGTATCATCTCTCTTAAGCCTCATTAACCCTAGGAACAACCAAGCATGATCACAATTAGGGTTTAATTAGTCCCCCCATTTATCTTTACCTTTGTGTCATCTTTGAGTCTTCTCTTCTCACCTCATAAACAAGGACTAAACCTTAAAGGTTTTAAGGCTTTGTGATTAAGCTTATGCCTGCATCCTTCTATTAGGATGGAGTGTATAACTTTAATCCTAAGTGTCAAACCCTTAATGTGTTTAAATCCTTTAATCAATCCACTTAATAATCACTAAGACATCAAACTTGTAACTTGGGCCTTGCATTAGGGTTCTAATTCTTCCTTAATTGGTTAAGAAGGACTAACCCTAGTGTTAATGGACAAGTCCCCCTCAAGTTGTCTTACCAACCATAAAACTCACTTCTTAATCTTACCATTAAATAAAATCCACTTTAATAAAGGTTTTGTTTTGTCATGAGGTTAATCCCTAATCATGGATTAAGTTAAGGAGCCTTCCTCAGCTTAAATGTTCTCATCTATTATCCTTCTATTAGGATGGTGTAATGAGTCCATTAAATCTTTGATTATGGCTTAAACTCATTACTCAACACTAAACAAAAACAACAAAAACATCTAAATAAATACAAATAGGTTAATGATCTTAATCCTACATCATGGTGATTAAGTGTGAGGTGCTTACTGCATACTTAAGGTATTCTCATTACCCCTAATTAGAGGGAGGATGTGATGAGTTTACTAACCCTTGGTTTAGGCTTAAGCTCATTAACTTATGACAATCCAAAAAAAGAAATAAAAGATGGAAAACATAAAAAACAAACAATAATCGTCTCCTCCGGGATTCTTTTCTCATCTCATTCACTCACAAACAAGAACTCGCTTCTTCCGTCTAATGCAAGACAGTTTGCACCTGAGCCAGACAGGTCATACACTTTAGCATAGACAAGCAAGCAGTTCACAAGTCAATTTATCTTTCAGTCTCTTTGGGTCGAACTACGGTGTTCTGACTTCCTCATTGCACGAGAGGATACGTAGGCATAACTTAACAGTTATCGAACAAAAGTCTCTGTATACCCCCCCTCTTCCAGCTTCATTCTTTTAAGCCTCATTATCTTGGGCATTTCACTCTTATTCTTACACTGACACTTCCCTTATACACTTCACATTTCTTTTACACTGACACCTGCATTCTTTCCAGCTTTGATACACAAATTGCACTGACACTACCCCTTTAAAACACAAATCTTTCAAGCGTGGATCCCGTCGAGTACGACGGACAATTTGGGTGCTAATACCTTCCCAGGTTGTAACCAACCCCCTTTCTCAGTTTCTCTGGTTCGCGACCATCTTATCCATATCTTTCCTAGGTTTATGCAGCATTACCTTTCCTCCGGGATAAAAATGCCTAGCTGGCGACTCTTTTCCTTGTCTTCTGAGTTCACCCTTGTGTGTTCTCTCATCCCTTTCGCCGACCGTTCGCGTCTGTACCCCTTCTGACCCGGGTGTCATTTGGTGGGAGCGACAGCTTGGCGACTCTGCTGGGGAACCTTATATTGTAACCAGGGCTTCTGGTTCTTTTTGTGGGTTCCTCCTAGCGTTTGTTTGATTTGTGTTTACTGGGGTGTTATGTGTTAATTGTATTTATATAATTGCTTTATTTACTGCTTTATGTACAATTATTTATTGCTTTCTTTACAGTTTGATACATCATACTGTCATACTGTCATCTTGTTGGATCTGGTTTGTTGTTTTGATGGGTGGGGTTCTATTGAGAGTTTGAGGTCCTATACCTAGGACCTGAGTGACACCTAGGCTAGAGTGGTTCATGTTATTTCCCATTTCATTTCGGTCTAGTGCGGGAATATGAAACACGATTCAGATGTGGGTTTCTTCTTGAGAACTCTGTGCTACAAATTTCTTGTAGTGCTAGGGCTATCTGGGAAGCCTGCTAACTCTGGATGACCTTTATTATGACCTTCAGAAACTGAGGAGAATTAGAGGAGGATCTTTTATGGTTATTGTCAACACTGTACCTCCGGGTTAGAAGTGTTTACACTTCTCATAACTGATCCAAGTCCGAGGATCCTTATTTTAGAACACCACCTGTGAGGGGGTTGGGCTGTTTATAGGTTTGCAGGTACCATTGGCCACATCATACCCTGTTACTTTTTGTTTAAGAGTACCTCATTTTGGACAGTTCTTGTGATTTAACCCTGGACATGTGACTCTTTATTTGAGTCCCCCACCTTGGTTACTGGATTTCTGAACCTCCATCTGGACTTCTTAAACATACATGGACTTTATATCAAGACAGATAATCAGATCCAACTTGATCACAAACCCTTGCATATCATTTGCATACATCATCATTGCATCATTTAACATTTGTTTATTTGTTTTTCAGGGTATCCACATCATATCTGGCTTGGTTTTGACTCCTTCATCTGCATAGACCTCTGTTTCATCAGCTATCTGCTTCATCTATTCTCTTCATGTGTCTGCTTCAGTCATCTTCATCATCACCAGTATCAGCATATCAGTGGCTCATCTCCAGTATCAGTCTTGATCCTCATCAGCACTTGTCTTCAGCTCTTCATCAGCATTCATGGCTACACCCAGGAAGAGCAACATATCATACCATTTCTTTGAGCCTGTATTGACTGGCATCAGGCAGGTCCAGTCACTTATCACCCCTGACCACATCCCATTATTCAGAGAGCATTATGGAGGAATCCTGGATATGGTTATGGACCTGGACCCTTCTCAGAGGAGCATGATCCACACCTGCCTACAATTTTATGACCCTCCTTTGAGATGTTTCACATTTTCAGACTTTCAGCTAGGACCTCTACTGGAGGAGTATTCATCATTGATTGGAGTGCCTGTCAGGGGTCGTGTCCCCTTCAACCCAGAGATGACTTCTCCCAGCAATGGAGAGGTGGCAAAAGCACTGTACCTGGAGCCTATTTTGATTGAGAAGAATATGACAACAAAGGCTGGGATCCCTGGTTTGCATTTGGATTTCTTGGTTTCTCAGGCCATCCTGAAAGCCTCTTTGGGAGAATGGAGGGCAGTCTGTGCATTGTTAGCCCTCAGCATATATAGGGTTATACTATATGCAGATGAGCCCAAATTTATCAATAAGAATGCCATTCACCTTTTCTTTCTGAGGAACCCAGTGCCCACATTACTGGGAGACTTTTATTATTCCATCCATCAGATGAATGAGAAGCAAAGAGAGAAGTTGGTGAGATGCTGTGCTCCTCTTTTTCACACTTGGCTGCTCAAACACCTACCTAAGACAAATGCCTTCCTGAATCCCCACCAACAGAAGAATTGGGCCAAGAGGCTCATTGCTTTGACTTCAGATGACATCAGATGGTGCACCCAGAGCACCAAGGGCAAGGACATAATCACTAGATGTGGGCAATACCCAAATATGCCTCTGATAGGAGTAAAGGGTTGCATCAACTACAATCCTTTGCTGTTTAAGAGACAACTGGGCTATGCTTTGGTTCATCCTCCTAGAGTGCAAGATTTAGCTGAGACCATGTATTGTGAGATAAAGCCTAATCTAGCTGCTGTCAGACAGGCATCCTGGGCTTGGGAAAACATCCAGACAAAAGGGATGGCTATTCTTGGAAGGTGCAATAATGTTGCTTCAGCTCAGTACTATGATTGGTCTCATGCTAGAGCTCAGATTATTGGAATGCCTTTCACCATTGAGGATATACCAGGACCATCTACAGCTCAGCCAGCAGCAACTGTCAGCCTGGAAGAATTTGAGAAGCTGAAAGAAAGGAATGAGAATCTGTCTCAAGCTCTAAAGAAGACCCTTTGGGAAAGGAGTGATGGTCGTCTGGACATTGAGAGGTTAGAGAAGCTTAGGGTGGAGCATCTGGCCAAGATTGAGAAAACAGAGGACTACATCAGAAAAGCAAGAGCTGGAGAACAAATATTGAAGAATGCCTGTAAAGAGGCCAAGCTTCAGAAAGCCAGGACTGATCTCTATCTACAAGAAAGTCAGGTGTAAACACCCCAAATTTGCCCTCACCCATTCACACCATGGCTTGTGATCATTTCATATGCATAAACACAATCATATCACCTCATATTACATTTTTGGTTCACTGCATAGTTTCTAGGTCATCTGCATCTGGGGTTTGTGATCTGAGCAATCCAGGAGCTTCTTGGGCCACTCCAAAGGCCATCAATCACTTCAAAGGGGTTCATGTGTGTTCTTACATCATATCATATCCTCTCAAAGTCAAAAATGCAAAAGAATCACAGGAACTGGGATTGGTGTGGATGCAGAGCCAGGTTTAACTGAACAGATGACCTAAAATTAGGGTTTTGGTTTCAGAGGCCATAACTCCAAATTTTTTGGTCATTCTTGTTTCCATTGGTCTCTATATGGTATAAGGAGTATGCATATCAATTTTCATGAAGAAATTCCATGGGGAAGTCATCTGATCAAGAGTTGACTTTTCAGACAAGTCAGTGTAAAATCAGGGCATCTGAGGCCCCCAATGACCCAACCAAGGGGTGATCTTCATCATTTTGAGTGTATATGATCTTTATTTGATCATGGAAGAAGATTGAAGCTCACAAAATTCAAGAATTTGAAGTTTTTGCAAAGTTGACTTTTTAGGGCATAGTTGACTTTTCAAGAATATGTCATTTTTGGTCATTTTTCAAGCCTTGATTTTTGATCCAAAAAAGCTTCAAATGAAAAAACTTTGGTCATGAAAGTTGTAGATCACATTTTTCCCTTTTCAAAAAGTACAAGAACATGACCTAATTCATTTTGGATCAAAAGTTATGGTGTGACAAAGTTGGCAAAAATCACTAATTTTCAAGTTATGCACTAAAAGGAAAATTTGCAAAATCATGAACCAAGGTAAATTGTAACTTCTAATTGCCATCAAACCATTACACAAGCATCATGCAACTCTTAAAAATCAGATTTGAACCAAGTCTCTCATGGTTTATGGCTTGTTGGACAAGGAAATCACATGTGAACCCAAAGTTGAAACAACTTGCAAAACTCATGATAACACCTCACCAACTTGATGTCTTGGATGTTGAACCACCCTAGCCTCACACACACATCTTGCTGCGCCAGCCCCATGCTTGTACTAGCCTATAACCAAGCCCATGCTTTCCTTACACAAGAGTGGACTTTCTTGCAAAAGTAAACTTACCAATCAATAAAGGCCAGGTCACATCATCTGACCTATGAGAGTTTTTTATGCAAGGAAAATGCTAGCCATTTCACTTAACAAGCCAAGCAGAAGCACACTACAGCATCACATACACAAAAACACTCCATAGAGCAAAAGCCTTCGAATCTGCCTCCACAAACCTCAAACACTAAAACCAATCCCACATATCATCTCACCATGCTTCATTGGTCCCAAACCAACAAGACTCAAGCCTGAAACCAGCATAAACCGAGCTTCACCATTTCTCATCTTCAAAACCAGAACTCTTCGAATCCCATTATCCAGCCATCAAACACACCATTTTTCTTCACCAACAAGTCAAGCACACCTGAAGGAGCAAGAACCCACCATTGGATTGGCCTGAAACCTCCCTATTCCTGACTGTGCCATCTGCTACACCAGAACCATTCCTCTCAAATCAGCCATCCACAAGAGCTTTGAGGTATCCCATTGAGTTCAGGAGAGTCAAGGAGGTTCATTTGCACGCAAAGAAGGCCCTGGAAGCTCAGTTTTGAAGCTTTCCAGCTCAGGTATGATCATGAACATTTTCTCCCAAAGCTTGCATTTTAAGTTATAAACTGGTTGCTTTTGTCTTGTTGATCATGGGGATGGTTTTAGAATTGGAAATGAGTGAGAGATGATCATTTTATGCTTCTCTGAAATTTCACCCGTGGATTTTGTTTTCTTCGATTTGCATGATTCTTGGGGTTTAAATGATGTTTGAGCATAGATTCATGACCTAGGTTGTTAGAGGATCTTTAGGCTGTGTTTAATTTGTTGTTTAGAGGCCTGAATCGTGAATTAGGGTTGTGTTGCCGCCGAAGAAAATGACCGGAGCTTCTCTCCGGTCACCTGAATGTGTTTAGCCCTAATCTCAGGTCATTAGTGCCAATTGAATTTTGAGCGTAGGATTGCCTTGACCCGTTGACTTCTCGCGCGCATGAAGGGCTCAGATCCTTTTGCTTTGCCCTAATCCACTTTAATTAATTAAATAAATCACAATTAGGTTAATTAACTCAGATGCAGTCCCAGCCGTCCAGATGCGCGCTGGTCAACACTTTTGAACCCAGAAGCAATCTCCACCCTTGGATCTGAATACTTTCCATTTTTCTTATTTTTATTTCATTTTTTTGTCATTTAATTTGCATAATTTATTTAAAATAGCAAAAATTGTCTAAAAATTATGAAATTTTTTCTCAAGAGTTTCATTAATTTTTATGACACAAAAAATATTTTTATTTTCATTTTTGCATTTAAAAAGTATTTTAAAATATTTAAAAGATTATTTTTAATTGATTAATGAGAATTAATTTATTAAAAATACTTTTAGGTATTTAAAAATCACCAAAAAATTCATGAAATGTTCTAAGACATTTAGAAACATTGTCCAACCTTCAAACCAAATTTATTTTTTGATCTTGATGCATTTTAAGAATTTCTCATTGAATTAAAATCATTTTTGAGCATTATTTTGATCCAAAGTTCAAAAAATCATTTCTGCCTATTCATGAAGAGTTGGACATTGATTCTTTTTGCATTGCATTTTGTTTAGCATGAAGTTTGTGAAATTAAATGGCCATGATTTGATCTCTCATTTTCAATTTGTTTGTTATTTTTCTTGTTTGAAAACCTTAAAAACCCTAGAATCTTAGAAAGATCATAACTTGAGATTGGTTAAGAGTTGAGACCTCTCCTTTGGGCATTGGTTTAGTATAGGATTAGGAGTCCTTTGAGTGGCATTTTCAATTTTTTTAATGTTGTTTGCTTCTGATTTTGGTTTGTGTTTGATGTATGATTCATAAACCCTAATTTGGGCTTCCATATGCATCCATCTTGCATTCTCTTGCATAACATGACTTGCCATGAAATTTCAAGCATCCATGTGATTCATTTGACATCATAAGACATATTGAAAGCATGTTTGATCATTGCATCATTTATTTGCCATGTTGTATGTCATGTGCACTTCATAACTCTTCATGTGTTTTCATGGTTCCTAACTTGTTTCACTTGCATTCATGAGTTTGTATGATCATCTCCATGTGTTGTTGCATGTTTGTAGCATCTCATAACACCATTAATGTCATGTATGTGCTTCTGGTTTGGATTTACATCATGTCAATTTATCTCATTTTGCATTACATTGCATTTCTTTCACTAACTTTTCAGGTGGTAAGTGATTCTGAGAAGTGGATTTGCCTTCACTTCTCACATTTTCTTTTCATCTCTTTCTTGCATTCATGCTGCATCTTATTATGTGTTTGAGTTTGAGCTTGCTCATTCTTCTCCTTCTTACTTTCTTTCTTCAAGTGACTTGACTTCTTGAATGAAGCAAGTTACTTTGCTTCTCCTGATCTTTTCATCTGCTTCCTGGAGGTTCCATTGAAGATTGTTCTTGCAAACCACACAAACCTTAGGAACAACCAAGCATGACAATGATTAGGGTTTTGATTAGTCTCTCTTCTTAGTTTTCACCTTTGTGTCTCTTTGAGTCTTCTTTTCTCATCTCATAATCAGGGACTAAACCCTAAAGGCTTTAAGGCTTTGTGATTAAGCTTATGCCTGCATCCTTCTATTAGGATGGAGTGTATAACTTTAATCCTAAGTGTTAAACCCTTAATGTGTTTAAATCTCTTAATCAATTCACTTAATAATCATCAAGACATCACACTTGTACCTTGGGCCTTGCATCAGGGTTCTAATTCTTCCTTAATTGGTTAAGAAGGACTAACCCTAGTGTTAATGGACAAGTCCTCCTCAAGTTGTCTTACAAATCATAAAAATCACTTCATCATCATATCATTAATAAAATCCACTTAATCAAAGGCTTGTTTTGTCATGAGTTTAATCCCTAATCATGGATTAAGTTGAGGAGCTTTCCTCAGCTTAAACATTCTCATCTATTATCCTTCTATTAGGATGGTGTAATGAGTATGTTTAATCCTTGATTATGGCTTAACCTCATTACTTAACACTAAACAAAAACATCAAAAACATCTAATTAATCACAAGTAGGTTAATGATCTTAACCCTACACCATGGTGATTAAGTGTGAGAAGCTGACTTCACACTTAAGGTATTCTCATTACCCCTAATCAGAGGGAAGATGTGATGAGTTTGCTAAATCCATTGGTTCAGGCTTAAGCTCATTAACTTATGACAAAATCCAAAAACAATAAAAGACTGAAAACCCAAAAACAAACAATAATCGTCTCCTCCGGGATTCTTTTCTCATCACCTTCACTCATAAACGAGAACTCGCTTCTTCCGTCTAATGCAAGACAGTTTGCACCTGAGCCAGACAGGTCATACACTTGAGCATTGACAAGCAAGCAGTTCACAAGTCAATTCATCTTTCAGTCTCTTTGGGTCGAACTACGGTGTTCTGACTTCCTCATTGCACGAGAGGATACGTAGGCATAACTTAACAGTTATCGAACAAAAGTCTCTGTATATTCCCCCTCTTTCCAGCTTCATTCTTTTAGCCTCATTATTTTGAGCATATTCTCATTCCTGCACTGACACTATATATTTATACACTTCACACTTCTCTTACACTGACACCTGTACATCCTTTTCCAGCTCTTTGATACACAAATAGCACTGACACTATCCCTTTAAAACACAAATATTTCAAGCGTGGATCCCGTCGAGTACGACGGACAATCTGGGTGCTAATACCTTCCCAGGTTGTAACCAACCCCCTTTCTCAGTCTCTCTGGTTCGCAACCGTCTTATCCATGTCTTTCCAGGTTTATGCAGCATTACCTTTCCTCCGGGATAAAAATGCCTAGCTGGCGACTCTATTCATCTCCAGTGAGTTCACGGCTGTGTGTTCTCACTGTCCCTTTCGCCGACAGTTCGCGTCTATACCTTTATTTGGGCCCGTCCCATCTATCGGGGGAGCGACAGCTTGGCGACTCTGCTGGGGATGTAATATACTGCAACCAGGGCTTCTGGTTCTTTTTGTGGGTTCCTCCTAGCGCTTGTTTGATTTGTGTTTACTGGGGTGTTATGTGCTTATTTGTATTTATATTTGTATTTATTTTTGCTTTATGTACAGTTTTGTTTATTGCTTTCTTACAGCTTTATGCATATATTATCATATTGTCATACTGTGCTGCTGACTGGATCTGTTGTTTGTTTTGGTGGGTGGGTGTTCCATTGAGAGTTAAGGTCCTATACCTGGGACCTGAGTGACACCTAGGCTAGAGTGAATCATATTCTTTCCCATTCCATCTCGGTCTGGTGCGGGAATATGAAACACGGTTCAGATATGGGTTTCTTCTTGAGAACTCTGTGTTGCAGATTTCCTGCAATACTAGGGCTATCTAGGAAGCCTGCTAAGTCTGGATGACCTTTTAGTATTGACCTTCAGAAACTGAGGTGAATTAGAGGAGGAACTTTTATGGTTATTGTAAACACTGTACCTCCGGGTTAGAAGTGTTTACACTTCTCATAACTGATCCAAGTCTGAGGATCCTTGTTCTAGAACACCACCTGTGAGGGGGTTGGGCTATTTACAGGTTTGCAGGTACCTTGACCTCAGAATACCCTCTTACTTTGATTTGATTAAGAATACTCCATGTTGGAACAGTTCTTGTGATTCTAAAACCCTGGACATGTGGCTCTTTATTTGAGCCCCCCACCTTGGTTACTGGATTTATAGACCTCCATCTGGTATTCTTGAATATGTCTTGGACTTATATCAGAGCTCTTGATCAGATCCAGCTCAGTCACAAACCCTTGCATATCATTTGCATACATAAACATTGCATCATATTGACATTTGCTTATTTTTGTTTCAGGGTATCCACTTTCATCTCTGGTTCTGGTTTTGACCCCATCTTCAGCATTGACCCATCTTCATCGGCATTTGCTTCAGCTATCTACTTCAGTTATCTGCACCAGCCAATCAGTGGCTCATTCTTCAGTGTTATCATCAGCATCTGTCTCCACTCATCTTCAGCATCATGGCTCCTAAAAAGAGCAACATCACCTATCACTTCTTCCAGCCAGAGCTAGCTGACATCAGGAGGATTCAGACCCTGATCACTCCAGATCACATACCATTGTTCAGGGAACACTATGGAGTTATACTTGATATGGTTATGGATCTGGACCCTTCACAGAGAAGCCTGATTCACACTTGCATTCAATTCTATGATCCCCCACTGAGGTGCTTCACCTTCCAAGACTTTCTGTTGGGCCCCCTATTGGAAGAATACTCATCATTGGTTGGTATGCCTATCAGGGGTGGAATCCCTTTCAACCCTGAGATGGTCTTTCCTAGTAATGGAGAAGTAGCAAAGGCTTTGCATCTGGAACCTGTCCTGATTGAACAACATATGACTTCTAAAGCTGGAATCCCTGGCTTCCATCTGGATTTCTTAATCTCTCAAGCTACCCTGAAAGCTTCTTTAGGAGAGTGGAAAACTGTCTGTGCTTTACTGGCCTTGAGTATATATGGAATTGTGTTGTTTGCAGATGAGCCTCGATTCATTAGCAAGAATGCAATCCATCTTTTCATCTTGAAGAACCCAGTGCCCACTTTATTGGGGGACCTTTACTACTCAGTGCATCAGAGGAATGAAAAGCAGAGGGGAAGATTAGTGAGGTGTTGTGCTCCATTGTTCCATACTTGGCTTCTCAGGCATCTACCCAGGACAGATGCATTTTTGAATCCTCATTAGCAGAAAAACTGGGCTAAGAGACTCACTGCTCTAACTTCAGCTGATATCAGATGGTGCACTCAAAGCACCAAAGGCAGGGATATCATCACCAGCTGTGGGCATTTTCCCAATGTGCCCCTAATAGGAGTTAAGGGTAGTATCAATTACAATCCTCTGTTGTTCAAAAGGCAACTGGGCTATGCGCTGGTCCACACTCCTAAGGCACAGGACTTGGTTGAAACTCTTTATTGCGAGAACAAGATTAATCTGGCTACTGTTAGGCAGGCAGCCTGGGCCTGGGATAATGTTCAAACCAAGGGAATAACCATTTTGGGGAAGTGCAGCAACGTGGCATCAGCACAATATTATGAATGGTCCCGTGCCAGGGCTCAATTCTCTGGGATGCCCTTTACCATAGAAGATATGCCTGAAACATCTTCAGCACCACCCCCTGCCACTATCAGTTTGGAGGAGTTTGAGGGCTTGAAGGAAAGAAATGAGAAGTTAACCCAGGCTTTGCAGAAGACTCTCCGAGAGAGGAGTGAGGGCAGGATGGAGATTGAGAGGTTAGAGAAGTTGAGAGTGGAGCATTTGGTTAAGATTGAGAAGTCTGGGGATTATATCAAAAAGTCTAAAGCTGGAGAACAAATTCTGAAGAATGCTTGCAAAGAAGCCCAGTTCCAGAGAGCAAGAACAGACTTGTATCTGAAGGAGAGTCAAGCTCGGTGGGTCAGGATCACCGAGGCTCGTACTCTGGAAGACAAGAGAGTTCAAGACAAGATGGAGCAACTGGAAGCTAGTGCAAAAGAACAGCAAGAAGCCCTGGCAGCAGCCCAGAGGGAGATATCAGAACTGAAGATCAAAGCAGGAGTGAAGAGGTCAAAGGACCAAAGTCAGCACAAGAAGCTAACAGCAGCTGTTACGACCCGGAATCTCCTCATCAGGAATCTCACGGAGCGTTCGGCTGATCCTGTGACCGAAGCACTTCTCAAGGAAGTTCGTGAGGATGAGTTTGGTCTTGGTGTTTAACCACTTGTTTGTTGTTGCTTTCGTTCCATGTACTTTTATTTTCCTGTAATGTATTTTGACCCCTCCGAGGGCTTGTACTTGTAAAACAAACTATGTACCATTTGTCTTTTGTAATATATGTATTAGTTTGTTCCATCCGAGTTTACTTCGAAAGCAACATCAACAACATCTTCAAGGGTCTGGAAGGGTCAAAACTGAATGCCAAGGCCGGATACCTTGAAAACAAATAGGCATATTGCATTGCATGCTAACCCTTTTGTTTGTTTTGTAGGTTTTTATTTTATTGCTGCTAACTCTGTTGTGATGTTCAGGAATTATTGCTCGACGCCGGGTATTTCCCCTCAACCGTCCGCACCGTTATCCGACCCGTAGCAACCTTCCGGGCATTCAAATGGATCAGATGCAGCAGGACCTTACTGAGGTCAGAAATCAAATGGCGAACGAAAGGCTAGAAATGAGGAATCAAATGACGCAGTTTATGGAAGTAATGAACAACATGGCTCAGAGCCAGGAAAGATTGAGGGCCATGGTGGAAAGGCAAAATCAAGAAGATCCACATATAGGGACTGCCGGGACCAGCAATAATGAAAGGGTCCAACCTCATGTCAATCCCCCTGTATTTGGACCACATCTCCATCCAGAGGTCAACATCCCTGCAAATGTTCAAGGGACTGCCACCGCAGCCAGGGTACTTCAAGAAGACCCCCAGGAGGATCAATTCACAGTAATGGGTGCTGGGGAAGAAGCTTATGATAGAAGGTTGGATGAGATAGCTGAGAAATTGAGGTCCTTAGAGTCTCAAAACTCTTTGGGTTTCGACGTCATGGACATGGGCTTGGTAGACGGGGTCAGGATCCCCCATAAGTTTAAGCCTCATTGTTTTGAAAAATACAACGGGACTTCATGCCCCCGAACTCATTTGCAATCATTTCTGGGAAGGCTGAAGGCCTATACTATGGATGAGAAGCTCTGGATGTTCTATTTCGAAGACAGCTTGACTGGAGCGTCAAGAGAATGGTACTCTCACTTGACAAGGGCAACTATCAGATGCTGGAAGGACCTGGCAAAGGCCTTCATTAGGCAGTATCAGTACAACTTAGATATGGCACCCAACAGGACCCTCCTAATGGGAATGTCACAGTCGTCAAGGGAAAGTTTCCGAGAATATGCCCAGAGATGGAGGCAACTGGCTGCTGCTGTTCAGCCACCTATGTCTGAAAGGAAAATGGCAGATATGTTTATGAACACCCTTCAGGGGACATATATTGACAGGCTGGCTGCTTTCTCTTCCACTAGCTTTGCAGATGTTGTCATAGCTGGGGAGAGAATTGAGAGCCTGTTAAAAATGGGTAAGATCTCAGACAACGGTGCAAGCTCGTCCAGTAGTACAAGGAAGCCTTTTGCAGGCCCAAGAAGAACTGGCGAGACCAATGCCATCCACACCAACAGGGGCAGGCCCCAATTTGTTCACAGATCAGTGGCAGCAGTCACCATTCCTGCTCCAGCTCATCCTCAACCAGTTTATCAACCTCCGCAACAAAACTATCAGCAACAACCTCAGTACCATCAACAGAATCAGTATCCTCCGAGAAATTACAACAACAGCAACACCAACACCAACAACCAGCAAAGGCCATTCCAGCAGAGGCCTTCTCAAGCCAACAGGGTAATCGATCCGATCCCTATGCCATATGCTACATTGCTGCCACAACTCCTGAAACTCAACCTAGTTGAGCTAAGGACGTTGGCACCTCCAGATCCCAACAGTTTACCCAGGAATTATGATTCCAACGCCAGATGTGCCTTCCATTCAAATGCACCTGGCCACAGTACAGAAAAGTGCAGAGCCCTGCACATGAAGGTACAAGACCTGGTAGACTCAAAAGCTCTGAATTTTGCACCACCGCCCAATGTCAACAAAAATCCTATGCCAAATCACGGTGGTCCCAGAATTAACGCTATTGAAGAAGACAAGCCGTCTTATTTAATAACCAGTGTGGGTCAGATCCGGACACCGTTGGTGGAAATTAAGGCTCAGCTCCTCGAATGTCAAATGTTCCCGGGGTGTGAGTTGGGGTGTGCTTACTGCAATATCTCAGTCAATGGGTGCGATAACCTGAGGAATGGCATAGATGGTCTTATTCAGAGTGGCCAGCTTCAGATCACCACATCATTTCCAACAAATCCAGCAATCTCATCAGCAACAACTCCAGAATCTCCTACAACTGCAACAACCTTTGTTCCTGACAATTCTTCGGCTCCATCAACAAGTACTTCATCTATTATCTCAACTGATCAGTTATCAACAAATTTTTCTTCTACAACTCCAGCACCACTCCATTTCGAAACTCCTACAACAACAACATCCATCCTTCCACCAATGTCTCCTACAACACCAGCGACAAATCATGAAGATATCTCAACTGTCACAATATTTTATGATCCTGAGAACAACTCTACCTACAACTCAGAAGGTGCTGCTCCCATCAGAGCACCAGTCACAATTTATTATGATCCGCAAACTATCACAGTTCCTTCCACAGCTGCAATCAGTCCAGTCACTATCACGGTGCCTGGACCAGTACCCTATGAAAGCAGTAATGCCATCCCCTGGCATTACGGCTCTGACCTGTACTGTGAAGGACAAAGAATCACTTTTGAATCATCAACCCCTGCACCACAAATTGACAATGTGGGAGGAGGCGGAGGCTTCACTCGAAGCGGACGTCTTTTCGCTCCACAAATTCAGAGACCCACTGCCGAAGCAGAAGCTGCTGCTAAAGCAAAAGGAAAAAGCTTGGTGCAGGAAGAGCAGACCGTTAAAGAAGCCTTGAAAACACCCTTTGACCAAGAGGTTGATGAGTTCATGCGAATCATCAAGAAAAGTGATTACAAAATAGTGGATCAGCTTCATCAGACGCCTTCCAAGATCTCAATCCTATCATTGCTTATGTGCTCCGAAGCCCATCGGAATGCACTACTCAAAGTCTTGCACGCAGCTTACGTGCCTGAAGAGATCACTGTCAATCAGCTGGAGGCTGTAGTTGGAAATGTTAATGCTAGTCATGGACTAGGGTTCACCAACACTGATTTGACAACGGAAGGCCGCAACCATAACAAAGCCTTGCACATAACCATGGAATGTAAAGGTGCTGTCCTTTCCCATGTGCTGGTAGACACGGGGTCATCCCTCAATGTCTTACCGAAGAAGGCCCTGGTGAAGCTAGAATATGACGGATTGGCGTTGAGACCCAGCAACCTGGTGGTGAGAGCCTTTGATGGTTCAAAGAGATCGGTTCTGGGAGAAATTGAATTGCCCATAACGATTGGCCCACAAACCTTTAAAACGATCTTCTATGTGATGGACATTCAGCCTGCCTACAGCTGTTTGTTGGCTAGGCCATGGATTCATGCCGCTGGCGCCGTGACCTCTACCCTTCACCAGAAGTTAAAATATGAGTGGGAGGGTCAAATCGTTACAATCTGTGGAGAAGAGGATATTTTTGTCAGCCACCTGGCTACCTATAAGTATATTGAGATGGATGGGGAGATCCATGAAACGATGAGCCAAGGTTTTGAGGCCTTGAACGTGAATGAAACATCTGCTGTGCCTGGTACTTCAATATCATCATACCAACAAGCCCGGAAGGTTGTTGAGGGAGGAAACGCCCAAGGCTGGGGAAAACTGTTATCGGTGGAGAAGAAAGAGGACAGATTTGGGTTGGGTTACAAACCAACTCAACAAGATCAAGCAGAGGCTGCAAAGGAGCCCAACTTTGTGAGTGGGGGGATGCTCACCCCTGATGCTGTCAACTGTTTGGAAGACGAGCTGGAAGAGGAACGCAACCTGGAAAGCTGGATTCGTCCAAAGATCCCGGGGAGCAGTATCTCAAACTGGTCTTCCCAGGAAATTATAAGAGTTACTCATGCAGAGTAATTATTATTTCCTGTATTTTTATAGCATGCATCAAAGTCTTGCATCTTGCCCAAGATGACAAGACTCATTTTGTAATCGGGCCATCTGTACTTTTTGTGCAAACAAGATTAATCAATGAAATATCAGACATCTTTTTGCAAATGAGTCTTTTTCTTTTCCGCTCACTGTTTTTCCATTTTTCTTTTTGTACAAAAATAAATGGCAGTGTTTTCAAAATGACAACTTTATTTCACTTTTCTAAGCAAGATTAAAATCAATCACTAAAATGAACAAACTGAACCCTTGCAGAGAGTGCCTTCCAGACCGCACCGACAACAACACGGCTATGACTTCGTATGACTCTGACAATCCAATCAATCAAGCTGATGAAGGGGTTGAAGAAGAATATGAGCTTCCTGAAGAGCTAGCCAGGTTGTTGAGACAGGAGGAAAAGGTTATTACTCCTCACCAGGAGGAGGTTGAAGTGATCAACCTTGGTACGGATGAAGACGTGAAAGAGGTTAAAATCGGGGCCTGCCTGCAAGACTCAGTGAAGGGACAACTGATTGATCTGCTTCGAGAATATATGGACGTGTTTGCTTGGTCTTACCAAGATATGCCAGGGCTGGATACCGACATTGTCGTGCACAAGCTGCCTTTGAGAGAAGAATGCCCGCCAGTTAAACAAAAGCTACGCCGTACTCGTCCGGACATGGCAATGAAAATCAAGGAGGAGGTACAAAAGCAATGGGACGCCGGGTTCCTTGCTGTAACTAGCTATCCACCGTGGGTCGCTAACATAGTACCTGTGCCTAAGAAAGACGGAAAAGTAAGAATGTGTGTTGACTACCGGGATCTGAATAGAGCTAGCCTGAAAGATGACTTCCCTTTACCTCACATTGATGTATTGGTGGATAACACGGCTCAGTTTTCGGTATTCTCCTTCATGGACGGATTTTCAGGATACAATCAGATCAAGATGTCCCCTGAAGACATGGAGAAGACCACCTTCATCACACCCTGGGGCACGTTCTGCTACAAGGTAATGCCATTTGGGCTCAAGAATGCTGGTGCAACATATCAACGGGCTATGGTAACATTATTCCACGATATGATTCATAAAGAGATAGAATGCTATGTGGATGACATGATTGCCAAGTCCCTCACTGAAGAAGACCACCTGGTAAATCTACTGAAGTTATTCAAGCGTCTGAGGAAGTACCAACTGAAGCTGAACCCCAACAAATGCACATTCGGGGTGCGATCTGGTAAGCTGCTGGGGTTTATCGTAAGCGAGAAAGGGATTGAAGTTGACCCTGATAAAGTCAAAGCCATCCAAGAGATGCCTGCACCAAAGACAGAAAAAGAAGTTCGAGGGTTCTTAGCTCGATTGAACTACATCTCACGGTTCATATCTCACCTTACAGCAACCTGTGAACCCTTGTTCAAGTTGTTAAGAAAAGAACAGACGGTCAGGTGGAACGAAGACTGCCAAAGGGCTTTTGACAAGATCAAAGAGTACTTACAAGAACCTCCAATCCTTATGCCTCCAGTTGAAGGAAGACCTCTGATCATGTACTTGACAGTATTAGAAGAGTCAATGGGGTGCGTGTTGGGCCAGCATGACGAGTCTGGTCGAAAAGAGTATGCAATATACTACCTAAGCAAAAAGTTTACCGACTGTGAACAACGTTATTCACTGCTCGAGAAAACTTGCTGTGCTTTAGCGTGGGCTGCTCGCCGACTGAGACAGTATATGTTGACCCACACTACCTTATTGATATCCAAAATGGACCCAGTTAAGTACATTTTCGAGAAGCCAGCTCTTACCGGACGGGTTGCAAGATGGCAGATGATTCTCACAGAATACGACATCTAGTACACCTCTCAGAAAGCCATCAAGGGCAGTGTACTATCTGAATATCTTGCTGAGCAACCCATCGATGATTACCAGCACATGAGGTTTGACTTCCCTGATGAAGACATCATGTTCATAAAAGCGAAAGATCATGAAGAGCCTATTCACACTGAAGGGCCCAACCCGGAAGAAGAATGGACTATGATGTTTGATGGGGCTGTTAACATGAATGGCCGTGGTGTTGGTGCGGTACTCATTACACCCAAAGGGGTTCACATGCCTTTCTCGGCAAAGCTCACTTTCAACTGCACTAACAACGAAGCTGAATACGAAGCTTGCATTATGGGTCTTGAGGAAGCTATTGACCTCAGGATCAAGACATTGACCGTGTTCGGAGATTCAGCTCTGGTAATCAATCAAACCAACGGCAAATGGTACACAAACCAGGATCATCTGATACCTTACAGGGATTATACAAGGAGGTTATTGACTTTCTTCACAACAGTCAAGCTTGAGTATATCCCTCGGGACGAGAATCAGTTTGCAGATGCTCTTGCTACCATTTCATCCATGATCAAAGTTCAAGCTGCTAACTTTGTACCTCAGATTTCAGTGTCCAGACTTGATAGACCAGCATATGTGTTCGCAGCAGAAGTTGTCAAAGACGATAAACCTTGGTTCCATGACATTAAGTGCTTCTTGGAGGATCAAACATACCCACCTGGGGCATCTTCCAATGATAAGAAGACTTTGAGAAGGCTCGCTGGTAGTTTCTTCCTGAACACTGATGGGTCTTTATACAAAAGGAACTTTGATATGGTACTCCTCAGATGTATTGATAAGACAGAAGCAGACTTGTTGATGCACGAGGTGCACGAAGGATCCTTTGGTACCCATGCTGGAGGGCATGCCATGGCTAAGAAGTTACTAAGATCAGGTTATTACTGGATCACAATGGATGCAGACTGTTGTGCCTACGCCAGAAAATGCCATAAATGCCAGATCTATGCGGATAAGGTGCATGTACCTCCCAATCCTTTGAATATAATGTCTTCACCCTGGCCCTTTGCTATGTGGGGCATTGATATGATTGGCAAGATTGAGCCAACTGCTTCAAATGGCCACAGGTTCATCCTGGTCGCCATTGATTATTTCACCAAGTGGGTTGAAGCAGCTTCCTATGCCAATGTTACAAGACAAGTGGTAGCCAGATTTCTGAAAAGAGATATCATCTGTCGGTATGGAGTGCCCGAGCGAATCATTACTGATAATGGTTCCAATTTAAACAACAAAGTGATGGCAGAGCTGTGCCGGGACTTCAAGATTCAACATCACAATTCTTCTCCTTACAGGCCAAAGATGAACGACGCTGTTGAGGCAGCAAACAAGAATATCAAGAAGGTTGTGCAGAAGATGGTAGTCACTTACAAAGACTGGCATGAAATGCTACCGTTTGCCTTGCATGGGTACCGCACGTCAATCAGAACATCCACTGGGGCAACACCGTATCAACTTGTGTATGGTATGGAAGCAGTCCTACCTGTCGAAGTTGAATTACCCTCCCTACGGGTACTGATGGATGTTAAACTAAGTGAAACAGAGTGGGTCCGATCCCGATTTGAACAACTGAGTCTGATCGAAGAGAAGAGATTGGCTGCAATCTGTCATGGGCAGTTATATCAGAAAAGAATGAAGAGGGCCTTCGATCAGAAAGTCAGGCGCCGAGAGTACCAAGTGGGAGATCTTGTGCTGAAAAGAATCCTCCCTCCTCATACAGACCACAGGGGCAAGTGGACTCCAAACTATGAAGGACCATTCGTGGTAAAGAAAGTTTTTTCCGGTGGAGCACTAATGCTCAGCACCATGGATGGTGAAGACTTCCCGTCCCCTGTGAATTCAGATGCAGTTAAAAAATACTTCGCATAAAAATGACCCGCTGGACACAAAAACAGAATGTAAGTCCAGGCAAAAATAGGGCATCCCGGCGAGTCAAAAACAGAATAAAATACTCGGGCAAAAATAAGGGAAAATAAATAAAAAAATGTACACCCGCTGAGTTGAAAAGCCGCATTGGACAACTCAGGCAAAAATGGGTATCCCGATGGATTGAAAACCCGAAAGGGCGATCCATGCAAAATAAGGGAATAAGCGAACAACTGCATTCTGAGTTCGTCTGTATCATCTACAACTTGGTAAGCTTCAACAAGATCAAGCTTCAATCAGAATCAACATTCTTCAAAAGCAAGATGAGAAGAACGTCAAAAGTCATACGGGTCATAGTGAAGAGGAAGCTCCTCAAAGCGTCGTCAACACTGCCAGCATTTTGTTTCTCAATTTGTAACAATCTCCTCATTTCAGGGGATATGTTCCTTTGACTGTATCTCGCCAATTCAGGGCATATAAATTAATAAAACCAGATTTTCAGTCATGTCTCGTTTTGTACATTTTCATTTTGCAAAAAATGTCTGATATCTTAAAGAAACACTGATTGCATAAGAATACAGATGTTTATCTTCAAATAAAAAACACGTGCTTGCAGGAAATATGCTTACTCTCAGAAGTGCCTAACTCCTATGACGGAATCCAGTAAGGGATGCCTCGGGATCATCTTGTGCGTTTCTCTATCTTTTTCAGGATTGCAGGTATCCAGAATGCAACTCGGGGCATGAAAGCTTTATCCCAGCAAGCTGGCAAATCAACACTCGTTTTTAGCACCCGAGGTGCTCTCTCCCCAGCTGAGTTGCCTCTCATAACTTCCCCAGCTGAGTTTGCCACTTATTGCTTATCCCCATCAGAGCTGCCAGGCATCACAAAAGGCACCTATATCCCCGGCTGAGTCAAGAATCTACTTCAACAGTATCCCTAGGGAGGCCTCTCAGAGATCTCTCTCTCCCCAGCCGAGTTGCCTTTTTATCCTCAGCCGGAGCACAAAAGTCAGGGAGCTATCTCCCCACAGAGTTCCAGCCTCTATTCAGAAGAGCAACGCATGAAGGATCACAACAGAGTGAAGAAAGCTTCTACAACCCCCAGCTGGGTCTTTCATTTATTAGGATAGGTCTATCAGTGACCCGTATCCCCAAGCAGATATCATCTTACTAGATCTACCAATGATCTCATCCCCAGCTGGGATGTCCATTTCAAGCAGATCGATCGAAGATCTTCGCAGCAACGGGATCCGAATCCCGGTTGGGTATCTTTGCATAATCATAGCATTCGCATCATATTCACCCACAAAGCGTAGCATTCCGTCTAACACGGAGCATTACGGCAAAAATCCAACACATAGCATAATCATAAGCCATGTTTTGAATCAGCACTTGTGAATAAACGACAGTTCATCAACGTACAGAAAAATCCCCACCAGATTCCCCAGCAAAGACAGCTGCCTCACAAATCACAAACACCAGTATACGCTCATTTTGACACCCGTCCGTGTCATCACTCCCCAGCAAGGTCGCCTGAACACTCGTTACAAACAAGATCACCCATATTACAGATACTTCCCGACACCCGTCCGTGTCAAATCACCAGCAGAAAGCCAAAGACATCCTCTTTGCACTCACATGCACCTATATACTTTTCCTTGACACCCGTCCGTGTCATTTCCCCAGCACAGCCATCTACGCTTTTACAACCCATATACTTGTTGATATTATTATACTTTTCCCTCTTGACACTCGTCCGTGTCACTCTCCCCAGCAGATAAACACTCATCTATACAATACTCATACTCGTTACTCATGTTACACTCATACGGATACCCGTCCGCATCTTGTATATACTTATATGTCCCCTCAGAGTCAGCACTCGTCCGTGTTCTTTGTTAACCAGAAGGTACTCGTCCGTATCATCATCTCGGAACATGCGTCTAGAGTTTGTTTCTACATGATACTCGTCCGTATCATAGTCTTAAGGATGCTCGTTCGCATCTTTAATCCATACACCGTGTCAAACACTTATGTCCTCTTGAATATAGATACTCGCCTGTGTCTACTATTCTCCAGGAGAGTCCTCTCAGATTCAACACTAGTCCTTGTTCTTTGTTAACCAGTTGGTACTCGTCCGTATCATCATCTCTGAACACGTGTTAGTATTTGTTTCTACCCGATACTCGTCCGTATCGTAGTCTTAAGGATGCTCGTCCGCATCTCTAATCTATACACAACATCTAAACACTTATACCTCTTGTTTCTTGGATGTGAACACTCGTCCGTGTTTACCATTCCCCAGTAGGTCACCAACAGAGCAAATTTTCCTTCTTATCTGACACTCGTCCTGCGTCATGATAAACCTGAGAGCAGCCGTACCCTGCTAGGTGGTCGTCCTCCACCTCTTGATGGTCGTCCTCCATCATGCTCATCCGATGGCCGTCCCCATCGTTGATTTTAGCAGCCGTCCCCTGCTAGGTGGTCGTCCTCCACCCTTTTGATGATCGTCCTTCATCAATTTTATCCAATGGCCGTCCCCATTGTTGATTTTGGTTATCTGGCATTCGTCCTATGTCATGATAAACCCTGAGAGCAGCCGTCCCCTGCTAGGTGGTCATCCTCCACCTCTTGATGGTCGTCCTCCGTCATGCTCATCCGATGGCCGTCCCCATCGTTGATATTTTCGGCAGCCGTACCCTGCCAGGTGGTCGTCCTCCACCTTTGATGGTCGTCCCCATCATAATTCCTTTATTCCCCAACAGAGCAGCCGTCCCCTGCTAGGTGATCGTCCTTCACCTTTGATGGCCGTACCCCATCATCTGTTTATTTCATTCATTCTTTAACCTGATGGCCGTCCCCGTCGTGGTCCCTTTTCCTTTTCTTTTAGCCCGATGGCCGTCCCCATCGTCGGTTACCTTGCTTTATGAACTTGATGGCCGTCCCCGTCATGTTTCACCAATCCCCATAGAATTTTACAGCTTTATCTTGATGGCCGTCCCCATCATAATATCTCATTTTTCCAGCTAGTCGGCCGGCCCCGTCTTGGCTTTACCTTTTATCCCAAGCATGTCGGCCGTCCCCGTCATTGCTTTATTTTCAGCACTTTCCCAGCATGTCGGTCGTCCCCGTCATTCCTCTTTACCCAGCAGTCGTCCTCTGCTCGACAGTCGTCCTCCGTCGCCCGCACTTTACAATATACTTTACTTTCTTTTACAATCTATATCCCTTTTCTTCTTCATTCTGTGAGTGCAAATTTTGGACTGTCTTTGGTATTCAACCACAAGTTATCTTGTTTGCCTGTTAAGCCGTCGCTTACATCCTGCACAGTTAACTCATGTTTGAATAGGGGCAGCTGTAAACACCCCAAATTTGCCCTCACCCATTCACACCATGGCTTGTGATCATTTCATATGCATAAACACAATCATATCACCTCATATTACATTTTTGGTTCACTGCATAGTTTCTAGGTCATCTGCATCTAGGGTTTGTGATCTGAGCAATCCAGGAGCTTCTTGGGCCACTCCAAAGTCCATCAATCACTTCAAAGGGGTTAATGTGTGTTCTTACATCATATCATATCCTCTCAAAGTCAAAAATGCAAAAGAATCACAGGAACTGGGATTGGTGTGGATGCAGAGCCAGTTTTAACTGCACAGATGACCTAAAATTAGGGTTTTGGTTTCAGAGGCCATAACTCCAAATTTTTTGGTCATTCTTGTTTCCATTGGTCTCTATATGGTATAGGGAGTATGCATATCAATTTTCATGAAGAAATTCCATGGGGAAGTCATCTGATCAAGAGTTGACTTTTCAGACAAGTCAGTGTAAAATCAGGGCATCTGAGGCCCCCAATGACCCAACCAAGGGGTGATCTTCATCATTTTGAGTGTATATGATCTTTATTTGATCATGGAAGAAGATTGAAGCTCACAAAATTCAAGAATTTGAAGTTTTTGCAAAGTTGACTTTTTAGGGCATAGTTGACTTTTCAAGAATATGTCATTTTTGGTCATTTTTCAAGCCTTGATTTTTGATCCAAAAAAGCTTCAAATGAAAAAACTTTGGTCATGAAAGTTGTAGATCACATTTTTCCCTTTTCAAAAAGTACAAGAACATGACCTAATTAATTTTGGATCAAAAGTTATGGTGTGACAAAGTTGGCAAAAATCACTAATTTTCAAGTTATGCACTAAAAGGAAAATTTGCAAAATCATGAACCAAGGCAAATTGTAACTTCTAATTGCCATCAAACCATTACACAAGCATCATGCAACTCTTAAAAATCAGATTTGAACGAAGTCTCTCATGGTTTATGGCTTGTTGGACAAGGAAATCACATGTGAACCCAAAGTTGAAACAACTTGCAAAACTCATGATAACACCTCACCAACTTGATGTCTTGGATGTTGAACCACCCTAGCCTCACACACACATCTTGCTGTGCCAGCCCCATGCTTGTACTAGCCTAGAACCAAGCCCATGCTTTCCTTACACAAGAGTGGACTTTCTTGCAAAAGTAAACTTACCAATCAATAAAGGCCAGGTCACATCATCTGACCTATGAGAGTTTTTTATGCAAGGAAAATGCTAGCCATTTCACTTAACAAGCCAAGCAGAAGCACACTACAGCATCACATACACAAAAACACTCCATAGAGCAAAAGCCTTCAAATCTGCCTCCACAAACCTCAAACACTAAAACCAATCCCACATATCATCTCACCATGCTTCATTGGTCCCAAACCAACAAGACTCAAGCCTGAAACTAGCATGAACCGAGCTTCACCATTTCTCATCTTCAAAACCAGAACTCTTCGAATCCCATTATCCAGCCATCAAACACACCATTTTTCTTCACCAACAAGTCAAGCACACCTGAAGGAGCAAGAACCCACCATTGGATTGGCCTGAAACCTCCCTATTCCTGACTGTGCCATCTGCTACACCAGAACCATTCCTCTCAAATCAGCCATCCACAAGAGCTTTGAGGTATCCCATTGAGTTCAGGAGAGTCAAGGAGGTTCATTTGCACGCAAAGAAGGCCCTGGAAGCTCAGTTTTGAAGCTTTCCAGCTCAGGTATGATCATGAACATTTTCTCCCAAAGCTTGCATTTTAAGTTATAAACTGGTTGCTTTTGTCTTGTTGATCATGGGGATGGTTTTAGAATTGGAAATGAGTGAGAGATGATCATTTTATGCTTCTCTGAAATTTCACCCGTGGATTTTGTTTTCTTCGATTTGCATGATTCTTGGGGTTTAAATGATGTTTGAGCATAGATTCATGACCTAGGTTGTTAGAGGATCTTTAGGCTGTGTTTAATTTGTTGTTTAGAGGCCTGAATCGTGAATTAGGGTTGTGTTGCCGCCGAAGAAGATGACCGGAGCTTCTCTCCGGTCACCTGAATGTGTTTAGCCCTAATCTCAGGTCATTAGTGCCATTTGAATTTTGAGCGTAGGATTGCCTTGACCCGTTGACTTCCCGCGCGCATGAAGGGCTCAGATCCTTTTGCTTTGCCCTAATCCACTTTAATTAATTAAATAAATCACAATTAGGTTAATTAACTCAGATGCAGTCTCAGCCGTCCAGATGCGCGCTGGTCAACACTTTTGAACCCAGAAGCCACCCTTGGATCTGAATACTTTCCATTTTTCTTATTTTTATTTCATTTTTTTGTCATTTAATTTGCATAATTTATTTAAAATAGCAAAAATTGTCTAAAAATTATGAAATTTTTTCTCAAGAGTTTCATTAATTTTTATGACACAAAAAATATTTTTATTTTCATTTTTGCATTTAAAAAGTATTTTAAAATATTTAAAAGATTATTTTTAATTGATTAATGAGAATTAATTTATTAAAAATACTTTTAGGTATTTAAAAATCATCAAAAAATTCATGAAATGTTCTAAGACATTTAGAAACATTGTCCAACCTTCAAACCAAATTTATTTTTTGATCTTGATGCATTTTAAGAATTTCTCATTGAATTAAAATCATTTTTGAGCATTATTTTGATCCAAAGTTCAAAAAAATCATTTCTGCCTATTCATGAAGAGTTGGACATTGATTCTTTTTGCATTGCATTGTGTTTAGCATGAAGTTTGTGAAATTAAATGGCCATGATTTGATCTCTCATTTTCAATTTGTTTGTTATTTTTCTTGTTTGAAAACCTTAAAAACCCTAGAATCTTAGAAAGATCATAACTTGAGATTGGTTAAGAGTTGAGACCTCTCCTTTGGGCATTGGTTTAGTATAGTATTAGGAGTCCTTTGAGTGGAATTTTCAATTTTTTTAATGTTGTTTGCTTCTGATTTTGGTTTGTGTTTGATGTATGATTCATAAACCCTAATTTGGGCTTCCATATGCATCCATCTTGCATTCTCTTGCATAACATGACTTGCCATGACATTTCAAGCATCCATGTGATTCATTTGACATCATAAGACATATTTAAAGCATGTTTGATCATTGCATCATTTATTTGCCATGTTGTATGTCATGTGCACTTCATAACTCTTCATGTGTTTTCATGGTTCCTAACTTGTTTCACTTGCATTCATGAGTTTGTATGATCATCTCCATGTGTTGTTTCATGTTTGTAGCATCTCATAACACCATTAATGTCATGTATGTGCTTCTGGTTTGGATTTACATCATGTCAATTTATCTCATTTTGCATTACATTGCATTTCTTTCACTAACTTTTCAGGTGGTAAGTGATTCTGAGAAGTGGATTTGCCTTCACTTCTCACATTTTCTTTTCATCTCTTTCTTGCATTCATGCTGCATCTTATTATGTGTTTGAGTTTGAGCTTGCTCATTCTTCTCCTTCTTACTTTCTTTCTTCAAGTGACTTGACTTCTTGAATGAAGCAAGTTACTTTGCTTCTCCTGATCTTTTCATCTGCTTCCTGGAGGTTCCATTGAAGATTGTTCTTGCAAACCACACAAACCTTAGGAACAACCAAGCATGACAATGATTAGGGTTTTGATTAGTCTCCCTTCTTAGTTTTCACCTTTGTGTCTCTTTGAGTCTTCTTTTCTCATCTCATAATCAGGGACTAAACCCTAAAGGCTTTAAGGCTTTGTGATTAAGCTTATGCCTGCATCCTTCTATTAGGATGGAGTGTATAACTTTAATCCTAAGTGTTAAACCCTTAATGTGTTTAAATCTCTTAATCAATTCACTTAATAATCATCAAGACATCACACTTGTACCTTGGGCCTTGCATTAGGGTTCTAATTCTTCCTTAATTGGTTAAGAAGGACTAACCCTAGTGTTAATGGACAAGTCCTCCTCAAGTTGTCTTACAAATCATAAAAATCACTTCATCATCATATCATTAATAAAATCCACTTAATCAAAGGCTTGTTTTGTCATGAGTTTAATCCCTAATCATGGATTAAGTTGAGGAGCTTTCCTCAGCTTAAACATTCTCATCTATTATCCTTCTATTAGGATGGTGTAATGAGTCTGTTTAATCCTTGATTATGGCTTAACCTCATTACTTAACACTAAACAAAAACATCAAAAACATCTAATTAATCACAAGTAGGTTAATGATCTTAACCCTACACCATGGTGATTAAGTGTGAGAAGCTGACTTCACACTTAAGGTATTCTCATTACCCCTAATCAGAGGGAAGATGTGATGAGTTTGCTAAATCCATTGGTTCAGGCTTAAGCTCATTAACTTATGACAAAATCCAAAAACAATAAAAGACTGAAAACCCAAAAACAAACAATAATCGTCTCCTCCGGGATTCTTTTCTCATCACCTTCACTCATAAACGAGAACTCGCTTCTTCCGTCTAATGCAAGACAGTTTGCACCTGAGCCAGACAGGTCATACACTTGAGCATTGACAAGCAAGCAGTTCACAAGTCAATTCATCTTTCAGTCTCTTTGGGTCGAACTACGGTGTTCTGACTTCCTCATTGCACGAGAGGATACGTAGGCATAACTTAACAGTTATCGAACAAAAGTCTCTGTATATTCCCCCTCTTTCCAGCTTCATTCTTTTAGCCTCATTATTTTGAGCATATTCTCATTCCTGCACTGACACTATAAATTTATACACTTCACACTTCTCTTACACTGACACCTGTACATCCTTTTCCAGCTCTTTGATACACAAATAGCACTGACACTATCCCTTTAAAACACAAATCTTTCAAGCGTGGATCCCGTCGAGTACGACGGACAATCTGGGTGCTAATACCTTCCCAGGTTGTAACCAACCCCCTTTCTCAGTCTCTCTGGTTCGCAACCGTCTTATCCATGTCTTTCCAGGTTTATGCAGCATTACCTTTCCTCCGGGATAAAAATGCCTAGCTGGCGACTCTATTCATCTCCAGTGAGTTCACGGCTGTGTGTTCTCACTGTCCCTTTCGCCGACAGTTCGCGTCTGTACCTTTATTTGGGCCCGTCCCATCTATCGGGGGAGCGACATCAGGCTAGGTGGGTCAGGATCACAGAAGCTCGGACACAAGAAGATCAGAAAACTCAAGCCAGGATTGAGCAGTTAGAGGCCAATGAAAAGAAGCAACAGGAGGCTTTGCTTGCAGCCCAGAAGGAGATTTCAGAGTTGAAGCTTATGGCTGTATTAAAGAGATCAAAGGACCAAGACAAGCATAAGAAGCTGACCACTGCCATTGCCACCAGAAATCTCCTCATCAGGACTATTACAGAGCATCCAGCTGGTCCAGTGACTGAGGCACTTCTGAAGGAGGTTAAGGAGGATGAGTTTGGACTAGATGTCTGACCTTTTAATTGTTGTAGTTTTCATTTGATGTACTTTTTCTTTTGTGTTGTATTTTGACCCTTCAAGGGCGTGTGTTGTAAAAAACAAACTATGTATTATTCAATGTTTGTAATATATTTTAGTTTGTTTCCATTGTGGGGTTTCCTTTTTCTCAACAACATCAAAGCATCTTCCTCGGGGTCTGGAAAGGTCAAAACCAAGAACCAAGCCGGATACCTTGGAAAACAAATAAGCATACTGCATTTCATACTAACTTTTGTTTTGTTTTGTAGGTTTTGTCATTATTTTGTTTGCTTCTAACTCTGTTGTGTTTCAGGAAATATTGCTCGCAGAAGAGTATTCCCTGTCAACCGTACGCACCTGTACCCTACTCGCAACAACCTTCCTGGTATCCAAATGGATCAAGTGCAGCAGGACCTGACTGAGGTCAAAACTCAGATGGCTAATGAAAGAGTGGAGATGAGGAACCAAATGGCTCAATTCATGACTGTGATGACTGGCCTGGCCCAGAGCCAAGAAAGGTTTAGGGCATTGGTAGAAAGGCAAAATCCCGAGGAACCTCATCCTGGGACTGGAGGGACTAGTAATAATGAGGGAGGTCAACCTCATGTTAATCCACCAGTATTTGGACCTCATCTAGATCCGGAAGTCAATATCCCAAGGAATGTGCAAGGCAATACTGCTGTAGGCAGGGTCCTGCAAGAAGATCCTCAAGAAGAGCAGTTTACTGTAATGGGAGCTGGGGATGAAGTCTATGATAGGAGGTTCGATGAAATTGCTGAGAAGTTGAGATCTCTGGAGTCTCAAAATTCCTTAGGCTTCGATGTAATGGATATGGGATTAGTGGATGGGGTGAGAATTCCCCACAAGTTCAAACCCCCGTGCTTTGAGAAGTACAATGGAACTTCCTGTCCACGAACTCACCTGCAGTCTTTTCTGGGAAGACTTAAAGCATATACCATGGATGAAAAACTGTGGATGTTCTACTTTGAAGATATTTTGACTGGAGCTTCAAGAGAGTGGTATTCACACTTGACCAGAGCTACTATCAGATGCTGGAAGGACCTAGCTGAAGCTTTCATCAGGCAATATCAATACAATTTGGACATGGCTCCTAACAGGACTCTCCTAATGGGAATGTCTCAATCTTCCAGAGAAAGCTTCAGGGAATATGCCCAGAGGTGGAGACAGCTTGCTGCTGCTGTCCAACCACCCATGTCGGAAAGAGAAATGGCCGACATGTTCATGAATACTTTGCAAGGAACGTACATTGATAGGCTACCTGCCTTTTCTTCCACCAGCTTTGCTGACGTAGTTATAGCTGGGGAAAGGATTGAAAGCCTTTTGAAAATGGGAAAAATTTCTGATAATGGTGCAAGTTCGTCCAGTAATCCCAGGAAGCCTTTTGTGGGACCTCGAAGGACCGGTGAGACAAATGCCATTCATGCCAGCAGGGGCAGACCTCAGTATGTTCACAGATCAGTAGTAGCAGTCACCATTCCAGCTCCGGTTCCTCAGCAATTAGCATATCAGCAACCACAACAACCACATTATCAATAGAAAGTCCAGTATCCACAACAGAGAACCCACAACAATAGCAATAGTAATCAACAACAACGACCCTTTCAACAAAGACCATCACAGGCAAACAGGGTGATTGACCATATCCCTATGCCTTATGCTTCCTTATTGCCACAACTCCTGAAACTTAACTTGGTTGAGTTAAGGACATTGGCACCACCCGATCCCTCCAATCTCCCAAGGAATTATAATGTCAACGCCAGATGTGCTTTCCACTCCAATGCGCCTGGCCACAATACTGAGAAATGCAAGGCTTTGCAAATGAAAGTCCAAGATCTGGTGGATTCTAAAACCCTCAACTTTGCACCCCCTCCAAATGTCAACAAGAATCCTATGCCTAACCATGGTGGGCCAAGGATTAATGCCATTGAGGAAGACAAGCCATCTACTTTGATCACCAGTGTTGCTCAGATTCGAACGCCTTTGGTCGAAATTAAAGCTCAGCTTCTAGAGTGCCAGGTGTTTCCCGGGTGTGAGCTCGGTTGTGGGTATTGCAACATTGCAGTCAACGGGTGTGATAATTTAAGAAGCGGCATAGATGGTCTTAACAAAGATGGTATACTTCAGATCTCAACAACGGCGCCTACAAATCCAGCAATTCCTTTAACAACAATTCTTGATTCTTCTACAACAGCAGCAACAATCATTCCTACCGATTCATCAATATCATCAGCAATGGCTCCATCCACCACTTCAACAAATCAAGTGTCAACAACTCTTTCTTCTACAACATCAGCATCCATTTTATCAGCAGAATCTTCTACAACACCAGCAAGACTTAATGAAGATGTCTCTGCAGTTACCATCTACTATGATCCGTCAATTGTTCCTCCAGATAACAACTTTCAACAACAAACAGTGGCACCCCCTGCCAGATCACCAGTCACAATTTACTACGATCCACACACCATTTCAATACCCTCCTCTGCAGCAGTCAGTCCAGTCACCATTACGGTACCTGGACCCGTTCCTTATGAAAATAGTAATGCCATACCTTGGCATTATGGCTCTGATCTCTACTGCAACGGGGAGAAAATCACTTTGGATTCTTCAACCTCTTCTCCACAGATTGATAATGTTGGGGGAGGCGGAGGCTTCACCAGAAGCAGACGCCTTTTTGCCTCACAAACTCAGAGGCCTAATGTTGAAGCAGAAGCTGCTGCCAAAGCAAAAGGAAAGAGTGTGGTGCTTGAAGAGCCAGCTATCAAAGAAACTCAAAAGACATCTTTTGAACAAGATGTAGACGAGTTTATGAGAATCATAAAGAGAAGTGATTACAAGGTGGTGGATCAGCTTCACCAAACTCCCTCAAAAATCTCCATATTATCCCTGTTGATGTGTTCTGAAGCTCACAGGAATGCATTATTGAAAGTCCTGCACGCAGCATACGTGCCAGAGGAGATTACCGTTAATCAGCTAGAAACTGTGGTGGTAAATGTCAACACCAGTCATGGACTGGGTTTTACCAATGCTGACTTAACAACTGAGGGACGTAACCACAACAAGGCTTTACATATCACCTTGGAATGCAATGGTGCTGTTTTATCTCATGTACTGGTGGACACTGGGTCGTCACTCAATGTTCTACCAAAGAAAGCCTTAGTGAAGCTGGAGTATGATGGCTTGGCATTGCGTCCGAGTAATTTAGTGGTGAGAGCATTTGATGGCTCCAAAAGATCAGTGCTTGGAGAGATTGATCTGTCTGTGATGATTGGCCCGCAGACTTTTAAAACTACCTTCTATGTGATGGACATTCAGCCGGCCTACAACTGTTTGTTGGGTAGACCCTGGATCCATGCCGCTAGCGCTGTTACGTCTACCCTTCACCAGAAGCTGAAATTCGAGTGGGAGGGCCAGATCATCACCATCTGTGGGGAAGAAGACATCTTTGTTAGCCATCTGGCTACATATAAGTACATAGAAATAGATGGAGAAATCCATGAAACCATGAGCCAGGGGTTTGAGGCCCTGAACATTAATGAAGCATCTGCTGTACTGGGAACTTCTATAACGTCATATCAGCAAGCCCGGAAGGTTGTTGAAGAGGGTACTGCCCAAGGCTGGGGCAAGCTGCTGCCCGTGGAAAAGAAAGAAGACAAATTTGGGTTGGGTTACAAACCAACTCAACAAGATCAATCAGAGGCTGCCAAAGAGCCCAATTTTGTCAGTAGGGGAATGCTCATCCGGATGCTGTGAACAACTTGAAAGACGAGGAAGAAAGCGACCGCAACCTGGAGAGCTGGATACGTCCAAGGATCCCGGGGAGCCAAGTCCTTAACTGGTCTTCCCAGGAAATTATAAGGGTTACTCCTGCAGAGTAATTATTATTTCCTGTATTTTAAAGCATGCATCAAGTCTTGCATCTTGCCCAAGGTGACAAGACTCATTTTGTAATCGGGCCATCTTGTAATTTTGTGCAAATAGATCAATCAATGAATATCGGACATCTTTTGCAAACGAGTCTCTTTTTTTTCGCTCACTGTCTTTTCATTTTTTCTTTTTGTACAAAAATAAAATGGCAATGTTTTCAAAATAAATAACTTCATTTTCACTTTTTTCTAAACAAGATTAAAATTGATCACTAAAATAAACAATCTAAACCCTTCTAGAGAGTGCCTTTCAGACTGCACCGACAACAACACTGCTATGACTTCGTACGACTTTGACAATCCAATCAATCAAGCCGATGAAGGGGTTGAAGAAGATTATGAGCTACCTGAAGAGCTAGCCAGGTTGTTAAGGCAAGAGGAGAGGGTTATCACTCCTCATCAGGAGGAGATTGAAACCGTTAATCTTGGTACGGAAGAAGATATGACAGAAGTTAGGATCGGGGCCTGCTTACAAGATTCAGTAAAAGAACAACTGATTGACATGCTCCGAGAATATGTGGATGTCTTTGCTTGGTCTTATCAGGATATGCCAGGGTTGGACACCGACATTGTCATGCACAAGCTGCCACTGAAAGAAGACTGCTCGCCAGTAAAACAAAAGTTGCGCCGTACTCGCCCAGATATGGCAATGAAGATTAAAGAAGAGGTACAAAAACAGTGGGACGCCGGGTTCCTTGCTGTAACTAGTTACCCGCCGTGGGTTGCTAATATTGTACCTGTGCCAAAGAAAGACGGCAAGGTGAGGATGTGTGTGGATTATCGGGATCTGAACAGAGCCAGTCTGAAAGATGATTTCCCATTACCTCACATTGATGTATTGGTCGACAATACGGCTCAGTTCTCGGTATTCTCCTTCATGGACGGATTTTCAGGATACAATCAGATCAAAATGTCACCTGAAGACATGGAGAAGACCACTTTCATTACACCCTGGGGCATGTTCTGTTATAAGGTGATGCCATTCGGACTGAAGAATGCTGGTGCCACTTATCAAAGGGCTATGGTAACATTATTCCATGACATGATCCACAAAGAAATCGAATGTTATGTGGATGACATGATTGCCAAGTCCCTCACAGAAGAAGACCACCTGGTGAATCTGTTGAAGTTATTCAAGCGTCTGAGGAAATATCAGCTGAAGTTGAACCCCAACAAGTGCACATTCGGGGTGCGGTCCGGTAAGCTGCTGAGATTTATTGTAAGTGAAAAAGGGATTGAAGTGGACCCTGACAAAGTCAAAGCCATTCAAGAAATGCCTGCACCAAAGTCAGAAAAAGAAGTTCGAGGGTTCCTAGGTAGATTGAATTACATTTCAAGGTTCATATCTCACCTTACAGCAACCTGTGAGCCTTTGTTCAAGCTATTAAGGAAAGAACAAACGGTCAGGTGGAACAAAGACTTCCAGAGGGCTTTTGACAAAATCAAGGAATACTTACAAGAGCCTCCGATCCTTATGCCTCCAGTTGAAGGAAGACCTCTAATCATGTACTTGACAGTATTAGAAGAGTCAATGGGGTGTGTGCTGGGCCAGCATGACGAGTCTGGTCAAAAAGAGTATGCAATATACTACCTAAGCAAAAAGTTTACCGACTGTGAACAACGTTATTCACTGCTCGAGAAAACTTGTTGTGCTTTAGCGTGGGCTGCTCGCCGACTGAGGCAGTATATGTTGACCCACACTACCTTGTTGATTTCAAAGATGGATCCAATTAAGTACATTTTTGAGAAGCCAACACTTACCGGACGGGTTGCAAGATGGCAAATGATTCTCACAGAATATGATATTCAGTACACATCTCAAAAAGCCATCAAGGGCAGTGTGTTGTCTGATTATCTTGCTGAGCAACCTATTGATGATTACCAGCCTATGAGATTTGACTTCCCTGTTGAAGACATCATGTTCATAAAAGCGAAAGATCACGAAGAGCCCGTTCACACTAAAGGGCCTGACCCGAAAGAAGAATGGACTATGATGTTTGACGGGGCTGTTAATATGAATGGTCGTGGTGTCGGTGCAGAACTCATTACACCTAAAGGAGTTCACATGCCTTTCTCGGCAAAACTCACCTTTAACTGCACTAACAACGAAGCTGAATACGAAGCTTGTATTATGGGTCTTGAGGAAGCCATTGACCTCAGGATCAAGACTTTGACTGTGTTCGGAGATTCAGCTCTGGTAGTCAATCAAACCAACGGCAAATGATACACCCACCAAGATCATCTGATACCTTACCGGGATTATACAAGAAGGCTATTGACTTTCTTCACAACAGTCAAGCTTGAGTATATCCCTCGAGATGAAAATCAGTTTGCAGATGCTCTGGCTACCATTTCATCCATGATCAAAGTTCAAGCTGCCAACTTTGTGCATCGGATATCAGTATCCAGACTTGACAGACCAGCATACGTGTTCTCAGTAGATGTTGTTAAGGATGATAAGCCTTGGTTCCATGATATCAAATTCTTCTTGGAGGATCAAACATACCCTGTACAAGAGAAACTTTGATATGGTACTCCTCAGATGCGTTGATAGGACAAAGGCAGACTCGTTGATGCACGAGGTGCACGAAGGATCCTTTGGTACCCATGCAGGAGGGCATGCAATGGATAAAAAGTTGCTAAGATCAGGCTATTACTGGATCACAATGGATGCAAACTGTTGTGCTTATGCCAAAAAATGTCATAAATGCCAGATTTATGCGGATAAAGTGCATGTGCCTCCGAATCCTTTGAATGTGATGTCTTCACCCTGGCCCTTTTCCATGTGGGGCATTGATATGATTGGCAAGATTGAACCAACTGCTTCAAACGGCCACAGATTCATCCTGGTTGCTATTGACTATTTCACCAAGTGGGTTGAAGCAGCTTCTTATGCAAATGTTACAAGGCAAGTGGTAGCCCGATTCCTGAAGAGAGATATCATCTGTCGGTATGGAGTGCCCGAGCGAATCATTACTGATAATGGTTCCAACTTGAACAACAAAATGACGGCAGAACTATGCCGGGACTTCAAGATCCAACACCACAATTCTTCTCCTTACAGGCCAAAAATGAATGGCGCTGTCGAGGCAGCTAATAAGAATATCAAGAAGATTGTGCAGAAGATGGTAGTTACCTATAAAGACTGGCATGAAATGCTACCGTTTGCCTTACATGGGTACCGAAAGTCAATCAGAACATCCACTGGGGCAACACCGTATCAGCTTGTGTATGGTATGGAGGCAGTCCTGCCTGTTGAAGTTGAACTACCCTCCTTGCGGGTACTAATGGATGTTAAACTGAGTGAAGCAGAATGGGTCCGATCCCGGTACGAACAACTGAATCTGATTGAAGAAAAGAGATTGGCTGCAATTTGTCATGGGCAGCTGTATCAGAAAAGAATGAAGAAAGCCTTCGATCAGAAATTCAGGCTCCGAGAGTACCAAGTAGGAGATCTTGTGCTTAAAAGACTCCTCCCTCCTCATACAGACCACAGGGGCAAGTGGACTCCGAACTATGAAGGACCATACGTAGTAAAGAAAGTTTTCTCTGGTGGAGCACTGATGCTCAGTACTATGGATGGTGAAGACTTCCTGTCCCCTGTGAATTCAGATGCAGTTAAAAAATACTTCGCATAAAAATGACCCGCTGGACATAAAAACAGAATGTAAGTCCAGGCAAAATAGGGCATCCCAGCGAGTCAAAAACAGAATAAAAGACTCGGGCAAAAATAAGGGAAAATAAAATAAAAAATGTACACCCGCTGAGTTGAAAAGCCGCATTGGACAGCTCAGGCAAAAATGGGTATCCCGGTGGATTGAAAACCCGAAAGGGCGATCCACGCAAAATAAGGGAAATAAGCGAACAACTGCATTCTGAATTCATCTGTATCACTTACAACATGGCAAGCTTCGAAGGATTCGAGCTTCGGTCAGAATCAGCCTTCTTCAGAAAGCAGGATGAGAAGAACGTCAAGTGTCGTACGAGTCATAGCAAAAGGGAAGCTCCTTGAAGCGTCAATCAACATTGCCAGCATCTTTTTGTCTTTCAATTTGTAATGATTTCCTCATTTCAGGGGATCCGTTTCTTTGACTGTATCTTGCCAATTCAGGGCGCGTAAATTAATAAAATCAGATTTTCAGTCATGTTTCATCTCGTACATTTTATTTTCATTCGCAAAATGTCCGATGTCCTTAAAAGTATTGATTGCATAAGTACAGATGCGTCTTTTCTAAACTACATGCTTACATGAAATTTATTACCCCCAGGAGTGTCTAAAACTCCTATGATGGAATCCAGTAAAGGATACTTTGGGATACTTGTGCGTTTCTTTGTCTTACAGGTTTGCAAGCGGTCAGGACGCATCGTGGGGCATGAAGGCTTCTCCCCAGCAAGCTGTCTAATCATTATCTACTTAGTCTATCTCCCGATTAGCACCGGAGGTGTTTTCTCCCCAGCTGAGTTGCCAGTCATCATTCCTCCTCAGCCAAGTGCAAAGACCGGGAACCATCTCCCCACAGAGTTTCAGCCTCTATCCAGAGAAGCAATGCTTGAAGATCTCACAACAGAGTGACGAAAGCTTCTACAAACCCCAACTGGGTCCCTCATTACTAAGAAAGATTTATCAGTGATCTATTGCCCCAAGAAAAGTCGTATATGCCAGATCTACCAATGATCTTATCCCCAGCTGGGAAATCCACTTCATGCAGATCAGCCAAAGATCTCCACAGCAGCGGGATCCGAATCCCGAATCGGTATCTTTGCATAATCATAGCATTCACATCATATTTTCCCCACAGAGCGTAGCATTCCGTCTTATGCGGAGCATTGCGGCAAAAATCAAACATATTGCATGATCATGAGCCATGTTCTGAACACTTGTAAAAAATGACCATCCATCAACAATATACAGAATATTTCCCAAGTTCCCCACCAGAAAGTCAAAGTATTACATCCACAAATACAACAAACAGATACTTTTTGACACTCGTCTGTGCCATATCCCCAACGGAAAGCCAAAGCGTCCCCTTGGCACTCACAACACATGTGTACATATTTATACAATTCCCTGACACTCGTCCGTGTCACCCCCCAGCATAGTTGCCTAAACACTTTGGAAATCAAATACTTGTTTATAATACATTTTTTTCTGACGCTCGTCCGTGTCATGCTTTCCCTAGCAAGTTAAACACTCGTCTGCGTCTCACTCATCACTTTTTATGCATACAGATACTCGTTCGTATCTTATATATGCCATCTGAATTCTCTCAAGATCAACACTCGTCCGTGTTCCTTGTTAACCAGTTGATACTCGTCCGTATCATCATCTCTGAACATGCGTCAAGCGTTTGTTTCTACTGATACTCGTCTGTATCATGGTCTTAAGGATGCTCGTCCGCATCTTTAATCTATGCATCGTGTCAAACAGTTTTGTCTTCTTGAATTTAGACACTCGTCTGTGTCAACTGTTCCCCAGAAGAGTCCCATCAAATCCCAGTGAATTGTTTCCTTTCTATTTGACATTCGTCCTATGTCATGATATCTTTCGGCAGCCGTCCCCTGCCAGGTGATCGTCCTTCACCTTTTTGATGATCGTCCTTCATCATCCCTAGCAGAGTCTCTATTCATTAGAACCCCTTCTTATCCGACATTCGTCCTATGTCGTGTTGTTTTTAGCAGCCGTCCCCTGCTAGGTGATCGTCCTTCACCTCTTGATGATCGTCCTTCATCATTTTATCCGATGGCCGTCCCTGTCGTTGATCTTGTTATCTGACATTCGCCCTATGTCATGATAAATCCCAAGAGCAGCCGTACCCTGCTAGGTGATCGTCCTTCACCTCTTGATGATCGTCCTTCATCATGCTTATCCGATGGCCGTCCCCATCGTCGACTCTTTTCTATCCGGCATTCGTCCTATGTCGTGATACTTTTGGCAGCCGTACCCTGCCGGGTGATCGTCCTTCACCTTAGATGACCGTCCCTCATCTTATCCCTAACAGAGCAGCCGTACCCTGCCAGGTGATCGTCCTTCACCTTTGATGACCGTACCTCATCATTTATTTCAAATCTCCAGAAAGTTTTATTTCTTTGCTTGATGGCCGTCCCCATCGTAATCTCTTATATCCCCAGCTTGTCGGCCGTCCCCGTCATTGCTTTATTTCCCGCATTTTCCCCAGCTTGTCGGCCGTCTCCGTCATTGCTTTATTTCCCGCACTTTCCCCAGCATGTCGGTCGTCCCCGTCATTGCAATTATCCCCAACAGTCATCCTCTGCTCGACGGTCGTCCTCCGTCACCCGCACTTCATAAACATACTTTACTTCCTTTTACAATCTATATCCCTTTTCTTCTTCATTCTGTGAGTGCAAATTTTGGACTGTCTTTGGTATTCAACCACAAGTTATCTTTTATGCCTGTTAAGCCGTTGCTTACATTCTACACATCTAACTCATGTTTGAATAGGGGCAGCTGTAAACACCCCAAATTTTCCCTCACCCATTTCACCATGGCTTGTGATCTTTTCATGTGCATAAGTTCAATCATAGCATCTCATATTGCATTTTTTGCTTCACTGCATTAATTCAAAGTCATCTGCATCTAGGGTTTGTGATCTGAGCAATCCAAGGGCCACTTGAGCCACACCAAAGGTCTTCAATCACTTCAAAGGGGTCCATGTATGTTCAAGCATCATATTATATCTTCTCAAGATCAAAGAAGTCAAAGAATCACAAGAACTGAGAAAGGCATGGAAGTAGAGCCAGGTTTAACTACACAAATGACCTGAAATTAGGGTTTTGGTTTCAGAGACCATAACTCCAAATTTTTTGGTCATTCTTGTTTCTATTGGTCTCTATATGTTATAAGGATCATGCATATCAATTTTCATGAAGAAATTCCATGGGGAAGGCATCTGATCAAGAGATGACTTCTTGAGCAAGTCAGTGCAAAATCAGGGCATTTGAGGCCCCCAATGACCCAACCCAAGGGTGTTCTTCATTATTTTGAATGTGTATGATCTTTATTTGATCATAGAAGGTGTTAGAAGTTCACAAAATTGAAGAATTTCAAGTCATTTGCAAAGTTGCCATTTTGGGAAAGTGACTTGTAATGTAAACTTGCCATTTTGGGAAAGTTTTTCAACCTTCTCTTTTTGATTCAAAAATGCTTCAAATGAGAAAACTTTGGTCATGAAAGTTGTAGAATGGATCCTCCCATTTTCAAAAAGTACAAGAACTCATTCTAATTCATTTTGGATCAAAAGTTATGGCCTTGCAAAGTTGGATAAAATCATTGAAATTTCACTTTTGCACAAAATGGAAAACTTGCAAATTCTCATGATAAGCCTTTATGTGACTTCAATGTGACCTCTAATCATCATACAAACACAATGAATGACCTAAAATTCAGTTTGGCCTAAGAAATTTCCCATTTCCATGTCTTAAATTTCAAGTAACCATAAGCCATTTTCCATAAAAATGCAAAAAAGGGAATTCTTGCAAAATGGTTCCCAAAGGTTTGTGTGATCTCTAGCTGGTCTCAAGACATTGCCATAACCTCATGGGACATCTCACACCAAAATTCAGCAAGAGATATCACATGTTCATGACCAACAAAACCACAAAATGTGACAAGTTGCCAAAATGCAAAACTCATGCTATCTTGTGATCCAAGTGTTGCAGTCCTTCATGAATCATCCAAGGGTCTTCCTTGACTCAAGCTGAGGAAGGACAAGCCCTAAGATTTCCTCTGACCCGAGCCATACTCATAGTACACAAGATCTTGACTTTTTTCATTTTGCCCATGCCAATCCCACTGTGCCACCACCAACTCTCTGCCCAATCAGAGTCAAATATGTGGACATCAAGCATCCCAAAACACACCACACACAAGCTAGAAAGCTCCCACATTCCAGCATACACAAAATCTGTCAAAAAAACTTCTCCTCTTCGAATTCCTTCACACAACCATCAAACCTTCATTTTTCCTTCACCAATGAATCATACACCTTCCATGGAACCAAAATCCACCATTGGAACAGCTTGAAACCTCACATATCCCAACTGTAAAATCTGCCACACCAGAACTCAAACTCACAAATCAATCACCAACAAGAGATTTGGAGCATCCCATTGATCTCAGGAGGTTCAAGGGAGACACTTTGCATAAGAGAAGGGTTTGGAAAGCTCATCTTCACAGTTCTTCACCTCAGGTAGCTTCAAACTTCCAACTTTTCAGAGCTTGTTTTTTTTTGTTACAAAATGAAAGTACACATCATGGGGATCACTTTGATGTTTTTAGATTTAAAAATGGTGTGAAAATGAGCATTTTGTGCCTCTCTGAAATTTTGCCCGTGAATGTGTTTGGTTTCGATTCTCTTTGTTCATGCTTGATAAATGGTTTTTGATGTTGGATTTAGGTTTAGTTTGGGAAGGGGAACGTTTCTGGGCAGTTAATTTAGGTTGGGGTGGCCTGTAGAAGAAGCTAGGGATTTTGCCCTGCCGGAGAAGATGACCGGAGCTTCCCTCCGGTCACCTGAAAGTCATTAACCCTAATTAGGGTTTAGTCCCCAGATGCATTATGGGCCTTTGGATCGTGTTTTAATTAGTGGACGGATGGCTCAGATTTCATGATTAGATCTTAATTCATTTTAATTAGGTTAATTTAGGATTAATAAATTAATTGGACCAGAAGGGATCCTGACCCTCAATTAGCGCGCACAGTCAACCATTGACCCCCAAGTTTGAATCTCAGCCATGGATCTTGCATACTTCTCATATTTTCATTTTTTATTCATTTATTTTGTATTTAATTTGTACGAATTATTTAAAATAGCAAATCATATTTAAAAATTCTGAAAATTTTTGTCAAGCATTCCATTAATTTTCAGAATCCAAAAATATTTTTATTTTTATTTTTTGCATTAAAAATTATTTTTGAATCATTTAAATGGTTATTTTTAATTGGTTAATGAAAATTAATTAATTAAAAATGCATTTAGGTATTTAAAAATCACAAAAAAAATTCACATTGCATTTGAAAACATTTAGAAACATTATCCAACTCTCAAAACAAATTTCTTTTTGGTTCTTGAACTATTTTGACCATTTTCATTGGAATTAAATTCATTTAAAGGCAATATTTTTGTTCAAACTTAGAAAAATTCATTCTGCCTAACCATTGAGAGTTTGATGATGGTTCTTCTTGCATTGCATCCTTCATAGCATGTAGTTTATAGGATAAAATTGGCTTGAATTCATATTTCATTTTAAATTTGTTTTGTATTTTTCTTTGTGAGGTATCCCAAAACCCTAATTGACTTGAGAAATTCATAACTTGCACTAGGTTAAGAGTTAGGTCTCCTCCTTTGGGCAGTGAGATTGTGTAGGGTTAAGGTTCCTTTGATCCCATTTTCAATTTTTTGTCACATCATTTGCTTCTGGTTTTGAATTTTTGCATTGCATGTTGTATGTAAACCCTAATTTGTGCCTTCCTTTGCATCCATCTCTCATTTGCTTGCATTAAAGAGCTTTCCATGACATTTTGTGCATCCACTTGATTCATAATACATCTTAGGACATATTAGAATCATGGTTGATCATTGCATCATTCCTTTGCCATGTTATATGTTCATTTCATTTCATAAACATTCATGAATCTTTATGGTTCAAAGCATGCCTCATTTGCATACTTATGCTTGTTTGATCATTCTCATCTCTTGTCATGTGTTTGTATCATCTCTTAGTATCATTAAAATCATGTTTATGCTTCTGACTTTGGTTTGCATCATGACATTTCATCTCATTTGCATTGCATTTCATTTCTTTTGCTAACTTTTCAGGTGGTAAGTTGTTCTGAGAAGTGAATTTGCCTTCACTTCTCACAATCTCTTTTCATCTCTCTTATGCATCATTGCTGCATTTTATCTTGTATTTGAGTGAGCTTTCTCATTCATGCTCTCTCTCAATTTCTTCCTTCAAGCAACTTGTCTTCTTAAGTGAAGCAAGTTGTTTTGCTTCTCTCTGTTTCTTTCTCCTTTCATCTGCTTCTCTCCTTGGTGGCTCTTTGAAGATTCCTTCTCTCTTAAGCCTCATTAACCCTAGGAACAACCATGCATGATCAAAATTAGGGTTTAATTATTCCCCCCATTTAGCTTTACCTTTGTGTCATCTTTGAGTCTTCTCTTCTCACCTCATAATCAAGGACTAAACCTTAAAGGTTTTAAGACTTTGTGATTAAGCTTATGCCTGCATCCTTCTATTAGGATGTAGTGTATAACTTTAATCCTAAGTGTCAAACCCTTAATGTGTTTAAATCCTTTAATCAATCAACTTAATAATCACTAAGACATCAAACTTGTAACTTGGGCCTTGCATTAGGGTTCTAATTCTTCCTTAATTGGTTAAGAAGGACTAACCCTAGTGTTAATGGACAAGTCCCCCTCAAGTTGTCTTACCAACCATAAAATTCACTTCTTAATCTTACCATTAACTAAAATCCACTTTAATAAAGTTTTTGTTTTGTCACGAGGTTAATCCCTAATCATGGATTAAGTTGAGGAGCCTTCCTCAGCTTAAATGTTCTCATCTATTATCCTTCTATTAGGATGGTGTAATGAGTCCATTAAATCTTTGATTATGGCTTAAACTCATAACTCAACACTAAACAAAAACAACAAAAACATCTAAATAAATACAAATAGGTTAATGATCTTAATCCTACATCATGGTGATTAAGTGTGAGGTGCTTACTGCATACTTAAGGTATTCTCATTACCCCTAATCAGAGGGAGGATGTGATGAGTTTACTAACCCTTGGTTTAGGCTTAAGCTCATTAACTTATGAAAATCCAAAAAAAGAAATAAAAGATGGAAAACATCAAAAACAAACAATAATCATCTCCTCCGGGATTCTTTTCTCATCTCATTCACTCACAAACGAGAACTCGCTTCTTCCGTCTAATGCAAGACAGTTTGCACCTGAGCCAGACAGGTCATACACTTGAGCATAGACAAGCAAGCAGTTCACAAGTCAATTTATCTTTCAGTCTCTTTGGGTCGAACTACGGTGTTCTGACTTCCTCATTGCACGAGAGGATACGTAGGCATTACTTAACAGTTATCGAATAAAAGTCTCTGTATACCCCCCCTCTTCCAGCTTCATTCTTTTAAGCCTCATTATCTTGGGCATTTCACTCTTATTCTTACACTGACACTTCCCTTATACACTTCACATTTCTTTTACACTGACACCTGCATTCTTTCCAGCTTTGATACACAAATTGCACTGACACTACCCCTTTAAAACACAAATCTTTCAAGTGTGGATCCCGTCGAGTACGACGGACAATCTGGGTGCTAATACCTTCCCAGGTTGTAACCAACCCCCTTTCTCAGTTTCTCTGGTTCACGACCATCTTGTCCATATCTTTCCTAGGTTTATGCAGCATTACCTCTCCTCCGGGATAAAAATGCCTAGCTGGCGACTCTTTTCCTTGTCTTCTGAGTTCACCCTTGTGTGTTCTCTCATCCCTTTCGCCGACCGTTCGCGTCTGTACCCCTTCTGACCCGGGTGTCATTTGGTGGGAGCGACAAACATCACTTTCTGTTTTGAGAGAGCTATCTTGTATGATCGAGGACCTGAAGGCGTGGTTGTGTCACAACTGACTTTACCTGACCATAAGCGCACAAGTGTGTATAATAAGTGCAACTGGCTATAAGATCTAGACGGGCCAATTTATGAACCTGGAGATGCTTGGTATGAAGTTGAGATAGATCCTAAGACTCCTTCAAATTACTATGATTCAGATTGCCCTGAGGATATAATTAAAGAAGAAGTGAAACTTAAACCTACTGAGACACCTGCACCTGCTCCAGCCAATCCTGAGCTTACTTTAGAGAATCACTGAACTGAAATGCAAATCATGCAGTATAACATCCGTGACTTGCGTATAAACATCATCACATTGAGAGATATGGTCGTAGATCAATTCGACCATTTGAGAGAAGCGTTAGAGTCCATCCACAACAATCGTGACTAATTTTCAATATCATCACTCATCAGCATTTTCTTGCTTTTGTTTCAATTCAGCATTTTTTATTTTAGTTCAATTTGATTTCTAGTTATTTTAAATTTTTTTAGCTTATTTCGATTTATGACTATTGCAATTTTCTAAGTCTTAATAAAGAATTTTGGTTCTATTTTTATTTTGTTTGTGCCTCAGTTATAATTGATCAGTGTGTTAAGAGTACTTTGCTTAAATTGAATTTTTATATCCTTCTGCTACTTATAATGCATTAGTACCTTACTATCAAATTATATTCATTTGATACAATTATAATACACTGCCATTTAAGTACCAATTATATTGCACTGCTATTAGTTTATAAGCTACTGATACATAATTGCTACCTGCTATAAAAAATAAATTGCCTGAGAAGAAGTGAAAATTTAATAGTGTGAATTATGTCCAGGACCAGAAGAAAAGTCCACTTGGAGGGTTAGCTTTTTATTTTTCATGGGTGACGATCATCATCAATGTGAGACGACGGTCTCACTACCCTGACGCTCGTCATATTACTCAGACGACCGTCATGAAGCCCATAACTCAGTAACGGTCTTACGAATGTTGCAACCCCACTACCCCACTCTCCAACATTCTAATTCTCTCTTCCACCCCTATAAATAGCCATTTTAATTCCCACTTTCTCACAACTACACAACCACTCCTCTCCGTAGCAATTCTAGCATTTTTCTAGCATCCACTTTCTGTTTCCATTTCTATAAATTAGCAGTAGTAGTGGAAGTTTCGTATCACACCCATCTTATTCAAAAACATTATCCCTTTCTATTTTCATCTTCATCTTTTTCATTTTCCAACCCTTCTAAAACGATGGTAGTCTAAACCCCAATCAACATTCCCCCACGTGAAGGTGTTGCCGGCGAGCCCCAATGCACATGTTTCACTGAATACCACGATAGGACGGTTGAAGTAACTCGTTACATTGACAAGGATTGCCTGACCCAACTTGGGCTCCTCGACAGTGTCAACTACTTGCTTGTGAATACTGGTCTCACGATGTTGTGTAAGATCAACATTCCAACATACGCCACACTCACCCTGGAATATTTGAGCTCCTACGAGTACAACACTCCTACCGACGCGACAAAGTACATGGTCGGTAAGGCTATGTTCCTCCTTTTTGGAACATAGTATTTCGTCACTCAGGAACAATTCAACAAATGGTTCAGATTCCCGCAAGGCCATAGTGTGCACCTAAGCCTTCTGAGAGATGCAAACTGGCAAGCCGAAGCTTTCCAGCTTGGGGAAGAATTGTCAGGAGAGCGAAATTCGGCATGGGATGAGTTATATGCCACTCACATCCATAACCCCGTCGTTCGCTACTTTCAGAGGATTCTGTCCAACATAGTTTTTGGAAGATACTGTCGCTCCCACCTGATGACACACAGGGCCAAGAGGGGTACAGATGCGAACGGTCGGCGAAAGAGGAGAGTACACACAAGGGTGAACTCAGAAGATAAGAGTCTCCAGCTAGGCATTTTTATCCCGAAGGAAAGGTAATGCTGCATAGACTTGAGAAAAGATGGATAAGACGGTTGCGAACCAGAGAAACTGAGAAAGGGGGTTGGTTACAACCTGGGAAGGTATTAGCACCCAGATTATTCGTCGTACTCGACGAGATCCACGCTTGAAAGATTTGTGTTTAAAGGGGTAGTGTCAGTGCAATCTGTGTATCAAAGCTGGAAAAGAATGCAAGTGTCAGTGTAAAAGAAATGTGAAGTGTATGGGAGAGGTGTCAGTGTAGGAACAGGAGTATGAAGCTCAAGACTATGAGGCTCAAAGAATAATGCTGGAAAGAGGGGGAATAAACAGAGACTTTTGTTCGATAACTGTTAAGTTATGCCTACGTATCCTCTCGTGCAATGAGGAAGTCAGAACACCGTAGTTCGACTCAAAGAGACTAAAAGATAAATTGACTTGTGAACTGCTTGCTTGTCTATGCTCAAGTGTATGACTTGTCTGGCTCGAGTGCTAACTATCTTGCATTAGACGGAAGAAGCAAGTTCTCGTTTGTGAGTGAATGAGGTGAGAGAAGAATCCCGGAGGAGACGATTATTGTTTGTTTTTGGTATTTTCAATATTTTATTGCTTTTGGATTTGTCATAAGTTAATGAGCTTAAGCATAAACCAAGGGATAGTAAACTCATCACATCCTCCCTCTGATTAGGGGTAATGAGAATACCTTAAATGTGAAGTAAGCACCTCACACTTGATCACCCTGATGTAGGATTAAGATCATTAACCTACTTGTGATTATTTAGATGTTTTTGGTGTTTTTGTTTAGTGTTAAGTAATGAGTTTAAGCCATAATCAGGGATTTAATGGACTCATTACACCATCCTAATAGAAGGATAATAGATGAGAAAATTTAAGCTGAGAAAGGCTCCTCAACTTAATCCATGATTAGGGATTAACCTCATGATAAAACAAAACCTTTATTAGATGGATTTTAGTTAATGGTAAGATTAAGAAGGGAGTTTTATGGTTTGTAAGACAACTTGTGGAGGACTTGTCCATTAACACTAGGGTTAGTCTTCTTAACCAGTTAAGGAAGAATTAGAACCCTAATGCAAGGCCCAAGTTACAAGCTTGATGTCTTAGTGATTATTAAAGTGGATTGATTAGAGGATTTAAACACATTAAGGGTTTAACACTTAGGATTAAAGTTATACACTCCATCCTAATAGAAGGATGCAGGCATAAGCTTAATCACAAAGCCTTAAAACTTTTAGGGTTTAGTCCTTGATCATGAGATGAGGAGAGAAGACTCAATGGTGACACAAAGGTAAAAGCTAAATGGGGGACTATTCAAACCCTAATTGTTATCATGCTTAGTTGTTCCTGGGGTTAATGAGGCTTGCAAGAAGATCTTCAGAGAAACCACCAGGAAGGAAGCAGATGAAAGGAGGAAGAGGCAGAGAGGAGCAAGACAACTTGCTTCACTTAAGAAGACAAGTTGCTTGAAGGAAGAAAGTGGGAAAGAGCATGAATGAGCAAGCTCACTCTAAAACATATATAAAAATGCAGCAAGGATGCAAGAGAGAGATGAGAAGAGATTGTGTGAAGTGAAGGAAAATTGACTTCTCAAAACCACTTACCACCTGAAAAGTTAGCAAAAGAAATGAAATGCAATGCAAATGAGATGAAATGTCATGATGCAAACCAAATTCAGAAGCATAAACATGATTTCAATGATGCTAAGAGATGATGCAAACACAAGACAAGAGATGAGAATGATCATACAAGCATAAGGATGTCAATGGAGCATGTTTTGGACCATGAAAGTTCATGAAAGTTTATGAAATGATATGAATGCACAAGATGGCAAATGAAAGATTCAATGATCAAACATGATTCTAATATGTCCTATGATGTCTTATGAATCATGTGGATGCACAAAATGTCATGGCAAGTCCTTAAATGCAAGCAAATGAGAGATGGATGCAAAGGAAGGCACAAATTAGGGTTTACATACAACATGTAATGCAAAAATTCAAAACCAGAAGCAAATGGCAAGATAAAAAATTGAAAATGGGATCAAAGGTACCCTAACCCTACACAAGTTCACTGCCCAAAGGAGGGGACCTAACTCTTAACCTAGTGAAAGTTATGAATTTTCTAAGTCAACTAGGGTTTCAAAGTACCTCAATGAAAAATGCAAAACAAATTGAAAATGGAAGATAAATTCAAACCAATTTTAACCTAGAAACTACATGCTATGAAGGATGCATTGCAAGAAGAACCATCATCAAACTCTTAATGGTTAGGCAGAATGAATTTTTTCAAGTTAAGATCAAAATATTGCCTTTAAACAAATTTAATTCCAATGAAAATTATCAAAGTAGGTCAAGAACCAAAAAGAAATTTGTTTTGAGAGTTAGATAATGTTTCTAAATGTTTTAAAATTCAATGTGAATTTTTTTGTGATTTTTAAACACCTAAATGCATTTTTAATTAATTAATTTCCATTAACTAATTAAAAATAAACATTTAAATGATTTAAAAATAATTTTTAATGCAAAAAATAAAAATAAAAATATTTCTGGGTTCTGAAAATTAATGAAATGTTTGACAAAAAATTTCAGAATTTTTTAAAGTGTTTTACTATTTTTAAAAATTCGTAGAAGTTAAATATAAAATAAATGAAATAAAAATGAAATTATGAGAAGTCAACAGATCTAATGGCTGGCATTCAAATGGTTTTGGAGGGAGTTGACTGGCGCCAGATCCTGCGGCCCAGATTCAAACTGGCTGGATTTGAATTATACCTAATTAATTAATTTAATAAATCAGGATTAGGGTTTTAATGGTGAATCTAGTCCATTCATTCGCGCGCAGGTCAACCCAAGTCAACAGGATCTATGGCTCACATTCAAACTGAGCCCTAATCTCAATTAATGCACTAATGACTTTCAGGTGGCCGGAAATGACCTCCGGTCATCTTCTCCGGCCACACTTCCCCTGAGATTTTGCTATCTCTCTCCCCAAGCTTCTAAAACTTAATCTTTTTGCCCAGAATCCAACCCCATGCATCACTCAACAAGAATCAATCATTAAAACAAATTTATTTCACATATTCAAGCTAGATCGAAACAAATTAGTTCTAGGTCAAAAACATTTCAGAGAGCTCATACATGCTTAATACTTGACTATTTTCAAAACCAAACACATCAGCATCATCAGTGAATCATGGAGAATCAATTAGTAACTTAAAAACAAGTTTCTGGAAAAATTGTTCTTGAGCTCACCTGAACTGGAGCTTTAATCTTTGGAACTTTCTGGCTGCTTCTTTGGTCCAAAGTGCCTTTCATGAACCCCCTGAGAAGTTTGCAATGCTTGTTTGGAATTTCTTATGGCTGGTTTAAGAGATTGATGAAGTTCTGTTCAGAAGGGGTGGAAAATCGTGTTTCTGCTTGGGGTGGTTTCAGGGCCAAATGAGGATTGGGAAATGATCAGAGGATCATGGTGAGTAGTTTTGTGAAGTTTGTTTTGGTGTTTCAAGCTTGTGTGTTGGGTTTCGAAAGAAAATGCATAAGGGAAGATTTTTGAGAGTGCTGGCTTGTGGGAGGTTTCAGCTTCCAAGATTGTGTGAGAAATGATCCATGAGGCATGTATGTGAAGCTGTGATTGGTCAGAGAGTTGTTGCTGGCCTAGCTTGATTGGTATGGCTCAACTTGCATAAAGTCAACTTTTGTGTAAGAGGAGGTATGGGCTGGTTCAGTCAAGGTACAAGGGCATGGCTTGGATCAGCATGCTTCAAGGAGGTTCATGGAAGTCACTTTTGGCAGCTGGCACAAGTGGATGAGGAGCTTTGATCCATTTTGCAATTTTGGGGAAGTTTGGCCCCTTTTGAAATTTGTGAAGTTCATGGCATGAAACTTGAGAAATTCTTGTGCAATTCTGAGTTTTGGGTCATGTGTGAGGTTTGTATGATGATTAGAGGTCACATTGAAGTCACATTTTGCCTTGGTATGAGGTTTTGCATCTTTTCCCTTTTGTGCAAAAGTGAAAATTCAATGATTTTATCCAACTTTGACAAGCCATAACTTTTGATCCAAAATGAATTAGAATGAGTTCTTGTACTTTTTGAAAATGGGAGGATCCATTCTACAACTTTCATGACCAAAGTTCTTTCATTTGAAGCATTTTTGAATCAAAAAGAGGAGGTTGAAAAACTATCCCAAAATGGCAAGTTTTCATTACAAGTCACTTTCCCCAAAAAGGAAATTTTGCAAATGGCTTGAAATTCTTCAATCTTGTGAACTTCTAACCTCTTCTATGATCAAATAAAGACCATACACATTCAAAATGATGGAGAACACCCTTTGGTTGGGCATTGGGGGCCTTAGATGCCCTGATTTTGCACTGACTTGCTCAAGAAGTCATCTCTTGATCAGATGCCTTCCTCATTGAATTTCTTCATGAAAATTGATATGCATGATCCCCATATCATGTAGAGACCAATAGAAACAAGAATGACCAAAAATATTGATGTTATGGCCTTTGAAACCAAAACCCTAATTTTAGGTCATCTGTGCAGTTAAACCTGGCTCTGCTTCCATGCCTTTCTCAGCTCTTGTGATTCTTTGATTTTCTTGACTTTGTGAGGATATAATATGATGATTGAGCATACATGGACCCCTTTGAGATGATTGAAGACCTTTGGAGTGGCTCAAGTGGCTCAGGGATGGCTCAGATCACAAACCCTAGATGCAGATAACTTTGAATCAATGCAGTGGAGCAAAAATGTGGTATGAGATGCTATGATTGAATTTATGCAAATGAAAAGATCACAAGCCATGGTGTGAATGGGTGAGGGAAAAATTGGGGTGTTACAGATACAACAACCACAAAGTGAACCAGAGAGAGTTGTTCTTGATAAGATGCGCCTTCTTCAATATCCCTGTGAACCATGTGGCCTTCATTCTTCACAACATCGAGAGTACCTGCAAAAGAGGGAAAGCCCTTTTTTGTTTTGGTGGGATGATCGTCGACATCGCAATTAAGCTCGGTCTAGGTGATCGTCTTAGTCAACTTCTAGCCACTCCAGCCTTGTACCTTGATATGGAGTAGTGCAAGAACAACCACCCCATCAAGCAAAGGAGGGATAACAAGTATAACTTGGTTGTGAAAAACCGGGTTATTTGAAGCATCATCCTACCATGCCACTCCGACACAGATGTGAAGATCAGAGCCAACTGGCACTATGATATCGACGCCCCTTCACTAGGCACGGATGCACCAGAAAGCAACCGGATGCAGGAATATATGAGATGCAGCAGGCCATGGACGAGGAAGAAGATGCTCAAACGCTAACCACTGATTTCTCCAGCACTAGCACTTCCACTAGACGTCACCGTAAGAATCAACAACCCACGTCTATGGATGACATTATGGCAGCGATCGTTCAGAGCAACGAGCTACATCAGAGGCACTACACAAAGATGACAAAAAGGATGGGAAGAATGGAGATTGAGCAGACAACACAAGGACAAATAATCACTGCTAATACTGAAGCATTAGGTGATTTAACAAGTCAGGTCCAGGCGCTACATGACTATATCCATCACGAGGGTAAACCGGATCATATAGAGATATATGGGAAGGGAGCTATGAGAGGAAGATCTATAGAAAGAGGATAGAGTACACCAAAACGTTAGTCTAGTTTAGTTTTTATTATTTTTGTTGTTTTATTTTTGTTTAGTGGTGTACCTATATCTCGCAACATTGAGGGAAATGTCCGAGATAGTGTGGGAGAAGGGTATTAGATTTCCCTTTCATTGTATGAAACATTATTAAATTAATCGAAGTATTTAGTTTTTAAATTCTCTCTAGTATTTTTAGCCATACCAAAAATTTTATTCCTTTTAGAATGCTTTCATTTAACATACCTTACGAGTATATAGGTTGATAGGCTTTTGTTAGAAAACTGAGAAAAGACTTAACAAAATTGATACAATCTTGACACCTTAGATCCTTAAATAAGAGATATCGGTTTGGATACCTTTTATACAGAAATCTAAAACTTTAGTTCTAAATTAGCCCCGAGTAGTTTATATTAGCAGTCAGCACCGCCTGAAGCACAAGCTACGTGGAGAGCCGATGCAAATAACGGATTGATCGCAAATATGCCAAAAAGAAGAAAAAGAAAAATCTTAAGAATATGCAAGTCGTTAGTAAAACAATCAAGCTGCACAAAAGGCAAAGCGAAAAGACTGATGTTAGTTGGTTCAGAGGAATCTGGTTCTGAACTCGGTAGGGCGGATTACTATTCGATCCCCCACAACTTGCATTCAATATGTTAAAGGGTTACCACACTTATGTACCAGACCCCGTATGAAAAAAGGATCAAACTCACTAACAGGTTACTCCATTATGCGCGTGTAAGGGTAAAGGGCTTAATGTGATTGCTTCAGAATCAAATCGGGTGAAACAGAGACAAGAGCATTAGGTTGAGTTATAATAGTATGATTCAGATTGGTTTGTATAAGGAGTTTATGAACATTATACATTTTAGAGTCACTAGTGTATCTTTAGTGTTTGAGTTAATATTAGTTCTTTTAGTATAAAGCCGCACAACCACGTATGGATGGGTAGTGTGTTTCGTGTCTGCATAATAAAGATATTTTTCCAAACCTATTTGATTGTTTGCTTGAGTACAAGCAAAGATTCAAGTATGGGGGAGTTTGATAATTCGAATTTGTATCGATTATTTAGTATAGTTTCTGATCATTTAACTTGTTAATTTATATATTTCGAACGATTTTACACGAGTTTTGTGTTTGTTTTGCAGATATTCAGTTAAACTTGACTTTTGGAAGCAAATAGTGAAAAGGAGACTTGTAGGACAAGAAATGAAGCAAAACAGAAGAAAACAGAAGGAAAAAATGAAGTTTATGCATTTTTACCGTGGGAAGACTGTCACCAATGTGAGACGATCGTCACACATTCAAGACGACTGCCCCAACCTCAAGTTGACCATTACAACTTAATTTCCAAACCTATTTATGCATCAGCAGTCAAAATAGAAAGAGTCGTTGTTCGTTTTCTTCTCATTCAACAGATAAAATTCCTCTACCATATTCAACCATAGTCCAACTTTATCAGTCAAAGTCCAACCTTAGAAGCTATAAATAGAAGTTCTGTCAAAGTGCAAAAAGAGCTTCGTTTTGATACCGAATTGCTGCCAGAGTTTAGTTCGAAGTTCAGATTTATTTTCCAGCACTATTTCTATTTTTCCATTACCAAACCAAAGTGATAGTATCTATCATTAGGAAACTATCACTCTTTAATTATTTATAGCCACACCATATTTGTTTTAGTTTTAGTTTTCTTCAAGTTTAGTTGATCAAGAACATTGAAACCAGGTTTCTATTTTTAATGCTTTATTGTTTAATTATTATGCCATTTATTATTATACAATTCTTCTTCTTCTACCTTTCTTTGTTTTTATTTAATATGTCCGGCTAAACCGTTGATCGATATGTAATTGTCTAACCGGAACGAATTCAATAGAACTAGGCTAATATCTTAAATTAAGTTACTTTTCGGTTTCGATTTCTTAATATAAACAACTTTTGTTACGAGAGTAAGGAAGTATAAAAGATTAAGATTAAGACCACGGGAGTGTGAGATCATAATCAAATAGCCGAAATCGGGCATTGCTTTAAATACAACGGAAGCGCTTTAAAACCAATTAGAACCTTTAGGTTTCCAAAAAGTATTTCTAACTTGAATTGACACAGCGAGAGAGCTCAATTGAACTTAGGAGTATAATAATAGGCAAGACGTGTGAGTCGACGACTTTTATTACTACGCGATTAAGTGTAATACCCTAAAATTTGCCCTCTTAATTTATTGCCAACCTCGAGTGGTTTATGCTTCTTCATTTCACATGATCGTCCAAGCATCGCATCGCATTCAAAAAAATAATAATAAGAAATCATGATCATTTGCATGTGCATGAGGCATGTGATCGAGCAAGGTTTGTCAATCATTGGAGCTCAAGAGAAAAATAATGTCACAAAAAACAATTCAAGGCATTTCCAAGCTAACTCATCAAATAAAGGAAGAAATCAAGTTTTTCTGCCGTTAACCGGTTAATGCATATGGTTAACCGGTTAACGGGGGCGCATTTTAGGCAAATATTTCAAAAATTGGTTGCCTTCTCCACCTTCCACATTTTTTTCTTTTCCTTTTTCCACTTCACTTAATAATTCACTTACACTTCATTCACTAGAAATGTCTACCATATTCTGGACCCTTCCACACTTTTCCATGGAATATTTCAAGGAATATACCAAGGAATATTCCCTAAGCCCTAACCAACTATAACTAACTCCTACCCTTAGCTTAGGATCCAAGCCAAGCTCCATACCCAAACCTAAGTACATGCATACACTCTATATAAGTCTTAATCACTCCAAAGCAAGGGGTTCCAACCTCATTCTTCATTTTCCAACTTCATTTTCATCATTTCATCTTCCAAATCTCTCATTTCTCTCTCAATTCTCCTCCATTTTCAACCTTCACCAAAGCTTCTCCATAGAAGTTCTTCAAGTTTTTTCATTGAAACTTGAAGAACTTGAAGCTAGACCTTCATCAATCATCAATTTTGGAAGCTTATTAAAGAAGTGCTTATGTTTTTGGATTGATTTTTGCTTAATTGGAAGTGATTGTGCAAGTGTTCATCAAGAAGCATCATCAACCGCATTTATTTTGCGCGTTCACGGATCTTCGGTTTTCTTCTTCACTTGTGTTTCGATCTACATCGCAACACTCACCAAAGCAATCCTCCGCTTTGTAGGTTAGTAATTCGAAACTGCTTTGTGTTTAACTTATTCTCTTCATCTCGCCGTATGGCATTCTTTGATTATGCGATTGTGTGCTTGCGATTTTGATCGTTTTACGTTTGATTACGATTTGATTGCGTTTTGCTAATTTTGATTGTTAGTAGTTAGAATCATATCTCATTCTAGGTCCTAATAGGTGTTAGAATACCTTAGTTAAGCAACAAATTCATGCTAGCATGTTCATGTATGTGTTAGGGATTGTTAGAAGTAGGTTTGAGACCAAAAGTGCTTCTGCATAACTGAATTTTTGCATTCTGTTCAGTGTTAACCGATTAACGCATATGGTTAACCGGTTAACACATTGAAAACTGCCCCTGGATTTGAAAATTTAAGGGCGTTAACCGGTTAACCAATACCGTTAACTGGTTAATATTGTTTGAACTCAAAAAAATTGTTTGTTTCATGAATCTTTTGCATTGCATCATTCCTTTAATCTTCACACATTGTTAGATCTTGATTTTCGGGAATTATTAGGATCATTTTAGGTGCATGATTCTGTATTTTGGATAGCTTTCGACACGCGTTCATTAGTTTCAGTTTTTGTGCATAAAAGTTACATATGTGTTCATAGTATTTCAATGATCGTTGTTTATATTGCTTTGCATCATTCCTAGCATCACAATAAATAGCACATCCCTGTATTTTGCATCGTATTATGAGGCATTTGCATTTTGTTAAATCATGTGCATGTTTGACACTTTACATAATGTAAAAAACCACAAAATCACTTAGTTTGCATCATTCAATTGGATAATGATTTTGGCATTCCATTGATAATAATTCATTGCATTTTATTGCATAAACCTTGCATGAATTATTGCATTTCCATTTTGTGCATTAAATCTCATTTTTATGCATAATTGAAAATGATCCAAATCTTTCTCACTTTCCATAGCTGCATTTTGACATAGAGGCTGTAAAAACACATTGCATTCATGTTGTTTTTGACTTTTTACACCTGTTCTGCATGCTGATTGTTAGCTGTAGAAAGTTGTGTGCATTTTACATTGCATTTCATTGTTGTTTGTGCATTTAGGAGCTGTAATAGGCTGCTGGATTTTTGCTTTGCATTTTTTTAGGTCCCTTAAACTTAGGATTAAGCCTAGTTTAGGTCCTAGATCCCTTAGGAAGTTTTTGGTAATTGTCTACCTCATTCCTTATTCATGTTTACCATGCTAACCTTTGTTTTGTAGGGAGGTAAAGGTAAGTTCACACAACTTAATCTTTTTATTTCCTTTATGCTTTCAAAGTGTATGTGTTTTTAGCATTTTTGCCTTGTTTCACACAACTTCATGCTAATCCCCTTTAGAATCAACTTAGCTTCATTAGGAAGTAATTTATATTCTATTTCCTTCTTCTTTTCCTTTTCTGCATTAGAATTAGAAAACCGCACTAACCTAGGTTCATCCATGCATGACAATACTAGGATTTTAGTATTCCCATTAGAATCTTTACCTTTGGTTTTCTTTCCTTTCTCTTTCTCATCTTAAAGAAAAGTAAAAAAAACCAAATAAAGGTTGGTCATCTTGTACGACACGAGACTTTGTCGTGGGTTACTTATACACGTCCTGTTTCGGGGCGAGGTGTAAGGCATCTACCACGATGAACAAGTCTTAGTATGAGAAGGTTCGCAAATAATAAACAGAAAACACTTCTCTAAAAGACAAAACAACAAAGAATAATCATTTTTTCCTTCGGGAATTATTTTCTCACCTCACTCACTCTCAGCGCGAACTTGCGATGACTTGTCTCATTTACAAGAAGGTTACGCACTCGTACCAGACGAACCTGCAACACCTGAGCATATGCATACGCAGTTCAGCTCTAAAAAACTCATAAATAGTTCGCGCCTTAGTTAGGCGAACTATGTCGACTCTGATCCTCATATTCTCGATGAGGTACTTAGGCCACGGGGTAGGGCCCGTTCGAGCACACACTTTATTTTCCCTACATTTTTCCTTCTTTATTTTCGATCTCTTTTTTCCAATTTCATTTCTCATTCCAGTTAGCAGTTCTTTTGTTCAAAAGCATTCTTATTTCTCACCCTTTGAAACAAACAAACAAGAGTGGATCCCGTTGGGTACGGCGGACATTCTGGGGGTGCTAATACCTTCCCAGGTTGTAACCGACTCCTGAACCCAGATATTTGGTTCGCAGGACCTTGTCCTTTCCTTCTTCCTCAGGTTCGTGCAACATTACCTTTCCCGTTCCTTCGGGATAAAAATGCCTGGCTGGCGAATCTGACTTTTCCACACCACTTTCGCGTTTGTACTAGGATGAAAATCCAGGGAGCGGCAGCTGGCGATTCTGTTGGGGACGGAACCCAGAATCTCTGGTTTCCCTTGAGAGTCAATCCTAGCGCTTGTTTGTTTCTGTTTCATTGGGTGTTTACCTATGTGCCGCTGTGTGTTTATTTACTGTTTTATTTATAGTTTTTACTTTACAACATTTATTTACCGCTTTCAGTATTTATTTTCCATGCATCATATATACCAGACTGCCATGGTTTCCATTTTTTTCTGTGGGATGGGAGTTACTGTGAGATAAGCCAACTACCAGACTTGAGTGCCCCATGGGATTAGAATGGACAGACGTTGTACTCGGATGGTTACATGATGAGTGGTGATGTGTTCCACACCTAGATTGCAACCGTCTTGGGGCTATTCTGTGTGGGGGGGTTTTGCCCCACTTCAAGGTACGACCTTGATAGTTATGTGTATCTGGGGACCGATCTTCGAGGACCTTATTAGAAACACCCCTCTCCAGTGATGACAGTGACAGACCACATTTGTTGGCAAACCCACTCACATCAAAGGGTCCACTGGGAACTCGCATAGGATGGCCTGGTTCTCTCATAGGAATCTAGTTAAAGCAAACTGTTCGTATGAAGATAGTACTGTATCCCAAGGGCTGAATGTACTATTGTTTCTCGATTCAGTGCTTGAAGTTGGGGACTTATGAGAGATGCTTGTTTCCTTGGACTCAGTTGAGACCTACCTGAGTCGTACATAATGCCAAACCGATTCCCTGATTTGGTCATGAGCCATTTCTCGGAGATGGTGAACGTATTATTGCTGCTCAGCTTTGAGAGTCTGTGATGTTGACCCGAGTAGCACACCCTTGAGATGGGAGGGGTTTACAGGTTTGCAGAAGCCCTGAAACTTCCAACATACCCATTTTTCCAGCATTGTTCAGTGTTATGATTTGGTTCTTTGGTTCCTTGGTTCTGAGATCTTGGATTCCTGTTCAGAGGAACTGTTATTGTGATGATGTTGTGACCTTGCACAGACACATGAATGTATGCTTGACACATCACCGATCACATTCCTTGAATTGCATAAGCATCATGACATCATTAATCATTGTGTTCTTTTTCATTCTCAGGGTTCATACTACTCCCGATTCTCGGTCATACTTCTGCTTCAGAATGGAAGACGCCAGAAAGAGGACTGTGCACTACAAATTCTTCGACACCAAAGTGGATCTGATCAACCAGATGGTGTCTCTTATTACCTCGGGTCAACTGGGATACTTCAAGGAGAAATATGGTGATATCATGGATTTGGTAGCTGATTTGGATAGTTCTCAAAGGAGTGTCATTCATACTTTATTGCAGTATTATGACCCACAACTCAGGTGTTTCACCTTTCATGACTTTCAGTTGGGACCTCTACTTGAAGAGTATGCTGAGATTCTGGGGGTGCCTCTCAAAGATCAGATTCCCTTCAATTTGGAGATGACCAAACCGACTCATTCTGACATTGCCAAAGCTCTTTATTTGAGCTCATCTGAAGTGTCTGACAATCTAATTGCTACCAAAGCGGGAGTGCTTAGTTTCTCTATAAAGTTTCTGGTCAGAAGAGCTGGAGAACTTGCTGTGGCGAATCAGTGGGATTCAGTGTGTGCCATCCTAGCATTGTCTATCTACGGTATTGTCTTAGTGCTGATATGGAGAAGTTCATGGACATGAACGCCATTCATTTGTTTGTACTGAAGAATTCGGTGCCCACCCTCCTGGGTGATCTTTATTATTCAGTGCATTACAAGAACGAGAAAAGACGGGGTGGCTTTGTTAAGTGTTATGCCCCTCTCTTCTACAGATGGTTTATGAGGCATCTCCCTACCACTGAGGTCTTCACTGATCCCAATATTGTTTGGGCCCAGAAGCTGAGTACACTGTCTGCCAGAGACATTAGATGGTTCACTTTGAGGATGAAAGGGAAGAACTTCATCGCCATTCGCGAAAACTATCTCAACGTGCCTTTGTTAGGAGTATCAGGGGGTATCAACTACAACCCCATTCTCCTGAGAAGACAGTTGGGATACACTCTCAAAGAGGTCGCCGATGAATCGGAGTGGTTCCAGACTTTCTATTTCTCTGCAAAGGATAATCTTCCATTGGTCACAAAGGTTGCAAGCTCCTGGAAATTGATCAGAAGGAAAGGAACATCGTGCTTGGGTAAAAGCAAAAACCAGATGTTCCCCGAATTCTAAGCCTGGATAAGGGAGAAGCTCAGGTGTCCTTAATCCCTTTCTCTGCACCAGTTCCACCTTCTGCAACTGTGCCTTTGGAAGACTACCAGAAACTGGAGTCCTTGGTCTTACATCTCAAAACATCAAATCAAGAGGCCAAAAATTCCTGTTAGAAGCTGAAGATTCAGAACCATAAGTTGGAAGAAAGAGCATATCAAGCTGAAGAGTTAGTCAGGCTCAAGCAGCAAGACTTCAAAGAACGAGAGCTCTACTTCAAGAAAAGGAGTTTAACTGAGATCCATAGGGCATGTCAGCGCCAGAAGGATAAGAATGCCTTAGATGAAGCTAATGAAGTTGTGACCCTTTGGCAAGAGAAGTGGGAAGACCATATGAGAAAGCAGAAAGAGATAGAGATCGAGTACAAGCTCAAGATCAAAGGCCTTATGTCGCTCCCGGGATTTTCATCCTAGTACAAACGCGAAAGTGGCGCGAAAAAGGTAGAGTCGCCATCCAGGCATTCTTATCTTGAAAGAATGGGAAAGGTAATGTTAGACAAACCTAAAGAAGAAGGAAAAGACAAGGTCTTGCGAACCAACGATCTGGGTTCGGGAGTCGGTTACGACCTGGGAAGGTATTAGCACCCTAGACCGTCTACCATACCCGACGGGATCCACGCTTGTTTGTTAGTTTCAAAGGGTGAGAAATATGAAGGCTGCTGAACAAAAGAACTGCTACTAGAACTGGAACTGAAATGAGAAATCGAACAAAAAGAGAACAAAAAGAAAGAATGGGGAAAATGTAGGGAAAATAAAGAATGTGCTCGAACGGGCCCTACCCCGCTTCCTACGTACCTCATCGAGAAAATGAGGATCAAAGTCGACGTAGTTCGCCTAACTAAGGCAGGAACTATTTGTTTATGTTTTTTATAGCTGGAACTATGTATGTCTATGCTCAGGTATTGCAGGCTCGTCTGGTACGAGTGCGTTTACCGTCTTGCATGTGAGACAAGTCGTCGCAAGTTCGCGTTGAGAATGAATAACGTGAGAAGAGAAGTTCCCGCATGAAAGTCGCTTATTGTTTGTCGCTTGCTTTTTAAGAGTTTTTTTATGAATTTAGCACAAGGAAGTGAATTCAAACTCTTTTCCATGGAATGTATACTTGCTACTACATTCCAAGATGGAATAGTAGAACAAGCACACCAAGTAAGGAGAATTTATCCAAGACTTGTTCCCAAGGATTAGGGTCTAAGTTCACTAGCTTGTTGAACTTATTACATGTTTTTGTAGCTTGTGAAGAAGTATCTTTTAGATTTTCTTTGTGAAATAACCTCTTGATCAAACTTATACATCATGCTAGACAAGCCCACACTATTCCAAGATGGAATGAATGTAAGTTCCCTATGGAATAAGGCTATACACTAGAGATTCCTTCATGCATTTATTAAGTGTTTTTTATTTCTGTTTGAAGATGAGAGAAGAAAACTCAAGAGGAAAAAGGTCAAAGCTAATGGGGGACTAAGACACAACCCTAAGTTATCGTATTATGTACAAAAGGTGATCCTATAGTTTGTGAGGTATTCTAAACCTAAGGAAAAGAAAAGCAAGTTAGAGTTCAACTTACTTCCTAAGGAAGTTAAGTTGAATCTAAAGAACAAAAGGGGAGCCTATGAACAAAGCACCAAATGCTAAGGCAAACACAATTAAAATGCATAAATAGATGAGAAAGAAGTAATATTTACCTCAATCTTCCCCCCTACAAAAAAAATGTTAGCTTAACAATGCATATTGAAAGCATAAACAAAGCATAAAAGCGATTAAGTACCCCACACGTCCTAGAATGGAATTATGGTTCAAAATAAGACCTAAGTCTAAAGGTGAAGGTACCTAAAGGTTACATGACTTCTAAAGTAAGTAGCTACATGATATAGGTCCCTAAGGATGCTAGGATACCTCACAAGATCAAACTATGTCAAACTATGTACAAAAAGTTCACATAAGTTCACATGAATGCAAGTTAGGGTTTATGGATGAAATATGAATGCATATGGCTTACAAGCGTGAATTAATACATGAAATGAGAATCAAAGTCAGTAGTGAATTCTTATGAACAAGGATGAATGAATATACAATCATGGATGCAATGGTTTAAGCATATGGAGCAAGGAGAAGAAGATGTGAGGGCAAATGAACAAACATCGCATAAGATCACAAATGATGCAAGTTAAGGATGAATGACATATGGATAAGCATGATATGATTATGGGTCAGTAGCATACAAGTTATGAGATGCCATTATAGTGCATGAATATCCATTTATGATTTCCACATAATTAATGTTAACAATTAGAGGAGAAGAGAAACAAGTTTAAGTTAAACTAGTTCACATAAGAATGCACTTAGGAACACAAAAACAAACCAAATGAATGTGGTTCAAAAAGTGACCTATAACTGGAATTAAGAACCTAAAAATGACCTATAATTAACTCCTAAAAATTACCAAAAGGTTTCTCAAGAAAATGGCATGAATGCCTTCCTATCATTTAGGTTATGGGACAAATAAGCACATATTTGGACCTATAATCTAAGTGACATAAAAAATAGCAAAAAGGCTTGAAAAATTATGAAATTAAATCGCTGGAATGATAAAGTCAGTAGCTTGTATTTTCTAAAAGTATTTCACAAAATTTTGCACCAAAGTGCCAAAACAATTTCTTAATGGTCAAGGTAACAAGGCATGATCGCCGAAAAACAACTCCACAAGGTGGATCAAAAATGGCACCAAAAATTATGAAAAAAATTCCAAAGTAGCATCAAAATGTTACAAATTCCAGTGTTTAATCACACACAAAAATTAGGTCTCACACCTATGGGAAAAAATGGTTTTTGGTCCCTTTAACTAAAAAAATGCATTTTGGGACAGCTTGTAATCAAAAATCCAAATTAATTACTAAAACCATTCAAATCTTGAGAAAAAATTATACAAAATCAATTAAGAGGGTGAGGGTCACTCATGAATTTTTCCAGAATTTTATCACACCTAAAACTATTTTTAATAATTGCGACGAAACGGGAAAAAACGGTGTTTTAAGGGAAAGCGAAAGGAAGCGAATCCTATAATTCGTAACCTAATCCCTAAGCTCCGAAATCGACAGATATCAACATAAATCACAAATAAATCCAGTGCCTCAGGTGGTAGGGCTCAATATGCACCTTAAGTTATATGATCCTAAGCCGCATACTACTAAAATGGTGCGTTAAAGTGGAGAAAGTCGAAATTACTTACTTGATCGAAGTGACGATTCTTTATATAAAGAAATCCAAAAACTCCATGCAAGGTCTTGTAATCTCCCATAAGCAAAATAAATGCTCATCTTCCATAATTGCTTTGTGAAGCTCCACCATAACCGAAATAGATTCATATCGATCAAAAAACTCATGAACCAATTAATCTAAAATTAATGCTAAACCATAATTAAAATTATCAACAAAATTCTAATTGACAATTACAAGAAAAATGGATTAAGTATTAATCCACAAAAATTAATTAGTAAGAAAATTAATTAACAAATTTTTTACCAAGAGCATTATTTAACAGAAATCTAAAAAAAAGAAAATAAAGACATGGGGTGTTGATGTAATCAGCTGGATTTGAATAGCAGAACTCCAAGCCTGGCTCAAAATCAGTACAAGACATAGATCCAAGGAGGTGTGCGGACTAAAAATTGGTGGTGCAAAAAGAAAAAACAAAGGCCTGAGGCCCAGCCCGTGTGAATGGTAGCTCCAGGGAGGTATGATTTGAATTGGAGTATGCAGAATGAAACTATGGTTGTCTTGCTCAAAATATAAAGCCTGGTCCAATCACTTTCTTGATAGCACCGCCGCCGCGAACACAAATCAGACGAGAACTTTGGCTACACGGTTTGCATTGAATCCAAACAAGATGATGAATATACCCTCACTCGTGATGATGGAAGAACGTGGAGATGCTAAGGTACGAAGATCATTCCGATTCAATCTTCTTCCTCTACTCTGAAGCGAGTCTTGTTTGTTCTGCGGTTCTTAATTTGATTTTGTTCTGAATCTAAATTCGTTGAATGTTATAGTGTTGTTGCAAGTTGATGTAGGTTCTTGAAGTTACAGAAAGATGGCGATGTCTCTGCAAGTGAGATAGAGCGAGGTTGATGATGAAGATCATTGTCGAAGAAAAGCTATGGTACAATTATTCTTCTTGCTCGAGATGAAACGAATCTGAACCGTGGCTTTTTGTTATTGGTGACGAATTTGCAAGTTTTGAATTTGTCAGTGAAAGTTGCAGTTCTTGATGTGAATCATTGAATCGAGTTTGTTGACGAAGGTTGAAGAATGAGTTGATATGCAGATTGTTGACTGATGAAACTTTCCAGATGAAGATGAGTTGAAGATGGTTGTATGTTGAAGCAAGAGTGCAGAGATAGTTTTGTTTCTGAGTTTTTTTTAGAGACTGAAGAAGCTTGGTGGAGGTTGAAATGAAGATGATGGAGAATGAAACTGATTGAAGATCCTTGAAGGTGAAGTGAAGAGTTCTGAGTGTTCTGTCAAAAATCTTCTAACTGTTTCTCAGTTTTTTTCTCTTTTTTGTGTAACTGAATTTTTTTGTTATCAGCTTTCTGTTATATCAGTTATCGGTAACTGATTTTTTCTTGTTGGATTTCTATCATTTTGCGGTTATCAGTTATTGAATTCTTGTAGAACTTTTCTGTTATGATTTTTTTCTGGTGTAATCCCATTTCCATTAGTTTATGTTAGTTAAACTGGACTTCTACTATGTTGAACTATGTAACTTTTCTAGTGTAAATTTGTTGCGTGATCTTCCCCTGAGTTTACTAAAACATGTTATTATTCTCTTTATATTTTATTTTATTTCTATCCTTCAATTTTAGTATTGTGAATAGGTTTGACTAAAAGAAACTCCCAGTCAGCAATTGGAGTCCATCGCATGCCCTTTTTTGAAGACATCCCAATAATACTTGGCCCAACCTTTTCCTTTTGTATTTGGCTACAATTAATAATGGGCCATAAAAATAATACTAATAAGTGGTTTGATAATGAAATGGAATCAGGATTAATATGGATGATTTGGGTGATTGGACTTGGGTTTAAAATATGTGGAAATTGTTTATTGAATAAAATATGGAATTATAGAAAAGGATATGGCTTGAGAAAATGAATATCGGGAATTAAATATGGTTTAATATGAATTAAATCGAATCGAAAAAATGGAAAATGGCAATGAATTGTATCTCAAATGGATATCGAGAACTTTCGAATAAGCTTGCGTTTGGACTTGAATGATGCTTTCAAAATAAACCAAAACCACGCACTTTCCACACTTAATTCGAATCAGATTATTTGAACCAAATTTTGATGACATGATGAATCCCAAAACCCATACTTCAAACCATGTTCCTCGATTCACCTGGAAATTCCATACGCGAACCAATATCTCTGCAAAATCAACTTAAATTGATGGTTGAATCACAACAGACTAAAATATTAATTTTTGAGGGTGATCGATGAAGGAGAACTGGTCATTCCTCGAAGAAACCTTAATTCACATTTCATTGTTTGAATAATACACCGTTAACCTCCTGAATCAACGCTTTTGAATAATCCTATGAATAAAGAAAAACCCAAAGCTTGATAATCATCTGAATAGGAATATACTCCTAATGTTGGGAGCTCAACCTGTGCCTTAACCCCGAGTGCTCTAACCAGATGAATCATCTGCATACCTGAATGAATAATTGCAATGGCTTTTAGACGTTCAAGGTATGGAGTGATTGAATACTCGAATAAAACCTGGAAATTTGAACTTTGTGGATGAGGAAAATGTCATCTACTTTTATTTATTATTGTTTTTTCTCTTCTTCTCTTTTTGTTTTACCTATGATAAGGTAGCGGAAATAGAACAAGGTGGAATGGGATCGTTGCACATAAACAAGAGCCCAGGCAGACAGGGCCGTTGTACAAAACAAGAACCTGCGACGCGATTGTTGTACAAAACAAGACGCGAAATGGGGGCCTGTTGTACCAAACAGGGCTTGAAAACGAGACCATTGTACAAAACGAAACTCGATGATGGAATGGGATCGTTGTACATAAACGAGAGCCCAGCCAAACAGGACCATTGTACAAAACGAGAACCTGCGACGCGACTGTTGTATAAAACAAGACGCCAAATGGGGGCCTGTTGTACCAAACAGGGCTTGAAAACGAGACCATTGTACAAAATGAAACTCGATGATGGAATGGGATCATTGTACATAAACGAGAGCCCAGGAAAACAGGACCGTTGTACAAAACGAGAACCTGCGACGTGACTGTTGTACAAAACAAGATGCGAGATGAGGGCCTGTTGTACCAAACAGGGCTTGAAAACGAGACCATTGTACAAAACGGAACTCGATGATGGAATGGGATCGTTGTACATAAACGAGAGCCCAGGAAAACAAGATCGTTGTACAAAACGAGAACCTGCGACGTGATTGTTGTACAAAATAAGACGCGGAATGGGGGCCTATTGTACCAAACAGGGCTTGAAAACGAGACCATTGTACAAAACAGAACTCGATGATGGAATGAGACCGTGGTACATAAACGAGAGCCCAGGAAAACAGGACCATTATATAAAACGAGAACCTGCGACGCGAATGTTGTACAAAACAAGACGCGGAATAGGGGCCTGTTGTGCCAAACAGGGCTTGAAAACGAGACCATTGTACAAAATAGAACTCGATGATGGAATGGGATCGTTGTACATAAATGAGAGCCCATGAAAACAGGACCGTTGTACAAAATGAGAACCTACGACGCGACCGTTGTATAAAACAAGACGCAAAAAGGGTGACAAACCTTGACTTGAAAAGACAAGGATGCCTGGAAAATGGTATTGGTATCCTCTGTGGGGAGTGCTTCAGGTTGAAAAGACGTTCCGAGTCTTATGTAATATACCTCACAACATGCCCCTGCTGGCATGAACATGTTTGAATTTATGGCGTAATGCTCCATGATGATGGAAATGCTACGCTTTTGAGGATGTAAATGCAATGATGATTATGCATATGCAAATGCAAATGGATCTCCTAATAAGGAGACTACAAGTATCCCAGATAACTTGAATAGGGGGAAATGATGATCACTGCATTGATCAGGTTAATCCATATGAGGAGAAAACAACTCTGCGGTGAACGCCGTTAATGATATATCGGCTCTGAATTGTCGCCACTGCAAAAAATAAATTGGACTTTGAGATTGGAGAGCCAAGACCCTGTTGTAGATGGACTCTTCTTGCTAGGTACGCTACCCGCTGAACTCCGTTGGGGAAGTGGAACCCTTCTGACTTGGCTGGGGATCTAGATGTATGGCACTGCTGAGGAAGCAACCTGCTGGGGAGGAAAGACACTCCTTGTACTGTTGGGGATTGCCCCTGTATTGAAGGGAAGTCTTTGCTTGGGGAGGACACCAACTTTCTATTGCCTTGCTAAGGGAGATTTCAACTTTCACCTCTACTAGGGATGATGGAGAATGTCAATGATAAAGCTTCCTGCTGAAGATAAGAGTTCAAGTTGCCCATTGTTGGGGATAAAAGATATGAAGCGTCTCATGATGGGGATGAGCGAATATAAAGTGTCTCATACTAGGGATGAGAGATGATGATACCCTTCTACTCAAGAAGTATCATTCCCTTTACTACACTGCTGGAGAAGGGATTGTCTAATGAGACTTGATAAGGAATTCTGATCAATAAATCCTACTGATGAAACAACTCTTGAATTTCTTGTTTTGACAATGGCTTTGCTTCTAGCCTCTAGGTTGATAGATTTCCTACTAATCATGAGTGAACAATGGTTCTTTGCAATTTTCAACTCGCCTCATACTAGGATCTATCGAAATAAATTGTCTCAAGAGGATTTTACACAAAACCTGACATCTGAGATGCCTTAGTGTCTTCAAACTCTTGGAGAGATCCATCGGATCTCGAAATAACTGCCCCGGTCTGCATGGTCTATGAAAGAAATTGCCTCGCGAGTATTCATGAAAAACCTCGTATCACTATGAGATAGTGTGTCCTAGTATTTGAACTATGGATAGGTGCTTCTGATTAACCGTCTTCTGGAGAGGGTAGCTTCTAGTGCTTCTTGGGGTGGCCTTCCCTAGTACAAGCCTTGAAGTGATCACATATGACTGACTGTGTTTTGAAGAAAACATCCATACCAATTGTTCTTTGAGAGGTTGGATCTCGAAGTAATTGCCCCTGTTTGGTGGAATTTTGAAGAGAGTGCTCGACGTGATTGCCCAGATTAGTTGGCTCTTACCACGACTATTGGAAAAGCCCTACTCAATGGAATTTCTCAGAAGAGTTCATCTCGATATGATTGTCCTTCAGAAGTTTCAGACTTCTCAACTTTGGCAAGATTAAGCTCCTGGACTGAGATTCCATATGTGAACTCCTTATGATGCCAAACAAATGTATGCAAGCAGAAAATGTTTATTTTGAGAATGAAAATTCTAATGCAACACACATGTTAATCTTGAAGTTTTACTGAAAAAGATGTCGCAAACCTTTGTGAGAGAATCACTGGTTAAGATACGACATTAATTTTTTTGATAATAGAAAGCATGCACATGCAACACCAAAAAAAAATCTTTCAACACCACTCATAGGAGTCAGGAACGCGGTCTCGTGGTAGTACGCTCTAAAAAATAACCCTGTTTCATTTAGGACTTTTGAGGGTTGTATCGTGGCCTGGTTCACGGTTATAGAAATAAAGGATATAGGCTCAAAGTTTATAGGTACACACCCATCTTCCTGATGCTCTCCATTCATATGTTCAACTAATTTTCACAAGCGCTCACCTTTCATAAGGGTTTCGTGTCGGTTGAGGAACCATTGTTGCTATCGGTTCAAGCACCAATCTGGTTGTCGTTGGGAGTCAGTCACCCTTTTTATCTTTGGTGTCTGTATCACACGACTTTGTTCCTGTTTAAGGATCTTTCTTGTGTAATCCTTTTTATTTTTCGCTTTTGCATTTTTTTTTCTTATCCCTAACTTTTTCCTGGACTGATTCTTGTGAATCTTTGATTGTGAAGTCCAGCGGGATGCCTTAATTTTTGCCTAAGTCGCTTGTTTTCAAGTTTCGACTTAGCGGGCTTTTTTCCATTTTTTGTATTCTCTTTTTTGAACAAATTGTGTGACAGTGGTTGTCTTGATTGCTTTGAAAGGGTCGTGTCTGTCTCACTTTTCAGTTGATGCGGGATAACCATTGTGGTATCCGGTCTTTGGACCTCTTGATTGGGATAACCATTGTGGTTTCTGCTCATTGGACCTCTTGATTTGGTACAACGAAAGGTAATGGATCCTCAGATGTGCGCTCCTTTTAGAAATTTGAACGCTCGGTCAAACTAACTGACGCCTACCCTGCCCCTGGTTTAAGTGCAAGGGTTTTTTCATGTGAAAAGAAACTCTTACTTCAAGGCTCAAATGGGTTGGCGAGGGTTTATCTCCCTTATATCTTCGGTGTTTAGGATTTGAAACAATGCATGTACATCGTCAACAAGGTCTTTTTCAAAAGCACACAATTAGAGATTTTCGCGTTTTCATTTCGTCATTCTCCCTGATAGAGTTTAAGCACAACAGTTGGTATTGCGATGCACATACACAAAATCATGAGTGAATATGAATGGATTACTTCAAGAAATACATGTGCATTTTATTATGGTTAACATTCAAAAACAAATAAATTTCATGCATGCATACAAATGTTTAAACAAACAATAGAAACTACAAATGAAATGCAGTAAAGAAGCTGAACATTGTCGTCCTTGAGGAGACTTGACTCCGTCTGGACTTATTGCTTCTGAAGATGCCCTTGCAAACTGAGACTCCAATTTGTGGGCAGACCGTCTGGCATGAGGACCTTTGAGTCGATCAAATTTTTCACCTTGTACTTGAACACATCACAGTTGTCAATTGTATGCCTAAATGCCCCTGAGTGGTACTTGCATCTAGCCTTCACATCATGGTTGCCATTATTGAGGAGGCCTGACTCTGTCTGGACTTATTGCTCTCAGATACTATCTGCAATCAATAGTTTGGATGTTCATTCTATTACTGATTCGGTGCCATATTCCCACCTTTACCTGGTGTGAACACAATAGTCTTGGAGTCAATCAAATTTAAGACCTTGTCTTTACCTTTGCCTCTGAAATACTTACAATCTTCAATTAAAAGGCCAGGTTCCCCAGAATGGTAATCATACTTGGCATTGAGACCCCAAAGGAAACTTTGTCGGAGATGATCATGATGCAGCTAGATCAACCAGTTTGAATTTGAGTAAATGAGGAAACCTGTTGCACATACGACATTAGAATATGATCAAACTTCTTCTCAAGTTGTTTTGGCCTTTACCTGTATGCTCTACCCCTAGAATTCTCTTGGGAAGCTCGGGTTGGATGCTGACAAATGACATCTGGATGGAAGAGTTTGATAAATAAAGTTGATAGATAGGGTTGCTCGGAAAGATCACATGTGATCTCCTGCCTACGTATCTCCATTTACCAATGGAGAATTAGAGCAACATAGTTACCCTCACTAGGGCTGAAAATAACTTCATTTAGAATTTCCATAACCAAGCTCATCTGAGTCGTCATATGGTTGACTTCCTCTTTCAACAGTATCTGACTCTGAAATAAAGTTTGCACCTCTGGCCTGAATGGCCTCAGCTGGGTCTTCGTTTGGTTTCCTCCACCCGGAGTTATACCTTGATAGTTGTGATTCAAGTTGGCCATTATGAAGGGAAACCAAGTCATGATACTAATATGTCTCTGAACACCTGTCAAGAATGCAAGGATTTATGCAAATTCCATGTTCAATTATTTCTAAGGAATCTATCTGCTTTGTTTCAAGTTTTGACACAGAAAAATCCAACAACATGATTCATATATGTGATCCTCGGAAATAACTAAACATGTGTGCAAAAATGCTATGATGTCATGTATGCAACAAGCATATGATCAATGGTCTAATGCTGGTGTTAGTGTTGAGCAGTGATTCAAGTGTCTGAATAGAACCATAATAGAAGTACCATCTCTGTATAGAACCCCATAACTAAGAGCCCAATAATTGTAGAACTGGATCACATAATAGAACAGTCACTGATGGTGTTGAAGTTGAAAAACGAGCCAAGTGTTTGTGGAGATCCATAATAACAGTCACAATATCAGGGTCACAATGGTAATCACAGTAACAATTCTCTGAATAGAAATTCCGGATCTCAGAATCAAAGAATCATAGAACACTGAACAATACTGGAAAAGTGGGTATGTTGAAGTTTATGGTTCCTGCAAACCTCTAAACCCGTCCCAATCTTGCGGGTGTGCTACTCGGGTCAACATCACGGACTCTCAAAGCCGAGCAGTAATAATACGTTCACCATCTCCGAGAAATGGCTCATGACCAAATCAAGGAATCGGTTTGGCATTATGTACTACTCAGGGAGGTCTCAGCTGAGTCCAAGGAAACAAGCATCCCTCATAAGTCCTCAACTTCAAGCACTGAATCGAAAAACAATAGCACATTCATCCCGAAGGGTACAATACTATCGTTATACAAACAATTTGCCTTAACTGGATTCCTATGAGAGAACCAGGCCATCCTATGTGAGTTCCCAGTGGGCCCTCGGATGCGAGTGGGTTTGCCAACAAATGTGGCCTACCACTGTCATCACTGGAGAGGGATGTTTCCACAAAGGTCCTCAATGATCAGTCTCCTGACTGCACATAACTATCAAGGTTGTGTATTACCCCAGAATTATTCTGGCATCAATACATTTCCGAGAAGGTCGAAAGTCAAGGCGTGGAACTCACTAATACCATGAAGCCAAAGTGGAACCACTCTAAGTACTAGGTGCACTCAAGCCGGGTATTTGGCTTATCTCACAGTAACAAATCTCATCCCACAGAAAAAATGAAACCAGCACAGTCAAGTATATGATACATGGAAAATAAATACTGAAAGCAGTAAATAAATGTTGTAAAGTAAACTGCAAACGAAAACAGTAAATAAACACACAACAATATACACATAAACACCCAAAGAAACAAAAACAAACAGGCCCTAGGATTGACTCAACAAGGGAAACCAGAGATTCTGGGTTCGATCCCCAACAGAGTCGCCAGCTGTTGCTCCTGGGATTTTCATCCTAGTACAAACGCGAAAGTGGCGCGGAAAAGGTAGAGACGCCAGCCAGGCATTTTTATCCCGAAAGAATGGGAAAGGTAATGCTGCACAAACCTAAGGAAGAAGGAAATAACAAGGTCATGCGAACCAAAGATCTGGGTTCGGGAGTCGGTTATGACCTGGGAAGGTATTAGCACCCCAGACCGTCCTCCGTACCCGACGGGATCCACGCTTGTTTGTTAGTTTCAAAGGGTGAGAAATAAGAATGTTGATGAACAAAAGAACTGCTACTGGAACTAAAATGAGATATGGAACAAAAAGAGAACAAAAAGAAAGAATGGGGAAAATGTAGGGAAAATAAATAATATGCTCGAACGGGCCCTATTGTAACGCCCAAATATTTATTTATTTATTTTATTATTTAAGTATTTATTTGTGGTTAGTCGATAAATTTTATGTTGTGGTTGATTTAATCGATAAGTCAGAAATTTAGTCGAAAGTCGTAGAAAATATTATTAGAAAGAATAATATAGTTGTTGTGATATTTGAGGTAGTGAGCTTAATATCGTGTGCAAATTAGTAAAATAGGGGGTGTTATAGTTAGACCCATTATTAATAAAAAGAATTAGTATAGTTTGGAATAAAAAGAAATAGAAGTAGTGGAAGAAGTAGTCATAACAGTAAGAAGAAGAAAACTGATTTTTCTGTGCGATCATGAGAGAAGAACGGTGAAGAGAAAACTGCAATCGGAGGCGATTTCTAGAATCGGATTTTTTGGGGCTACCTTCGATCCAAACCTAAGGTAAGGGTGGGTTCAATTTGTATAATCGGGTATGAATTTTGATACTATGTTTGGGTTGATTTGGGTAGTTTAGGTTTGTTGAATCGTATCGTTATGAATAATATGATTATGGTTATGATTATAAATGTTAGTGTGAAATTGATTGTCCGATGGTTGATTTTGTGTTGATGTAAGTTGTTCTGGTTGTGTTGATTGTTGTTGAATATTACCGTGTGATTGGTATCCTGGAAAAATAAAATTTTATTGGGGACGAAACACAGTGGGTGGCGCATGCCATACCCATCACACAAGGGGGGCGCAGGCCACCCAAGGAGACTTATTGTATGGCGTAAGCCATGAGATATATTATATATAATACAACATGTATTATATATAATACATGGCGCAGGCCATGAAGTATTATATATAATACATGATGTATTATATATTATATAAATACATTGCGCAAGGGGGGACCAAGCATGGTGCAAGCCATGTGCTTGTGTCCATGAGCATGGCACACGCCATGTCTTGAGAGAGAGAGACTAGGGTGGCGCAGGCCACCCTCTCATTTGGGGGAGAATCAAATTTTTAATTAGACCCCAAATTCTAATTAATTTAGCCAATTTTCTAAATAATTTTATGGACTTAAATCTAAACTTATAAAATTCTAAATTTTGAGTTATTAGATTTCAGGAGGAATATAATTAGTAATTAGGTTGAGTACCTCAATTACCTATAGCACAGTCAGTAAGAAACTTGTTCTACAGATAACACTATCTTGTGTGGTTTAATAGAAAGATACAGATTTAGAAATTTGACAGAATAATGATAGCAATATGAATTCCATGACAAATGATTTTTAACAGGACATAGAAAATTCAAGTTTTGTAATAAAATCGTATTAATCATAGAAAGTTAGTAAACCTGTTAGTCAGTTTAGCCAAATTAGGTGAAAAACAGAGTTGCTCAGTTTTTAATGAAATTCGTCGGGGTAAGTCGGGTAATATTATAGTTTATTTTAATGAGTTGTCTTGTTTGAATTATGTTGTAAAATGTTGCTACAGGTACAACTGAGTTGAATAAGTTGTTCTGGTTACGGAAATGTCTTAAGTTGATATGATGTAGGCTTGATAAGCCAAAGTTGAATATAAGTTGATTATGTTGAAAATGTTGTTGTGTTGCTCTGGTTGTTATGTTGTCTGATTTGTGGAGTCGTGTATGCCATTTAAGTCATTTGCATTTGTCGGAGCCGTTGCTCACACCATGTTGGCCTAGATTGGCAATTTAAGTTGAAAGTTGAAGGCTTATGCCTTGATGCCTCGATAACTTGGAAATTAATTTAAATTGGGAGTTCTACTCCAATGGTACCACATGCATAATTAGTCGAGTCGCACTAAAGTTGCATTTTCCTTGAATTGTTTATGTTGATGTTTGATTGAAGTTGTGAAGTGGTGTTTGGTTTACGATCCTTATTCATTGTATTTTTTTTTCATATACTACTTATAATTATCGTAACTCACCCTTTCTGTTGAATGTTGTCCCTATGTGACAACGTGCAGGTAATCCAGAGGAGTAGCCAGTTACCGTTAATTGAGTCGGTGGTCAGTCGCTCTGATACGTAGCACTCGGGGGGATTGTCGTGTGTCTGCTTTGTTTAATCTTTTATTATTGCTGAATTTTAATTAGTCGAAGAACTTAGAGTTGCTTATTTCTTAATTAAAGTTTTTATTATGTTGTTTAAAGATGCTATGAATCAAGTTTATGAATCCGCTGCGTGATATTTTGTGAAGTTGAATTATTGGAGTGAATGATGTTGTTTATGTTGATTTTATGAGAAAGTGCTATGTATTAAGTATGATTTCCTTAATTTGGAAATTGTTTAAAGTTGAAAATGTGATATCCCTTTTTATGAAGAAATTTTTTTTGTAAACACTAATTTCAGTTATATTCGCAGGTAGAAAATGGGGAGTTACACCTACCCCGCTGTCTACGTACCTCATCGGGAAAATGAGGATCAGAGTCGACGTAGTTCGCCTAACTAAGGCGGGAACTATTTGTTTGTTTTTTTTATAGCTGGATCTACGTATGTGTAACGCCCCGAAATATAAATTTAATTATTTAATCATTTATTTAATTAATTTAGAAAAATTGGAGAGTTTGGATTAATTAGAGAATTTTGGAGAAAAAGAGTTTTTTTATATAATAAGGATAAATAGTGTTTTATTATACTATTTTATTATTATTATTAAAAATATATTAAAAGGGTAAGGTGGTCCTTTTGTGAAATTATGAGGGTAAAGTGGGAAAAGACTTAACTGGAATGTGTTTTGGTAAAAAGGAATACACAATCAGTTTTCTCAATGTGGTTTTCTATCGTGTTTGGTGAAGTGCTCTGAAGAAAGAGAAAGCTCAGAGTCAGGAGGCTGTGGAGAACCCCAGAGAAGAGTGTAAAGCGGCGAAATTCTCTAAGGTATGGGGAGTTTTTATAATCTATGGTAAACATGTAGGAATTGGATTATGAATAGGTTAAGATTGTGTGAGTTTCATGAGTTTTGGGGTTTTGAGTTAGGTTGAGTTTATGAGGAAATCTTGATGAAATAGAGTTAGAAAAATGTGTTGAATCCTTTAAATGATGGTATAAATGATTGTTCTGATGTTATGATGTTCTATTTGATGTATTGGAATGATTTTGAGGTGAAATAAGATGAACCCGTATTGGAAAAATTGGAGTTTTGGGGGTTTTGGAACAGTCCGTACGAAGCAGCAAATTGCTGCTGTAAAACGTGCGTTAACCGGTTAATGCTTTGGTTAACCGGTTAACCATTGAAAATTTTGGGGCATTTTCTGAAGTTGCGCAGGCGTTAACCGGTTAACGCTTTGGTTAACCGGTTAACACTGTTTGGATGACAAATTTTATTTCTTTAAAAATTCATAACTTTCAAACCGTAAGTCCGATTCGCATTCCGTTTGAAGCGTCGGATAGAGCATAAACTGAACTTTATTTTGATGAATAAAAATGAGAAAAATGCAATAGTTTTGATAAATGAATTTATGAAACAACCTTGTATTTATCTAATAATTTACCGGGTACGGGTCAATTCTTGATGTGTCAGAGTGGTTATAGAACCAGTGTTCTGGGTGTAATGTCATGATGATATATATAATTATTTGATGATTATTTTGCTGATTGAAATGAATGATGCGAATTATTTTTATGAATTTACGATGTAGCGCATCATTGCATTTCATAACATTCACGATGGGGCTTCGGCCTATTTATTTACTTCAATCCCATTGTGTGGATTGAAGTGTCTCAATGATTTACGATGTGCTCCTTTGTGGAGGGTTGATGGTCATGTATCCATCTCACGATGAAAATGGTACCACATGCATATTGCATATCAGGATGTTAGAGTTGCATATTTTGGATGAATTTCATGATTGTGTTGGTGTGGCTTAATTTCATGATCGGGTTGTTGTTGTTGCTGAATTTTATAGTTGATGATGTCATGATATGTTGTACTAATTTATTTATGATTCTATATTCTTGTACGTTTATGATATATTATGATTACTCACCCTGCCTACTTGGAAATGTTGCCTCCTTCGTGGGTAACTTGCAGATGTCGAAGAATAGTCCTGCAGTGCATTAGGAGTAATTCATGAGTCTCGGAGCGTGCCTAGTGTTCCTTAGAAGTGGTTCTGGTCTATGTGTCCTACTCTGTGTCATGTAACACTGGGATGGGTTTCTTTTGCTGAACTGTTTGCAATTATGTTGTTATTTGGATAAATGTTTTCCATTTTATGATGTTAAATTCAGGATGGTGAAAATTATGTTTAGGAAGTTTTGAATTATGAAGTTTAAATTCCGCTGCGAAATGATTTATGATATTCTTGATGTTGATTAACCCGTGTTACGGGACAGGATACTATTTGTGTTGAATTATGATGATATGTGATACCCTTTCTCGATTGATTACTCTGATATTATGTAAATATTATGTTTTGGGGTAGAAGGGTGTTACAGTATGTCTATGCTCAGGTGTTGCAGGCTCTTCTGGTACGAGTGCGTTTACCGTCTTGCATGCGAGACAAGTCGTCGCAAGTTCGCGTTGATAATAAATGAGGTGAGAAGGGAAGTTCCCGCAGGAAAATCGCTTATTGTTTGTCGCTTGCTTTTTAAGAGTTTTGTATGAATTTCGCACAAGGAAGTGAATTCAAAGTCTTTTCCTGGAATGTATACTTGCTACTACATTCCAAGATGGAATAGTAGAACAAGCACACCAAGTAAGGAGAATTTATCCAAGACTTGATCCCAATGATTATGGTCTAAGTTCACTAGCTTGTTGAACTTATTACATGTTTTTTTAGCTTGTGAAGAAGTATCTTTTAGATTTTCTTTGTGAAATAACCTCTTGATCAGACTTGTACATCATGCTAGACAAGCCCACACTATTCCAAGATGGAATGAATGTAAGTGCCCCATGGAATAAGGCTATACACAAGAGATTCCTTCATGTATTTATTAAGTGTTTTTTATTTCTGTGTGAAGATGAGAGAAGAAGACTCAAGAGGCAAAAGGTCAAAGCTAATGGGGGACTAAGACACAACCTTAAGTTATCTTATTATGTACAAAAGTTGAGGTCTTGTAATCTCCCATGTCCAAAAACTCCATGCAAGGTCTTGTAATCTCCCATGAGCAAAATAAATGCTCTCTTCGATAATTGCTTTGTGAATCTCCACCATAACCGAAATCGATTCATATCGATCAAAAAACTCATGAACCAATTAATCTAAAATTAATGCTAAACCATAATTAAAATTATCAACAAAATTCTAATTAAAAATTACAAGAAAAATGGATTAAGTATTAATCCACAAAATTAATTAGTAAGAAAATTAATTAACAAAATTTTTACCAAGAAAATAAAGACATGGGGTGTTGATGTAATCAGCAGGGTTTGAATAGCAGAACTCCAAGCCTGGCCCAAAATCAGTACAAGACATAGATCCAAGGAGATGTGCAGAGTAGAAATTGGTGGTGCGAAAAGAAAAAACAAAGGCCTGAGGCCCAACCCGTGTGAATGGTAGCTCCAGGGAGGTATGATTTGAATTGGAGTATGCAGAAATGAAACTATGGTTGTCATGCTCAAAATACAAAGCCTGATCCAATCACTCTCTTGACCTAGAATAATCAAATAAAAGAATCTGAGGAAGTGAACTTCATCTCTCTCATCCTGATAGCACCGTCGTCCACTCTTTCTTCTTCTTCGCAAAAAAACATTCGCCGGAAACCTTATGGCCTCACGACGTCGGCGCTGTTCCATCATCTCCCTTCGATTGTCTTCATTTCACTTCATCCTCCTGCCGTCGATAACGCTTCTTCTCCGCCCGCCACTCCGTGTCAGTTTTCTTAGTTATGACCTCGTCCTCCGAGGAACATTGCGACAACAACACAACTCCGCCGCGAACACAAATCGGACGAGAACTTTGGCTACACAGTTTGCGTTGAATCCAAACAAGATGATGAAAATACCTTCAATCGTGATGATGGAAGAATGTAGAGATGCTAAGGTGCGAAGATCATTCCGATTCAATCTTCTTCCTCTACTCTGAAGCGAGTCTCGCTTGTTCTGCGGTTTTGAATTTGATTTTGTTCTGAATCTGAATTTGTTGAATGTTATAGTGTTGTTGCAGGTTGATGCAGGTTCTTGAAGTTGCAGAAATATGGTGATGTCTCTGCAAGCGAGAGAGAGCGTGGTAAATGATGAAGATCATTGTCAAAGAAAACCTATGGTACAATTATTCTTCTTGCTCGAGATGAAAAGAATTTGAACCGTGGCTTTTTGTTATTGGTGACAAATTTGCAAGTCTTGAATTTGTCAGTGCAAGTTGCAATTCTTGATGTAAATCATTGAATCGAGTTTGTTGACGAAGGTTGAAGAATGAGTTGATATGCAGATTGTTGACTGATGAAACTTTCCAGATGAAGATGAAGAATGGTTGTATGTTGAAGCAAGAGTGCATAGATAGTTTTGTTTCTGAGTTTTTTTTAGAGACTGAAAAAGCTTGGTGGAGGTTGAAATGAAGATGATGGAGAATGAAACTGATTGAAGATCCTTGAAGGTGAAGTGAAGAGTTCTGAGTGTTCTGTCAAAAATCTTCTAACTGTTTCTCAGTTTTTTTTCTCTTTTTTGTGTAACTGAATTTTTTTGTTATCAGCTTTCTGTTATATCAGTTATTTGTAACTGATTTTTTCTTGTTGGATTTCTATCATTTTGCGGTTATCAGTTATTGAATTCTTGTAGAACTTTTATGTTATGAATTTTTCTGGTGTAATCCCATTTCCATTAGTTTATGTTAGTTAAATTGGACTTCTACTATGTTGAACTGTGTAACTTTTCTAGTGTAAATTTGTTGCGTGATCTTCCCCTGAGTTTACTAAAACATGTTATTATTCTCTTTATATTTTATTTTATTTCTATCCTTCAATTTTAGTATTGTGAATAGGTTTGACTAAAAGAAACTCCCAGTCAGCAATTGGAGTCCATCGCATGCCCTTTTTTGAAGACATCCCAATAATACTTGGCCCAACCTTTTCCTTTTGTATTTGGCTGTAATTAATAATGGGCCATAAAAATAATACTAGTAAGTGGTTTGATAATGAAATGGAATCAGAATTAATATGGATAATTTAGGTGATAGGAATTGGGTTTAAAATATGTGGAAATTGTTTATTGAATAAAATATGGAATTATAGAAAAGGATATGGCTTGAGAAAATGAATATCGGGAATTAAATATGGTTTAATATGAATTAATTCGAATCGAAAAAATGGAAAATGGCAATGACTTGTATCTGAAATGGATATCGAGAACTTTCGAATAAGCTTGCGTTTGGACTTGAATGATGCTTTCAAAATAAACAAAAACCACACACTTTCCACCCTTAATTAGAATCACATTATTTGAACCAAATTTTGATGACATGATGAATCCCAAAACCCATACTTCAAACCATGTTCCTCGAGTCACCTGGAAATTCCATACGCGAACCAATATCTCTGCAAAATCAACTTAAATTGATGGTTGAATCACAACAGACTAAAACCTTAATCTTTGAGGGTGATCGATGAAGGAGAACTGGTCATTCCTAGAAGAAACCTTAATTCACATTTCATTGTTTGAATAATACACTGTTAACCTCCTGAATCAACGCTTTTAAATAATCCTATGAATAAAGAAAAACCCGGAGCTTGATAATCATCTGAATAGGAATATACTCCTAATGTTGGGAGCTCAACCTGTGCCTTAACCCTGAGTGTTCTAACCAGATGAATCACTTATAAATACAAAAATTCATATCACAAGAAAATGCTTTGATCCCATGCCTTTGGAGCTCAATGAAATGCATGATTGTGAATGATATAACCTAATGAGAAATGCAGGTGTGATGAAGCGAAAACCAATTAGTATAATAAAAGTGAGGGAAAATTTTGAGGTATTACAGGCCTTCAAGAGACTCTGAACGAGCAAGGAGAGTTGCTCCAGAAAGCCCACCAGCAACGAAGAAACCACCTTCAGAAGATGGTCAACATCCAGAAGGAGGTAGAAGAGCTGAAGCTTCAAGCTGATATCAAGAAGGTCAAGAATGAGTCGAGTCCTAGCAAGGAAAAGGAGGAGGTATTCCTACAATAGATCAACGAGTTGCACGCTTCCTTTGATCTAAGGGATCTTCTCATCCAGAAGCTCATCCAAGAGCCGAATCATCCAGACATTGCCCAACTATTCCAAGCCGTCAAGCGTCTTAGCTGGAGGCTGCAAGACATGGAGCTTCCTAGGGTTTAGTCTTATACTCTTGTATCTGGATTACCCACAGGCTTGTTGTGGGATTCCTCTTTACTTTGATTTTCTTATCTCTTTGATATATGAATTGGCACCCTTTGGGGAAATTGTTATATTTAGATCCCAGTTTATGATATTTGTGATTTAGTTTGAATATTTGGTTGTTATCTCTTGCACTGACACAGGGTAATAAGCACCAATTATCCACAATTGTCATCTTATCTGAGCATCATACGGGGTTTTCTTCCCTAAATCTAAAAGATCTATCGGAGTTCTTGAATACCGGAATAGGAACATAAAAAACCTTGAGAATGAAATGAACACAACATTGCATGCATATCATTTGCATTTTTTCTTTTGCAGGTTTTCCAGGGTTCTTAACTTATCTGTTTTCAGGAAGGATTGCGAGAGCCACCAAGACTCGTCTCCTCAAGCACGATATACCGCCACACCGGTACACTACCCGTCGAAATCAGAGGAACTTCATGGATACTGTGCAAACAGAGCTGAATGAACATTGTACCTAGATGAGGGAGTTCATGACGATGGTGCAGGGTATAGCCCTAGGGTAGTAAGAGATGAGGGCTGCTATGCAAAGGCCCAACCCTCCGCAAACAGATCCTCTAGTGGTTATCTTGTATGCTCATGGAAATCCAATCAACGATATTGTTGTTCCACCTGTGGTGAACAGGCCTCCAACTCCAGGAGATGGTAGCCCAATTCCTGTGCATGTGACAGACCGACAAGAATACCAGTTTACTCTGATCAACAAAGACATGGGGTTTGGTACTAGAGCTAATAATAATGACTTCCAAATGCTGTCAGAGAAGGTGAGAGCTCTGGAATACAAAGATACTCTTGGTATTGACGTTTCTGATATGGGTTTTGTTTCATGGGTGGTTATTCCTCCAAAATTCAGACCTCCAACTTTCGACAAATACAACGGAAACTCTTGCCCTAAGACCCACTTGCAGGCCTTCTATCACAAGATTTCCGCCCATACCAAAGAAGAGAAGCTTTGGATGTATTACTTCCAGGACAGCCTGTCTGGGGGCTAGCAAGAGTGGTACATGAAACTGGAGAAGAATTTTGTCCATAGTTGGAAGGAGTTTGGGGAAGCCTTTCTCAAGAAATACCAATACAACATCGACATGGCTCCCAGCCGAACTCAACTTTAAAGCCTGTCTCAGAAGAATTTAGAGAGTTTCAAAGACTACGCACAGAGATGGCGCAATGTTGCTTCCAGAGTTCAACCACCGTTGTTGGAAAGGGAAATGGTTGATCTCTTCATGGACACCCTCCCGGGGCACTTCATGGAGAGGTTGGTTGGCTGTTCCTCCAGTGGATTTTCTGACATCATTCCGACGGGTGAAAGAATCGAGAGCTGGATGAAACAAGCAAGGATTCAGAGCGGCGGATCGTCAACCTCCGGAGTTAAAAATCCTTTCGTCAAGCGAAAGGAATGAGAAGCTGGGGCCGTATATACTCAGAAGAAGAAGAGGAATTGAAACGCTTATCATCAAGAAGCTCCTGTCACTATTTCTGCTCCTGCTAATTAGCAGCAGGTTCAACATAATTACCAACAATAGAGGGCTCCTCTTCCATACTAAGGCCGAAGGATAGGCATCTCGAGAAGCCCCCGATGTCCTATTCTTAGTTGCTACAGAATCTTCTTCAACTTCCGATGGTTCAATTGAGAACTCTGCAGCCTCCAAGGCCGGGGAAAATTCCCCAGGGCTGTGATGCTAATGCTCACTGCGAATTTCACTTCGGAGCTCCGAGCCATAGTACCAAAAATTTTAAAGTCGTTAAACACAAGGTGCAAGATTTGATAGACTCGAAGGCGATCAAATTCGCTCCAACTTCAAATGTGCTACAGAACCCCATGCCTGACCATGGAAGGACCGTAGGAGCGGTTGATAGCCGTGAACGTTTGAATCTGGTATCTAATGTCAATGACCTAAAGATTTCATTGTTGGCTGTAAAGGTTTGTCTCGATAAAAGGAACATATTTCCAGGTTGTGAAGAAGACTGTTCAGACTGTGTCAATTCGGTCGATGGTTGTTCTCGATTGAGGTCAGGAATACAGAAGATGATGGACGAAGGAAGTATACAGTTTGACAAGATCATGAAAGAGGACAAGGTATCAACTGTTACGATTTTCTATAATCCGGCACAAGTTTCTACACTAGCAAGGGTGGCACTAGTAACCATTACTACCTCTGGACGTATTCCATACCAGAGTGATAAAGTTATCCCATAGAACTATGGGGGAGAAGTTTATTACAATGGTCAAAAGCAAAACCTGGCCGCATCCAGTTCATCTCCGCACCAAGTTGAGAATGTTGGGGTCGGAGGATTCACTAGAAGTGGTAGACTGTTTGCACCAGAAACTTTGAGAAATAATGTGTTACCACCTAAAGATAATGCTGAAGCTCAAGCTAGGGCCAGGGGAAATCAGCCTGCGACCAATGATGTGCCCATGCCTGTGTCAGAGCCTGGCATCACATTCGATAAGGATGCAAAAGAGTTCCTAAGAATAATCAACAAGAGTGATTACAAAATTGTTGATCACTTACAACAAACTCCTTCTAAGATCTCAATCTTATCCTTGTTGATGTATTCAGAATCGCACCAGAAGGCTCTGTTGAAGATCTTGGACAATGCATATGTTCCGCAAGACATATTAGTTAACCAACTGGAGACTGTAGTGTCAAGTGCGAATTCTAGCCATGGCTTGGGATTTATGGATATGGACCTTACATCTGAGGGACAAAACCACAACCTCGCCTTGCACATCTCCATGGAATGCAAAGGGGTTGTGCTCTCACTTGTGCTAGTAGACACAGGGTCGTCCTTGAATGTACTTCCGAAGAAAGCACTGATCAAGATGGATTACGACGGGGTCGTCCTTAGGCCAAGTGATTTGGTCATTCGAGCTTTCGACGGATTGAAAAGGTCAGTATTCTAAGAGGTGGAACTACCGGTCAAGATATGGCCACATATCTTCAATGCTACTTTTCACGTGATAGATATCGAACCGACCTACAGGTGTTTGTTAGGGCGACCATGGATACACGCGGCAGGTACAGTGTCTTCTACCCTTCACCAAAAGCTTAAATTCGTCTAGGAAGGACAAATTGTGACGGTGTGTGGGGAAGAAGATATTTTCATCAGCCACCTGCCCCTGTTCAAATACGTAGAAATGGATGGGGAGATTGTCGAACCCCTTGTCAAGCCTTTGAGCCCATCAAGAATGTGAGTGCATCATCATCAGCTGCCTTATCAGAGGATGCCAAGAAAGGAACATCCATAGCCTCCTACAAGCAAGCCCTAAATGTTATAGAATTAGGTGCAAACGAGGGCTGGGGCAAGATGATCGAAGTCCCAGAGAAGAAGGACATGTTCAGGGTTGGCTACTGTCGCTCCCGGAATTTTCATCCTAGTACAAACGCGAAAGTGGCGCGGAAAAGGTAGAGTCGCCAGCCAGGCATTTTTATCCTGAAGGAACGGGAAAGGTAATGCTGCACAAACCTGAGGAGGAAGGAAAGGACAAGGTCCTGCGAACCAAAGATCTGGGTTCGGGAGTCGGTTATGACCTGGGAAGGTATTAGCACCCCAGATCGTCCGCCGTACCCGACGGGATCCACGCTTGCTTATTTGGTTTCAAAGGGTGAGAAAATAAAGTGTTGCTAAATAAAAGAACTGCTACTGGCATGGAACTGGAATGAGAAAGGAACTGGAAAAGAGAACAAAAAGAAAGAATGGGGAAAATGTAGGGAAAATAAAGAATGTGCTCGAACGGGCCCTACCCCGCTGCCTACGTACCTCATCGGGATAATAAGGATCAGAGTCGATGTAGTTCGCCTAACTAAGGCGGGAACTATTTGTATTTTTTAGGATGACGTTGCCATAGCTCTAGCTCAGGTATTACCGGCTCTGACTCGAGGGTGTTTACCGTATCGATGCTTGAACTGTCGAGGCAAGTCGCATTCGTCCGTAAAGAGTATGAGATGAAAAGAGAAGACGCGATGTCTTTGTTGATTGTCTTTTATGAGAAGTGTTTTGGAGTTTGTTTGTGAACATTCTCATACTAAGACCTATCCATCGTGGTAAATACTTACACCTCGCCCCGAAACAGGACGTGTATAAGTACTCCACAACAAAGTCTTGTGGCGTACAAGAACGTTCGGTTTTTATTAAGTGCCTTTTAGATTTTGTTTGAAGATGAGAGAAGAAGACTCAAATCGGAAAAGGACAAAAATTAAGGGGGACTAAGACCAACCCTAAGTTATTTATTATATACAAAAGGGAGATCCTAATGGTTAGTGAGGTTTTCTAATCCTAAGGAAGAAAAGGAAAAGAAAGAAGAAAAAGGATGCAACTTACTTCCTAAGGAAGATAAGTTGATCCTAACAAAGGGGGGTTCCTACCAAACACAAATATGGAAGGAAAAATGAATTAAATGCATAAAGAAAATGCATAAAAATAAAGGATAGGGTGAAGGAAACTTACCTCAATCTTCACCTCTACAAAACAAAGATTAATGTTGCATTTTATTAAAAATAATAAAGCAAACACACAACAATTAAATCCTAATGACTTTCTTAATTCTAAAGGACTAAAAAATGCTAAGACAAAAATACAGCACATATTACAGCCTCTAATACACAAACAACTATGGAAACTATGTCTATCCCAACTCAGCTTTTTACAGCCAACATGCAGCATGAAAAGGTAGGTGTAAAAGGTTACAAACAATATGCTAACATAGCAAACAACATACATTTTACAGCACCTTTATGCAAAAACAGCTATGAAATGCAAAATCCAGAATTGATTATTTTCATTTTTTAATGCACAAACTCAATGAAAAATGCACCAATCTCATCATGAACATGCATTTGAACATGGATCAACATACATAAATGGAAGAACATGAACATTTAGAAGGATTATGCAAGAATGCATCACATGGTTGATTATGCAACAAGTATGCAAAAATGTAGCACATGAATATGGTATATGAACATGAGGATTATTGATTATGAACATGCAATATGATAGCTCAACAAGAATGCTAAACTCAATGAAAAATTCAGAAGTGAATTGATATAAATGATATGATCAAGCATGCAATCAAATGCAACCAAATACACATACATACATGATTATGTAAAATGCTATATATCTTGATACAATGAAATGCAAAATGATTTAATGCAATGCAAAAGATGTAAAAACAGAATGCAACATGATTATTTACATACCTAATGATACATAAACATGACAACAAATTGCAAGAACTCAAGCTATGCACACAAGAACACAAAAACGCCTAATATGCGACATGAACAGAATCGTGTCGAAACGACTCGAAATGAGGGAATGAACTACTGGAAATGGACCCAAAAATTCCCTAAAATCACTACCTAAACATGTATGAACATTAGAGGCACTAGAAAGCAAGAATGAGCAGTCAAATAAACAAAAAATCCAAAAATCAACAGCGTTAACCGGTTAACCAAATGCGTTAACCGGTTAACGGACCTAAAACAACAGAAATTTGTGGCTAAAACGCACGCGTTAACCGGTTAACCAAATGCGTTAACCGGTTAACACTGAACAGAAAGTGAAAAAAACTTTTGAAATAAGTGTTTTTGGCCACAAACTTACTTCTAATGATCCCTAACATATCCAGGAACATGCTAACACTAATTTCTACTTAATTGGGACTTATTTACACATGCTAGCACCTATAACTATCAACACCTTAACTTCTAATCCATTACAAATCACAAATCGCAAGCAACACATAATCGATTGCAATCAAAACGAAAAGCAATTAAAGAATGCCGAAATGGCGAGATGAATAGAATAACTTAAAGGAGAAGTGATTTAGATCACCAACCTACGAAGCAGAGAAGTGCTTCGGTGAATGTTGCAAGAATCGGAGCTTGATCAAAGAGAAAACCACAAAACCACAAAATAAATGCGTTCTTGATGCTTGAACCTTCGTGTGCTTCCGATAAGTCGAAACCTTCAACAAATTTCAGTAGCTTCTTCCATAATCCACAAAATCAATGGAGGTTGGGGCTAAGCTTCAAGATCTTCAAGTTTCAATGTGAAACTTGAAGAGCTTATTCAAAAAAGCTTTAGTGAAAGGAGGGGAAAAGGAGGAAAAGTGAGAGAGAAAATGTGATTGTGAAAGAGTGAAAAGTTGGAAAATTGTGTGAACCCCTTGCATTGAAGTGATTAATGAATATATAGAGGCTAGGCTTGGAGCTAGGTTTGGGAATGGAGTTAGGTTTGGGGCCCAAAATTAGGCTTGGGATCCAAAATTATGGTTTGGTAGTTAGTTAGGGTTAGGGTTGGAAAAGGAATATTCCTTGGAATATTCCTTGGAACACTCTAGATGATGGTAGAACATGGTGGAAACATCTAAGGGAAATGGAGTGGAATTGAAGTGGAAAAATAAGAGGGAAAGAATGAAAGGAGTGTGGAAAGAAAGTGGAAGGAAAAGGGAAAGAAAAGGGAGAGAAAGGTGAATTTTTCCCTTTTTGGTTGGTTAGTTTGGAAATGGTTTGGATTATTTTTGGGATATTATTTTTTCTCTTGAACTCCAATGTTTGGCAAGCCTCGATCGATCACTCACCTCATCCAAAGGATGATGATTTATTTATTTATTTTTCAAATGTGATGCAATGATATGCAGAATGATGCAAGAATGAAGCGTACACCGCTCGAGGTTGATAATAAATAAGAGGGCAAATTTTGGGGTGTTACAGCTACCAGCCTGGTCAGTCAACACCAGAGCAAAGCGCTAGAGGTAGGAAAGCCCCAATTACCTTCACCAGTGTGGGATGGTTTGATCGCGGCAACGCCTACGCAGTGCAGGAAGAAGCGGTTGATAGTTACTACGAACTGGATGAGTGGATAAGGCACTGTGTTCCGGGGACGCAACTCAATAATTGGTCGTTAAAAGCGATCATCTCCGTCACTCAGCCAGAAGAGTAATGGTTTTATGTCTCTATTCTCCTATATTCAAGCTCTATGCCCTACCCGGAGCATAACAACTCATTGTAAGGGTTCATTGTTCATATTGCAATATCATAATCATCAATAAAATGGACATTTTTGCATTCAACCATATTGTTCCCTGTCTTTCATTTTCATTTTTGTTTTAAAAAATAAATGGAAATGCTTTTCCATGTCTCCCACTCCTTCTAAAATCTAGCATGAATCATCATTCATGCAGATGCTCCTCATCGGGTCTCATCAATGACGACCTTGCTATGGTATAGTAGTATGACTTCGACAATCCGATTTATCTAGCCGACGAGGAAGGTGAAAAAGATTGTGAACTGCCCGAAGAACTAGCCAGATTGCTCATCCAAGAGGAGAAGATGATTCAGCCACACGAGGAAGTCGTTGAGGTGGTAAACTTGGGTACAGAGGAAGACGGAAAAGAGGTCAAGGTCGGGGCCGCATTGGAAGAAAATATCAAGAGCCGCTTGATCTCCATGCTCCGAGAATATGTCGGCGTCTTTGCTTGGTCTTACATGGACATGTCAGGGTTGGATACCGATATTGTAGTGCACAAGCTGCCACTCAGGGAAGATTGCCCGCCGGTAAAGTAGTAGTTGAGACGAACTCGAGCTGACATGGCCATCAAAATTAAAGAAGAGGTACAAAAGCAGTTTGATGCTGGATTCTTGGTTGTAACGAGCTATCCTCCATGGGTTGCGAATATTGTTCCAGTCCCTAAAAAGGATGGTAAAGTCAGAATGTGCATGGACTATCGGGATTTGAATCGGGCCAGCCCCAAAGAAGACTTTCCGCTGGCGCATATTGATGTGCTAGTTGATAACACTGCCAAATTTTTCGTGTTCTCCTTCATGGATGCTTTTCAGGCTATAAACAAATCAAAATGTCGCCAGATGACATGGAGAAGACTACATTTATTACCCCATGGGGAACCTTCTATTACAAGGTCATGTCGTTTGGTTTGAAAAATGTTGGAGCAACATACCAATGTGCAATGGTGACTCTATTCCATTATATGATTCATCACGAGATTGAGGTCTACGTCGATGACATGATTGCAAAGTGACAAACAGAAGAAGAACATCTAGTCAACTTAGCCAAGCTATTTGACGAGCTTCGGAAGTTCAGACTGAGGTTGAATCCGAACAAATGCACATTCGGGGTGCGTTCCAGAAAGATGTTGGGCTTTATCGTCAGTGAGAGGGGGATTGAGGTCGACCCCGCGAAAGTAAAGGCAATCCAGGAGATGCCTGAACCAAAAACTAAAAAGGAAGTACGGGGCTTCTTAGGGAGGTTGAACTACATTGCACATTTCATCTCTCACCTAACGGCCTCGTGTGAACCTATCTTCAAACTTCTGAGGAAGAATCAGGCCATCGAATGGAATGATGACTGCCAATAAGCATTCGATCGAATCAAGGAGTACTTACAAGAACCTCCGATTCTCATGCCTCCAGTGCCAGGGAGACCTCTAATAATGTATTGCACTATGCTCAAAGGATCAATATGTTGTGTGTTGGGTCAGCAGGACGAGTTTGGTCGAAAAGAGCATGCAATCTATTACCTTAGCAAAAAGTTTAACGACTGTGAGACTCACTACTCACTACTCGAGAAAACTTGTTGCGCTTATGCATGGGCTGCTCGTTGACTAAGACAGTACATGTTGACTCACACCACCCTACTGATTTCCAAGATGGACCATGTAAAGTACATCTTCGAAAAGCCATCTCTAACCGGAAGAGTAGCCCGATGGCAAATGATCCTGACGGAATATGATATCCAGTACACTTCACAAAAACAATCAAAGGAAGTGTATTGCCATATTATCTGGCCCAACAGCCAATCGATGATTACCAACCGATGAGGTTCGAGTTTCCGGATGAGGACATCATGTTCCTCAAGTTTGACGGGGCTGTGAACCTGAATGGTAGCGGAGTTGGTGTCGTTATTATCTCGCCGGAAGGGATCCATATGCCCTTCACTGCCCGGCTGACATTCGAATGCACTAACAATGAGGCTGAGTACGAAGCATGCATAATGGGGATCGGGGAAGCAATCAACTTGAGAATTAAGAACCTCGAGATCTTCGGTGATTATGCTCTAGTCATCAACCAAGTTAATGGCAAATGGCTGGTTCATCATCCTCATTTGACTCCATACAGGGACTATACCAGGAGGCTGTTAACTTTCTTCACAAAGGTCAAGTTGAAATACATACCTCGAGGCGCAAATCAGTTTGCTGATGCCTTGGCAACCTTATCTTCCATGATTTATGTTCATTAAAAGAACTGTGTGCCTCGAATTGATATATCTCGTCTCGAGAGGCCGACATACGTGTTCGCAGTTGATGGTTTTGACGATAACAAACCCTGGTATCACAACATCAAGCAATTTCTAAAGTCTCAGGAATACGCGACAAGGGCCTCAAGCAAGGACAAGAATACCCTCAGGAGGTTGGCAAGTGGGTTCTTCTTATATCAAGATGATGTGCTATATAAACGGAACTTTGACATGGTCCTACTCAGATGCGTGGATAGACACGAAGTAGACCTGTTGATGCAAGAAGTTCACGAAGGCTCCTTCGGTACCCATGCTGGAGGGCATGCCATGGCAAAGAAGCTTCTAAGGTCAAGGTATTATTGGATCACCATGGAATCTGATTGCTGTAAATACTCCCGCAAGTGCCACAAGTGCCAAATTTACGTTGACAAGGTCCATGTACCTCTGAAACCATTGAGTGTCATGTCTTCACCTTGGCCCTTCACCACGTGGGGGATCGATATGCTTGGCAAGATCGAGCCAACGAATTCTAACGGTCACCGCTTTATCTTAGTTGTTATAGAATATTTCACGAAGTGGGTCGAAACGGCATCATATGCCAATGTCATCAAACAAGTGGTAGCCCGGTTCATCAAAAGGGATATCATCTGCCGGTACGGAATTCCCGAAAGAATCATTACTGACAATGGTTCTAATCTCAACAACAAGATGATGGCAGACTTATGTCGGGATTTCAAAATTGAGCATCACAACTCTTCGCCATATCGCCCGAAGATGAATAACATCGTCGAGGCAGCCAACAAGAACATAAAGAAGATTGTTCAGAAGATGGTTGTGACATACAAATATTGTCATGAGATGCTACCGTTTGCACTACATGGGTATCGGACATTGGTGCGCACTTCAACAGGGACAACCCCGTTCTCGCTTGTGTACGGTATGGAGGCAGTCCTACCGATTGAAGTTAAGATCCCCTCGTTGAGAATAATGATGGACGTCAAGCTTGACGAAGTTGAGTTGCTCCGATCCAGGTACAATCAGTTGATCCTCATTGAAGAGAAACGCCTAGCAGATGTATGCCATGGACATTTGTATCAACGGAAGATGAAACAGGCTTTCGACCGAAAAGTGCAGCCTCAACAGTACATACCAGGCGACCTGGTGCTGAAAAGGATTCTTCCTCCTAACAATGATCACATGGGCAAGTGGACACCCAACTATGAAGGTCCATTCGTGGTTAAAAAGGTCTTCTCGGGAGGAGCCTTGATGTTAACGACCATGGATGGCGAAGACTTCCACTCCCCTGTCAACGCATACGCAGTGAGAAAATACTTCGTATAAAAGACCCGCTGGACAAAAAACTGAATGAGAGTCCAGGAAAAAATGGGCATCCCAACGAGCCAAAAACAGAATAAAAGGCTCGGGCAAAAGTTAGGGAAATATCTGAAAAGATGTACACCCGCTGAGCTGAAAAGCCAAACTGGACAGCTTAGGCAAAAAAGGGTATCCCGGTGGATTGGAAACCCGAAGGGGAGATCCGCACAAAAGAGGGACTAAAACGAACCACTGTGATCTGCGAGATCTGTGACGCATCAACGGTTAAAGGCAACCAAAGGAGATTCAAAGGTTGAAGATCAATTAAATCGTCTTCCTCCAAGCGAAGCGAGCCGAGAGTCTTGAGGACATACATGTCATAGTCGGGTCGGAGCTTGATGAGACTTGTCTTTTCACATTTCCATTAGGATAGTTTAATTTCCTTTTGTGCAATTTCCTCTTTCCAGGGATTGCTTCCCGTGTAATGCCTATTCATGGTCATTCTTTAATCAATAAAAGCGAATTCCATTCAAATTTGTTTCCGTGAGTTTTTGTTTTTCATCTTCTAATGATTGATTGCAAAAATATCCAACAAATTGTGATAATATTTCTTTGCGTACGCATGAATGCCTTATAACACGTGCAAGAGAGTAAAAACGTTTGACACATATCGGATGTGTTGAGTGACTGGGATGGATTAAGATCGTGAACCCGGGGCATGCAGGCCAAACTAAATCTTATTTTGCATGTGCTATCAGCTGTGTTTATTAAAATGCAGGTATAGGCGTTGCCAACAAAGCCATGACTCCTCAGTAAGTCCCATCAGATCATCGCCTCTCCAGCAGAGCAACAACAAAGAGAATAATACTTCCTGAGCAGAAGGGTATCATTATCTCTTATCCCTAGCGGAGGACGCCTTCCACTTCTCATCTCTAGCATGAGACACATCCTACCTCTCACTCCTAGAAAGAGGTGATCAAACTCTTATTTCCAGTAGGAAATATCCTCAACTAAGTTCTCCGTCCTCCCCAGCAGGATTGGAAATGGAAGTTTTTCTCCGACAAAGCAGCAAGAGGAAAGGTACTTCTCGAACGGAAGAATGTCATAATCTCTCATCCCCATTCTCCTTATCTCCAGTCGGAGATAATTCAAGACTCTTAGCTTCGGCAGGAAATGGCCCTCCCAGGGTATTCTCTGTTATCCCCAGTAGAGTTAAAATTGGAAAAAAGGCAAGCATTCTCCCCGAGCAGAGAGCCTTCTTACATAGAAGAAATATTCCCCATCAGATTCATCTTATCCTTAGTAGCATGGGAGGATTCATCATTCCCCAACGAAGGTGAAGAAATAGAAGAGTCTGATAGTTCTCTTCTTTTCCCAGCAGTGTCCGCCATCTTCCCCAACGAGTTCGCAAAATGGAGTCCAATCCTCATTGGCACCTCTTACCCAATTAGAATATTGTGCATCGGAGGATTCCCCAGCCGATCTCTTCCCCAAGCAGGAGGGTGCACTTAAGGGATTCCCCAACAGGTCTCTTCCTCAGTAGAGTACCAACACATTTGATCCCCCAGCCGGGTCGGAAAAGTATCACTTCCCCAACGGAGTTTGGCGGGTAGCATACCTTCCAAGTCAGGTTCATCCTCAGTAGGTTCTTGGTTCACTAATCTCAAAGTACAATTTATTTTTGGAAAGGACGGCAGTTCGGAGTGGTGTAGAATTAACATTATCTCTCCGCGGAGTTGCTTATTCCCTGCGGAGCCGATTCATCGCAGTCAATGCAGAAATTGGTTCTTCCCCAGTGAAGCCTGTAAACACCCCAAGTTTGCCCTCAATTTTTCTCACACCATGTCTTGTGATCTTTCATTTTTTCATTAGCATAAGCATACCATCTCATATTGCATATTTGGTTCACTGCATAGGTCCATTTCATCTGCATCTAGGGTTTGTGATCTGAACAATCCAAGAAGTGATTTGAGCCATCCCAAAGGTCTTGAAGCTTTCCAAGAGGGTCCATGTGTGTTCCATGATCATAATATGCTTCCCAAAGTTCATAAAAGTCAAGGGATCACAAAGAATGGCAAAGGCATAGAAGCATAGCTAGGGTTTTCCTGCACAGATGACCAAAATTAGGGTTTTGGTTTCAGAGGCCTTAACCCCAAATTTTTTGGTCATTCTTGTTTATAATGGTCTTAATATGCTATAAGGATCATGTGTACCAAATTTGGTGAAGAAATTTACTTTGGAAGTCATCTGATCATTGGGTAACTTCTTGAGCAAGTAAAGTCAAAATCAGGGCATTTGAGGCCTCCATCAAGGGTACCAAAGGGGCATCATCATCATTTTGAGTCTCTATGATCTTTATTTGATCTTAGAAGTGGTTGGAAGTTCACAAAGTTGAAGAATTTTGGGCCAAATGCAAACTTGCTATTTTTGGAAATGACTTGTAATGGAAACTTTCCATTTTGGGAAAGATTTTCAACCTATTCTTTCATGACCAAAAATGTTTCAAATGAAAATTTCTTGGGCATGAAAGTTGTAGATTATGTCTTCCCATTTTCAAAAAGTACTAGAACATGTCTTGATTCCTCCTAGAACTCAAGATATGGCCTTTCAAAGTTGGCAAAAATCCTATAATTTTCAAATTCATGCCAAAGAGGATTTTTTGTAAATTCAAGTTTCAAGCCATTTCATGACCTCTAATTGATTTCTAAACATCATACAAACATAGTGCAATGCATTTGAACCAAAATTGTGCCTTGGATTGCAAGATTCATCAAGACATTTTCACAAAATTCTCAAAGAGGGAAAATTGCAAAAACCTTGGAAACCTTCCATCCACTTGTGCCAGCTGCATAAAATCAATCCTATGGCCCTCCATGAATCAGGCTGAGGCCAGACACCCCTTGAAGCACCTCCTGCTATGGCCCATGCTTTAAGTACATAGTTGTTGACATTTTTGCAACTTGCCCATACCAATCACAATAGGCCACACCAACTCTTCTGACCACTCCCATTGGCTTATGAAAACCCTAAGGAACACATAACATACAACACATTGGTCTGAATGCTCCAAGAACTCAGCTTTCGCAAAATTTGCCAAAAACTTCCTTTCTTCGATTCTCAAAAACCAGCCATCAAACCTCAAAACAAACTTCACCAATCATCTCAATATCACTCATAAAACACAAAGCAACCCTCAAAATGGCCTGAAAGCACACAAAACCAAAACACGATTTCTGGTGCAGCAGAACTGAATCATCAAAATCAATCATCACAAACTTGTTTCAAGCATTCCAGAAGCCTAAGGGGATCCATTGGGGTGATTTTGCATCAAGGAAAGGTCCAGAAAGCCCAGAATCAGAAAGATCGATCTCAGGTATACCTCAAGAACATTTTTTCAGAAGCTTTAATTTAAGTTCCTAAATTATTCTATGTGTTCTCCTGAGTATGCTGATGTAATTTGTTTTGAAAATGGTTGAGATTTGAGAGTGTATGAAGCTTCTGAAATTTTGCCTGTTTTGTTTGCTTCGATTCTTGTTATTGATAAAATATAAATGGATTTTATGTCTGGATTCTTGTTTAATGTTGTCTATTGATCATTTCTGGAGAGTTTGATGCATTGATATGAGGTTTTGAGAGAGTTCTGGGAAGGGGGTCACCGGAGAAGATGACCGGAACAATGTCATTAGGGTTTAATTAGGGCTAATCCTCCCAGTTTAAATGTGAGCCATCAGATTGTGTTTAACGCGTGAATGGAGGGCTAGGATGTGTCCACTTAACTTTAATCCTTTTAATTAATTTAATTAATTAAGGTTAATTAATAAAAAGGCCAGATTGAATATCAACCATAGGATAGCGCGCCAGTCAACGTCTCTCTCTCTCAAGTTTAAATGTGGACCCTCAGATCTTCATACTTTCTTTTAATTTCATTTTTATTCATTTCTTTTGTACATTTTATTTAAAATATCAAAACTCATCCAAAAAATATGATCTTTTGCATTTCTGATCCAAATAATTTTCTTAACCCAAAAATAATTTTTATTTTATTTTTTGCATTAAAAAAGTATTTTTAAAATATTTAAATGTTATTTTTAATTAATTAATGGATTTTAATTAATTAAAAATGCATTTAGGTTTCTAAAAATCACCAAAAAATTCATGAACCATTCCAATACATTTAGAAACATTTTCAAACTCATCATACAAATTTCTTTTTAGGTTTGATCATAATTTCATAATTTTCTTTGAATTAGGGTTCTTAAAAATCATATTTTCTAACCCTAACTTGATAAATTCATTTCTGCCTAACCATTATGAGTTTGAACTTGATTCTTTTTGCATTGTTTCGCATATTGCATATAGTTTCTAGGTTATATTTCTCATGATTTTATTTTGCATTTTCAATTTGATTTGCATTTTCCCTTAAGAATCACCCAAAAACCCTAGCAAACTTCGAAAACTCATGACTATCATTAGGTTAAGTTTCTGACCTTCTCCTTTGGGGTGTGATCTCATATAGGATTAGGGTTTGTTTGAGATTGATTTCAACTTTTTATCATGAAGTGTGCTTCTGTTTTGGTCATTTGCATCTCATACATTCATAAAACCCTAATTTTACATGTTCATTTGCATTCATCTTTGCATATCATCATCATGTGAACTTGCCATGACATTTCAAGCATTTGTATGATATCTTAGACATCTTAAGACATTATTGAACATTTCTTGATCATTTCTTCATTCATTTGCTATGCTTTGCATCCATTGCATTTCATGAACATCCATGTGTTTTCATGCTTCTAAACATACTTCCATTGCACCTCATCTTTGTATGACCATTCATATGCATCTTGTATGGCCTTGCATCATATCATATGCCTTTTACATTGCATTTTCATTTCTGACTTTGGTCTTCACATCTCATTTCACTTCATTTCCTTTTACTTTATGTCTTATGCATTCATACTAACATTTTCGGGAACTTTTAGTAAGTTATCTGGGAGGTGGATTTGCCTTCACTTCCCACATCTCTTCATATGCATATTTACTTGTCTTTAAAGTGAACTTGCTTCACTTATGCTCCCTCCTCCCCACTTTCTTTCTTTCAAGTTACTTATCTTCTTCAGGAAGTAAGTAACTTGTTCTTCTTTCTCCTTCTCGTTTTCATCTGCTTCTTCCATTGGTGGCCTTGAAGATACTTTATCTTAAGCCTAACAAACCATAGGATACCCAAGCATGATAACTTTTAGGGTTTTACATAGTCCCCCTTAGTCTTTTACCTTTGAGTCTCCTTGAGCCTCTCTTCTCATCTCAATAATCAGAGACTAAACTCTTAAAGCTTTAGGATTTTGAATTAGGGTTATACCTGCATCCTTCTCTTAGGATGAAGTGTATAACTTTAATCCTAAGTGTTAAACCCTTAATTTGTTTACACCTCTTAATCAAATAACATTAATAATCACTAAGACTTTATCTTGTAACTTGGGTCTTACATTAGGGTTCTATCTCTTCCTTATGGTTAAGAGGGACTAACCCTAGTGTTTAATGGACAAGTCCCCCTCAAGTTGTCTTACAAACTTAAAATCCATTTCTTAATCTCATCCTTTAATTAAAATCCATTTAATAAAGGCTTGTTATATAATGAATTTAATCCTTAACCATGGGTTAAGTTGAGGTATCTTCCTCAGCTTAAGTGTTCTCATCTATTATCCTTCTATTAGGATGGTGTAATGAGTTCACTAATCTGTGATTAGAGATTAAGCTCATTACTTAACACTAAACAAAAAACCCAAAAAAATCTTAACAATCACAAGTAGGTTAATGATCTTAATCCTACATCATCATGGTAATTAAGTTGAGATGCTTATCTCATACTTAAGTAGGCTCATGATCCCTAATCAGGGCGGATATAATGAGTTTACAAGCCCTTGATTTAGGTTTAAGCTCATAATCCTATGCAAAACACCAAAAACAATAAAAAAACTGAAAACAAAAAACAAACAATAATCGTCTCCTCCGGGATTCTTTTCTCATCACACTCATTCACAAACGAGAACTTGTTTCTTCCGTCTAATGCAAGACAGTTAGCACTCGAGCTAGACGAGTCATACACTTGAGTATAGGAAAGCAAGCAGTTCACAAAAAATTTATTTTCAGTCGCTTTGAGTCGAACTACGGTGTTCTGACTTCCTCATTGCACGAGAGGATACGTAGGCATAACTTAACAGTTATCGAACAAAAGTCTCTCTGTCATCCCCCTCTTTCAGCATTCTTTCTAACCCTCAGTTCCTGAGCAATTCACACCTTTTTCACTGACACTATACATTCATTCCTAGCTTTTTATACACAGATAGCACATACACCTACCCCTTTTAAACACAATCTTGTAAGCATGGATCCCGTCAAGTACGACGGACGATCTGGGTACTAATACCTTCCCAGTTCGTAACCAACCCCCTTTCTCAGTTTCTCTGGTTCGCAATCGTCTTATCCATCTCTTTCCAGGTTTATGAAGCATTACCTTTCCTTCGGGATAAAAAATGCCTAGCTGGCGAATCTATTCAACCTCATTCATTTTCTCTCTTCGTTGTTAGTTCGCATTTGCACCGGGATGCAAATCTTTGGGAGCGACAGCTTGGCGACTCTGCTGGGGACTTATCTCTTGCAACCAGGGTTTTTGGTTCTTTTTGTGTGGGTTTCTCCTAGCGCTTGTTTGATTTGTGTTTATGGGGGTGTTATGTGTTATGTGTGCTTTTGTTTATTGCTTTATTTATTGCTTTCTGTACAGCTTTATTTATTGCTTTCATTTGTTGTTTTTATGCATTTTACATTATTATCATCATTGTCATGTGCTGGATCTGTTGTTTACCTTGGTGGGAGGGATACTTAGTGAGTAAGGTTCCATACCGGGAGCCTGAGTGACACATAGGATTAGAGTGGCTTCATATTCTTTCCCATTCCATTTCGGTCTGGTGCGGGAATATGAAACACGGTTCAGACATGGGTTTCTTCTTAAGAACTCTGTGCTACGGATTTCCTGTAGTACTAGGGCTATCTGGGAAGCCTGCTAAGTTTGGATGACCTTTTAGATGACCTTCAGCATCTGAGGTGAATTAGAGGAGGATCCTTTATGATTAATGTAAACATTGTACCTCCGGGTTAGAAGTGTTTACACTTCTCATAATAGATCCAAGTCTGAGGATCCATCTTCTAGAACAATACCTGTGAGGGGGTTGGGATGTTTACAGGTTTGCAGGAACCCTTGGCCTCAACACACCCTGTTACTGATATTGTTTTAAGGTTATACTACTTTGGACTGATCTTATGAAACCCTGGACTTGTGACTCTTTATTTGAGTCCCCCACCTGGTTACTGGTTCTTAGACCTTCATCCGGACTTATGAACACTCATGGACCCTATCAAAGCAAATGACAAATCCAACACCTAATCACAAACCCTTGCATATCATTTTGCATACATCATTTTGCATCATTTAACATTTGTCTATTTGTTTTACAGGGTATCCACATCATCTTTGGTTTGGTTTTGACTGTGCTTCTGCTCAGCTATCTTCGTCAGTTATCTTCCTCAGAGATTTTATTCAGCTGATATCTTCTCCAGTTGTATTCATCAGTATTTCTCCTCAGTTATCTTCATCAGCATCCATTGTCAGTATGGATTCATCCAGGAAGAGCAACATCACTTATCATTTCTTTGAGCCCTCCCTAGCAGGCATCAGGAAGATTCAGTCACTTATCACTCCTGATCATGTCCCTTTATTCAGGGAACCTTATGGTGGTAATATGGACATGATCATGGATTTGGATGCATCACAGAGGAGCATGATTCACACTTTCTTGCAGTTTTATGACCCTCCTCTCAGGTGTTTCACTTTCCCAGACTTTCAGTTGGGTCCTCTGTTAGAAGAATTTTCCATGCTGTTGGGTGTCCCCATCAGGAGAGGGATTCCTTTCAACCCTGAGATGACTACTCCTAGGAATGAAGATATAGCTAAGGCTCTGTATTTGGAAACCACCATCATTGATCAGCGTATGACCACCAAGGCTGGAATTCCATGCCTCCATTTGGACTTTTTGATTACTCAGGCCACCAGTCATGTTGCAACAGGGAAGTGGGAAACTGTTTGTGCTCTCATGGCTCTTAGCATATATGGTATCATCCTGTTTGCAGATGAGCCTAAGTTTTTAAGCAAGAATGTTATCCACCTCTTCCTGCTGAAGAATCCAGTTCCTACCTTGCTAGGGGATTTCTATTACTTAGTGAATCAGAGAAATGAGAAGCAGAGGGGAAGATTAGTCAGATGTTGTGCACCTCTCTTCTACTGTTAGTTATTGAGAAACCTACCAAAGATAGAAGCTTTCCTGAATCCTAATTAGTCAAGAAATAGGGCTAAGAGAATGATTGCTCTCACTTCAAAAGACACCAGGTGGTGCACTCAGAGCACCAAGGGCAGGGACATAATTACAAGCTGTGGGTAGTATACCAATGTACCTCTTATTGGAGTGAAGGGTTGCATCAACTATAATCCTTTGCTGTTCAAAAGGCAGCTAGGGTATGCCTTAGTAAATCCACCAAGAGAGCAGGACTTGTCAGAAACCCTTTACTGTGACATTCGGAATAATCATGCTATCGTCCGACAAGAAGCCTGGGCTTGGGATAACATTCAGACAAAAAGGACTTCCATTCTTGGCAAGTGCAACAACATAGCTTCAGCTCAGTATATTGATTGGTCTCGTATCAGAGGACAGATCACCCGCATGTCATTCAACCCAGAGGATGTGCCAAGACCATCAGCAGTAGAGCCTATGACTACAGTCATTTTAGAGGAGTTTGAGAAGTTGAAAGAAAGGAATGCTCAGCTTTCTGAAGCTCTAAAGAAGACCCTTTGGGAGAGGAATGATAGTTGTCTGGACAATGAGAGGTTAGAGAAGCTCCGGATCGAGCATATGACCAAGATTGAGAAGACAGATGATTACATCAGGAGGGCCCGAGCAAGAGAGTTGATATTAAAGAATGCTTGCAAAGAAGCTAAGATTCAGAAAGCCAGAGTTGAGCACTACTTGGAAGAGAGTCAGGCTAGATGGATCAGAATTACTGAGGCTCATTCACAGGAAGATTAAAAGACCCAGGCTAGGATAAAGCAGCTGGAAGCTAATGAGAAGAAGAGTCAGGAAGCCTTGTTAACAACACAGAAGGAAATCTCCGAGTTGAAACTCCGGGAGGGGTTGAAGAGATCAAAAGACCAAGACAAGTATAAGAAGTTGACAAGTGCCATTGCCACCAGGAACCTTCTTATCAGGACCATCACATAGCATCTAGTTGGACCAATGACTGATGTTCTCCTGAAGGAAGTCAAAGAGGATGACTTTGGGATGGATGTTTGATTTCTTTGTACTTGTACTTCTTTTTATTTGTACTTTTGTTGATTTTGTTGTATTTTGACCCACCATGGGAACTTATTGTAATCATAAACTATGTATCTTTGCATTTGTAATATATGGTTTGTGTGTTATCCTTTGGGCTTCATTTCTCTTCAAACATCATCATTCCTCGAGGTCTGGAAGGTCAAAACCAAAGAACCAAACCGGATACCCTTGGAAGATAATTAGACATATTGCATTGCATACTAACCTCATTCCTTGTTTTTGTAGGTGTTTTTGTTGTTGTTTTCTCACTTTGCTGTTGTTTCAGAAAACATTGCTCGTAGGAGGGTTTTCCCCATCAACAGAGTTCACCGGTATCCTACAAGAAACAATCTTCCGAGCTTACAGATGGACCAAGTTCAACAGGATTTGACTGACGTGAGAACTCAGATGGTGTAAACACCCCAAATTTGCCCTCACCCATTCACACATGACTTGTGATCATCTCATATGCATAAACACAATCACATCATCTCATGTCTCATTTGGTTTCACTGGATAGTTTCTAAGGCATATGCTCCTAGGGTTTGTGATCTGAGCAACCTCAGGGCATCTTGAGCCATTCCAAAGGCCACTAATCAACTCAAAGGGGTCCATGTGTGTTCTTATATCATGTTACATCCTCACAAAGCCAAGATTGCAGAGGGATCACAAGAACTAGGGTTTGAGTGGATGCAGAGCCAGGATGAACTGCACAGTTGACTGAAAATTAGGGTTTTGGTTTCAGAGGCCATAACTCCAAATTTTTTGGTCATTCTTGTTTCCATTGGTCTCTATATGATATAGGGAGTATGCATATCAATTTTCATGAAGAAATTCCATGGGGAAGTCATCTGATCAAGAGTTGACTTTTCAGACAAGTCAGTGCAAAATCAGGGCATCTGAGGCCCCCAATGACCCAACCAATGGGTGATCTTCATCATTTTGAGTGTATATGATATTTATTTGATCATGGAAGAAGATTGAAGTTCATAAAAATCAAGAATTTAGGGTTTTTGCAAAAGTTGACTTTTTGGGTTTTGTTGACTTTTCAAGAATGCATCATTTTAGGTCAATTTTCAAGCCTTGATTCTTGATCCAAAAATGCTTCAAATGGAAAAACTTTGGTCATGAAAGTTGTAGATCTCATCTTTCCCTTTTCAAAAAGTACAAGAACATGATCAAACTCTTCTTGGATCAAAAGTTATGGCCATGCAAAGTTGCCAAAAATCATTGTTTTTCAAGTCATGCACCAAGTGGGAATTTTGCTAAGTCTTGAATCAATGCATGATTGCTGCCTCAAATTCATGTCAAACCAGCATGTGAATGTTCTCTAAGTCACAAAAATCAGAAATGGACCAAGTTTGCTCATGGTTTGGTTCATGTAACAAGGCATTTCCATGGAAAACCATAAAGCTAGCCAACTTGCATTTTCACTCATGACTACTTCACCAACTTATGACATTGGCTGCTGACTTTGAGCTAGCCTCTCCCTCACCTTTTGCTGCACCAGCACCCAACTTGTACTTGCCTAGTATCATGCCATGCCCTATCTTACACAAAAGTGGACTTTGAGCAAAAAGCAACTCACCTATCATAGCAGGCCATGTCACATCAAGAGGCCAATCAGAATTGTTTATTCATTCATTTTGCTAGCCATATCACATAAGAACCAAGGCTGAAAACATACCATTCACAACTTTCACAAAAAAACCTTCCATCTTGCAAGTTCATTCGAATTTCATTACACAGCTTGCAAACACCCAAACCTTTGCCTCCATTCATCTCACCTTGATCTATAGAACACAAAGCATCAAGAAACAAAGCCAAAAACACCCTGAATCCCCATCTGCCATAGCTCACCTTCATGCTGCAGATTCTATCGAATCTCTCTCTACAAGCCACAAACACATCAACCAACACCACAAGCCTTCTCAACACACCTCATAGGTCATAAACAACCCTTCTTCACAGCCTGAAAGTGCCAAGAACTCATCTGCCATTGTTGACTGAGCAGAAGCAGTTCTCTTCGAAACTCATCATCCAACAAATATAAATTCCATTTGAGCATTCAAGCAACTTTGGGGGACCAAGAGGAGCAGATTGAGCAAGGAGAGGAGGCCTGAAAGTTCCAAAATCAAAGGTTGCAAATCTCAGGTAACTCCAAATTAATTTTTCCAGAAATCAATTTGATTGTTACAAGCTTGCTCTACATGTCTTGCTGATCATTCTGGTACCATTGGTTTTGAAAATGGTTGCGTTTTGAGAGTTTAATTGCTGTTTGAGGCTCACGAACCCTAGATTTTGTTTTCTTCGATTCAACTTGTTTAGGTTAGATAAATTTGTTTTGAGAGAGGGTTTTAGTTCGTGAGGTGTTGGAGATCATTTCCCATAGCTTAGTTTTCATTTATGATGCGTTTTGAGAAATCTTGAAGATTTTCAGGTGACCCTCTGGCCGGAGAAGATGACCGGAGGTCTTCTCCGGCCACCTGAATGTAATTAGGGTTTAATCCCTTAATTAATGACAGTTTGAATGCTGGCCGTGGATACGCGCTGACTTGTTGACTTCCCTCCAGATTGAGTGGCCCAGATGTGTTTGATTAACCCTAATCCACGTGTTAGGGTTAATTAATCTTAATTTATTTAATTTAGTCAGTTCAAACGTGGACCATTGGATGTGGCGCGTGGTCAATGAATTTATCCCCAGAATCAATCTCACGCGTCCAATCTGATTACTTCTCTTTTTATTCAATTTTTAATTCATTTATTTTCATTTAATTTGTATCAATTATTTAAAATAGCAAAAAATCATAAAAAATTATGAAACTTTTTCTTTAAGGTTTTATTAATTTTTATGACTCAAAAATATTTTTATTTTATTTCTTATCATTAAAAAAGTATTTTTAAATATTTAAAAGATTATTTTTAATTGATTAATGAGAATTAATTAATTAAAAATACTTTTAGGTATTTAAAAATTACAAAAAAATTCATGAAATGTTCTAAGACATTTAGAAACATTGTCCAACCTTCAAACCAAATTTCTTTTTTGATATTGATGCATTTTAAGAGTTTTTCATGGAATTAAATCATTTTTGATGCATTATTTTGATCCTATGTTTGAAAATTCATTTCTGCCTATTGGTGAAGGTTGAGACATTGATTCTTTTTGCATTGGTTTCCATTTAGCATGAACTTTCAAGGATAAAAAGGCCATGATTTGATCTTGCATTTTCTAATTGATTGGCATTTGTTTTGTTACAAACCCTAAAAAACCCTAATAACTTGTAAAATTCATAACTTGAGTTTGGTTGAGAGTTGAGAGCTCCCCTTTGGGCAGTGGTTTATTATAGGTCTAGGGTTTCCTTGGGTACCATTTTCCATTTTTTATGTTAAGGTTTGCTTCTGTTTTTGGTTTATGTGTGATGTTTGATCCATGAACCCTAATTTGGGCTTTCATTTGCATCCCTCTTGCATTTCCTTACATAACATGACTTGTCTTTGCATTTTGTGCATTCTTGTGATCCATTTGACATCTTAAGACATATAGAAAGCATGTTTGACCATTGCATTACATATTTGCCATGTCATTTGTCTTGTATGATTCATAACTTTTCCTGTTCATTCATGCTCCTCAGCTTGCATCATTTGCATCCATGACTTTGTATGAACATCTCATTGTCTTGTCTCATGTTCATAGCACTCCATAGCATCATCATCATCATCAACATGCTTCTGGTTTTTGCTTATCATATCATTTCATCTCATTTAGCATTGTATTGCATTTGTTTCTAACATTTCAGGTGGTAAGTAATCTTGAGAAGTGAATTTGCCTTCACTTCTCATAACTTTTCTTCTCATCTTCTTTTGCATACCTTGCTGCATTCTTACTTGTGTTTGAGTTTGAGCTTGCTCATTCTTCCTTCTCCCACTTTCTTTCTTCAAGTGACTTGACTTCTTGAATGAAGCAAGTCACTTTGCTTCTCTTGATCTTGTTCATCTGCTTCCTGGTGGTTCATCTGAAGATTGTTCTTGAAAACCTCACAAACATTAGGACCAACCAAGCATGATAATGAATTAGGGTTTTGATTAGTCTCCCCCATAGTTTTTACCTTTGTGTCTCTTCTTGAGTCATCTCTTCTCACCTCATAATCAGGGACTAAACCCTCAAGGCTTTAAGACTTTGTGATTAAGATCATGCCTGCATCCTTCTTTTAGGATGGAGTGTATAACTTTAATCCTAAGTCTTGGACCCTTAAGGTGTTGAACTCTCTTAATTAATCCATCTAATAATCATCAAGACATCACACTTGTAACTTGGGCCTTGCATTAGGGTTCTAATTCTTCCTTAATTGGTTAAGAAGGACTAACCCTAAAGTTAATGGACAAGTCCCCCTCAAGTTGTCTTACAAATCATAAAATTCACTTCATCATCATATCATTAACTAAAATCCATCTAATAAATGCTTGTTTTGTCATGGGTTTAATCCCTAATCATGGATTAAGTTGAGGAGCTTTCCTCAGCTTAAACATTCTCATCTATTATCCTTCTTTTAGGATGGTGTAATGAGACTGTTTAATCCTTGATTGTGGCTTAACCTCATTACTTAACACTAAACAAAAACACCAAAAACATCTAAATAATCACAAGTAGGTTAATGATCTTAATCCTGCACCATAGGTGATTAAGTGTGAGAATCTGACTTCACACTTAAGGTATTCTCATTACCCCTAATCAGAGGGAAGATGTGATGAGTTTACTAAATCCATTGGTTTAGGCCTAAGCTCATTATCCTGTGACAAACTTCAAAAAAGCAATAAAAGACTGAAAACTCCAAAACAAACAATAATCGTCTCCTCCGGGATTCTTTTCTCATCTCATTCACTCACAATCGAGAACTCGCTTCTTCCGTCTAATGCAAGACAGTAAGCACCTGAGCCAGACAGGTCATACACTTGAGCATAGACAAGTAAGCAGTTCACAAGTCAATTCATCTTTCAGTCTCTTTGGGTCGAACTACGGTGTTCTGACTTCCTCATTGCACGAGAGGATACGTAGGCATAACTTAACAGTTATCGAACAAAAGTCTCTGTATATTCCCCCTCCTTCCAGCTTCATTCTTTAGCCTCATGGTCATGAGCATTTCATTCCTGATCTCACACTGACACTGTACATTTATACACATCACATTTCTTTACACTGACACCTGTACATATTGCTTTCCAGCTCTTTTACACACAGATTGCACTGACACTACCCCTCTAAAACACAAATCTTTTAAGCGTGGATCCCGTCGAGTACGACGGACAATCTGGGTGCTAATACCTTCCCAGGTTGTAACCAACCCCCTTTCTCAGTCTCTCTGGTTCGCGACCGTCTTATCCATCTTTTTCTAGGTCTATGCAGCATTGCCTTTCCTCCGGGATAAAAATGCCTAGCTGGCGACTCTATTCATCTCCAGTGAGTTCACGGCTGTGTGTTCTCACTGTCTCCTTCGCCGACCGTTCGCGTCTGTACCTTCATCTGATCCATTTTCACTTGTCGGGAGCGACAGCTTGGCGACTCTGCTGGGGATGCTTATACTGCAACCAGGGCTTCTGGTTCTTTTTGTGGGTTCCTCCTAGCGCTTGTTTGATTTGTGTTTACTGGGGTGTTATGTGCTTGTTTGTGCTTGTATTTATTTTTGTTTATTGCTTTATGTACAGTTACTTTACTGCTTTCTTTACTGCTTTTATATATCATACTGTCATACTGTGCTGGCTGGATCTGGTTTTTCTTTGGTGGGTGGGTGTTCCATTGAGAGTTAAGGTCCTATACCTGGGACCTGAGTGACACCTAGGCTAGAGTGAATCATATTCTTTCCCATTCCATTTCGGTCTGGTGCGGGAATATGAAACACGGTTCAGATATGGGTTTCTTCTTGAGAACTCTGTGCTACGGATTTCCTGTAGTGCTAGGGGGATCTGGGAAGCCTGCTAAGTCTGAATGACCTTTTAGTATTGACCTTCAGAAATTGAGGTGAATTAGAGGAGGAATTGTTATGGTTATTGTAAACACTGTACCTCCGGGTTAGAAGTGTTTACACTTCTCATAACTGATCCGAGTCTGAGGATCCTTGTTCTAGATCACTACCTGTGAGGGGGGTTGGGCTGTTTACAGGTTTGCAGGTACCTTGACCTCAGAATACCCTGTTACTTTGACTTTGTTAAGAATGCTCCATGTTGGATAGTTCTTGTGATTCTAAAACCCTGGACATGTGGCTCTTTATTTGAGTCCCCCACCTTGGTTACTGGATTTATAGACCTCCATCCGGAATTCTTGAACACACATGGATCTATACCAAGGCAGTTAATCAGATCCAGCTCAGTCACAAACCCTTTGCATATCATTTGCATACATCCTCATTGCATCATATTAACATGTGCTTATTTGTTTTTCAGGGTATCCATTTTCATCAGGTTTTGGTTTTGACCCCATCTGCAGCTTTGACCCATCTTCACCAGCATCTGCTTCAGTTTAGCTGTCTGCTTCAGCACCAGCCAGTCAGTGGTTTTCTCTACTTCAGCATTGTCATCAGCACTCTACCCAGTCTTCAGCATCATGGCTCCAAAGAAAAGCAATATCACCTATCATTTCTTCCAACCAGACTTGTCAGACATCAGGAGGGTCCAAACCCTGATGACCCCAGATCACATACCTCTGTTCAGGGAGCATTATGGGGATATACTTGACTTGGTTATAGACATGGACCCATCTCAGAGGAGCCTGATCCATACCTGCATCCAGTTCTATGACCCCCCATTGAGGTGTTTTACCTTTAAAGACTTTCAGTTGGGACCTCTCTTAGAAGAATATGCATCTTTGGTTGGTTTGCCTATCAAAAGAGAAATTCCTTTTAACCCTGAAATGGTCTTTCCCAGCAATGGAGAGATAGCAAGAGCTTTGCACCTGGAACCTGCTTTGATTGAGCAGCATATGACCTCTAAAGCCGGGATCCCTGGTTTTCATCTGGACTTCCTGATTTCTCAAGCTAGTTTGAAGGCCTCCCTGGGGGATTGGAAAGCTGTTTGTGCATTGTTGGCCTTGAGTGTATATGGAATTGTGTTGTTTGCAGATGAGCCCAGATTCATCAGCAAGAATGCCATCCACCTGTTCATCCTGAAGAACCCAGTGCCAACCTTGTTGGGTGACCTCTATTACTCAGTACATCAGAGGAATGAGAAACAGAGGGGCAAGCTAGTGAGGTGTTGTGCTCCACTATTCCATGCTTGGACAGATGCATTCCTGAATCCTCATCAGCAAAGCAACTGGGCTAAGAGGCTCACTACTCTCACTGCAGCAGACATCAGATGGTGCACCCAAAGCACCAAGGGCAGAGATATGATCACAAGCTGTGGGCACTTTCCCAATGTACCTTTGGTAGGAGTTAAGGGAAGTATCAACTACAATCCCCTGCTGTTCAAGAGGCAATTAGGCTATGCACTGGTTCATGCTCCTAGGGAACAAGACCTGGTTGAGACCCTCTACTGTGAGAACAAGATCAGTTTGACTGTTGTTAGGCAGGCTGCCTGGGCCTGGGATCATGTTCAAACCAAGGGAATCACCATTCTGGGGAAGTGCAATAATGTGGCATCAGCCCAATATCATGAGTGGTCCTATGCTAGGGCCCAAATCTCAGGATTGCCCTTCACCATCAAAGACATGCCTGAGTCATCATCAGCACCACCCCCTGCTACTGTCAGTTTGGAAGAGTTTGAAGGCTTGAAAGAAAGAAACGAGAAGCTATCCCAAGCCCTGCAGAAGACCCTCAGGGAGAGGAGTGAAGGTGTAAGGGAGATTGAAAGATTGGAGAAGCTGAGAGTGGAACACTTGACTAAGATTGAGAAGTCTGGAGACTATATCAACAAGTCTAAAGCTGGTGAGCAGATTCTGAAAAATGCTTGTAAAGAAGCCCAGTTCCAAAGAGCAAGGACAGACTTGTACTTGAAAGAGAGTCAGGCCAGGTGGGTCCGGATCACTGAGGCCCGTACTCTGGAAGACAAGAGGGTTCAGGACAAAATGGAGCAGATGGAAAGAGCCCTGGCAGCAGCCCAGGAGGAAATATCAGAACTAAAGATCAAAGCTGGAGTGAAGAAATCCAGAGACCAAAGTCAGAACAAGAAGTTGACTGCAGCTGTTGCAACAAGAAACCTTCTCATCAGGAATCTTACGGAGCATCCGGCTGATCCTGTGACCGAAGCACTTCTTAAGGAAGTTCGCGAGGATGAGTTTGGCCTTGGAGTCTGATTATTTGCTTGTTGTTGTTCCTTTTCCATGTACTTTTGCTTTTGGTGATGTATTTTTGACCCCTTAGAGGGCTAGTGTTGTAAAAAATGAACAATTTGTATTATTTTACCTTTGTAATATATTTGTGTTTGTTTCCATCTGGGTTCACTTCAAAAGCAACTTCAACAGCATCATCTTCAAGGGTCTGGACGGGTCAAAACTGAAGACCAAGCCGGATACCTTGATAGCAAATAAGCATACTGCATTGCATACTAACCCTTTTGTTTGTTTTGTAGGTTTTGTTTTATTGTTTCTAACCTCTGTTGTGACATTCAGGAATTATTGCTCGCCGCAGGCTATTCCCTCTCAACAGGCCACACAGGTACCCTACAAGAAACAACCTTCCGGGCATCCAGATGGACCAGTTGCAGCAAGACCTCAATGAGGCCAGAACCCAGATGGCTAATGAAAGGGTGGAGATGAGAACCCAAATAACTCAGTTCATGGAAGTGATGAATAATTTAGCTCAAAGCCAGGAGAGGCTTAGAGTTCTGGTAGAGGGGAGAACTCAAGATGACCCCCATGTGGGAACTGCTGGCACAAGTAACAATGAAAGGGTGCAACCACATGTCAACCCCCCTGTGTTTGGTCCACACCTACATCCTGAGATTCATATTCCTGCAAACATTCAAGGAACAGCTACTGCAGCCAGAGTACTTCAAGAGGATCCTCAGGAGGATCAGTTTACAGTCATGGGTGCTGGAGAGGAAACCTATGATAGGAGATTGGATGAGTTGGCTGAGAAGTTGAGGTCTTTGGAATCCCAAAATTCTTTGGGGTTCGATGTCACGGACATGGGTTTAGTAGATGGGGTCAGGATCCCTCACAAGTTCAAGCCTCCATGTTTTGAAAAGTATAATGGGACTTCTTGCCCCCGGACTCATTTGCAATCGTTTCTGGGAAGGCTGAAGGCCTATACAATGGATGAGAAGCTCTGGATGTTTTACTTTGAAGACAGTTTGACTGGAGCATCAAGGGAATGGTATTCCCACTTGACAAGGGCAACTGTAAGATGCTGGAAGGACCTGGCAGAGGCCTTCATCCGACAGTATCAATACAACTTAGACATGGCACCCAACAGGACTCTCCTAATGGGAATGTCACAGTCGTCAAGAGAGAGCTTCAGAGAATATGCTCAAAGATGGAGACAGCTTGCTGCTGCTGTCCAGCCACCTATGTCTGAAAGAGAGATGGCTGATATGTTCATGAATACTCTCCAGGGAACGTATATTGATAGGCTAGCTGCTTTCTCTTCCACCAGCTTCGCAGATGTTGTTATAGCCGGGGAGAGAATTGAAAGCCTATTAAAGATGGGTAAGATATCTGATAATGGTGCTAGTTCGTCCAGTGGTACAAGAAAGCCTTTTGCAGGCCCTAGAAGAGCTGGCGAGACCAATGCCATTCATACCAACAGGGGTAGGCCCCAATATGTTCAAAGGTCCATAGCAGCAGTCACTATCCCTGCTCCAGCACATCCTCTGCCAGTCTATCAACCTCCTCAGCAAAACTTCCAACAACAACCTCAGTATCATCAGAATCAGTATCCTCCAAGGAACTTCAACAACAGCAACACCAACAACAACAATCAACAGAGGCCATTCCAACAGAGGCCATCTCAAGCTAATAGGGTGATCGATCCGATCCCAATGCCATATGCTACCCTGCTGCCACAACTTCTGAAACTCAACCTGGTTGAGCTAAGAACGTTGGCACCTCCGGATCCTAACAGTCTACCCAGGAACTATGACTCCAACGCTAGGTGTGCTTTTCATTCGAACGCACCTGGTCACAGTACAGAAAAATGCAGGGCACTGCATATGAAGGTACAAGACTTAGTAGACTCCAAGGCTTTGAACTTTGCACCTCCGCCCAACGTCAACAAAAACCCAATGCCACACCATGGTGGTCCTCGAATTAATGCTATCGAAGAAGACCAACCGTCTTATTTGATAACCAGTGTGGATCAGATCAGGACACCATTGGTGGAAATCAAGGCTCAACTCCGTGAAAGCAATATATTTCCGGGGTGTGAACTAGGGTGCCCATACTGCAATATTTCTTGGAATGGGTGTGAAGACTTGAGGAATGGCATTGACAGCCTTATTCGGAGTGGCTTACTGCAGATCACTACATCATTCCCGGCAAACCCGACGACTTCATCAGCAATGGTTTCAGATCCTCCTACAAATACAGCAACAATTGTTCCCAACAATTCATCAGCAACATCAGCAAGTACTTCATCTGTTCTACCCAATGATCAGTTTTCAACAGTTTCTCCTGCTACAACTTCAGCTTCAGTCCACTTCGACTCTCCATCAACAACAACAACAGTCCTTCCAACGGTACCTCCTACAAACAATCATGAAAATGTCTCCACAGTTACCATATTCTACGATCCAGAGAATAACTCCGCCTACCATTCAGAAGGTGCTGCTCCCACTAGAGCACCAGTTACAATCTTTTATGATCCACAGACAATAACAGTCCCCTCAGCAGCAGCAATCAGTCCAGTCACCGTCACGGTACCTGGACCTATACCATATGAAAGCAATAGGGCCATCCCTTGGCACTATGGCTCTGACTTGTATTGCGAGGGAAAGAGAATCACTCTTGAAACATCAACACCTGCACCACAAATTGATAATGTGGGCGGAGGCGGAGGCTTCACTCGAAGCGGACGTCTCTTCGCTTCACAAGTCCAAAGACCCACTGCCGAAGCAGGAGCTGCTGCCAAGGCAAAGGGTAAAGGGCCGGTGCAGGAAGATCCAGCTGCCAAAGAAGCCCTGAAGACTCCATTTGATCAGGAAGTTGATGAGTTTATGCGGATCATCAAGAAGAGTGATTATAAAGTTGTGGATCAACTTCACCAAACTCCATCCAAAATCTCCATCCTCTCACTGCTCATGTGCTCCGAAGCCCATCGGAATGCACTACTGAAAGTCCTGCACGCAGCTTACGTGCCAGAGGAGATTACTGTCAACCAGTTGGAAACGGTGGTTGGGAATGTTACTGCTAGCAACGGGCTAGGGTTTACCAATTCTGACCTGACAGTGGATGGCCGCAATCACAACAAAGCCTTGCACATAACCATGGAATGCAAAGGAGCTGTCCTTTCACATGTACTGGTGGACACAGGATCATCCCTGAATGTCTTACCAAAGAAGGCTCTGGTGAAGCTTGAATATGATGGTTTGGCATTGAGACCCAGCAACCTGGTGGTTAGAGCTTTTGATGGCTCAAAGAGATCGGTTCTGGGAGAGATTGAGCTGCCCGTGACAATTGGCCCGCAGACCTTTAAAACTATCTTTTATGTGATGGACATTCAGCCCGCCTACAGCTGTTTGTTGGGTAGACCCTGGATTCACGCCGCTGGCGCAATAACGTCTACCCTTCACCAAAAGTTAAAATATGAGTGGGAAGGCCAAGTTGTCACAATCTGCGGGGAAGAGGATATATTTGTTAGCCATCTAGCTACTTACAAGTATATTGAAATGGATGGTGAGATCGTTGAAACCATGAGCCAAGGTTTTGAGGCCTTGAATGTGAATGAAGCATCTGCTGTTTCGGGGATCTCCATGTCGTCATACCAACAAGCCCGGAAGGTTGTTGAGGAAGGAACTGCCCTAGGCTGGGGCAAGGTCTTAGCTGTGGAGGAAAAGAAGGACAAGTTTGGGTTGGGTTACGAACCAACTCAACATCAAGTGAAGGCTGCTGGAGAGCCTGGTTTTGTCAGTGGGGGGATGCTTACCCCCGATGCTATCAACTGTCTGGAAGACGAGCTGGAAGAGGAGCGCAACCTGGAGAATTGGATTCGTCCGAAGGTCCCGGGGAGCAGTGTCTCGAACTGGTCTTCCCAGGGAATTATAAGTGTTACTCGAGCAGAGTAAATATTATTTCCTGTATTTTTATAAGCATGCATCAAAGTCTTGCATCTTGCCCAAGATGACAAGACTCATTTTGTAATCAGGGCCATCTGTACTTTTGTGCAAACAGGATTAAATTAATGAAATATCAGACAACCTTTTTGCAAACGAGTCTTTTTCTTTTATGCTCACTGTTTTTCCATTTTTCTTTTTTGTACAAAAATAAATGGCAGTGTTTTTCAAAATGACAACTTCATTTCACTTTTCTAAATAAGACTAAAATCAGATCACTAAAATGAACCAATTAAACCCTTGCAGAGAGTGCCATCCTGACCGCACCGACAACAGCACGGCTATGACATCGTATGGCTTTGACAATCCGATCAATCAAGCTGACGAAGGGGTTGAAGAAGAATATGAGCTTCCTGAAGAGCTAGCCAGGTTGTTAAGGCAAGAGGAAAAGGTTATTACTCCTCATCAGGAGGAGATTGAAGTGATTAATCTTGGTACGGAGGAAGACGTGAAAGAAGTCAAAATCGGGGCCTGCCTGCAAGACTCAGTGAAGAGACAGCTGATAGATCTGCTTCAAGAGTATGTTGATGTGTTTGCTTGGTCCTACCAAGATATGCCAGGGTTGGATACCGATATTGTTGTGCACAAGCTGCCTTTGAGGGAAGAATGCCCACCAGTCAAACAGAAGTTGCGCCGAACTCGCCCGGACATGGCTATGAAAATCAAGGAAGAGGTACAAAAGCAATGGGACGCCGGGTTCCTTGCTGTGACTAGCTATCCTCCGTGGGTTGCTAACATAGTACCAGTGCCTAAGAAGGATGGCAAAGTAAGAATGTGTGTTGATTACCGGGATCTGAACAGAGCCAGCCCGAAAGATGACTTCCCATTACCTCACATTGATGTATTGGTGGATAACACGGCTCAGTTCTCGGTATTCTCCTTCATGGATGGATTTTCAGGATATAATCAGATCAAGATGTCACCTGAAGACATGGAGAAGACAACATTCATCACACCTTGGGGCACGTTCTGTTACAAAGTGATGCCATTCGGACTGAAGAATGCTGGTGCCACATATCAACGGGCTATGGTGACATTGTTCCACGATATGATCCACAAAGAAATAGAATGTTACGTGGATGATATGATCGCCAAGTCCCTTACAGAGGAAGATCACCTGGTAAATCTGCTCAAGTTATTCAAGCGTCTGAGGAAATACCAACTGAAGCTGAACCCCAACAAATGCACATTCGGGGTGCGATCCGGTAAGCTGCTGGGCTTTATTGTAAGTGAGAAAGGGATTGAAGTTGACCCTGATAAAGTCAAAGCTATTCAAGAAATGCCTGCGCCGAAAACTGAGAAGGAAGTTCGAGGGTTCTTAGGGCGATTGAACTACATTTCAAGGTTCATATCTCACCTCACGGCAACCTGTGAACCCTTGTTCAAGCTGCTAAGAAAAGAACAGACGGTCAGGTGGAACGAAGATTGCCAGAAGGCTTTTGACAAGATCAAGGAGTATCTGCAAGAACCTCCAATCCTCATGCCGCCAGTTGAAGGAAGACCTCTGATTATGTACTTGACAGTATTAGAAGAGTCGATGGGGTGTGTGCTGGGCCAGCATGACGAGTCTGGTCGAAAAGAGTATGCGATATACTACCTAAGCAAAAAGTTTACCGACTGTGAACAGCGTTATTCACTGCTCGAGAAAACTTGCTGTGCTTTAGCGTGGGCTGCTCGCCGACTGAGACAGTATATGTTGACCCACACTACCTTATTAATCTCAAAAATGGATCCAGTTAAGTACATTTTCGAGAAGCCAGCTCTTACTGGACGGGTTGCAAGATGGCAGATGATTCTCACGGAATACGACATACAGTACACATCTCAGAAAGCCATCAAGGGCAGTGTACTATCTGAATATCTTGCTGAGCAACCCATTGATGACTACCAGCCTATGAGGTTCGACTTCCCCGATGAAGACATCATGTTCATTAAAGCAAAAGATCATGAAGAGCCTATTCACACTGAAGGGCCTGACCCGGAAGAAGAATGGACTATGATGTTTGATGGGGCTGTTAACATGAATGGTCGTGGTGTTGGTGCAGTACTCATTACACCTAAAGGGGTTCACATGCCTTTCTCGGCAAAGCTCACTTTCAACTGCACTAACAACGAAGCTGAATACGAAGCTTGCATTATGGGTCTTGAGGAAGCCATTGACCTCAGGATCAAGACATTGACCGTATTCGGAGATTCAGCTTTGGTAGTCAATCAGACCAACGGAAAATGGTACACCCACCAAGATCATCTGATACCTTACAGGGATTATACAAGAAGGTTACTGACTTTCTTCACCACAGTCAAGCTTGAGTATATCCCTCGGGACGAGAATCAGTTTGCGGATGCTCTTGCTACCATTTCATCCATGATCAAAGTTCAAGCTGCTAACTTTGTACCTCAGATTTCAGTATCGAGACTTGATAGACCAGCATATGTATTTGCAGCAGATATTGCTAAAGATGATAAGCCTTGGTTCCATGACATCAAGTGCTTCTTGGAGGATCAAACGTACCCACCTGGGGCATCTTCCAATGATAAAAAGACTTTAAGAAGACTTGCTGGAAGTTTCTTTCTGAACACTGATGGATCTTTATACAAGAGGAACTTTGATATGGTACTCCTCAGATGTGTAGACAAGACAGAAGCAGATTTGTTGATGCATGAAGTGCACGAAGGATCCTTTGGTACCCATGCAGGAGGGCATGCCATGGCTAAAAAGTTGTTAAGATCAGGCTATTACTGGATCACAATGGATGCAGACTGTTGTGCTTACGCCAGAAAATGTCATAAGTGCCAGATTTATGCAGACAAAGTGCATGTGCCTCCAAATCCCCTGAACATAATGTCTTCACCATGGCCCTTTGCTATGTGGGGCATTGACATGATTGGCAAAATTGAGCCAACTGCTTCGAACGGCCACAGATTCATCCTGGTCGCCATCGATTATTTTACAAAATGGGTTGAAGCAGCCTCATATGCAAATGTCACAAGGCAAGTGGTAGCCAGATTTCTGAAAAGAGATATCATCTGTCGGTATGGAGTGCCCGAGCGAATCATTACTGATAATGGTTCCAACTTGAACAACAAAATGATGGCAGAGCTGTGCCGGGACCTCAAGATCCAACATCACAATTCTTCTCCTTACAGGCCAAAGATGAACGGCGCTGTTGAGGCAGCAAATAAGAATATCAAGAAGATTGTGCAGAAGATGGTAATCACCTACAAAGACTGGCATGAAATGCTACCGTTTGCCTTGCATGGGTACCGCACATCAATCAGGACATCCACTGGGGCAACACCGTATCAACTTGTGTATGGTATGGAAGCAGTCCTACCTGTTGAAGTTGAACTACCCTCCCTACGGGTACTGATGGATGTCAAGCTAAACGAAGCAGAATGGGTTCGGACCCGATACGAACAACTGAGTCTGATCGAAGAGAAGAGATTGGCTGCAATCTGCCATGGACAGTTATATCAGAAAAGAATGAAGAGAGCCTTCGATCAGAAAGTCAGGCGCCGAGAGTACCAGGTGGGAGATCTTGTGTTGAAGAGAATCCTCCCTCCTCATACAGACCACAGGGGCAAATGGACTCCGAATTATGAAGGACCATTTGTTGTGAAGAAAGTCTTCTCTGGTGGAGCACTGATGCTCAGCACCATGGATGGTGAAGATTTTCCATCCCCTGTGAATTCAGATGCAGTTAAAAAATACTTCGTATAAAATGACCCGCTGGACATAAAAACAGAATGTAAGTCCAGGCAAAAATAGGGCATCCCGGCGAGTCAAAAACAGAATAAAAGACTCGGGCAAAAATAAGGGAAATAAGCAAAAAATGTACACCCGCTGAGTTGAAAAGCCGCATTGGACAGCTCAGGCAAAAATGGGTATCCCGATGGATTGAAAACCCGAAAGGGCGATCCATGCAAAATAAGGGAATAAGCGAACAACTGCATTCTGAATTCGTCTGTATCACCTACAACTTGGTAAGCTCCAAGGGATCAAGCTGCAATCAGAATCAACTCTCTCCAGAAAGCAAGACGAGAAGAACGTCATTGTCATACGAGTCATAGCAGAAGAGGAAGCTCCTTGAAAGCATCGCCAGCACCGCCAGCACTTTATTTCTCAATTTGTAACAACCTCCTCATTTCAGGAGATATTGTTTCTTTGACTGTATCTTGCCAATTCAGGGCACGCAAATTAATAAAGTCGAATTTTCAGTCATGTTTCGTTTTTACATTTATGTTTTGCAAAGAGTTGTCTGATATCTCTAAAAATACAATTGCATAAGTACAGATGCCTCTCTCTAAAAATAAAAACACAGGCTTACGGGGAATATACTTACTCTCGAAAGTACTTGTTTCCTATGACGGAATCCAGTAAGGGGTACCTCGGGACCTTTTTGTGCGTTTCTTTATCTTTGCAGGATTGCAGGCATCCAGGACACAACTTGGGGCATACAAGTTACGTCTCAGCAAACTGACGAATCGTTGTCAACTCACATGGTCCTGGGAGGTGCCCACTTCCCCAGCAAATCAACATACAGCATCGGGAATGCTCTATCCCCAGCTGAGTTGCCTCTCACAATTCCCCAGCTGAGTTGGCCGCTTATTACTTATCCCCATCAGAATGGGCAGGTGTCACAGAAGATGCCCTTATCCCCGGCGGAGTCAAGAAGTCACCGTAACAGATTTTCTAGGGAGATCTTTCAGTGATGCATCTCTCTCTTCCCAGCCGAGTTGTCATCTCGCCCTCAGCCGAGTACAAATCAGGGAATCATCCCCACAGAGCTTCAGGCCTCTATTCAGAAGAGCAGCGCACGAAGAAGTCACGACAGAGAGAGAGAAAGCTTCTACAAACCCCAGCTGGGTCCCGTATTATAAGAATATGCCAATCGATGACGTATATCCCCAAGCAGATACATCATTAGATCTACCAATGATCCCATCCCCAGCTGGGATGTCTTCCTCAGCAGATCGACCAGAGATCTCCGCGGCAACGGGATCCGGATCCCGGATCGGTGCCTCTTTGCATAATCATAGCATTCGCATCATATTCACCCTCAAAGCGTAGCATTCCGTCTAATACGGAGCATTACGGCAAAAATCAAATGCATGGCATAATCATAAGTCATGTTGTGATTTGAACACTTGTAAATATTGACAATCTGTCGGCATACAGAATACATCCCCATCAGAGTCCCAGCAAAAGGCAGTTGCCCCATATCACAAACACCAGTGCATATCCCCTTTTTGATACCCGTCCGTATCATCATTTCCCAGCAGGTTGCCTGAATACACCTTACAAACCAAGATCACCAGTATTGCAGATACCTCCTGACACTCGTCCGTGTCGTGTCACCAGCAGAAAGCCAAAGACACCCTCTTTGCACTTACATATACTTATACACTTTCTTGGCACCCGTCCGTGTCATATCCCCAGCGTGGTCGCCTATATTTGTATATACACTTTCTTGACACCCGTCCGTGTCATATCCCCAGCGTGGTCGCCTATATTTGTATATACACTTTCCTGACGCCCGTCCGTGTCATATCCCCAGCAGATAAACACTCACCTATACATTATATACTCACTACTCATTGGTACACCTACTCAGACACTCGTCCGTATCTTATATACACCATGTATATCCCCACAGATTCGACAGTAGTCCTTGTTCTTTGTTAACCAGTTGGTACCCGTCCGTACCATCATCTCAGAACATGGCGTCTAATGTTTGTTTCTACATGATACTCGTCCGTATCATAGTCGTAAGGATGCTCGTCCGCATCTTTAATCCATACACCGTGTCAAACACTTAGGTCTTCTTGAATATAGATACTCGTCCGTGTCTATTATTCCCAGAAGGGTTTCTTTCAGATGCAACACTCGTCCGTGTTCCTTGTTAACCAGTTGATACTCGTCCGTATCATCAGCTCCGAGCACGTGTCAGTTTGTTTCTACATGATACTCGTCCATATCATAGTCTTAAGGATGCTCGTCCGCATCTTTAATCTATACACAATACCAAACACTTATACCTTTTGTTTCTTGGATGTAAACGCTCGTCCGTGTTTACTATCTCCCCAGTAGATTGCCAACAAATTTTCTTTTTATCTAACACTCGTCCTGTGTTATGATACCTCTGAGAGCAGCCGTCCCCTGCTGAGTGGTCGTCCTCCACTTCTTGATGGTCGTCCTCCATCATGCTCGTCCGATGGTCGTCCCCATCGTTGACCTTTTCTATCCGATGGCCGTCCCCATCGTTGATTTTAGCAGCCGTCCCCTGCTAGGTGGTCGTCCTCCACCTTTTGATGATCGTCCTTCATCACTTTATCCAATGGCCGTCCCCATTGTTGATTTTAGTTGTCTAACACTCATCCTGTGTTATGATAAACTTTGAGAGCAGTCGTCCCCTGCTGAGTGGTCGTCCTCCACTTCTTGATGGTCGTCCTCCATCATGCTCGTCCGATGGCCGTCCCCATCGTTGACCTTTTCTATCCGATGGCCGTCCCCATCGTTGATATTTTCGGCAGCCGTACCCTGCTAGGTGGTCGTCCTCCACCTTTGATGGCCGTCCCCATCATATTTCTTTTATGCCCAACAGAGCAGCCGTCCCCTGCTAGGTGATCGTCCTTCACCTTTGATGGCCGTACCCCATCATCTGTTTATTTCATTTATTCTTTAACCCGATGGCCGTCCCCGTCGTGGTCCCTTTTCTTTTTTAACCCGATGGCCGTCCCCATCGTTGGTTACTTTACCTTTATGAACTTGATGGCCGTCCCCGTCATGTTTCATTAATCCTCAGAATTTTGCAGCTCTATCTTGATGGCCGTCCCCATCATGATATTTTATTTTCCCAGCTAGTCGGCCGTCCCCGTCTTAGCTTTACCTTTTATCCCCAGCATGTCGGCCGTCCCCGTCATCGCTTTGCTTCACATACCACCTTACCCAGCAGTCGTCCTCTGCTCGACGGTCGTCCTCCGTCGCCCACACTTTACAATATGCTTTATTTGCTTTTACAATCTATATCCCTTTTCTTCTTCATTTCTGTGAGTGCAAATTTTGGACTGTCTTTGGTATTCAACCACAAGTTATCTTGTTTGCCTGTTAAGCCGCCGCTTACAACCTGCACAGCTAACTCATGCTTGAATAGGGGCAGCTGTAAACACCCCAAATTTGCCCTCACCCATTCACACATGACTTGTGATCATCTCATATGCATAAACACAATCACATCATCTCATGTCTCATTTGGTTTCACTGGATAGTTTCTAAGGCATATGCTCCTAGGGTTTGTGATCTGAGCAACCTCAGGGCATCTTGAGCCATTCCAAAGGCCACTAATCAACTCAAAGGGGTCCATGTGTGTTCTTATATCATGTTACATCCTCACAAAGCCAAGATTGCAGAGGGATCACAAGAACTAGGGTTTGAGTGGATGCAGAGCCAGGATGAACTGCACAGTTGACTGAAAATTAGGGTTTTGGTTTCAGAGGCCATAACTCCAAATTTTTTGGTCATTCTTGTTTCCATTGGTCTCTATATGATATAGGGAGTATGCATATCAATTTTCATGAAGAAATTCCATGGGGAAGTCATCTGATCAAGAGTTGACTTTTCAGACAAGTCAGTGCAAAATCAGGGCATCTGAGGCCCCCAATGACCCAACCAATGGGTGATCTTCATCATTTTGAGTGTATATGATATTTATTTGATCATGGAAGAAGATTGAAGTTCATAAAAATCAAGAATTTAGGGTTTTTGCAAAAGTTGACTTTTTGGGTTTTGTTGACTTTTCAAGAATGCATCATTTTAGGTCAATTTTCAAGCCTTGATTCTTGATCCAAAAATGCTTCAAATGGAAAAACTTTGGTCATGAAAGTTGTAGATCTCATCTTTCCCTTTTCAAAAAGTACAAGAACATGATCAAACTCTTCTTGGATCAAAAGTTATGGCCATGCAAAGTTGCCAAAAATCATTGTTTTTCAAGTCATGCACCAAGTGGGAATTTTGCTAAGTCTTGAATCAATGCATGATTGCTGCCTCAAATTCATGTCAAACCAGCATGTGAATGTTCTCTAAGTCACAAAAATCAGAAATGGACCAAGTTTGCTCATGGTTTGGTTCATGTAACAAGGCATTTCCATGGAAAACCATAAAGCTAGCCAACTTGCATTTTCACTCATGACTACTTCACCAACTTATGACATTGGCTGCTGACTTTGAGCTAGCCTCTCCCTCACCTTTTGCTGCACCAGCACCCAACTTGTACTTGCCTAGTATCATGCCATGCCCTATCTTACACAAAAGTGGACTTTGAGCAAAAAGCAACTCACCTATCATAGCAGGCCATGTCACATCAAGAGGCCAATCAGAATTGTTTATTCATTCATTTTGCTAGCCATATCACATAAGAACCAAGGCTGAAAACATACCATTCACAACTTTCACAAAAAAACCTTCCATCTTGCAAGTTCATTCGAATTTCATTACACAGCTTGCAAACACCCAAACCTTTGCCTCCATTCATCTCACCTTGATCTATAGAACACAAAGCATCAAGAAACAAAGCCAAAAACACCCTGAATCCCCATCTGCCATAGCTCACCTTCATGCTGCAGATTCTATCGAATCTCTCTCTACAAGCCACAAACACATCAACCAACACCACAAGCCTTCTCAACACACCTCATAGGTCATAAACAACCCTTCTTCACAGCCTGAAAGTGCCAAGAACTCATCTGCCATTGTTGACTGAGCAGAAGCAGTTCTCTTCGAAACTCATCATCCAACAAATATAAATTCCATTTGAGCATTCAAGCAACTTTGGGGGACCAAGAGGAGCAGATTGAGCAAGGAGAGGAGGCCTGAAAGTTCCAAAATCAAAGGTTGCAAATCTCAGGTAACTCCAAATTAATTTTTCCAGAAATCAATTTGATTGTTACAAGCTTGCTCTACATGTCTTGCTGATCATTCTGGTACCATTGGTTTTGAAAATGGTTGCGTTTTGAGAGTTTAATTGCTGTTTGAGGCTCACGAACCCTAGATTTTGTTTTCTTCGATTCAACTTGTTTAGGTTAGATAAATTTGTTTTGAGAGAGGGTTTTAGTTCGTGAGGTGTTGGAGATCATTTCCCATAGCTTAGTTTTCATTTATGATGCGTTTTGAGAAATCTTGAAGATTTTCAGGTGACCCTCTGGCCGGAGAAGATGACCGGAGGTCTTCTCCGGCCACCTGAATGTAATTAGGGTTTAATCCCTTAATTAATGACAGTTTGAATGCTGGCCGTGGATACGCGCTGACTTGTTGACTTCCCTCCAGATTGAGTGGCCCAGATGTGTTTGATTAACCCTAATCCACGTGTTAGGGTTAATTAATCTTAATTTATTTAATTTAGTCAGTTCAAACGTGGACCATTGGATGTGGCGCGTGGTCAATGAATTTATCCCCAGAATCAATCTCACGCGTCCAATCTGATTACTTCTCTTTTTATTCAATTTTTAATTCATTTATTTTCATTTAATTTGTATCAATTATTTAAAATAGCAAAAAATCATAAAAAATTATGAAACTTTTTCTTTAAGGTTTTATTAATTTTTATGACTCAAAAATATTTTTATTTTATTTCTTATCATTAAAAAAGTATTTTTAAATATTTAAAAGATTATTTTTAATTGATTAATGAGAATTAATTAATTAAAAATACTTTTAGGTATTTAAAAATTACAAAAAAATTCATGAAATGTTCTAAGACATTTAGAAACATTGTCCAACCTTCAAACCAAATTTCTTTTTTGATCTTGATGCATTTTAAGAGTTTTTCATGGAATTAAATCATTTTTGATGCATTATTTTGATCCTATGTTTGAAAATTCATTTCTGCCTATTGGTGAAGGTTGAGACATTGATTCTTTTTGCATTGGTTTCCATTTAGCATGAACTTTCAAGGATAAAAAGGCCATGATTTGATCTTGCATTTTCTAATTGATTGGCATTTGTTTTGTTACAAACCCTAAAAAACCCTAATAACTTGTAAAATTCATAACTTGAGTTTGGTTGAGAGTTGAGAGCTCCCCTTTGGGCAGTGGTTTATTATAGGTCTAGGGTTTCCTTGGGTACCATTTTCCATTTTTTATGTTAAGGTTTGCTTCTGTTTTTGGTTTATGTGTGATGTTTGATCCATGAACCCTAATTTGGGCTTTCATTTGCATCCCTCTTGCATTTCCTTACATAACATGACTTGTCTTTGCATTTTGTGCATTCTTGTGATCCATTTGACATCTTAAGACATATAGAAAGCATGTTTGACCATTGCATTACATATTTGCCATGTCATTTGTCTTGTATGATTCATAACTTTTCCTGTTCATTCATGCTCCTCAGCTTGCATCATTTGCATCCATGACTTTGTATGAACATCTCATTGTCTTGTCTCATGTTCATAGCACTCCATAGCATCATCATCATCATCAACATGCTTCTGGTTTTTGCTTATCATATCATTTCATCTCATTTAGCATTGTATTGCATTTGTTTCTAACATTTCAGGTGGTAAGTAATCTTGAGAAGTGAATTTGCCTTCACTTCTCATAACTTTTCTTCTCATCTTCTTTTGCATACCTTGCTGCATTCTTACTTGTGTTTGAGTTTGAGCTTGCTCATTCTTCCTTCTCCCACTTTCTTTCTTCAAGTGACTTGACTTCTTGAATGAAGCAAGTCACTTTGCTTCTCTTGATCTTGTTCATCTGCTTCCTGGTGGTTCATCTGAAGATTGTTCTTGAAAACCTCACAAACATTAGGACCAACCAAGCATGATAATGAATTAGGGTTTTGATTAGTCTCCCCCATAGTTTTTACCTTTGTGTCTCTTCTTGAGTCATCTCTTCTCACCTCATAATCAGGGACTAAACCCTCAAGGCTTTAAGACTTTGTGATTAAGATCATGCCTGCATCCTTCTTTTAGGATGGAGTGTATAACTTTAATCCTAAGTCTTGGACCCTTAAGGTGTTGAACTCTCTTAATTAATCCATCTAATAATCATCAAGACATCACACTTGTAACTTGGGCCTTGCATTAGGGTTCTAATTCTTCCTTAATTGGTTAAGAAGGACTAACCCTAAAGTTAATGGACAAGTCCCCCTCAAGTTGTCTTACAAATCATAAAATTCACTTCATCATCATATCATTAACTAAAATCCATCTAATAAATGCTTGTTTTGTCATGGGTTTAATCCCTAATCATGGATTAAGTTGAGGAGCTTTCCTCAGCTTAAACATTCTCATCTATTATCCTTCTTTTAGGATGGTGTAATGAGACTGTTTAATCCTTGATTGTGGCTTAACCTCATTACTTAACACTAAACAAAAACACCAAAAACATCTAAATAATCACAAGTAGGTTAATGATCTTAATCCTGCACCATAGGTGATTAAGTGTGAGAATCTGACTTCACACTTAAGGTATTCTCATTACCCCTAATCAGAGGGAAGATGTGATGAGTTTACTAAATCCATTGGTTTAGGCCTAAGCTCATTATCCTGTGACAAACTTCAAAAAAGCAATAAAAGACTGAAAACTCCAAAACAAACAATAATCGTCTCCTCCGGGATTCTTTTCTCATCTCATTCACTCACAATCGAGAACTCGCTTCTTCCGTCTAATGCAAGACAGTAAGCACCTGAGCCAGACAGGTCATACACTTGAGCATAGACAAGTAAGCAGTTCACAAGTCAATTCATCTTTCAGTCTCTTTGGGTCGAACTACGGTGTTCTGACTTCCTCATTGCACGAGAGGATACGTAGGCATAACTTAACAGTTATCGAACAAAAGTCTCTGTATATTCCCCCTCCTTCCAGCTTCATTCTTTAGCCTCATGGTCATGAGCATTTCATTCCTGATCTCACACTGACACTGTACATTTATACACATCACATTTCTTTACACTGACACCTGTACATATTGCTTTCCAGCTCTTTTACACACAGATTGCACTGACACTACCCCTCTAAAACACAAATCTTTTAAGCGTGGATCCCGTCGAGTACGACGGACAATCTGGGTGCTAATACCTTCCCAGGTTGTAACCAACCCCCTTTCTCAGTCTCTCTGGTTCGCGACCGTCTTATCCATCTTTTTCTAGGTCTATGCAGCATTGCCTTTCCTCCGGGATAAAAATGCCTAGCTGGCGACTCTATTCATCTCCAGTGAGTTCACGGCTGTGTGTTCTCACTGTCTCCTTCGCCGACCGTTCGCGTCTGTACCTTCATCTGATCCATTTTCACTTGTCGGGAGCGACAGATGGCTAATGAAAGAACTGAAATGAGGGCTCAGATGAACCAGTTCATGGCAGTAATGACTGGGTTGGCCCAAAGCCAAGAAATATTAAGAGAGTTGGTCGAGCGGCAAACTCCTGAAGAGAATCATCCAGGTACAGGAGGTAGCAGCAACAATGATCACGTGCAGCCACATACTGACCCCCCGGAGTTTGGGCCTCATCTCAACCCTGAAGTCAATGCTATCAGGAATACTCAAGGTAACACTGGAGGTCGTGCCTTGCAGGAGGACCCTCAAGAGGAACAGTTCACTGTAATTGGTGTTGGGGATGAAGTCTATGATCGTTGTCTGGACGATATGGCAGAAAAGTTGAGATCTCTGGAGTCCCAAAACTCCTTGGGATTTGATGTTATGGACATGGGTCTAGTTGAGGGAGTCAGGATTCCTCACAAATTCAAACCTCCTTGCTTTGAAAGATATAACGGTACCACTTGTCCTCGTACCCATCTTCAATCCTTTCTGGGAAGATTGAAGGCTTACACTATGGCTGAAAAGTTGTGGATGTTCTACTTCGAGGATAGTCTGACCGGGGCATCCCGTGAATGGTACTCTCACCTGACCAGAGCAACAATCAGAAATTGGAAGGATTTGGTCGAAGCTTTCATACGCCAATATCAATACAACTTAGACATGGCTCCCAACAGAACTCTCCTAATGGGTATATCACAATCTTCAAGAGAAAGCTTCAGGGAATATGCCCAAAGATGGAGAAAGTTAGCTGCCGCTGTTTAACCTCCAATGTCTGAAAGGGAAATGGCCGATATGTTCATGAATACCCTACAGGGGACATACATTGATAGACTTATGCTTTCTCTTCCACTAGCTTTGCTGATGTGGTCATAGCGGGAGAGAGAATTGAAAGTTTGTTAAAGATGGGCAAGATTTCTGATAATGGCGCCAGCTCCAGCAACACAAGGAAACCTTTTGCAGGGCCTCGCAAGTCGGGTGAAACCAATTCAATACACATGGGCAGAGGTAGGCCCCAGTACATGCCGAGATCAATAGCCGTTGTCACTATTCCCGCTTCAGCACCTCAACAATAGTACACTCCACAACCACAACATTTCCCTCAACAACAACAATTTCCTCAACAAAGGTCTTACAACAACAACAACAACAACCAACAGCAACGTCCTTTCCAGCAAAGGCCCTCTCAAATCAACAAGGTAATCGACCCCATCCCAATGCCCTATGCCACTTTACTACCACAACTTTTAAAGCTCAATCTCGTTGAATTAAGGACTCTGGCTCCACCAGATCCTCAGAACCTTCCAAGGAATTATGACGTCAACGCCATATGTGCCTTCCATTCCAATGCACCTGGCCATACAACGGAAAAGTGCAGAGCCTTGCACATGAAAGTCCAGGATTTAGTTGATTCCAAGGTTTTAAATTTTGCACCTCCTCCTAATGTCACAAAGAATCCTATGCCTAGCCATGGAGGGCCCAGAATAAATGCAATTGAGGAGGATCAACCAGTGAACTGAATTGAAGATACTGCAAGTATTCAAACACCTCTGGCCGAGGTTAAAGCCCATCTTTTAAAGTGCCAGGTGTTCCCAGGTTGTGAGGCCTGCTGTGAATCTTGCAAAGTTTCCGCCAATGGTTATGCAAGTTTAAAAAATGGCATCAACGGTCTTATCAGAGAAGGTATCTTGCAAATAACATCAACGGTTTCAGCTTCTACAACATCAACAACTTTTTCTCCTACAACATCAGCAAACACCTCTCCCACAACTTCAAAAACAATCGTTCTGACAGATTCTTCTACAAAGTCAACAAACATCCCTTCTAATACTTCAACGGACATTAGTTCAATCGAATCCGCTTCTACAAAAACAACAACCATCAAGGATGACATCTCCACAGTCAGCATCTAATATGACTCGGCAATGGTCCCCGATTCCAACAATTTTCAGCAACAATCTCAACAGCAACCCAGCTTCAGTCTTTCACCACCACCATCAGTCAGAAATCATGTTACCATCTATTACGACCCGCAGACAATAACATTTCCTACTTCCTCCGTAGTCAGTCCAGTTAGGTAGATTGAACTACATATCAAGGTTCATATCTCATCTCACTGCAACCTGTGAACCCTTGTTCAAGCTGTTAAGAAAAGAACAAACAGTCAGGTGGAACAATGATTGTTAGAGAGCTTTTGACAAGATCAAAGAATATCTGTAAGAACCTCCAATTCTCATGCCTCCAGTCGAAGGAAGACCTCTAATCATGTACCTGACAATATTAGAAGGGTCAATGGGGTGTGTGTTAGGCCAGCATGACGAGTCTGGTCGAAAAGAGTATGCAATATACTACCTAAGCAAAAAAGTTTACCGACTGTGAACAATGTTATTCACTGCTCGAGAAAACTTGTTGTGCTTTAGCGTGGGCTGCTCGTCGACTAAGACAGTATATGTTGACTCATACTACCTTATTGATCTTAAAGATGGATCCAGTCAAGTACATATTTGAGAAGCCAACACTTACCGGAAGGGTTGCAAGATGGAAAATGATTCTAACAGAATATGACATTCAATACACTTCTCAAAAAGCCATCAAGGGCAGTGTATTGTCTGATTATCTGGCTGAGCAACCCATTGATGATTACCAGCCTATGAGATTTGACTTCCCTGATGAAGACATCATGTACTTAAAAGCAAGAGATTATGAAGAACCTATTCATATTGAAGGGTCTGATCCAGAATAAGCATGGACTATGATGTTTGACGGGGTTGTCAACATGAACGGTCGTGGAGTTGGTGCAGTACTTATCACATCTAAAGGAGTTCACATGCCTTTCTCGGAAAAACTCACCTTTGCTTGCACTAACAACGAAGCAGAATACGAAGCTTGTATCATGGGTCTTAAGGAAGCCATTGACCTCAGGATCAAAACCTTGAATGTATTCGGAGATTCAGCTTTGGTAATCAACCAGACCAACGGCAAGTGGTACACTCATCAGGAGCATCTGATTCCATACCGTGACTATACGAGGAGATTGTTGACTTTCTTCACAACAATCAAACTTGAATACATCCCTCGAGATGAAAATCAGTTTGCATACACTTTATCTACCATTTCATCCATGATCAAAGTACAAGCTGCCAATTATGTGCCTCGGATTTTGGTATCCAGACTGGACAGACCGGCATATGTATTCTTTGTGGACATTGCTAGTGACAACAAGCCTGGGTACCATGACATCAAATGCTTCTTAGAGAATCAGACATACCCGCCTAGGGCATCATCAAATGATAAGAAGACATTAAGAAGGCTAGCCGGCAGTTTCTTCCTCAATACTGATGGTTCATTATACAAGCGAAACTTCGACATGGTCCTGCTCAGATGTGTTGACAAGAAGGAAGCAGACCTACTGATGTACGAAGTACATGAAGGTTCATTCGGCACCCATGCCGGAGGACATGCAATGGAAAAGAAGTTATTAAGGTCGGGTTACTACTGGATCACAATGGATGCAGACTGTTGTGCCTATGCCAGAAAATGCCACAAATGCCAGATCTACGCGGACAAAGTGCATGTTCCTCCAAATCCTTTGAATGTAATGTCTTCACCTTGGCCCTTCGCCATGTGGGGCATTGATATGATCGGAAAGATTGAACCGACTGCTTTGAATGGTCAAAGATTCATCCTGGTGGCCATTGATTACTTCACCAAATGGGTTAAAGCAACCTCATATGCAAATGTCACCAGACAAGTGGTAGCAAGATTTTTGAAGAGAGACATCATCTGTCGATATGGAGTTCCCGAGCGAATCATTACTGATAATGGTTCCAATTTGAACAATAAGATGATGGCAGAACTTTGTCGGGACTTCAAAATCCAACATCACAATTCTTCTCCTTATAGACCAAATATGAATGGCGTTGTTGAGGCCGCTAACAAGAATATCAAGAAGATTGTGCAGAAGATGGTAGTCACCTACAAAGACTGGCACGAGATGCTACCATTTGCCTTGCATGGGTACCAAACCTCTATCAGAAAATCTACTGGGGCAACACCGTACCAGCTTGTGTATGGTATGGAAATTGTCCTACCTGTTGAAGTTGAACTACCCTCCTTGCGGCTAATGATGGATGTGAAACTGGATGAAGCAGAATGGGTCCGGTCTCGATACAATCAACTGAACCTGATTGAAGAGAAAAGATTAGCAGCTATCTGTCATGGGAAGTTGTATCAGAAGCGAATGAAGAAAGCCTTCGATCAGAAAGTCAGACCTCAGGAATACCAAGTGGGAGAGCTTGTACTGAAAAGGATTCTTCCTCCTCATACAGACCACAGGGGCAAGTGGACACCAAACTATGAAGGTCCCTACGTAATAACCAAAGTTTTCTCGGGTGGAGCACTGATGCTCGCAACTATGGATGGTGAAGACTTCCCGTCTCCTGTGAATAGATGCAGTTAAAAAAATACTTCACATAAAATGACCCGCTGGACACAAAAACATAATGTAAGTCTAGGTAAAAAAATAGGGCGTCCCGGCGAGTCAAAAACAGAATAAAAGACTCGGGCAAAAATAAGGGAAAAATGTACACCCGCTGAGTTGAAAAGCCACATCGGACAGCTCAGGCAAAAATGGGTATCCTGGTGGATTGAAAACTCAAAAGGGCGATCCACGCAAAATCAGGGAATAAGCGAACAACTGCATTCTGAATTTGTTTATATCACTCACAACAGGGCAAGCTCCGAAAGGACAAAGCGTCGATCATAATCAACCTTCCTCAGAAAGCAAGATAAGAAGAATGTCAAGGTCATACGGGTCATAACAAAGGAAGCTCACTAGAGAGTCATCTTCAACATTGCCAACACTTTTATTTTCTCAATTTACAGCAATCTGCTCCTTTCAAGGGATTCACTTCTTTGATTGTACTTGCCTATTCAGGGCACACAAATCAACAAAATCACAGTTTTCAGTCACACTTTGCTTTGTACATTTTTGTTTCGTTTGCAAAATTTCCAAAGTTCATAATACAATACTTGCATAAAAACATATGAGCCATTTTTATAAAGTGCTTGCATGAAATATGTTACTCTCGGGTAAATCTAACTCCCATGACGGAATCCGGTTGAAGATACCTCGGGACACTTGTGCGTTTTCCTTTGTCTTAACAGGTTGCAGGTACTCAAGGCAGACAATCTTTCGCAACATGGGGAATATCAAGCATTAAATCCCCAACATACTACTTCCCAGAAGCTATCTCTTCCCCAAGCGGGATCTCCTGAGCAATGCCTGACAACTCGTTTACAGCAAAGTGATCAAAGAACTTTCTTTTCCCCATCAGAAGTGCCAAGAATTGGCTCATCCTCAGCAGAGTTGGTGGAATTTATTCCCCACAGAGTTGCCTCCCTAGTAGAGCAATACCTGAAACACGTCTCCAGCGGAGTTTCTAAAACTTCCTCATCCCCATTTGGAGTTCTCCCTCCGGACAGATCAATGATTTCTTTCCCCAACTGGGTTCTCCCTCCAAACAGATCAGCCAGAGATCTTTATCCCTGCAGGATCCGGATTTTGGATCAAGTTTCTCACTTACATAATCATAGCATTTGCATCATATTCACCAAAATAAGCGTAACATTTCGTCTAATACGGAGAATTACGGCAAAAACCAAACATTTGCATGATCATAAGCCAGGTTCGAGCCAGTCACCTGCAAATACCATTATCACTCCATCAACAATATATAAAACTCATATCCCCTGCAGATAAAAGCCAAAGCATCCCCTTTGCACTCTCAAATACATATGCATGTCCATGTTTATACGCGCTCTTTTTGACACTCGTTCGTGTCATCCTTCCCCAGTAAGGTCGCCAGAATACCTGCTACATTCTCAGTAAAAATATTTGTTCATACTTGTACATATTCTTTTCGGCACTCGTCCGTGCCACATGTCCCCAGCAAGTCAAAACACTCGTTCGTGTCCTTTGCTCAATCTTTTGGCACCCGCACGTCTCTTGCACATATTTCACCAACAGATCATACTTGTACATACTTATACATAAGTCTTTGATACTCGTCTGTATCTTGTGTATATCACCCCTCAGCAGATTCAACACTCGTTCGTATTCCTTGATTAACCGATTGATACTCGTCTGTATCATCATCCTTAAACATGTGTCAGTATTTGCTTCTATTGATGCTCGTCCGCATCATGGTCCTAAGGATGCTCGTCCGCATCTTTAATCTATACACACCGTCAAACACTTATATCTTTTATTTCAAGAGCGTAAGCACTCGTCCATGTTTATCACTCCCCAGTAAGTCATCAGCAAAACAACTTTTCTATCCAACATTCGTCCTATGTCGCGATATTTGTGGCAGCCGTCCCCTGCCAGGTGATCATCCTTCACCTTTAGATGATTGTCCCTCATCCCTTCCCCAGTGGAGTCCCCATTGTTGGAACCTTCTATCCGGCATTCGTCCTATGTCGCGATATTTGTGGCAGCCGTCCCCTGCCAGGTGATCGTCCTTCACATTTTGATGATCGTCCCTCATCATTTTATCCGATGGTCGTCCCCATCGTTGATCTTTGTTATCCGGCATTCATCCTATGTCGAGATAATCCCTCAGGAGCAGTCGTCCCCTGCTAGGTGATCGTCCTTCACCTCTTGATGATCGTCCTTCATCATGCTTGTCCGATGGCCGTCCCCATCGTTGATCTTTTCTATCCGGCATTCGTCATATGTCGTGATAAGAGCAGGACATCCCCTTCTAGGTGATCGTCATTCACCTTTTGATGACCATCTCTCATCATCATTTCATTTTATTATTTTACCCAATGGTCGTCCCCATCGTGGTCTTTTCTCTTTTGATGATCGTCCTTCATCACTTTACCCGATGGCCGTCCCATTCGCGGTTTCTTTATTTTCCGGCATGATGGTCATCCCCGTCATTGCTTTACTTACTGTTTTACCCCCAGCAGACGTCCTCTGCTCGATGGTCGTCCTCCATCGTTTGTACTTGATAAGCATATTATACTGTATTTTACAATTTATATCACTTTCCTTCTCCTCCCCAGTGAGTGCGAATTTCGGACTGTCTTTGGTATTCAACCACAAGTTATCTTGTTTGTCTGTTAAGCCAGGCGCTTACACCCTGCACAGCTAACTCATGCCTGAATAGGGGCAGTTGTAAACACCCCAATTTTTCCCTCAGTTTTTCTCACACCATGGCTTGTGATCTTTCATTTTTTCATTAGCATAAGCATACCATCTCATATTGCATATTTGTTTCACTGCATAGTTCCATTTCATTTGTGTCGTACCCCGAAAAATACGACCTTACGCGATCCGACAGGAACGGAGTCGCGCGCCGGACGAACTGAAGAGTCGCCACCTAATTCTATTTATTCCCGAAGAGGGAAAGGGAAGATATAGATACAACCCGGGGAGAGAAGGATGAGAACAAAGGTCAACGGAACCATTGCCTGGGTTCGGGAGTCGGTTATGCAGGGGGAAGGTATTAGCACCCCCTACATCCATCGTACTCGATGGGAACCATCTAAGTTATCGCGCGTGAAAGGATGTCTATGCTTAAACGAATTGCTTGCTAGAGGGAAATGAGTTGAATTATAAGTTAGATTGAACCTAGGTGCTCGGCAAGGATTCAGATCCTCGTGCCTACGTACTCCCGTGTGCAATGGGAAAGTCACAGCCTCGTAGTTCGGCCTACTAAGGATAATGGTTGTTGATTTTGTTACCTTTCGTTGATGAAAGGGTTTAGGAGTTGAAATGTACTAAAGACTTATGGATAGTTTATCTCGCCCAACATGACGAGCGTCCTGCGTCAAAATAATCGGAGCGAGTAACGAGAGCTTGTTATCCTCCTTTCTACCGCTTAAGGCTCGTGGCGTACAAATCTTCTCGTATTATTAAAGTGTTTTATTTCCTAAGACCGCTTGACGTTGGATCAAGGGTTTGGATCTAATCGAAACGTTTTGGTTTTTTGAGGTTAAAGGGTAAATGCAACTTGGAGGTTATTTTTGTGGTTTTGTCAGCGAGGCACAATACGCTCGGCTCGCAAGGAGTGGATCCTAATAAACGAAATGAAATAAAAAGGTGCGTGTGCAAGTGCAATCGCTTGGCGTTGGACCAAGGATTCAGAATTAAAATAAATACAAAAATATAAAGTGCGTACAAATTAATGGGAGAGGGATACAAAATAAATACAGGGGATTGCGAGAAATAAATGGTCTCGTTGTAATTAGCCCAAGAGAAAGCGTGTGTGCAGTGTTTTTGAACTATTCGAAGGCGTTCAGCCTGTTTAATCGGGACACAACTATTCGAAGGCGTTGGACCTTTTAATCGAGCGCAACTATTTGAAGGCATTGGACCTTTTCGGGACGCGGCGAAATTTGGTTCGTGAGTTGCCTTAGAGCCGATTTAATGAAATCGTTCTATGAGGAGTCGAAACGTAACTTGAAATGCAATAATAAATGAATAAATTGAACTGAATTTGCTAGAATAAAATAATAAATAAATCGAATAATATCATGAATAATAAAATAAATTAATTTACATCTTTGTTTGTCGAAATAATAAAATAATAAAAATTAATTACAATGAGGGCCTCATGTTGACCAAATATCACCGATTAAAATCGGGCGAAAAATTGGCCGTTTAATATATCATTGGCCCTAAATATAATCAAGAAAGTATATATATATATACCTTAAGACATTTTTTTTAAAATAAAAAGAATATTACTAAACAAAAAGAAATGAAGATAACTTATTAATAAATAAAAAAACTAACTTCTAAATATTAAATGAATAATTAAAAAAATGATGAAGTTTTAAAAATAAAATACCAAAACAGAGGGAGATATTGTGTGTTTGCAGGTGCATATATGTAAGAAGAATAAATCAAATGGGCCTAGCCCACTTCTGAAACAACACTAAGTCTTTTTTTTTTTTAATAAATAGAAAAATAAATAATAATAAAAAAAGAGGGACGGGGGCGCTGGTGCTTTATCAGGTATAGATTTAAAATAAAAAACAGGGTACAACTTAAACTCACATCACAAAACAAAATTTAATTAAAAAAAAATAACATAAAAGCAAGAAAAACAGGGTAAAGGATGAAAAGTCATAAATCAACATAGGGTAGTTTTAAACATAATGTGAGAGGAAAAAACCGAAACCCACCCTTTTACAAGAGAAGTCGTTGACGGCAAATCTCTCAAAACACAAACCGATTTCGCACGGCGTTTTGGTCCCCTCGCAACTCACGGTGGCTTTGTGGTGATTTTCGGCGTTCATAGTTTGTGCGCTTCAGAATCTCTCAGTTTGGATTCGGATCTGGTTTTCTCAAGGTTTAAATCTACTCGGCCGCTCTGGTTTTCACCCTCTCGTTCACGGCTTTCACTCGCAGTTCACACCGTTCTCGCTTTTTTTGTGATGATTGATGGAGGGCGATGGTGTGGTGGTTACTTTGGATCGGTGATGGTGAAATGGTTTGCTGGATTTTGAGAAGGGTTATCCGCGTTTGTGCGTTTGGGTTTCGGTGAAGGTGGGTGATGAAGGTGGTGACGGACGCGTCGGTTTGCGATGATTCGCGGAAGGGTGATGTGGTTCACGTTTTGCGATTTATGTGTTCTGAGAGATGGTGGTGATTTGAGTTGAGGCGCTTGTGACGGAGGAAAAGGGTTTATGGGGGAGAATTTTCGCAGAATTTTTGTAGATTTCTTTAGGGTTTTTTTCCAGGTGTCCTTGCTAATGATTGCTCCTCTTTTTATAGGTGAATCTGGGAGCTCGCTCATATGCGTGATAAAATCTGTTTTGGAGTGAGAATAGTGAGCTGTGGAAATGAATTCGTTAGGATTGTACGAAGATTCTGCTTGCTGTCAATATCTTGTGGGCCAGCTTAGGGTGAGTCATTCTCTTTGTTTTTGTCTGTAGCGATCTTCTGGAGGTAGAGTGGGCCCTTGTGAATTTGTTTTGACTTTTGACTGTGATAAACTCAACTTCTTCCTTTTTTACGGTTTACAAAGTTTCGAAATTCCCTGCCCTGTTATTCAACTTTTTTCTCTACTGCTGATAACTCCTTTGATACTTTGGCTTGAAAATTGTGAATTATTGACTATATTGAACATTTATGACAGGTTATCAATTGATAGCTAAACTTTGCACAACTTGAATGAAGGCTGGTATGAAGGTGAAAATAGGCTTCAATGTTTTATGATTATATGATATTGTCAAGCTTGTGTTAACATTTCCTCAATCACTGCAGGTCAGAGGCGTGGGGAGTACAGAAGAATGCAATTCATGGTGGGAGATTTCTTTTAGCTTTGATATTGATGTTGTGAAGTCTGAAATGTGACCAAGCCTTTGGAATTTTGATGTTCTTTTTGGAAGGATTAAATCTAAGTTTCACTATTTCTCTGTCACCTTCATTTACCATGTGATTTGGAGTTGTTTGCTATGATGTTTTGTTCAGGCGAAGTTATTCTGATACGGTGATTTCGCATTGCAGGTGTACACTCTGATCATATCCGTCAATTAAAAGTGATAAACTGCTAGTTCACCTCCTTCAACTCTTGCTGCTCCTGAAGAAAATCCGCTTATGGCGTAACTACACGTGGAAATGGTGCGCTAATGGAGACTTAAGAGTTGGCATGGAGAAGATGAATCAAGCCATGGAGACTTGATTGTGTTGCCTTGATCGTAAGCCTTAGGAACATTGTTTGTATTATTTTGGCTCTGATCGTATTGTGACCTGCGACTCGCTTGTAATACTTGTTGCAACATTTCAAAATTGCCTTGAACTTCTGTGCATTGCCTACTCCATCATGATGACATGTTAATCATTGAGTACACCATTGTGAACTTTGAACCTTGAGTCTTGAGCTTGTGGCTGTTACATCAGAGGTAATAAAAAAATTCAATCCTTTGCTTCACAATTTCTGTCATTTGTAACAAAATTATTGACATTGCTGCCAATCTATTTGCCTCATGTTGTTCTATCCCTTGGCATTGTGATCATCCTGACTCCTGAATATTGCAGGGTAGCGGACAACCCAAGACTTCCGCTAACCGTTTCCAGTTTTTGATGATCATTTGCGTGTCGAGGACAAGTGTTAGGATATTCCATGGAATCACAAATTAGAGGTAATGCACTAAGCTTATATTCTCTTTGTATTCATGCTGAATGATGAATATTGAAACCTGAAGTTCTTGGGATCTATTATTTGCTCTTTTTTCATTGTATTTTTCAGTCTTCGCCGTTCTCTTGTGATATTGATATCATTTGCTTCTGCCCTTGCTTTGCTTTGCTCGTGATAAGTCTGCCATATTTTCTTCATCTGCTTTTGCCTTTCTGTTGTGAATTTGTATCTCTTTCCAATGGTGTGGATTATTTTGTTATTTATGACATTGCAGCAAGAACTCCAAAAACATAACACTGAATCTTGGAGCATGAGGATGGATTTCATGCCTGCTGAAAACCGCAAAGAGGCAAATGTATACTGACAGTGGTACTTGCTGCAAATGCCGTCTCTCATTATTGTTTTTTTTTTGAATGTCTGTTTGTTGGAATGTGCTTGTTCTTATGAGGATGTAACCTTGTCTATATTTTGCAGGTTGAAGAAAATAGTACAAAGTGTAACACTTCTCATGATCCATCACAACTCGGCATTTTAAACAGAATTTCTTGGCGGACTAACGTCCCTTGTATGGATCAGACCGCATTTGGTAAACATTTTAACAGTGAATCTGGATTCAACTTACGGTCATACAGATCACGCCTATGGTACGTGTAGTGTGCTGAGGCTTAGATCTAAATGGAAAAAGGTATGCAGAGGTTCCCTTATAACCAGATTTAGATTTGTTTTCTTTTGTGATTTCTTCCTGTTATTATCAATTCTCTTGATGTGATGTTAAATTCTCAGCTGTAGTCCTGAACATTGTTTCCGAAGGACGTGGAGACCTGGGTGAAACAGGCGGAAGCTGCGCCAATTTGATGATGGAGGAATGATTCCTTAAGCTTAGGATGTGTATTGGTAGGATTCATATATGGCCTTGTAATCATGTGGTAGTTTATAACTTTGTAATGCTTTTGCCTCGGTTTTGAGTTCAATTGTTTTTCTTCCTTGAACTTGCAACTTGTAATACCGAAGAATTCACTTGGGAATTGTAGCATCTTAGTCTTGCAATTTGTATTGGTTTGAAAACTCAACAGAACTTTCCACTTTTGTATCTTGGAATCTTATGACATTCAATTAAACTCTAAACATTAAATCCTTGAAACCAATTTGTGACTCAACTTTGCATCAACTTGGGACAGCATAAAAACTCCTAGGTGTATTCATCCAATGTGTACATATTTATACCAATTCTATTTTTAGTTTGAATTTAGTACAAGTGAGCCTTTAGCTTTTTAGAAACAACATGATGATTTAAGTTGTGGCAACGAGGTTACTCCTAGGAATAAGATTTCCATGTTTGAATGGAAACACTTCATTAGTCATTAATCACATGGATTAAGTGACTTTCGACCTTTCAAACTTTCCATTTCTTGCACACTTAATAACACCATACGTTTGAAACTTGCGTTAATTGTAACTTCAAATGACACAGATTAGTAACCATTTATATTTGCGGATTGTACTAATTGCAAACTCAAGTGAACATATTTTTGTTCTTGTGAACCAAATTAACTTATGTAACCAATTATGCCTTGAAAATAATCTCCATGAATTATTTTTTTCTTAACCAAATTTCATTATCCTTTGAGATAAATGAGATTAATCTATCTTCATCACTGAACACCCTATGCTTTTAAACCAGATTCCTGAGACATAACATTAATCCTGACAATTTCCAACCAAACTTGCATAGCTTGTTTGACCCTGGTCGAATATCCAGACAGATGAAACAACAAACTTTTCTTTTGAAATTTTACATAGTAGTTAGTAAACATAACAAAAAGAAATGAAAATAAAATCACATGGTAGGACAAATTTGGGGTATGACAGATGCCCCTATCGAATTGACTTAGACCGAGTAAGATGAACTGGCTCGCGTTCAAACTTTCAAGGTATAAGATAATTAGATATTAACAGACTCCAAATTTGTCCGCAAAAGAAAATATGCAGTAAATCGATGATTAAAATTGGAAAATAAAGGCGATACGAAACAGAAATAGGTTGACAGAAAGTTGAATAATCGCTTATTACCACAAGGATGATAATGTGGCCCCAACACTCGATGTTGAGTAACAGAAAAAATAAATAATCGCTTACTACCGCAAGGATGATAATGCGACCCCAACACTCGATACTAGGTCGATGCTGAGTAACAGAATTTTTTTTTAAAATAATCGCTTACCACCGCAAGGATGATAATGCGACCCCAACACTCGATGCTAGGTCGATACTGAGTAACAAAATTTTTTTTTTTAAAATAATCGCTTACCACCGCAAGGATGATAATGCGACCCCAACACTCGATGCTAGGTCGATGCTGAGTAACAAAATTAAATAATCTCTTACCACCACAAGGATGATAATGCGACCCCAACACTCGATGCTAGGTCGATGCTGAGTAACAGAAAAAATAAATAATCGCTTACCACCGCAAGGATGATAATGCGACCCCAGCACTCGATGCTAGGTCGATGCTGAGTAACAGAAAATTAAAATAATCGCTTACCACCGCAAGGATGATAATGCGACCCCAACACTCGATGCTAGGTCGATGTTGAGTAATTAAAATAATATGGAAGAGAAATGTCCAACGGGGACGTCCACTGAATAACACATAGGCGAATCTTTGGAATCTTCGGTTGATCCTGGATCCTGAGTTATGCAACTATGTTTGACTAATTTGAAATGGTATCCCATAAGGATAGAGATACGATGCAAGTGTTTATGCACTGAGATATAAATTCGATAATGTTGGGGATAATAAAAGGTCTGATTTATTGAGAATATGAAAATGATGCATATGCTATAAATGATTGATGTAAATGATGCTTATGATGCTGATGATGCATAATGATGCATATGAGCAATTGAAAGGTGCCAGCTTGGTGGACTCTTGGTTTGGTAGTTGCCAATAATGATTGGACTTTGGGTGGGTGGAGGGCTTGATTCCCCGACACTTGATCTTTGACGATGTATGATCAGAAGATGGATCTGAAAGCTCTGAGCTTGGTTATCCGCTGATGAGCGAAGCGACTTAATTGACACATGAAGACTGATTTTGCTTTGAATGGTTGCCAATGCTTAGCAAGGACTGCTTGTTTAGCTGGGGAGAAAGAGAGGAAGATTTGCTCCTTGTTTGCTTGCCCCTGCCTGTAGGGTGTTTGAAATAAATCTGGTGGGGAAGCTTTGACAATGACCATGACATGACCTGCCCCTGATTAAGCCTTTGAAGGTGATCCTGCCCCTGACTGGGCCATTGAGAATAATTTTGCCCCTGATTTGAGCTGATTTTGAAGAAGTGTTGATTCAAATTCCTCTTTTGATTGCCCCTTGTTGGGATGGCACTGATGTAAAGCACTAAATTGCAATTAAATTATTCATACACAAATGGTAGTGTTAATGTAAAGTTCATGTAAGTTTGGAAAAAAGTCAATTTATTTGAATGTTGTGAAAGTGTGACGAATGGACCGTTAGTCCAAACGAAGTGCTGATTTAGAAAGTTCGTGAAAGATGCAGCAAGAATAATGTGCAAACAAGATTGAATATTAGCAAATATATGGGAGTCAATTTACGTAACCTTGTTGGTAGCATGCTTTCAGAATAAACCCTGCCTCAATTAGGACTTTAGAGGGTTGTAACGTGGTCTGGTTAATGGTTTGAGAAACAAAGGTATAAGGCTCAAAGTTTGATTCGTACCCATCCCTTCTTCGTAATGTTCTCCAGTCCTATGTTCAGTTAACTCTACATATGCATTTGTTTTGACTTGCAAGAGTGAAGATGAAACTTCAAAGTTCGTTTGAAGTGGCAGTCATCTTTCTTGTTGTTGGTGACCCTTTGATTTTTGATTTTGTGGTCACTGATATTTGTTTTGCTTTTGCTGAGGATTTGAGTTCCTCCTTTTGATTTTTTTTCGACTAAGTCTCCCTTCGGGTGCTCAACTTAGTGTTTTTCTTTTTTGTTTTCCTCTTTTTTTTGTTTTGTTTGAATGTTGTGACTGCCAAGTCATTTGTTGATGGTCCTCTGACGGGATGTCTCATCTTGTGATTTGAAGTGTAGTCATGTTAACTGAACAACTACCCTGCCCCGGGTTAAATGTAAGGGTTATATCCGAAAGAAACTCCTACTTCTAGGCTCGAAGTGGTTGACTAGGGATTAACTCCTTATATCTCCAGTGTTTGGGGATTTGAAAGAATGCATGCACATCATTGACGAGGTTTTATCTGAAAGCATACCGCAACAGTTATGGGTATTTCGTTTTCATCATCCTCCCTCAAATATTTGCTAAAGTGAAGTGAGGAAATATTTTTGTGATTTTTTTGTGATAAATGATAAATATGAGCGAATGCGAATAAATTGATTCAAAACATGCATAAACATAACATCAACATAACCAAGTACAAACGATAACAATGTTCAGAGCAAATAGTACTTAACAAACAGTACAAAATAACAAAGATGCGACAATGAAAAATGGCGATGGCGGCCTTGATTTGAGGAATTGAACTTCTCTTGATTGAATGCTTCAAAGTGGGAGACTACTCAGCTTAGTTTTCAACAACCCCTTAAAATGTCTTCACTTGTTGGCACCGTGCGGCGGCAATGGATTGTTCTGGACATTTGCATTTCTCAGAGTGAAGGTGAGATCCTTAGAGTCGATCAGATCTTGAATCTTGTGCTTGAACGATTTGCAGTTCTCGAGCATTTGACCTGGAGCACCCTTGTGATACTCACAGTGAGCATTGGCATCATAATCTCGAGCGTTACCAGTTTGAGGTGGCATGTCTTTCAACACAAGAGTTCCTTTTGCCATTAGCCCATTAAAGATTTCTCCATATGTCAAAGGCAGTGGGTCAAAATTTCTTTCAGCTCTTCTTTGCTGATATGGTGGGCGCTGTTGAGGAGCACGTTGTTGTTGTTGACCAGGCCGTTGTGGATAAGCCGGTTGCTGGTACAGATTGGGCGCATACTGCGCAGCAGCGACCATAGAATACGGACGTGGTTGATAAGCCATCTGAGGTGGAAATGGAGCTTGAATAGCTGGCTGGTAAGGCACTGGAGGAGCTGGCTGATATGGCATAGGAGCATATTGTGCAGCAGCAACATTCGGATACTGGTAGTGGGGAACCGGTGCAGGTGCACTCTGTTGAGGTTTCCCACTTGCAGTAGAAATTGCATTTGTTTCACCCTTTTTGTACCCGTTGAAAGGCTTCTTGACACTGGCTTGGCTGCTAGATCCTCCTTGGATTTATCCACTTTTCAGACCCTCTTCAATTCTTTCTCCTACCATGACCATGTCTGAAAATCCAGAAGATACGCTGCTGATCAGCTTCTCGTAGTATTGCCCCTGTAGGGTACCCATGAAGATATTGATCAATTCACGGTCAACCAAAGGTGGATGAACTCTGGCAGCTAACTCCCTCCAGCGTTGGGCGTACTCCTTACAGGATTCGCTCTCCTTCTGAGTCATACTCTGAAGTTGAGTACGGTTAGGAGCTAAGTCAGTGTTGTACTTGTACTGCTTTTTGAATGCATCAGATAAATCCAGCCAAGTACGAACATTGTTGCGTTCGAGCTGCATGTACCATTCTAGAGACGCTCCAGACAGGCTGTCTTGGAAGCAATGGATCATGAGTTTATCATCTTTGGCATGAGCGGCCATTTTTCTGCAGTACATTCTCAAATGAAGCTCAGGACAACTAAGGCCTTTGTATTTCTCGAATTCAGGAAGTTTGAATTTAGCAGGGATCACAACATCTGGAACTAAGCACATGTCTGAAGCACTCAGAGAGGTTGAGTTGTGTCCTTCCATAATTCGGAGTTTTTCAGCTAACTCGCGACACATCTTCATGGCTTCAGACTCTTGAACAGCATGAGGATTGGTGATTGGAACAGCAGTATGCATCTCATACTCAACTTGATGATTCTCTTTAGTTTGAGGAAACTGGACTTGAGTTGGAATAGGTTGAGCTTGAGGAATAGAACCAACGGTAACACCAGAAGCAGGTATTGGTTGGGAAGTGACCTCTTCAACAGCAGGAGTGAAGCCTGGAGGAAATCCGTAGACCAAAGGATTTGGAACGGGAACTGAAGGCATTGCACGCGAGGTAGATCCTTGCACTTGAGCATTGTTCATTGCGGCAGCAGCTTCGTGACGTTCTTCCATTCTTGCCAAAGATATCAAAGTCTCATAAATCTGGTCAATCTTGCTCTTGACCGAGTCAATCTCTTCCCTCATGGCAGCTTGTTCTTCTTGAATCACGTCCATCAGTCTTCTAGTGTTGGCTCTAGTTAAATATGGTCGTCTAGCTCGATACGGGCGTCGGGAAACCAGCTTGATTTACTGAAGATGGAGGAACATGAAATAAGTTCTCGAATTTGGAATGAAATTCAAGATGAACAAATAATGCAAATGAGATGATATGCAATGTCAGAATCCAGGATCACAAGATCAGGGTCTCACGAGTCCAAGGCACAGATGGAGGATACTCTGATCAGGAACTCACTGAGTAGACTCTAAGGTTTTAGGGATCCCAAAGTTATCAATTCATATGGATGTTCATCACACGCGCCATAAGCATGACGGTTGATTGACTCCGCCATATGAATCTATTTTGGGTGAGATCTTCGTATCGACACCCACGAGATCAAATTTTCTCGGGAGCCTATACTACGTGATCACCGACACAAGGTTTAAAACAAAGTCCTGGAGTTATGGAACTTTCTCAACTGTTTGATGCACGTGTCAATTTCATACATTCTTGACAGCCAATCAACTCCATTGAGTAAGTCTATTCCAAGTGAGGTTCTCGTATCGAGCCATGCGAGGGCGAACCCTGGTGCCCAATACTACGCAACCATCAACCGATGTTTTAACCAAAAGGTTCTAAAGGCTCTCAGAGTTGATGACCCTAATGAAAGCCACTAAGCACACACGTCCAGGACTTGACGGTTGTCAGTATTTTCATCAGAATCTACTCCAAGTGAGGTTTTCGTATCGACAACCCACGAGAGTGGTTCTCTCGGGAGCCCATACTACACAACCTCTCTAACTTATGTTTGTACTCGAAAGCCCGGGTATAGAGCTTTTCCCTCAAATTTCTTTTGCAAAGTATCGATCCAAATTATAGTACCAAGGAGCCACAAGATATATAAGATGGAATCTCGATAAAGAAAGCGATAAAAATAAACAAGCAAGGCATAAAAGCAAACATCCAAACAAGCACAGGAACCTAGACTAGGCTTAACTCGCATAGGGGTGAACCAGTCCCCAGCAGAGTCGCCAGCTGTCGCACCCCGAAAAATACGACCTTACGCGATCCGACAGGAACGGAGTCGTGCGCCGGACGGACTGAAGAGTCGCCACCTAATTCTATTTATTCCCGAAGAGGGAAAGGGAAGATATAGATACAACCCGGGGAGAGAAGGATGAGGACAAAGGTCAACGGAACCATTGCCTGGGTTCGGGAGTCGGTTATGCAGGGGGAAGGTATTAGCACCCCCTACATCCATCGTACTCGATGGGAACCATCTAAGTTATCGCGCGTGAAAGGATGTCTATGCTTAAACGAATTGCTTGCTAGAGGGAAATGAGTTGAATTATAAGTTAGATTGAACCTAGGTGCTCGGCAAGGATTGAGATCCTCGTGCCTACGTACTCCCGTGTGCAATGGGAAAGTCAGAGCCTCGTAGTTCGGCCTACTAAGGATAATGGTTGTTGATTTTGTTACCTTTCGTTGATGAAAGGGTTTAGGAGTTGAAATGTACTAAAGACTTATGGATAGTTTATCTCGCCCAACATGACGAGCGTCCTGCGTCGAAATAATCGGAGCGAGTAACGAGAGCTCGTTATCCTCCTTTCTACCGCTTAAGGCTCGTGGCGTACAAATCTTCTCGTATTAATAAAGTGTTTTATTTTCTAAGACCGCTTGACGTTGGATCAAGGGTTTGGATCTAATCGAAACGTTTTGGTTTTTTGAGGTTAAAGGGTAAATGCAACTTGGAGGTTATTTTTGTGGTTTTGTCAGCGAGGCACAATACGCTCGGCTCGCAAGGAGTGGATCCTAATAAACGAAATGAAATAAAAAGGTGCGAGTGTGCAAGTGCAATCGCTTGGCGTTGGACCAAGGATTCAGAATTAAAATAAATACAAAAATATAGAGTGCGTACAAATTAATGGGAGAGGGATACAAAATAAATACAGGGGATTGCGAGAAATAAATGGTCTCGTTGTAATTAGCCCAAGAGAAAGCGTGTGTGCAGTGTTTTTGAACTATTCGAAGGCGTTCAGCCTGTTTAATCGGGACACAACTATTCGAAGGCGTTGCACCTTTTAATCGAGCGCAACTATTCGAAGGCATTGGACCTTTTTGGGACGCGGCGAAATTTGGTTCGTGAGCTGCCTTAGAGCCGATTTAATGAAATCGTTCTATGAGGAGTCAAAACGTAACTTGAAATGCAATAATAAATGAATAAATTGAACTGAATTTGCTAGAATAAAATAATAAATAAATCGAATAATATCATGAATAATAAAATAAATTAATTTACATCTTTGTTTGTCGAAATAATAAAATAATAAAAATTAATTACAATGAGGGCCTCATATTGACCAAATATCACCGATTAAAATCGGGCGAAAAATTGGCCGTTTAATATATCATTGGCCCTAAATATAATCAAGAAAGTATATATATATATATATATACCTTAAGACATTTTTTTTAAAATAAAAAGAATATTACTAAACAAAAAGAAATGAAGATAACTTATTAATAAATAAAAAAACTAACTTCTAAATATTAAATGAATAATTAAAAAAATGATGAAGTTTTAAAAATAAAATACCAAAACAGAGGGAGATATTGTGTGTTTGCAGGTGCATATATGTAAGAAGAATAAATCAAATGGGCCTAGCCCACTTCTGAAACAACACTAAGTCTCTCTTTTTTTAATCAATAGAAAAATAAATAATAATAATAATAAAAGAGGGACGGGGGCGCTGGTGCTTTATCAGGTATAGATTTAAAATAAAAAACAGGGTACAACTTAAACTCACATCACAAAACAAAATTTAATTAAAAAAAATAACATAAAAGCAAGAAAAACAGGGCAAAGGATGAAAAGTCATAAATCAACATAGGTTAGTTTTAAACATAATGTGAGAGGAAAAAACCGAAACCCACCCTTTTACAAGAGAAGTCGTTGACGGCAAATCTCTCAAAACACAAACCGATTTCGCACGGCGTTTTGGTCCCCTCGCAACTCACGGTGGCTTTGTGGTGATTTTCGGCGTTCATAGTTTGTGCGCTTCAGAATCCCTCAGTTTGGATTCGGATCTAGTTTTCTCAAGGTTTAAATCTACTCGGCCGCTCTGGTTTTCACCCTCTCGTTCACGGCTTTCACTCGCAGTTCACACCGTTCTCGCTTTTTTTGTGATGATTGATGGAGGGCGATGGTGTGGTGGTTACTTTGGATCGGTGATGGTGAAATGGTTTGCTGGAGTTTGAGAAGGGTTATCCGCGTTTGTGCTTTTGGGTTTCGGTGAAGGTGGGTGATGAAGGTGGTGACGGACGCGTCGGTTTGCGATGATTCGCGGAAGGGTGATGTGGTTCACGTTTTGCGAGTTATGTGTTCTGAGAGATGGTGGTGATTTGAGTTGAGGCGCTTGTGACGGTGGAAAAGGGTTTATGGGGGAGAATTTTCGCAAAATTTTTGTAGATTTCTTTAGGGTTTTTTTTCAGGTGTCCTTGCTAATGATTGATCCTCTTTTTATAGGTGAATCTGGGAGCTCGCTCATATGCGTGATAAAATCCGTTTTGGAGTGAGAATAGTGAGTTGTGGAAATCAATCCGTTAGGATTGTACGAAGATTCTGCTTGCTGTCAATATCTTGTGGGCCAGCTTAGGGTGAGTCATTCTCTTTGTTTTTGTCTATAGCGATCTTCTGGAGGGAGAGTGGGCCCTTGTGAATTTGTTTTGACTTTTGACTGTGATAAACTCAGCTTCTTCCTTTTTTACGGTTTACAAAGTTTCGAAATTCCCTGCCCTGTTATTCAACTTTTTTCTCTACTGCTGATAACTCCTTTGATACTTTGGATCGAAAATTGTGAATTATTGACTATATTGAACATTTATGATAGGTTATCAATTGATAGCTAAACTTTGCACAACTTGAATGAAGGCTGGTATGAAGGTGAAAATAGGCTTCAATGTTTTATGATTATATGATATTGTCAAGCTTGTGTTAACATTTCCTCAATCACTGCAGGTCAGAGGCGTGGGGAGTACAGAAGAATGCAATTCACGGTGGGAGATTTCTTTTAGCTTTGATATTGATGTTGTGAAGTCTGAAATGTGACCAAGCCTTTGGAATTTTGATGTTCTTTTTGGAAGGATTAAATCTAAGTTTCACTATTTCTCTGTCACCTTCATTTACCATGTGATTTGGAGTTGTTTGCTATGATGTTTTGTTCAGGAGAAGTTATTTTGATACGGTGATTTCGCATTGCAGGTGTACACTCTGATCATATCCGTCAATTAAAAGTGATAGACTGCTAGTTCACCTCCTTCAACTCTTGCTGCTCCTGAAGAAAATCCGCTTATGGTGTAACTACACGTGGAAATGGCGCACTAATGGAGACTTAAGAGTTGGCATGGAGAAGATGAATCAAGCCATGGAGACTTGATTGTGTTGCCTTGATCGTAAGCCTTAGGAACACTGTTTGTATTATTTTGGCTCTGATCGTATTGTGACCTGCAACTCGCTTGTAATACTTGTTGCAACATTTCAAAATTGCCTTGAACTTCTGTGCATTGCCTACTCCATCATGATGACATGTTAATCATTGAGTACACCATTGTGAACTTTGAACCTTGAGTCTTGAGCTTGTGGCTGTTACATCAGAGGTAATAAAAAAATTCAATCCTTTGCTTCACAATTTCTGTCATTTGTAACAAAATTATTGACATTGTTGTCAATCTATTTGCCTCATGTTGTTCTATCCCTTGGCATTGTGATCATCCTGAATCCTGAATATTGCAGGGTAGCGGTCAACCCAAGACTTCCGCTAACCGTTTCCAGTTTTTGATGATCATTTGTGTGTCGAGGACAAGTGTTAGGATATTCCATGGAATCACAAATTAGAGGTAATGCACTAAGCTTATATTCTCTTTGTATTCATGCTGAATGATGAATATTGAAACCTGAAGTTCTTGGGATCTATTATTTGCTCTTTTTTCATTTTATTTTTCAGTCTTCGCCGTTCTCTTGTGATATTGATATCATTTGCTTCTGCCCTTGCTTTGCTTTGCTCGTGATAAGTCTGCCATATTTTCTTCATCTGGTTTTGCCTTTCTGTTGTGAATTTGTATCTCTTTCCAATGGTGTGGATTATTTTGTTATTTATGACATTGCAGCAAGAACTCCAAAAACATAACACTGAATCTTGGAGCATGAGGATGGATTTCATGCCTGCTGAAAACCGCAAAGAGGCAAATGTATACTGACAGTGGTACTTGCTGCAAATGTCGTCTCTCATTATTGTTTTTTTTCTGAATGTCTGTTTGTTGGAATGTGCTTGTTCTTATGAGGATGTAACCTTGTCTATATTTTGCAGGTTGAAGAAAATAGTACAAAGTGTAACGCTTCTCATGATCCATCACAACTCGGCATTTTAAACAGAATTTCTTGGCGGACTAACGACCCTTGTATGGATCAGACCGCATTTGGTAAACATTTTAACAGTGAATCTGGATTCAACTTACGGTCATACAGATCACGCCTATGGTACGTGTAGTGCGCTGAGGCTTAGCTCTAAATGGAAAAAGGTATGCAGAGGTTCCCTTATAACCAGATTTAGCTTTGTTTTCTTTTGTGATTTCTTCCTGTTATTATCAATTCTCTTGATGTGATGTTAAATTCTCAGTTGTAGTCCTGAACGTTGTTTCCGAAGGACGTGGAGACCTAGGTGAAACAGGCGGAAGCTGCGCCAATTTGATGATGGAGGAATGATGCCTTAAGCGTAGGCATGTGTATTGGTAGGATTCATATATGGCCTTGTAATCATGTGGTAGTTTATAACTTTGTAATGCTTTTGCCTCGGTTTTGAGTTCAATTGTTTTTCTTCCTTGAACTTGCAACTTGTAATACCGAAGAATTCACTTGGGAATTGTAGCATCTTAGTCTTGCAATTTGTATTGGTTTGAAAACTCAATAGAACTTTCCACTTTTGTATCTTGGAATCTTATGACATTCAATTAAACTCTAAACATTAAATCCTTGAAACCAATTTGTGACTCAACTTTGCATCAACTTGGGACAGCATAAAAACTCCTAGGTGTATTCATCCAATGTGTACATATTTATACCAATTCTATTTTTAGTTTGAATTTAGTACAAGTGTGCCTTTAGATTTTTAGAAACAACATGATGATTTAAGTTGTGGCAACGAGGTTACTCCTAGGAATAAGATTTCCATGTTTGAATGGAAACACTTCATTAGTCATTAATCACATGGATTAAGTGACTTTCGACCTTTCAAACTTTCCATTTCTTGCACACTTAATAACACCATACGTTTGAAACTTGCGCTAATTGTAACTTCAAATGACACAGATTAGTAACCATTTATATTTGCGGATTGTACTAATTGCAAACTCAAGTGAACATATTCTTGTTCTCGTGATCCAAATTAACTTATGTAACCAATTATGCCTTGAAAATAATCTCCATGAATTATTTTTTTCTTAACCAAATTTCATTCTCCTTTGAGATAAATGAGATTAATCTATCTTCATCACTGAACACCCTATGGTTTTAAACCAGATTCCTGAGACATAACATTAATCCTGACAATTTCCAACCAAACTTGCATAGCTTGTTTGACCCTGGTCGAATATCCAGACAGATGAAACAACAAACTTTTCTTTTGAAATTTTACATAGTGGTTAGTAAACATAACAAAAATAAATGAAAATAAAATCACATGGTAGGACAAATTTGGGGTATGACAATTTGCATCTAGGGTTTGTGATCTGAACAATCCAAGAAGTGATATGAGCCATCCCAAAGGTCTTGAAGCTTTCCAAGAGGTTCCATGTGTGTTCCATGTGTGTTCCATGATCATAATATTCTTCCCAAAGTTCATAAAATTCAAGGGATCACAAAGAATGGCAAAGGCAGAGTTAGGGTTTTCCAGCACAGATGACCAAAATTAGGGTTTTGGTTTTAGAGGCCTTAACCCCAATTTTTTTGGTCATTCTTGTTTCTAATGGTCTTAATATGCTATAAGGATCATGTGTGCCAAATTTGATGAAGAAATTTATTGTGGAAGTCATCTGATCATTGGGTAACTTCTTGAGCAAGTAAAGTCAAAATCAGGGCATCTGAGGCCTCCATCAAGGGTACCAAAGGGGCATCATCATCATTTTGAGTCTCTATGATCTTTATTTGATCTTATAAGTGGTTGGAAGTTCACAAAGTTGAAGAATTTTGGGCCAAATGCAAACTTGCTATTTTTGGAAATGACTTGTAATGGAAACTTTCCATTTTGGGAAAGATTTTCAACCTATTCTTTCATGACCAAAAATGTTTCAAATGAAAATTTCTTGGGCATGAAAGTTGTAGATTATGTCTTCCCATTTTCAAAAAGTACTAGAACATGTCTTGATTCATCCTAGAACTCAATATATGGCCTTTCAAAGTTGGCAAAAATCCTATAATTTTCAAGTTCATGCCAAAGAGGATTTTTTGCAAATTCAAGTTTCAAGCCATTTCATGACCTCTAATTGATTGATAAACATCATACAAACATAGTGCAATGAATTTGAACCAAAATTGTGCCTTGGATTGCTAGATTCATCAAAACATTTTCACAAAATTCTCAAAGAGGGAAAATTGCAAAAACCTTGGAAACCTTCCATCCACTTGTACCAGCTGCATAAAATCAATCCTATGGCCCTCCATGAATCAGGCTGAGGCCAGACACCCCTTGAAGCAGCTCCTTCCATGGCCCATGCTTGAAGTACAAAGTTGTTGACTTTTTTGCAACTTGCCCATACCAATCACAATAGGCCACACCAACTCTTCTGACCACTCCCATTGGCTTATGAAAACCCTAAGGAACACATTACATACAACACATTGGCCTGAATGCTCCAAGAACTCAGCTTTCACAAAATTTTGCCAAAAACTTCCTTTCTTCGATTCTAAAAAACCAGCCATCAAACCTCAAAACAAACTTCACCAGTCATCTCAATATCACTCAAAGAACACAAAGCAACCCTCTGTAACACCCCAAAATTTGCCCTCTTATTTATTATCAACCTCGAGCGATTTACGCTTCATTCTTGCATCATTCCGCATATCATCGCATTTGAAAAATTAAATAAATAAACCATCATCCTTTGCATACGCATGAGGTGTGTGGTCGATCGAGGCTTGCCAAACATTGGAGTTCAAGAGAAAAATAATATCCCAAAAATAATCCACACCACTTTCGAGCTAACCAACCAAAAAAGGGAAGAATTCACCTTTCCCTCCCTTTTCTTTCTGCTTTTCCTTCCACTTTCTTTCCACATTCCCTTTCATCCTTTCCCTCTTATTTTTCCACTTCAATTCCACTCCATTTCCCTTGGAAACTTCCACCATGTTCCACCATCTTCTAGAGTGTTCCATGAAATATTCCAAGGAATATTCCTTTTCCAACCCTAACCCTAACTAACTACCAAACCATAATTTTGGATCCCAAGCCTAATTTTTGGGCCCCAAACCTAATTCCATTCCAAAACCCAGCTCCAAGCCTAGCCTCTATATAACCATTAATCACTTCAATGCAAAGGGTTCCCACAATTCTCCAACTTTTCACTCTTTCACAATCATTTTTTCTCTCTCACATTTCCTCCATTTCCCTTTTCACCAAAGCTTTTTGAATAAGCTCTTCAAGTTTCGCATTGAAACTTGAAAATCTTGAAGCTTAAGCCTCTAACCTCCATTGATTTGTGGATTGTGGAAGAAGAAGCTAGTGATTTTTGTGAGGATTTCGGCTTATCGGAAGTGTGCGAAGGTTCAAGCATCAAGAACGCATTTATTTTGCGAATCCGCAGTTTTCTTAGTTTTCTCTTCGATCAAGCTCCGATTTTTGGCAACAATTACCGAAGCACTTCTCCGCTTCGTAGGTTGGTGATCTAAACCACTTCTTCTTTAAGTTATTCTCTTCATCTCGCCATTTCGGCATTCTTTAATTACTTTTCGTTTTGATTGTGATCGATTATGTATTGCTTGCGATTTGTGATTGTTATTAGATTAGGATTTAAAGGTGTTGATAGTTATAGATTCTAGCATGTGTTAATAAACCCCAATTAAGTAGAAATTAGTGTTAGCATGTTCCTAGGAATGTTAGGGATCATTAGAAGTAAGATTGTGGTCAAAAGCACTTATTTCAAAAGTATTTTTCACTTTCTGTTCAGCGTTAACCGGTTAACGCATGCGTTTTTGGCCATTTTTAGTGTTGTCCAGGGTCCGTTAACGGGTTAACCGGTTAACGCTGTTCAGTTTTGGATTTTTAGCTTTTTTTTTGCTCAATCTTGCTTCCTAGTGCTTCTAATGTTCCTACATGTTTAGGTATTGATTTTAGGGAATTTTTGGGTCCATTTCCGGTAGCTCATTCCCCCATTTCGAGTCGTTTCGACGCGTTTCCGTTCATGTTGCGTATTATACATTTTAGTGTTTCTTTGTGCATAGCTTGATTTCTTGCATTTTGTTGCCATGTTTATGCATCATTTGGCATGTGATAATCATGTTGCATTCTGTTTTAACATATTTGCATTGCATTAAATCACTTTGCATTCCATTATATCAAGGCATGTTACATTTCACATAACCATATATGTATGTGCCTTTGGTTGCATTTTGGTACATGCTTGATCATACCATTTACCCCAATTCACTTCTGAATTTTGCATTGAGTTTGGCATTTTTGTTGAGCTATCATATTGCATGTTCATAATAAATAATCCTTATGTTCATATACCATATTCATGTGCTACATTTTTGCATTACTTGTTGCATAATCAACCATGTGATGCATTCTTGCATAATCTCCCAAAAATGTTCATTGATCTTCCATTTATATATGTTGATTTAGGTTCAAATGCATGTTCATGGTGAAGTTGGTGCATTTTTCATTGAGTTGTGCATTAAAATATGAAAATAATCAAATCTGGATTTTGCATTTCATAGCTATTTTTGCATATAGGTGCTGTAAAATGCATTTTGTTTGTTTGTTTGCATGTTGTTTGTAACCTTTTACACTTATCTTTTCATGTTGCATGATGGCTGTAAAAAGCTGCTTGGTATCATACATTGTTTTCATGGCTGTTTGTGTATTAGGGGTTGTAGTAGGTGCTGTATTTTTGTCTTAGCATTTTTTAGTCCTCTAGAATTAAGAAAGTCATTAGGATTTAATTGTTGTGTGTTTGCTTTATTATTTTTAATAAAATGCAACATTAATCTTTGTTTTGCAGAGGGGAAGATTGAGGTAAGTTTCCTTCACCCTATTCTTTATTTTTATGCATTTTATTTATGCATTTAATTTATTTTTCCTTCCATATTTGTGTTTGGTAGGATTTCCCCCTTTGTTAGGATCAACTTACCTTTATTAGGAAGTAAGTTGCATCCTTTTTCTTCTTTCTTTTTCTTTTGCTCCTTAGGATTAGAAAACCTCACTAACCATTAGGATCTCCCTTTTGTGCATAATAAATAAATTAGGGTTGGTCTTAGTCCCCCTTAGTTTTGTCCTTTTTCCACTTGAGTCATTCTTTCTCATCTCATAAAGAAAAACAATAAAATACTTAATAAAAACTGAATGTTCTTGTACGACACGAGACTTTGTTGCGGAGTTCGTATACACATCCTGTTTCGGGGCGAGGTGTAAGTCCCTACCACGATGGATAAGTCTTAGTATGAGAATGTTCACAAACAAACTCCAAAACACTTCTCATAAAAGACAACCAACAAAGACATCGCGTCTTCTCTTCTCATCTCCTACTCTTTGCGGACGAATGCGACTTGCCTCGACAGTTCAAACAGCGATACGGTAAATACCCTCGAGTCAGAACCGGTAACACCTGAGCTAGAGCTATGGCGACGTCATCCTAAAAATACAAAAATAGTTCCCGCCTTAGTTAGGAGAACTACGTCGACTCTGATCCTCATTATCCCGATGAGGTACGTAGGCAACGGGGTAGGGCCCTTTCGAGCACATTCTTTATTTTCCCTACATTTCCCCCCTTTTATTCTCATTCTTTTTGTTCTATTTTCCAATTCTCCTCTCATTCCAGTTCCAGTTAGCAGTTCTTTCTTTCAGCAACACCTTATTCTTTTACCCTTTGAAACAAACAAGCAAGCGTGGATCCCGTCGGGTACGGCGGACGATTTGGGGTCCTAATACCTTCCCAGGTCGTAACCGACTCCCGAACCCAGATCTTTGGTTCGCAAGGCCTCGTCCTTTCCTTCTTCCTTAGGTTTATGCAACATTACCTTTCCCATTCTTTCGGGATAAAAATGTCTGGCTGGCGACTCTACCTTTTCCGCGCCACTTTCGCTTTTGTACTAGGATGAAAATCCCGGGAGCGACAGCTGGCGACTCTGCTAGGGAACGAACCCAGAATCTCTGGTTTCCCTTGTAGAGTCAATCCTAGCGCTTGTGTGTTTTATTTCTTTGGGTGTTTATTTGTTTGCTGTGTGCTTTGGTTTAGCTTTACTATTTTCATTTACAGCTTTACTTTACAGCATTTATTTACTGATTTTAGTATTTATCATGCATCATTATCACTGTCTGGTTGTGCTGGTTTCATTTTTTCTGAGGGATGGGAGTTACTGTGAGATAAGCCAAATACCCGGCTTGAGTGCACTATAGGATTAGCGTGGATAGGTTGTACTCGCATGGTTACATGATGAGTGGCGATGTGTTCCACACCTAGGTTGCGACCGTCTTGGAACTATCTTGTGTGGGGGTTCTTCCCCACTTCGAGATACAACCTTGATGGTTATGTGCAGCTGGGGACCGATCATTGAGAACCTTAGTGGAAACAACCCTCTCCAGTGATGACAGTGGCAGACCACATTTGTTGGCAAACTCACTCGCATCCGAGGGCCCACTAGGAACTCGCATAGGATGACCTGGTTCTCTCATAGGAATCCAGTTAAGGCAAACTGTTTGTATAATGATAGTATTGTACCCTTCGGGATGAATGTACTATTGTTTCTCGATTCAATGCTTGAAGCTGAGGACTTATGAGGGATGCTTATTTTTCCGGACTCAGCTAAGACCTCCCTGGTTAGTACATAATGCCAAACTGATTCCCTGATTTGGTCATGAGCCATTTCTCGGAAATGGTGAACGTATTATTGCTATCCGACTTTGAGAGTCCGTGATGTTTGACCCGAGTAGCACACCCGTGAGATGGGAGGGGTTTACAGGTTTACAGGAACCCTGAAACTTCCCACATACCCACTTTGCCAGCATTGTTCAGTATTATGATCAGATTCTACATGGTCTTCTGGTTTTGAAATCCGGGACTTCGGTGGTACTCTTACTATGACTCTTCACCAGCACATGATTGTCTTCTCGACACCAACGTCAGACCAATGATCGCCAGGCCTTTGATCACATGTCAGTGCATTGCATAACATCCTCTGCATGCTTGCATTACTAACACATGCTTACGCATTTGCAGGGTCGCATGTAGCATCCTCATGAACATATCATACGCATTTACTGCATGATTTTCATATTGTGCATTTTTACAGGTCATTCGGACTTCCTAACTTATTCAACTTTAGGCAATATAGCTGGTCAACACGTTCATCGGTATCCAACGAAAAGAAACCGAGTGAGAATGGCTGAACGAATGCAGACTGATCTCAATGAGCTCTGACAGAGGATGGATCAGTTCATGGACATGATGACCGGCATTGAGCAATCCCATGGGAATGCTAATGCTGGAACACCGACTGAGAATGTGGATCCTAACGCTGCCCGTAACGGAAGGCCAAATCTAAATGGGACTGCGGCCCGTAATGAAGACACTCAGGAAGACCAGTTTACTCTATTGGATGCTAATATGAATGAGGTCAACAACCGAAGGTATGAAGAGCTGGATGAGAAGATTAAGGCCATGGAATGTCAGAATTCCTTGGGCATTGATATAACCAATCTTGGGTTAGTGCCAGGAGTCAGAATCCCTCCTAAGTTCAAGGTGCAATCATTTGACAAGTACAACGACAACACGTGCCCTAGAACTCACATTCACGCATACTTTGGAAAAATCTCGGCTCACACTGATGACGAGAAACTTTGGATGCATTTCTTCCAAGATAGTCTATCTGGAGCTTCATTGAGCTGGTACATGAAGCTGGGCAGGGTCTCTATCCGATGCTGGAAAGATTTAGCTGAAGCTTTTCTCAAGCAATATCAATACAATATTAATATGGCTCCGAATCGCACTCAGTTGCAGAACTTGTCTTAAGGACCTAAGGAGAGTTTTATGCAGTATGCTCAGAGGTGGCGTGAGCTGGCCGCACATGTTCAACCTCCATTTCTCGGTCGGGAAATGGCCGACATGTTTAAGGGCACCTTGCAGGGTGTTTACTTGGATCGTCTGGCTGCCTGCCCGTCCATTGGTTTTTCTGATATTGTCATCGCTGGAAAAAGGATAGAAAACTTTCTGAAATTGGGAAAGATTCAGGATGCAAGCAGTGTTGGTTCTTCTGGTGTGAAGAAACCTTTTGGTAATGGCCAAAGACGAAGAGAAGGCGAGACTAATGTCGTGCATAGGGGCCGAGACAGAGGTCGTTCACAAGGTTACTACCAAACAGCTACAATGACTATTACGCCACAGGTTCAACCACAACCTCAAGGTCAGCAATATCAAGCACAGAGACCAAATCAGGAAAGAACAAGAGCGAGAAACCGCAGAATTGATCCCATCCCATGCCCATATGTTGTATTGCTTCCAGAGCTGCTAAAGTTGAACATGGTCGAGCTTCGTACCATGAGAGCTCTTTCTCCTGATAATCTACCTCCAAACATTGATGCAAATGCCAGATTCGAATTCCATTCGGGTGCCCAGGGGCACAGTATTGAGAAATGTTGGGCTTTTCAGAACAAGGTACAAGACCTAATTGACTCCAAGGTGATCAATTTTGCTCCTCACCCAAATGTACTCCAAAATCCAATGCCTAATCACAACGGAGCCGATGTCACGGTTGTTTTACCAGATGGTCCACGTTAAGCTGGAATCTTCAGGAAGCAAATAAAGCCATCAGTATTCAGATACTCTCAGCAATGGCAACTGTTTGTTCGTCTTTCTCTAATGCATTGTCTTCCCTATTAAGGGGAACTACATCGCTCTGATTCTTCATTGGTCGTGGGTCAATGGAGATACGTAGGCAGAAGATCGTCAGGTCTTTCCGAGCAACCTTATGGGGCAACTTTACTCCCCCAACTTTACTTCTTCCTTCAGATGTCTCGTGTCAGAGTCAGAGTAATTAGAAGAAGAGGTATGATTGCCATGGTTGGGTATACGACTGCAAATTGAAGATTACAAGTCTGTGAAAGAGCCATTGATCAATGAAAGTATCCAAGACTGATAGGTCCAGACGGAGTCAAGCCTCCTCAACGACGACAATATTCAGCTTCTTTACTGTATTTCCATTTGTAGTTCTTTTATTTGCTAAACATTTGTATACATGTATGAAAGTTGTTTGCTTTTGAATGTTATCAATAATAAAACTCACATGTTTTTCTTGAAGTAATTCATTTGCATTCCCTTATAATTTTGCAAGTTTACATCGCAATACCAATTGTCATGCTTAAACTCTATGAGGGAGAATGACGCCTGATCGGAAAATAGCAAGTGTACTATTTTTACCGATGTAGTAATAGAAGGGATTAACCCCAAATATCGATCACAAGGACTGCGTATTAAAATAAGTTCTTAGTGATTAATTTCAATTGGACAAAACTCATGGTTTAAAGGTTTGAGATTAAATTATATAAATTGAACAGAATAAAACGTAAATTTAAAACAAATAATTTCACTAATATGAAAGTAATGCCAGGTATGGTGTATGATTCGCAATGCAATGACTCATAAGTTCCTAAATTTTAGAGATATGCTTTAGAACGTGTCTTTCCTAAGTTTAATATGTTTTTCCAAAATTCCTTTAAAGAAAAACCCTTGGTATTCTTCATAGACCGCGATTCCTCAATGGTCAAAGAAGAATATAAAGCAATAATTCTGACATAAAAAGGTTCTCATAAAAATATCCCAATTCCTCAGTAATATTTTTTACGATAAAATTATGCAACAAGGTTAGGATGGTTGGTCAGACCAAATCCTAACCACGATCAGTTATCTTATTTTCCAATACCGATAAAGCATTAAGGACGTTGCGATAAAATAAAGAAACGAAACTAAAAACATAATCCCAAATTGAAGAATTCAAAAAGTCATTACAAAAAGCAAATCAGGGACACCCCCCTGGCATTGGGGGGTGTAGCCACTCATGTTCAAACTGGAAATAAAAACAGAGCAAGAAAATTGAGACATTACAATTAACGTTGGATTTGTCGGATCGTCAATTGCTTCCGCTCTTGATCAATCCTTCTTCTCCAGTGTTCATTCTATCCCAAAAATCCCCAAATCAAAAAAAAGTCCCAATCTTCTCACAGTCATAATGGTCAAATATAAATCAGTCTTCAAAAAGCATCGCGAAATGTCCGGAATACCCTTGAAGCAGCAAAACATAAGATTCCTTCTGGTCTTCACAACACGGGCCGTGTTGTGCAACACGGGCACCCGTGTTGTGCCTCTGGATCATTACCAAACAACTTTTTCCCCAGCTGCCATGACACGGGCCGTGTTGTACAACACGGGCGCCCGTGTCACAACCCTGACTTCTTCTTTTCTGAGCAAAATCTTTGTCTCTTCTGGTATTTACAACACGGGCCGTGTTGTACAACACTGGCACCCGTGTTGTGTCTCTGAACTCTCATTTTCTGTCATTTTTTAAAAGCTTGGACCATCTTTCGGACGCCTCGAACAACCGATTACATATTTACCTGAAACACCACAAAGAAACAACCACATAACCCATTCCACTAATAAAAACAAAGTAAAAACGATAAACACTAACTTGCACGCAATAATGAGAAAACTAAGACAAAACATGAACGAGACACTACAAACAAATCAAATTAGACTCAAAAGACGCTGAAAACCGGCTTGAATATTACCACTAAAATATCACTGATCAAACTCCCCCAAACTTGAATTCTTGCTTGCCCTCAAGCAAACATCCTGTATTTACACCTTAAAAACTAGCAATATGAATTATGATACTCATACGTGGATCCTTCATTCCAATTCACCCAATGAGTTCTTTTTTGTACTTTTCTCTCAGTATAGATATCACACAAACACTACACCGTGGAAAACCACGGATCCGAATCTCCCTTTTCGGTAACCTCTCCGACTATGCTTCGTGCTTAGGTCTTATTTTTTTCGATTTTCAACCCTTTTCATTCAGACAATCACTTTTAAGGCTTTTAATGATTTTCACTATGTGTACAAGATTGATTCCTTTTTTTATCATTGGCACCGATTTTTTTGTCCCTTCGGGAAACATTTATGTTCAACCTCCGTTAGGTTGAATAACCTTGTGAGGGTTACCCAACTTAGAAGGATCGATCATTCTAATGTTTTTATTCATTTTTTTTTCCGGTGCCTTCAAGCCTTTTTCTTTTGGATCAACTTTGCACACACAATTATTATAGATAAAGCCAGATATATCAATATAAACTACTTCGGGTTTACTTCTCAAATCAAAGCACCATGGCACGAATCTACATGTCGAACTCGTTCCTAATTCCGAAGACTCAGTCTGCTCATGTAGTACTTATACATCAAAATTTTCCATATTTTCTCATCGGGATTCTTTTTCACTCGCATCCTATATACTTTCTCATAATTCACTTGTAACACACAACAGGTTAACTCAGGGGTGTTTTTTCAGATAACACATAGCTATAATCTTCAAGCCGACACTACGATACTATTAAAAATAAACAAAGATTAACATAAAACAAACGAAAACATAAAAACTAAACCCCCCCCCCCCCCACACTTGAACTCAACAGTGTCCTCACTGTTGAAGAACCAATGTCGGAGGGGACTCGCAACTATCACTCCTCGGGAGGAAAACCATGAAGCTTCATCTGCTGCATCCATGCTTGCAGCTCATTGATTAAGTCCCCTTGCCGGGTCTGCTCTCTGATCATTTCGTCCCACTGGTCCTTGGACACATTCCACTGACCGGTTGCTTGGTTAGATGAACCACCAGCAGTTTGCACCGGGACCTCTTCAGCTTGGTTCCCTGCATCCTCCTCATCTGAAAAATACTCATCAAACTGATCGGAACCACCCAACATAGGGTCCTCATACAGCCAGTTAGCTCTATTATCTATAGTAATCATATTAGGCGCAGGCAACGAAATCAAATTCTTGTTACGAGACATCACAGCATAATAATTATGAGCGGTTTTAATCATACCTTGGTTGATCAATGTTTCAAGATCAATTTTGGTCTTACCTGCCACTGTGGGCACTTCAAGTAACCTCTCATTATACCCAAGATGCTGAGCAATCTGTGTAATCATCCCTCGAACAGAAATCTCACCCGAGGCAGCATTGGCTACCCGCTTCAAGTGGTCTGCTGCGAAGGCCGCAACATTAATCAGCTCATTGTTTGCCATTCCAGACAGGAAGTATAACTCTCGCAGAGTTGCAACTCCTGTGCTATCGCCTCGGCAGAAAAAGGTATAAGCTAACCCTTTTTTAGCGTACCGAAAGGACGGGTTATGGATGCATGAGGCTTTTGCAGCAGACGCGGCATACTCGGTATTGCCGGTGATATCCTTCCATAATGATCCTGCGTCGAATGTACTTGGCGGTGCACCAGGCCCATAAACTGGGAGATCTAAAATCTTCCCCAGATCAGCCACCGACATCACATGATCATTGTCAAATAGGCGGAACTTCAACGTACCGAAGTACTCAGTGTCGGATCCGGTCCAGGTATGCTTGAGCTGAAACTGTAAAGAACTCAAAAATTCCAAGGTTATGCGCTCAAAAGTTGGCGCTTCATATTGCATAAAATTTAACATCCCGATACTGTGAAACATTCTATGGACTTCAAATTTGAGCCCTAGATTTTCAAGAGTTTCATTGCACATGTATCGGGTCGGTATCAACTTACGCCTTACCAACTTTGCATACTTGGCTTGATGCTCCGGGTCCTCGAACAAAATGCCATGAGCATTCGGCATCCGGAGTGCTCTCTTGCGAGGACGAGAAGATTCAGCAACATTCTTACCTGTATCTCTTCGAGGAGGCATTTTTCCAACCTGCACAAATGAAGCACACGAAAAAATTTTTTTGAAAGATTAGAGAAATCGGTCACCGTAGAAGTGACAAGAAAGTGATGGGGAACAATTCTTGTGAACGGAGTAGTAGGTTTCGGTGAGTGGGTGCTTGAGAAAATGGAGGTTTTGTGAAGTATAAAAATGGTGTTAGGGTTTTTGAGAGAGAATGAGGTTGGAGAAGATGAAGGAAAAGTGATAATTGCTAGGTTAATGAGCACTTAATTAAAAATTATAAAAATAAACACGTGGGGCCCACAGAATAAAGTTGGGAAACTAAAAAAATTTGAATTTTCAGATTCCCGCATGAGCAACACGGGCCGTGTTGCACCCCTGGATGTTCCAATTTAACAACTCCAAAAATACTCTCCTACAGCACTTGCAACACGGGCCGTGTTGCACAACACGGGCGGCCGTGTTGCACAACACGGGCGGCCGTGTTGCACAACACGGGCGGCCGTGTTGCATCCCTGGTTTCCTTCTCAAAATGCCTTGAACCAAACACATCTCCAGACATTGCAACACGGGCCGTGTTGCACAACACGGGCGGCCATGTTGCATCCCTGGATTCCCTCAAATCTTCACTAAAAAACACATGTTTCTGCACCATGCAACACGGGCCGTGTTGCTCAACACGGGCACCCGTGTTGCTCAACACGGGCACCCGTGTTGCACCTCTGATTTTCAATTTTTCTTGCTTTTCTGATCTTCCTACCCCGACTTCAAACCTCATTCATTCCTTCTTATAATCAATGATAAACAAAACCTACAAAACAAAAACAAACAAAAGTAAGAATGAAAAACTCGTGGGTTGCCTCCCACGTAGCGCTGCGTTTAACGTCGCATGGCTCGACGGTCCGTCGTACTACTGAGTAAGACGAGTGACATGTACATCACCAGTGGTCTGGCCTTTGAAATAATGCTTTAATCTCTGCCCGTTCACTTTGAAAATATCTCCGTTGGTATGATTTTTAATCTCAACAGCTCCGTGAGGAAATACCTTGTGAACAACAAAAGGTCCCGACCATTTAGACCTTAATTTGCCTGGGAATAGCTTCAGCCTTGAATTGTACAGAAGGACCATTTGTCCTTCCCAAAACTCTTTTCTTTGAATCCTTTTATCATGCCATTTTTTCGTTTGCTCTTTGTAGACCTTGGCATTCTCATATGCCCGATTCCTGAATTCTTCTAACTCATGAAGTTGAAGAATCCTCGAACTTCCCGCTTTTGACAAATCCATATTAAGATACTTAGATGCCCAAAAAGCTTTATGTTCAAGTTCCAAAGGTAAGTGACATGCCTTTCCGTAAACCAGTTGATATGGTGACATACCGATAGGCGTTTTGAAAGCCGTTCGGTATGCCCATAAAGCGTCATCCAACTTAATAGACCAATCCTTCCTGGATGAATTCACTGTCTTTTCCAAGATTTGTTTCAGTTGTCTATTGGATACCTCAACTTGGCCACTCGTTTGGGGGTGGTATGGAGTAGCTATCCGGTGTTTAACATTGTACTTTTGCAGCAGCTTCTCCATAAGGTGATTCAAGAAATGTGTCCCTTCGTCGCTTATTAATGCTCTCGGGACACCGAACCTTGCGAAGATGTTCTCTTTTAGGAATCTTACCACAACCTTAGCATCATCGGTGGGTAATGCAACAGCTTCCACCCATTTGGACACATAATCCACAGCCACCAAAATATAGTTTTTTCCGAACGACGGTGGAAACGGCCCCATGAAGTCTATCCCCCATACATCAAATAACTCAACCTCGAGCATAGAGTTTTGGGGCATCTGGTTTCTTTTTGATATATTCCCAGTCCTCTGACATCTGTCACACTCTTTCACTACCTCTTGCGCATCCTTAAATAAAGATGGCCAATAAAGTCCTGATTGTAGGACTTTAGCAGCTGTTCGATCACCACTGAAATGTCCCCCATACTCAGAGTCGTGACATGCTTTCAGCACATATTTTTGTTCTTCTTCAGGTACACATCTTCTCACAAGGCCGTCCACCCCTCTTTTGTAGAGAAACGGATCGTCCCATAAATAAAACCTGCAGTCATGAACAAACTTTTTTTTCTTGTTAGAATCAAAATCGTCGGGTATAATACCGCCAACGAGATAGTTTGCATAATCTGCAAACCAAGGCACCCCTATAACAGCTAGGATGTGTTCGTCAGCGAACTCATCCTTTATAGGGCGTTGCTCTTCCGTCTCCTCAATTGGTGACATTCGAGAAAGATGATCGGCAACAGTGTTTTCACACCCTTTCTTGTCACGGATCTCCACATCAAATTCCTGGAGGAGTAAAATCCACCTCAACAACCTGGGCTTTGAATCCTGCTTAGCAAAAAGATATTTCAAAGCAGCATGGTCAGTATAAACAATCACTTTTGAACCCAACAGATATTGCCTGAATATATCGAAGGCATACACAACTGCTAACAACTCCTTCTCGGTAGTTGCATAGTTTATCTGTGCAGGGTTCAAAACATGACTAGCATAGTAAATCACATGAAGCAATTTTCCTCTCTGCTGTCCAAGAACAGCCCCCACCGCAATGTCACTAGCATCGCACATAATCTCAAAGGGTAGGGACCAATCAGGGGCGATAACAATAGGTGCAGACACTAATTCTTTTTTTAGTGTTTCAAAAGCGTCGCTGCATTCCTTATTGAAAACAAAAACCTTATCTTTAACCAACAGAGTAGTTAAAGGTTTGGCTATCTTCGAGAAATATCTTATGAACCTGCGGTAAAATCCCGCATGTCCCAAAAAACTTCTTATGCCCTTTTCGTTGATTGGCGGAGGTAACTTAGAGATCACTTCCACTTTGGCTTGATCAACTTCGATCCCTTTTTGTGAGATCTTGTGACCAAGAACAATGCCTTCTCGCACCATGAAATGGCATTTTTCCCAGTTTAATATTAAGTTGCTTTCTTGACATCGCTGCAAAACAAGTGAAAGGTTAGATAAACAATGATCAAATGAGGATCCGAACACGGAAAAATCGTCCATGAACACCTCCATGTGTTTTTCTAGCATATCCGCAAAAATGGATGTCATGCATCTTTGAAATGTAGCGGGGGCATTACATAGCCCAAATGGCATCCTTCTATAAGCAAAAATTCCATAGGGGCATGTAAACACCGTTTTCTCTTGGTCTTCCGGTGCAACAGCAATTTGATTGTACCCGGAATAGCCATCAAGAAAACAATAGTAATCATGTCCCGCTAGTCTTTCCAGCATTTGGTCAATGAATGGCAACGGAAAATGGTCCTTTCTCGTAGCCAAATTCAATCTTCTATAATCAATGCACACTCTCCACCCAGTAACGGTTCTAGTAGGAATCAACTCATTTTTTTCATTTGTTATAACAGTTGTTCCCCCCTTTTTGGGCACCACATGCACCGGACTCACCCAAGCACTATCGGATATAGGATAAATTAATCCCGCATCCAATAGCTTAACAACTTCTTTTCTCACTACTTCCTTCATCACCGGATTCAATCTCCTTTGTGGTTGCACAACCGGTTTGTGATCTTCTTCCATCAGTATTTTATGCATACACACCGTGGGACTTATACCTTTAAGGTCTTCAATCTTCCACCCAATTGCTCCCTTGAATTTTTTAAGAACTTCAATCAACTTGCCTTCTTGCATGTCTTTCAAATTAGCGCTAATAATAGCGGGACATTTTTCTTCCGTGTCAAGAAAGACATATTTGAGATTCTCGGGAAGTTGCTTCAATTCGGATATTTTTGGCTTGTCTTTGCCTTCATCAACCGTTATAGGCTGCCGCAACTCTTCCCACCGGTGCATTCTAACTCTTTTAAAGATAGGTTGAGTTTCAAGCATCGCAACCACTTCCATATCATTATCTCCAACTTCCTTATCACCTTCAAAAATGGACATACTCAACACCCTCTCTAAAGGTAATTTGGACACACTTTCTAAATGCTCACTAGCTTCCATTTGTTCTAACACTTGTATGTTACTACTAGTGCCCACATCATCTTTATACTTTAAAGTGTTCCTAACATCAATTTTTAACTCTTCATCATACACCTTCAACGTTAGTGTTCCACCTTCCATGTCTATCATTACTCTCCCGGTTTCTAGGAAAGGTCTTCCCAAAATCAAGGGAATTTCTTCATCTTCTGGCATTTCAAGGATCACAAAGTCAACCGGGAACACAAATTTGTCCACTCTAACCAAGACATCATGGACAACTCCATACGGTCGCTTCACAGAATGGTCCGCGAATTGGAGAGTCATCCTAGTGTCTTGTACAGCACCAATACCCAACTTTTTGTAGATAGATAAAGGCATTAAACTGATGCTCGCTCCCAAGTCGATGAGAGCTCTCTTGAATGATCGGTCACCAATAGTGCAAGGAATGGTGACAGCTCCTCTATCTTTTTTCTTCACCGGAATCTTTAGTCCCTGCAAAATAGCACTACAAGTTTCGGTTAGAATAATAGGTTCAGCTCCCATAGTCCTCTTTTTAGCAATTATATCTTTCATGAATTTGGCATAAGTGGGCATTTGTTCAAGAGCTTCAAGCAATGGGATATTCAATTCCATCTTTTTGAACAAATCAAGAAATTTCTCAAAATTCTTCTCTTGCTGCCCTTTCTTCTTATTTCTTGTAGGATACGGAAGTTTGACCACCGGTTTTGGTTCAACCGCTTTTTCTTTGATGACCGGTGTTGGGGTAACTTCTTTTTCGTTGTCAACTTCTTCATTTTCTTTGATTTCAAGCTCAACCTCAATCAATTGACTTTCAACTTCAGAATTTTCTTGAACCTCTTCACTAACTTTACCTCTTCGCGTTGTGACTGCATTTACTTTGTGATTATCTCTAGGATTTGTTACAGTAGCACTAGGAAGAGTCCCAGGAGTTTGTGGAATAGCAAGGTGTTGGGCAATTTGGCTCATTTGCACCTCAAGATTCTTTATAGAGGCTCCAGTGTTCTTGAAATTACTTCTTGTTTCTTCTTGAAATTGACAATTGTGAGCTGCCATCTTTTCAATGGCAATCTCCCAATCAGCTTTTCTTGACACAGGAGGCTGATAAGGTTGTTGCTGGGGCTGATACTGTTGTTGGCCTTGAATCGGTTTTTGGATGTTCCCTTTATGATCTTTCCAAGAGAAATTTGGGTGATTTTTCCACCCCGGATTATATGTGTTGGCATAAGGATTGTTCTGCCTCAACATATTAATCTGCTCAACCTGCTCTTGAGTTGCCAAACAGTGCATGGCAAAGTGAGGACCACAACATATCTCGCAGATCACCGCTTGAACGGGTTCAACCTGAGCAACTGTGTGAGTTCCCAGATTCATCTTCTTTAACCTTCTTTCAACTTCTGCGGCTATTTGATCTTCCATTTTTACAACCTGTTCTGTCAGCTTAAGATCGATCTTCCCGTCTGGTTGACTCACGGTGCGATCATATAACTCAAGGTGTTCATTGGCAGCAATAGCTTCTATGATTCTCTTAATACCCGTGGCTGTTGAAAAGTTTGTTGAGCCACCTGCAGCAGTATCAATAAGTTGCTTCGTCTTGAGTCGCAACCCATTCACAAAGTTTTGCATTTGCTCTGTTGCGTCCATGTTATGAGTAGGACACGAAGTCAAACACCTTTTGAATCTTTTATAAGCATCTCCAAGTGATTCACCCTCTTTTTGTTTAAAATTGACTATATCATATCTTTTCCGGATGAACACTGAAGCAGGAAAGTATTCGTTTAGGAAGGCTGTTTCCATCTCTTGCCATGTTGTGATACTTGCTACGGGAAGAGAATAGAACCACTCTTCAGCATCGTCAGTAAGTGTGAATGGAAACATCACCAGTCGTTTTGCCTCCTCTGAATGACCATCGATCTTCAAAGAAGTGGTGGTATTAAGAAATCTCTGTAGATGCTTATTTGCATCCTCATCAATTCTTCCTGAGAAAGGCTTGCTCTCTAACTGGCGGATAGTAGATGGATGCAACTGGAAGTGTGCTACATTCACCGGTTGATTAACAATCGTCATCCTGTTAGGTTGAGCATTTGCCCCTCCGTAATCACCTAGGAGCCTCTCTGCAGCAGGTTGATTTCCTGCCATGTCGTTGAATTCAGGGTCAGTTTCTCTGTTTGAATCAGAGTCACTGTGCTCCGAGTGAACGGAAATATAGTCCTCAGTTTCCTGATACGGGACACTTGAACCAGTCTTAGCCAGACTATCAATTCTTGCCTTGCGGCGTCTCTCGTGCAAAGCTCTTTCTGGTTCTGTGTCAAAAGAAAATTTAGCTGAGGCCTGACCTCGCATAAACAGTTAGACACGAGTTAGAAAACAAAATTTCAATAACACTAAAATGATATACAGAGAGTAAAGTAAAATTTTAGTCGCAGAGCAACAAAATTCCAATTGATATAACACAAACAACTTAAATCTTTGGCAGTCCCCGGCAACGGCGCCAAAAACTTGATCGGAAAATAGCAAGTGTACTATTTTTACCGATGTAGTAATAGAAGGGATTAACCCCAAATATCGATCACAAGGACTGCGTATTAAAATAAGTTCTTAGTGATTAATTTCAATTGGACAAAACTCATGGTTTAAAGGTTTGAGATTAAATTATATAAATTGAACAGAATAAAACGTAAATTTAAAACAAATAATTTCACTAATATGAAAGTAATGCCAGGTATGGTGTATGATTCGCAATGCAATGACTCATAAGTTCCTAAATTTTAGAGATATGCTTTAGAACGTGTCTTTCCTAAGTTTAATATGTTTTTCCAAAATTCCTTTAAAGAAAAACCCTTGGTATTCTTCATAGACCGCGATTCCTCAATGGTCAAAGAAGAATATCAAGCAATAATTCTGACATAAAAAGGTTCTCATAAAAATATCCCAATTCCTCAGTAATATTTTTTACGATAAAATTATGCAACAAGGTTAGGATGGTTGGTCAGACCAAATCCTAACCACGATCAGTTATCTTATTTTCCAATACCGATAAAGCATTAAGGACGTTGCGATAAAATAAAGAAACGAAACTAAAAACATAATCCCAAATTGAAGAATTCAAAAAGTCATTACAAAAAGCAAATCAGGGACACCCCCTGGCATTGGGGGGTTTAGCCACTCATGTTCAAACTGGAAATAAAAACAGAGCAAGAAAATTGAGACATTACAATTAACGTTGGATTTGTCGGATCGTCAATTGCTTCCGCTCTTGATCAATCCTTCTTCTCCAGTGTTCGTTCTATCCCAAAAATCCCCAAATCAAAAAAAAAGTCCCAATCTTCTCACAGTCATAATGGTCAAATATAAATCAGTCTTCAAAAAGCATCGCGAAATGTCCGGAATACCCTTGAAGTAGCAAAACATAAGATTCCTTCTGGTCTTCACAACACGGGCCGTGTTGTGCAACACGGGCACCCGTGTTGTGCCTCTGGATCATTACCAAACAACTTTTTCCCCAGCTGCCATGACACGGGCCGTGTTGTACAACACAGGCGCCCGTGTCACAACCCTGACTTCTTCTTTTCTGAGCAAAATCTTTGTCTCTTCTGGTATTTACAACACGGGCCGTGTTGTACAACACTGGCACCCGTGTTGTGTCTCTGAACTCTCATTTTCTGTCGTTTTTTAAAAGCTTGGACCATCTTTCGGACGCCTCGAACAACCGATTACATATTTACCTGAAACAACCACATAACCCATTCCACTGATAAAAACAAAGTAAAAACGATAAACACTAACTTGCACGCAATAATGAGAAAACTAAGACAAAACATGAACGAGACACTACAAAAAAATCAAATTAGACTCAAAAGACGCTGAAAACCGGCTTGAATATTACCACTAAAATATCACTGATCAACGCCAATTGTGTGCTCTCAAATAAGACCCTGTTGACAATGTATAGGCTTTGTTTCAAATCCCTAAACACTGGAGATATAAGGAAGATAGACCCTTGCTAACCCCTTTGAGCCTTGATGTAGGAGTTTCTTTTCACATGAAAAACCTTCACATGTAACCCAGGGGCAGGGTAGATTCAAGCTAGTCGGACCGAGCGTTCAGGCTTTCATAAAGGAGTGTATTTGAGGATCCATTACATTCAACTTATGCTAATCAGGAGGTCCAAAGACCAGAAACCACAATGGTTATCCAAATCAAGAGGTCCAAAGACTAGAAACTACAATGGTTATCCAAATCAAGAGGTCCAAAGATTGAAAACCACAATGGTTATCCTTCGTAGACCAAAGAATGAGGCAGTCATAACCCTCGCAAAGCAATCAAGACAAACAGTGTCACACGACTCATTAAAAAAAAAGAAATGAAAAGCCCGCTAAGTCGAAACTTGAAAACAAGCGACTTAGGCAAAAGTTAGGGCATCCCGCTGGACTTCACAATCAAATATTCACAAGAATCAGTCCAGGCAAAAGTTAGGGATAAACAAAATAACACAAAACCGAAAGACGAAAAGGATTACACAAGAAAGATCCTTAAGAAAGATCAAAGTCGTGTGGCATAGACGCGAAAGACCAAGGGGTGACTGACTCCAAATAACAAATTGATTGGTACCTAACCCGATAACAGCAATGGTTCCTCAACCAACACAAAACCCTTAGGAAAGGTGAACGCTTGCGAAAATTAGTTGAACATAGGAATGGAGAACATCATGAAGAGGGGTGGGCACAAATAATTTTGAGCCTATATCCTTTGTTTCTACAAACCGTGAACCAGGCCACGATACAACCCTCAAAAGTCCTAACTGAAACAGATTTATTTTGAGAGCATACTACCATGAGACCGCGTTCCTGACTCCTATGAGTTATGCTAAAAGATCCTTGTTGATATTGCATCTACATAATTTCAATCAAAAGTAATGTCGTATCTCAACCAGTGATTCGCTCACAAAGGTTTGCGACACCTTTTCAAAACCTCAAGATTAACATGTGTGTTGCATTAGAATTTCCATTCTCAAAATAAACATTTTCTGCTTGCATACATCTGTTAGGCATCATAAAAAGCTCGCATGTAGAAATTCAGTCCAGAAGCTTAAGCTTGCCAAGTTGAGAAGTCTAAAACTTCTAAAAGACAGTCACGTTGAGGTGCACTTTTCCGAGAAAGCTCCATTGAGTAACGACTTTCCCAACCAGTCATGGTAAAAGCTAACCAATCTGGGGCAGTTATATCAAGCAATGTCTTCAAGAGTCATCCAAACTGGGGCAATCACCTCTAGATTCAAATCTCTCCCAGAGCAATTGGTCAAAGATTCATACTAGGGCAAGCCACCCAATCGCATGAGGATTCATTCTTTCCCGAAGATAAATAATCGGAAGTTCAAAATACCGGGGCAATTATACTCCTGAAGAGTTTAAAGACACCAAGTCTTTTGTAAAATCCTCTTACGGTAAAGCCCGAATCAAAGCAAATGATCCCTAGCACGAGACTATTGGAAATCTTTCCTCCTCAGCAGGACGCGGTTCAGTTTCGTAATCCCCAACAGACGCATGGAAGTTATCCCCAGTAAAGTCGTCAAACTTTTCTTCAGCAGGTTTCCTTGATCTTATTTCCCAGCAGATCTCAAACCAAATCCTTCTCTTCCCCAGCAGAGAAATAAGGATCATCCCTAGCGAGAGTCGTCTTTCCGTAGTGAAGCATTTCTTACAAGAATCCAGAAATTCCCGGCAGTTAGCTGAACGGTTCCCTTCCCCACAGAGGTTTGTAAAATTCAGGTAGACAAGAGAGTTCTCCTCAGCAGAGCCTTGACGGTTCTTCCCCCAGCTAAGTCGAAAAGTTGTCAATTCCCCAGCGAAATCTGTGAGGTGAGATTCAATCCCCGGCAGTTGAGGCATCCCCTAACAGGGCCTTCAAATCTAAAGTCCAATTTATTTTTGACAAAGGTAATAAGTCGAGACAGATTAGTCACACTATTCTCCAACAGAAATATCAACAATCATCTATTCCCCACAAAGTCAGCAAGGGTTTGTTATTTCCGCGTCAGGAATTCCCTTTGTACCTGTCCCCTAGTGTCATGGGGCATCATGTCATACAATTCAACATATGCGTTGATAACGCGAAATTATATCGTGTTTTTTTGGCTTGATTTACATGAATAAATATTATATTTTATTAAATTTTCCGAATTTATTCTTGTTATTTACTATGTTTATTTATTATTTCAGATAATCGAGTCGATTGGAAAAAAAGTCGAAAATTGAAGAAAAGTGAAGAAAAAAAATAAGAGAAGAAAATTGAAGAAGAAAATGAAAAGAAAGAAAGTAGGAAGAAGGAAAAGAAAGAGAAAAGAAAAGAAAAGAAAAAATAAAGGTGGTGGGGCCCACCACACACACACATGGCGCAGGCCATGGGGTGTGGCGCCCACCACCCCCTTTTTCCTCTTAGAACGTGGCGCAGGCCACACTACAAAGAAGGAGGAGTGGCGCAGGCCACTCCCTCCTGTTTCTTCGTCCGGTCTTTCCGGCACCCTCTTCTTACGCGGAATCCGTCTCTCCCAAGGCCCATTCAGTCCTACTTTTTCTCAACAAAAATTATTCCACTGATATGCCTATAAATAGCACCAATAGCAATTGTTTCTGGACAGATTTTCCATCTCCAAGAATTCAAGCTTATTTTCCAGTTTTCATTATTTTTAGTTAGTTATTTTTCTACAAATTCTGTACGCATTATATTGAAGCTTGGATCAAAAATTCACAACCAAATATTATTGAAGAATATTATTTAGGTTATTATTTTTATTGTTTATTTAATTTCTTATGCTTGCTTTAATTATTATGAGTAGTTTAATTAAATTATGTTTTTCCTGCATTATTATTTTATTTAATATGTCTAGCTAAATTTTATATATATCCGTATGTAGACAAATTAATCGGGAGGAATTGAATTAAAATCAGTATAAATTATTTCACTAAATTTACAAATTAGGCGAGATCTCTTAAATTAATTTAATACTTTTTATTATGAAAATAAGGAAAGTAATTAAGGTAAATTCAACAGAACGAGAGTTTGCGAATTTAACCGGATAGCTGAGGTTTAGCATTTATTCTGAATTCAATAGAACGAGAGTTTGAGGATTTAAAATTAATTGGGATTTATTTATTTTCAAAAAGGATTTCTAAACACTTATGGGCTAGCGAGAGCAGGCATAGGACTTTAGAAATTTAATCTGAATCAATAGAGCGAGAGTTTGAGACAAGGATTTTTAAATGAGTATTTTCCACTAAGAAGTATTTTTAGCATACAAGCCTTAACTGATATTTGATTTAATTCCCGACAATTAACGAGTCACGTACGGATATATTATTATTACCCATTTATTAAACTTTAGATCTAATTATATCTTCCATAAACCAACCAAAAGAAACAATTAGCCTTAGCTTACACCGTGATACTAGATAACGTTAGATCGATTTTTAAGTCTCTGAGGGATCGATAATCTTTAAAACTACACGTACGACTGTGCACTTGCAGAAACATTTCTTTAGTAGTCAAGCGATCAAGTTTTTGACGCCGTTGTTGGGGACTTAATTAAGTCGATATCGTAACTCCAGTGTTACCCTGTATAGACTAAGGTAAACCATTTATTTTTCCAAATTCCTATTTCATCGATTGTATGCCAAGTACTCGCTCTCAAGGCGAAGAGTTGCAACCACCAGTCGCTGAATTAGAACGTTTCTTACATTTGAGACGCCGTATAGCAGAATACTAATGGAAGTATAACATCCCAGATCTTCTAGCTCATTCATCCGAATCAGTCAAAGAACCAGTTGGAACCTCAAAGGAAGCTGAAATGGTCGGGGAGGAACCAACTTATCCACTCAAGTATTATGCTATTCCGTCACAAAGTGAACCTCACAGCAGCATTGTCGCACCCGCTATCAACCAGAACGATTTCGAGTTGAAACCATCACTGATATCAGTCGTACAACAGAACCAATTCGCCGAAAATCCTAACAAGGACCCGAATTTACATTTATCGATTTTCGTACAATATGCAAACACAGTAAAAGCTAATGGTGTCACCCAAGAAGCAATTAGACTACGTCTTTTCCTTTCTCGTTGCGAGATAGAGCAAGAGCATGGCTTCAATCTCTACCCTCGAACTCAGTTACTACGTGGGAGGAGTTAAAGAAAGTCTTCTTGACAAGATATTTCCCACCTAGCAAGACAGCTATGCTGAGAGCTCAAATCAACGGATTTAAGCAGAAGGAAAACGAATCTCTTTTCGAAGCTTGGGAACGCTACAAAGATATGCTGAGACTTTGTCCACATCACGGATTAGTAGAATGGATGGTCATCCATACTTTCTACAATGGACTCTTGTACAACACAAGGATGGCGATTGACGATGCCGCAGGCGGCGCACTAATGGAAAAAGAATATAATGATGCTTATGCACTTATCGAGAGTATAGCTCAGAATCACTATCAGTGGGGAATCGAAAGAGTCGCGACAGAGAAACCAACAAAGGGAGGTATGTACGAAGTAAGTAATATTGATCAAGTGAATGCTAAATTCGAAGCCCTCGCCCAAAATATCGATAACTTGGCCATATCACCAACAGCCACCGTGGCTGCCGTTGCACCAAACTGTGAGATATGCGGAGTCCCAGGACATGCTACCCCTGATTGTCAACTATTGGCGATGACTCCCCCAGAACAAGTGAATTATGCTCAAGGAAATCCCTACTCCAACACATACAACCCAGGTTGGAAGAATCATCCAAATTTTTCCTACAAGAATAACAATGCTCTATATGCACCTGGTCAAGCACCAGCTACACCACCAGGGTATCAGAAGACCGCCATGAATGCTCCTAATGTCCCAAGAAAGTCGAATCTTGAACTAATGATGGAAATTTTCATAGCTAGCCAAGCTCAAACGAACAAGGAGTTCCTAAATCAAAATGTACACACCAATGAACAAATAAAGCAATTGGAAAATAAAGTTGATGCTTTGGTTACCCATAACAAAATGCTTGAAACTCAGATTTCACAAGTAGCTCAACAACAAGCACCAACTGCTGCCCCAGCTGGTGTATTTCCTGGTCAACCTCAACCAAACCCAAAAGGACATGCAAATGCGGTGATATTGAGAAGCGGAAAGAAATTAGACGAACCCGCCGATCCTAGATTCCAAAACCCAGCCATGTACCAAAAGCAGGATACACCAACTGAGAAAGAGAGTGATACTGAGATAAAGGAGAACAATAATAAAGAAGCCGTGGAGAAAGAAGTACCATATGTACCTCCACCACCTTATAAACCTCATATCCCTTATCCTCAAAGACTGGTCAACTCTAAAACTGCAGGGCAATTTAAGAAATTTGTTGAACTTCTGAAACAATTAAACATAACGATACCTTTTACAGAAGCAATCACTCAGATGCCCTCATATGCCAAATTCCTTAAAGAAATCTTGACCAATAAGAAAAAGATCGAGAATAATGAAACAGTTACGCTAACTGCTGAGTGTAGTGCAATAATTCAAAACAATATGCCTCCTAAGCTAAAAGACCCAGGTAGTTTCTTCATACCCTGTGTAATTGGAAAATTCGTCATTGACAAAGCTCTATGCGACTTAGGAGCCAGTATCAGTGTTATGCCCTTAACAATTTGCAAAAGGCTAGATATGGGAGAGTTAAGACCTACAAAAAAGTATGTTCAATTAGCCGACCGCTCTATTAAATATCCTATAGGCATACTAGAGAATGTCCCAGTACGGATAGGTCAATTCTACATTCCTACTGATTTTATAATCATGGACATCACTGAAGACTCCACTACACCTATCATACTAGGAAGACCATTCTTAGCTACCGCTGGAGCTATTATAGATGTAAAGAAAGGAAAGCTAACCTTTGAAGTAGGTGAAGAGAAAGTTGAATTTATTTTTACACAATTCTTACAATCACCAGCTATAGAGGACACATGCTATTTATTAGATGTCATTGACGAGTTTGTAAGAGAGATGGGAATGAAAGAAGCTACTTATTTTGAAATTATGAAAATTCAAATCCCTCCGATTCTCGAAGATGGCGACGGGCAAAAACCATATCAAGATGATAGTCTAAGCGAAAGCTTAGCACTCACACCAGACCATATGCCAGGACCTAAAGAAACTTATTCAGAGTTAAAAACCTTACCTGGGAACTTAAGATATGAATTCCTAGACATCGAATGTAAGCGACCAGTGATAGTAAATTCCAGTTTAGGAACACTCAAAACTCAGAAGCTTTTAGACGTTCTAAAGAAATACCCAACTGCTTTAGGATACAACATTTCTGACTTTAAAGGGATAAGCCCTTCCATCTGTATGCATAGAATCATGCTAGAGGAAGATTGTAAGTCTTCTAGAGAGCACCAGAGGAGGATCAACCCAAACTTAAGTACTGTGGTAAAAGACGAAGTGAAAAAGTTACTTGAAGCCGGAATCATATATCCTATCTCAGACAGCCAATGGGTCAGCCCAGTACATGTAGTACCAAAGAAAGGAGGTGTTACAGTGATTAAAAACGCAAAAGGTGAATCCATAACACAAAGATTTGTTACGGGGAGTAGAATGTGTATTGACTATAGAAAACTAAATAAATCCACTCGAAAAGACCATTTCCCACTACCGTTTATTGATCAAATGTTAGAACGATTGGCTAAACATTCTTATTTCTGTTATTTAGACGGTTATTCAGGATTTTTTCAGATCCCTATTCATCCCGATGACCAAGAAAAGACCACTTTCACTTGCCCTTATGGTACGTTCATATACCGACGAATGCCATTCAGACTATGCAACGCCCCTGCAACATTTCAAAGGTGCATGATGTCAATTTTCGCTGATTTTATAAATAACATTATGGAAGTATTTATGGACGATTTTTCCGTCTGTGGGCAAAGCTTTGAAGAATGTCTATCAAACCTAGAAATGGTACTCGAAAGATGCGTAAAAGTAAACCTCGTTTTAAACTGGGAGAAGTGCCATTTTATGGTCCAACAGGGAATTGTATTAGGACACGTTGTTTCGGAAAAAGGAATTGAGGTTGATAAAGCCAAGATAGAAATCATAGAAAATCTTCAACCTCCAAAAACAGTACGAGAAATATGAAGTTTTTTAGGACACGCCGGTTTCTACCGACGATTTATTAAGGATTTCTCGAAAATTACAAAACCTCTTACTGGTTTATTAATGAAAGACGCTGACTTTATCTTCGATGAAAAATGTCAACAAGCGTTCGAACAGCTGAAAACGGCTCTCATTTCCGCACCTATCATGCAACCTCCGGATTGGGAATTACCATTTGAAATCATGTGTGATGCAAGCGATTATGCCGTAGGGGCAGTTTTGGGACAAAGAAGGGATAAGAAGCTTCACGCAATATATTACGCAAGTAGAACCTTAGACCCTGCCCAAATGAATTACGCCACCACAGAAAAGGAACTTTTAGCTGTTGTGTTCGCTCTTGACAAATTACGTTCTTACTTAGTAGGAGCAAAAATAATTGTTTACACAGACCACGCAGCTATTAGGTACTTACTGACTAAAAAGGATGTCAAGCCTAGACGTTTAAGATGGATTCTACTTCTGCAAGAATTCGATTTAGAAATCAAAGATAAGAAAGGTTCCGAGAACGTTGTAGCAGACCATTTATCTAGATTAGAAAGTATTAAACCAGAAGAACTTCCCATTAATGATGAATTTCCTTATGAACAACTCGTAGCACAGATAAGAACCGAGTTGGCCCGACTAGATCCAAGAAAACCAAAAACCAAAGAAGTTGTAACTACAGGAATACCATGGTATGCTGACTTTGTCAACTACCTCGCAGCCGGAGTACTTCCACCCGATCTAACTTACCAACAAAAGAAAAAATTATTTCACGACCTTAAACATTACTATTGGGATGAACCACTTCTTTTCAAAAGAGGTACCGATGGTATTTTCTGTCGATGTGTTCTAGAAGATGAAATAGAAAGCATAATAGCTCATTGTCATTCCGCCCCTTATGGTGGACATGCGAGCACTTCAAAAACTCGTGCTAAAATTCTGCAAGCTGGCCTCTTCTGGCCTAATCTATGGAAGGACGTCCATATTGCAATTATTAATTGTGACTGATGTCAACGCACTGGAAACATTTCTAGACGTGATGAGATGCCGCTAAAAGGAATCCTAGAAGTAGAAGTCTTCGACGTATGGGGAATAGATTTCATGGGACCTTTCCCATCTTCTTTTGGTAATAAATACATACTCGTCGTCGTTGATTATGTTTCAAAATGGATCGAGGCTATAGCTTCTCCGATCAATGATACACGAGTAGTAATTAAATTATTTAAGAACGTCATATTTCCGAGATTCGGTGTACCCAGACTAGTCATAAGTGACGGTGGATCACATTTTATATCCAAAATCTTTGAGAGATTATTATTGAAGTATGGAGTTAGGCACCGAGTTGCAACACCCTATCATCCACAAACAAGTGGACAAGTAGAGGTTTCCAACAGAGAAATAAAACAAATATTAGAGAAAACTGTTGCTATATCTAGAAAAGATTGGTCGTCTAAATTACAAGAAGCTTTATGGGCATATAGAACTGCTTTTAAAACCCCGATAGGAACCACCCCATTTAAATTGGTTTACGGAAAGTCATGTCACCTTCCAGTTGAATTAGAGCACAAAACTTATTGGGCTATTAAAACCCTAAATTTAGACTCATCAACTGCAGGAGAAAAGCAAATTTTAGATCTCCATGAATTAGAAGAGCTCAGACTAAATGCTTACGAGAACGCCAAAATCTATAAAGAACGCACAAAAAGATGGCATGATCGGCGTATCTCCAAAAAGGAGTATAACGAAGGCAATGTTGTGCTTTTATTTAATTCAAGATTGAAGCTTTTTCCGGGTAAACTACGTTCCAGATGGGCTGGGCCATATCTTATTACTAAAGTTTTTCCTAGCGGAGCCATTGAAATCAAAGGAAAATCGGGCGACCCATTCATAGTAAACGGTCAACGCCTTAAGCACTATGACATGGTCGAAAACCGCGATTACGTAACTAGTCTCTTACTAGATGAGTTGCCCGCTCACTCAAATGATTAACCCCTAAAAATGTGTGGTCGATCCCTTGACCTTAAACGAAGCGCTTTGTGGAAGGCAACCTACAAAAATTTTTAGTCTTATTATCTTTATTTAAATCTTTGTTGATTCTATATTCTTGTTTTTTTTTGTTCTTTTTCTCATTTTTTTTAAATTATTTATGTTTATTATTTGTTTTAATCCTATCTAACTAAACTACGGTATTATTACTTTCATCTCTTCCTACTAACCTTTTTTCGCGTTGATTACTCACTTACAGGCTAACTATTTAGCTAAGCTCTAACATTAGTAATGGAACTAGTAGACAACACGAACATTGTTTTCAAGGGAAGAGCACATCGACAAAGATATGAAGCATTATTACAAAGATCTATGACACTGACCATTTATCATGATGAGCCCACTTTAACTAAGTTAGGCATCAAAGATAGTGTCTATTTTCTTTACAGTCAGATAGAGTGGGATGCTGCACTTATTCGACGAAGGTTTAACACCTATCGTCAACTTACACTAGAATTTTTAAGCTCACTAGTCCACTTACCAAACCATGGTCTAGGAATCAACAAAGGATTAATTACCTTTAGGATGTTCAATATTGATTTTTCCTTCAACCATAGAGAGTTTGCGGAACTTCTAGGGTTTCCAAATGGCCCTGATGTTTTCACTACTACTCGAGAGGAGTTACTAATGAACCATGCACTGAATGATTTTTTGGGGTACCATCACAGGGAATGATGATGTTGAACCCTATGATATGTGTCGTACCCCGAAAAATACGACCTCACGCGATCCGAAATGGACGGAGCCGCGCGCCGGACGGACTGAAGAGTCGCCACCTAATTCTATTTATTCCCGAATAGGGAAAGGGAAGATATAGATACAACCCGGGAGGAGAAGGATGAGGACAAAGGTCAACGGAACCATTGCCTGGGTTCGGGAGTCGGTTATGCAGGGGGAAGGTATTAGCACCCCCTACATCCATCGTACTCGATGGGAACCATCTAAGTTATCACGCGCGAAAGGATGTCTATGCTTAAACGAATTGCTTGCTAGAGGGAAATGAGTTGAATTATAAGTTAGATTGAACCTAGGTGCTCGGCAAGGATTGAGATCCTCGTGCCTACGTACTCCCGTGTGCAATGGGAAAGTCAGAGCCTCGTAGTTCAGCCTACTAAGGGTAATGGATGTTGATTTTATTACCTTTCTTTGATGAAAGGGTTTAGGAGTTGAATGTACTAAAGACTATGGATAGTTTATCTCGCCCAACAAGACGAGTGTCCTGCGTCGAAATAATCGGAGCGAGTAACGAAAGCTTGTTATCCCCCTTTCTACCGCTTAAGGCTCGTGGCATACAGATCTTCTCGTATTTATTAAAGTGTTTTTATTTCCTAAAGCCGCTTGACGTTGGATCAAGGGTTTGGATCTAATCGAAACATTTTGGTTTTTTGAGGTTTAGAGGGTAAATGCAAATGGAGTTTATTTTTGTGGTTTGTTAGCGAGGCACGAATCGCTCGGCTCGCAAAGGTGGAGTGGATCCTAAACGAAATAATAACTGGAAAAATAAAGTGCAAGTGTGCAAAGTGCAATCGCTTGGCGTTGGACCAAGGATTCAGAATTAAATAAAATACGGAAAATAAAATGCATACAAAGTAATGGGAGAGGGATACAAAATAAATACAGGGGATTGCGAGAAATAAAGAGGCCTCGTTGTAGTTAGCCCAAGAGAAAGCGTGTGTGCAGTGTGTTTGAACTATTCGAAGGCGTTCGGCCTGTTTAATCGGGACGCAACTATTTGAAGGCGTTGGACCTTTTTCGAGCGCAACTATTCGAAGGCGTTGGACCTTTTTGGGACGCGACGAAATTTTGTTCGTGAACTGCCTTAGAATCGGTTCAAAATGGGAACCATTCTATAAGGAGTCGAATCGTAATTTTTTAATGAGAAAATAAATGAATGAATTGAATCGCGAAATATTAAATAATAAATTGAATATCTAAATAAATTAAATAATGTGGAAAATAATGAATAAAATAAATTGAATTATATTACAATTTTGTTCAAAATAGAAATAATAGAATAAAATAAAAAGAGGGCCTCATATTGACCGCTCATCACCGATTAAATGTAATCGGGCGAAAAACGGCCTTTTATAATATCATCGGCCCAAGAATAAGAAATTAATTACAAATGGAATGAAAAAATAAAACTAAAACTAAAACTATTAGAAACTTTAACCAACAAAATTAATAAAAAAACAGGAAGGGGTGCAAGCCGGATTTTAATGTAGGAGCAACAAGATAAATGGGCTTAACCCACTCTAAACACAACATAAAGACATAACATGGAGAGGAAGAGTGCATCGGTTGAAAACAGTGTGTATTAGTAAAACAACATGGACCTTATAATAAAATCAGAGTCCAAAACTAAACATTAAGGAAAAAAGAAAAAGGATTTTTTTTATAAAAAAAAGCAAAGGAGAAAACGATGGATTTAAAAGTTCCATCAAAAATAATAAATAAATAAAGAAACTTATTTTCATAAAGGAAAAAAAAAATAACTCACTGATTTTTTTAAAACGTTTTCTAAATCATAGAAAAATAAAATGAAATATGAAATTGTAATAAAAATTAATAAGGAACTTAAACCAATAACACTAATGAAAACCTTTTAAAACAATAAATAATGGTTAAACATAAAATAATAAAAAAAATGAAACGTGTGTTTGTGTGTCTGGTATGTGCAAAAGGTAAAGGGGCTAAGGGTTTTCAAACCAAACCAACAACAGCAGCTCATTAAATAAATATAAGAAATACAACTATGTAAAAAGAAACAAAATTCCAAGCTCTCAGTTCTAAACAAAAACACTATCACGAAGATGAAACGAGACCTACCGGCGATGCTCCGATCTTGCTTTCTCACACCAATACGGCGCCGATCCGGTATTCAGGCCGTCAACTTTCTGCTTCTCCGAACGGCGGATTCAGCTCCGATCTTTCCGTCTCAGCTCTGTCTCCGCACGGCTTGCTCTCCGTCTTTGCGCGAATCAACGGATTTCCGCTTCTCTCTCGTCGCTCTTGGCTCAATCTCACGGATTCGTCTCCTCCGTCTCGCTGTTTATGGCTTGGTCCGGTGACGTTTAGCGGCGGCGGCTAGCGTTTCCGGCGGTGAGGGTTTTGAATGGTTTTGGGTCGTTTACGGATTCGGCGAGGGGTGGTGTTTCGCGATCCGCCCTTCAAGATGGCGGCCGGCGCGGAAAGGGTCCGGCTGTGTTGGTGGTTGACAGTTGAGTAGCGGCGATTGAAGGTGGGTTGCCGGCGAATGAAGGTTTTGTTTTTTTTGGTTTTCGGTAAGTGGTTTCAGTTTTGATGCGATTCTGGTTTTTTCACATTTAAAGGGGTTTGGGGTGGTGATGATTCCGTGTTTTTCTGCGTTGTGGTGATGGTGCTATTTCAGGTTTGAAGGTTATGGAACCAGGGGTGTATGAAGTTTGTTTAAATCTAAGTTTTATTGTTGTTGAAGAAAATGGTTTCAAAATGGCTCTGTTATGGAGGATTTGTGTTGAGAGAGTGCAAAGTGAGGGAGAGAGGCCGAGAGTGATGAAAGTTTTGTGCGACTTGGAGGATGTGGTTATTTGCAGCAAGTTGTAAAAGGTTGTGGTCTGAGTTTTTTTTGCAGGCCTGTGTGATTATTGAAGAAGGTGAGTCAAGGATTTATGAGTTATGTGATGCAGGTTGAAAGAATCTTCGTGTAAGGTGAAATGTTTTTTTTTTTTGCGGAATTTTGGAGGATATGAAATGTTGTTTTTTTTATGGTTATAATGATGAAGGTTTATAAAGGGATGAATGAATTTTTTTGTGAAGCTTGGAATCAAAGTTTGTTGTGACAGGCTGTATGATTTGTTGTGCTGGTTGTACGTTTCTGAGTGGAGGTGGAAATGGTTGTGAAAAGAAAAATGTTAATGCAGTGGAAAAATTATGCAAAAGTTTGTTGGTACGGATTTTGTGTGTGTTGCAAAAAAAGTGGTGAATATTACAGGCTGGAGATATGTTACTGTGAAGGAATAAAATTGGATTAAAAAAATTTAACATTGTTGTTTTATTATAAAAATATGATTCTTAATAATAATAATACTAAAAGTGATAATATAATATTAAAATTAATAATAATAATAATGCTAATAAAAATAATAATATAGGATAATAATGATAATACATAAAAAAAAATAGAAATTATAAAAACTAATATAACAATGATAATAATAATAATATTAATAATAATAATAATAATAATAATAATAATAATAGAATAAATTTTTTAATAATAATAATAAATAATAAAAAAAAAGATTAATAACAAAAATGGAATGGAAAGTAAATTTTGGTATTTTGTGTAGACAAATGGGCCTAGGTAAATGGAAATGAATTTTTATATTTTTTGAAGAATTGGACTTAATAATAAGATATAAACAAATAATAGTAATATGATGAAGCTAAGAAAGATTTTTTTGTAAATTTTTTGGATAATGACTAAAAAAATAAAATGCTTTTGACAATATTAGGAACAAAAAGGATTTGAATTTTTTTTTAATTTTAAAGAGAAATAAATGCATTGTTTTTTTATTTTCGAATATCAGACAGAAATAAAGTGGTACGTATTTTTGGATTTTTGCAATAATGGTTAGACAGTAAAAATAAAAAGTGTGCGGGTAGGACAAATTTGGGGTATGACAGATGCCCCTATCTAATTGGCTTAGACCGAGTAAGATGAACTGACTCACGTTCAATCTTTCAAGGTATAGGATGATTAGATATTAACAAACTCCAAATTTGTCCGAAAAAGAAAGAATTTGTAAAAATAGCAGATGATATAGATTGGAAATAATGGGTGACACATTGACAAAATAAATCACTTATCAACAGAGGAAGATAAGACAATAAACAGAAAAATAAACTCACTTATCAACAGAGGAAGATAAGGCAATAAACAGAAAAATAAACTCACTTATCAACAGAGGATGATAAGGCAATAAACAGAAAAATAAACTCACTTATCAACAGAGGAAGATAAGGCAATAAACTGAAAACAAACTCACTTATCAACAGAGGAAGATAAGGCAATAAACAGAAAAATAAACTCACTTATCAACAGAGGAAGATAAGGCAATAAACAGAAAAATAAACTCACTTATCAACAGAGGATGATAAGGCAATAAACAGAAAAATAAACTCACTTATCAACAGAGGAAGATAAGGCAATAAACAGAAAAATAAACTCACTTATCAACAGAAGAAGATAAGGCAATAAACAGAAAAATAAACTCACTTATCAACAGAGGAAGATAAGGCAATAAACAGAAAAATAAACTCACTTATCAACAGAGGATGATAAGGCAATAAACAGAAAAATAAACTCACTTATCAACAGAGGATGATAAGGCAATAAACTGAAAACAAACTCATTTATCAACAGAGGAAGATAAGGCAATAAACAGAAAAATAAACTCACTTATCAACAGAGGATGATAAGGTAATAAACTGAAAACAAACTCACTTATCAACAGAGGAAGATAAGGCAAATGGATTGAAAATAAAATCACTTATCACCAGAGGATGATAAGGCAAAGGGACTGAAATTTAAACACGGCTATTGAATCCGCCAAGAGGATGCCTGGAATCTGATTGATGTGATCCTCCGCTGGGGAAAGGACCGGAGACTTGTATGATCCTGGATCCTGAATTATGCAATTATGCTTGATTGCTTTGAAATGGTATTCCATAAAGATGGAGATGCGATGCAAATGTTCATGCACTGAGATGTAAATTGAAAATGTTGGGGAAAAATAAAAGGTCTGATTTATGTAGGTATGCATATGATGCACATGTTGCAAATGATTGATGTAAATGATGCGTATGATGTTGATGATGCATAATGATGCATATGAGCGATTGAAAAAGAAAGGTGCCAGCTTGGTGGACTTTTGGGCTGGTAGTTGCCAATGGTAATTGGACTTTGGGTGGGTGGAGGGACTGATTTCCTGACACTCGATCTTCGACGATGTATGATCAGAAGATGAATCTGAGAGCTTTAAATTTTGGTCACTTGCTGATGAGCGTAGCGACTTAATTGACATGTGAAGACTGATTTGCTTTGAATGATTACCAATGTCTGGTAAGGTCTACTTGTTCAGCTGGGGAGAAGAGAGAGGAAGACTCGCTCCTTGTTTGCTTGCCCCTGTTTGAGCTGTGTTTGAAATAAATCGGGTAGGGAAGCTTTGACAAAGGCCATGGCACGACCTGCCCCGGAGTCTAGATTTGGTAAGCGCCTGCCCCTGACTGAGCTGTATAAAGATGATTTTTGCCCCTGGCTAGGCTGTTGAGAATGATTTTGCCCCTGATTGGGTTGCTGAGGTAGTCTTGATTCATGTTGGCATTAATGAAGTTCAAGTTTCTCTTTTGATTGCCCCTTGTTGGGATTGTACTGATGTCAAGTACTGAATTACAATTAAATTATTCATTCATAAATGGTAGTGTTAATGTAAAGTTCATGTAAGTTTTGAAAAAGTCAATTTATTTGAATGCTGTGATAGTGTGACGAATGGACCGTTATTCCAAACGAGGTGCTGATTTAGAAAGTGCGTGAAAGATGCAACAAGAATAATGTGCAAACGAGATTGAATATTAGCAAATACATGGGAGTCAATTTACGCAACCTTGTTGGTAGCATGCTTTCAGAATAAACCGCGCCTCAATTAGGTCTTTCGAGGGTTGTAATGTGGTCTGGTTAAGGGTTTGAGAAACAAAGGTATGAGGCTCAAAGTTTGATTTGTACCCATCCCTTCTCCGTGATGTTCTCCAGTCCTATGTTCAGTTAATTCTACACATGCATTTGTTTTGACTTTGCAAGAGTGAATATGAAGCTTTAAAGTTCGCTTGAAGTGGCAGTCATCTTATTTTGCTGTTAGTGACCCTTTGATTTTTTTTTGGTGGTCACTGATATTTGTTTTGCTTTTGCTGAGGATTTGAACTCCTCTTTTGATTTGTTTTTTTTCGACTAAGTCTCCCTTTGGGTGCTCAACTTAGTGGTTTTTTCTTTTTCTATTTCCTCTTTTTTTTTGCTTGAATGTTGTGACTGCCAAATCATTTGCTGATGGTCCTCTGACGGGATATCTCATCTTGCGATTCGAAGGTGTAGTCGGGTTAACTGAAATAACTACCCTGCCCCGGGTTAGATGTAAGGGTTGTATCCGAAAGAAACTCCTACTTCTAGGCTCGAAGTGGTTGACTAGGGATTAACTCCTTATATCTCCAGTGTTTGGGAAATTTGAATAAATGCCTGTACATCATTGACGATGTTTTATCCGAAAACATACCGCAACAGTTATGGGTATTTCGTTTTCATCATCCTCCCTCAAATATTTGCTAAAGTGAAGTGAGAGAATATTTTGTGATTTTTGTGATAAATGATAAATATGAGCGAATGCGAATAAACTGATTCAAAACATGCATAAACATAACATTAACATAACCAAGTACAAATAATAACAATGTTCAAAGCAAATAGTACTTAACAAACATTACAAAACAATAGGAATGCAGAAATAATAAATGGCGCTGGCTGCCTTGATTTGAGGAATGAACTTGTCTTGATTGAATGTTTCAAAGTTGGAGACTACTCAACTTTGGTCTTCTTCAAAAGCATTCGTTGAGGGGCCACTTGCGGCGACACTGGATTGCTCTGGACATTCAGAACCTTCTGAGTAAAGGTGAGATCCTTAGAGTTGATCAGGTCTTGAACTTTGTGCTTGAATACCCTGCAGTTGTCAATTGTGTGACCTGGAGCACCCTTGTGATACTCACAACGAGCATTGGCATCATAATCTTGAGCTTACCAGTTTGAGGTGGCATGTCCTTCAACACAAGAGTTCCTTTTGCCATCAGTCCGTTGAAGATTTCTCCATATGACATAGGCAATGGATCAAAGTGTCTCTCCGATCCTCTTTTTTGATATGGTGGGTGCTGTTGAGGAGCGCATTGTTGTTGTTGACCGGGCTGTTGTTGATAAGCCGGTTGCTGATATGGATAAGCTGGTTGCTGGTATGATCTAGGTCCATATTGCGCAGCTGCACCCGGAGGATAAAGACATGGTTGATAAGCCATCGGAGGCGGAAGCAGAGCTTGAATAGCTGGATGAACAGGCATTGAAGGAACAGGCTGATGAGACACAACCATCCTGGCCAAGGCTTGCATGGCCTCATGAATACGATCAATCTTGCTCTTGATTGAATCAATCTCTCCCCTCATAGCAGCTTGTTCTTGTCGAATCTGATCCATCAGTCTTCTAGTGTTGGCTCGAGTTAAATACGGTCGTCTAGCACGATACGGGCGTCGGGAAACCAGTTTGATTTACTGAAGATGGAGGAACATGAAATGAGTTCATAGCTTTTGGAATGAAATGCAAGATGAATAAATAATGCGAATGAGATGATATGCAATGTCAGAATCCAGGATCACAAGATCAGGGTCTCATGAGTCCAAGGTACAGATGGAGGATACTCTGATCAAGAACTCACTGGGTAGACTCTAAAGTTTAGGGATCCCAAAGTTATCAATTTATATGGTTGTTCATCACACGCGCCATAAGCATGACGGTTGATTGACTCCGCCATATGAACCTATTTTGGGTGAGATCTTCGTATCGACAACCCACGAGAGAAATTTTCTCGGGAGTCCATATACGTGATCATCGACACAAGGTTTAAAACAAAGTCCTGGAGTTATGGAACTTTCTCAACTGTTTGATGCACGTGTCAATTTTATACATTCTTGACAGTCAATCAACTCCATTGAGTAAGTCTATTCCAAGTGAGGTTTTTGTATCTGTAAACACCCCAAATTTGCCCTCACCCATTCACACCATGGCTTGTGATCATCTCATATGCATAAACACAATCATATCATCTCATATCTCATTTTTGATCCACTGCATAGTTTCTAAGTCATCTGCACCTAGGGTTTGTGATCTGAGCAATCCAAGAGCCTCTTGAGCCACTCCAAGGGTCATCAATCACTTCAAAGGGATCCATGTGTGTTCTAGCATCATATTACATCCTCTCAAAGTCAAAAATGCAAAAGAATCACAAGAACTGGGATTGGTGTGGATGCAGAGCCAGGTTTGACTGCACTGTTGACCTAAAATTAGGGTTTTGGTTTCAGAGGCCATAACTCCGAATTTTTTGGTCATTATTGTTTCCATTGGTCTCTATGTGGTATAGGGAGTATGCATATCAAGTTTCATGAAGAAATCCCATGGGAAAGTCATCTGATCAAGAGTTGACTTTCTGGGCAAGTCAGTGCAAAATCAGGGCATCTGAGGCCCCCAATGACCCAACCAAGGGGTGATCTTCATCATTTTGAGTGTATATGATCTTTATTTGATCATGGAAGAAGGTTGAAGTTCACAAAAATCAAGAATTTGAAGTTTTTGCAAAGTTGACTTTTTAGGGCATAGTTGACTTTTCAAGAATATGTCATTTTAGGTCATTTTTCAAGCCTTGCTTTTTGATCCAAAAATGCTTCAAATGGAAAAACTTTGGTCATGAAAGTTGTAGAATACATTTTTCCCTTTTCAAAAAGTACAAGAACATGGCCTAATTCATTTTGGATCAAAAGTTATGGTTTGGCAAAGTTGGCAAAAATCACTAATTTTCAAGTTATGCACTAAAAGGAAAATTTGCAAAATCATGAACCAAGGCAAATTGTAACTTCTAATTGTCATCAAACCATTACACAAGCATCATGCAACTCTTAAAAATCAGATTTGAACCAAGTTTCTCATGGTTTATGGCTTGTTGGACAAGGAAATTACATGTGAACCAAAGTTGGAACAAGTTGCAAAACTCATGATCACACTTCCTACCACTTGCTACATTGGATGCTGAGCTTTGCTAGCCCCTCCCCTAACCCTTGCTGCGCAGCCCCATGCCTTGTACTAGCCTAGAACCAAGCCATACCTCTCTTACACAAAGAGTGGACTTTCTTGCAAAAGCAAACTTACCAATCAATAAAGGCCAGGTCACATCATCTGACCTATGAGAGTTTTTTATGCAAGAAAAATGCTAGCCATTTCACTTAACAAGCCAAGCTGAAACAACACACAACATCACATTCACAAAATCACCCTCATTTGCATTTTCCTTCGAATCTGCCTCCTCCCCTCACAAACATTCAAGCAAGTCTCACCATCATCCTCACCTTGTCACACTGAGCAGAAACCAACAAAGAAACAAGCCAGAAACACACAAGAACACCACTTCCCCATTTTTACTCCCAAGAGCAAAACCATTCGAATCTCTCTGCTCAACTCAAAAACATCCAAACAAGTTTCACCAATCAACTCACCTTGCTTCATGGACCAAAAACCAACCCTTGTTTTGGCCTGAGACCCTCCATATCACAAACACGATTTTCACACTCCCTTGGTCAGAGCTCCTGCAAACTCACTCAAGAGGTTGTTTAAACTCCAACTAAGCATCCAAAGCTTCAAAGGGGGATCATTGGGACCTGTTTGAGCCAAAGAACCATCCAGAAAGCTCCTGAGTCAAAAGCTCCATCTCAGGTGACTCCATGAACTTTTTTTCCAGAACTTGCTTTTTAAGTTTCTAAATGGTAAAGCATGCTTCACTGATCACACTGAACTTGTTACTTTTGAAAAAGAGTGAGAAATGAGCCTGTATGATGTTTCTGAAATTTTTGCAGTTTTGAATGTTTGATTCGAATCTTGTTTGTGTGTTGAAATAAATGATGTTTGTTGCTGGAATATTGTTTAGAATGAGCTAAGGTTTGATTCTGGAGAGTTTGGCATGATTTCATGGCGTATTGAGAGAGATAGGAAAATGGTATAGCCGGAGAAGACGACCGGAACAGTGTTCCGGTCGCCTGAGAATCATTAGGGTTTGATTAATTAGGGCTAAGTGTAATTAAGTCAGTTTGAATGTGAGCCGTTCATTCCCGCGCCAAGTCAATTCCCGCCCTGGCCATTTTAAATCTCACGCGTTGGATCAGCATACTTTCTATATTTCAGTTTAAAATTCATTTATTTTCATATTATTTTCATTTGTTTTGCACAATTTATTTAAAATAGCAAAAAATGTCTAAAAATTATGAAATTTTTTCTCAAGAGTTTCATTAATTTTTATGACACAAAAATATTTTTATTTTTATTTTTAGCATTTAAAAAAGTATTTTTAAATATTTAAAAGATTATTTTTAATTGATTAATGAAAATTAATTTATTAAAAATACTTTTAGGTATTTAAAAATCACCAAAAAATTCATGAAATGTTCTAAGACATTTAGAAACATTGTCCAACCTTCAAACCAAATTTCTTTTTTGATCTTGATGCATTTTGAGACTTTTTCATTGAATAAAAAATCATTTTTGTGCATTATTTTGATCCAAAGTTCAAAAAATCATTTCTGCCTATTCATGAGGAGTTGGACATTGATTCTTTTTGCATTGCATTGTGTTTAGCATGTAGTTTGTGAGATTAAATGGCCATGATTTGATCTTTCATTTTCCATTTGTTTGGTAATTTTCTTGTTTGGGAACCCTAAAACCCTAGAAATCTTAAGAAAACCATAACTTGAATTTGGTTAAGAGTTGAAACCTCTCCTTTGGGCATTGGTTTAGTATAGGGTTAGGGGGTCCTTTGAGTGGCATTTTCAATTTTTTATCTTAGGGTTTGCTTCTGATTTTGGTTTTTGTTTGATATATTGTTCATAAACCCTAATTTGGGCTTCCATATGCATCCATCTTGTATTCTCTTGCATACCATGACTTGCCATGACATTTCAAGCATCCATGTGATTCATTTGACATCATAGGACATATTGAAAGCATGTTTGACCATTGCATCATGTTCTTGCCATGTTGTATGCCATGTGCACTTCATAACTTTTCATGTATGTCCTTGCTTCTTAGCATGCTTCATGTGCATTCATAAGCTTGTATGATCATTTCCATATGCTGCCTCATGCTTGTAGCATCTCATAACATCATTAGCATCATGTATGTGCTTCTGATTTTGGTTTGCATCATGTCATTCCATCCCATTTTGCATTGCATTGCATTTCTTTTCTAACCTTTCAGGTGGTAAGTAACTTTGAGAAGTGAATTTGCCTTCACTTCTCATAACTTTTCTTTCCATCTCTATTGCATCCATTGCTGCATTTTTGTTTGTGTTTGAGTTTGAGCTTGCTCATTCTTCTTCTTCCCACTTTCTTTCTTCAAGTGACTTGACTTCTTGAATGAAGCAAGTTGCTTTGCTTCTCTTGATCCTTTCATCTGCTTCCTGGTGGTTCCATTGAAGATATCTCTTGAAAAACTTCACAAACCTTAGGAACAACCAAGCATGACAATGATTAGGGTTTTGATTAGTCTCCCCTCTTAGTTTTACCTTTGTGTCTCTTTTGAGTCTTCTCTTCTCATCTCATAATCAGGGACTAAACCCTAAAGGCTTTAAGGCTTTGTGATTAAGCTTATGCCTGCATCCTTCTCTTAGGATGGAGTGTATAACTTTAATCCTAAGTGTTAAACCCTTAATGTGTTTAACTCCCTTAATCAATCCACTTAATAATCATCAAGACATCACACTTGTAACTTGGGCCTTGCATTAGGGTTCTAATTCTTCCTTAATTGGTTAAGAAGGGCTAACCCTAGAGTTAATGGACAAGTCCCCCTCAAGTTGTCTTACAAACCATAAAACTCACTTCTTCATCATATCATTAAATAAAATCCACTTAACAAAGGCTTTGTTTTGTCATGAGTTTAATCCCTAATCATGGATTAAGTTGAGGAGCTTTCCTCAGCTTAAACATTCTCATCTATTATCCTTCTATTAGGATGGTGTAATGAGTCTGTTTAATCCCTGATTATGGCTTAACCTCATTCCTTAACACTAAACAAAAACAACAAAAACATCTAAATAATCAATAAGTAGGTTAATGATCTTAATCCTACTCCATGGTGATTAAGTGTGAGAAGTTGACTTCAAACTTAAGGTATTCTCATTACCCCTAATCAGAGGGAGGATGTGATGAGTTTACTAAATCCATTGGTTTAGGCTTAAGCTCATTAACTTATGACAAATCCAAAAGCAATAAAAGACTGAAAACTCAAAAAACAAACAATAATCGTCTCCTTCGGGATTCTTTTCTCATCTCATTCACTCACAAACGAGAACTTGCTTCTTCCGTCTAATGCAAGACAGTTTGCACCTGAGCCAGACAGGTCATACACTTGAGCATAGACAAGTAAGCAGTTCACAAGTCAATTTATCTTTCAGTCTCTTTGGGTCGAACTACGGTGTTCTGACTTCCTCATTGCACGAGAGGATACGTAGGCATAACTTAACAGTTATCGAACAAAAGTCTCTGTATATTCCCCCTCCTTTCAGCATTATTCTTTAAGCCTCATTGTCATGAGCATTTCACTTTTGTCCTTACACTGACACTGTATGTATTACACTTTACTTCTTTTACACTGACACCTGTACATTCTTTTCCAGCTATTTTATACACAAATTGCACTGACACTACCCCTTTAAAACACAAATCTTTTAAGCGTGGATCCCGTCGAGTACGACGGACAATCTGGGTGCTAATACCTTCCCAGGTTGTAACCAACCCCCTTTCTCAGTCTCTCTGGTTCGCAACCGTCTTATCCATCTCCTTCTAGGTCTATGCAGCATTGCCTTTCCTCCGGGATAAAAATGCCTAGCTGGCGACTCTATCCATCTCCAGTGAGTTCACGGCTGTGTGTTCTCATTGTCCCTTTCGCCGACCGTTCGCGTCTGTACCTTTATCTGGACTTAGGTCCCACTTATCGGGAGCGACAACTTGGCGACTCTGCTGGGGACCCTTATACTGCAACCAGGGCTTCTGGTTCTTTTTGTGGGTTCCTCCTAGCGCTTGTTTGATTTGTGTTTACTGGGGTGTTATGTGTTATCTGTGCTTGTATATTTATTTTTGTACAGTTTTGTTTATTGCTTTCTTCATAGCTTTATGCATATATTATCATATTGTCATACTGTGCTGCTGGCTGGATCTGTTGTTTGCTTTGGTGGGTGGGTATTCTATTGAGAGTTAAGGTCTTATACCTGGGACCTGAGTGACACCTAGGCTAGAGTGAATCATATTCTTTCCCATTCCATTTCGGTCTGGTGCGGGAATATGAAACACGGTTCAGATATGGGTTTCTTCTTGAGAACTCTGTGTTGCAGATTTCCTGCAATGCTAGGGCTATCTGGGAAGCCTGCTAAGTCTGGATGACCTTTTAGTATTGACCTTCAGAAACTGAGGTGAACTAGAGGAGGAACTTTTATGGTTATTGTAAACACTGTACCTCCGGGTTAGAAGTGTTTACACTTCTCATAACTGATCCAAGTCTGAGGATCCTTGTTTTAGAACACCACCTGTGAGGGGGTTGGGGCTGTTTACAGGATTGCAGGTACCTTGACCTCAGAATACCCTGTTACTTTGACTTGATTAAGAATACTCCATGTTGGAACAGTTCTTGTGATTCTAAAACCCTGGACATGTGGCTCTTTATTTGAGCCCCCCACCTTGGTTACTGGATTTATAGACCTCCATCTGGTATTCTTGAATATGTCTTGGACTTATATCAGAGCTCTCGATCAGATCCAGCTCAGTCACAGACCCTTGCATATCATTTGCATACATAAACATTGCATCATATTGACATTTGCTTATTTGTGTTTCAGGGTATCCATCTTTCATCTTTGGTTTTAGTTTTGACCCCATCTTCAGTATTGACCCATCTTCATCAGCATTTGCTTGAGCTATCTATTTCAGTTATCTGCACCAGCCAATCAGTGGCCAGTTCTTCAGTGTTATCATCAGCACCTGTCTCCACTCATCTTCAGCATCATGGCTCCCAAAAAGAGCAACATCACCTATCACTTCTTCCAGCCAGAGCTATCTGACATCAGGAGGATTCAGACCCTGATCACTCCAGACCATATACCATTGTTCAGGGAACACTATGGAGATATACTTGATATGGTTATGGATCTGGACCCCTCACAGAGAAGCCTGATCCACACTTGCATTCAGTTCTATGATCCCCCACTGAGATGTTTCACTTTCCAAGACTTTCAGTTGGGCCCTCTACTAGAAGAATACTCATCATTGGTTGGCATGCCTATCAGGGGTGGAATCCCTTTCAACCCTGAGATGGTCTTTCCTGGTAATGGAGAAGTAGCAAAGGCTTTGCATCTGGAACCTGTCCTGATTGAACAGCATATGACTTCTAAAGCTGGAATCCCTGGCTTTCATCTGGACTTCTTGATCTCTCAAGCTACCCTGAAAGCTTCTTTAGGAGAGTGGAAAGTTGTCTGTGCTTTGCTGGCCTTGAGTATATATGGAATTGTGTTGTTTGCAGATGAGCCTCGATTCATTAGCAAGAATGCAATCCATCTTTTCATCTTGAAAAACCCAGTGCCCACTTTATTGGGGGACCTTTATTACTCAGTGCATCAGAGGAATGAAAAGCAGAGGGGAAGATTAGTGAGGTGCTATGCTCCTTTGTTCCATACTTGGCTTCTCAGGCATCTACCCAGGACAGATGTATTTTTGAACCCTCATCAGCAGAGCAACTGGGCTAAGAGACTCACTGCTCTAACTTCAGCAGATATCAGATGGTGCACTCAAAGCACCAAAGGCAGGGATATCATCACCAGCTGTGGGCATTTTCCCAATGTGCCCCTAATAGGAGTTAAGGGTAGTATCAATTACAACCCTCTGCTGTTTAGAAGACAATTGGGCTATGCACTGGTCCACACTCCTAAGGCACAGGACCTGGTTGAGACTCTTTATTGTGAGAACAAGATTAATCTGGCTACTGTTAAGCAGGCTGCCTGGGCTTGGGATAATGTTCAAACCAAAGGAGTAACCATTTTGGGGAAGTGCAGCAATGTGGCTTCAGCACAATATTATGAATGGTCCTGTGCCAGGGCTCAATTCTCTGGAATGCCCTTTACTATAGAAGATATGCCTGAGTCATCTTCAGCACCACCCCCTGCCACTGTCAGTTTGGAGGAGTTTGAGAGCTTGAAGGAAAGAAATGAGAAGTTAACTCAGGCTTTGCAGAAGACCCTCCGAGAGAGGAGTGAGGGCAGGATGGAGATTGAGAGGCTAGAGAAGCTGAGAGTGGAGCATCTGGCTAAGATTGAGAAGTCTGGGGATTATATCAAAAAGTCTAAGGCTGGAGAACAAATTCTGAAGAATGCTTGCAAAGAAGCCCAGTTCCAGAGAGCAAGGACAGACTTGTATCTGAAGGAGGGTCAAGCTCGGTGGGTCAGGATCACCGAGGCTCGTACTCTGGAGGACAAGAGAGTTCAAGACAAGATGGAGCAACTGGAAGCTAGTGCAAAAGTGCAGCAAGAAGCCCTGGCAGCAGCCCAGAGGGAGATATCAGAGCTGAAGATCAAAGCAGGAGTGAAGAGATCAAAGGACCAAAGTCAGCACAAGAAGCTAACAGAAGCTGTTACGACCCGGAATCTCCTCATCAGGAATCTCACAGAGCGTCCGGCTGATCCTGTGACCGAAGCACTTCTCAAGGAAGTTCGTGAGGATGAGTTTGGTCTTGGCGTTTGACCATTTGTTTGTTGTTGCTTTCATTCCGTGTATTTTTTCCTTTTTCCTTGTAATGTATTTTGACCCCTCAGAGGGTTTGTATTTGTAAACAAACTATGTACCATTTTGCTTTTTTGTAATATATGTATTAGTTTGTTCCATCCGAGTTTCACTTCAAAAGCAACATCAACAGCATCTTCAAGGGTCTGGAAGGGTCAAAACTGAATGCCAAACCGGATACCTTGAGAACAAATAAGCATAACTGCATTGCATGCTAACCCTTTTGTTTGTTTTGTAGGTTTTTGTTTTATTGCCACTAACTCTGTTGTGATGTTCAGGAACTATTGCTCGGCGCCGGGTATTTCCCCTCAACCGTCCGCACCGTTACCCGACCCGTCACAACCTCCCGGGCATTCAAATGGATCAGATGCAGCAGGACCTTACTGAGGTCAGGAATCAAATGGCGAACGAAAGGCTAGAAATGAGGAATCAAATGACTCAGTTTATGGAAGTGATGAACAACATGGCTCAGAGCCAGGAAAGATTGAGGGCCATGGTAGAAAGGCAAAATCAAGAAGATCCACATATAGGGACTGCCGGCACCAGCAACAATGAAAGGGTCCAACCTCACGTTAATCCTCCTGTATTTGGACCACATCCCCACCCTGAGGTCAACATCCCTGCAAATGTTCAAGGGACTGCCACTGCAGCCAGGGTACTTCAAGAAGACCCCCAAGAGGACCAGTTTACAGTAATGGGTGCTGGGGAAGAAGCTTATGATAGAAGGTTGGATGAGATAGCTGAGAAGTTGAGGTCCTTAGAGTCTCAAAACTCTTTGGGATTCGACGTCATGGATATGGGCTTGGTAGACGGGGTCAGGATCCCCCATAAGTTCAAGCCTCCTTGTTTCGAAAAATACAACGGGACTTCATGCCCCCGGACTCATTTACAATCATTTCTGGGAAGGCTAAAGGCCTATACTATGGATGAGAAGCTCTGGATGTTCTATTTCGAGGATAGCTTGACAGGAGCTTCAAGAGAATGGTACTCTCACTTGACAAGGGCAACTATTAGATGCTGGAAGGACCTGGCAGAGGCCTTCATCAGACAGTATCAGTACAACTTAGACATGGCACCCAACAGGACTCTCCTAATAGGAATGTCACAGTCGTCAAGGGAAAGTTTCCGAGAATATGCCCAGAGATGGAGGCAACTGGCTGCTGCTATTTAGCCACCTATGTCTGAGAGGGAAATGGCAGATATGTTCATGAACACCCTTCAGGGAACATATATTGACAGGCTGGCTGCTTTCTCTTCCACTAGCTTTGCAGATGTTGTCATAGCCGGGGAGAGAATTGAAAGCCTATTGAAGATAGGCAAGATCTCAGACAACGGTGCAAGCTCGTCCAGTAGTACAAGAAAGCCTTTTGCAGGCCCAAGAAGAACTGGCGAGACCAATGCCATCCACACCAACAGGGGCAGGCCCCAATATGTTCACAGATCAGTGGCAGCAGTCACCATTCCCGCTCCAGCTCATCCTCAGCCAGTTTATCAACCTCCGCAACAAAACTATCAGCCACAACCTCAGTACCATCAACAGAATCAGTATCCTCCGAGAAATTACAACAACAGCAACACTAACAACAATAACCAGCAAAGGCCATTCCAACAGAGGCCTTCTCAAGCCAACAGGGTAATCGATCCGATCCCTATGCCATATGCTACATTGTTGCCACAACTCCTGAAACTCAACCTAGTTGAGCTAAGGACGTTGGCACCTCCAGATCCCAACAGTCTACCCAGGAATTATGACTCCAACGCTAGGTGTGCTTTTCATTCCAACGCACCTGGCCACAGTACAGAAAAGTGCAGAGCCCTGCACATGAAGGTACAAGACCTGGTAGACTCAAAAGCTATGAATTTCGCACCACCACCTAATGTCAATAAGAACCCCATGCCAAATCACGGTGGTCCCAGAATTAACGCTATTGAAGAAGACAAGCCGTCTTATTTAATAACCAGTGTGGGTCAGATCAGGACACCGTTGGTAGAAATCAAGGCTCAACTCCTCGAATGTCAAATGTTCCCGGGGTGTGAGTTGGGGTGTGCTTACTGCAATATCTCAGTAAATGGGTGCGATAACCTGAGGAATGGCATAGACGGTCTTATTCAGAGTGGCCAGCTTCAGATCACCACATCATTTCCAACAAATCCAGCAATCTCATCAGCAACAACTCCAGAACCTCCTACAACTGCAACAACCATTGTTCCTGACAATTCTTCGGCTTCATCAACAAGTACTTCATCTATTATCTCAACTGATCAGTTATCAACAAATTTTTCTTCTACAACTCCAGCACCACTCCATTTCGAAACTCCTACAACAACAACATCCATCCTACCACCAATGTCTCCTACAACACCAGCAACAAATCATGAAGATGTCTCAACTGTCACAATATTTTATGATCCTGAAAACAACTCTGCCTACAACTCAGAAGGTGCTGCTCCCATCAGAGCACCAGTTACAATTTATTATGATCCGCAAACTATCACAATTCCTTCCGCAGCCGCAGTCAGTCCAGTCACTATCACGGTGCCTGGACCAGTACCTTATGAAAGCAGCAATGCCATCCTGTGGCATTACGGCTCTGACCTGTACTGTGAAGGACAAAGAATCACTTTTGAATCGTCAACCCCTGCACCACAAATTGACAATGTGGGAGGAGGCGGAGGCTTCACTCGAAGCGGACGTCTTTTCGCCCCACAAATTCAGAGACCCACTGCCGAAGCAGAAGCTGCTGCCAAGGCAAAAGGGAAGAGCCCTGTGCAGGAAGATCCAGCTGTTAAGGAAGCCTTGAAAACACCCTTCGATCAAGAGGTTGATGAGTTCATGCGAATCATCAAGAAGAGTGATTATAAAATAGTGGATCAGCTTCATCAGACGCCTTCCAAGATCTCAATCCTATCATTGCTTATGTGCTCCGAGGCCCATCGGAATGCACTACTCAAAGTCTTACACGCAGCTTACGTGCCTGAAGAGATCACTGTCAATCAGCTGGAAGCTGTAGTGGGAAATGTCAATGCTAGTCACGGACTAGGGTTCACCAATACTGATTTGTCAACGGAAGGCCGCAACCACAACAAAGCCTTACACATAACCATGGAATGTAAAGGTGCTGTCCTTTCCCATGTGCTGGTAGACACGGGGTCATCCCTCAATGTCTTACCTAAAAAGGCCCTGGTGAAGCTAGAATATGACGGATTGGCGTTGAGACCCAGCAACCTGGTAGTGAGAGCCTTTGATGGTTCAAAGAGATCGGTTCTGGGAGAGATTGAATTGCCCATAACGATTGGCCCGCAGACATTTAAAACTATCTTCTACGTGATGGATATACAGCCTGCCTACAGCTGTCTATTGGGTAGGCCATGGATTCACGCCGCTGGCACCGTGACCTCTACCCTTCACCAGAAGTTAAAATACGAGTGGGAGGGTCAAATCGTTACAATCTGCGGAGAGGAGGATATTTTTGTCAGCCACCTGGCTACCTATAAGTACATTGAGATGGATGGGGAGATCCATGAGACGATGAGCCAGGGGTTCGAGGCCTTGAACATCAATGAAACATCTGCTGTGACTGGTACTTCAATGTCATCATACCAACAAGCCCGGAAGGTTGTTGAGGAAGGAACCGCCCAAGGCTGGGGCAAACTGCTATCAGTAGAAAAGAAAGAGGACAAATTTGGGTTGGGTTACAAACCAACTCAACAAGATCAAGCAGCGGCTGCGAAAGAGCCCAACTTTGTGAGTGGGGGGATGCTCACCCCTGATGCTATCAACTGTCTGGAAGACGAGCTGGAAGAGGAACGCAACCTGGAAAGCTGGATTCCTCCAAAGATCCCGGGGAGCAGTATCTCAAACTGGTCTTCCCAGGAAATTATAAGAGTTACTCATGCAGAGTAATTATTATTTCCTGTATTTTTATAGCATGCATCAAAGTCTTGCATCTTGCCCAAGATGACAAGACTCATTTTGTAATCGGGCCATCTGTACTTTTTGTGCAAACAAGATTAATCAATGAAATATCAGACGTCTTTTTGCAAATGAGTCTTTTTCTTCCGTTCACTGTTTTTCCATTTTTCTTTTTGTACAAAAAAAATAAATGGCAGTGTTTTCAAAATGACAACTTTATTTCACTTTTCTAAGCAAGATTAAAATCAATCACTAAAATGAACAAACTGAACCCTTGCAGAGTGTGCCTTCCAGACAGCACCGACAACAGCACGGCTATGACTTCGTATGACTTTGACAATCCAATCAACCAAGCTGATGAAGGGGTTGAAGAAGAATATGAGCTTCCTGAAGAGCTAGCCAGATTGTTGAGACAAGAGGAGAAGGTTATTACTCCTCACCAGGAGGAGGTTGAAGTGATCAATCTTGGTACAGATGAAGACGTGAAAGAAGTTAAAATCGGGGCCTGCCTGCAAGACTCAGTGAAGAGACAACTGGTTGACCTGCTTCAAGAGTATGTGGATGTGTTTGCTTGGTCTTATCAAGATATGCCAGGTTTGGACACCGATATTGTCATGCACAAGCTGCCCTTAAGAGAAGAATGTCCACCGGTTAAACAGAAACTGCGCCGAACTCGCCCAGATATGGCAATGAAAATCAAGGAGGAGGTACAAAAGCAATGGGACGCCGGGTTCCTTGCTGTAACTAGCTATCCGCCGTGGGTTGCTAATATTGTGCCCGTGCCTAAGAAAGACGGCAAAGTAAGAATGTGTGTTGACTACCGGGATCTGAACAGAGCCAGCCCGAAAAATGATTTTCCTTTACCTCACATTGATGTATTGGTGGATAACACGGCTCAGTTCTCGGTATTCTCCTTCATGGATGGATTTTCAGGATACAATCAGATCAAGATGTCGCCTGAAGACATGGAGAAGACAACCTTCATCACACCCTGGGGCACGTTCTGTTACAAAGTGATGCCATTCGGAGTAAAGAATGCTGGTGCAACATATCAACGGGCTATGGTAACATTATTCCACGATATGATCCATAAAGAAATCGAGTGTTATGTGGATGATATGATTGCCAAGTCCCTCACAAAGGAAGATCACCTGGTAAATCTGCTGAAATTATTCAAGCGTCTGAGGAAGTACCAACTGAAGTTGAACCCCAACAAGTGCACATTCGGGGTGCGATCTGGTAAGCTGCTGGGTTTTATTGTAAGCGAGAAAGGGATTGAAGTTGACCCTGATAAAGTCAAAGCCATCCAAGAGATGCCTGCACCAAAGACAGAGAAAGAAGTTCGAGGGTTCTTAGGTCGATTGAACTACATTTCACGGTTCATATCTCACCTCACAGCAACCTGTGAACCTTTGTTCAAGCTACTGAGAAAAGAACAGACGGTCAGGTGGAACGAAGATTGCCAAAGGGCTTTTGACAAGATCAAGAAGTACTTACAAGAACCTCCAATCCTTATGCCTCCAGTTGAAGGAAGACCTCTGATAATGTACTTGACAGTATTAGAAGAGTCGATGGGGTGTGTGCTGGGCCAGCATGACGAGTCTGGTCGAAAAGAGTATGCAATATACTACCTAAGCAAAAAGTTTACCGACTGTGAACAACGTTATTCACTGCTCGAGAAAACTTGTTGTGCTTTAGCGTGGGCTGCTCGCCGATTGAGACAGTATATGTTGACCCACACTACTTTATTGATCTCCAAAATGGACCCAGTTAAGTACATATTTGAGAAGCCAGCTCTTACCGGACGGGTTGCAAGATGGCAGATGATTCTCACAGAATATGACATCCAATACACATCTCAGAAAGCCATCAAGGGCAGTGTATTGTCTGAATATCTTGCTGAGCAACCCATTGATGATTACCAGCCTATGAGATTTGACTTCCCTGATGAAGACATCATGTTCATAAAAGCAAAAGATCATGAAGAGCCTATTCACACTGAAGGGCCTGACCCGGAAGAAGAATGGACTATGATGTTTGACGGGGCTGTTAACATGAATGGTCGTGGTGTTGGTGCAGTACTCATTACACCTAAAGGAGTTCATATGCCGTTCTCGGCAAAACTCACTTTCAACTGCACTAACAACGAAGCTGAATACGAAGCTTGCATTATGGGTCTTGAGGAAGCCATTGACCTCAGGATCAAGACATTGACCGTATTCGGAGATTCAGCTTTGGTAATTAATCAAACCAATGGCAAATGGTACACCCACCAGGATCATCTGATACCTTACAGGGATTATACAAGGAGGTTACTGACTTTCTTCACAACAGTCAAGCTTGAGTATATCCCGCGGGACGAGAATCAGTTTGCAGATGCTCTGGCTACCATTTCATCCATGATCAAAGTTCAAGCTGCTAACTTTGTACCTCAGATTTCAGTGTCCAGACTTGATAGACCGGCATATGTGTTCGCAGCAGATGTTGTTAAAGATGATAAGCCTTGGTTCTATGACATTAAATGCTTCTTGGAGGATCAAACATACCCACCTGGGGCATCATCCAATGATAAGAAGACCTTGAGAAGGCTTGCTGGTAGTTTCTTTCTGAACACTGATGGATCTTTATACAAAAGGAACTTTGATATGGTACTCCTCAGATGTGTTGATAAGACAGAAGCAGGCTTGTTGATGCACGAAGTGCACGAAGGATCTTTTGGTACCCATGCCGGGGGGCATGCCATGGCTAAGAAGTTACTAAGATCGGGTTATTACTGGATCACGATGGATGCCGACTGTTGTGCCTACGCCAGAAAATGCCACAAATGCCAGATCTATGCGGATAAAGTGCATGTGCCTCCCAGTCCTTTGAACATCATGTCTTCACCCTGGCCCTTTGCCATGTGGGGCATTGACATGATCGGCAAGATTGAACCGACTGCTTCGAATGGCCACAGATTCATCCTGGTCGCCATTGATTATTTCACCAAGTGGGTCGAAGCAGCGTCTTATGCAAATGTTACAAGACAAGTGGTAGCCAGATTTCTGAAGAGAGATATCATCTGTCGATATGGAATTCCCGAGCGAATCATTACTGATAATGGTTCCAATTTAAACAACAAAATGATGGCAGAGCTATGCCGGGACTTCAAGATCCAACACCACAATTCTTCTCCTTACAGGCCAAAGATGAACGGCGCTGTTGAGGCAGCTAATAAGAATATCAAGAAGATTGTGCAGAAGATGGTAGTCACCTACAAAGACTGGCAAGAAATGCTACCATTTGCCTTGCATGGGTACCGCACGTCAATCAGAACATCCACTGGGGCAACACCGTATCAGCTTGTATATGGTATGGAAGCAGTCCTACCTGTCGAGGTTGAATTACCCTCTCTCCGGGTACTGATGGATGTTAAGCTGAGTGAATCAGAATGGGTTCGGGCCCGATACGAACAACTGAGTCTGATTGAAGAAAAAAGATTGGCTGCAATCTGTCATGGGCAGCTGTATCAGAAAAGGATGAAGAAGGCCTTCGATCAGAAAGTCAGGCACCGAGAATACCAAGTGGGAGATCTTGTGCTGAAGAGAATCCTCCCTCCTCATACAGACCACAGGGGCAAATGGACTCCGAATTATGAAGGACCATTCGTAGTAAAGAAAGTTTTCTCTGGTGGAGCACTGATGCTCAGCACCATGGATGGTGAAGACTTCCCGTCCCCTGTGAATTCAGATGCAGTTAAAAAATACTTCGCATAAAAATGACCCGCTGGACACAAAAACAGAATGTAAGTCCAGGCAAAAATAGGGCATCCCGGCGAGTCAAAAACAGAATAAAAGACTCGGGCAAAAATAAGTGAAAATAAATGAAAAAATGTACACCCGCTGAGTTGAAAAGCCGCATTGGACAGCTCAGGCAAAAATGGGTACCCCGATGGATCGAAAACCTGAAAGGGCGATTCATGCAAAATAAGGGAATAAGCGAACAACTGCATTCTGAATTCGTCTGTATCATCTACAACTTGGTAAGCTTCGAAAAAGATCAAGCTTCAGTCAGAATCAACCCTCTTCAAAAAGCAAGATGAGAAGAGCGTCGAAAGTTATACGAGTCATAGCGAGAGAGGAAGCTCTTTAAAGCGTCACCAACACTGCCAACATTTTGTTTCTCAATTTGTAACAATCTCCTCATTTCAGGGGATCTGTTTCTTTGACTGTATCTCGCCAATTCAGGGCATATGAATTAATAAAATCAGATTTTCAGTCATGTCTCGTCTTGTACATTTTCATTTTATTTGCAAAAATGTCTGATGTCTTAAAGGAAAAAACTGATTGCATAAGAATACAGATGCTTATCGTCAAATAAGAACATGCTTGCAGGAAATATGTTTACTCTCAGAAGTATTCTAAACTCCTATGACGGAATCCAGTAAGGGATACCTCGGGATTATCTTGTGCGTTTCTCTATCTTTTTCAGGATTGCAGGTATCCAGAACGCAACTTGGGGCATGGAAGCTTTATCCCAGCAAGCTGGCAAACAACACTCAATTTTAGCACCCGAAGTGCTTTCTCCCCAGCTGAGTTGCCTCCCATGACTTCCCCCAGCTGAGATTGCCACTTATCACTTATCCCCATCAGAATGGGCAGATATCGCAGAAGATGCCCATATCCCCGGCTGAGTCAAGGATCCTCTTCAACAGAATCCCTAGGGAGGTCTCTCAATGATCTCTTTTTCTCCCCAGCCGAGTTGCCTTCTTATCCTCAGCCGGAGCACAAAGGTCAGGGGACCATCTCCCCACAGAGTTCCAGCCTCTATCCGGAAGAGCAGTGCATAGAAGAACACAACAGAGTGAAGAAAGCCTCTACAAACCCCAGCTGGGTCTCTCATTTATAAGGATAGGTCTATCAGTGACCCGAATCCCCAAGAAGATACATCTCCTTAGATCTACCAATGATCTCACCCCCAGATGGGATGTCCATTTCAAGCAGATCGGCCGAAGATCTTCGCAGCAACGGGACCCGGATCCCGGTTTGGTATCTTTGCACAATCATAGCATTCGCGTCATATTTACCCACAAAGCGTAGCATTCCGTTTTAACACGGAGCATTACGGCAAAAATCCAACACATAGCATAATCATAAGCCATGTTTTGAATCAGCACTTGTGAATATTGACAGCTCATCAACATACAGAGACAGTCCCCACCAGAGTCCCAACAAAAGCAGCTGCCTCACAATCACAAACATCAGTATATACTCATTTTGACACCCGTCCGTGCCATATTTCCCCAGTAAAGTCGCCTGAACACTCTTTGCAAACAACGCCACTCGTATTACAGATACTTCCTGACACCCGTCCGTGTCATACTCCCAGCAGAAAGCCAGAGACATCCTCTTTGCACTCACTTGTACTTACATACACAATCCTTCGGCACCCGTCCGTGTCATATCCCCGGCACAGTCATCTACACTTTTACAACCTATATATACTTGTTGATGTTATTATACTTTTGACACTCGTCCGTGTCACCCTCCCCAGCAGTTAAACACTCATCTACTCATGTTACACTCATACAGATACTCGTCCGTATCTTGTATACATCAATTATATCCCCCACAGATTCGACATTAGTCCTTGTTCTTTGTTAACCCGTTGGTACTCGTCCGTACCATCATCTCAGAGCATGCGTCTAGAGTTTGTTTCTACATGATACTCGTCCGTATCATAAGTTTTAAGGATGCTCGTCCGCGTCTTTAATCCATACACCGTGTCAAACACTTTTGTTTTCTTGGATATAGACACTCGTCTGTGTCTACCATTCACCAGAAGAATCCTCTCAAGATTCAACACTCGTCCGTGTTCTCTGTTAACCAGTTGATACTCGTTCGTATCATCATCTTTGAACACGCGTCGGTATTTGTTTCTACCCGATACTCGTCCGTATCGTAGTCTTAAGGATGCTCGTCTGCATTTTTAATCTATACACAATACCAAACACTTATACCTTTTGCTTCTTGGATGTAAACACTCGTCCGTGTTTACCCCACCCCAGTAGATCACCAACAAAGCAAATTTCCTTTTTTATCTGGCATTCGTCCTGTGTCACGATAAACCTTGAGAGCAGCCGTACCCTGCTAGGTGGTCGTCCTCCACCTCTTGATGGTCGTCCTCCATCATGCCCATCCGATGGCCGTCCCCATCGTTGATTGTAGCAGCCGTCCCCTACTAGGTGGTCGTCCTCCACCTCTTGATGATCGTCCTTCATCATTTTATCCAATGGCCGTCCCCATTGTTGATTTTGGTTATCTGGCATTCGTCCTATGTCATGATAAACCCTGAGAGCAGCCGTCCCCTGCTAGGTGGTCGTCCTCCACCTCTTGATGGTCGTCCTCCATCATGCTCACCCGATGGCCGTCCCCATCGTTGACCTTTTATCCGATGGCCGTCCCCATCGTTGATATTTTTCGGCAGCCGTACCCTGCCAGGTGGTCGTCCTCCACCCTTGATGGCCGTCCCCATCATATTTCTTTTGTTCCCAACAGAGCAGCCGTCCCCTGCTAGGTGATCGTCCTTCACCTTTGATGGCCGTACCCCATCATCTGTTTATTTCATTTATTTCATTAACCCGATGGCCGTCCCCGTCGTGGTCCCTTTTCCTTTTCTTTTAGCCCGATAGCCGTCCCCATCGTTGGTTACTTTACTTTGTGAACTTGATGGCCGTCCCCGTCATGTTTCATTAATTCCCAGAAAATTTTACAACTTTACCTTGATGGCCGTCCCCATCATAATTTCTTACCTTCCCCAGCTAGTCGGCCGTCCCCGTCTTGGCTTTACCTTTTATCCCCAGCGTGTCGGCCGTCCCCGTCATTGCTTTATTTTCAGCATTTTCCCAGCATGTCGGCCGTCCCCGTCATTGCTTTTTACCTAGCAGTCGTCCTCTGCTCGACGGTCGTCCTCCGTCGCCCACACTTTACAATATACTTTATTTCCCTTTACAACATATATCCCTTTTCTTCTTCATTCTGTGAGTGCAAATTTTGGACTGTCTTTGGTATTCAACCACAAGTTATCTTGTTTGCCTGTTAAGCCGTTGCTTACATCCTGCACAACTAACTCATGTTTGAATAGGGGCAGCTGTAAACACCCCAAATTTGCCCTCACCCATTCACACCATGGCTTGTGATCATCTCATATGCATAAACACAATCATATCATCTCATATCTCATTTTTGATCCACTGCATAGTTTCTAAGTCATTTGCACCTAGGGTTTGTGATCTGAGCAATCCAAGAGCCTCTTGAGCCACTCCAAGGGTCATCAATCACTTCAAAGGGATCCATGTGTGTTCTAGCATCATATTACATCCTCTCAAAGTCAAAAATGCAAAAGAATCACAAGAACTGGGATTGGTGTGGATGCAGAGCCAGGTTTGACTGCACTGTTGACCTAAAATTAGGGTTTTGGTTTCAGAGGCCATAACTCCAAATTTTTTTGTCATTCTTGTTTCCATTGGTCTCTATGTGGTATAGGGAGTATTCATATCAAGTTTCATGAAGAAATCCCATGGGAAAGTCATCTGATCAAGAGTTGACTTTCTGGGCAAGTCAGTGCAAAATCAGGGCATCTGAGGCCCCCAATGACCCAACCAAGGGGTGATCTTCATCATTTTGAGTATATATGATCTTTATTTGATCATGGAAGAAGGTTGAAGTTCACAAAAATCAAGAATTTGAAGTTTTTGCAAAGTTGACTTTTTAGGGCATAGTTGACTTTTCAAGAATATGTCATTTTAGGTCATTTTTCAAGCCTTGCTTTTTGATCCAAAAATGCTTCAAATGGAAAAACTTTGGTCATGAAAGTTGTAGAATACATTTTTCCCTTTTCAAAAAGTACAAGAACATGGCCTAATTCATTTTGGATCAAAAGTTATGGTTTGGCAAAGTTGGCAAAAATCACTAATTTTCAAGTTATGCACTAAAAGGAAAATTTGCAAAATCATGAACCAAGGCAAATTGTAACTTCTAATTGTCATCAAACCATTACACAAGCATCATGAAACTCTTAAAAATCAGATTTGAACCAAGTTTCTCATGGTTTATGGCTTGTTGGACAAGGAAATTACATGTGAACCAAAGTTGGAACAAGTTGCAAAACTCATGATCACACTTCCTACCACTTGCTACATTGGATGCTGAGCTTTGCTAGCCCCTCCCCTCACCCTTGCTGCGCAGCCCCATGCCTTGTACTAGCCTAGAACCAAGCCATACCTCTCTTACACAAAGAGTGGACTTTCTTGCAAAAGCAAACTTACCAATCAATAAAGGCCAGGTCACATCATCTGACCTATGAGAGTTTTTTATGCAAGAAAAATGCTAGCCATTTCACTTAACAAGCCAAGCTGAAACAACACACAACATCACATTCACAAAATCACCCTCATTTGCATTTTCCTTCGAATCTGCCTCCTCCCCTCACAAACATTCAAGCAAGTCTCACCATCATCCTCACCTTGTCACACTGAGCAGAAACCAACAAAGAAACAAGCCAGAAACACACAAGAACACCACTTCCCCATTTTTACTCCCAAGAGCAAAACCATTCGAATCTCTCTGCTCAACTCAAAAACATCCAAACAAGTTTCACCAATCAACTCACCTTGCTTCATGGACCAGAAACCAACCCTTGTTTTGGCCTGAGACCCTCCATATCACAAACACGATTTTCACACTCCCTTGGTCAGAGCTCCTGCAAACTCACTCAAGAGGTTGTTTAAACTCCAACTAAGCATCCAAAGCTTCAAAGGGGGATCATTGGGACCTGTTTGAGCCAAAGAACCATCCAGAAAGCTCCTGAGTCAAAAGCTCCATCTCAGGTGACTCCATGAACTTTTTTTCCAGAACTTGCTTTTTAAGTTTCTAAATGGTAAAGCATGCTTCACTGATCACACTGAACTTGTTACTTTTGAAAAAGAGTGAGAAATGAGCCTGTATGATGTTTCTGAAATTTTTGCAGTTTTGAATGTTTGATTCGAATCTTGTTTGTGTGTTGAAATAAATGATGTTTGTTGCTGGAATCTTGTTTAGAATGAGCTAAGGTTTGATTCTGGAGAGTTTGGCATGATTTCATGGCGTATTGAGAGAGATAGGAAAATGGTATAGCCGGAGAAGACGACCGGAACAGTGTTCCGGTCGCCTGAGAATCATTAGGGTTTGATTAATTAGGGCTAAGTGTAATTAAGTCAGTTTGAATGTGAGCCGTTCATTCCCGCGCCAAGTCAATTCCCGCCCTGGCCATTTTAAATCTCACGCGTTGGATCAGCATACTTTCTATATTTCAGTTTAAAATTCATTTATTTTCATTTGTTTTGCACAATTTATTTAAAATAGCAAAAAATGTCTAAAAATTATGAAATTTTTTCTCAAGAGTTTCATTAATTTTTATGACACAAAAATATTTTTATTTTTATTTTTAGCATTTAAAAAAGTATTTTTAAATATTTAAAAGATTATTTTTAATTGATTAATGAAAATTAATTTATTAAAAATACTTTTAGGTATTTAAAAATCACCAAAAAATTCATGAAATGTTCTAAGACATTTAGAAACATTGTCCAACCTTCAAACCAAATTTCTTTTTTGATCTTGATGCATTTTGAGACTTTTTCATTGAATAAAAAATCATTTTTGTGCATTATTTTGATCCAAAGTTCAAAAAATCATTTCTGCCTATTCATGAGGAGTTGGACATTGATTCTTTTTGCATTGCATTGTGTTTAGCATGTAGTTTGTGAGATTAAATGGCCATGATTTGATCTTTCATTTTCCATTTGTTTGGTAATTTTCTTGTTTGGGAACCCTAAAACCCTAGAAATCTTAAGAAAACCATAACTTGAATTTGGTTAAGAGTTGAAACCTCTCCTTTGGGCATTGGTTTAGTATAGGGTTAGGGGGTCCTTTGAGTGGCATTTTCAATTTTTTATCTTAGGGTTTGCTTCTGATTTTGGTTTTTGTTTGATATATTGTTCATAAACCCTAATTTGGGCTTCCATATGCATCCATCTTGTATTCTCTTGCATACCATGACTTGCCATGACATTTCAAGCATCCATGTGATTCATTTGACATCATAGGACATATTGAAAGCATGTTTGACCATTGCATCATGTTCTTGCCATGTTGTATGCCATGTGCACTTCATAACTTTTCATGTATGTCCTTGCTTCTTAGCATGCTTCATGTGCATTCATAAGCTTGTATGATCATTTCCATATGCTGCCTCATGCTTGTAGCATCTCATAACATCATTAGCATCATGTATGTGCTTCTGATTTTGGTTTGCATCATGTCATTCCATCCCATTTTGCATTGCATTGCATTTCTTTTCTAACCTTTCAGGTGGTAAGTAACTTTGAGAAGTGAATTTGCCTTCACTTCTCATAACTTTTATTTCCATCTCTCTTGCATCCATTGCTGCATTTTTGTTTGTGTTTGAGTTTGAGCTTGCTCATTCTTCTTCTTCCCACTTTCTTTCTTCAAGTGACTTGACTTCTTGAATGAAGCAAGTTGCTTTGCTTCTCTTGATCCTTTCATCTGCTTCCTGGTGGTTCCATTGAAGATATCTCTTGAAAAACTTCACAAACCTTAGGAACAACCAAGCATGACAATGATTAGGGTTTTGATTAGTCTCCCCTCTTAGTTTTACCTTTGTGTCTCTTTTGAGTCTTCTCTTCTCATCTCATAATCAGGGACTAAACCCTAAAGGCTTTAAGGCTTTGTGATTAAGCTTATGCCTGCATCCTTCTCTTAGGATGGAGTGTATAACTTTAATCCTAAGTGTTAAACCCTTAATGTGTTTAACTCCCTTAATCAATCCACTTAATAATCATCAAGACATCACACTTGTAACTTGGGCCTTGCATTAGGGTTCTAATTCTTCCTTAATTGGTTAAGAAGGACTAACCCTAGAGTTAATGGACAAGTCCCCCTCAAGTTGTCTTACAAACCATAAAACTCACTTCTTCATCATATCATTAAATAAAATCCACTTAACAAAGGCTTTGTTTTGTCATGAGTTTAATCCCTAATCATGGATTAAGTTGAGGAGCTTTCCTCAGCTTAAACATTCTCATCTATTATCCTTCTATTAGGATGGTGTAATGAGTCTGTTTAATCCCTGATTATGGCTTAACCTCATTCCTTAACACTAAACAAAAACAACAAAAACATCTAAATAATCAATAAGTAGGTTAATGATCTTAATCCTACTCCATGGTGATTAAGTGTGATAAGCTGACTTCAAACTTAAGGTATTCTCATTACCCCTAATCAGAGGGAGGATGTGATGAGTTTACTAAATCCATTGGTTTAGGCTTAAGCTCATTAACTTATGACAAATCCAAAAGCAATAAAAGACTGAAAACTCAAAAAACAAACAATAATCGTCTCCTTCGGGATTCTTTTCTCATCTCATTCACTCACAAACGAGAACTTGCTTCTTCCGTCTAATGCAAGACAGTTTGCACCTGAGCCAGACAGGTCATACACTTGAGCATAGACAAGTAAGCAGTTCACAAGTCAATTTATCTTTCAGTCTCTTTGGGTCGAACTACGGTGTTCTGACTTCCTCATTGCACGAGAGGATACGTAGGCATAACTTAACAGTTATCGAACAAAAGTCTCTGTATATTCCCCCTCCTTTCAGCATTATTCTTTAAGCCTCATTGTCATGAGCATTTCACTTTTGTCCTTACACTGACACTGTATGTATTACACTTTACTTCTTTTACACTGACACCTGTACATTCTTTTCCAGCTATTTTATACACAAATTGCACTGACACTACCCCTTTAAAACACAAATCTTTTAAGCGTGGATCCCGTCGAGTACGACGGACAATCTGGGTGCTAATACCTTCCCAGGTTGTAACCAACCCCCTTTCTCAGTCTCTCTGGTTCGCAACCGTCTTATCCATCTCCTTCTAGGTCTATGCAGCATTGCCTTTCCTCCGGGATAAAAATGCCTAGCTGGCGACTCTATCCATCTCCAGTGAGTTCACGGCTGTGTGTTCTCATTGTCCCTTTCGCCGACCGTTCGCGTCTGTACCTTTATCTGGACTTAGGTCCCACTTATCGGGAGCGACAGTATCGAGCCACGTGAGGGCGAACTCTGGTGCCCCATACTACACAACCATCAACCGATGTTTTAACCAAAAGGTTCTAAAGGCTCTCAGAGTTGATGACCCTAATGAAAGCAACTGAGCACACACGTCAAAGACTTGACGGTTGTCAGTATTCTCATCAGAATCTACTCCAAGTGAGGTTTTCGTATCGACAACCAACGAGAGTGGTTCTCTCGGGAGCCCATACTACACAACCTCGCTAACTTATGTTTGTTCTCGAAAGCCCGGGTATAGAGCTATTCCCTCAAGTTTCTTTTGCAAAGTATCGATCCAAATTATAGTACCAAGGAGCCACAAGATATATAAGATGGAATGCGATAAAGAAAGCGATAAAAATAAACAAGCAAGGCATAAAAGCAAACATTCAAACAAACGCGGGAACCTAGACTAGGCTTGACTTGCATAGGGGTGAACCAGTCCCCAGCAGAGTCTCCAGCTGTCGTACCCCGAAAAATACGACCTCACGTGATCCGAAATGGATGGAGCCGCGTGCCGGACGGACTGAAGAGTCGCCACCTAATTCTATTTATTCCCGAATAGGGAAAGGGAAGATATAGATACAACCCGGGAGGAGAAGGATGAGGACAAAGGTCAACGGAACCATTGCCTGGGTTCGGGAGTCGGTTATGCAGGGGGAAGGTATTAGCACCCCCTACATCCATCGTACTCGATGGGAACCATCTAAGTTATCACGCGCGAAAGGATGTCTATGCTTAAACGAATTGCTTGCTAGAGGGAAATGAGTTGAATTATAAGTTAGATTGAACCTAGGTGCTCGGCAAGGATTGAGATCCTCGTGCCTACGTACTCCCGTGTGCAATGGGAAAGTCAGAGCCTCGTAGTTCGGCCTACTAAGGGTAATGGATGTTGATTTTATTACCTTTCTTTGATGAAAGGGTTTAGGAGTTGAATGTACTAAAGACTATGGATAGTTTATCTCGCCCAACAAGACGAGTGTCCTGCGTCGAAATAATCGGAGCGAGTAACGAAAGCTCGTTATCCCCCTTTCTACCGCTTAAGGCTCGTGGCGTACAGATCTTCTCGTATTTATTAAAGTGTTTTTATTTCCTAAAGCCGCTTGACGTTGGATCAAGGGTTTGGATCTAATCGAAACATTTTGGTTTTTTGAGGTTTAGAGGGTAAATGCAAATGGAGTTTATTTTTGTGGTTTGTTAGCGAGGCACGAATCGCTCGGCTCGCAAAGGTGGAGTGGATCCTAAACGAAATAATAACTGGAAAAATAAAGTGCAAGTGTGCAAAGTGCAATCGCTTAGCGTTGGACCAAGGATTCAGAATTAAATAAAATAAGGAAAATAAAATGCATACAAAGTAATGGGAGAGGGATACAAAATAAATACAGGGGATTGCGAGAAATAAAGAGGCCTCGTTGTAGTTAGCCCAAGAGAAAGCGTGTGTGCAGTGTGTTTGAACTATTCGAAGGCGTTCGGCCTGTTTAATCGGGACGCAACTATTTGAAGGCGTTGGACCTTTTTCGAGCGCAACTATTCGAAGGCGTTGGACCTTTTTGGGACGCGACGAAATTTTGTTCGTGAACTGCCTTAGAATCGGTTCAAAATGGGAACCATTCTATAAGGAGTCGAATCGTAATTTTTTAATGAGAAAATAAATGAATGAATTGAATCGCGAAATATTAAATAATAAATTGAATATCTAAATAAATTAAATAATGTGGAAAATAATGAATAAAATAAATTGAATTATATTACAATTTTGTTCAAAATAGAAATAATAGAATAAAATAAAAAGAGGGCCTCATATTGACCGCTCATCACCGATTAAATGTAATCGGGCGAAAAACGGCCTTTTATAATATCATCGGCCCAAGAATAAGAAATTAATTACAAATGGAATGAAAAAATAAAACAAAAACTAAAACTATTAGAAACTTTAACCAACAAAATTAATAAAAAAACAGGAAGGGGTGCAAGCCGGATTTTAATGTAGGAGCAACAAGATAAATGGGCTTAACCCACTCTAAACACAACATAAAGACATAACATGGAGAGGAAGAGTGAATCGGTTGAAAACAGTGTGTATTAGTAAAACAACATGGACCTTATAATAAAATCAGAGTCCAAAACTAAACATTAAGGAAAAAAGAAAAAGGATTTTTTTTATAAAAAAAAGCAAAGGAGAAAACGATGGATTTAAAAGTTCCATCAAAAATAATAAATAAATAAAGAAACTTATTTTCATAAAGGAAAAAAAATTAAATAACTCACTGATTTTTTTAAAACGTTTTCTAAATCATAGAAAAATAAAATGAAATATGAAATTGTAATAAAAATTAATAAGGAACTTAAACCAATAACACTAATGAAAACCTTTTAAAACAATAAATAATGGTTAAACATAAAATAATAAAAAAATGAAACATGTGTTTGTGTGTCTGGTATGTGCAGAAGGTAAAGGGGCTAAGGGTTTTCAAACCAAACCAACAACAGCAGCTCATTAAATAAATATAAGAAATACAACTATGTAAAAAGAAACAAAATTCCAAGCTCTCAGTTCTAAACGAAAACACTATCACGAAGATGAAACGAGACCTACCGGCGATGCTCCGATCTTGCTTTCTCACACCAATACGGCGCCGATCCGGTATTCAGGCCGTCAACTTTCTGCTTCTCCGAACGGCGGATTCAGCTCCGATCTTTCCGTCCCAGCTCTGTCTCCGCACGGCTTGCTCTCCGTCTTCGCGCGATTCAACAGATTTCCGCTTCTCTCTCGTCGCTCTTGGCTCAATCTCACGGATTCGTCTCCTCCATCTCGCTGTTTATGGCTTGGTCCGGTGACGTTTAGCGGCGGCGGCTAGCGTTTCCGGCGGTGAGGGTTTTGAATGGTTTTGGGTCGTTTACGGATTCGGCGAGGGGTGGTGTTTCGCGATCCGCCCTTCAAGATGGCGGCCGGCGCGGAAATGGTCCGGCTGTGTTGGTGGTTGACAGTTGAGTAACGGCGATTGAAGGTGGGTTACCGGCGAGTGAAGGTTTTGTTTTTTTTGGTTTTCGGTAAGTGGTTTCAGTTTTGATGCGATTCTGGTTTTTTCACATTTAAAGGGGTTTGGGGTGGTGATGATTCCGTGTTTTTCTGCGTTGTGGTGATGGTGCTATTTCAGGTTTGAAGGTTATGGAACCAGGGGTGTATGAAGTTTGTTTAAATCTAAGTTTTATTGTTGTTGAAGAAAATGGTTTCAAAATGGCTCTGTTATGGAGGATTTGTGTTGAGAGAGTGCAAAGTGAGGGAGAGAGGCCGAGAGTGATGAAAGTTTTGTGCGACTTGGAGGATGTGGTTATTTGCAGCAAGTTGTAAAAGGTTGTGGTCTGAGTTTTTTTTGCAGGCCTGTGTGATTATTGAAGAAGGTGAGTCAAGGATTTATGAGTTATGTGATGCAGGTTGAAAGAATCTTCGTGTAAGGTGAAATGTTTTTTTTTTTTTTTGCGGAATTTTGGAGGATATGAAATGTTGTTTTTTTTATGGTTATAATGATGAAGGTTTATAAAGGGATGAATGAATTTTTTTGTGAAGCTTGGAATCAAAGTTTGTTGTGACAGGCTGTATGATTTGTTGTGCTGGTTGTACGTTTCTGAGTGGAGGTGGAAATGGTTGTGAAAAGAAAAATGTTAATGCAGTGGAAAAATTATGCAAAAGTTTGTTGGTACGGATTTTGTGTGTGTTGCAAAAAAAGTGGTGAATATTACAGGCTGGAGATATGTCACTGTGAAGGAATAAAATTGGATTAAAAAAATTGAACATTGTTGTTTTATTATAAAAATATGATTCTTAATAATAATAATACTAAAAGTGATAATATAATATTAAAATTAATAATAATAATAATGCTAATAAAAATAATAATATAGGATAATAATGATAATACATAAAAAAAATAGAAATTATAAAAACTAATATAACAATGATAATAATAATAATATTAATAATAATAATAATAATAGAATAAATTTTTTAATAATAATAATAAATAATAAAAAAAAAGATTAATAACAAAAATGGAATGGAAAGTAAATTTTGGTATTTTGTGTAGACAAATGGGCCTAGGTAAATGGAAATGAATTTTTATATTTTTTGAAGAATTGGACTTAATAATAAGATATAAACAAATAATAGTAATATGATGAAGCTAAGAAAGATTTTTTTGTAAATTTTTTGGATAATGACTAAAAAAATAAAATGCTTTTGACAATATTAGGAACAAAAAGGATTTGAATTTTTTTTTAATTTTAAAGAGAAATAAATGCATTGTTTTTTTATTTTCGAATATCAGACAGAAATAAAGTGGTACGTATTTTTGGATTTTTGCAATAATGGTTAGACAGTAAAAATAAAAAGTGCGTGGGTAGGACAAATTTGGGGTATGACAATATGTTTTTAGAGAATATTCATAACCCTGCTTTGCGTTACTTTCATAAATTCCTAGCCCATACCCTTTTTGGTAAAGAGGAGAATAATACCTTTGTATCACGAGACGAGCTATTTATCCTTTACTGTACTTCCCTAGGCAGACCTGTTAATGGATCTATCTTCATGATAGTCAGTTTCGTCCGCCTCATTCAGAACACTCGTATAGTTATCCCCATAGGTGGCCTCGTAACTATGATAGCAAATAAAATTGGCCTAAGATGGCAACTAAACCAAATACACCCCTTAGGTGCGATCCGCCCTATGAATATTTATTTTTGCTTTGACCATAGAATTATAGGAAACCTCGGACCTGACACCTTTGACCTACTGATTAATAATGAGATTCTCCATCTTTTCACCTTACCTAACCATGAAAGGACCAGCTTGCACAATAGAAATAATTGGTTATATTACTTAAGCATTCCCATTGCCCCTCCTTCGCCTCCTGAATCACCTATGATATCTGAAGTATATGACCATTATATGTCCGATGTCGATTCTGTACCACCTGAGATACCTGTTGACCCACCGACTGACCACTCCGCCGCCATCGCCAATCTACAAAATCAACTTGATCACATTAATACAAATATTAATGCTATGCGAATGGATTTTTTCGGTTTCATGGATATTGTCACTGAGCAGCTGGATAATTTTCATCAGCTTTTATTTTCTGTCGGTCTGACTAACAATAACGATAACAGTAGTTAGATTTTTATTCTTCTTTCTATTCCAACTCGCATGCTTGGCCACTGAGGACATTGCCCGGTTTAAGTATGGGGGAAGGAAATTAATTAGGATTTTCAGTTTTCCATAAGAATTTATTTTATTTGTTTCAGTTTCAGTTTTTCATAAGAATTTATTTCATATTTTCTTCTTACATTAAATTTTAAACTAATTACAGTATTTTTTATTATTTCTGTTTCAGTACTTATGTTTCAGTATTTTAATTAGTTACAGTATTTATTATTATTTCTGTTTCAATATTTATTTATCTATTTATATGACTTTATTTCTATCTGCCAGTATTATAAAAAAATTTCACAAAAAATAATATTTAATATACTATGCAGAAATAAAGTTCACAAAATATTATTTATTAAATTTACACTACTAAAGTCATTAATTAGTCATAACAAATAACCAAAACAAAAATAATAAAAAAATCATTAAGCCCCCCCCCCCCCCCCCCCTCACAAGGCATGGCCCGCGCCATGCCCCTCTCCCAAGCCTGCATGGCCTGCGCCATGCCCACCAAATGCAAAAGCATGGCCTGCGCCATGCATATAAGGTGGTGGGGGCCACCATTTTGTTTTTTAATGCCTTTTTTATTTTGCTGTGTTATTTGTTTTGTTTTATGAAAAACCTTTTATTCTTATTATTTAAACACTATATTTTTCTTACTACCTTTCACATTTCCACATGCAAACATTTTCCTCTTAATTTTTTGCATGCACTAGTCTCATCAACACCTACAAGTGTACCTCATGCACAATAAATAACCATGCATTATGACATTTGTCATAAACAAATTCAAATTCAAAATTCAAAATTCAAAATTCAAAATTTACCTCCAAAAATAATTACCAACTACCCCCATTTAATTCTCCACTCCTATAAATACCCCTCTAACTCTACATTTTTCTTACACTCAAAAATATATTTTCTACTATAAATTTTTTTTATAAACATAAGTGTTAGAAAGCAAGAGAGGAAATTATGGAGAAAAATCAAGGGTCTCGTATCCTTTTCAAAAATCAGGCCCAAGCCGATTTATTCCGAAGTCTTCTCGACCGGGGTATTGAGCCCACAAGGTATGCCGATATCACCTGCTTAGAAACTTTAGGATTAAAAGAAAGTGTTGATTTATTGCTCGAAAGAATTTATTTAAAAAACTTTCTATCTTACCGTGATCCTGTTTATATTCGGCTAACCGCGGAATTTCTGAGCTCATTAATTATTGATGATGAAAATAAAACAGCCTGTTTTAGAATGTTTAATGAAAGTTACACTTACACTTTCGATCAACTAGCTGTTTTGTTGAAATTTCCAGTAGGGGAGGGTGTGCGATATGAAATGCCCACCGGGGAACAATGGGTAAGTTCGTATGAAATGTTTTGGAAAGGAATAACGGGAACGTTCTTACAAAATATAGAAGGTGTTAGAGCTACCCTTATTCACAACTCGGCTATTCGCTATTTTTGTCAAATTTTAGCCACAACTGTTTTTGGTTGGTCAAATACGAGTAAGGTAAATGAACGCGAACTGATGTATCTCATGGCTGCTTTTGCATCAATTAAAATAAATCATGTCCCGTTTATTCTACATCATATGAAAACTGTAACCACAGGCAAAGGTCCTATATCCTTTGGCGGTCTTATTACAACAATTGCTAGAGCCTTAGGACTCGAAGAAAATTTCTCTACAATGGAAACAAACCCCGTCGAAACAATCGATTTAAATACGGCGAGGAATATGAAATTAGTAAAACCACGTAGAGATGGAAAATACGAGCTTTTAATAGATAATAAAGTGTTAACGGGTTTTATTCTACCAAACCCGAGTCGCACTGACGTGACTAACGAGAGGAATTTTCTATATTTTGACACACGCCCCGCGCACATTCCGATGAATGATGTCGCTGGCGGGGCTAATGATGAAACTAACCCACCCGCACAAGATGCGCAATTTTCTTCTGATTATGTTGCAGGTACTTCTACAAGGCGAGTCCCTAGGAGACCAGAGGACGAGCCACACGAAGGTCTTGAAGGGGTTCTCCATGAGTTGATGCTACAAGGCGAAGCAAATGCCTTAAGAGACCAGAGAATCCAAAATCTAACAACTCAGCAAGCATTACTGCTGCAGCAACAAAACCAGATGTATGCTCAACAAACCAAGATGTACGTTCAGCAGAACAACATGCTGCAAATCCTGAACCAAATGCAACAAGTACAGAACCGTATGGCAGAGCTAATCCACGAAATGGCCGGCATGTCCTTTCAGACAGAAGAAGAAAATCCAGACGTGGGCACTTCAAGAAATGTCAGACGAACACGAGGCAGAGGCAGTCGTGGGTAGCTGACATCACAGGTTCCACTTTCCTTTTTCCACCTTATTTTGACGCATTGGGGACAATGCTCGATTTAAGTGTGGGGGAGGAAATTTATTGCTTTTAATTTTTTGTTTTCTAGGTAGAATTTTAATGAATTTTAATTTCGCATTTCTTAAAAAAAATATAAAATATATATATATATATATATATATATATATATATATATATATATATATATATATATATATATATATATATATATATATATATATATATATATATATATATATATATATTTCATGTTAAATCGAGCCATTTCACGTAATTTCTGCTTCAAATAAGATTTACCCAATTTTCTTGAACCATAAAAAATAAAAATAATAATATTTTAGAAATGACACGATGCTAGAAACAGGCTAGTCTAGAAAGACTTAGGAAAAGTATTGATAGTATCGGTACCGTCCTTACACCTTGAACCCCTTGATTATGCAGATGAAGTTGAATACTTATTATGCTAAAACCATCCTTTTTATTAGTTTATATTAGCAGTCAGCACCATCCTAAGCACACACTAAGTAGGAAGCCGATGCAAATAAGTGTATGATCTCAAAGTTAAAGAAAAAAAAATCAAGAGAAAAAATGAATGAAAAGAAATTCTCCTTCTAAGTTAGGTGGTCCTTACCCGATCATTTAGCCCAACGGTGAAAAATTCTTTATTATATTGATATGTGCAAAAGAAAAAAAAAGATTGATGAAATTGAGATCATAGTCACTAACAGGCTATCCTACCATGAGTGTGAGGGGATAACGGGCTTAATGTAATTGCGCTAGAATGAAAGAGAGGCGTGTGGGTCGAGGTATAATAACATGATTCGGATTTGTCTGTATAGGATAGGAGTTCTCGATTATCTTTTGAGATAAAAAGTGTCATTACGGTATCATTAGTATTAATACACAGTACTTATCTTTTTAACTAATGCCTATGATACTCATGTCTAATCTAAACTAGCGCTTAGATTGTTTCATTATTTTAGCTTGAGGACAAGCAAAGGTTTAAGTGTGGGGGAATTTGATAACGCGAAATTATATCGTGTTTTTTTGGCTTGATTTACATGAATAAATATTATGTTTTATTAAATTTTCCGAATTTATTCTCGTTATTTACTATGTTTATTTATTATTTCAGATAATCGAGTCGATTGGAAAAAAAGTCGAAAATTGAAGAAAAATGAAGATAAGTGAAGAAAAAGAATAAGAGAAGAAAATTGAAGAAGAAAATGAATAAAGAAAGAAAGTAGGAAGAAGGAAAAGAAAGAGAAAAGAAAAAGAAAAGAAAAAATAAAGGTGGTGGGGCCCACCACACACACACATGGCGCAGGCCATGGGGTGTGGCGCCCACCACCCCATTTTTCCTCTTAGAACGTGGCGCGGGCCACACTACAAAGAAGAAGGAGTGGCGCAGGCCACTCCCTCCTGTTTCTTCGTCCGGTCTTTCCGGCACCCTCTTCTCACGCGGAATCTGTCTCTCCCAAGGCCCATTCAGTCCTACTTTTTCTCAACAAAAATTATTCCACTGCTATGCCTATAAATAGCACCAATAGCAATTGTTTCCGGACGGATTTTCCATCTCCAAGAATTCAAGCTTATTTTCCAGTTTTCATTATTTTTAGTTAGTTATTTTACTACAAATTCTGTACGCATTATATTGAAGCTTGGATCAAAAATTCACAACCAAATATTATTGAAGAATATTATTCAGGTTATTATTTTTATTGTTTATTTAATTTCTTATGCTTGCTTTAATTATTATGAGTAGTTTAATTAAATTATGTTTTTCCTGCATTATTATTTTATTTAATATGTCTAGCTAAATTTTATATATATTCGTATGTAGACAAATTAATCGGGAGGAATTGAATTAAAATCAGTATAAATTATTTCACTAAATTTACAAATTAGGAGAGATCTCTTAAATTAATTTAATACTTTTTATTATGAAAATAAGGAAAGTAATTAAGGTAAATTCAACAGAACGAGAGTTTGCGAATTTAACCGGATAGCTGAGGTTTAGCATTTATTCTGAATTCAATAGAACGAGAGTTTGAGGATTTAAAATTAATTGGGATTTATTTATTTTCAAAAAGGATTTCTAAACACTTATGGGCTAGCGAGAGCAGGCATAGGACTTTAGGAATTTAATCTGAATCAATAGAGCGAGAGTTTGAGACAAGGATTTTTAAATGAGTATTTTCCACTAAGAAGTATTTTTAGCATACAAGCCTTAATTGATATTTGATTTAATTCCCGACAATTAACGGGTCACGTACGAATATATTATTATTACCCATTTATTAAACTTTAGATCTAATTATATCTGCCATAAACCAACCAAAAGAAACAATTAGCCTTAGCTTACACCGTGATACTAGATAACGTTAGATCGATTTTTAAGTCTTTGAGGGATCGATAATCTTTAAAACTACACGTACGACTGTGCACTTGCAAAAACATTTCTTTAGTAGTCAAGCGATCATGCGTGCTCGATCTAAGGTTGATATCCAAAGTCCACCCGCAGCGTGGTAATTTATTCAAAGTTCAACCGCAGATTGGCCAAAGTCCATCCTCTGGGTGGAAAATTCTCAAAGTCCACCCGTAGCGTGGCAATTTATTCAAAGTCCAACCGTAGATTGGCCAAAGTCCATCCTATGGGTGGAAAATTCTTAAAGTCCAGCCGCAGACTAGCCAAAGTTCATCCTCCGGGTGGCGAATTCTCAAAGTCTCCCTTAGCGAGCAGCAGCCCTCGTAGTGTGGAGAATTACCAAAGCCCCCGTAGTGTGGCAAAACGTTGAAGTCTCCCGTAGTGAGCAAAAGTCTCCTGTAGTGAGCCAAAGTCTCCCGTAGCGAGCAGCAGCCCCCGTAGTGTGGCAAAACGTTGAAGTCTCCCGTAGTGGGCAAAAGTCTCCTGTAGTGAGCCAAAGTCTCCCGTAGCTGAGAAATGTAGCCCCGTAGTGTGGCGAATCATCAAAGTCTCCCGTAGCTGAGCAATGTGTCCCCGTAGTGTGGCAAAAACATCAAAGTCTCCCATAGCTGAACAATGTGCCCCCGTAGTGTGGCGAATTTTCTGAAGGTCTCCCGTAGCTGAGCAATGTGCCCCCGTAGTGTGGCGAACCATCAAAGTCTCCCGTAGCTGAGCAATGTGCCCCCGTAGTGTGGCAAATTTTCTGGAAGTCTCCCGTAGCTGAGCAATGTAGCCCCGTAGTGTGGCGAATTCCCAAGGTCTCCCGTAGCTGAGCAATGTGTCACCGTAGCGGGCAGAGTATCCCCGCAGAGTGAGCAAAAAGTCCATCTGTAGAGTGGTAAGTTATAAAAGGTCTCCCGTAGTTGAGCAATGTATCCACGTAGAGTGGCAAAGTATTGAAATCCCCCGTAGTGCGGCAAAGCATTCAGAAGACCACCCGTTGTGTGGCACATCATTAATAACCCGACAAAAGTCCACCCGTAGTGTGGCAAGTAAGAAATCTCCCAGCATTATTCCAAAACATTCATCAGATTACTACTCTTCACATCCGATTTCTCCACAAGCAGAGTTCAGATGGTTGGGTTTATTTCCCTTTACTTCTTCCACCGAGTGCAAATTTTATGGTTGTTTTTAGTATTCAATCCCTGCATACTTCAAACGTCTGAAAGCAACTGGTATCATCCATTCAAGTCTACAGTGATTGAATAGGGGCAGCTGTAACACCCCAAAATTTGCCCTCTTATTTATTATCAACCTCGAGCGATTTATGCTTCATTCTTGCATCATCCCGCATATCATCGCATTTGAAAAATTAAATAAATAAACCATCATCCTTTGCATACGCATAAGGTGTGTGGTCGATCGAGGCTTGCCAAACATTGGAGTTCAAGGGAAAAATGATATCCCAAAATTAATCCACACCACTTTCGATCTAACCAACCAAAAAAGGGAAGAATTCACCTTTCCCTCCCTTTTCTTTCCGCTTTTCCTTCCACTTTCTTTCCACATTCCCTTTCATCCTTTCCCTCTTATTTTTCCACTTCAATTCCACTCCATTTCCCTTAGAAACTTCCACCATGTTCCACCATCTTCTAGAGTGTTCCATGGAATATTCCAAGGAATATTCCTTTTCCAACCCTAACCCTACCTAACTACCAAACCATAATTTTGGATCCCAGGCCTAATTTTTGGGCCCCAAACCTAATTCCATTCCAAAACCTGGCTCCAAGCCTAGCCTCTATATATCCATTAATCACTTCAATGCAAAGGGTTCCCACAATTTTCCAACTTTTCACTCTTTCACAATCACTTTTTCTCTCTCACATTTCCTCCATTTCCCTTTTCACCAAAGCTTTTTGAATAAGCTCTTCAAGTTTCACATTGAAACTTGAAGATCTTGAAGCTTAAGCCTCCAACCTCCATTGATTTGTGGATTGTGGAAGAAGAAGCTAGTGATTTTTGTGAGGATTTTGGCTTATCGGAAGTGCGCGAAGGTTCAAGCATCAAGAACACATTTATTTTGCGAATCCACAGTTTTCTTGGTTTTCTCTTCGATCAAGCTCCGATTTTTGGCAACAATTACCGAAGCACTTCTCCGCTTCGTAGGTTGGTGATCTAAATCACTTCTTCTTTAAGTTATTCTCTTCATCTCGCCATTTCGGCATTCTTTAATTGCTTTTCGTTTTGATTGGGATCGATTATGTATTGCTTGCAATTTGTGATTGTTATTGGATTAGGATTTAAAGGTGTTGATAGTTATAGATTCTAGCATGTGTTAATAAACCCCAATTAAGTAGAAATTAGTGTTAGCATATTCCTAGGAATGTTAGGGATCATTAGAAGTAAGATTGTGGCTAAAAGCACTTATTTCAAAAGCATTTTTCACTTTCTGTTCAGTGTTAACCGGTTAACGCATTTGGTTAACCGGTTAACGCATGCGTTTTTGGCCATTTTTAGTGCTGTCTAGGGTCCGTTAACGGGTTAACCAATTTGTTAACCGGTTAACGCTGTTCATTTTTGGATTTTTAGCTTATTTTCTTGCTCAATCTTGCTTCCTAGTGCTTCTAATGTTCATACATGTTTAGGTATTGATTTTAGGGAATTTTTGGGTCCATTTCCAGTAGCTTATTCCCCCATTTCGAGTCGTTTTGACGCGTTTCCGTTCATGTTGCGTATTATGCATTTTAGTGTTTCTTTGTGCATAACTTGATTTCTTGCATTTTGTTGCCATGTTTATGCATCATTTGGCATGTGATAATCATGTTGCATTCTGTTTTAACATATTTGCATTGCATTATATCACTTTGCATTCCATTATATCAAGGCATGTTACATTTAACATAACCATATATGTATGTGCATTTGGTTGCATTTTGTTACATGCTTGATCATACCATTTACCCCAATTCACTTCTGAATTTTGCATTGAGTTTGTTGTTGAGCTATCATATTGCATGTTCATAATCAATAATCCTCATGTTCATATACCATATTCATGTGCTACATTTTTGCATTACTTGTTGCATAATCAACCATGTGATGCATTCTTTCATAATCTCCCAAAAATGTTCATTGATCTTCCATTTATATATGTTGATTTAGGTTCAAATGCATGTTCATGGTGAAGTTGGTGCATTTTTCATTGAGTTGTGCATTAAAATATGAAAATAATCAAATCTGGATTTTGCATTTCATAACTGTTTTTTCATATAGGTGTTGTAAAATGCATGTTGTTTGTTTGTTTGCATGATGTTTGTAACCTTTTACACCTATCTTTTCATGCTGCATGCTGGCTGTAAAAAGCTGCTTGGTATCATGCATTGTTTTCATGGTTGTTTGTGTATTAGGGGCTCTAGTAGGTGCTGTATTTTTGTCTTAGCATTTTTTAGTCCTCTAGAATTAAGAAAATCATTAGGATTTAATTGTTGTGTGTTTACTTTATTATTTTTAATAAAATGCAACATTAATCTTTGTTTTGTAGAGGGGAAGATTGAGGTGAGTTTCCTTCACCCTATCCTTTATTTTTATGCATTTTCTTTATGCATTTAATTCATTTTTCCTTCCATATTTGTGTTTGGTAGGATTTCCCCCTTTGTTAGGATCAACTTACCTTCATTAGGAAGTAAGTTGCATCCTTTTTCTTCTTTCTTTTCCTTTTGCTCCTTAGGATTAGAAAACCTCACTAACCATTAGGATCTCCCTTTTGTGCATAATAAATAACTTAGGGTTGGTCTTAGTCCCCCTTAATTTTTTCCTTTTTCCACTTGAGTCATTCTTTCTCATCTCATAAAGAAAAACAATAAAATACTTAATAAAAACCGAATGTTCTTGTACGACACGAGACTTTGTTGTGGAGTTCTTATACACATCCTGTTTCGGGGAGAGGTGTAAGTCCCTACCACCATGAATAAGTCTTAGTATGAGAATGTTCACAAAAAAACTCCGAAACACTTCTCATAAAAGACAACCAACAAAGACATCGCGTCTTCTCTTCTCATCTCCTACTCTTTGCGGACGAATGCAACTTGCCTCGACAGTTCAAACAGCGATACGGTAAACACCCTCGAGTCAGAGTCGGTAACACCTGAGCTAGAGTTATGGCAACGTCATCCTAAAAATACAAAAATAGTTCCCGCCTTAGTTAGACAAACTACGTCGACTCTGATCCTCATTATCCCGATGAGGTATGTAGGCAGCGGAGTAGGGCCCGTTCGAGCACATTCTTTATTTTCCCTACATTTCCCTCCTTTTATTCTCATTCTTTTTGTTCTATTTTCCAATTCTCTTCTCATTCCAGTTCCAGTTAGCAGCTCTTTCTTTCAGCAACACCTTATTCTTTTACCCTTTGAAACAAACAAGCAAGCGTGGATCCCGTCGGGTACGGCGGACGATTTGGGGTGCTAATACCTTCCCAGGTCGTAACCGACTCCCGAACCCAGATCTTTGGTTCGCAAGGCCTCGTCCTTTCCTTCTTCCTTAGGTTTGTGCAACATTACCTTTCCCATTCTTTCGGGATAAAAATGTCTGGCTGGCGACTCTACCTTTTCCGCGCCACTTTCGCGTTTGTACTAGGATGAAAATCCCGGGAGCGACACCCTCAAAATGGCCTGAAAGCACACAAAACCAAACACGATTTCTGGTGCAGCAGAACTGAATCATCAAAATCAGCCATCACAAACTTGTTTCAAGCATTCCAGAAGCCTAAGGGGATCCATTGGGGTGATTTTGCATCAAGGAAAGGTCCAGAAAGCCCAGAATCAGAAAGCTCCATCTCAGGTATACCTCAAGAACATTTTTTCCAGAAGCTTTCATTTAAGTTCCTAAATGATTCTATGTGTTCTCCTGAGTATGTTGATGTAATTTGTTTTGAAAATGGTTGAGATTTGAGAGTGTATGAAGCTTCTGAAAGTTTGCCCGTAAATTTTGTTTGCTTCGATTCTTGTTATTGATGCAATATAAATGGATTTTATGTCTGGATTCTTGTTTAATGTTGTTTATTGATCATTTCTGGAGAGTTTGATGCATTGATATGAGGTTTTGAGAGAATTCAGGGAAGGGGGTCACCGGAGAAGATGACCAGAACACTGTTCCGGTCACCTGAGGGTCATTAGGGTTTAATTAGGGTTAATCCTCCCAGTTTAAATGTGAGCCATCAGATTGTGTTTAGCGCGTGATTGGAGGGCTAGGATGTGTCCACTTAACTTTAATCCTTTTAATTAATTTAATTAATTAAGGTTAATTAATAAAAAGGCCAGATTGAATATCAGCCTTAGGATAGCGTGCATGTCAAAGTCTCTCTCTCAAGTTTAAATGTGGACCCTCAGATCTTCATACTTTCTTTTAATCATTTTTTATTTCATTTTTATTCATTTCTTTTGTACATTTTATTTAAAATATCAAAACTCATCCAAAAAATATGATCTTTTGCATTTCTGATCCAAATAATTTTCTTAACCCAAAAATAATTTTTATTTTAGTTTTTGCATTAAAAAAGTATTTTTAAAATATTTAAATGTTATTTTTAATTAATTAGTGGATTTTAATTAATTAAAAATGCATTTAAGTTTCTAAAAATCACCAAAAAATTCATGAACCATTCCAATACATTCAGAAACATTTTCAAACTCATCATAAAAATTTCTTTTTAGGTTTGATCATAATTTCACAATTTTCTTTGAATTAGGGTTCTTAAAAATCATATTTTCTAACCCTAACTTGAAAAATTCATTTCTGCCTAACCATGATGAGTTTGAACTTGATTCTTTTTGAATTGTTTCACATATTGCATATAGTTTCTAGCTTATTTTTCTCATTATTTTATCTTGCATTTTCAATTTGATTTGCATTTTCCCGTAAGAATCACCCAAAAACCCTAGCAAACTTAGAAAATTCATGACTATCATTAGGTTAAGTTTCTGACCTTCTCCTTTGGGGTGTGATATCATATAGGATTAGGGTTTGTTTGAGCTTGATTTCAATTTTTATCATGAAGTGTGCTTCTATTTTGGTCATTTGCATCTCATACATTCATAAAACCCTAATTTTACATGTTCATTTGCATTCATCTTAGCATATCATCATCATGTGAACTTGCCATGACATTTCAAGAATTTGTATGACATCTTAGACATCTTAAGACATGCTTGAACATTTCTTGATCATTTCTTCATTCATTTGCTATGCTTTGCATCCATTGCATTTCATGAACATCCATGTGTTTTCATGCTTCTAAACATACTTCCATTGCACCTCATCTTTGTATGACCATTCATATGCATCTTGTATGGCCTTGCATCATCTCATATGTCTTTTACATTGAATTTTCATTTCTGACCTTGGTTTTCACATCTCATTTCACTTCATTTCCTTTTACTTTATGTCTTATGCATTCATACTAACATTTTCAGGAACTTTTGGTAAGTTATCTGGGAGGTGGATTTGCCTTCACTTCTCACATCTCTTCATATGCATATTTACTTGTCTTTGAAGTGAACTTGCTTCACTTATGCTCCCTACTCCCCACTTTCTTTCTTTCAAGTTACTTATCTTCTTCAGGAAGTAAGTAACTTGTTCTTCTTTCTCCTTCTCTTTTTCATCTGCTTCTTCCATTGGTGGCCTTGAAGATCCTTTATATTAAGCCTAACAAACCATAGGATACCCAAGCATGATAACTTTTAGGGTTGTACATAGTCCCCATTAGTCTTTTACCTTTGAGTCTCCTTGAGTCTCTCTTCTCATCTCAATAATCAGAGACTAAACTCTTAAAGCTTTAGGACTTTGAATTAGGGTTATGTCTGCATCCTTCTCTTAGGATGGAGTGTATAAATTTAATCCTAAGTGTTAAACCTTAAATTTTTTTACACCTCTTAATCAAATCACATTAATAATCACTAAGACTTTATCTTGTAACTTGGGCCTTACATTAGGGTTCTATCTCTTCCTTATGGTTAAGAGGGACTAACCCTAGTGTTTAATGGACAAGTCCCCCTCAAGCTGTCTTACAAACTTAAAATCCATTTCTTAATCTCATCCTTTAATTAAAATCCATTTAATAAAGGCTTGTTATATAATGAATTTAATCCCTAACCATGGGTTAAGTTGAGGTATCTTCCTCAGCTTAAGTGTTCTCATCTATTATCCTTCTATTAGGATGGTGTAATGAGTTCACTAATTTGTGATTAGAGATTAAACTCATTACTTAACACTAAACAAAAACCCAAAAACATATTAATAATCACAAGTAGGTTAATAATCTTAATCCTATATCATCATGGTAATTAAGTTGAGATGCTTATCTCATACTTAAGTAGGCTCATTATCCCTAATCAGGGAGGATATAATGAGTTTACAAGTCCTTGATTTAGGCTTAAGCTTATAATCCTATGCAAAATACAAAAAACAATAAAAAACTGAAAAACAAAAAACAAACAATAATCGTCTCCTCCGGGATTCTTTTCTCATCACACTCATTCACAAACGAGAACTTGTTTCTTCCGTCTAATGCAAGACAGTTAGCACTCGAGCCAGACGAGTCATACATTTGAGCATAGGCAAGCAAGCAGTTCACAACCAACTTATTTTCAGTCTCTTTGAGTCGAACTACGGTGTTCTGACTTCCTCATTGCACGAGAGGATAGGTAGGCATAACTTAACAGTTATCGAACAAAAGTCTCTCTGTCATCCCACTCTTTCAGCATTCTTTCTAAGCCTCAGTTCCTAAGCAACTCACACCTTTTGCACTGACACTGTACATTCATTCCTAGATTTTTTTACACAGATAGCTCATACACCTACCCCTTTTAAACACCATCTTGTAATCATGGATCCCGTCGAGTACGATGGACGATCTGGGTGCTAATACCTTCCCAGGTCGTAACCAACCCCCTTTCTCAGTTTCTCTGGTTCGCAACCGTCTTATCCATTTTTTTCCAAGTTTATGCAGCATTACCTTTCATTCGGGATAAAAAAATGCCTAACTGGCGACTCTATTCAACCTCATTCATTTCCTCTCTTCGCCGACAGTTCGCATTTGCACCGGGATGCAAATCTTTGGGAGCGACAACTTGGCGACTCTGATGGGGACTTATCTCTTGCAACCAGGGTTTCTGGTTCTTTTTGTGTGGGTTTCTCCTAGCGCTTGTTTGATTTGTGTTTATGGGGGTGTTATGTATCATGTGTGCTTTTGTTTATTGCTTTTTTTGTTGCTTTTTTTGTTGCTTTTTTTACAACTTTATTTATTGCTTTCATTTGCTATTTTTATGCATTTTACATTATTATCATCATTGTCATGTGCTAGATCTGTTGTTTACCTTGGTGGGAGGGATACTCAGTGAGTAAGGTTCCATACCGGGAGCCTGAGTGACACATAGGATTAGATTGGCTTCATATTCTTTCCCATTCCATTTCGATCTGGTGCGGGAATATGAAACACGGTTCAGATATAGGTTTCTTCTTGAGAACTTTGTGCTACGGATTTCCTGTAGTACTAGGGCTATCTGGGAAGCCTGCTAAGTCTGGATGACCTTTTAGATGACCTTCAGCATCTGAGGTGAATTAGAGGAGGATCCTTTATGATTGATGTAAACACTGTACCTCCGGGTTAGAAGTGTTTACACTTCTCATAATAGATCCAAGTTTGAGGATCCTTGTTCTAGAACAATACCTGTGAGGGGGTTGGGATGTTTATAGGTTTGCAGGAACCCTTGGCCTCAACACACCCTGTTATTGATATTGTTTTAAGGTTATACTACTTTGGACTGATCTTATGAAACCCTGGACTTGTGACTCTTTATTTGAGTCCCCCACCTGGTTACTGGTTCTTAGACCTTCATCTGAACTTATGAACACTCATGGACCCTTTCAAAGCAAATGACAGATCTAGCACCTGATCACAAACCCTTGCATATCATTCTGCATACATCATTTTGCATCATTTAACATTTTTCTATTTTTTTACAGGGTATCCACATCATCTTTGGTTTGGTTTTGACTGTTCTTCTGCTCAGCTATCTTTGTCATTTATCTTCCTCAGAGATTTTCTTCAGCTGATATCTTCTCCAATTGTCTTCATCAGAGAAATGAGAAGCAGAGGGGAAGATTAGTTAGATGTTGTGCACCTCTCTTCTACTGTTGGTTATTGAGACACCATCCAAAGACAGAAGCTTTCCTGAATCCTCATCAGTCAAGAAATTGGGCTAAGAGAATGATTGCTCTCACTTCAGAAGACATCAGGTGGTGCACTCAGAGCACCAAGGGCAGGGACATAATTACAAGTTGTGGGCAGTATACCAATGTACCTCTTATTGGAGTGAAGGGTTGCATCAACTACAATCCTTTGTTGTTCAAAAGGCAGCTAGGGTATGCCTTAGTACATCCACCAAGAGAGCAGGATTTATCAGAAACCCTTTACTGTGACATTCAGAATAATCATGCTATCGTCTGACAAGCAGCCTGGGCTTGGGATAACATTCAGATAAAAGGGACTGTCATTCTTGGCAAGTGCAACAACATAGCTTCAGCTCAGTATATTGATTGGTCTCGTATCAGAGGACGGATCACCCGCATGCCATTCACCCCGGAGGATGTGCCAGGACCATCATCAAGAAGCATCATCAAACACATTTATTTTGAGCGTTCGCGGATCTTCGGTTTTCTTCTTCACTTGCGTTTCAATCTACATCGCAACACTCACCAAAGCAATCCTCTACTTTGTAGGTTGGTAATTAGAAACCGCTTCGCGTTTAACTTATTCTCTTCATCTTGTCATATGGAATTCTTTGATTATGCGATTGTGTGCTTTCCTTTTTTATCGTTTTACGTTTGATTACGATTTGATTGCGTTTTGCTAATTTTGATTGTTAGTAGTTAGAATCATAACTCATTCTAGGTCCTAATATGTGTTAGAATACCTTAGTTAAGCTACAAATTCGTGCTAGCATGTTCATGTATGTGTTAGGGATTGTTAGAAGTAGGTTTGGGACCAAAAGTGCTTTTGCATAACTGAATTTTTGCATTCTGTTCAGTGTTAACCGGTTAATGCATATGGTTAACCGGTTAACACGTTAAAAACTGCCCCTGGATTTAAAAATTTAAGGGCGTTAACCGGTTAACCAATACCGTTAACCGGTTAATGTTGTTTCAACTCAAAAAATTTGTTTGTTTCATGACTCCTTTGCATTGCATCATTCCTTTAATCTTCACACATTGTTAGATCATGATTTTAGGGAATTATTAGGATCATTTAGGTGCATGATTCTGTATTTTGGATAGCTTTCGACACGCGCTCATTAGTTTCCGTTTTTGTGCATAAAAGTTACATATGTGTTCATAGTATTTAAATGATCATTGTTTGCATTGCTTTGCATCATTCCTAGCATCACAATAAATGGCATATCTTTGTATTTTGCATCGTATTATAAGGCATTTGCATTTTGTTAAATCATGTGCATGTTTGACACTTTACATAATGTAAAAAACCACAAAATCACTTAGTTTGCATCATTCAATTGCATAATGATTTTGGCATTCCATTGATAATAATTAATTGCATTTTATTGCATAAACCTTGCATGAATTCTTGCATTTCCATTTTGTGCATTAAATCTCATTTTTATGCATAATTGAAAATGATCCAAATCTGTCTCACTTTCCATAGTTGCATTTTGAGATAGAGGCTATAAAAACACATTGCATTCATGTTGTTTTTGACTTTTTACACCTGTTCTACATGCTGATTGTTAGTTGTAGAAAGTTGTGTGCATTTTGCATTGCATTTCATTGTTGTTTGTGCATTTAGGAGCTGTAATAGGCTGCTGGATTTTTTCTTTGTATTTTTTTAGGTCCCTTAAACTTAGGATTGAGTCTAGTTTAGGTCCTAGATCCCTTAGGAATTGTTTGGTAATTGTCTACCTCATTCCTTATTCATGTTTACCATACTAACCTTTGTTTTGTAGGGAGGTAAATGTAAGTTCACACAACTTAATATTTTTAATTCCTTTATGCTTTCAAAGTGTATGTGTTTTTAGCATTTTTGCCTTGTTTCACATAACTTCATGCTAATCCCCTTTAGAATCAACTTAGCTTCATTAGGAAGTAAGTTGTATTCTATTTCCTTCTTCTTTTCCTTTTCCGTATTAGGATTAGAAAACCGCACTAACCTAGGTTCATCCATGCATGACAATACTAGGATTTTAGTCTTCCCATTAGACTTTTTACCTTTGGTTTGCTTTGCTTTCTCTTTCTCATCTCAAAGAAAAGTTAAAAAACACCAAATAAAGGTTGATCATCTTGTATGACACGAGACTTTGCCGTGAGTTACTTATACACATCTTGTTTCGGGGCGAGGTGTAAGGCATCTACCACGATGAACAAGTCTTAGTATGAGAAGGTTCACAAACAATAAACAGAAAACACTTCTCTAAAAGACAAAACAACAAAGAAGAATCGTATTTTCCTTCGGGAATTCTTTTCTCACCTCACTCACTCTCAGCGCGAACTTGCGACGACTTGTCTCATTTGCAAGACGGTTACACACTCGTACCAGACAAGTCTGCAACACCTGAGCATAGGCATATGCAGTTCAGCTCTAAAAAAATCATAAATAGTTCTCGCCTTAGTTAGGCAAACTACGTCGACTTTGATCCTCATATTCCCGATGAGGTACGTAGGCAGCGGGGTATGGCCCGTTCGAGCACACTGTTTATTTTCCCTACATTTTTCCTTCTTTCTTTTCGATCTCTTTTTTCCAATTCCATTTCTCATTCTAGTTCCAGTTCCAGTTAGCAATTATTTTGTTCACCAACATTCTTATTTCTCACTCTTTGAAACAAACAAACAAGCGTGGATCTCGTCAGGTACGACAGACGGTCTGGGATGCTAATACCTTCCCAAGTCGTAACTGACTCCCGAACCCAGGTCTTTGGTTCGCAGGATCTTGTCCTTTCCTTCTTCCTCAGGTTTGTGCAGCATTACCTTTCCCGTTCCTTCGGGATAAAAATACCTGGCTGGCGACTCTGACTTTTCAGCGCTACTTTCGTATTTGTACTAGGATGAAAATCCAGAGAGTGACATTAGGTTGTATACTTGCAGTTAGAATCTTTAGACTCGAAAAGTTGCGATCATGTAATAATATTAATGATAATGTACATAACATTAATGTTAAATATTAATTTTTATCACTAACACATTAGAAATTTGAAACAAAAAAAAAATTGATTGAGATACACCATCTCGTGCATTGAAATTAAAGAGCACCATAAACAACAAAATATAAGCAAGAAAAAAAAGATTGTAACCTGAGTTGGACTAGATGCGGGAGAAACGAGTAAGTTTGAATCAGTGTTGTCCAAATAAAAATCAGAGGAAGACTTTACCCTACACCCCCACACTTAATCCCATACCCCCACAGCAAATTTTTTTTGACCAAATTGCCCTCATATAAATAGTTAATAAATCAAATTTACTTTCCATTTTTACCATTCGTCCGAAGTTACAGAGAGAAAAAAATTTTCGCATTTCAGACTTGTTTACCGGAAGACTATAAGTAAGTCTTCCGGTATGGAAATTTGTTTACCGGAAGAGTTTGTTAAAGTCTTCCGGTACCGGAAGACTTTATGAATGTCTTCCGGAATGGTTTAAATGACTACCGAAAGACTTCATCAAAGTCTTCCGGAATGATGTTTTTTAAATTAACTACCGAAAGACTTTGATGAAGTCTTCCGGAATTGTTTTGTGTGTGTACCGGAAGACTTGAAGAAAGTCTTCCGGAAATTTATTTATTTATTTATTTATTTTTTAATTAAATAATTGTTTTTTTGTTTTTTTTTCAGTGGTGCGATCACGCGGCAGAGATGGGAGGATACCAGTTCGATCGATGGGACGGGGCGATACGAGTAGGACACGCGCAGATCATGCTGGTACATCTGCAGCTGCAGCCGACCCTGTGGGGTATCCTGGTGGTCCATACGATACCAGTATTTTGGTTTCGTACGAGCATCATGTGGCGAGACGTGTATGGTTTGGTGAGGTAAGGAAATTATAATTATTTAGTTTTGAATAATAACCGAAATTATTAGTAGGTATTATCTAATTTGTTTAATTTTATTTGATTTCAGGAGAGAGGGGCAAAGAAGGAATTGAAGGTGGCGGGACATGGGTTGAAGTTGACCCAGATGGTTCCACAGCAGCTTCCACCGGAGATTGTGATGCTTGATCAACATATTCATGATACGAAGGATCCCTGTAAACATCATACCCTTCAGGTTTTTTGTCTTTTTTCTTGACTCCACCTTTTGTCTTTATTTTTTCAGGTGGTGCTAACAAAGAAGTCGTTGTGGGAAATGCAAGTTCATAAACCCTACTATGTAATGCCCTTCTTCCAACAACATCTTGTGACCTATACCTTTTCCATAACTCATCCATTGCAGATTTCATACCCACATCTGATTCCTCATCTAAGTCTTCTTCCAACTTAATTTCCATACTTAGTTTCCTTCAATGTACATGCACAACCTCAATTGGTATCGGAATACCACTAATTCTATACCCTGCCAACTCACACGCGCAAGGTAATCCATAGGTGGATCTAAGAGTACAACGACATCTGTCTTTGTTAGTTCCAATATAATCAACTCTAGTTAACTCTTCAGCAACGCGCCTCAGTGCAACTCGCGACACTGAAGTACGTAAATATGTGTAAAATGGACTTGAATAGACATGTGCAACTTCATACACACTCTTTTGAAAAGAAGCTCGAATGTTGCTAATTTGTATCTTTAAGTTGTCATTCATGGCCTCCCAACATTTGACCATGTCACCAATACTGTTACCCAACATCTGCTTTAACTTCCAATGAGCAGACTCAACCCTATAATAATACATATTTAAACTAAGTAAGAAAAATACAAAATTCACAAAAAGTATATTTTGGGATCTAAATCAAAACATACCGATTAGTCGTCGTGTTACCCATATGTAGGACTCGATTAATCCATGCGCAAACAAACCTTTGTCTATGTGGTGTCAACCATGTGTCGTTCACGTACTCAAAAAATTTAGGACAATCAACACACTCTTGCTCAAGTTCTTTTAAATGTTGAGCATACTCAACCTCATCACTAGCCCATACAACATCCATCCATAATTTGCCAATTGACTCCTGCATATCAGGATCCACTAATAGTTTCCTTTTTGCACCAACATTTTTGTTAATGTGAAACTGACATAGCAAATTATTTGTCCTTGGAAACACAGTCTCAATGGCTTTCATCAAAGCAAGATCTCTATCTGTCATCATAACTTGTGGAAATAAATCTTTCTTCACAAACAATTGTTTAAGCTTATCTAACACCCAACAAAAAGTCTCAGTCTGCTCAGACTCAATATACGCAAATGCGACAGCAAAAGTCAACTCGGTTGATGTCATGCCAACAATTTCAAACAAAGGTTGTCTGTATTTGTTTGTCTTATAAGTGCTATCCATAACTAACACAATAGGAAACATATTCAACAACTTAACTGAATCTGGATGTGCCCAAAATATATCTTTAATAACTTCAGAGTCATCTCTTTTTCTACTCCAATAAACATAACCTGCAGCCTCGATAAGCTTAAACAAATGTTGTATCTCACTTCTAGGACCTCTTATCTCTTTTTCCATCATACTCTTTTGCTTGTATATTTGTGTGATACGAGTGACACAATCTGGATCTCGCTCGTACAAGGAATGCAATATATTTCTGGGTGCAACCTTTCTCTTTGTTAAATCAGCAACATGTTGCTTCTGATCCGCTGTCAACCTACCAACAAATGAGTGACCTTCTAATCTATCGGGTAAATCATGGTTATGAACGCCACATTTTACATCAATCTTCCATCCAGATCCATCTTTTGTCGGAGTTGACCTGATCTTAAATGGACATCCGCATTTTTTGGTCGCACTTTCTATTCCACTACGAATATCCTTGTATTTCCCACCTTTATCGCAACCAAATATTATTTTGTTCTTTCTTCCTCTCTTGCCTGTTTGTGTATTTGAACGAGTGATGACGACCGTCACTTTATTTCGTAATCCGGTGTCTTTGACCCATCTTATCACCTATTCTCGTGTACCAAATCTCTCTGTCGTTGTAAATACATCTGATGTATTCACACATATCGGCTCTTTTTTGTATAAAGGTACTGCACCTACAAAATAAAAATATTTTTTTAAAAAAAGAATAAAAAAAACTAAAAAAATTATAAGAAAAAAATTCAAACCGGAAGACTTTATGAAAGTCTTCCGGTATTGTACTCTTACAATACCGGAACACTTACATAAAGTCTTCCGGTACACATATTCATTGATACCGGAAGACTTAATAAAAGTCTTCCGTACCAGAATACTTTTATTAAGTCTTCCAGTGAGCAAACATCACAATACCGGAAGACTTACATAAAGTCTTCCGGTATGTTAATTAACGTACCAGAACTCATCCCCAAAGTCTTCCGGAACGTCTATTTTTGGACAAATTTTTACTTTAATCTGACGGTCTGACACAAATGGTAAAAAAAATAATAAAATAATAATATAATAAAATATTTTAAGGTTAAAATGGGCATTTTGAAAAAATTGTGGGGGTACAGGTATAGGTGTGGGGGTATCTGGTAAAGCCTTCAAATCAGAGGCTTCAAAGAACTAAAAAATTAAACACACACGAGACATATAAGGCTCCATATGGAAGAAAAAGAAACAAATAGGAAGAGACAAATGATATCATAATCAATCAGTGAATGTTTTCAAACTCATTGACATCGATCTAATTGTGCTTTATAGAAAGTCTAATTTGCTGCATAATCAGTTTTCATTTCATAACAGATACTGAAAATAAAAAGCAAACACTCTTACATATCTGATAAGAAGTTTAATGCAACTATATTCTTAAGATTTAGGGTTCAACCAAAGACTACAAAACTAGAATAAAAGTGAAAAGATAAGTTCTCAAATTTCTTCATAGATTCTCTTCTAGACAAAAAGAGTTTAAATACAAGCAAAACCCTAATGGGTCAAAGACCAATTAAAAGGGCTAGGCCCAATACAAACAAGTGACTTAAAAATAAAAGGGATACTTATAATTAATTTAGTTCATAATTTTCCATCCATTTGGGTTTGTTTCTGATTCTAATGGGCCTTGTATCATTACTCACCGGCCCAAAAACATTCTTGTCCTCAAGAATGGGAGTATGAGGAGGCAAGGAGGGGTTGAAACAATTGGCCCATGTGGCTGGCCCAGATACATTGGCGGAAGGTGAAAAATGTGGCTGCTTTGGTTCATGCGGGACAGCTGGCGTGGGGTTGGAGAGAGAGGGTGCATGTGGGACAGCTGGCGGGGAAAGGGATGCATGTGGGGCAGGTGGCATATGAGGAGGGCAAGGTGTCACGGGTGAGGAAGGGTGAGGTGGCGAAGGGATATGGGAAGGGTTTGCATGCGGAACATGTGGCAGGGAATTGGAGGATAGAGGTGGGTGTGTTACAGCTGTGGTGCACTTTCTAGAGTCCCACAAAGTTGTATGGGGCAGAGAGTTTTCAAGGGAAAATGTGTCTTTTGGGTTAGCTTTTTCACCTTGTGACTTGTGCAACGGTTGAGAGGCCCAATGGGATCCAGCGGTGGAAGAGAGGTTTTAGGAGATTCATTTGGATTCGCACAGTCAGAAAGTGGTTGTACTTGGGTTTTCACGTCCCTCTTTGCCTTCAACGTCTCACTTTGCTTCAGTTTCAAATCTGTCATAAACTCTTTCATTACATCTCTCTTCTCATTACTTGTTAGTTTTGAATCCACCAAAATCTCATTCATTTTTTCTCTCCTTCCTTCACCCTCTGCGTCAAACTTGTAAGCATTTTCACAGAGCTGTTCTACCGGCGAGGGTGAGGTACGCACATCAGACCTGTTGCTGGTGGCCGAGAATGGAGGGACGTCATATTCCAAAGGAATTGACGTTGTGAGTTCGGACGGACAAGGTCCGAAGAATGGTCTGAGTTGTGAGACGTGAAAAACCGGATGAATCCTTGCGGTGCTTGGTAGCTCGATTTTGTACGCAACGGAGCCGATTCGTTGGAGAACCTTGAAAGGTCCAAAGAAACGTTTTGACAGCTTTTGGGACGAACGGTGTTGCACTGAAGATTGTCGGTAAGGTTGAAGGCGGAGCAAAACAGAGTCACCGACGGAAAAGGTAACGTCTTGCCGTTTTTTATTTGCTTGATTCATCATTCGTTTCTGACTCTGACTGAGATTTTGTTTCAACTCTTGCATGATGTCTTCCCGTTGGCGGAGAGCGGCATCCACATCTGGAGAAGATGATGAACCAGTGATGTAATGAGTGAGAGTCGGAGGAGGTCTTCCATAAAGGGCTTCAAAGGGAGTCATTCCGAGCGAGCTATGGAGGGAGGTATTGTGCCAAAACTCTGCTAAGTGTAAGTATTTGTACCATTGTTTTGGCTGATCACTTGTAAAACATCGCAGATAAGTTTCGAGGCAACGATTAACTACCTCAGTTTGTCCATCCGTTTCAGGGTGATACGCAGTACTGTACTTCAAGGATGTACCTTGGGCTTTGAAGTGTTCTTTCCAGAAGTTACTAAGGAAAAGGGGGTCACGGTCTGAAACGATGGACTTAGGAATGCCATGCAACCGACAGATCTCCACTGAGAATCGTAAGGCAAGATCTTTAGCTGAGAACTTAGTGGGTAGAGCAATGAAATGGCAGTATTTCGTGAGTCGATCGCAGATCACCCAGACTGTGGTGTGGCCAAAAGACATTGGTAAGTGCGTTATGAAATCCATTGTTAACTCTTCCCAAACATGTGTGGGTATAGGTAGAGGCTGGATTAGTCCCTGTTTTTTTTTGTCATGTATTTGTTTTTTTGGAAGACAACGCATTGACGCACAAAGTCTTTGGTGTCTCGGTACACTCCTGGCCAAAGAAAGGAAGAAGAAAGACGAGCTAGTGTTGGTTGGAGGCCTGAGTGACCTGCAACTGGTGTGGTGTGGAATTCATGGAGGATCTGCTGTCGCAGCTCATCTACAGGAGGTATGTATATCTTCTTCTTGTAATACAAAAGTTCATCAATAATCTGAAACAATGGTTGGGATGCTGGATCTGACTTGATTTTGTCCATGAGGGCTCGACCCTGCTCTTCTATCTTGTAGAACCATTTCAAATGGGATATCAGAATTGGAATTGGGGACGAAAGTGAGAAGAACAGCACTGGATCGGTTTCCTGAATACGACTCAAAGCATCAGCTACCTGATTAGATTTTCCAGGTTTGTAAAAAATTTCAAACTGAAACCCTTGAAGTTTTGCTGCACATTTTTGTTGTTCTGGAGTCTGAATAGTCTGGTTCAATATATTCTTCAAACTTTTCTGATCTGTATATATGTGGAAATGTCGTCCAATTAGATACTGACGCCACTTCTTAACTGATTCAGTGATGGCGTACATCTCGCGGACATACACAGAGGCAGCTTGAAGCCGTTTGCAGAGTTTTTTGCTGAAGAATGCCAGAGGATGTCCCTGTTGAGAAAGGACAGCACCAATCGCCACAGCTGAAGCATCTGTTTCAAGGACAAAGAGCTTGGAGAAGTCTGGAAGAACCAAAACAGGAGTTTCTGTCATCTGTTTTTTTAATGTTGTAAATGCCTCATTGGCTGATGTAGTCCAAACTAATTTAGTGGAACGTAATAAATCGGTGAGTGGAGCGGCGAGTGAGGCGTACTGTCGAACAAATCGACGATAAAATCCGGTGAGACCTAGAAAACCCCTGAGTTGCGTGAGAGAACGTGGTTGCGGCCAATCAATTATTTCCTGAATTTTCGTAGGGTCTGGGGTAACTCCATTACTTGAGATAATATGACCTAGGTAATCAACAAAAGTAACAGCAAAAACACATTTGGATAATTTAGCAAAGAAATGATTAGATAACAGCAAATCTAAAATCAACTTCAAATGATGTGTATGATCAGCAATGCAGGAGCTATAAATTAATATATCATCAAAGAAAACGAGAACAAACCGACGTAAGTATGGTCGTAACAAATCATTCATTGCCGATTGAAAAGAACTAGGAGCATTAGTAAGGCCAAAAGGCATCACTAGAAACTCATAGTGCCCGTCAAACGTTCTGAATGCAGTTTTGTGAGTGTCCTCGGTTTTTACCCGGATTTGGTGATAACCAGATCGTAAGTCAATCTTAGAAAATATAGTTGCAGAACCCAACTCATCAAAAAGTTCATCAATTGTTGGTATGGGAAATCGATCAGGGATTGTAACAGCATTTAAGGCTCTATAATCAACACAAAAATGCCAAGAGCCGTCTTTTTTTCGGACTAATAGAACGGGAGAGGAGTAAGGACTGTTACTTGGTTTGATGATGCCTTCTTGGAGCATATCATGAATGATTTCAGTCATAGCTTCTTTTTGGGAATGGGGGTATCTGTAGGGGGACATTGATTGGGGCAGTATTAGGAAGAATAGGAATTTTGTGGTCATGGAATCTTGAGGGTGGGAGACCATGTGGTGGGTTGAAAACAGAAGCATGTGATTTTAAAATGGAATGGATGGGTTTGGGTAGAGATTTTGGAAGTGAGTCTATAGGAGTGAGGGGTGGTTGAGAGTCGGTGGTAGGTTAGAAAAACAAAAGATGGAGGGAGGCAATAGAATCGGTATGTACAAGATGGCAAATTTGGTTATAGGAAGAGTGACGTGGAAGTGATTTGGGGTCGCCCGTGATGGTTATGTCATTGTGATGATAGGTGAAAGAAATCTTTGGGATTGAAAAATCAGCCGTGATAGGACCAAGTGTTCGTAGCCATTCCATTCCTAAGACAACATCGGCTCCCTCAATTGGTAGCAAGTGAAAAGGAATATGGAAAAGGTTGTTTTGTAATGTTATGGGAACTTGAGGGCAAAGGCCTGTGCAAGATAAAGTGGATCCGTTGCCAACCATAACGGAAAAATTTGGGATTGGTGTAGTGGAAAGTTTGAGATGTTGGGCGATGCGGGGCTGTAAAATATTATGTGTGCTGTCGGTGTCAATCAGGACTGTAACAGAAAGGCTGTTAATGAAACCATTAAACTTGAGAGTCTTAGGGGAAAAGTGGCCAATGGCAGCTTGGGGTGAAAGTTGGAAGTATGTATCTTCAGCCTCATGATGTTCATCAATCATGATAGTTGAGTCCGGAGAGAGAGTGTTGTCATCTTCATCATCCATTAATAAGAGAAATTTGTCGGAAGTACACTTATGGCCAGGAATAAATTTCTCATCACAATTGAAACACAAGCCTTGAGCACGGCGTTCTTGCAGTTGAGCATTAGAAAGTTTACGAATGGGCAGTTTGGGGGGGTGGTTTGGTGTTGAGGTTTTTGGGTTAAATGTAGAATTAGATACGGTTTGTTGGGCTGAGTTGGATTTGGTGAAAGAGGTGGCAAAGGGTTTTATGAACTTGGGCTTGGAATCCTTAATTTTAGACTCAATCAGCTTTGCTAGGCCAATAGCTTGTGAAATTGAAACTGGTTTAAGAATAGCAATTTCATTTTGGATATCTTGAGATAAACCAGAAATAAAACAATTGAGGATGGCATCTTGAGAGAGTCCCACCACTTGAGTTCCCAATTTTTCAAAGGCAGCTTGGTACTCCACAACAGAATCTATTTGCTTTAATTTAAACAATTCGGCCTGGTGGTTAGCATAAGTAGATGGGCCAAATCGTAATTCCAAAGCCTTGGTAAATGACTGCCAATCCATTAATAAATGACTTTGATACATCCATTTATACCAACATAAAGCATCACCCTTCATATAGAAAGACATCATAGACAGTCTATTTTCCGGGGGTAGTTGATAAAAATCAAAGTATTGTTCTGCTTGAAATAACCATTCCAAAGGGTTTGAGCCATCAAACATTGGTAATTCTAATTTGGGGGTCCGAAAAGGGGGTAAAGGTGTGGGCTGTGGAATTTGGGAAAAAGAGAAAGGTGGATACAAAGGAATGTGATAGTTTGGGTTTGACATTATTGTGCTGGTTTGTGTGGGTATGGGAGAGGTGATAAATCTTGGTATATAGGTGGGTGTTGGTCTAATTGGGGTTGCGGCTTGGAATGGGGAATTTAGTGTGCTAGAGTGATTAGGGCTGTTATAAACATGCTGTGTTTGGGAAAAGTTGGTATTTTGGGAATTTGGGTGCTGGTAGGTTGTAAAAATGGGGGAAGAATGTGTGATACCTGAATTTGCTACCGTATGAACAGTAGCTGGAGTAAAAGTGCTGACTCCGTGAACAGTGTCGACGTCATGAACAGTGCTTGCTCCATGAACAGTGTTTGCGCCGTGAATAGTGCCTGCTCCGTGAACAGTACTGGGTCGATGAACAGTAGCCGTAGCTTGAATCGTTGATTTTGGCTGTTGGTCCTGCTGGGTGGTGAGTTTAGTGAGTAATCCCACAATATTTTCATATCTTGAATCAGAAATTTGTTTTTCATTGTCCATTCGGGTCTGAATTTGTTCCAAATCAGAATTTGTTTTATCAAATCTCTCATCCATGAGCTGTTGATTTTCACTCATTGCCATGTCAAGCCGAGTGTTAGCTGTTTGGACAGCCTCTTCAATGATTTCTCTATGGTTGGGGGGTTTGGGAGGGGCCATGAGTACAAAAGATGAAAGCACCAAATTGATAAGAAGTTTAATGCAACTATATTCTTAAGATTTAGGGTTCAACCAAAGACTACAAAACTAGAATAAAAGTGAAAAAATAAGTTCTCAAATTTCTTCATAGATTCTCTTCTAGACAAAAAGAGTTTAAATACAAGCAAAACCCTAATGTGTCAAAGACCAATTAAAAGGGCTAGGCCCAATACAAACAAGTGACTTAAAAATAAAGGGATACTTATAATTAATTTAGTTCATAATTTTCCATCTATTTGGGTTTGTTTCTGATTCTAATGGGCCTTGTATCAATATCACATTAATTATCTTAGAAGATAGTACTTATTTCAACAATAACCAAGAAACTCAAACATCAAATATTTTTACTAAAATTTTGAGAAACCATCGAGAAACAGAGACAATATATGATTGTAACTTTTTCTAACTATGTGTGGAAATTCAACAGTTGAACTATTGGGATTCGACGATTACATTCAACAATCACAGAATCACAAAGAAACTCAAACATCAAACATTTTCACTAAAACTATAATCACACACGAACTTGCAGATTTGGAACCCAGATGAAATTATCAGCAGGAAAAATGGAGTATACTAATGAATATATGAATAAATTACTAGCTAGTTTGGTCACAAAAAATTTAATAAGCTTGATTTCATAATCACATGAAAGATTCAAATTCATTTTCCCATTGTCTGAACATGATGGCCTTGAAATTTTCACTACAGTACAACAAAAATATAAACAAAATCAACATGATGCTTAGATAATAAATAAATAAAAAACACTATTTATTTCAAAATGTCTCTGGACTTTGAGGTTTTTTAAATACAAAATGCATTATTAATCTAAAAAATAAGATATCATTAAAGTACTGATTATTTTACCACATGTACTTTTTAGTTATTGTTTACTGAAAATAGGTTCATGAATTTCTTTTTTCGAATTTTTTACCACATGTACTTTTCAGTTATTTTAACACAAACACAATGTTTACTAAGAAAATAAATAGGTTCATGAATTTTTTTTAGAATTTTTTAACAAAAGAAAATATAAAAAAAAAACAAAAAAAATATAAAAAAATAAATGAAACAATAATCCACTCATCTCAACATGTATTAAAGTTTCAGCATGAATAAAAAAATAAATGACAAGTGCAATGTTAACTTTCCCAAATTTATGTGGACTTAGTTTCAGCATGAATAAAAAAATAAATGACAAGTGCAACGTTAACTTTCCCAAATTTATGTGGACTTAGTTTCAGCATGAATAAAAAAATTTAGAAGTAAAATTGAAAGGAAAAAAAAACTCATCTAGTTAGGCAAGGAGAAACCCATTAAGGTACCAAATTTAGCTAATGGATCAAATAATATATACCCCCACCATGCTGCTTTTATAATTCAGCACACAATACACATTCTGACACATGACAGAAGCTTCACCCAAAAAAGGGTTACTTTATCTTTAGTGGAATCGAAAGGAGGAAACAAACAATGATGGGAACAAACAAAGGTTAAACATTGAAAAAAATAAGAGATGGGTTTTGCTTCACCTTCCATGTGCTAGTAGTTTCCATTGTCTATGTAGAAAAAAGGATATCCATACATGGAAATTAAAGACATCCCCCAATTAAGTTAAGGTAGAAGGAATCAATGCACCTATATACATGTCTTGGTTTTCTCTCTTTCTCAAATATGAAAGAAGACAAACTAGTAGTGGTGAGAGGAGATGATGATTCACATTTTATGGACAAACTTATTTATAAAACAAAATTCTTAATTTCTCATACATACATAGGCACGCCAGATATGTTCGAGCTTTGTATCATTCAGAAGAGGTCGAGCCTTTATTGCTTTTTGAGAAAGTCTACCTTCACATTTAAAATTTTATATTTTATATATGACACATTTTATAAAATGTTTTCTCAAATGTGTTCTGTAATTGAAATATATATATATATATATATATATATATATATATATATATATATATATATATATATATATATATATATATATATATATATATATATATATATATATATATATATATATATATAAAAGTGAAGATTTTCTTACTCCAAAATGGAAAATAGATAATTGTCAAGAATATCATTGGATTAAAAAATAATTAATGGTCAAGATGTCATCCTGTTTGGGAATATTTTTACTGTAAATTATTAAATGTAATAATTAATTTGGGGAGAAGGCAATTTAAAACGGTTTAATTTTTTTATTATTATTCATTAATTATAGAGAAACGAAAGGGAGTTCAAATGTTTTTGCTTCAAATAATATATGTTTTTGTTCAGCCGCTTCATTTCCTAATGCTCCTCAATATCTCGCTGCTTCACAATGCAATGAAGAAGCCAAAGGGAGTCCAACCGACATAATATTATTTCTTAAAACTGATTCTTTTTTACATTGCAAAGGAGTCGAATCAACATATCATTGGGATTCATTCAATCCTTGCATCTAATCATGAATGTCATTTATCCAATTCAGTTTTTCAGGTAGGTCGATTTGTGTTGCTTTTTGATTATAGGTATTTAAATAGGTCAAATTTCTTCTTCCAAAACACGCTTTTTACCAGATCCTCATCTATTGTTACTACAATTTTCATTCATCGCTTTTGTAGCATGTTTTTGAATGGTCGCCGGAAGACACGATTGTGTTAACGACATCACACCTGCAAAGGAATCATGGGACATTGTGGTTCGAGTTGTTCGCTTATGGTTTGTACCCGATATGAATTCCAAACAAAATTTTTATGCGATGGAAATGGTTTTGATGGATGAAAAAGTTGTTATCGTTATTTGGTTTTTATTATTATTAATTACTTATTATTGATTATATTATGTGATGTTGTTTTTGTTTTGATTATTGTTATTTGTGAATTAAAAGGGTGATAAGATTCAAGCTTTGGTGAAGAAAGCTCCGTTGTCTCGGTTTCAATCTAAAATATGTGATGGAAATGTGTATAATTTTAAATCCTTTGGTATCGCCGCTAATTCTGGAACATATAGGACTACAAAACACAAATTCAAGTTGAATTTGCAGAGTGGCACGGTATTTACGAAGTGTAAGTTCTGTAATTTTAAGATTGACATGAATTTTGTAAAACAAATATAACAACAATGTATATGTACAAGATCTTTGCAAAATAAAGAAAACATTAAGCAAGGAGTCATATTGTGCACCCAAACATGTTGTGTTGAAATGTTTCAATATCTGGATCAACATGTTGAAGAAGATGTCAAGACAGTTCATTCGACATCATGAACTGCTGAAGATGGATTGAAGTTTCTATTTTAGTTTCAACAAAAACAAAATATTTTGAAGATTTAAATCAATTCAAATGCTATTTTTTTCATTTCTTGTTTTTGGTTTTGTAATTTTGAACAATTAAAAACTCTTAAGCCTTGTACCTTACCCGGAGCACAATGGTATGCTTGTTAGGGATGTTATTTCATTTGCATATTTTCATTTAATAAAATCAATGGACGTTTTTGCTTTCATAAATATTGCGCTCTTTGTATTTCTTTTATTTTTCCTTTATCAAAAAGTTATGTGTTCTTACACACACTCACGTCACTAAAATACAGATCCTCATCCACTATGGATCTCATTGATAACAGTTCTACTATTGCCAATTATAACTTTGAGAATTCGAGCTATCAAGCCGAGGAGGAAAATGAGGAAGATTGTGAAGTGCATGTAAAGCTTGCTAGGTTGCTACAGCAAGAAAAGAAAGTTATACAGCCGCATGAAGAACCAATCGAAGTTGTAAATCTGGAAACTGAGAAAGACAAGAAAGAGGTAAGGATAAGAGCTGAATTAGAAGACAGTATTAAGAACAGGTTAATTCAGATGCTACATAACTATATGGAGATCTTTGCTAGGTCTTATAAGGATATGCCCGGACTTGATACTGATATTGTGGTTCACCGTCTATAGATGAAAGAAGGTTGTCGCCCGATAAAGCAGAAAGTTCGTCGTATGCGTCCTGAAATGTCAGAAAATATCAAAGCTGAAGTGATGAAACAATTTAATGCATGGTTTATAGCTGTCACTTCTTATCCCCAATGGGTTACAGATGTGGTACAAGTGCCTAAGAAAGATGGTAAAGTACGCATGTGCGTGGACTACATGGATTTGAGCAAAACCAGCCCCAAAGATGATTTTCCGCTTCCACATATTGATGTTATGGTAGACAACACTGCTCAACATAAGTATTCTCTTTTATGGATGGTTTCTCTAGTTATAATCATATTAAGATGGCACCTGAAGATATGGAGAAGACTACGTTTGTCACACAGTGGGGCACCTTTTGTTACAAAGTAATGTCATTTGGTTTGAAGAACACTAGGGCAACATATCAGCGTGTTATGGTAGCTTTGTTCCATGATATGATTCATCACGAGATAGAGGTATATGTTGATGATGTAACACCATTCTAAACCCCGCAAAAATATACAAATAATTAGAGTAATTTATTATGCTTCTCAAATAAGGGTGTCACACATAATTCAAAACATCATACAAACACCTGTCATGCTAAAAAAACACTTAAAATAAATTCATGCTTTTATATACTTTCACATTAGCATGTAGCAGCGAATCTCTTTCATTAAGAAGCTCATAAAATTCAAGTCTCGGATAATTTCATTCATTAAATTAACTTGGGCATAAAAAAAAAGCCACTTCACCATAATTTCAAATTTGATTAGAAAAATAAATAGATTATACAATTGTAACTCTCAAAACATGAATTGAAACGATCTCCAGTGTTACATGATCAAAGCACGACTCGACCCAAAATAAATAAAGAAACTAAGACAAGATGCTCCAACGACTACCTCGCGCTGAGAGAAACTTTACTCCTAGGTACCTGAACGATGTCGTATAAAACATCATTCCAACAGAAGGGTGGGAATTCATATAATTATCGAAATCATAAGATAATATATAATAGGAAGCATACAAGCATACATAATTAATCTCACACTTAAAAACTTCATCAACAAGTTATCAATCAAATAAACATACTATTCACAAGTATATATACACAATTCACAATTTCACCAATCCAACAATTCACATAATATACATAATCTCATATTGTAACCATAGACACCACGAGACTCAATGCAAGAATCAAATGCAACTCATCCATGTGGTACCAGTCACTTTTTATCATTTTTCGGTTTTTACATTTAACTGGGTCCGTCCTCTAGACCGATAACACATCAAAAGTCTGTCCTCTAAGCTTTCAAACCCATTCTCTAGGTTTGAGACAAGTCACTAGCTCCCACGAAACTAGCAAACATTGTCTCTTGACACAAATGATGCATGTGCAATTACAATCACCATATGCAATTAAAATCATTCTCTAATCTTAATACTCATGCATATCTTCAATAATTCATCACTTGAATTACCACACAATTGCACATACACACATACTCATGAATTATTCGCATACAATTCATACATATGTTCAACAATTCACCATACATGGATTACCACACAATTGTACATACACACAATCTCAAAATCATAGTATCTATACTTCAAACATTACCACTACACATAGCAAGTGATTCACAAGAATCAACACAACTCCACCACATTTCACAAAACACAACACACGATACTGATTAAATATTGAATAATCGTTCCATCAAAATAATCATAAAATTAATCACCAAAATAATCATCAAATTAATCACCAAATTAATCACTAAATTAATCATCGAATTAATCACTAAAATAATCATCGGATTAATCATCAAATTAATTATAAAGAATATAATTAAAATAATTATTTAAAATTATAATTTAAGAGAGTTCCCGATATACTTTAACAATTCTATGAACAACTAAAAAAAATTAAAAATAATCTAAGTTTATCAATTATTATTACATTTATTATTATTATATCATTATAACTTTTTGGTATTACAATAATTGAAGCTACTACCAATTAGTATATTCTAGTCACCTCTATTGTTTAAGCCATTATGCTTTCACTACAAAACTTTAATTAATTGGTCAAGCAAGCCACACAAATTAATTATAGGACTCTAATTAGGATGTTCTGTTTTCATCATTATTATATTATTCTTCAATATAAATGAAAATGACATACTAGTACTTCTCTTTACATTGGAAATGAAAATGCGTGGCACAATTATAATTGTTGATGGTGAAATATATCTCTATTAGCAAATGAACTCTAGGAACAATTTAGAATTCCAGTGAACTACATATTCACTTTTGGATTTTTAGATATTGATGTTTCGGTTAGATGTGTTGTTCGAATAAGATTTAGTTGAACAAAAGAAAATTAATTACAAACTAAAATTACTAAAATTAAGAACTAAGGTAAATAATTGCTTGTCTACTGTGTGTGCTAGTCTACTGTGTGTGAATAACGCGCTACTGTTTTAGTTTAAATAAAAATCATTTTCAATTAGTTTATCCCAATTATAAATAGGTCTCTATAATATACCAAAACACCAATTTCATAAATAATTAATTATCACAAATCAAAGATTATGAGCAAAATCTAAAAATTATGGAATCATGGAAATTTTGAGGTTTTATCCTAACCATATTTCTACTCATTCTACACTATCCAACAATCCCAATAATTTTATGAAAATTCAACCTTACCTTAGATTTTCTTGAGCTTCTAGTTTATTCTTGAACTCCCCTTCTCTTCCTCCTCTTCTAGCTTCTTCTATCTTTCTACTCTTCTATTCTTTGTTTAAACCCTAACATCTACTCATAAATATTATTTTCTCTTATTGGACTTACAACCCACTCACCAACTTACAAATCACACACTCCAAATAGCCCAATTAATTAAAGTTATTAAAAGTCTATTTTATTTCACTAAATAAAATAAATCAATTAAATAAAATATTTCAAATAAATCCAATAAATCAATTAATTCAAATAAATCAAATAATTCAATTATATCTAATAATCTTATTAAATCAAATAAATTAAATAATTCTAATAAATAGATTAAATCAATTAGGCATAAAATCACACAATTAATCAATTAATATAATAAATAATTACTAAAATTTCGGATGTTACAGATGACATGATATCCAGATCCCAGACTGAAGAAGAACATCTTGTCCATCTACACAAGTTGTTTGAGAGGTTGAAGAAGTACAAGCTGAGGCTGAATCCAAACAAATGTACCTTTGGAGTTAGATCTGGTAAACTTTTGGGTTTCATTGTCAGTGGTAAAGGTATTGAAGTTGACCCTGCAAAAGTAAAAGCTATACAAGAAATGCATGCTCCCCGTACTGAGAAAGAAGTCAGAGGTTTCTTGGGATGCCTGAACTACATTGTAAGATTTATTTTCCAATTAACTGCTATTTGTGATCCAATCTTCAAATTGTTGAAGAAAGATCAAGTAATGGAATGTAACGATGAATGTCAGGTAGCTTTTGATGAGATCAAGAAATACCTCCAAGAACCTTCAATATTGATGACACCAGTTGCTGGAAGACCCTTGATTATGTACTTAACAGTGTTAGACAATTCAATGAGGTGTGTGTTGGGGCAACATGACGAGTCTGGTCGAAAAGAGCAAGCAATATACTACCTTAGCAAAAAGTTTACCGACTGTGAAACAAGATATTCACTACTCAAGAAAACTTGTTGCGCTTTGGCATGGACTACTCACCGACTAAGACAGTATATGTTGACTCATACCACTTTATTGATTTCGAAGATGGATCAACTACATATTTGAGAAACCTGCTCTCTCCGGACGAATAACGAGATGGCAAATGATTTTGACAGAATATGACATACAATACACTACTCAGAAGGCAATTAAAGTAAGTGTGGTAGCTGATCATTTGGCTCATCAAGCGGTGGATGACTATCATTTTATGAACTTTGAGTTTCCGGATGAAGATATTATGCTTGTTACTGATCGTAAAGAACTTAGACAATATGAAGGATCCGAATAGGGATCACGATGGACTATGGTTTTTGATGGAGCTTCTAATGCACTTGGTAATGATGTTGGTGTTATAATTATCTCGCCTGAGGATTGTTATATATCATTTACTGCAAGACTTTGTTTTGATTGTACCAACAATATGTCATTGAGATGAAGATCCAATTCTTGAATGTGTATGGAGATTCAGCTTTAGTAGTTAGTCATATTAAAGGAGAATGGGACATGAAGCATCCAAATCTCATTCCTTACAGAGAGCATGTGTTGTCTTTGATTCCATACTTTTAAGAAATCACATTTGAACATATTCCACGAGAAGAGAATCAATTGGCAGATGCATTAGCCACTATGGCATCTATGTTCGAAATGTTGGGACAATGAAGCTCCTAGAATTACCATTGATCGATTGGATGAGCTAGCATATTGTTATGAGGTTGATATTGAGGGAGTAGAAATGAAACCTTGGTTCCACGAAGTAAAAAGATATATCAAAGCTCAGGAATATCCTGAAGGGGAATCTATCAATGACAAGAAGTTTCTAAGGAGATTTTCTGCCAAGTTTTTCCTGAGTAATGGAATTCTGTACAGGCGCAATCACGATCTGACTTTGCTTCGTTGTGTGGATAAGAAGGAAACAAGAGAGATAATGGAAGACGTGCATGATGGGATCTTTGGTACTCACTCTAGTGGGCATACTATGGCTAAGAAAATCTTGAGAGGAGGTTATTACTGGTCTACCATGGAAGCTGATTGCTATCAACACTCCAAAACTTGTCATAAGTGTCAGATCTATGTTGATAAAGTACATGTACCTCCAGTTCTGTTGAATGTTCTGACTGCTCCTTGGCCTTTTGCAATGTGGAGCATTGATATGATTGGTGAGATCAAACCTACCGCTTCTAATGGACATCATTTCACTCTTGTTGCTATTGATTACTTTACAAAGTGGGTAGAGGCGGCCTCATTTGCTTCTGTTACCAAAAATGTTGTGTCTCGGTTCATCAAACATAATATTATATGTAGATACGGCATCCCCGAAAGGATTATCACAGGAAACTGTACTAATTTGAACAACACTATGATTACTGAACTCTGCATACAGTTCAAGATTAAGCATCACAATTCTTCCCCATATCGACCATGTTGGTGTAAGCCCTAGAGGCCAATACTTTTTGGTACTTGTATCGGATTATTCGTTTAATAATAAAAGGCATTTCTTTATTATGTTTGTCTTTCAGAATAATAAAGTCCCTAGGATAGTTAGTCTGTTTAATGAAATGTTAAGTGTGACTTAATCATGAGATCCCATTAAACATAAAGACATTATTCTTAAAATATCCGTAGTCAAGCTTTATTGCAAAGTGGGATAACATTAAAGCATTGAGACTATTATGAAGATAGACTGATGATCACATCTCATGGATCATGGATAAAGAGTTATCAAGTCTTGACATAGGTATAAATATTAGGAGTAATATTTATACCGGATTGACCCGCTATGAGAATACTACATAGTATGTTATGCAAAGTGTCATAAGTTATTCTCATGGTGATAATGGTGTATTACCACCCTTCGACCTGAAACCACTATGGACCCTAGATGTAGAGTCGGGTGCTTTATTGCTGATCAAACATTATCCGTAACTGGATGATCATAAAGACAGTTGATGGGCACTCCACGAAGCATGCTGAGGGACATGAGTGTCCTAGATGGAATTTTCCAATCCTGCATAACAGGGGAAATGTCTAAGGGCCCAATATTGAACTGGACAAGGATGACACAGTGTATGCCTTGTGTTCAATATAGACATAGGGGCAAAAGGGTAATTGTACAAACATATATTATCACGAAAAAGGTTTTGTCAGATCACATGACATTTTCGTGACTTGGGTAGCAGTGATGTGTTGCTAGATACCGCTCACTGTTTATTATGTTAAATATATAATTTAATATAATTACCAACTTTACGAAATCCTACAGGGTCACACACATAAGGACAGTTTGATGAGAGATAGAGAAATCAAAGGAACACCGTAAGGTACGGTGCACTTAAGTGAAAATAGAAATTCGGATAATATAATAATAATTATTGTTATTTTATAATGGTTATAAAATAATAATAAAATAAATATATTTATTATAATAATAGTTATTATAATATTATTATGGATCATGTGAATTGGGCTTTTAGCCCGCAGCCCACAAGAGAGTCTATAAAAGGAACCCTTGTGATGAAGCTTTCACTTGATGCAATTTCGTTTTTGATTCTCTTTTCTCACTCAAATAATTTTGTTCGTAAGCAGCTAGCACTGTGACCGGAAGCTGTTCGTGTGGACTGAGTAGAGGCGTTGCACTTCATCAACGCTTGTGATCGCTGCATCAAAGATCTGAATCGCCACAAAGAGGTAACGATTCTATCACTGACCATGCTCATTCGTAAGGATCACTAAAGGAAATTTTTGTTTTCCGCTGCGTTTAGATCGCAATTTTCCTTCAGTGGTATCAGAGCCACTTACGAAACCATGGATCTGATAGCTGTTAAATTTCCGTCTTTTCTGTATTTGATTCGATTAAAACACAGAATGAATTTAACAATAAATGATTAATTAAATTTGGCATCTGTTGTGTACGATTTGGATGATTGATGTTGATTATGCTTCAGAAACCGACATTAGTATGGTGAAGTTGTGCGATACATTGATCATCCATAGGTTACACAATTAGATCGATCACTTTTATATAAGATATAAGAAATTCTGATGCAAAGATGGTATATGGGATATACTGTTTTGATTTCATCCATTCAATCACATAAGGATTGTAATTCTTTTGAAAGATCATCATTTTCATTCGCTTCGGAATCCGACGTTAGTATGGTGATGCAATGACATGTTGATCTATCATATTGAGTTATCAATCGAGTTGTGTTTGACGACATGAAATTGTTGCATTAGGATTAATGGCAGTACAAGTGTTGTATTGCCGCAGACTTTTCCGGTTGGGGTTGTAAATGCACAAAAGTTGTGCAGGAAACGACGTGAAATACAATGAAGTGTTCATAAAATTTTTCGTCGGGGCGCTGCCCCTAACAACCCCGCAAGGAGGCGCTGCCCCCTTGACCCCCGTCCGCTGAACGGTCAGCGGAACCACCGTCCGCTGACCGGGCAGCGGAACCCCCGGCTAAGTCTGCAAAGTGTGATCAATCAGCCGAAATTTAATTTAGTTTATTTAATTATCGGAATTTTAAACTAATAATAAAAGTGTGTTTATTATTATTTATTTGTGGTGATCAGTTATGGCCTTAGTTTATCCTTTATTATTGTTTTGGGATTTTTAAATACGGCCTGCGTGTCGTGCCTCTCTCTCAATCTCTTTATGTAACTTCTTTTCTCATCTCACTCCCTCGTATGTAAAACGAGTTTTCTTATATGTAATGTAATATTATGTTATGAAGAAAAAGGAAGTATTCAATATTAAAGGAGGATAACCTTGGAGATCATGCTTGGAGAAGCTTAGATCGTTATTAGGTTAGCTTAGGTTCTCTCATTGGCTTGAGAGAACAATTGCGTTAGGGGCCATAATTGTATCTTTTTATATGTATGTTGATGCATGTAATTGTATGTTGATGCATGTGAGAGACGTTTTGCATGTTAAGCCGGTGAGATCAAACTAATAACAAATTCCCTCAAAATTAAATATTAAGTTTATGCTTTCCAATTTTTAGCACTCATCAAGACTAGTATCGAGCATTGTAGGTTTCGCCTACGCGAGGTGCATGTTCTATATTAGTAAGGTGTGATGGGATAATTGTAATATCCAATTGCTAAAACAATGGGTCAAACTTAACTAAACAAATTATAATAAGATTATACATGTTTAGAAGCAAGAATTGGGAATGATTCATGTGATGGATCAGAATAAGGAGTTATTCACCCAATTGAAAATATTCGAGAGTTGTATGAGATACAATTGGAAGGAGTTCCTACCTAAATAACTTAGTTTTGTGTAATCAGCCTAACGCTGACTTAAAACAAAGTGAAACATGGATCTCGACCCACTAGAAAGTCTTCCAACGGGATTTTCCGAATCAAATGATGAGGGTCATTTGTTTTGAATAAAATAGTGGGAGCATATTTGATTAAAGGCCTAATTAAATATGTTGTTTTTAATGATACTTATATTTTCATATTTCTCTTGTAGATTACCATGACAACAAACACATCAAACAATATTTTGCGATCCATCCTAGATAAGGAAAAATTGTCTGGGACAAATTTCCTGGATTGGCACCGTAATCTGAGGATTGTCCTCAAGCACGATAAGAAGCTGTATGTCTTGGAGACACCAGTTCCTGAGGAGGAACCTCCTAGTTCTGCACCAAAGGCAGAAAGAGATGCTTATAAGAAGCATTTCGATGATGCCAATGAAACCGCTTGCCTCATGCTTGCTACCATGAACTCTGAGTTGCAAAAGCAACACGAGAACATGTCTGCGTTCGATATGATCGGACATCTGAAAATGCTTTATCAAGAGCAAGCAAGAAATGAGAGGTTTCAGGTTTCAAAGTCCCTTTTTAACAGCAAGTTAGCTGAGGGAGCCCCTGTAAGTCCCCATGTACTCAAGATGATTGGGTATGTGGAGAACCTTGACAGATTAGGGTTTTCCCTTGGAAAGGAACTTGCGATTGATCTGATCTTGCAATTGTTGCCAGAGAGCTTCAGTCAGTTTGTCCTGAATTTCAATATGAATGACTTGGACAAAAGTCTTCCAGAACTGCTAGGCATGTTGAGAACTGCTGAGCAGAATATGAAGACAAAAGGGAAATCCATTCTGATGGTCAGTAATGGAAAGAAACAGAACAAGAGGCCCATCAAACAGGGTGGTAGAGGGAAAGGCAAGGAAGTTGCCAAACCCAAACCCACTCCTCCTGTTTTGAAGCCTAGTGGAGGAATAGCAAAGGAGGGCACTTGCTTCCATTGCGGTAAGACCGGACATTGGAAGATAAATTGCCCAAAGTACCTGGAAGATAAGAATAATGGAGTAGAGACTTCAAATTCAGGTATTTTTGTTATTGAAATTAATTTATCTACTTCTGCATCATGGGTATTAGATACTGGATGCGGTTCTCACATTTGTACTAATGTGCAGGGGCTAAAAAGGAGTAGAGATTTGGCAAAAGGTGAAGTTGACCTACGAGTTGGCAATGGAGCAAAGGTTGCTGCTTTAGCTGTAGGAACTTATGTTTTAACTTTACCTAGTGGTTTAATAATTCAGTTAGAGAACTGTTATTATGTACCTGCAATTAGCAGGAATATTATTTTCGTTTCTTGTTTGGACAAGTTTGGTTTTTCATTCATAATAAAAAACAATTGTTGCTCCATTTATTTGAATGATATATTATATGCTACTGCAAAAATGAATAATGGACTATATGTCCTTGATCTTGAAATGCCAATTTATAACATTAATACTAAAAGGTTGAAACCTAATGAGTTGAATCCAACTTACCTTTGGCACTGTCGATTAGGCCACATAAATGAGAAACGCATTTCCAAACTCCATAAAGATGGACTCTTGGACTCTTTTGATTATGAATCATATGAGACATGCAGATCTTGTTTAATTGGAAAGATGACAAAGTCCCCATTCACAGGAAAAGGTGAAAGGGCTAATGATCTTTTGGCACTCATACATACTGATGTATGTGGACCACTGAACATACCAGCCAGAGGAGGTTTTCAGTACTTCATCACTTTTACTGATGACTTCAGTAGATACGGATATGTGTATTTAATGAAACACAAATCTGAGTCCTTTGAAAAGTTCAAGGAATTCAAGAATGAAGTACAAAACCAACTAGGTAAGAATATTAAAGTTCTTCGATCAGATCGAGGCGGTGAATATTTAAGCCTAGAATTTGATGACCATCTAAAAGAGTATGGGATTCTATCCCAACTTACTCCTCCTGGAACACCACAATGGAATGGTGTATCTGAGAGAAGAAATCGAACCTTGTTAGACATGGTCCGATCCATGATGAGTCACGCCGATCTTCCAAACTCCTTTTGGGGACATGCATTATTAACAGCAGCTTACACACTTAACCGTGTTCCATCCAAAAAGGTTGATAAGACACCATATGAGATATGGAGTGGTAAGAAACCACATATGTCTTACATGAAGATTTGGGGTTGCGAAGTTTACGTCAAACGACAAATTTCAACCAAGCTTGAGCCCAAATCTGACAAATGCTTATTTGTGGGGTATCCTAAAGAAACAAGAGGATATTACTTCTACAATCCTTCTGAGGGCAAAGTGTTTGTCGCTCGAACTGGAGTCTTTCTGGAAAGGGATTTTATTTCCAAAGGAAACAGTGGGAGGAAAATAGAGCTTGAAGAAATTCAAGAATCACAAAACATTGAAACACCTATGGAGGAACTAGAGCAGGAAACACAAGTAGTTGTGGAAGAGCAACCTGCTCAAGTAGAACAAGACCAGCGTAGGTCAAGCAGGATACGTCACCAACCTGAGAGATATGGATATCTCATAAGTGATCAGGGTGATGTATTACTCATGGATCAAGATGAGCCTGTGACCTACAAAGAGGCCATAACTGGTCCTGAGTCTGAGAAGTGGCTAGAAGCCATGAAATCTGAAATGGATTCCATGTACACAAACCAGGTTTGGACCTTGGTAGAACCTCCTATAGGAGTTAACCCTATAGGATGCAAGTGGGTCTTCAAGAAGAAGACTGACATGGATGGTAAGGTACATACCTATAAAGCAAGACTGGTTACAAAAGGCTATAAACAAATTCATGGGGTTGACTATGATGAAACCTTTTCACCAGTTGCAATGCTTAAATCTGTTCAGATTTTACTTGCCATCGCTGCATATCATGATTATGAAATATGGCAGATGGATGTCAAAACTGCTTTCCTTAATGGGAATCTTCTTGAGGATGTGTACATGACACAACCTGAAGGATTTGACATACCACAAGATGCCCAAAAGATATGCAAGTTACAGTGATCAATCTATGGATTGAAGCAAGCTTCCAGAAGCTGGAATCTTCGTTTTGATGAAACCGTAAAACAATATGGATTCATCAAAAATGAAGATGAACCTTGTGTCTACAAGAAGGTTAGTGGGAGCATGATCGTGTTTCTGGTATTATATGTAGATGACATATTACTCATTGGAAACGATGTCCCTACCTTGCAACAAGTGAAGACTTGGTTAGGGAATTGTTTTTCTATGAAAGACCTAGGTGAAGCAGCCTATATATTAGGAATTAGGATCTATAGAGATAGATCACAAAAACTGCTTGGCCTAAGTCAGAGTACATACATAGATAAAGTGTTGAGACGCTTTAATATGCATGATTCCAAGAAAGGATTCATACCTATGCAACATGGTCTGTGTTTATCAAAAACACAATCCCCTTCAACTAAGGAAGAAAGGGATCGCATGAATAAGATTCCATATGCATCTGCAATAGGATCTATCATGTATGCCATGTTATGTACTCGACCAGATGTCTCGTATGCATTAAGTGCAACGAGTAGGTACCAATCTGATCCCGGTGATGCTCACTGGGTAGCTGTCAAGAATATCCTTAAGTACTTGAGAAGGACTAAGGATTCATTCTTGATATATGGAGGTCAGGAAGAGCTTGATGTAATTGGTTACACTGATGCTAGCTTCCAGACAGATAAGGATGATTTTAGATCACAATCTGGTTATGTGTTCTGTCTCAATGGTGGGACTGTGAGCTGGAAAAGTTCAAAGCAAGAAACAGTTGCTGATTCTACAACTGAGGCCGAGTATATTGTTGCCTCAAATGCAGCAAAGGAAGCTGTTTGGATCAAGAAGTTCATTAGTGAACTTGGCATAGTCCCTAGCATTGTGGATCCCATTGGTTTATATTGTGATAACAATGGTGCTATCGCACAAGCTAAGGAGCCTAGATCTCACCAACGATCCAAACACATACTTAGGCGTTATCACCTCATTCGAGAGATAATCGATCGGGGAGATGTGAAGATATGCAGAGTACCTACACTTGACAATATCGCTGACCCATTAACAAAGCCTCTTGCGCAACAGAAGCATGATGGTCATACTAGATCTATGGGTATTAAGGGTATGCCTAATTGGCTCTAGTGCTAGTGGGATATTGTTGGTGTAAGCCCTAGAGGCCAATACTTTTTGGTACTTGTATCGGATTATTCGTTTAATAATAAAAGGCATTTCTTTATTATGTTTGTCTTTCAGAATAATAAAGTCCCTAGAATAGTTAGTCTGTTTAATGAAATGTTAAGTGTGACTTAATCATGAGATCCCATTAAACATAAAGACATTATTCTTAAAATATCCGTAGTCAAGCTTTATTGCAAAGTGGGATAACATTAAAGCATTGAGACTATTATGAAGATAGACTGATGATCACATCTCATGGATCATGGATAAAGAGTTATCAAGTCTTGACATAGGTATAAATATTAGGAGTAATATTTATACCGGATTGACCCGCTATGAGAATACTACATAGTATGTTATACAAAGTGTCATAAGTTATTCTCATGGTGATAATGGTGTATTACCACCCTTCGACCTGAAACCACTATGGACCCTAGATGTAGAGTCGGGTGCTTTATTGCTGATCAAACATTATCCGTAACTGGATGATCATAAAGACAGTGATGGGCACTCCACGAAGCATGCTGAGGGACATGAGTGTCCTAGATGGAATTTGCCAATCCTGCATAACAGGAGAAATGTCTAAGGGCCCAATATTGAACTGGACAAGTATGACACAGTGTATGCCTTGTGTTCAATATAGACATAGGGGCAAAAGGGTAATTGTACAAACATATATTATCACGAAAAAGGTTTTGTCAGATCACATGACATTTTCGTGACTTGGGTAGCAGTGATGTGTTGCTAGATACCGCTCACTGTTTATTATGTTAAATATATAATTTAATATAATTACCAACGTTACGAAATCCTACAGGGTCACACACATAAGGACAGTTTGATGAGAGATAGAGAAATCAAAGGAACACCGTAAGGTACGGTGCACTTAAGTGAAAATAGAAATTCGGATAATATAATAATAATTATTGTTATTTTATAATGGTTATAAAATAATAATAAAATAAATATATTTATTATAATAATAGTTATTATAATATTATTATGGATCATGTGAATTGGGCTTTTAGCCCGCAGCCCACAAGAGAGTCTATAAAAGGAACCCTTGTGATGAAGCTTTCACTTGATGCATTTTTGTTTTTGATTCTCTTTTCTCACTCAAATAATTTTGTTCGTAAGCAGCTAGCACTGTGACCGGAAGCTGTTCGTGTGGACTGAGTAGAGGCGTTGCACTTCATCAACGCTTGTGATCGCTGCATCAAAGATCTGAATCGCCACAAAGAGGTAACGATTCTATCACTGACCATGCTCATTCGTAAGGATCACTAAAGGAAATTTTTGTTTTCCGCTGCGTTTAGATCGCAATTTTCCTTCAGACCAAAGATGAATGGTGCAGTAGAAGCCACCAACAAGAATATCAAGAAGATCTTGCAGAAGATGATAGTGACATACAAAGACTGGAATGAGATGTTATCGTTTGCTCTTCATGGTTATTGCACCACAATACCTACTTTAACTAGGGCAACCCCATTCTCTCTTGTATATGGTATGGAAGCAGTGTTACCTATTGAAGTTCAGATCCCTTCTTTGAGAATTATAAAAGATGCAGACTTAGATGAAGACGAATGGATTCAGACTCGACTTGACCAGATAAACTTGCTTGATGAAAAGAGGATTGCAGTTGTTTGTCAAGGTCGGATGTATCAGAAACGTATGATCAAAGCCTTCAATAAGAAAGTCAAGCATCAGGTCTACCAAGCTGACGATTTGGTAATCAAGCATATCATATTACCACAGGGTGATCCTATGGGCAAATGGACTCCCACCTATGAAGGGTCATTTATAGTCAAAAGGGTATTTTTTGGAGGTGCTATGATGATTACTACTATGGATGATGGAGATTTCCCATAACCTGTGAACGCAGACATAGTCAAAAAATACTACGCATAAAAAGAGACCCGCTAGGTTGACTGGCCTAAGCAAAAATAAGGGCATCCCGGCGAACCAAAAGGGTTTGGGCAAAAATTAGGGATATATGTAAAAATTGTACACCCGGCAAGTCGAAAACCTGAAAAGGCAGCTTGGGCAAAAAAGGGTATCCCGATGGATTGAAAACCTGAAAAGGCAGTCCAGGTAAAAGTGATAGATCGAAGTGTACGACTATGTCTTATTGGATCACCCATGTAACCTCAACTAGTTGTGCTACCTATATCAAGTTCAAACTGGTGCAGATCACTCCAGTCATTTCTTTTCCGATAACAAAAGATGAGATACTTGAAGATAATGACAATAGTAGAGTTGAAACTTGATGATATCACTTACACATAGCTATTTTTCCTTGTTTTTGTACCCTTTTAAATTTTCTACGACGAATTCCTCTTACTAGGATTTATGTCTCTTTGTTCAAACTTGTCTGTTTATAGGCCACTTTCAAAATTAATACAATTCTATTTATGAATTCAGGTTTACGTTTCCCTTTTTACTTAAGCGAAAACGTATGTTGATTATGTTTGAATGTATATATGATTTTGAATATGATTGATGTTTACCAAAAATGCATAAAATAATATAAAAGTACAATTATAGCGTTTACTAAGGATGATCGGAGGTAGGAATCCCCATTAAAGTTCACATCCAACGAATCTTCGCAGGTTCATCCCCACAGAGTAATCTTTACGGATTTATTCAAAGTAGCCTCTTGTGCTTCCAACTCTACGAGATCCCCAAGCATATTTCTCTCAAGCCTGATATCCTCCGAAGAATTGACACTTGGTCGGATAAATCTATCAAGAGAATATTTGTCTCTTTTATCCCTAGTCAGGGTATTTAGGAATTTAATCCTTCAATAAGAAGTGCGACGAACGGAAAACGGAAGATCTTCAACAACGACTCGGGATTTATTTTCCCCAACTAGCAATTTATATACGAAGCTACTAATGGGCTTCGATTACATAATCCATACATACATCATTTACATCATATCATGGCATACACATCCATAATGCATACGCAATTCTCATCTACATTAAGAAAGTCATGTCATATGTGCATACATCAAATAATCTTGCATAAACTCACATTTCCTTTTCAGGATGGTTGTAGTCAGATAAACATTACCAACTCCTAGAGACAGTTCAGAGACGATCTAAACGAAGATCTAATGCTAATACTTAGTACATGAAGATTTTCTTTCCTTGAGACAATTCAGAGACGATCTTAACGAAGATCTAATGCTGATACTTTCCAGAAGCAGTTTAGAGATAATCAAAACAAAGATTTATTTCTGATACTTAACTCAAGATATTTTCCTAGAGACAGTTCAGAGACGGTCGAGACGACGATCTAGGGTTGATAATTAGTTCAGGGTATCTTTTCCCCCAAAGATAGTTCAAAGACGGTCTAAACGAAGATAAAGTACTGATACTTAGTTCAGGATATGTTACAGAGACAGTTCAGAGATGGTCGAAATGAAGATCTAGTTCTGGTACTTCGTTCAGTAAAAACATTCAGATGAAGTCGAACATAGACACATTCTGATACTCCTATCCACAAATACTTTGGATGGCATTTATAAGCCCATCTCTAGTTATTTTGAATGCCATATTTAAGCCCATTCAAGCAATTCAATCAATCAACAATATTACTTTATGCACCGACAAGTGCATATTTTTGGGCTTAAGTGTTCAATTCTCTACCACCTTCAGGTCACGAATGGCGTACATGCCGATTTAACTCCTCAGGTTTCAAAAAATTGAACAGGGGCAACTGTTGTACCCTAAAATTTTCCCTCCCATATTCAAGATAATGTGTCTCAAGAGGTTTCCTAATGATCACAAGATTCACAATTGCTCAGAAGGATTCAAGGTTTCATCAAATAAAGTCTCCTCCTAAGCAATGGATCTGAAACTAGGGTTTTGAGTTTCACAAAGAAAATTGGACTTACAAAGCCTCAAGTGGATTTCATGACATCACATATACCTCAAATAATACTCATGTCAAGTTTCAAGGCTTTCCCTACAAGATTGGTCAGTCAGATGCTTGGATAATAAAAAATCAATTAACTTGGTCAAAACGTCAATTGTGGTCAATACAAAGTCAAACTTCAAGATTTTTGGTCAACATCAAGATTATGAGGTGAAATTCATAATTTTAACAAGGTTTGATCATTATTCATCAAGGAAACCTCAGAATCATCAAGAATCAAGAGTTACTAAATTAGGGTTTTGTGTAGGAAAAGTCAAATGTACTTTGACCAGCCATAACTTTCACATTCTTCATCAAAAATTTCTCATCTAAAGCTTATTTTGAAGGAAATTCAATTCCCTAAAACTTTGTGTCTAACAAGCCAAGGCCAAAAATACTTCATTTGAGAGTTATGAGCCCGGATATTACAAGTCATTTTAAAAGTCAACAAAAAGTCAACTTTTTCAAAAGCTCATAACTTAAAAATGGAGAATCAAATGGACATGAGACCAAAATGAGAAGTTAGAGGACACTCTAAGCTTTCTAAAAAGTCCTAAAACACCTTCATGGGATTAAAATTGAGGGAATTATACATTGATAAATTTGGGCAATTTTGAGGAGGTGTATGAAGCAAAAAAGGTCAAAACTCAAGTTTTCTTCACACGGGCCCATAATATTTCAACCCAAACTCAAATATGAGACCATTCACGACCCATTGATCACAATTTATGATTTCTATTATTTATTTTATATTATATTGAATTTAAATAATTTAAATCCAATTTTAATTAAAATAAATCATAAAAAATCAAATATTTGATCTAAAATTATTTTGGGATATTTGATAGTTAAGTTGATTGATCATGTCCAAATTCGTGCAAGACCAAACAAGTATGATTATATGTGATTTTTGACAAATTTGGAAACTTTATTTCTTCACACTCAAGCAATCCATAAACAATCTCTCAAGGCCCAAAAATATGACCAAGATTACACTATTATATAAGCATAACATGATCACAACACATGGAACGAATTTTAAAAGGGAAAGGGGACAACTTTTAAAGTTTCAAAGTTTCACAAAAATTCAAAATTCGGTTTCCTTGATCCAGTCATTCTCCAAGCATTTTGAAGGTGAAAATCAATTCTTTGAAGCATTCTAGACATGCTCCAATCATCACCTTCATAAAAAACATGACAAAATGCCATAACCGATTCAATATTTTCTTGCTTTTTTTTAATTTCGATTTCTATTATATATGTATTATAAAGTGCATTTGACCATGTTTTCTTGTTCGTTTTGAAGTTTGGATTTTTTATGGATAATTAGTTTTGAGTTTTGATGTGAGATATAAAAACACCATGGCTAGGGTTTGGAGCTTTAGATTAGGGACTTTCGATTGAGACATTTTCAAGATGATTTGATGACATATTTGGACTGTAAAACTTATGGGCAATCGTTTGGTGTATTTGAATTAACCTAATTTTACAAGTTTTGATTGTTTGAGAAACGCATGTATTTTAGCTACGAAAATTTCGTAGTTAAACTATAGCAAAACCGTAGCTAAAACCAGGGGCTGAAGGAAGAAGATGAATTTGTTCGCACGCTTCCAAGAATTTAAAATTTTGATTTCTTTTATAATATATTTTTTGTGTTTATTTAACGCAGGAACACAAGTGTCCCAGTGGTTGTGCGTTGAAGTTGTGAAGTGGAGGTCCTTGGTTCGATTCCAGCCTCCCCCTTTCTTTTTAATGCATTAATTCTTCTCCTTTTTCTATTCTTATTTCTATTTTCTTAATTAAACAATTAATTATAATTAACTATTAAACTAATTAACATTAACCTCAACTAATCTTTTTCTTAAAAAACAATTTCATAAATTATTCTTAATATTTTTTCTCACATAATATTTTTATAATATTTAGTTTATTAGGTTTTAACTAAAATTATAAATTAATTTAATTAATTAGGTTTAGGTTAATTTAACAAACCTTGATTTTTTGTTAACCCTAATTTAATCAAACCCTGATTTTCTAAACCCTAATTTAATCAAACCCTGATTTTCTAAACCCTAACCTTTTTCAAAACCCTATTTTTTTTCATAAATTCTTTTCTAATTTAATTTTATTAGTCTTATTTATTTCATTTAGAAAATTGTATAGGCCGCACTCTTATGTAATTTAATTTCTCGCTTTATTCTCGATTATGTAACTGCTTCTCCTATGTAATAACTTAGATTTAATTTTCTGTATTTTAATTTCCGCAATCCCCCCTAAAAGACAAATGTACCCCCTCCCCTGATGTAATAGCGTAGGGCTTTAATTTCCGCTTTTAATTTCTGCAAGATATTACTGTGTGGTTAGTAAATTAGGGAATGCAAAGATTGTATGCTTAAATAAATTGGACCTAGCCCACTAATTACAAGATAAATAACTGAAACTGATAATCACACACGTAAGTCGATCTTTCTACGATCGCCATCTGCACCTCCTAGGGTTTCCTCTCTTGGTTGCCTTCAAACATGGTCAAGTCCCTCGAACGTGAAAGTGTCTTAATAAATGTCCCTTTAGATTAAAAATCATCATAGTCCCTTCAAGATTAAAAGATCATAGTCCCTTCGGATTTTCCTACGAATAAATGATATTGTCCCTCGATGACCCTACGAAAATGATGATAGTCCCTTCGAATTACTAAGACACCCCTACAGGTTGCCCTCTATGACCATACGATGACCATACGCCCGTCCCTTACAAACATCCAAGGTAAAGACTACTTACTCACTAATAGTAAGGACAATCATATCCTAAAGGAAATAAATAACAAGAAAGACCTTATAAACTTAGAGTAAGTAGTTCTTAAATACTTGCTCACTTCTTTTCAAAAACACTCTTTACACCCCCACTTTTTCAAACAATTTTCAAAACTAAACACTTTGTATATATCCATACGAGGATCATTGCAAAGTTAAAGACTTATGAAAATATTTTTTAAACACACACTACACCATTTTTTCTAACAAAAGTAAAGTGAGCTAAGTAGTTAAGAGCCCATGGATAACCATGGATACAAAGGGTGCTAACACCTTTCCTTTGTATAACTTACCCCCCGAACTCAAATCTTTTTAAAGGTATTTCCTGTTCTTTTATTCCTTTTCCTTATTGGATAAAATAAAAGTCGGTGGCGACTCTTGCTTTCTGCAACATAGTTTTTGTAAACAAAAACGTCCAAGTCAGTTCTCCCACTGTGTTACAGGTGGCAAGGCAAGGAGAGCTTATATCGCTTGGGAAAGCGATAGTGAAGTCTAAAACAATGGTAACTCAAGTGATGAAGAAGAAAAATTAAATCTTTGTCTCATGGCTCATCAAAAGGGAAAAAAATAAGTAAGACATGCTAAATATGATAACTTTGATAAATTATCTTATCCCGATTTACTTAGTACTTTTAAGTTCTCCACTAAGAAGCTTTTAAACGACTTGCCTCCAATAAATTTATTTTTCACATTTGGAGAAAAAGGTGTTTGATTCTAAAAAAGAATTGGAAGCTCTTAAGCAGTCTATGGTGGAGCCTATTAAAGAAGATAAGCGATAATGGTTCAACTTTCATAGTTGTGAAACTTGTTGCATTTGGGAAAAAGAGGTCAAAACTATTCAAACCAAATTGGATAAAGTATCACAACCAAAAATAACATTTGCTATTGATCGATCTAACTTTAGAGATTCTATGGATAATCAATATAAAAAATACACTTATGTGGTAAGAGATCAAATAAGCAAATACATCACTAAACCAAACTTGACTTGTATTTATTGTTGCAAAAGGGGACACACTATTGCTAAATGTCATTTTAGGAGATTCTTAGTTCCTAAAGGCATTTTCCAATGGTTGTCCAAATGAAACCAATGTTTGACTCACACACAAGGACCCAATGAAAATTGGGTACCTCTTTCCCTTATTTAAACTTGTAGGTGGAGTGTCTTGAGGCTACAAAGAGAAGATGGTTTCTCGATAGTAGATGCTCAAGGCACATGACGGGTGACATTTCCCTATTATATGACTCTGTGGCTAAGAATAAGGGATTTGTAACCTATGGTGATAATAACAAGGGAGCTATACTCGGAAAATGTAGTGTTGGTAACCCCTCATCTACATTTATCTTATTAGTATTAGCCAATTATGTGACAAAGGATATAAAGTCTCATTTTCAAAAGAGTGTTGCATAATTGGACTTAATGATAAAAAGAATGATGTGTTTAAGGGCTTGGGGTCAATAATGTATACATGTTTGACTTAAATGAAGTGTTCGTGAATGGCCCTAAGTGTCTTGTCTCTAAGAGTGATGACTATTGGCTTTGCCATAAGAGCTTAGCACATGTTAACTTTGACTTGCTAAATAAAATAGTCTCAAAAGATTTAGTAGTTGCTCTACCCAAAATCAAGTTTACCAAAGATCATCCTTGTGATGCATGCCAAATGGGGAAGCAAACAAGGATCTCATTTAAATCCAAAAACATTGTTTCAATGTCTAGACCCCTTGAACTTCTTCATATGGACTTATTTGGTCTATCTAGAATTAAGATTCTAGGTGGAAACAATTATGGATTTGTTATTGTAGATGACTATTCAAAATTTTGTTGGACTATCTTTTTAGCTAGTAAAATTGACACTTTTTCGGCATTTGTAAAGTTTTCCAAGCTATCTCAAAATAAACTAAACACTAGTATTGTTACAATCCGAAGCAATCATGGAGGTGAATTTGAAAACCATCACTTTGAGGAATTTTGTGATAAACATGCAATTGATCATAATTTTTCCGCTCCTAGAACTCCGCAACAAAATGGGGTTGTGGAGCGCAAAAAACGAGTTTAATAGGAGCTTGGACGAACTATGATTAATTACAATGGTCTTCCTAAATATTTTTGGACGGATGCCATAAGTACGACGTATCATGTTTTGAATAGGGTGTTTATACGTCTTACTCTTAATAAAACACCCTATGAAATTTTAAAAGGTAGGAAGCCAAATGTTTCACATCTCCATGTATTTGGTAGTAAATGTTATGTGTTAAACAACAGTAAAGAAAATCTTGGTAAATTTGACTCAAAATCCAATGAAGGTATCTTTCTCGGATACTCTAATTCAAGTAAAGCATATATATATATATATATATATATATATATATATATATATATATATATATATACAATAAAAGATTACATATAGTTGAAGAAACAGTGCATGTATCCTTTGATGAATCTTATCCGAAGTTGTTAGAAAAGGTATTTATGTTAATGGTGTGGGTGTTTCCTCTGAGGATATTCTTAAAGATCAAGAAATATTGAGTGTTGAACCCATTCCGGATAAAGCTAAGGAGGAGCCAGATAAAGAATCTAAAATCAAAGAGGAGAATCATTCAACTAATCAAGATGATTTCCCTTTGGAATGGAAAACCTTAAAGGATCATCCCATTGACAACATTCTTGGAGATATATCAAAGGGAATTACTACATGTTCAAGGATAAGTAATTTTTGTTATCATTTTGCTTCCGTCTCTTAATTTTGAGCCTAAAGATTCCAAAGATGCCTTACTCGACGAACACTGGTTTTAGCTATGCAAGAGGAACTAAATCAGTTCAAGAGAAATGAGGTTTGGGACCCTGTCCCTCCTTCGCGAGGTCATCGAGTAATTGGAACTAAGTGGGTATTTAGGAACAAGATGGACGAAAATGGAATTATAACTCACAACAAGGCTCGTCTTGTTGTTCAAGGGTATAACCAAGAGGAAGACATTGACTATAAGGAGACTTATGCTTCGGTCGCCCGCCTTGAAGCTATACAACTTTTACTTGCATTTACATGTTCACAAAATTTTAAACTATATCAAATTTATGTAAAAAGTGTTTTTATTAACTGATACATTAATGAAGAAGTGTATGTATGCCAACCTCCCTGGTTTGAAAGTCATGAAAATTCTAACCATGATTACAAGCTTAAATGTGCTTTGTACGACCTCAAACAAGCTCCTAGAGCTTGGTATGAACGTCTTAGATTTGTTTTTACTAAATCAAGGATTTTCAAGCTCAATGCAAGGTGAATTTGATATGAGTATGATGGGGGAGCTCATTTATTTCCTCGGGCTTCAAATTAAACAACTTGAGGAATAAACCTTTATAAGCTAAACAAAGTATTACAATGAGCTTCTTAAGTGATTTGGTATGATAAATTCCAAAGCTATTGATACACCAATGCCTAATGCAGCAAGCTTGGATCGAGATGAGAAAGGTAAAAATGTGGACATAAAAAGGTATAAAGGTATGATCAATTCTCTTCTCTATCTTACCGAATCTCGTCCAGATATCATGTTTAGTGTTTGTATGTGTGCTAGTTTTCAATCATGTCCTAAGGAATCACATTTAAGATTTGTTAAATGCATTCTTAGATATATTTGTGGTACTTCTAAGTTTGGTCTTTGGTATTCCAAGGGTAGTGATTATTCTTTGGTAGGATTCTTATTCTGATTTTGCCGGTTGCAAATTGGATAGGAAGTGAACTAGTGGCACATGTCATTTATTTTCAAATTCTCTCGTAAGTTGGCATAGCAAAAAGAAAGTTTTTGTTGTCTTGTTAACTGTTGAGGCGGAATATGTTGCGGTCGGTAATTATTGTGCCCAAATTTTGTGGCTTAAACAACAATTGCTCGACTTCAATGTAAATATTAAATGTATTCCCATTTTATGCGACAACGCAAATGCTATCAACCTTTCCAAAAATCATATATTAAATTCTCGCACTAAACATATTGAGATTCGTCATCATTTTCTTAGGGAACATGTAGAAAAAGGTGATGTGGTATTCGAGTATGTTGAAAGTAAAAATCAACTTGCCGACATTTTCACTAAACCATTAGTCACATAACCTTTCTTTCTTATCCATAGAGAACTTGGAATTCTCGATATCTCGGATCGTTTGTAATATTTTTACATACTTCCTCTATATTATTGCTTCTTTATTTTATGATTCTCAAGAATTGTAAGGGAATCACTATTAATCTTTGGAAAAGGTAATATCATTCCTCTCCTAATGCTTTCAAAAATGTTCTTATCATCTTGACCTTGATCTACAACAATATGTGTGTGTGAGCTAACATCTTTGATATGTGTTTATTATTTGTGTATGTACATGTGATTGTTTTATTTATTGTGTCATATTGTTTGTCATATGTTCCTTATGAATCCATGTACATCTAGGAAGCATGTCATCATGTCATTTGAAACATCGTAGTGAAAACATAGAAAACAAAATTTCGGTAGAATCATTCATTTCTCTCGGGTCCCAACAGGTCGACTCAATGATTCGACTCATTAGCTTTAAGGGTACGATGACTCAAAATTTGAATTGAATGAGTCGACTCATTCATCCTTTTAGGTCAACGCATTCCTGAATCACGCCTCCCAATATGTGTTAGAAAACGTGTTTCGCAGACCTTCAACCTTCCCTGGGTCGGCACATCTATTCAAGTCATTGTTATAAAATCATTTCATTAAGTCATAAATTCATTTTCCTTCATTTTTTTTATATCTCATCATTCATAGAATAATTTCATCTCATATCATCTTCTCCAATCCTACAAACCCTAAAAACCCATTTCTCTCAAAGCTTCTCAAGACTAACTTCAATGGCTTCCTCAAAGGTCACCAAAAAAAGGACGGTAAGAGGGTCATCTTCTCGTTATTATCTTTCGGTAAATGCTCTATCTCTTCTTCCCTATGATCTTATAGAAACATATGACAAGAAGTTCAAAAATAGGAAGATTAACAAACAATATGTGTACTCTAAAAGCACTGCTTGTCAAATGCAAATCCCACACATTGTTGAGTTGATATATTTTCAAGAGATTACCTCATTCTTGGCATGTGATACTAAGTACAGTGAGGATATGGTTAAAATGTTCTATGCGGGTCTTGTTAAGAAATTTAAGGGCCATAAGTTCAATTTTAGAATGGGAAATCAAATGTATGTTGTAAATGATCAGGTTTGGAAGGATTTATTTCGTATTTCTCCTACGTCTCCTGGAATATTGGTAACTGATTCTGAAACTATTGATGGTTACAATTTCTGAAAAGAGTTTAATGGTATGCTTAAGGATCCGTTTATTGAAGGGCTTATTGATAGTGAGTTATTTCCTACGTCCACCACAATGGGTAAAGTGAATCCTACTGATCCTATTCTCCATTGGATTATTTCTCACAACCTTCATCCCAAGAAGGGTGGTTACTCTCGAATTGATATACCAGAGGTCCATTTGATATATCTTCTTAGGAATAAGGTTAAGGTGAATTGGCCTTATTACTTCGCTAGTAGGATGTTTGCTCTCAAGGAAAAGAATTATGTTGCATTAACTTATTTGTCTCTTATACAGGAGGTTATCAACAAAGTTGAGATTATTGTAGAGGATCTCCACTTCACCTCCGTATTCGACAATCAATTTTTTCAACAGAAGACTCTTAGCTTGATGGGTCACATTTGGGATCCTAACGAGAAATGGTACATGTATGTTGTTCGAGCTGGATTTTTTTATGACCAAGACGATGAAGGAGATGACGAAGGAAATACAAACCATGAAGAGGGTCTGAATCCTGCAACGAACCAAATGCTGAGCAAATGGATAGTGTGATTGGCATCGATTTGTTGCAGAAGAGTTTGTTCCATATGAAAATCAAGGTTAGGGAGAATGGCAGTATACTGGGTAGACTCATAATACAATCTCTTTCACACCTCCATCTCCAACGCATCTTCACCTTTTCTAGCATTCATCAACAACTACATATTTTGTTCTCATCATCTTCACCTTCTCTAGCATTCATCAACAACTACACACAATCATTTTTGTTGATCAAAGTGCAAGATTTGAGGTGATAACGTTCAAACTTTGGAATTGTGAATCAATTTGGGTTGAGAGATCTGTGTTTTTTTTTAATAAACCTTGAGGGTTTTTCCTCCAAGATCATTATGATTTAGGAGTTTTTGCACACACCATTGATTCATAAATTCAACCGAGTAAAGAGGTTTGAAGATCTAAGAGATTGTTCAACCATATCATGGTAACCGGAGGATTATGAAGGAAGGTGTGGGTTCACTCGTATCGACTCAAAGTGGTTGTGCTCTAAGTTTGAAGAATCAAGGATTCTTGCAAAAAGGGAGAAACAATTGGAGGTTTGTTCGACACACGTGAATGACTTGATTCGTCTTGAATCAAGGGACAAAGAGAAACATAGCTTCTACAACAATTAAGATTGGTTTGTCATTTCTAATTTCTCTTTGTAAGAACATTGCAATTTTAATGCATATCCCAATTCGATTTTGGAATTGGGGGCAGAGGTACCCTCAGCGAGGATGGTAGGGGAACTACCTAAACAAATCCGCGTGTACTTCGTTTTTCTCTATTCGTTATATTTCTGCACAAATTGAAATAGTGTAACGTTGAAAATTCTGTTTTGTAAATTTTGGTGCACTCTAGGTGTTTGTGAAATTGTTGTTATAAAATTTGATAGTAATTTGAGAAAAAATCTGCACCACAAATAGTAGCAAAACAAGCTTGGTGTGGTGTGCCCATCAAGTGTTTGACAAAATTCAAAATACATTATTTCATTGTCCTTGTGCTATTTTCATTTCTTTTAACATAGTTAGAAGTGGTTAAATCAATTGTGTAAAGTTTAAGTGATTAATTATTGAGCTATTGATTCGTTTATCTTTAGCATCTCATTTGGTTTCATAACACATATCCGATCACCGGTGACTAACTATATTTTAGACGTGATTTTTCCGGGGAGCTTTCGCAACCCGTTTAAAAAAAATACAAAAGTTGATTTTTTTTGTAAAGGGATCTATTCAACCCCCCTTCTAGATCAGTGTCATCGTCTAACAGATAAAATCGAAACCAAAGCTATACTATCTGGAACAAATTCTAAACTAATTATCTCGTTAAAAAGTTCAATACCTTCAATAGCTTTATGACATTGAAGATTTTTTTAATCTTCTGTGACCTTCGGAATCTGGTAGGACTGATTCTTGTGCAAGGAATATTCAAGATTCAAAAAGAGCAAGTAAGCAAGCAACACAATGAGCAACAACGACAAAAGTTAAATCATCAGCATAAGATAATGGTACTCCAAGAAACATTATCTCTTTCGGGCATTTCGTAGAACAGTTCTCGTGCAGAATCAAGCTGGAAATTTTTAACAGACATATCAATCATAACATTGTAAGAAACAACATCTCTATAAGAACTTTGATTGAACACCTTGTGGGCATCATTTACACTGTGATTAACAAATTATACACGAATAAGCGAGTTCAAAACGAAAGAATCATCGAGGAAACCGAATTTGAAGACTTGCGAATGAAAAGAATGGACGAGAGAAAGGGAATCGAGTTGAAAAAAGGCTTTGAGGATTAAAGGGAAAGTCTAGAAGTCAAGTGGGAGAGAGAGAGAGAGAGAGAGAGAGAGAGAGAGAGAGAGAGATTTAAAGGGCTGAAAGAAGGGAAGGGAGAAGAATGTGGATTTTGATAAGGGTGTTGTAGGTGAAAGTTGTTGGGTTTGGAATTGAATTGAAGAGGGAAAGTGCATAGGTTGTTAGAGTTGTTGGGTTTAAAACATTTCTGATGTGGATGAGATTAATACACACTTGACATGATATTAATACACATTTGATGTGCCACATCATCCACCGTTAGTGGAAACTAACGGGAGTGACTAAAATTAGGGACGAGAAAGTTTCAGATAATCATTGTTTGAAGGAAAATTTTGGAGAGAATAAACTTGAAAGTTGAAATATTTGTATGAACATTTTACATATTTAATCCTTAAATTAATATGTACATAAATAAATTAAATCAAAGTTCAATGATTAGTTTTTCATTATATCTTTTACACAAATTATTTAATTTTAATTTTTTTTAACATACACAAATTAACATAACCCTTAATTTAAAAATAACAAATAAACATACATACACAACTTCAAGAAATTATATAATAATGTAAGAAGCAAAAATTTACAATTAGACCATGTACATAATTTAACACGAAAACAATGAGAACAGGAGAAATTAATTTCTCTATTATTTTATATTTTTTATCTCTTAATAAATATTTTTTTTATTTTATTTTATAACTAGACAGTTTAATTTGTTTAGTTAAAATGAAAATGACCCTTATCATCTTATTTAAATATTTTTGGATATTTTTTAGAAAAGTTTGTTTGATTTTTAAAAGTGTATTTGATCTTATGGTGAAAAATTTGATTTTAAATAAATAAATTTTGACTAAGATTAATTGAAGAGAATGTACTTTGTTTATGTTTGAAATTTGAATACTCAGGTAAACTTGAATATTAAAATCAGTCATAAAATAAAAAAAGTTATAATTTCTAATTTCAAATAAAATTAGTTTTAAAAGTATAAATTTTTTGCTTTAAAAAAAATCAAAATTCAATTTTTTTTTAAGTTCATTTATTAATAAATGATGTATATATTCTATAAGAAAAAAACTATGTTTACACTATATTTAACACTTTCTATACATCATACATATTAAATTTATTTTTTAATAATTAATTTACTTGATTTATTACACAACCACTTTTTTTTTTTTACGGTATACACATACATACAGTGTAAAGAAAAGGGTGTAAAAATAGCACACATAAATCAAGTGTTCAATAAATTTAGAAAGGTATATATTTGCTTATAGGTGTATTAAATAAAATAAACATTTTTTTAAGTTAATTATATTTTTATCTCTTCATTTTATTTGATTTATAAAATTAATCTTTCACATTTCAAATTCAAATAAATTTGACCATTCTCACTTTTTTGCACTACAAAATAATGTATTATCTATTTCTAACATATATTTTTTATCTATAAAATTCTATAAAAACATTTTATACAATAATTTGCCACGTTTAACAAATGTCACATTATTTAAAAATGAAATAGTCATAAATTTTAAATATAAATATATAAAATTAAATAAAAAAATATTAAATAGAAAATAGAAAATAATTTTTTAAAGAAAAAAGAGAAAAGAAAAATATAGTCAAGTGACACATCCATTAAATAATAAATAAATAAAAGAATGGTAAAAAGTCGCATTTTAAGAATTGGACTTTAAAGAGGAAATATTAAAATTATAAGTGATTGAAAAATAAGAGTTTAATATACTACATGCATAAGATTGACTAATAAAAAAACTATCAATATATCATATCTATTTTTAAAATATTTTGAGATTTGGTAGAATACATGTCACTCATTAATACCAATGCTCTCTATTTGTTTATAAAAAAATCAAAAATCTTTTATTAAAAAACACAAATATCACCTCCCCCACTTATCCACCATTTCTTTCCATTAGACCAATCCCTTATTTTATAAAAAGTAATTTAAATAAAAAATTCACAAGTAGTAAGCACAAACAAAGGAATAAAAAGCATAAATATATATTATTCTTTGTCGAAACTAATATTTAAAAACCAATACACCAAGTTGCAAGAAACAAACCAATAGGAGTCCAGAAGTACCCACTACTGCCCTATCACTTTAAACTCACACTCCCCCAGACAAATAGAAACAAGAATCACCCAACACAGCCATACAATATTTTTTATTTTCTCTTTCCCCATCCAAACATGTACACCAATTAATCACCTACATAACCTAGCCCTATCTTTTTCTCTTTCTTTTTTTTTCCAATTTTTAATCATAGTCCATCCTAGTTATATTATTTTATCATATTATTTTATATATTATCCTCTCTACTTAATTAACTAATGTTTTTTTTCTTCTTTTTTTCTCTTGGGTATATTTCCAACTTTACCCTCAATTTACAAACCCAAGTCAACCAAAAAATGTCAAGCAACACTGATAATGCTATCCCCACCCCCGCCACCATACTTCCCTGACGACATAGTTTTAAAAGCCGATGACGAAGACGACGGCGACGAATGGCCGCTACTCTCCGGAGAATGCTCCTTTGACGGTGGTTGTAGCTTCAGTGACAATGGCAAAGGCTCCATGGAAGAAGAGGAAGAAGCAACTTTATCTCTCAAATTCAAACTAGCCATCTTAGAAGAAGGAGGCAACATTGGTGTTGGCCTAATTAGTTTGGCTACTCTTTCACCATTGATCACCGGCAAAGCTACCGGACTAAGACCCATCGGGAAAGGTGTCCCCGGGATACCACCGTAATGTGAAGACGTATATACGCCGGGGGTAGGTGGAGGCAGCGGTGCTACCGTTTCTGGCTGAAATTGCTCTTCTTCCATCATAGTAGAAGATTCTATCACCTAAAATAAATAAACAAAATTACATCATTTTTTTCTTTCTTCTTATAGAAAATAAATTAACAAAATTACATACAAAAATCTATAAAGAATTCAAATTATATATATTATTAAAATCACATTAATGGTAACTTTTTTTAATAATAATTATAAAAGAGATACGCACATATGTTAAATGGAAGAGTTGAGAGTTTAAATCTTACAAGAAAATATTTTTATGACTATATAAATAATTTTATGCTATAAAAAAAAGCAAAGTAACTTTAAAAATAATATCGAACATGACAGCTGTTAAATTTTATACAACCAATAAATATGAATTAACTTCAATATTTATATAATAAAATATGATATAATATATGTATAATAATATTATATTATTACTTATTCTTTAAGTTTTTTGACTGGAAAATTATTATTATTATTAAATAAAAAATCTAAAAATTTAAGAAAAATATTTTTATACAAATAAAAATTTAAGAAAATAGAATTACAGCTAGAAAGAAAAAGGATTAAAATAAGAATAAAAATTACTGTATCGGTGGTGATATCAAAGAGACTAGATCTCCGGCGACGGCGGTTCTGATTATGACGGCGGAGGAAATACTTCTGAGCATGACTTGCCACCTGAGTTGGTGTGCGAGTTTTAACAAAGCTTCTAGAAATTCCTCTCCAATCACCTCTACCAACCTGTTGCAATCCCAACAAGAACAACTTGTGTTCTTCTTCCGTCCAAGGAACACCTTCATTAAATAAAACAAAAACAATTAACTATGTTTAATTAATTTAATTAATATTGATTTTAAATTTAACTACTGACCTCGTTTGCGTTCACGGGATCTGCCGGAGGCATGAACAACGTCATCGGAGACATAACCGGCGTCGGCGGGGTTGGAATCTTGAGGCGTGGGTTGATCGTATTGAGAGAGATTGGTCATGCTGGCACTTTTTCTGAACGGGTTGTTGTGGTTGTTAGTGGTGGTGGTGGTGGTGGTGTTGGTTCCTCCGGTGAGTCGAACACCGAAAATCATGATGCTGTTTTCTCCTCCTCCGTCGTTGCATCCGTCGCTGCATGTTCGAGAGTTGTGGCCGTTGTTGCCGCACTGAGAGCACGTGCGGGATAGAGACATGTTCAGTTTCACACACTTGCTCGCTCAGATATAAAATTAAAATGCTCAATCAATCCACATGTAATCTAGAGAGAGAGAGAGAGTATTTATATATGATATGACGATCCTAAAAACAAGAGAGATGGGTGTGTTTCTCTCTCTCTCTCTCTATATTTTTTATTTTTTATTAATACAAGGAGATGATTGGGGAGATTTGGAGGAGGATTTAATGAACCGGATTTTTTTTAAAAATTTTTGGACAAGATTAATGAGGTAGATTTGATTTGATGTGCTTTGAATATAGTCACGTTAATTAGGGACTTTGATTCTATGGAGTCATTTCATCTTGCATCCAAATATTCATTCATAAGTATAAGATATTGATCGGACGGTTCTGATTTAAAATTATTAATTTTAAAATAAATTAAATATGTTTCTCATGAATAATGTGATCAAGATTAAACCACTAATAAGGATTTGATATAGCATGATTGTGGCAACACTTAAATTGTAGGGGATTTAATTTTGTTAATTAAACGTTAATTAGGCTTAAGATAGATAATGTGTTTGGTTAAATAGTTTTGTTATTGTTACGACTATAGTTAATGTTGTGTCGAAATTAAGCTAGACTATTAAGGTTAAATATGTGACTGAAGTGAAGTCGAATCACACGCTAAATATTGAGATTAGATATATGGATGAAGTTATTATTATGTTAAAATCACGTTTAAAAATAAAATTTTAAAAAATTAAATTAAATAGATTAAAATATTATAATTAAGATCTCAAGTACTAGAATATTGTTGATAACAATTATAGTTAATATTGTGTAAATCTTATAAAAAAATTCTTTTTATTTTTAATATAAAATATTAGATTCATTAAAATATTAATGTATCTGAATTATATATTAATTAAATTCATTAAAGTATTAATGTATCTGAATTATATATTGTCCATATACATTAATTATGTAATGAATTTGAAAAATAAATAAATAAATAATTATATTAGAATTAGAGATAATATTAAAATTAATACCAAATAAATTTAATACCAACTCTCGAAATTTGATGCACTATCACTTTTATGTCAAAAAGAGTTAAAAGATTTGCTTTAGATCCTAATTTTCTTTTTAATTACTTACGAGATAAGCAAAAGCTTTCAATCCCAAAAAATTAGAATAGTGTAGTAAAATTAAGTTACTACTACTATTAGAGATTACCTCCACTAAAAGCTTATTTTAAGCCCAAACAAGTGTAGTTGGACCCATATTCTTCTTGTACAAATAAAAAAACATTTAATTTTGTTGGTCCAAAATAATTTCTTGGTAGAGATTTAAAGTGACAAACGTGAATGACATAAGCAATATACATACATTTCATATATTATTATTGGCAATTGTCGTAATAGAAGATAGTGATATGGCATGAGATGGGGAAGGAAAGATAGTGTGTGTTAAATTAAGAAGTTGAAATCATAGAAAATAGACAAAAACATAGTAATTATTGTTGTGTTGGTGTTTCGTTGGAGGATAACGTCGATGAATTAGGACCGTTCTCTTTTGTGCCGTATGTTGTCTTGGTTAGCACGAGACGAAAATGTGTGTACAATGTTCGTTTAGCAATTAATAATGTCCAACAATAATTTGTTTGTGGAATGAATTCAAAATTGGAAAATGTAATATCCATTCGTTGGAGACGCGTATAATGCTAATCTGATCTCTTGATTGACTTTCTTTTTTAGGAGAATCTGTAAAATTGACTGGAAAAATATTTGCTTCTTTGTATTATATGTCAAAATAAGATATATTCAAGATTTCCGTGAAAAAATGATATTCATGATTGATATATATTTTTTATGAAATTAAATAAAATAATAAAATAGAGAAAATAAAAGAAGAGTATTTACATTTTAAGTACATTTTTAAAATAGAGATAATAAAATAATTAATTTCGAATATAATATAAGTCTATATAATGAATGAAAAATTAATATAAAATCCACTTATTTATAAATATCCATAATCAATATCATTTATAATAATTTTTTTTATATAAAATAAGGAGAAATAAATAATAAAGAGAAGAGAGAATCAAATAATGATTATGTATTATTTCATTTGTGTATCGTATACAATAAGATTGTTCCTATTTATAGGACATCATGTAAACATTATAATAAATACAAATTGATTAAATAAGGAAATAAATTATTGAGAGACAAATCATCCCATTATTCATAACACTCTCATTTGTTTTGGATTTGCCTTGTTAAAACATTACTAGAAAAAACTAGTGGAAAAAAATGTAGTGAAGGAAAAAGAGTACAATATCCTTTTAAAACAAATTTATTTCTCCCCTCAGCTGAACGATTATTTCTTCGATGATGAAGACCAATCTTTTGTACCAGTTAATTAAAAGTATTATTTGGGAGTGACTTTGTGAAAAGGTCGGCAAGATTGTCACATGAACGAATTTATTGAATGTTTATATCACCGTCTTCTGAAGATCGTGAGTGAAAGGAACTTTGGAGAGATATGTTTTGTCCGGTCTCCTTTAATGTAGTCATCTTTCAATTGAGCGATGCATGCAGTATTATCTTCATATATGGTCGTTGTATTTATTTTTCCTGAAGACAAACCACAAGCATTTTGTACGTGTTGAATTAAAGATCTCAACCAAACGCATTCTCGACTTGCCTCATGTAGTACAAAAAGTTCTGCATGATTAGATGAAGTTGATGTTATTGTTTATTTCACTGATCTACATGAAATTGTTGTACCACCACATGTAAACAAATAACCTGTTTTGTGATCTACCATTGTGAGGATCTGACAAGTAACTTGCATTTGCATAACCTGTTAATTCGAGTTTGGATACTTTGGTATAAAAAGACTCATGTCTATTGTACCTCTAAGATAACGAAGTATATGTTTGACTTTGTTCCAATGTCTTCATGTAGGTGAAGAACTGTATCTTGCAAATAGATTAACCACAAATGATATATCAGGACGTGTATAATTAGCAAGGTACATCAGTGCTCCAATCACACTGAGATATGAGACTTCAGGACCAAACAATTATTCATCCTTTTCTCGAGGCCTGAAAGGATCTTTCTCTACATCTAATGATCTAACAACCATTGGAGTAAACAATGGGTGACATTTGTTCATATAGAAGTATTTTAACACCTTTTTTATATAGCCTTCTTGATGTACAAACATTCCTTTGTCCAAATGCTCAATTTGTAAACCTAGACATAATTTTGTATTTCCTAGGTCCTTCATCTCAAACTCTTTCTTTAAACAATTCATAGCTTTTGGAAGCTCTTGAGGAGTTCCAATAATATTTATATCATCAACATAAACAACTATTATGGCAAATTATTTTCTTGATCTTTTTATAAAAATACAAGGACAAATGAAGTTTTGTATATCCCTTTTTAAGCAAATATTCATTAAGACGGTTATACCATATGTGTCCAGATTGTTTCAGCTGATCAGTCACCATTTATGCTAGTCATTTCACTATTTAACCGTAAATAAATCAGGTAAACTGTATAAACTGAAGCACTTTTCGTTAGAAATAAGCTCAATTCCATGATAGTAAGTGTGTTGTTACTAATGAGTTTCTTGAGGATATTTTACACTTTTTGGTATGTTAGCAGGTAAAAAGCTAGTTTGGAAGCTCAGGGGATCAAACGTCAGATGAGAAATCGAGCCTGAGCAAACCAACGGAAGAAAAAGTCAATTTTTGGAGAACTTGCTGTCCATACGCGTATGACCTTACTTGATACGCGTATGGACCTTCATAGTACGCATACCATACGCAAAGGACCAGAGGGAAGGAAAATTCAGCCAAAATACAAGCTTCTGGTGATACGCGTAACAACTTGGTGATACGCGTATCAACTTGGGCAATACGCGTAACATGCTGGCCAATACGCGTACCATCTGCTGTGTTACGTCCAATACGCGTTTCCTACTAGGCAGTACGCGTATGGGACAGCGCAGTACGCGTATGGAGCACAAATTCAGGGAATTTCCAACTGAATAGCTATAAAAAGGCCAGACCGCAATTTTCCTAGAGGACATTTTTTGGAAAGAAAATATACGCGTTTTGAGAGCTGGAGACTCAAGGAAGATCACAGGATTCATATGTTCAAGAGTTTTCCGACTATTGAAGATTGATTCCTCACGAAATTCTGTAATGACAACAATGTTTATCTTTGTTTTTACTTTTATTATGAGTAACTAAACCCCTATTGCTAGGGGGTGACCCTGATTCTGAATGTGACAGTATTAATGTTTATGACAGTATTGCTATTTCTTCTTATACATTAATTTGTTCTTATCGCCGTTCTTTATGCGTTATTTGTCGGACCAACGAATGATGATTCTTATGAATAGTGTAAGCTGGACAGCAATTATTCTTTGACCTGGATAAGAACTTTGGATAGTAAAAATAACCTAGGACTAGGGATTTTCTATCTGACCGGTAATTCTTGATATGTGAATGCTTGAGTATGAACCTAATTGTTTATGGACATAGTAATTAGGTTACAAAATCAAAGGTCTATTACTAAGGACTTAATAATAGATACCCTTGAGGACCGGAATTAATCTGACAGGAATAGCTCTACGCCGTCATAAATTATAGCTGTTACAAGAGGTTTCATTCACCGAACCCTAGCAATCTTCTCTCAATTGTATCTCGTTCAACCCTTTACTTGTTTTATTTATTTGCAATAGGTAGTATAATTACACCACAACACAAAAAACCAAAGACTTTTGTCTAATTGAAACAATCTATAAACTCTGTATCGTCAAGCAATCCTTGAGATCGACAAACTGGGAACTTCCCTTTTATTACTACAGTGAGAAAAATAGTACACTTGCTATTTTCACATCAAGTTTTGGCGCCGTTGCCGGGGATTGCCAAAGATAATAGAGTTTATTAATTTATTTTCAATTAGAATTTTGTTGCTCTGCATCCAAAATTTTATTTATTGTTAATTTTATTTTTATTATTATAACAACTAACTTCTTCTAATCTGTGTATGCGAGGTAAGACCTCAGCTCATTTTCATTTTGACGCAGAACCAGAGAGAACACTGCGCAAAAAGCTCAGAGAAGAAAGAAAAAAGAAACAGGTCAATTCTGACACCGAAGAACCGGCCACGCCAGTCACTCCAGTTTCTGTTCACTTCGAGCACATGGCTGCAGAACCACCTCCACCAGAGAGACTTTTAGGTGACTATGGCAGACTGAATAACCCAGCAGTGCGGTTGACCATTGTTAACCAACCTGTTAATGTTGCTCACTTCCAGTTACATCCCTCAACCATCCGCCAGTTAGAAAGTAAACCTTTTGCAGGAAAAATCAATGAGGATGCGAACAAGCATCTGCAGAGGTTTCTGACTATGACCACATCATTAAAAATTGATGGGCATTCTGAAGAGGCAAAGAGATTGGTCATGTTCCCATTCACCTTATCTGAGGACGCTGAGGAATGGTTCTATTCCCTACCCGCAGGAAGTATTACTACTTGGCAACAAATGGAAACAACATTTTTGAACGAGTATTTTCCTGCTTCTGTGTATATCCGTAAGAGGTATGACATTGTGAATTTTAAACAGAAAGACGGAGAGACACTTGGAGATGCATACAAAAGATTCAAGAGATGTTTAGTTGCATGTCCTACACATAATTTGGATGAGACTGAACAAATGCAGAATTTTGTAAACGGGCTGAAAATGAAAACTAAGCAACTCATTGATACAGCTGCTGGTGGCTCATCTAATTTTTCAACAGCAACCGGTATCAAAAAGATCATCGAAGCTATTGCAGCAAATGAGCATTTGGAATTATATGACCGCACTGTGAATCAGCCGGAAGGAAAAATTGACTTGAAATTAGCAAATCAGGTAGTGAAAATGGAAGACCAAATTGCAGCTGAGGTTGAAAGAAGATTGAAAGCTATGAATATAGATACCCAGACAGTTGCTCAAGTGCAACCGGTTCAGACCATGATTTGTGAGATTTGTAGTGGACCACATTTTACCATGCATTGTGTTGCAACCGCAGAACAAGTGCAAGCTATAAATTACCTGAGACAGAATAATCCCTACTCAAATACCTATAATCCGGGGTGGAAAAATCATCCTAATTTTTCTTGGAAAGATCAGCAAGGTAATATTCAAGGACCTCCACAACAACAACCACCGTCCCAACAGCAACCTTATCAGCAAGTACCGAAGAAAGCGGATTGGGAGATTGCTATAGAGAAGATGGCAACTCATAATATGCAATTTCAGGAGGAAACCAGGAATAATCAGAAAAGCACCAATGCATCAATTAAAAATCTGGAGATTCAATTGGGTCAGATAGCACAACAGATAACAAATTCCCAAATACCAGGCGCATTACCTAGTGCAACAGTGACAAATCCAAGGGAGCACAATAATGTGAGTGCGGTAACAACAAGAAGCGGAAAATCTGTTGAAGATCTTAAGAAGAAGGATGAAGAAGAAGATACATTGTGTGAAGTGGACCTGGAAATCTTAGAAAATAAGACACCACCTGAGGAAGAAAGTGTGAAAATGCCGGTGGTACAAGAAAAGCTACCTGAACCAAAACCCATCATTAAGCTTCCTTTCCCACAAAGAAATAAAAAGAAGAATCAAGATGAGAAAAATTTTCAGAAATTCATGGAATTGTTCAAGAAATTAGAAATCAATATTCCATTCTCTGAAGCACTCGAGCAGATGCCTATCTATGCGAAGTTCATGAAAGACATCATCTCCAAGAAGCGCAACACTGACGCTGACCCTGTTATATTAACTGAAACTTGTAGTGCTATTTTGCAGGGTATGAAGATTCCAGTAAAGAAGCCAGATAGAGGGTCTGTGACCATCCCGTGTACCATTGGAGATAGGTCTTTTAAAAGGGCGCTGATTGATTTGGGTGCTAGCATTAGCCTTATGCCTTTGTCTATTTACAGGAAGCTGGGAATTGGCAATGTTCAGGATACCAGAATGACACTTCAGTTTGCTGACCACTCAGTGAAGAGACCTTATGGGGTAGTTGAGGATGTTCTGGTCAAAGTTGATAAATTTGTTTTTCCTGTTGATTTTGTAATTTTGGAAATGCCAGAAGATGAAGAGATACCTCTGATTCTGGGAAGACCGTTCTTAGAAACAGGTAGATGCTTGATAGACATGGAGGGAGGTACCTTAACCTTAAAGGTATATGATGAAGAGCTCAAAATTGATGTCCACCATACTATGAAACATAAAGAGGAAATGTGTACAAACCACTCTGTTGAAGTAATTGATCAAATAGTGACGAGCAAAATGCAAAGAAAGTTTCCTGAATTACCATTGGAAAGAGTTCTGAGTCTGTCAGTCAGAGAGATTGAAGAGAATGATGATGAAAAAGAAAAAGAAGTGCTCGCCATGCTAGATACACAACCTCTTTGGAAGAAACCCAAACCACGTCGGTGGGAGGACCTGAGATCTTCACCAGAATTAGAAAATGAAAAGGTAAGTAAACCAGGTATAAATTTTGAATTAAAACAATTGCCGGTAAATCTTAAATATGTCTTTCTAGGATCTGGGACAAATTATCCTGCTATTATCAGTTCTGAGCTAAATGCCATAGATGAGGAAAAGTTAATACAGGTACTAAAGAAGCATAAGAGTGCTATTGGGTGGACTATTGAGGATTTAAAAGGTATTAGCCCCACAGTATGCATGCATAAGATACTGATGGAGGATAATCAGAAACCGGTAGTGCAACCACAGAGGAGGTTAAACCCAGCAATGAAAGAAGTGGTAAGGAAAGAGGTTGTAAAGTTGTTAGATTCGGGAATGATTTACCCAATTTCTGACAGCACGTGGGTGAGTCCAGTGCATGTGGTACCCAAGAAAGGAGGAACCACAGTAATTCTAAATGAAAAGAATGAATTGATCCCAACTCGCACAGTGACAGGGTGGCGAGTATGCATCGATTACAGAAGATTGAACACTGCAACAAGAAAGGACCATTTTCCTCTCCCATTTATTGATCAAATGTTAGAAAGACTTGCAGGTCATAAGTATTATTGCTTTCTGGATGGATATTCGGGATACAACCAAATTGCTGTAGCCCCGGAAGATCAGGAAAAGACGGCATTTACATGTCCTTATGGTATTTTCGCTTACAGACGAATGCCATTTGGGCTGTGCAATGCCCCAGCTACTTTTCAGAGGTGTATGACATCTATATTCTCCGACATGCTTGAAAAGTATATGGAGGTGTTTATGGATGATTTCTCTGTGTTTGGTTCTTCTTTTGATAATTGTTTAACTAACTTGTCTCTTGTTTTGCAAAGATGTCAGGAAACTAACCTTATTCTCAATTGGGAGAAATGTCATTTCATGGTGCAGGAAGGAATTGTGCTAGGACACAAAATTTCCCACAAAGGAATAGAAGTGGATAAAGCCAAAGTGGAGGTGATAGCTAACCTTCCACCTCCTGTGAATGAAAAAGGGATAAGGAGTTTTTTGGGTCATGCAGGTTTTTATCGCAGGTTTATCAAAGACTTCTCAAAAGTCGCTAAACCGTTGACTGATTTGCTAGTCAAGGACAAGCAATTTAATTTTGATAAAAACTGCATGATAGCTTTCGAAACTTTAAAGAGTAGGTTGATCAGTGCACCTGTTGTTATCGCCCCCGATTGGTCATTACCTTTCGAAATAATGTGTGATGCAAGTGACCTTGCTGTGGGGGCTGTCCTAGGACAGAGAAAGGACAAATTATTGCATGTGATTTATTATGCTAGTCATGTCCTTAACCCGGCCCAAATAAATTATGCAACCACCGAAAAGGAGTTGTTGGCCGTGGTTTATGCTTTTGACAAATTTAGATCATATTTGCTTGGTTCAAAAGTCATTGTGTATACTGACCATGCTGCTTTAAAGTATTTGTTTGCTAAGCAGGAATCGAAGCCGAGACTTTTGAGATGGATCCTCCTCCTTCAGGAGTTTGATTTGGAAATCAAAGACAAAAAGGGATGCGAGAACACGGTCGCGGATCACTTATCTCGCATGTCCCCAATAAAAGAAACTGAGGAGGAGCATCCTATTCAGGACACGTTCGTTGATGAGAAAATACTTGCTGTTCAAGAGATACCATGGTTTGCTGATTATGCAAATTATGTGGTAGGTGGGGTTATACCTGATGACTTTAATTCTCACCAAAAGAAAAAGTTTCTTTATGATTGCAGGTTATACTTATGGGATGATCCATTTCTTTACAAAAAGGGAGTGGATGGTTTGATTAGAAGATGTGTTCCAGAAAGAGAGCAAGCCGACATTCTGAAAGCTTGTCATAATTCTGAGTATGGTGGACATTTCAGTGGAGATAGAACTGCAGCAAAAGTCCTCCAATCGGGTTTGTATTGGCCGTCGCTATTCAAAGATGCAAATTATATAGTCCGAGAATGTGATAGGTGCCAACGAATAGGTAACATTACAAAACGGAATCAGATGCCACAAAACTCCATGCTAGAAGTTGAGCTGTTTGATGTTTGGGGAATTGATTTTATGGGACCCTTTCCGCCATCATTTGGTAAGAATTACATATTGGTTGCGGTCGATTATGTGTCAAAGTGGGTAGAAGCTGTGGCATTACCAACTAATGATGCTAAAATGGTGGTGAAGTTCTTGAGGCATAACATCTTCTCTAGGTTTGGGGTACCAAGGGCTTTAATTAGTGACCAAGGTACGCATTTTATAAATAAACTCTTTGAGAATCTGTTGAAGAAGTATAATGTAAAACATAAGATCGCCACACCATATCACCCTCAGACGAGTGGGCAAGTGGAGGTATCTAACCGTCAAATAAAGCAAATCTTGGAAAAGACGGTAAGTGCTTCCCGGAAAGATTGGTCAGTAAAGCTGGATGATGCATTGTGGGCATACAGGACTGCATTTAAAACACCAATAGGTATGTCTCCCTATCAATTAGTTTACGGTAAGGCTTGTCATTTACCACTCGAACTCGAGCATAGAGCCTTCTGGGCCTCCAAATTCCTTAACTGTGATCTTTTTAAAGCCGGTGAATCCCGAATTCTTCAACTTCACGAGTTGGAGGAATTCAGGAATCAAGCTTATGAAAATGCCAAAATTTACAAAGAACAAACAAAAAAGTGGCATGATAAAAAGATACAGAAAAAGGAATTTCGGGAGGGACAACTTGTACTTTTGTTTAATTCCAGGTTGAAGTTGTTCCAAGGGAAATTGAGGTCAAGATGGTCTGGACCGTTCGTCATTAACAAAGTACTTCCTTATGGAGCAATAGAGCTTAAAAATGAGAAGAATGGAGACACTTTCAAAGTTAATGGTCAGAGGTTAAAGCCGTACAATCCCGGAGAAGGGGGGCCAATTGAATCCGTTAGACTCCTCTGAGTATGAGATGTCCCGTCGAGCCATGCGACGTTAAACGAAGCGCTGCTTGGGAGGCAACCCAAGGGAGGTTTGAATCTTTCTTTCGTTTTATTTTTGCCGAGTCAGTAGTATGTAGAAAAGAAAATTTTTGCTAGAAAACAAAAAGAAAATTTTTTTGAAAAATGAATCTGCCAATACGCGTATGGGTTTGTGATACGCGTATTGGTCATCAAAAGTGGAGCCTTCTGGTGAAACGCGTATGATACGCGTATAGAGCTTCTGAGTATGAAGCATACGCGTATGATACGCGTAAGGGACCAGTCCATACGCGTATCACCTGATGATACGTGATCTGTTACGCAGATCAATTTTTAAACTTGTTTTCGCAGCGTATGATACGCGTATGGAAAAATGATACGCGTACGGTACGCGTATGGCAGTCTGATACGCGTACCTGCAGCGTATGTTACGCGTATCAGATTTTTGGGGCTGTATAAATATTTTTTGTCCGTACGGACTTCATTTTCACACTTTTTCATTACGAATTTTCTGCGTATTACTCTGCATTTTCTTTGTTTTCTTCTTGTTCATTTAGTTTACAGAGCAACATCATGTCTCAATCACCGTCAGAGATCAACAACTTCCGTACCACCCACCATGAAGAACGTTATGAACAAATCAAGGGTCGAAACATAGTTGAAGAAAAACATTGGATGTATCAGAATGATACATATCCAGAGGTCACGAATATCTTGAAGAAGCAGAAGTTGATTTTCTTTAATGACAAAATCCAACCTGTTTCACTTGATCTGATCTGGGAGTTTTACGCGAATGCGTTCAGGGTAACATCTGATGAAGAAGATCCAACAGGTAATGAAGCATTCGTATCATGGGTCAGGGGCACAGTCATCAAATTTGATGCCAGAACGATCAACAGGGTGCTGAAATGCAAGTTTTATGATTCTGTTTGTCCGTTTAATGAGATGAAACGGTCGGACAAAAACCGTTGGCCTTATGCTGATATGAAGGATTCACTGATTAGGCCAGGCCACGATTGGGCCCCCACATCAAAAATCTCTCCTGCAAAAGTTATGGTGGTTGATCTAGCACCGATTCCGAAGGCTTTGGCCTATTTCATTCATCATAATCTGAGTACCAATAGAAGCGGATCTGAATTAATATCCGAACGTGCCTTACTGCTCCATCAGATCCTGCGTCAGAGACAAGTGAACATTGGACAAATAATAGCTGCTGATATGGATGACATAGCTCAGTCGCCTAAGAAATCCTTAGGCCATGCGACTGTGATTTACCTGCTGTGCAAAAAAGCGGGTGTCCCAGATTTCTCTGATTCACCATTGTTGCGACCAGCTGCACCGCTGAACGCCCACTGGATGAAAGAGAGGACGGTCACAGATGATCAGCCCCGACCTCTGAGGCAACCGCGAGTCAGGGAGGGAAGCACCAGTGCTCCGCAGCAGGAGGCTCAGCCAGCTGCAGCAGATACTCAGCCTCCTCCGATTGATGAGAACTCCAGAGAGTATCGGATGCAGATGTCCCAGTTTTGTTTGATGCAGGATTTTTGTTTTCAGTATGGGCTATCAGGGAGAGTTCTGACTCATCAGACGGATCTGTGGGAGGAGGCACAGCGTTTCAGAGATAGATTCTCGGGACCGCCTCCAGCCCCTCATTTTGGCCAGTTCACCTATCCTTGGTGGAACCAGCCAGTGCAGATAGGGGGAGAGATTCCGCAGCAGCCACCGCAGCAGCCACCGCATCAGCAACCACCCCAGCAGCAGTCTCCGTCGGTCCACACAGAGACATTGACGCCTATCTCGGCATTCGCACGAGGGCAGACTAGTTTGGACCCGACAGATATGATTAATTTTGATACAGACATGCAGGACGGTGGACTTTGATTGTTGTTTTTGTATTCTTGGTTTTATTTGTTTAATTTTTGTTTTTTTTTTTAGTTATGTAGTTTAATTTCTGTTACTCTGATGTAACCACCTATTATGGGTTGGCAAATTCTAATGAATATGATTTGGTTTATCTCAATTTTTCTGTTTATTTCCTTAGATACGTGATTATGTCTGGCTTTTGGTTTCGCGATCACTTACACCAACTACTTGGGCATCCTCCCTTTCATTCCTCTGACGTTAGATACTGTTGTTTATGATTGGACGCACTGGTTAAGATTAACATCAGAACCACGAGCATGAGCTTTGAACTCAGAGGTATGATAGAACAAGTCAGCTTAACCCGTCCTGGTGAGTTCATAAAAAGCCAAACACTTATTATCATATGAGCGATATCAGGTATGTCTTTATCAATCTTGGTTTGCGTATGTTCTTTTGTTATTATTAACTGTACGAATGCACACACTGAGGCATATTTTTGTTATCACCTAGAGCCTTTCTAGCCATCCCATTATTATGATTATTATCCATTGTTTTACCCCGTTGAGCCTTTAATCATTTAATGTTGATATACCCATTTTTTTTTCTAAACCCATGACCTTGGACTTATCTTACCCTGTTCAGAGTATGTGAGAAAGTAATTTCATATCTATTTTTCTATTTAAGTTTGGGGTTGCTGTTGGTATAGCAACCTTTAAGTTTGGGGTAGCTTTGCAGTCAAAAGAGGTAGTAAGTGAATGTTCTTAAAAAAAAAAAAAAAAAAAAAAAAAAAAAAAAAAAAAAAAAAAAAAAAAAAAAAAAGCGAAGAACAGCTTTTGAAAGATGCTACATTCACTAGAAATAAAAGAAAAAGAGGATTGCACCACCCTACAGGAATAATAACAAAGAAACTAGTAAGAGAATGAATTCATGTACTCTGAACCTTAGGTTCCACCTTCATAGCCTACCTAAACCCAAGCCCCGTTACAACCCTAAAAGACCTCAAAAAGTGTGTGTGATTGTACATGTTGATAGGATGAGAGAATTTATTCAAACTGTTGATTTGATATTGCATATTGTGATTTGAGAGTGATAAAACTTTAACCCAGAGAGACTTGGTGAGAGTGTGATATAAGCTGACAGGTGAAGTCATATTTCTGAGGGAAAGAGTTTCTAGCTCGTTGGCTATGTGGAAGAATCAGAAAACCTGAAAAACATCAAGAGGTCCAGTGCGAAAGATTTCAGCAGTATTGTGGTAAGAACTGTTTTACAGTAAGTTTGGGGTGACATGATTTTGAAGGTAATAAGATGTTACTTGAGGACAAGCAACAAGCTAAGTTTGGGGTTGTGATCAGTCACCATTTATGCTAGTCATTTCACTATTTAACCGTAAATAAATCAGGTAAACTGTATAAACTGAAGCACTTTTCGTTAGAAATAAGCTCAATTCCATGATAGTAAGTGTGTTGTTACTAATGAGTTTCTTGAGGATATTTTACACTTTTTGGTATGTTAGCAGGTAAAAAGCTAGTTTGGAAGCTCAGGGGATCAAACGTCAGATGAGAAATCGAGCCTGAGCAAACCAACGGAAGAAAAAGTCAATTTTTGGAGAACTTGCTGTCCATACGCGTATGACCTTACTTGATACGCGTATGGACCTTCATAGTACGCATACCATACGCAAAGGACCAGAGGGAAGGAAAATTCAGCCAAAATACAAGCTTCTGGTGATACGCGTAACAACTTGGTGATACGCGTATCAACTTGGGCAATACGCGTAACATGCTGGCCAATACGCGTACCATCTGCTGTGTTACGTCCAATACGCGTTTCCTACTAGGCAGTACGCGTATGGGACAGCGCAGTACGCGTATGGAGCACAAATTCAGGGAATTTCCAACTGAATAGCTATAAAAAGGCCAGACCGCAATTTTCCTAGAGGACATTTTTTGGAAAGAAAATATACGCGTTTTGAGAGCTGGAGACTCAAGGAAGATCACAGGATTCATATGTTCAAGAGTTTTCCGACTATTGAAGATTGATTCCTCACGAAATTCTGTAATGACAACAATGTTTATCTTTGTTTTTACTTTTATTATGAGTAACTAAACCCCTATTGCTAGGGGGTGACCCTGATTCTGAATGTGACAGTATTAATGTTTATGACAGTATTGCTATTTCTTCTTATACATTAATTTGTTCTTATCGCCGTTCTTTATGCGTTATTTGTCGGACCAACGAATGATGATTCTTATGAATAGTGTAAGCTGGACAGCAATTATTCTTTGACCTGGATAAGAACTTTGGATAGTAAAAATAACCTAGGACTAGGGATTTTCTATCTGACCGGTAATTCTTGATATGTGAATGCTTGAGTATGAACCTAATTGTTTATGGACATAGTAATTAGGTTACAAAATCAAAGGTCTATTACTAAGGACTTAATAATAGATACCCTTGAGGACCGGAATTAATCTGACAGGAATAGCTCTACGCCGTCATAAATTATAGCTGTTACAAGAGGTTTCATTCACCGAACCCTAGCAATCTTCTCTCAATTGTATCTCGTTCAACCCTTTACTTGTTTTATTTATTTGCAATAGGTAGTATAATTACACCACAACACAAAAAACCAAAGACTTTTGTCTAATTGAAACAATCTATAAACTCTGTATCGTCAAGCAATCCTTGAGATCGACAAACTGGGAACTTCCCTTTTATTACTACAGTGAGAAAAATAGTACACTTGCTATTTTCACATCATCAGCCCATAGAGAGATTTGTTCAATTTTATGGAGTAGTTTTCTCGAGATTCAAAATTATGTGCATTTGGTACATTGAATCCTTCAGGGAGTTTCATGTAAATTTCACTATCAAGCGAACCATACAGATAAGCTGTTACAACATCCATCATGTGTAAATTAAGCCCTTCATGTGCTACAAGGCTTATTAAATATCAAAAAGTGCTTGCATCCATTACAGGTGAGTATATCTCATCAAAATCAATTCCAGGTCTTTGCAAAAATCCTTGAGCGACGAGTCGAGCTTTGTATCTCACAATTTCATTATTTTCATTTCGCTTTCACATGAAAACCCATTTGTAACCAATTGGCTTCATACCTTGAGGTGTTCGCACTACAGGTCCAATAACATGTCTTTTGTGGAGTGAGTTTAATTTTGCTTCAACGGTGTCTTTCCATTTTGGCCAATCCTCACTTTGTCTACAATTTTTAATAGACGTTGGTGTAACACCCCAAAATTTTCCCTATCATTTTCATGACATTTTCCATATTATTCCCATGCATTGCATTGCATTTAAATTAAGAGAAGATGAAGCATACTTTCATTGGGTGAAGCCTAAGGTGTGTGATCAGTTGATTTGCAAAGTTATGGTCATTTAAAGTCAAAGAAGAGGAGCCAAGTATATATCAACAAGCCTCAAGGGTCTCTTATAGTCCATACAATATTAATTGGATCCTCAAGTCATTGGAAGATGTGGATTGATCAAGAAGTTCAAGTAGTGCAACATCTCCTAAGAAAGAGGGCCAAAATTAGGGTTTCTAATTCAAAGGGCTTCCTGATGAAATTTTGGTTCAAACTTGATTTCAATTTTTTACATATGATATCAAGTGTCTAAGGATGGAACATTGACCATTGAATCATTTCAGAAGGTCTCCAATTGGCCAGCTACTTGAAAATCAAGAAATTGGGGAAATGTCAATTGTGCAGAGTAAAAAGTCAACTCTTAACTTTTTGAGGACAAAATCATGTTCCACAAGTTAAATATGTTCAATGATTGAAATTTTATTAATAAAAGTCAAGAGAATCATGAAAAAATCAAGAAATCACAAACCTGTCTAAAATAGGAACTTAGGGTTTCCATTTTGGCAAGTTTTAAGTCACTTTGCACCTCACTTGCAAGCTCTTTTTCTTCAACAAAAAGGCTTCGAACTTCAGGCCTAAGTTAAGCCAGTTAAATAACACATCTTGAGCTTTAAATCCATAGCAAGAACATCTCCATTAGATCAAAATTGAGTGAGATATGTGATAACGAGAAAATGTATCGATTATATTGCTATGTTTCATTACCGTTTTATCGCATAATCGTCGTTTTAACACCCGATTCCTCGAGTTTTCCTTACCATTTTGCAGGTACATCGTATACAGAGCTAAATCATGAGCCACAAGCAAAAGGAGCGAAAACAACCATAAAAAGATGAAGAAATGAAGAAACCTGCAAAACCTGCATATTTTGTAGTACTCAGGGTCGTCACCTAGGTGTCACGACCGTGACACCCCAAAAGGAGCCATCACGACCGTGACGTATCCCTCACGACCGTGACACTTAATTTACAAAGGACACGAACGTAATGCCCTTATCACGACTGTGACAAGGGAAAAATAGGTTATTTGACTGAAGACTTGGTCACAACGTTACGTGCATATGAAATTGCCTACTTTCCAGCTGACCCTGTATCCACGTTCCTGGATTTTCTCAAATGCTCCTACGAGGCCCATGCAACAAGTCCAACCACCAGCCCATTAAATATTCTATAAATAGCTTAATTCAGATGAACAATTTACAGAGTTTAGTTTATTATTTTCTTGCGGAAGCTCTGCCGAATTATTTTACACCCTTATTATTTTCAGCATTATTTTCATTGCTTTAGTTTTATTGTATCCAAACCAAACCTATAACAATTTCCAACATCAGGAAATTGTTATAAATTTATTTGTTTCAAAGCCTTCAGATTTTTAGTTTATTTCCGATTCCGACGAATACCCCGAGCTTTCCGGTCTGTGGAAGAAGGAGTCTGCCATTTTTATTGTTAACCAGGTTTATATTAATTTGCAATTTTATATTTATGTTGAATATTTATTTTTCTGCCATGAATATTTCGTTTTGTGTTTCTCTGCCTCTGTCTGGTTCAACAAAAATGAGTAGCTAATTACCTTAGGGCGGTATGTAATTAAAACAAACTAAATCGGTAAAATCAACTATAGGCTTAAAATAATTAATAGCTTAGTATTCTGGCTGATACTTTTTATTATAAAATCGACCTTTTCGTTACGAGAGTAAGGAAAGTGTATTAGGTTAGGTCAAGACCACGAGAGTGTGAGATTTTAACCAGATAGCTAAAGTTAGGCATTTAAATTAAACACAGCGAGAGCGCTTTAAAATAAATTAGAATTACTAAGTTTCCAAAAATTATCTCTAAACACTTATGGGCTAGCGAGAGCAGGCATAGGGCTTTAGGGGTAAGATCTGAGATAAGACCACGAGAGTGTGAGTTAAAGGTATTTAAACTGGTAACCTCTACAGAATAGATTAAGTGAACCATCTTTATAAGCCTAGGTTAGATTGACCCGCCTAAGTTAGCATAATTACATACCGACCGCCTTAGTATTATTTTATTAAACTTAAATTTAATTCCCGCCTTTAATCTTTAAAAACAACAAAAAAAATCGTGACAACCCTTCACCTTAGCTAAACTAGAAGTTCATCTAGCACTAAGTAACCATAGAGTCCCTGTGGATCGATAATCTTAAATATTACTTCGATAGGCTGTGCACTTGCAGTTAAGATACCGCTAGACACATAATTAGATACGTCTTTAGCCCATCAAGTTTTTGGCGCCGTTGCCGGGGACCTTAATTTAGTTACTAGTGCATTTTAGGTAGCATTGTCTAGAATAAGGTAACAACTATTTTCTTTTCTTAATCTAAATTCCCGAGTGTATGCCAAGTACTCGCTCTAAAGGCGAAGACTTGCAACCTCTAATCCCAGAATCGGAACGCTTCTTACACGTAAGAAGACGGATATTCGATTACGAACAAAGTTACAATATTCCAGATCTTCAATTAGATCCACCTAAACCAGTCGTAACATCAAAGGACGCAGAGATGGCTGAAGAACAGAATCACCCACTCAAATATTACGCTAGTCCTTCGCAAGCTGAACCGCATTCCAGCATTGCCGCACCGACTATCAACCGAAATGATTTCGAACTAAAACCTTCGTTGATATCAGCCGTGCAACAAAATCAATTCGCCGGAAATCCTACCGAGGATCCGAACCTTCATCTTTCGATCTTTGTGCAATACGCAGATACCGTAAAAGCCAATGGAGTTACCCAAGAAGCTATTAGACTACGTTTGTTTCCTTTTTCACTTCGAGACAGAGCAAGAGCCTGGCTTCAATCTCTGCCTTCGAACTCAGTAACTACGTGGGAGGAACTAAAGAGAGTTTTCTTGACTAGATATTTCCCACCTAGCAAGACTGCTATGCTGAGAGCTCAGATCAACGAATTTAAGCAAAGAGAAAACGAATCACTATTCGAAGCTTGGGAACGCTATAAGGATATGCTGAGACTTTGTCCACATCACGGATTAGTAGAATGGATGGTCATCCATACCTTCTATAATGGACTCTTGTACAATACAAGAATGACAATTGACGCTGCCGCAGGCGGTGCACTGATGGACAAAGAATATAATGATGCCTATGCACTTATCGAAAGTATGGCTCAAAACCATTACCAATGGGGAAGCGAGAGAATCGCAACTGAGAAACCAACAAAAGGAGGTATGTACGAAGTGAGTAGTATGGACCAAGTCAATGCAAAGTTTGACCAACTAAACCAAAAGATCGACAACTTGGCCATAACACCAACAGCCACCGTGGCTGCAGTAACACCTAACTGTGAGTTATGTGGAGTTCCAGGACATGAAGTTCCTGATTGTCAACTATTAACAGGAATTCCCACAGATCAAGTGAATTATGCTCAAGGAAACCCATACTCAAACACATACAACCCAGGTTGGAAGAATCATCCGAACTTCTCCTATAAGAATAACAATGCTTTATACGCACCAGGTCAAGCACCAGCTACACCACCAGGATATCAAAAGACTGCTCCTAATGTCCCTAGAAAATCGAACCTTGAGTTGATGATGGAGAACTTTATAGCTAACCAATCTTAGACAAACAAGGACTTCTTAAACCAAAACATTCACACTAGTGAGCAGATTAAGCAATTAGTAAGCAAAGTAGATGCATTAGCTACACATAACAAAATGCTTGAAACTCAGATTTCACAAGTAGCTCAACAACAAGCACCTACCGCTGCGCCAGCTGGAGTATTTCCTGGACAACCTCAACCTAATCCGAAAGGACATGCCAATGCTGTGATATTAAGAAGTGGCAAGGAACTTGACGGACCTACCGATCCAAGACTTGACAATCCAGCCATGTACCAAAAACCAGATAAACCGACTGAAATGGTGAATGATCCAGAAGAAAAGGAAGATGATAATCAAGAGGCAGTGGAGAAAGAAAAGCCTTATGTGCCTCCACCTCCCTATAAACCACCAATTCCGTACCCTCAGAGATTAACCAATTCCAAGACGACGGGTCAGTTTAAGAAATTTGTCGAACTTCTGAAACAGTTGAATATTACTATTCCGTTTACAGAAGCGATCACTCAAATACCCTCGTATGCTAAGTTTTTAAAAGAAATCTTATCCAATAAGAAAAAGATAGAGGATAACGGAACAGTTACGCTTACTGCTGAGTGTAGCGCCATAATTCAGAATAATATGCCTCCTAAGCTAAAAGATCCAGGAAGTTTCTCTATACCCTGTGTAATAGGAAAATTCGTCATTGACAAAGCTTTATGCGATTTAGGAGCCAGTATCAGTGTTATGCCCTTAACGATTTGCAAAAGGCTAGACATGGGAGACCTAAGATCAACTAAAATGTCTGTTCAACTAGCCGATCGCTCTGTTAAATATCCTGTAGGCATACTAGAAAACGTCCCAGTACGTATAAGACAATTCTACATCCCTACTGATTTCATAATCATGGACATCTCTGAAGAATCCACTACACCTATCATACTAGGAAGACCATTCTTAGCTACCGCCGGAGCTATAATAGACGTAAAAAGAGGAAAGCTAACCTTTGAAGTAGGTGAAGAGAAAGTTGAATTTATTTTAACACAATTCTTACAATCGCCAGCTATAGAGGATACATGCTATCTATTGGACGTAATTGACGAATGTGTAAGAGAAATGGAACTGAAAGAAACTACCTATTCTGAAATTATGAAAATTCAAATCCCTCCGATTTTCGAAGATGATAATTGGTGCGCACCGTATCAAGACGATAGTCTGAGCGAAAGTTTAGCACTTACACCGGATCCCATGCCAAGTAAAGATAAACCTACATTAGGATTAAAAACTTTACCTAATAACCTAAGGTACGAATTCTTAGACATTGAATGTAAAAGACCAGTTATAATAAATTCCAGTTTAGGAACTATAGAAACAAAGAAACTTTTAGATGTCTTAAAGAAATATCCAACTGCATTAGGATATAACATATCTGATCTCAAAGGAATATGCCCTTCAATCTGTATGCATCGTATTCTGCTAGAAGAAGATTGCAAAACCTCCAGAGAATCTCAAAGAAGAATTAACCCAATCCTTAGCATTGTAGTAAAAGAAGAAGTTAAGAAACTACTAGATGCCGGAATAATATATCCAATCTCTGATAGTAAATGGGTTAGTCCAGTACATGTAGTGCCAAAGAAAGGAGGTATCACTGTTGTGAAAAACGCTCAAGGCGAATCGATATCGCAAAGAGTAGTGACAGGACATAGAGTGTGCATCGATTATCGTAAACTAAACAAAGCCACTCGAAAAGATCATTTCCCACTACCCTTTATAGATCAAATGTTAGAACGATTAGCCAAGCATTCTTATTTCTGTTATCTTGATGGTTACTCAGGATTTTTCCAAATCCCTATCCATCCAGATGATCAAGAGAAGACTACATTCACATGCCCCTATGGAACGTTCGCTTATAGACGAATGCCCTTTGGATTATGCAACGCTCCTGCAACCTTTCAAAGATGTATGATGTAAATCTTCGCAGATTTTATAGACAACATCATGGAAGTGTTCATGGACGACTTCTCTGTATGCGGGCAAAGTTTTGAAGGATGCCTATCAAATTTAGAAATGGTGTTAGAAAGATGTGTAAAAGTAAACCTCGTGCTTAACTGGGAGAAATGCCATTTTATGGTCAGAGAAGGAATCGTATTAGGACACGTTATATCCGACAAGGGAATTGAAGTTGATAAAGCTAAGATAGAAGTCATAAAAGATCTTCAACCCCCTAAAACCATTCGAGAAATACGAAGCTTTTTAGGACACGCCGGTTTTTACCGACGATTCATCAAAGATTTCTCGAAAATCACTAAACCTCTTACTGGTTTATTAATGAAAGATGCTGAGTTCATATTCAATAAAGATTGTCTTAAAGCATTCGAAACTCTAAAAACAGCCCTCATCATCGCACCAATCATGCAACCCCCTGACTGGAGATTACCTTTCGAAATCATGTGCGATGCGAGTGACTATGTTGTAGGCGCAGTTCTAGGCCAGAGGAAGGAAAAGAAACTTCATGCAATTTACTATGCCAGTATAACCTTAGATTCTGCTCAGATGAACTACGCCACTACTGAAAAAGAACTGTTAGCAGTTGTCTTTGCGCTTGACAAATTCCGTTCTTACCTAGTAGGAGCGAAAATAATCGTCTACACAGACCATGCTGCTATCAGATATCTATTGACTAAGAAAGATGCTAAACCGAGACTCTTGAGATGGATTTTACTCTTACAAGAGTTTGATCTCGAAATAAAAGATAAGAAAGGTACTGAAAACGTCGTAGCGGACCATTTATCTAGAATAGAAGGTATTAAACCCGAACAAGTGCCGATTAACGATGATTTTCCGTATGAACAGCTGATAGCACAAATAGGAAGCGATCCGATCCAGTTAGACATAAATGAACCAGAACCCGTGGAAACAATCCAAACGACTGTAGGACTGCCATGGTACGCTGACATTGTTAACTACCTAGCCGCAGGAGCTCTTCCACCTGATTTAACCTATCAGCAGAAAAAGAAATTCTTTCACAATCTCAAACATTATTATTGGGATGAACCATTATTGTTCAAAAGAGGACCCGATGGAATCTTTCGTCGATGTATTCCCGAAGAAGAAATAGAAGATGTCATTGCTCAATGCCATTCATCTCCTTATGGTGGACATGCAAGCACTTCCAAGACTTGTGCAAAAATCTTGCAAGCCGGCCTATTCTGGCCTAATCTATGGAAAGATGTCCACATCGCTGTTATAAATTGCGATCGGTGTCAACGCACCGGTAATATTTCAAGAAGAGATGAAATGCCTCAAAAAGGAATATTAGAAGTAGAAATCTTTGACGTCTGGGGAATAGATTTCATGGGACCATTCCCATCATCTTTCGGTAATAATTACATACTCGTAGTTGTTGATTATGTTTCAAAATGGATTGAAGCTATAGCTTCTCCTACAAACGACACACGAGTAGTAATAAAGCTTTTCAAAAATATAATCTTTCCCAGATTTGGTGTGCCTAGACTCGTCATAAGTGACGGTGGCTCGCACTTCATTTCAAAAATCTTTGACAAATTACTATCTAAGTATGGAGTAAGACACTGTATGGCAACACCATATCACCCACAAACAAGTGGACAAGTCGAAGTCTCAAACAGAGAAATCAAACAAATCTTAGAAAAGACTGTCGCGTTATCTCGGAAAGATTGGTCATCTAAACTTAATGAAGCTTTATGGGCTTATAGGACCGCTTACAAGACACCCATAGGAACTAAACCTTTCAAATTAGTTTATGGAAAATCTTGTCACCTCCCGGTAGAACTAGAACACAAAGCTTATTGGGCGATCAAAACTCTCAATATAAACTATAATGCTGCAGGAGAAAAGCGAATCCTAGATATTAACGAATTAGAAGAATTAAGGCTAGATGCTTATGAGAATGCTAAGATATATAAAGAAAGAACTAAGCGATGGCATGATAAACGCCTATCTAGGAAAGAATTTAGTGTGGGAGACGTTGTACTCCTATTTAATTTAAGACTTAGGCTCTTTCCTGGAAAATTAAAATCTAGATGGTCAGGACCCTTTGAAATAACTAAAGTATTCCCAAGTGGAGCGATAGAAATTAAGGGTAGGAATAGTGAACCATTCATAGTAAACGGACAACGTTTAAAACATTATCATAAAGTTGAAAATAGAGATTATGTGAATAGTCTAAGGCTTTTAGAGTTGTCCAATAATTCCCCTGATTAATCTACACCTAAGCATTACGTCAGGCTTTTGACGATAAAAACAGCGCTTAGTGGGAGGCAACCCATTTACTCATTTAATCCATTAATTATTTAAATCATTTTTATCATTCTATTATTTTGTCATTCATCGTTTTACTATTCATTTATTTGTTTTGTCATTTTATAGTTTTATTTCAATATTACTACTATTGCCTTTAATTTATGCATTTTATTTCCTTATTTTTCCTTATTTTTAATCTTAAATCACTTTTACAGATTTTCTAAAGTCTTTTCCACTTTCCTTCTCCCCCTGATTTGTTTCCTCTGTATTTGCACTAACCATGGCTAACCAACCGATAAACCATATGGAAACCAAATTTAGAGGTAGGAACCAAAGAATGAAATTTGAAGAGTTATCACAGAGGCCAATGGATTTGACCCTGTACCCGGATGATCTGACTATGGAAACCCTAGGTATACATGATAGCATCATGTACTTGTTTAACCGACTTGGATGGGAGAATGCACTGATTCAACATAAGTTTGTGACTTACCGCGAGCTCACCCTTGAGTTCCTTAGCTCCTTAGTTTACCTACCCGAGCGCGGTTTTGGATTTAGGAAGGGATTAATCAGTTTTCGCCTATTTGGAATAGAATATGATTTTAACCATAAAGAACTAGCTGACTTATTAGGATTCCCTAGTGGACCCTTTGCTTTTACTACCACACAGGTAGAATTGATGGACATTGAGCTGGATTTCTTTTGGGGAACATTAATCGGAAACTACCACCCTGAACCAAATAGCATGAACAATGATGAGATACATAACCCAGCTATCCGTTACTTCCATAAGATTCTTGCCCACACCTTCTTTGGAAAAGAAGAAAACCTTACCGGAGTATCTAAAGATGAGATATTCATTATGTCATGTTTCACTAATGGACAGCCTGTCAATGGTGTGCCTTTCATGATGCAAACCTTCACCCAAATCCAAGAAGAACCTGAATTACCTATATTAGTAGGAGGTCTTGTAACCATGATTGCTGATGCCTTAGGACTTAGGTACCAATTGCACAGGTGCAACCGTTTAGGTACCATCCGTCCTATGAATTTTAACTTTTGCTTTAATCGCCATATCATAAGGAATTTAGGACATCCACCTTTCGAGTACCTAATCAGGAATGAGGTAGTAACCTTGTTCACACTACCAAACCATGCTAGAGTAAGTGTTCACAATAAGGATAACTGGCTTTATGAGTTAACCCCACCTGACTATCCATCTACTCCTGAAACACCTCAATCTTACAAGATAAAGGATGATATAATGACCGATGTCGAAAGTGACCCTGAGACACCTCCTGGTTACCATGACATTGACCATACTGACGAAGCAATTGAAACCCCTGAAGTGAATCAAGTAGATTATGCTAACAACTTACAGAATATCATGAACACTCTTGAAGCTTACCAAACTGATATAAATACTGTTAAGGATGAGATTAAGAGCATGCGATTGGACATTATAGGTCTAACTGACATAACCTGTGAACAATTCTATCACCTGAACTCTGCAATCGAAGATTTGAAGAAACACTTTTGAAAATGCTACAGTGATCTAGTTTATTTTACTTATTGTTTTCATTTCTAGTTATTTTTACTTTTCGCAAACAATTTCGTACCGTATTTTCATTAATGTAATTTCATTCCAATTATCAAATGCAAAGCACTTCTAGTTTACAAAATTTTTCCATTTTAATCAATTTATATGTTTTTCAATCTATATATTGTTATGCTTGAATTGATTCATATTTTATACAATCTCTCGTATGATGCAATTTACAAGTGCTATGTTGAAATTATTTATTATATGGTGTTTATATTTAATATTGAGTGAGAAGTGATCAAAAGTATTATATAAATTATATGAAGCGTGAGAGATAACGCTTTCTGGAAATTATTCAAGGAATTCAACCCTCACGGTCGTCACACCCCCCTAACGATCGTGACAAGCTAATTTAGCGTGTCACGACCGTCATCTCCTTGTCACGACCATGACAACCCTAAATATAGAATTCGTGAGAAACATAATTGTTTCTTCTTCGAAACCTCTTCATCTTCTTCTTCCATAACTTTCAAAACCACCCATTATCTCCCCCAATTTCCGTAACCTCCCATTACCAAATTAAAACTCATTAACCTCTCCATTATCACCACACCTATTACATCATCACCTTCCAATATTAATCCGAACCATTATTTCTCTCATTTTATCACTTTTTCACAAAAATCCAAACTCCTCATCTCCCACTTTTGTTCTTGCATGCAATGGAAGCTATTCAATTTAGAGAGGCTGAGAATGGAGAAAACCAAAGAGAAAGATTCATCCGATTCCAGAACCGCGGTGTGCAACCTACGCGTTATATCGACACTGTCTGTTTGAGAGAATTGGGAATGCTTAGCAGTGTCAAGAGCCTGCTTCAAAAAGTCGGTCTGTGGGATCTTTGCAGTCAACCTCAGCCCACATTCGAGCTTCTGACACTGGAATTCCTAAGCTCATTCCATTATATCACCGGTACCGGTTCTCAGAGTCAACTTACCGGTTTCGCTAAGTTCAGATTGCATGGCCGAGAGTTCGAACTTTCGCAAAATAGGATAGCCGAGTTGCTAGGCTTCGATCATGGGAATGAAGCTCACCTCCGCGTGCCGGACAATTTCAGTGAAACCGCTTTCACTTTATGGCACGACATAACCAACACCCGTGCCTCAGCCTTCCAGAGCCTTAATGCTACACACATCCACAACCCGACAATCAGATATTTTCACCGAATCATTTGCAACACCATCTTTGCACGAGAGAGTAACCATAAGCTCAACTCCAAGGAGCTTCTGTTCTTGCACTGCGCTCTAAATGACGAGCCAATCAACGCTGCCCCGTTCATGCTTTCTCACATCCAGGCCATTGCGCAAAGAGGCTCAACCCCATTTTTCATAGGCGGCATTGTCACCACCCTCGCCATTCAGTTGGGGCTTGGTGACTTGGTCATAGATTTGCCTTTCAGAGCCGCCGAGTTCCTAACGAAGAGCTATTGCAGGTCCGCTCACTTGATTGCACAGAGAGAGGATGGCAGGTATAGCCCTGTTATCCACGACACTGTTTATCACCACATCATTCTGCCGTCCCGTGACCGCATCGATCCGTCTAGCCAAGCCAACTGGCTCTTTGCTTTACCGGATGCTGCCGGCCACGCCCCCTTTCATGATGATCAGGCCGATCCTCCAGCAGATGAGATGCAAGACGCCATGGATGCAGCTGAGCCTGTCCAGGACATTCCCGAGTCATCTACCCGACAGCCGCCTGCACAAGAATTCACTCTTGAGGACGTCCTCCGTGCAATTCATCAGCAAAACCAGATGAATGCCGCACTGGAGCGAAGGCAGAAGGAGCAGCATGATGCTTTACTCCGCACTATTGCAACCAACCAGACATCTACTGATGAGAAGCTCGGAGAAATTTTTAGCGAGCTAGAGGCTTTACGCATTGACATCACTGCTATCACCGGTACCGGTTCTGATCTTGAAGCGACTCCTACCAGACGCTCCCGCACCAGAAGCCGAGCCCGCGGTCCTCAGCAGCCTTAGTTTTAGTTTTTGCTTATGTTTGTTTTTCATTTTCGTAGTTTGTATTGTACTTTTACCGCTATTATATCACAACATTGAGGACAATGTCTGATATAGTGTGGGAGAGGTACCTTTCATTTTCCGCATTTTCCCTTTTCGCACTTTTCCTTTCCGTTGTATTTCTTTTCGTAAAGTTAATGAAACGAGCAATTTTTGTGCTATTTTCTTTAGTTTCGAACTTTCCCCGTTTATTTAGCCATACCGAAAAAAATATTTAATTATTCGCATTACCCGACTTACCTACGAAATCATAATTAGGAAGCTGAGAACGATTCAACAAGATCAATACAGTCTTGACACCTTAGACTTCCCACTTAAGCAATCCCGTTCCGATGATTGTAACGACTACACCTTAAGTTTCAGTTCAAAAGTAACCCCTAGTAGTTTATACTAGCAGTCAGCACCGTCTGAACACAAACCACGTGGGGAGCCGATGAATATAAGCGTTTGATGCCTAATCTAAAATAATCCTTCATATCTCGATGCAAATGAAAAGAAATTGCACCAAAGTACACGGTCGCATATAAGAAACGAGAAATATGAGAAGGAGTCCATTGCGGGTTGGTTCAGAGGTACTGGTTCTGAACTTGGTAGGGCGTGCTACGGCTCGATCCCCCACAACCTCCAAATCGGATTATGTATGTAGGGTTACTACATTCGTGTACCAGACCCCGTGCTTTTAAAGGATCAAATTCGCTAACCGGCTACTCCACTACGTGCGTGCTAAGGCAAAGGGCTTAATGTGATTGCGCTAGAATGAAACCGGGCGAAATAAGATCGAAAGACTCTAGGTGAAATCGTAAAGCAATTGCCGAATGTGTCGTTTAACAGGAAGTCCATGACTTAGCTTGTTGCTTGTGTCATTAATGTATCGTTAGTGTTTTATCAAAGTACCGGTTTATCCGACAAAACGATCCCTCGTATGGTTTGTTATGTGCGTGCGTCGATAAAAACTTGTCCGGCGATTTTCAACCGACTATTTGCTTGAGGACAAGCAAAGGTTTAAGTTTAGGGAAGTTTGATAACGAGAAAATGTATCGATTATATTGCTATGTTTCATTACCGTTTTATCGCATAATCGTCGTTTTAACACCCGATTCCTCGAGTTTTCCTTACCATTTTGCAGGTACATCGTATACAGAGCTAAATCATAAGCCACAAGCAAAAGGAGCAAAAACAACCATAAAAAGATGAAGAAATGAAGAAACCTGCAAAACCTGCATATTTTGTAGCACTCACGGTCGTCACCTAGGTGTCACGACCGTGACACCCCAAAAGGAGCCATCACGACCGTGACGTATCCCTCACGACCGTGACACTTAATTTACAAAGGACACGAACGTGATGCCCATTGTCACGACCGCGACAAGGGAAAAATAGGTTATTTGACTGAAGACTTGGTCACAACGTTACGTGCATATGAAATTGCCTACTTTCCAGCTGACCCTGTATCCACGTTCCTGGATTTTCTCAAATGCTCCTACGAGGCCCATGCAACAAGTCCAACCACCAGCCCATTAAATCTTCTATAAATAGCTTAATTCAGATGAACAATTTACAGAGTTTAGTTTATTATTTTCTTGCGGAAGCTCTACCGAATTATTTTACACCCTTATTATTTTCAGCATTATTTTCATTGCTTTAGTTTTATTGTATCCAAACCAAACCTATAACAATTTCCAACATCAGGAAATTGTTATAAATTTATTTGTTTCAAAGCCTTCAGAATTTTTAGTTTATTTCCGATTCCGACGAATACTCCGAGCTTTCCGGTCTGTGGAAGAAGGAGTCTGCCATTTTTATTGTTAACCAGGTTTATATTAATTTGCAATTTTATATTTATGTTGAATATTTATTTTTCTGCCATGAATATTTCGTTTTATGTTTCTCTGCCTCTGCCTGGTTCAACAAAAATGAGTAGCTAATTACCTTAGGGCGGTATGTAATTAAAACAAACTAAATCGGTAAAATCAACTATAGGCTTAAAATAATTAATAGCTTAGTATTCTGGCTGATACTTTTTATTATAAAATCGACCTTTTCGTTACGAGAGTAAGGAAAGTGTATTAGGTTAGGTCAAGACCACGAGAGTGTGAGATTTTAACCAGATAGCTAAAGTTAGGCATTTAAATTAAACACAGCGAGAGCGCTTTAAAATAAATTAGAATTACTAAGTTTCCAAAAATTATCTCTAAACACTTATGGGCTAGCGAGAGCAGGCATAGGGCTTTAGGGGTAAGATCTGAGATAAGACCACGAGAGTGTGAGTTAAAGGTATTTAAACTGGTAACCTCTACAGAATAGATTAAGTGAACCATCTTTATAAGCCTAGGTTAGATTGACACGCCTAAGTTAGCATAATTACATACTGACCGCCTTAGTATTATTTTATTAAACTTAAATTTAATTCCCGCCTTTAATCTTTAAAAACAACAAAAAAAATCGTGACAACCCTTCACCTTTGCTAAACTAGAAGTTCATCTAGCACTAAGTAACCATAGAGTCCCTGTGGATCGATAATCTTAAATATTACTTCGATAGGATGTGCACTTGCAGTTAAGATACCGCTAAACACATAATTAGATACGTCTTTAGCCCATCAATATGATCAATCAAAGTTTGACAAAACTAGGGCAAATTGGCTTAGAAATCTAGTCATGGGTGTGCCAGAGGCCAAACATTTCATCAAACAGGGGGTGTGCGAAATGTCAAGCTGATTTTCTCCATCAAGAAAGCTTCAAATGAATTTTTTTAACATCAAAGTTGTTCATTAGCATGTCCACTACAATGATGATTGGAAATTTTTCATCTGATCAATGGTTTGGAAGATATGAGAGGTCAAACTCAAGGTCCAAGGCTGATTGTTCTTGCATGCCTCTTGCCCCAAAACGCGCCTACTACATAAGGCCCATATGCAGCTACACGTGATCACATTCCATGACATATTTGAGTGACTTAGAGGTTTCATCCCATCTTGGATCAAATATCAAACTTGTTCCATGATAGATCCTCTTTCCAATGACACTAAGAGTATCCATTTTCATGCATTGATTAAGGAGAATCCCATCTTCAAACATGGGCATATGGCATTGACTTTTCTTGCAAGGAAATTATCAAAGTTATGTCATTTTGATTCATGGAATCAGTTTCACACACACACACATCAAACACTCCTCACACTTCAAAGGAATTGATATTCCAAGCCAAACAATCTCATACATAAACATCCACCATACCTCATGCACCAAAGTGGAAAAAATTAAAACAAAAAAGGTGGAAAGCTTGCAAAACTAGTCATTACTGCTGCAGTGATCATTGCATCAACATCACACATCATAAACCTCACCATGTTACCTCATGATCACTACCACACATGAGCTCCTCTTCATTTTTGCAAATTCTCCATCCACCCTCATATTCTCAATTCACCTTAGCTAACTCTAGTTCTAATTGTTAACTAGAGTGGTTAACCATTAATTCAGAATATATAAGATCTTTCTAACATATTTTGGAGGATTCTTCAACATTCTATCAAATTCACCTCAAATTTCTTCCAAGTTCTCTCTGTTTTTCTCTCTGAATTTCGTGTAAGAACTTCACATAGTTCATCATCATCAAGCTTCCTTGATCAAGAGCAGAGTGTAATCAAATCCATTTCTCCAAGTGCAGTGCCATTGCAGATATGATTTCTTCATTTCTTCATCCAAGATCCAAGACTTCAGAGCATTTATTTTTCTCTTTAGAAGCTCAAGAACAAGCCTACACCTCTGGTATTCTTGTAGATTCAAGTTCTCCACGTTTTCAGGTTCAAATTTGCTCAAATTATTTTGCTTTGGTTTTCTTGTTTCAAGACCTATTCAATTGATATTAATGCTTAATAACAAGAATGAACTTCCATTGGTTAGTAAATAGACCTCTTAGAGGTGTTTTAAAGATTTTAGGGCAAAATTGAAGTGAACAATAATATTTGTGTGTGCTTCATTTGTGTGTTTTGCGTATGGATTTGATATGCTCGTAAGTTCCTTGATCAAATGGCATGAGTTTTATCAATTTCTGGGCAATTTAGGGGTTGCAGGTGAATGGAGGTATCTGGAGAAGATGATCGGAGGTCCTTCTCCGACCGATGAGGGTTTACGTTAGGGTTTATGTAAATTTATAATACAATCGTTGATTTGATTGCATCCAAAGGCCAGAAGCGTGCCAACACATAAGTGAGGGACACTCCTCATCACATGCCATGTTTATAAGCCTGGGAGATCATGTGAGAAAGTTCCTTTTTAGCTTATCACGCACATTCACTAGGATCCTTTGGATTTGAGTACTTTCATTGATTCTTGACTTTGACTTGATCCAGTGGTTTACAGTAAGTCAATTAGTTGACTAGGGTGCATTGTAGTGCCATAAAACTCAGTGTGTTCTTGGAACTGGATCTTGCTTGCTATTCCCACACCCCACTCTAGGCCCAAGTGCATTTTGAACTGTTGTTTTACTAATGTGAGACCCCCAGCTTTGGATTCTTCTCTTTTATTTTTATTTCTCATGGTTTTCATTTTGTTTTCATAAAAATCATTTCTAAGCATCCAAAAATATTATAAAAAATCATGAACCAATTTCACACATTTAAATATTTTTGTATATTTTTTGTTTCTGATTTTTCTCATTTCTCATTATATTTCTATAATTTTCTTTTATTTTCTTCAAAAATGGTTTTTATTTGAACACATCAACTTCAAAGATTTCTTTAACCCAGTATAAGAAATATTTTTCAACCATTCTTTTTTTATTCATTCAAAGAAATCCAAAACCTCATAAAAAAATATTTTTTTATAGTTTTTAAATCATTTTTAATTGCATTTTGGTCCCTCCTTTTTGCATCTTTGCCATGTGATCCTTATGCGACTTTAAGCCATTATTTGAAATAGTTTGATATTGAATTTTTATATGCGCTTTTGGTGAATGAGTAGTCCCTGACTTAGGTCACTTTAGGTATAATTTTACGATTTTTGAACATTGTTTGGTATGTTCTTGGTTACTTGTATTTGAAGGTACTTTTCATGAACCATGCTCATCACTTCATTAACCCTAATTGCTTGAAGGCATTTATGTCATTATTTGAGGTCACTTGTAAGGGTTTGATTGGCTTTTTTAGACACTTATAGATCTTGGTTGATCATTTATAGGTCCATTTGACTTGAGTTTACCTTTTGGTTTGTGTGATGCATCATGTGATCAACTTTGACCTAATTCTCCCATGTCCTTCATCATATGCTTCTTACACTTGTTTGTATGCTTTTTAGCATGTTCATATCTTCATCTCATTTGAATTATACATAAAGTATGACACTGAATTCATGCATAATCATTCATATTTGTATGTCATATTGCATAATTTGTCATTCATCTCAAGTATGAAACACTTTTTCCATATGTGACTTTCTTTTGCGTGTTTAGTGACTTGTTTGAATTTTTTTGCTATGTGAACTTGACATGTTTGTATGTGCATATTCAACATGTTATCCTCATCATGAGCTACTGACCTTCATCATTTGATGACCATATTTACTCATTTGACGTTCATTTTGACTTGTGTTCATTCTTATATTATACATGCTTACTTCTTCTTACTTCTCCTTCATCTTAATCCCTTTATCACTTGAGCACTTATTAATATACTTTGTATGAACATCTATAAGCATAATAAGACATCCATTAAGAATGCATGCTACTGACTTTGACAATTCATGAAGCATTAATACATGTTCATCTGGCATAATCATTCATTCTTCCTACATTTACTTCATTTGGAACTTCCTTGGGGTTTAAGTCATAGTTTGAACTTGGTTAGCTTGTGTTTAGTTCTTAGAATTAGGGAGATATCTTATATGTATCCTACTGACTTTATAATTCATGTGACCTTTAGGTACCATCACCTTTAGGCTTAGGTGTTACTTTGAACCCTAGTTTCATTCTAGGATATGTGTGAGGTTTAATTGTCCTTATTCCTTTGTTTGGTTTCCAATATGCAAATTATTGTGACACTAGCCTTTTATGTAGGGGCTATGGTAATCAATTGAGTATGTGGATGTTTATCTATATTCATACCTCTTCCCCCTTCTCTTTTAAAAGCTTTCTCTTATGTGATTGTGAAAAGCACTTGATATTTCTTTGACATTTCATTTCCTTCCCCCCCCCCCTTTGAGTTCTAATCTCATCTTCAATACTTGAAGTGAGTTAGAAATTATTATCCTACTCCTTTATTCTAGGTTAGTGCTCTTCAATTCTCACTAAGACTTAGGATCTCCATGCATGACAATTCATAGGATTGGTCTTAGTTCCCCCTAGATGTTTATCCTTTGCTCTCTTTGAGTCCCTCTTTTCTCATCTCAAAACAAAAGCTAAAAAATACCTAATAAAGGTTGAAATGACTTCTTGTGCCATAGCCTTATTCCATGGAGCACTTGCATCTATCTCATCTTGGGGTAATGTCAGTTTGTCTAGCATGATGCATAAGTCTTTGACATGAAGTTGTTTCACAAAGAAAATCTAAAAAACACTTCTTCATCACTCAAAAACAACAAAACACTTAACAAATGAAGTATGCTAGTATGCTTAAGCCTCAATCATTGGAACTAAGTTTAGGGTTCTTCTCCATCCTTAGGTGTGCTTCTTTTTCATTCCATCTTGGAGTTATGTAAGAAGTACACACTCCATTGAATGAGACTTGAATACACTCTAATATCCAAACTCTCAAATAAAAAACTTCTAAAAAACTTCAACAAATAATAAGCGTATTTACTTCGGGAATTATCTTCTCATCTCCCTTTTTCTAAACGAAAGAACTTTCTCCTACTTGTCATTTGAAAGGCGGTAAACACACTCGTTTCAGGTAAGCCTGCAACACCTGAGCTAAGACATAAGCAGTTCCCTTCTAAAAAACACAAGCAAGTTGTGTCAGTTTTTTTGAGTTGAACTACGGTGTTCTGATTTTCCTATTGCACAAATGGAATACGTAGGCACAAACGACGATGCTTGGAAAACACAATCCTTCAGTGTCTTTCCTCGTTCTTTGTGCCATTTCATCTCCTTATCCTTTCATCTCATTCTTACTTATTTCTTTTCAGTCCTTTCTAGTAGCAGTTGCAGTAGTAGAAGATACCCTTACCCTTTGAAACAGTGCTAGCAAGCGTGGATCCCGTCAGGTATGAAGAACAATCTGGGGTGCTAATACCATCTCAATTTGTAACCGACTCCCTTACCCTTTCTCTTTGGTTCGTGTAGATGTTTAAGAATTGGCAGAATTTTTGACCAACAAGAAATGTTGAATTCAGTTCAGAATGTCCTATCAGATGTTGGGACATTATCAAACAGAGTATAAGAACTTAATTCAGGATGTCTCACCAGATGTTGGGACATTGTGTAAATGACTTAAGTTCAGTTTTTCAGGATGTCCCAACAGATGTTGAGACATCTCAAACCTGCTACCAGAATTAATTAATGACTAACTGATCAGAGATATTTAAGGAGAGTTATCTGGAATTAATTAATGATGGATATAAACAGAACAAGGCGCATCTGTAGGGAGTTTTATATTGAGGATTCAGATTAAAACAGAAGACCTAAATCACCTAGAATCTAGGAAGTAACAAACCCTAATTCAAGGTGGAAGCTGCATGCGCATTAGGGCTGGATCATCCTACAGAAAGCCCAAATTACAGACACCTATTTAATCAACAAAAACTCACAGAATTGAGTACGAATTTCAGAAGACCAAATAGGGTGTCTAGTGTTTTAATAGCAGGTTGTTTTTAATTGTACCACTTTATGAGCTTTTAAGCAAAAGTGCATTTGTGACTTGATTGAAACTGTGAAGTAAGATCAAGCTGTTTTGTTTGAAGTATGACTTCAATTTCATTAAACTTGTAAACAAAATCACTGTGTGATTGAGGGGGAGTGAGTAGGGTACTCTTATCTAAGTTGTGTCTTAGGTAGAAATTGCACTGGGTAGTTATTAAGTGATAGATTAAACAGGGTGGTTTAAGTCTAGAATTAATATTACTTATAGTGGATTTCCTCCTGGCTTGGTAGCCTCCAGATGTAGGTGTGGTTATACACTGAACTGGGTTAACAAACTTCTGTGTTGTTTACTTTTCTTGCTATTTAAGTTTTGGTTAAATCTGTCAAGTGTTGGGACATCTCTTAGGACATCTCATACCTGATCACAGAATTTCAATTGGCATCAGAGCAGGCACCCTGCCTGTTTATACTGGGTGAGATCTAGGGAATACAAATTCTGGAAACATGGACAGAGATATAGGGTCAGTAAATAGACCACCTATACTGGATGGATCTAATTATGACTACTGGAAGCCAAGAATGATTGCATTCTTGAGATCACTTGACAACAGGGCATGGAGAGCAGTCAACATTGGATGGGATCATCCTGTCCAAGACACCAAAGATGGATTAAAAGTGCTGAAACCTGAAGAAGAATGGAGTAAGGAGGAAGAAGATTCAGCACTAGGCAACTCAAAGGCCCTAAATTCTTTATTCAATGGCATTGATAGAAACATCTTTAGAATTGTGCATCACTGTGAGCTGGCCAAAGATGTTTGGGACACTCTCAAAACAACTCATGAAGGAACATCAAAGGTAAAAATGTCAAGACTTCAACTTCTCACCACCAAGTTTGAAAACTTGAGAATGAAGGAAGATGAGTCAATTAATGAATTCTACATGAACATCTTGGATATAGCCAATACTTCTGGAGCCTTGGGAGAAAAAATGACTGATGAAAAGCTTGTAAGAAAGATTCTCAGATCTTTGCCAAAAAGATTTGACATGAAAGTCACAGCAATAGAAGAAGCTCAAGACACATGCACAATGAAAGTTGAAGAGCTCATTGGTTCCCTTCAAACATTTGAGATGGGAATGAATGACACAAATGTAAAGAAGAACAAAAGCATAGCCTTGGTGACAAATACTGATGAAGAAGAAGATGATAAATCAGAAACTGGTGAAAGCTTATCAGACAACATTGCTATGCTTGGAAGACAATTAAAAAAGATTCTCAGAGAAATGGGAGGCAAATCCAAACCCAGTAGAAGATTCACAAACTCTTCTGAGAATAAAAGATCTTATGATGCTAACAGAAGATCAAATTATGATGAAAAGACCAGTCAAGAAAAAGGAATTAAATGCCATGAATGTGAAGGATATGGACACTTCAGGAATGAATGTCCTACCTACTTAAAAAGGCAAAAGAAAGGACTCTCTGTAACCTGGTCTGATGAAGACTCAGGAGGTGATTCAAAAGAAGAATCAGCTAAGCATATCACTGCTCTAGCTGGATTATGTGAATCTGAAAGTGAATCCAGTGATGGGGAGCTTACTTTTGAAGAACTGGAGCAAGCATTCAAAGATCTATACAAAAGAAGCACTGAAATATGCAGTGAGGGTATAAAGCTAAAGAAGCAGAATGAGGCACTAGAAGTTGAAAAAGCAAGTGATCAAGAAATCATTGACACCTTGAAAAGTGAAGTAAGTCTTCTCAACTCCAAATTGGAACACATGTCCAAATCTGTTAGAATGTTGAACAACAGCTCAAATACACTGGATGTTATTCTCAACAACAATAAGCATTCAGGGGATAAAAGTGGACTTGGATTTAACAGAGTACATAAAGATGAAGCTAGCTCTAGCAAAACTACTTCAAAATCCATACAGTCAAACAAGATGTCCCAACAGATGCTTCAACATCAGGAAAAGAACACAAAGTCAAACATAATGTTCCAACAGATGTCTCAACATTCTGAAAAGAATAAAATGAAGAAGAAATATCAAAGATGGAGATGTCATCATTGTGGAAGATTTGGACATATCAAACCTCATTGCTATAAGCTGCATGGATATCCAAATCAGATGTATCAGCAACCTTCTAAGCAGAAAATAGAAGTTACCAAGAAAGTGCTGCATAGACATCAAAGAAATCAGCAACTTCCTAAGCAAAAGACAGAGGTCATCAAGAAGGTATGGAGACCAAAAGCCAGCATTCAGGCTGATCAAAGCCACATACCCAAGAACAAGATCAACAATCAATCTTGGAGATCCAATGATGAACAACACACAGGGCAGAGGCATCAAAAGAAATCTCAACTCAAATGGTCAAAGAAAAATGCTGCATATATAGCACATACATCACTAAGAGTATCAGCTAAAGAAGACTGGTACTTTGACAGTGGATGTTCAAGACACATGACTGGATTGAAGAATCTGCTTGTAGACTTAAAGTCTCATTCATCCAGATATGTAACCTTTGGAGATGGAGCTAAAGGAGAAATCAAGGGAGTTGGGACCTTGGACTGTCAAGATGTACCAAGACTAAATGATGTGCTACTAGTTAAAGGTTTAACTGCTAACCTGATCAGCATAAGTCAATTATGTGATCAAGGGTACAGTGTAAACTTCTCCAAAACTGAATGCATAGTGACTAACAAAGAACAAGAGGTTGTCATGAAAGGAGCCAGATCTAAAGACAACTGTTACATGTGGGAACCACAAGACTTCAGTCTCACTTCAACTTGCTCTTTAGTTAAAGAAGAAGAAGTGAAACTATGGCACCAAAGACTAGGTCATCTTCATTTCAGAGGCATAAAGAAGATCATATCTATGGATGCTGTAAGAGGTATTCCTAAACTGAAGATTGATGATGGCAAAATATGTGGTGAATGTCAAATAGGCAAGCAAACCAAGATGTCCCATCCAAAGCTCCAACATCTGATAACTTCCAAAGTTTTGGAACTTTTCCATATGGATCTTATGGGACCTATGCAGGTTGAAAGCCTTGGTGGTAAGAGGTATGCCTATGTGGTGGTTGATGACTTTTCAAGATATACATGGATAAATTTCATCAAAGAAAAGTCTGATGTATTTGATGTATTCAAAGAATTATGCCAAAGAATACAAAGGGAAAAATCCAGCTGTGTGATCAGAATAAGAAGTGATCATGGAAAAGAATTTGAGAACCAAAAGTTCTTAGATTTTTGCTCTTCAAAAGGAATCAATCATGAATATTCTTCACCAATCACTCCTCAACAGAATGGGATTGTTGAGAGGAAGAATAGAACTATTCAAGAATCAGCTAGAGCTATGATCCATGCTAAAAAGTTACCTTTGTACTTCTGGGCTGAAGCTATGAACACTGCTTGTTACATCCATAACAAAGTTACTTTAAGGAAAGGAACTTTGTCCACAATATATGAAGTCTGGAAGGGCAGAAAACCCACAGTTAAGTACTTCCATGTGTTTGGAAGTAACTGTTATATTCTGGCAGATAGGGAGCAAAGGAGAAAAATGGATCCTAAAAGTGATGAAGGGATTTTTCTTGGTTACTCTATAAACAGCAGAGCATATAGAGTATTTAATTCTAGAACCAAGGTTATCATGGAGTCTATAAATGTGATAATTGATGATGCTCCTACAGATGTCCCAGAAGATGTTGGAACATCTGCTGATATCAAGATTGAAGCTGAAGAAAAGAGTGATCATTATGACTTCACTAAAACTGATGCAAGGACAGAACAATCAAGCAAACCTCCCTCCATCAGAATACAGAAGGATCATCCCAAAGATTTGATAATTGGTGATCCCAACAGAGGTGTGAGCACTAGATCAAGAGAAGTAATTTCAGGTTCCTGTTTTGTTTCTAAAATAGAACCTAAAAACATCAAAGAAGCTCTTACTGATGAATACTGGATTTGTGCTATGCAAGAGGAATTAGGTCAATTCACAAGGAATGAAGTGTGGAATCTTGTTCCTAGACCTGATGACATAAATGTGATTGGAACAAAATGGGTGTATAAGAACAAGTCAAATGAACAAGGAGTTGTTACAAAGAACAAAGCTAGACTTGTAGCTCAAGGATACACTCAAATTGAAGGAGTAGACTTTGATGAAACCTTTGCACCAGTAGCAAGGCTTGAATCAATCAGACTACTTTTGGGAATTTCTTGTATCTTAAAGTTCAAGCTATTTCAAATGGATGTGAAAAGTGCCTTTTTAAATGGTTATCTTAATGAAGAGGTATATGTAGAACAGCCTAAAGGATTTGTTGATCCAAGCTGTCCAAATCATGTATACAAACTAAAGAAGGCACTTTATGGTCTGAAGCAAGCTCCAAGGGCATGATATGAAATACTGACTACTTTTCTTATCAAGCAAGGGTACAGAAAAGGTGGAATTGACAAAACCTTGTTTGTTAAAGATGAAGAAGGAAATGTCATGATTGCTCAAATATATGTAGATGACATTGTATTTGGTGGGATGTCTGACAGGATGGTCAAACATTTTGTCAACCAGATGGAATCTGAATTTGAAATGAGCCTAGTAGGAGAGTTAACCTACTTTCTTGGTCTGCAAATAAAGCAAATGGAAGACTCCATGTTCATTTCCCAAAGCAAGTATACCAAGAACATAGTCAAGAAATTTGGAATGGAAAATGCTACTCATAAGAGAACTCCTGCCCCCACACATTTAAAGCTGACTAAAGATGAAAAGGGTGAGAATGTAGATCAAAGCTTATACAGAAGCATGATTGGAAGCTTGTTATACTTGACTGCTAGCAGACCAGACATAGCATTTGCAGTAGGTGTATGTGCAAGATATCAAGCTGATCCAAAAGTCAGTCATCTCAATCAAGTCAAGAGAATTCTTAAATATGTTAATGGTACTTGTGACTATGGCATAATGTACTTTCATGGATGCAAACCAATTCTCACTGGCTTCTATGAAGCTGATTGGGCTGGAAGTGCTGATGACAGAAAAAGCACTTCAGGAGGATGTTTCTTTCTAGGAAACAATTTGATTTCTTGGTTCAGTAAGAAGCAAAATTGTGTATCTCTATCTACAGCTGAAGCTGAATATTTAGCAGCTGGAAGCAGTTGTTCTCAGTTGGTTTGGATGAAGCAAATGCTCACTGAGTATAATGTCCCACAGGATGTCATGACATTGTACTGTGACAACTTAAGTGCAATCAACATATCAAAGAATCCTATCCAACATAGCAGGACCAAGCATATTGATATCAGACATCATTTCATCAGAGATCTTGTAGAAGAAAAGGTGATTTCATTGGAACATGTAGCTACAAATCTGCAGTTGGCTGATATCTTTACCAAAGCATTGGATGCTACACAATTTGAGAACTTAAGGGGCAAACTGGGAATCTGTTTATGTGAGATTTAGCAGTTAATGAGATGTGCCAACATGTCATATGACATTGTATGGCATAAGTTCCAGATGGCAACACCAGTCTGGTCAAGAACCTTGGGTATTCCATTCCTAATAATTTGCAATGTAACGGCTACTTATTTAGTAACAACTTATAATCAGCTATCAATATTCTCATCACTCTATCAAAAGCGAATCATATTATCTAGCTGTTCTTCAGAAATCATCAACCCTAAAACTTTTCATCCATCTTCCTTGACAATGTCTCAAAACCCTAACACTCCTGAAGAAGTTCTCAACAAAGAAGATGTAGTTCATGCAACCCCCATCTCTGTGGTACCAATGAAATCAACCCCATTGGACGAAATCAGAGGAAGTGCTTCTCATGCTAAAAAGCCAAGAACTCCAAAAAGAGCAAAAGATCAAGTCTGCAGCAAATCCAAAGGCATTCCTTCACCAGCTAACATGCCCCCAAAATCTTCTGAATATGTGGATGCTTCCATCAAGGAGATAGTTAACAAGATTCTTTTTGAACAAAGAGTGGTTAGTGGGATTTCTATTCCTCTGAACACCATGCCTGCCCCTCAAGAAGAACAAGCTCAAGCTGCAAAGGACACTCCTGCTCAACAGGATGTCCCAATAGATGTTGGAACATCTGAGGATGAGAAAAAGACCTCATCTGATGCTGATATTGAACAAACTGAGGACCAGAAAAGGCCTCAAATGAAAGTGATGAAGAAGACTCTGAGGATCAGACCAAAGCCTCATCTGAAGATCATATCTCTGCTGATCAACCAGCTGAAGAGGAGACTGCTCAATCTCCTCCTGTGGTGAACCTGGAGCAGGATTCTGATACAGAGATCATAGCCTCTGTAAGACCTAGCATAGCCAAAAGGCTCAGGTCTAGGAAAGGAAAGATGCAAGCAGAACTTGAAATTCCTGAGAAGAAGAAAGCTATCCCAAAGAAAGACAAAGCTAAAGCTGCCTTTGGCCCAACAAAACATTGGAGTAAAGTCCAAACCCAAAAGAGGAAAGTTGTCACTCCTCCAGACTCAGATGTTGAAACAGATGTCCCAACATCTCCTCCAAAGAAGAAACCAGCACCCTCTAGGGCTTCAACTGCTGTTCCAGAAGCTCCCTTGGACAACATCTCATTTCATCATGTTTCAAGTGTAAACAGATGGAAGTTTGTGTACCAAAGAAGGGTAGCCCTTGAAAGAGAGCTGAGCAGTAATGCACTTGAGTGCACTGAACTGATTGATCTCATCTCTGTTGCAGGCCTCTTCAAAACAGTCTCCAATCTCTCTCCCTGCTATGAACTTCTTGTCAAAGAATTCATTGTCAATCTTCAGGAAGATTGTGCCAATGGTAAGTCTTCTGAATTTAGAAAAGTCTTTGTTAGAGGTAGGTGTGTAGAGTTCTCTCCTCAGATCATCAATCAATACCTTGGAAGAGAAACAGATGGTCCAAATGAGCTAGGGAAGACTGATAACCAGGTCTGCAAGGTTATCACTGCAAACCAAGTCAAGGCTTGGCCAGTTAAAGGAAAGCTCTCAGTGAGCATGCTGACAAGAAAATATGCCATGCTGAACAGGATTGGTACAGCAAACTGGGTGCCTACCAATCACACATCTTCAATATCCACTGGATTGGGCAGGTTTATCTATGCTGTGGGAACTCAGACTAAGCTGGATTATGGTGCTTACATATTTGATCAGACATTGAAGCATGCTAGCTCATCTGCAACAAAGCTGCCAATAGCTTTTCCTTCATTGCTGTGTGGTATAGTGCTCAGTCAATACCCTGGAATCCTCACTGAAAAGGACACAGTCTACAAAAGAGAAAGCCCTCTGGCTTTTCACTACAAATTGTTCCTAAGTCATCATGCAGCAAACGTTGAAGCACCTTCTGGGACATCTGCAGGTCCTTCAACTGCTAAGACTCCAATCTCCAAGACTGCATTAATTGCTGAACTGAAGAGCACTTGCAAAGAACTTGAAGCAAGAAAGCAGAAGCTTGAGGAAATCATCCAAAGGCTGGAGAGTGAAGGAGATCAGAAAGCTGCCTCTGATGAAGAAACTGAAAGTGAGGAGTCTGAGTGATTAACTGTATGTGAGGACAAATGTAATGACAGCTGCATTGTAATTTAGATTTAGTTTCTTTGGCCCCAAAATTTATGTCTAACAAGGGGGAGAACAACACCAACAACAATGTGTAATGCTGTTTGATTATGAATGAAAGATCTGTTTGCTTCTGAACTGAATAAGTGTTTTTTTTTTCTGTTGCAACAAGACTGAATACATATATGTTTGAGGGGGAGAAATCTCAAATATGATTCAACAGAAAAGTAATGCTATACTCTGACAAAAGATCTTCTGCTGCACTCTGAAAAATCAGAAAAGATGTTAGCCAAAAATTAGCCAAAGGGGGAGTTTGTAGATGTTTAAGAATTGGCAGAATTTTTGACCAACAAGAAATGTTGAATTCAGTTCAGAATGTCCTATCAGATGTTGGGACATTATCAAACAGAGTATAAGAACTTAATTCAGGATGTCTCACCAGATGTTGGGACATTGTGTAAATGACTTAAGTTCAGTTTTTCAGGATGTCCCAACAGATGTTGAGACATCTCAAACCTGCTACCAGAATTAATTAATGACTAACTGATCAGAGATATTTAAGGAGAGTTATCTGGAATTAATTAATGATGGATATAAACAGAACAAGGAGCATCTGTAGGGAGTTTTATATTGAGGATTCAGATTAAAACAGAAGACCTAAATCACCTAGAATCTAGGAAGTAACAAACCCTAATTCAAGGTGGAAGCTGCATGCGCATTAGGGCTGGATCATCCTACAGAAAGCCCAAATTACAGACACCTATTTAATCAACAAAAACTCACAGAATTGAGTACGAATTTCAGAAGACCAAATAGGGTGTCTAGTGTTTTAATAGCAGGTTGTTTTTAATTGTACCACTTTATGAGCTTTTAAGCAAAAGTGCATTTGTGACTTGATTGAAACTGTGAAGTAAGATCAAGCTGTTTTGTTTGAAGTATGACTTCAATTTCATTAAACTTGTAAACAAAATCACTGTGTGATTGAGGGGGAGTGAGTAGGGTACTCTTATCTAAGTTGTGTCTTAGGTAGAAATTGCATTGGGTAGTTATTAAGTGATAGATTAAACAGGGTGGTTTAAGTCTAGAATTAATATTACTTATAGTGGATTTCCTCCTGGCTTGGTAGCCTCCAGATGTAGGTGTGGTTATACACTGAACTGGGTTAACAAACTTCTGTGTTGTTTACTTTTCTTGCTATTTAAGTTTTGGTTAAATCTGTCAAGTGTTGGGACATCTCTTAGGACATCTCATACCTGATCACAGAATTTCAGTTCGCGAGACCCCACTTTCTCCTTCTTTCGGGTTTGTGCAGCATTACCCTTCCTTTGGGATAAAAATGCCTACTAGCGACTCTTCCTTTTTCGCACCACTTTTGTTTGTACCAGGATGGAAATCCCGGGAGCGACAACTGACGACTTTGCTAGGGATCGAATCCAGCATATCTAGTTCCCTATGCGAGTCAATCCTAGCGCTTGTCAGTTTCATTTTCTTTGGGTGTTTATTTGTTTGCTGATGTGTGTTGTAGTTTAGGTTTACTGTTTTATTTACAGTTTTACTCTACAACTTTATTTACCGCTTTCCGCATTTATATTTCATACATTATTATGCCAGACTGTTTGTTTTTCCTAGGTAGGATGGAAGTTACTGTGAGATGAGCCCAATACACAGGCTCGAGTGCACCTTAGTCTTTAGCATGGACAATCACTTTACTTTCATGATATCTTGTCATGCGAGTAGTAGTGAGTTCCACACCTAGATTACGACCGTCTTGGAAATGTTCTATTATATGGGTCTTCCCTATTCCAGGATATGACCTTGATAGTTATGTGTATCTGGGGACCAATCATTGAGGAACTTTGTGGAAACATCCCTCTCCAGTGGTGACAGTGGTAGACCACATTTATTGGCAAACCCACTCGCAGCCGAGGGCCCATTGGGAACTCGCATAGGATGGCCTTGTTCTCTCATAAGATTCAGTCAAAGTGTTGCACCCCAAAATTTGCCATCATAATACAAGACTTTGTGTGCTAAGAAGGTTCACAAGGTTCACAAGTTTCCCAATGTTTACAAGACCTTTCATGAGGTTCATGAAGTCTACAAGTTACTTTATGAAGGTTCACAAGTTCCACAATGCTTTCAATACCTTTCATGAGGTTCATGAAGTCTACAAGTTACTTTATGAAGGTTCACAAGGTTCACAAGTTTCTCAACATTTACAAGACCTTTCATGAGGTTCATGAAGTCTACAAGTTACTTCTTGAAGGTTCACAAGATTCACAATGATTATAAAGCTCTCCTGAGGTTCATGAGGTCTACAAAATCACTTCATGAGGTTCACAAGGTTCACAAGCTTCATAATACCTCCCATGAGGTTCACAAGACATTTTATGATGGTTCACAAGGTTCACAAAGTTCACAATTGGTCAAAAGAGTTGACAATCCCCTCAGACAATGCACCTCCTAAGCAGGGCATCCAAAACTAGGGTTTTGACTTTAATCAGGCTAAATGGACTTCCAATACCTCAAGTGAGCTTCATAACATCTTATATGTGTGTAAGAACCCCCATGACAAGTTTCAAGACTTTTCTCAAAAGTTTGCTCAGTCAGATGATCAGATAAGTCAAAATCAGTCAATGCAGTTAAAAAGTCAAACTGAGGTCAACTGTGGTCAAACCAAAGTCAAACTTCATGATTTTTTGCCAACATCAAGTATATGAAGTAAAATTCATCATTTGATCAAGGGTTGATCATGATTCATCAAGGAGATTCCAGATCATCAATAATCAGGAGTTTCTAAATTAGGGTTTCCTTAGTAAAAGTCAACTGAATTTTGACCAGCCATAACTTTCGCATACTTCATCACCAAGTCTCCACTCAAAGCTCATTTTGAAGGAAATTGAATTCTCTACAACTTTGATCTTTCAAGTTAATCCCAAAAATGCTTCATTTGGAAGATATGAGCTAAGACATTATAGGTCATTTCAAAAGTCAACAAAAAGTCAACAACTTCAAAAGGGCATAACTTGAGATTGGTAAATGATATGGACCTGAAACCAATGGGGTTATTTAGAGGACTCTTCAAGCTTTCCAAAATGTCCAAGAACACCCTCATGCCTTTAAAATTGAGGGAGATATGCCCTTGAAAAGTTGGGAAATTTTGTGATGGTTTATGTTGAAAATGGAGGTTTAAAACCACTTCTTTCCAAATGGGCTGGCCAAATTGTGATCCAATCCATACCATATCATCATGCACGACCCAATTGATTAAAAATCATAATTTTTATTATTTTATTTTTATTTATTTTGATTTAATTCATAAAAAATCATTTTAAATAAATATAAAATATGAAAATATATTTTTGGATGAAGATTGAGCTTCTAGAATCTCATCAATATTGATTGAAGTTGAAAGAGAAAGAAATCATGTGATTGATCCAAAAATAGCAAGCTTTCATGAGCCAATATTTGAATTTCATGGCATGATCTTTTTCAATCTTCAAATATCCAAACTTCCACACAACCAATGAATTTTCTTAACCTAATTCACTCACATATAAGTACTTAGCATAAACCTAACATTCATTCACGAATTCCAGCAGCAAAGGTAAGTTCACAAAGTCAAAAAATCCTCCAAAAACTCGCTTTCGGTTTCTGATTTGCAGAGCTCTACAAGGTATTTTGAGGACATGGCAAGCTTCATGGGACATCACTGATCATAAACCATCATTCATATGCATCCAGATCATGCCCTAATGTCTAAACCGTGGCTTTGTTCATGCTTGAAAATATTTTTTCGATTCCATTGATTCATTGCTGGTTATTGAATTTTGCTTGCATATTTGTGTTTGTGATGTTATATAGGTTGTTTCTGGATCATTAAATCAAAGGTTCATGGCCTGAATCAGAATCGGCCACTGTTAGGGTTTAACTCTTGAAATTAGGGTTTGATGATTCAATAAGTTTAAATGAATTCTGGACACATAGGAATGTTCTATGAATCACTAGGATCATAAAACATTAACCAATTTAATGAATCAATGCTGTTTTGTGAGTGTTTGGATTTCACAGGATTTAAACAATGAAGAACTTGTAACAAAATTCGCAGGTAAAAGAGAAGGAAAATTCGCAGGTAAAAGGTTGAAGAAGAAGCAGTTCGCGCGCTGCTGGAGAATTCAAAAATTTATTATAATATTTTATTAACTTGTTTCCATTCTTAATCATCAAAGCTTGCTTGGCCCAGTGGTAGAAGGGACGCGCGTATAACTTGATGACCTGAGTTCGAGTCCAGGCTTCACCATCTTGTTTTTTTAATTGTTTCATTTAATTGACAACCATTATATATTATGTATTGCAGCCAACATGCTAACAGGTAGGCTCTCCCAGCCAGGCGGATACGCGTGCATGCTTGTAATCAGAAGGTCCTGGGTTCAAGTCCCACCCCAGGCCTTTTGTTTTCATTATTTTTCTGGATTTTTCAAGACAATGCATAAAAACAATCATAACCATTCTATGATCACCAACGCCTGGTTGGCCTGATGGCACGTTTTGGTATTGGCAAGCATGAAGACCTGGGTTCAAATCCAGCCAAGGTAAGTTTATTTTTTGCAAATTTTTTCTGCTTTATTTGTTTAATTAGTTATTTTCTTATTGTTAATAAAAAATAAATAATAAATTAAATTTGTAAAATCAGCACTTATATTTCTTTTTCTTAGAAAATTCTAAACTTATATTTTTTTTTCTAAAATTCAAAAATTTATTATGTATGTAAATATAATATATGCATGTTAATTAAATAATTTTGTATAATTAAATTAAAAACCCTAATATTCAAAAACCCTAATTTTGTAAAAAAAAACCTAATTTTTATTTTCTAAATAATTTTTTATTTTCTAATACTTAATATAATTATTGCATATATATTTATTTAATATAATTTTTGTAAATATAATTAAATTTTGTAAACATGATTAATTTTTTTGTGAATATGATACTTAAAATTTATTTTCTTCATATAATGTGTAAATATTGTTTTAATAAATAAATGTTAATGTAATTATATTATGTTTAAAAATTTTATTTAATTATTCTTATTTCTAAATGAATGTTATATATTAAAATTAAATCATGTCATTATAATATTTTTCTATTTAATTTTATTTATTTAATTATTGTTACTAACCATATTATTATTTATTATTTTTGTTTATTATTATCTTATATTCTTATTTCTCTAACATTGTTTATTTTTCTAATTATTATTATTTCACTAAATTTAGTTATTTTATTTTTGCTAACCTTATTTTTTAATTATATTTATCACTAACCCCTATTTATTATTTATTGTTTATTTATTATCTTTACTTATTTATTTATATTTTGCTTATTATTTATTTTTTCTATTTCTATTATTATAATTATTATGTAATTGCTTCTCGGTGTAACTTTGTAAATATTTAATTATTTAATTTTTTGCTATGGTTAGTAATTTAGGGAGTGCAAAACATGTATTCTATTTAAAATAAATTTAGCTCATTTTAATTAAAGATAATTAATATTAAACACTCACACACGTAAGTCGATTTTTAATCGCCATCTCACCTTTCTAAGGCTATCCCTCATTGTTGCCTAATCATAAGGTCAAGTGGGGTGTAAAAAGCAAGTCCCTTAAAAAGAAAAATCATCAAGTCCCTAATGGTTGCCTTTAAAGATCAAGTCCCTTCGAATAATGATGATAGTCCCTCTAGTATGCTTAATACACCCCACAGTTGCCTTCATAAAAACAGATGTCCCTCACATGTCCCTTACATCCAAGGTAATGACTACCTACTCCTTAATAGTAAGGACAGTCTTACCAATTAAAGGATAAAGAACAAGAAAGACTTAAAACTTTAGGGTAGGTTCCTCTTATGTACTTGCTCACTTCAAAAACTTTTCAAACTCTTCATAATTTCAAACAAATTTTCAAAAAACAAGTTTTTACGCATCCGTACATGGATCATTATTAACTATTCTGAAAATTTTTCTATTCACACACTACACTTTCAAAAACAATTCAAAAGTGAGCTAAGTAACTAAGAGCCCATGGATAACCATGGATGTAAAGGGTGCTAACACCTTCCCTTTACATAACCTACCCCCCGGACCCAAAATATTCTCTTAAGGTCTTTCCTGTTCTTTTATACCCTTTCCTTTGGATAAAATAAAAGTCGGTGGCGACTCTTGCTATCCGCAACATAACTAAAATCAGTTCTCCCACCGTGTTACAGAACTGGCGACTCTGCTGGGGATTTAAATTTAAGAGGGGTACCCTTAGGAATTAAGATCACTTTAAATTGTTTGCCTTGTTTGCTTTATATTATCTTGTTGGGGTGCTCTTATGTGTGAAAGGTCCTAACCCGGATCTAGTGTACCTTAGGTAAATGGCAATAGACCAAGGAAACTGTACGACGTATATCGATACGGTTGATCTGGTGGCCATAGTTAGTGCGACTTCTTGGTTGGTGCTTATGTTCCTTAAGTCAAGTTGAGGATAATATGAGGCTGCCATATGTTGTCAATGCATTAACTAACTTTTAGAACCCTAGTTAACTCATCTTGGCCTTTAGAAAGTAGTGAGGTAACCGGCTTTGGTGCAGACTGAAGTTGGTTGACGCTCGATACTACGCTCCTTGAGATCTTAAACTTGGAGGGTTTTGGTTGGCAAGTAAGTTGCCTTCTGAACAACCACCCTTGTGAAGGATCAATGATATTGAGATCCCTTAGAACCTGGTTACTTTCATAGGACAGGATGAACCAACTAACTTCAGGGGAGGGTACTTACCTTTGAACCTCATGCAAGCCTTTAAACCTAGGGCTATGGTGTGACTTGTTTGTGTGTGCCACATGTTTGTGATTGAGCATAACATCATAACATCATCATGCATCATAAGCATATCATTTTCATTAACCATTTCAAGGACCAAAGGATTTATCTTTGTTCTTTGTTGCAGGTCATGGCTTCTGCTCGTAGAAACACCATCAGGATCAACTTTGTGGGAATACCTCCCAAGCTTAAAGAGTTGGTTTCTCAAGTGTCTGATCATTCCCATTTCATCAAGAGACATGGCCACCTATTGGATCTAGTCACTTCAGGGTTCAATGAAGACATGATGAGTGTCCTGTTTCAGTTCTTTGACCCTAAGCACCACTGTTTTACATTCCCCGACTATCAGCTGGTTCCAACCATGGAGGAGTTCTCTAAACTTCTGGGTATACCTGTTCTTGATCAAAGACCCTTCACAGGCTTGGAGAAAGAGCTTAAACCAGAGGTCATTGCTGCAGCCCTACATCTGAAGAAGTCTGATATTGTTCTAGAAACGAGAAGTGGAGTCAAGGGTATTCTTGCCAAGGTACTAATGGATAAGGCTCAAATGTTCTTGAAGGCCATGAGCTATGATGCTTTTGAGGAGGTCTTAGCCTTGCTGATATATGGCTTAGTATTGTTCCCCAATCCAGATCAGTTCATAGACGTTCATGCCATCAATATTTTCCTAAGTCACAATCCAGTGCCTACATTGCTTGGAGACATCCTGCATTCTCTTCACACCCGTACTACAAGGGCAAGAGGAACTTTGATGTGCTGCATACCTTTGCTTTCTAGGTGGTTTATTTCTCACCTGCCTCGCTCAGTAATGAAGAACGAGCAAGGGTTCAGATGGTCCAAGAGGATCATGTCACTTTCTCACTCAGACATCCATTGGTGCTCCAAATCTATGGAGAATGTCACCATCATTGACCGTTGTGGGGAGTTTCCTAATGTGCCACTTCTAGGCATAAGAGGAGGCATCACCTACAACCCATCTCTAGCTTTACGACAGTTTGGTTATGCTCGGAATGATGGCCCACATGACATGTTGATTCAGGGCATTGTGTTTGATTACGACAATGATCTTCAGGGTTACCGTCAGAGATTCATACGAGCATGGGGAAAGGTAAACAGGATTGACAGCAAGACACTGGAGCCTAAGTACACTATTCCTATGGAGGCTTATCTCAGATGGGTACGATCTCGTGCTCAGACACTCATGATGCCATATCCTGCCATCCTACCAGTTACCATGGAACCTGTTGCTGAAGGAGACACAGCTTATACCATCCTTCACCCAGACATGCCTACTGATAAGGAAGACTTGCAGAGATCATGGATCCAACTGAAGAAGCAAAGGGATACTTTCGAGGCTCATTACAAAGCAAGCCAAGCAAGAATCCTAGAGCTAACAAAGCAACTTCACGAGGAACGGAACCTCAACTCATACCTCAACACAAAGAGGAAACGTCCATGGGAGACTTAAAACCCCATTTTTTGTACTTATTTCATTTTCATTTTTGTAAGCCCAAAAGGCAAACAAAGTTATTACTAATAAAAGTTTACTTTCGTGTTTGTCTAAGCAAATTTAAATCCTGCGGTCCTTGAAAACATTGTATATGCATTCCCATATCATTTCATTGCATCACAGGTTTATAATTGCGCACAGGTTTCTCATCTTCTCGCTGTTTATTTCAGCAATGGCTCTTGAACAATCAGTTAAGGATCTTCAGACACAAAATGCACAGTTCCAAGAGCTGATCCTGAACTTGTCCAAGGGGCAAGATGAATTGAAGGCACTGCTGGCCAAGAAGACTAAGAAGGCTAGAAGGTCTGCTGGGTTGATCAACATGGGAAGAAGGTTCAAAGGTCTTGCCAAGACCAAAGAACCAGCTGAAGACTATGAATCTGAAGAATCTGAGCAAGAGGTAGGCAGTCTCCACCATACAATGGGGGACTCTGATTCTGAGGCTAATTACTACCATGAGCCTAATGAAGACAAGTTCAAGATGCTGGTGGATAGGATGGATGCTATGGAGTTGCAGAAATCATCTGGGATGGATTTTGAGGATTTGAGTCTGATATCTGGGGTAGTCATACCCATTGGTTTCAAGGTTCCTACCTTTGTTGTTTATGATGGGGTCTCTTGTCCCAAACTGCATCTGAGGTCTTATGTCAGAAGGATTCAACCCCACACCGCTGATAAAAAGTTATGGATCCATTTTTTTCAAGAGAGCTTATCTGGAGCTCAGCTGGAGTGGTATTATCAGTTGGAAAGTGTCAACATCAGGGACTGGAATGATCTTGCTGAAGCTTTCTACAAGCAGTACCAATACAATGCTAACTTAGCCCCCACTCGCATGCAGCTTCAGAGCATGTCTATGGGTGCCAAAGAAAGTTTTAAAGAGTATGCCCAGAAGTGGAGAGATTTAGCTGGAAGAGTTCAACCCCCTTTGACTGACAGGGAATTGGTTGATATGTTTATGTGTACGCTGAATGGTCCGTTCTACAGTCATCTCATTGGAAGCTCATCATCTGGCTTCACTGAGTTGATCATGACAGGAGAGCGAGTAGAGAATGGTATAAAGAATGGTAAGATCCATGTGGGCACTTCTTCATCAGGTGCTGCAAAGAAGCCTCCCACTGGGAAGAAAGAATCCAATGCTGTTTATGGTCAACCTGATCGTAACAGAAAACATCAGTCTGTTAGTGCAGTGCATATTTCAAATCCAACTCCTGCACCAACAGAGCAGCCACAGGGCAACCAACAGAGGGATAGAAGACAGTTCACGAAGATCAACATGTCAATGGCACAGGCATTGCAACACTTGTTGAAGGATGAACTTATTACTTTGAAAGAGGCTCCTCAGAATCCCAATGTTACCTCTCCCAGGTACAATCCCAATGCACGATGTGCATATCATTCAAACTGTCAGGGACATGATACTAATAACTGCTGGATCTTGAAGAATAAAATTCAAGATATGATTGATGCTGGAGAAATTGAGTTTGATCCTCCGGGTACTCCCAATGTAATTACTGCTCCAATGCCAAATCACGAGAAGACTGTCAATGCCATTGATGAAGATCTACATGTCTATTCAGTTATGGAATTGACCACCCCATTATTTGTCATCAAAAAGAGGTTAGTACAAGCTGGGATCTTTCCAGGTTGTCGTGAAGATTGTTTGTATTGTACCTATAAGCCAGATAGTTGCTTCATATTGAGAGATGGAATTCAGCGTCTCATGGATAAGTATACTATAGTGTTTGAGAGGACTCCGTCGTTTGTAGAAAGTATGGTGGATCATCTGACTCAGGGTAGGAAGATTGAAGAGGTTGATATGGTTGACAAAGTACCAGTAAGAATCACTTCAAAGGTTCCCATTAAAATCACTCATCAGGGTCCAATCAAGATTACTGCTGAAGGTCCTGTGAAAGTTGTTGCTGAAGCCAGAGTAGCTCCTGTGGTCATTACTACTCCTGGTCCTATCCCATATACGTCTGACAAAGCTGTGCCTTGGCACTATGGGTCTGATATTTACATCCATGGTGTTAAGCAAGAGCCTGTAGCTGATGTGCCTGTTGACATTGATAATATTGCTGGATCCAGCAAGATCACTCGTAGTGGAAGAGTCTTCTCTCCTCCAGTTGCTTCTAAGAATGCAGTTGCTCCTGCTGCTACCTCCACCACTGATGCTCGGGGCAAAGGTCCTGTTATTGAGCCTGTATCTACTGATATGCCAGCTGCTGATGATCTCTCTAAGCAGATGGAAGAAGTATTGAAAATCATTCGCAAGAGTGATTATGACATTGTTGATCAGCTAGGGCATACTCCCTCGAAGATTTCTATGCTGTCTTTGTTATTATGTTCTGAGGCTCATGCCAAGTCCTTGATCAAGTTTTTGAAAACTGCTCATGTACCTAGTGCAATTTCTGTTGACCAATTTGAGAACTGTGTTGCCCACCTGACCTATGACAATGGGTTAGGATTTTCTGATGCTGATTTGACCCCTGCCAAGAGGGATCATAACAGGGCCTTGCATATCTCAATTGAATGCAGGGGCACTACCTTGTCACATGTGCTGATAGACAATGGTTCCTCTTTGAATGTGTTGCCTAAGGAAGTCCTGAACAAGTTAAGCCCTGAAGATGCTGTGCTGAAGCCCAGTAATATTGTGGTAAAGGCTTTTGATGGTTCTAGAAGAGTAGTACATGGAGAAATTGATCTCCCAATCCAAGTTGGTTCCCAGGTGTTTACTGCTACATTTTTTGTGATGGATATTCGTCCTTCGTACTCTTGTCTGCTTGGTCGTCCTTGGATCCATGGGGCAGGTGCTGTAACCTCTACATTGCACCAAAAGTTGAGATATCCGGTGGATGGAAAGGTTGTTACTGTCTATGGAGAAGAAGAATACTTTGTCAGCCATGTGAATACCTTCAAGTATCTGGAAATGGAAGGTGAATACATTGAGACTCCGTGTCAGACATTTGAAGTGGTTCCCTGGGTTTTAATGATTATGTAGCTCCTCCTGTTGTGAAGAAAGTTCCTGTGGTCACCAGAAAGCCTCCAACAATGGCAATGGCTTCCCTCAATGATGCTAGAGCTGTGGTGGATGAAGGTGGTTGTACTATTTGGGGTCAGCTTCCTGATATTCCATACAAGTCTGACAAGTTTGGTTTGGGTTTCACTGCAGAGTCCCAGAAGGCTGTTCGTCGTGCTCGTGCTGCTCGTATCACTAGTCAAGGGGTTGTGAAGGACCAGATTAATGCCGTGGGAGATCAAGATGAAGACTACAACTTGGATGCATGGATTTTTCCTACTATGGGTGCTGGACTCAATAATTGGAAAGCTGAAGATGTTATCCCTATCTCCTTTAGTCAGGAGTAAATACTATTACTGTGTTGTTGCTTTTAAGTTTGTAATTCCTTGAACAATTGAACTCTTAAGCCTTGTGCCTTACCCGGGGCACAATGGTGTGCTTGTTACGGGCTGTCATTTCATTTGCATACTTCATTCAATAAAATCAGTGGACGTTTTGTTTTCGTAAATATTGTGTTCCTTGTCTTTCTTTTCTTTTATTTTTGCTTTATCAGCTATGTGTTCTTACACACACCCACATCACTAAAATGCAGATCCTCATCCACTCTGGATCCTGTTGATAACAGTTCTACTATTGCCAATTATAATTTCGAGAATCCGATCTATCAAACTGAAGACGGAAATGAGGACGATTGTGAAATACCTGTAGAGCTTGCTAGGTTGTTACAACAAGAAGAGAAAGCTATACAGCCACATGAAGAGCCAGTCGAAGTTGTGAATTTGGGAACTGAAGAAAACAGAAAAGAGGTCAAGATAGGGGCTGATTTAGAGGACAGTGTCAAGAGCAGGTTGATTCAAATGTTACGTGACTATGTGGAGATCTTTGCTTGGTCTTATGAAGATATGCCAGGGTTGGATACAGACATTGTGGTTCACCGTTTGCCAGTGAAAGAAGATTGTCGTCCAAAGAAGCAGAAGGTTCGTCGTATGCGTCCTGAAATGTCAGAAAAGATCAAGGCAGAGGTAATGAAACAGTTCAATGCAGGGTTCTTAGCAGTAACTTCTTATCCTCAGTGGGTTGCAAATGTGGTATCAGTTCCTAAGAAAGATGGTAAGGTACGTATGTGTGTGGACTACAGAGATTTGAACAAGGCTAGCCCTAAAGACGACTTTCCGCTTCCTCATATTGATATTCTGGTAGACAACACTGCTCAGCATAAGGTATTCTCTTTTATGGATGGTTTCTCTGGTTACAATCAAATCAAGATGGCACCTGAAGATATGGAGAAGACAACATTTGTGACACAGTGGGGCACCTTTTGCTATAAGGTAATGCCATTTGGTTTGAAGAATGCAGGGGCAACATATCAGCGTGCTATGGTGGCTTTGTTTCATGATATGATTCATCATGAGATAGAGGTATATGTAGATGATATGATAGCCAGATCTCAGAATGAAGAGCAACATCTTGATCATTTGCATAAATTGTTTGAGAGATTGAAGAAATACAAGTTGAGATTGAACCCAAACAAGTGTACTTTTGGAGTTAGATCTGGTAAACTCCTGGGTTTCATTGTCAGTGGAAAAGGTATTGAAGTGGATCCTGCAAAAGTGAAATCTATACAAGAGATGCCAGCTCCCCGTACTGAGAAGGAGGTTAGAGGTTTCTTGGGCCGATTGAATTACATTGCAAGATTTATTTCCCAGTTAACTACCATCTGTGAGCCAATCTTCAAGTTGTTGAAGAAAGATCAGGTGATGGAATGGAATGATGAGTGCCAGACTGCCTTTGATGAAATCAAGAGATACCTGCTAGAACCTCCAATTTTGATGCCACCAGTTGATGGAAGACCCTTGATTATGTACTTAACAGTGTTAGACAACTCAATGGGGTGTGTGTTGGGGCAACATGACGAGTCTGGTCGAAAAGAGCAGGCAATATACTACCTTAGCAAAAAGTTTACCGACTGTGAAACAAGATACTCACTGCTCGAGAAAACTTGCTGCGCTTTGGCATGGGCTGCTCGCCGACTAAGACAGTATATGTTGACCCATACTACCTTGTTGATTTCAAAGATGGATCCAATCAAGTACATATTTGAGAAACCTGCTCTCTCCGGAAGAATTGCAAGATGGCAAATGATCTTGACAGAATATGACATACAGTATACTACTCAGAAGGCCATTAAAGGAAGTGTTGTTGCTGATCATTTGGCTCATCAAGCAGTGGATGATTATCAGTCAATGAATTTTGAGTTCCCTGATGAAGATATTATGATTATTACCAAAGAACCTGGACAATATGACGGACCTGAACAAGGATCCCGATGGACTATGGTTTTTGATGGTGCCTCTAATGCACTTGGTAATGGTGTTGGTGTTGTGATTAGTTCCCCTGAAGGTTGTCATACCCCGATTACTGCCAGACTTTGTTTCCATTGTACCAATAACATGGCTGAGTATGAGGCATGTATCCTGGGTATTAAAGCTGCTATTGATATGAAGATTCAGTTCCTTGATGTGTATGGAGATTCAGCCCTGGTAGTAAGTCAGATTAAAGGAGGTTGGGATACCAAGCATGATAACCTCATTCCTTACAGAGATCATGTGTTGTCCTTAATCCCACATTTCAAAGAGATTACCTTTGGACATATTCCACGAAGAGAGAATCAGTTGGCAGATGCATTGGCCACCATGGCATCTATGTTTGAGATCAGTTGGGATGATGAAGCTCCCAAGATTACCATTGATAGATTTGAGAAGCCTGCATACTGCAATGAGATTGACACTGAAGGGGCAGAGGAGAAGCCTTGGTTCTATGAAGTGAAAAGATATCTTGAAGCTCAGGAATTCCCTGAAGGGGCATCTGTCAAAGATAGGAAGTTTCTGAGAAGGTTTTCTGCTAAGTTCTTTTTGAGTAATGGCATTTTGTACAAGCGCAATCATGATTCAACTTTGCTTCGTTGTGTGGATAAGAAAGAAGCAATTGAGATTATGGAAGACATGCATGATGGGATCTTTGGCACTCATTCTAGTGGTCATACTATGGCAAAGAAGATTTTGAGAGCAGGTTACTATTGGTCTACCATGGAAGCTGATTGCTATCAACACTCCCGAACTTGTCATAAGTGTCAAATTTATGTTGATAAAGTCCATGTACCTCCATCACCCTTGAATGTGTTGACTGCTCCTTGGCCCTTTGCCATGTGGGGCATTGATGTGATTGGTGAGATCAAGCCTACTGCTTCTAATGGGCATCGTTTCATCCTGGTTGCTATTGATTACTTCACAAAGTGGGTAGAGGCAGCTTCATTTGCATCTGTGACTAAGAATGTTGTGGCTCGGTTCATTAAGAATAATCTCATATGTAGGTATGGCATCCCTGAAAGGATTATCAATGACAATGGCTCTAATCTGAACAACACTATGATTACTGATCTCTGCACGCAGTTCAAGATTAAGCATCACAATTCTTCTCCGTATCGTCCAAAGATGAATGGGGCAGTTGAAGCTGCTAATAAGAACATTAAGAAGATTGTACAGAAGATGACTGTTACATACAAGGATTGGCATGAGATGTTACCATTTGCTCTTCATGGTTATCGTACTACAATACGTACTTCAACAGGGGCAACCCCATTCTCCTTAGTCTATGGTATGGAAGCAGTTCTGCCCATTGAAGTTCAGATTCCCTCTTTGAGAATTATGAAGGATGCAGGCTTGGATGAAGATGAGTGGATTCAGACTCGACTTGACCAGATAAATTTGATTGATGAGAAGAGGTTAGCAGCAGTTTGTCACGGCCAGATGTACCAGAAACGAATGATCAAAGCTTTTAACAAGAAGGTTAAGCCAAAGGTATATCAGGCTGGTGACTTGGTAATCAAGCGTATCATATTACCACAGGATTACTCTAGTCTCCTGACAGCTTTTATTACATCAGGATTGCTTTACCCTCCTGAAATCATATCATTACCTCAAGTTTGCTCCATCCTCTTGACAACTATCATCATTGCTCCTGGACTGCTTCACCCTCCAAGACGCATTTCAGAAGAACAAATCCTGACGTTCTTTTGATCCTTAAGAGCAAATCCTGACGCTCTTTTAACCCATTGTTCTAGACATCTTTCAGAAGAACTAATCCTGACGTTCTTTTGATCCTCAAGAGCAAATCCTGACGCTCTTTTGGCTACTTGTTCAAGACATTTTCAGAGGAACTAATCCTGACGTTCTTTTGATCATTAAGAGCAAATCCTGACGCTCTTTTGGCCACTTGTTCAAGACATCTTACTCAGAAGAACAAATCCTGACGTTCTTTTGATCCTTAAGAACAAATCCTGACGTTCTTTTGGCCCTTGGAGAATAGGCAAATGGTCTGTACAAAGATCCATTCCTTGATCCAAAGTATTTCCAGGAGAGACAATCATCATAAGATTTATTTCTACTGGTCCATCCAACAATTCAAATCATGTTACATAAATGATTCAGAGACGGCCTATTCAAAGACCTAGTACTGATATCCAGTATCAATATAAAGACATCATCATATTCTGACACCTTAGATGGCATCTCTAAGCCCATCCCCGGTTCTTCCAAGTGGCATCTTTAAGCCCACTCAATCATATTCAACTAGCCATGCACTGGTGAGTGCAAATTTTTGGGCTTTTGTGTTCAATCCCCTTCAACCTTCCAGGTCACGATTGGAAAATATACCAATCTAACCCCTCAGGTTTCAGAAAATTGAACAGGGGCGGCTGTTGCACCCCAAAATTTGCCCTCATAATACAAGACTTTGTGTGCTAAGAAGGTTCACAAGGTTCACAAGTTTCCCAATGTTTACAAGACCTTTCATGAGGTTCATGAAGTCTACAAGTTACTTTATGAAGGTTCACAAGGTTCACAAGTTCCACAATGCTTTCAATACCTTTCATGAGGTTCATGAAGTCTACAAGTTAATTTATGAAGGTTCACAAGGTTCACAAGTTTCTCAACATTTACAAGACCTTTCATGAGGTTCATGAAGTCTACAAGTTACTTCTTGAAGGTTCACAAGATTCACAATGATTATAAAGCTCTCCTGAGGTTCATGAGGTCTACAAAATCACTTCATGAGGTTCACAAGGTTCACAAGCTTCATAATACCTCCCATGAGGTTCACAAGACATTTTATGATGGTTCACAAGGTTCACAAAGTTCACAATTGGTCAAAAGAGTTGACAATCCCCTCAGACAATGCACCTCCTAAGCAGGGCATCCAAAACTAGGGTTTTGACTTTAATCAGGATAAATGGACTTCAAATACCTCAAGTGAGCTTCATAACATCTTATATGTGTGTAAGAACCCCCATGACAAGTTTCAAGACTTTTCTAAAAAGTTTGCTCAGTCAGATGATCAGATAAGTCAAAATCAGTCAATGCAGTTAAAAAGTCAAACTGAGGTCAACTGTGGTCAAACCAAAGTCAAACTTCATGATTTTTTGCCAACATCAAGTATATGAAGTAAAATTCATCATTTGATCAAGGGTTGATCATGATTCATCAAGGAGATTCCAGATCATCAATAATCAGGAGTTTCTAAATTAGGGTTTCCTCAGTAAAAGTCAACTGAACTTTGACCAGCCATAACTTTCGCATACTTCATAACCAAGTCTCCACTCAAAGCTCATTTTGAAGGAAATTGAATTCTATACAACTTTGATCTTGCAAGTTAAGCCCAAAAATGCTTCATTTGGAAGATATGAGCTAAGACATTATAGGTCATTTCAAAAGTCAACAAAAAGTCAACAACTTCAAAAGGGCATAACTTGAGATTGGTAAATGATATGGACCTGAAACCAATGGGGTTGTTTAGAGGACTCTTCAAGCTTTCCAAAATGTCCAAGAACACCCTCATGCCTTTAAAATTGAGGGAGATATGCCCTTGCAAAGTTGGGAAATTTTGTGATGGTTTATGTTGAAAATGGAGGTTTAAAACCACTTCTTTCCAAATGGGCTGGCCAAATTGTGATCCAATCCATACCATATCATCATGCACGACCCAATTGATTAAAAATCATAATTTTTATTATTTTATTTTTATTTATTTTGATTTAATTCATAAAAAATCATTTTAAATAAATATAAAATATGAAAATATATTTTTGGATGAAGATTGAGCTTCTAGAATCTCATCAATATTGATTGAAGTTGAAAGAGAAAGAAATCATGTGATTGATCCAAAAATAGCAAGCTTTCATGAGCCAATATTTGAATTTCATGGCATGATCTTTTTCAATCTTCAAATATCCAAACTTCCACACAACCAATGAATTTTCTTAACCTAATTCACTCACATATAAGTACTTAGCATAAACCTAATATTCATTCACGAATTCCAGCAGCCAAAGGTAAGTTCACAAAGTCAAAAAATCCTCCAAAAACTCGCTTTCGGTTTCTGATTTCCAGAGCTCTACAAGGTATTTTGAGGACATGGCAAGCTTCATGGGACATCACTGATCATAAACCATCATTCATATGCATCCAGATCATGCCCTAATGTCTAAACCGTGGCTTTGTTCATGCTTGAAAATATTTTTTCGATTCCATTGATTCATTGCTGGTTATTGAATTTTGCTTGCATATTTGTGTTTGTGATGTTATATAGGTTGTTTCTGGATCATTAAATCAAAGGTTCATGGCCTGAATCAGAATCGGCCATTGTTAGGGTTTAACTCTTGAAATTAGGGTTTGATGATTCAATAAGTTTAAATGAATTCTGGACACATAGGAATGTTCTATGAATCACTAGGATCATAAAACATTAACCAATTTAATGAATCAATGCTGTTTTGTGAGTGTTTGGATTTCGCAGGATTTAAACAATGAAGAACTTGTAACAAAATTCGCAGGTAAAAGAGAAGGAAAATTCGCAGGTAAAAGGTTGAAGAAGAAGCAGTTCGCGCGCTGCTGGAGAATTCAAAAATTTATTATAATATTTTATTAACTTGTTTCCATTCTTAATCATCAAAGCTTGCTTGGCCCAGTGGTAGAAGGGACGCGCGTATAACTTGATGACCTGAGTTCGAGTCCAGGCTTCACCATCTTGTTTTTTTAATTGTTTCATTTAATTGACAACCATTATATATTATGTATTGCAGCCAACATGCTAACAGGTAGGCTCTCCCAGCCATGCGGATACGCGTGCATGCTTGTAATCAGAAGGTCCTGGGTTCAAGTCCCACCCCAGGCCTTTTGTTTTCATTATTTTTCTGGATTTTTCAAGACAATGCATAAAAACAATCAGAACCATTCTATGATCACCAACGCCTGGTTGGCCTGATGGCACGTTTTGGTATTGGCAAGCATGAAGACCTGGGTTCAAATCCAGCCAAGGTAAGTTTATTTTTTGCAAATATTTTCTGCTTTATTTGTTTAATTAGTTATTTTCTTATTGTTAATAAAAAATAAAAAATAAATTAAATTTGTAAAATCAGCACTTATATTTCTTTTTCTTAGAAAATTCTAAACTTATATTTTTTTTTTCTAAAATTCAAAAATTTATTATATATGTAAATATAATATATGCATGTTAATTAAATAATTTTGTATAATTAAATTAAAAACCCTAATATTCAAAAACCCTAATTTTGTAAAAAAAAACCTAATTTTTATTTTCTAAATAATTTTTTATTTTCTAATACTTAATATAATTATTGCATATATATTTATTTAATATAATTTTTGTAAATATAATTAAATTTTGTAAACATGATTAATTTTTTTGTGAATATGATACTTAAAATTTATTTTCTTCATATAATGTGTAAATATTGTTTTAATAAATAAATGTTAATGTAATTATATTATGTTTAAAAATTTTATTTAATTATTCTTATTTCTAAATGAATGTTATATATTAAAATTAAATCATGTCATTATAATATTTTTCTATTTAATTTTATTTATTTAATTATTGTTACTAACCATATTATTATTTATTATTTTTGTTTATTATTATCTTATATTCTTATTTCTCTAACATTGTTTATTTTTCTAATTATTATTATTTCACTAAATTTAGTTATTTTATTTTTGCTAACCTTATTTTTTAATTATATTTATCACTAACCCCTATTTATTATTTATTGTTTATTTATTATCTTTACTTATTTATTTATATTTTGCTTATTATTTATTTTTGCTATTTATATTATTATAATTATTATGTAATTGCTTCTCGGTGTAACTTTGTAAATATTTAATTATTTAATTTTTTGCTATGGTTAGTAATTTAGGGAGTGCAAAACATGTATTCTATTTAAAATAAATTTAGCTCATTTTAATTAAAGATAATTAATATTAAACACTCACACACGTAAGTCGATTTTTAATCGCCATCTCACCTTTCTAAGGCTATCCCTCATTGTTGCCTAATCATAAGGTCAAGTGGGGTGTAAAAAGCAAGTCCCTTAAAAAGAAAAATCATCAAGTCCCTAATGGTTGCCTTTAAAGATCAAGTCCCTTCGAATAATGATGATAGTCCCTCCAGTATGCTTAATACACCCCACAGTTGCCTTCATAAAAACAGATGTCCCTCACATGTCCCTTACATCCAAGGTAATGACTACCTACTCCTTAATAGTAGGGACAGTCTTACCAATTAAAGGATAAAGAACAAGAAAGACTTAAAACTTTAGGGTAGGTTCCTCTTATGTACTTGCTCACTTCAAAAACTTTTCAAACTCTTCATAATTTCAAACAAATTTTCAAAAAACAAGTTTTTACGCATCCGTACATGGATCATTATTAACTATTCTGAAAATTTTTCTATTCACACACTACACTTTCAAAAACAATTCAAAAGTGAGCTAAGTAACTAAGAGCCCATGGATAACCATGGATGTAAAGGGTGCTAACACCTTCCCTTTACATAACCTACCCCCGGACCCAAAATATTCTCTTAAGGTCTTTCCTGTTCTTTTATACCCTTTCCTTTGGATAAAATAAAAGTCGGTGGCGACTCTTGCTATCCGCAACATAACTAAAGTCAGTTCTCCCACCGTGTTACACAAAGCATTTTTTGTATGTCGATAGTATTGTACCCTTCGGGATGAATGTACTATTGCTTCTCGATCCCAGTGCTTGAAGATGGGAACTTATGAGGGATGCTTGTTTTTCAGGACTCAGCTGAGACTTCCTCTTTTCTTGTATAATTCCACACCAGAAACAGTGACCGTATTATCGCTACTCGACTTGAGAGTCCGTGATGTTGACCCTTAGTAGCACACCTGTAAGATATGAGGATTGTTTACAGGTTTGCAGGAACCCTGACCTTCAACATACCCACTTCACCAGTGTTTTCCTTTGATTTGATTTGGTCCTATGTGTTTTTATGGTTCTCAATTTTGGGATTCTATACAAAGATGATACTATCATTATGACTCTCCACAGACACTTGGCTCACTGCTCAACACTAACACAAACACATATCACTGATCACATGCCTTGCATTTCATTGCATCATATCATCATATCATCATTAACACATTGTGTTTTTCATTTCTCAGGTTGTTTTCTATATTCCCGGTTCCGGTGGTTTTCTATATTCTCATTCCAGATGGCTCAAGATATTCCCTGTAAGAACAATGTACATTACACCTTTTCAAAGCCAGAAACTAAAGAAATCCAAGAGTTAGTCAACTTGATGAATAACAAGGTGCTAGATAGCTTCAGAACAAAGCATGGACTGAATTTGAGTTACATGGACAAGGCTACTCAAGAGCAACATGATGGTCTTCATACTCTACTCTAGTTTTAGGATCCCTAGTTGCAATGCTTCATCTTTCCTGATTATGTCCTAGTTCCTACCTTGGAGGATATTTCCAGTATCCCGAGGGTTCCGGTTATAGACATTTCTCTGTTCTACAGCTCAGATAGGTTTCCTCCAAACAAGGATATTGCAAAGCTACCCATTTGAAATTGGCTCTAGTTATTGACAACATCAAAGAGAAGAAATAGAGCAAAGGATTTCATTTGGCATTCCTGATTTCTAAGTGTCGTACCCCGAAAAATACGACCTTACGCGATCCGAATGGACGGAGCCGCGCGCCGGACGGACCGAAGAGTCTCCACATAATTCTCTTTATTCCCGAAGAGGGAAAGGGAAGATATAGATACAACCCGGGAGGAGAAGGATGAGGACAAAGGTCAACGGAACCATTGCCTGGGTTCGGGAGTCGGTTATGCAGGGGGAAGGTATTAGCACCCCCTACATCCATCGTACTCGATGGGAACCATCTAAGTTAACGCGCGCGAAAGGATGTCTATGCTTAAACGAATTGCTTGCTAGAGGGAAATGAGTTGAATTATAAGTTAGATTGATCCTAGGTGCTCGGCAAGGATGGAGATCCTCGTGCCTACGTACTCCCGTGTGCAATGGGAAAGTCAGAGCCTCGTAGTTCGGCCTACTAAGGGTAATGGTTGTTGATTTTATTACCTTTCTTCGATGAAAGAGTTTAGGAGTTGAATGTACTAAAGACTATGGATAGTTTATCTCGCCCAACAGGACGAGTGTCCTGCATCGAAATAATCGGAGCGAGTAACGAGAGCTCGTTATCCCCCTTTCTACCGCTTAAGGCTCGTGGCGTACAAATCTTCTCGTATTTATTAAAGTGTTTTATTTCCTAAGACCGCTTGACGTTGGATCAAGGGTTTGGATCGAAACGTTTTGGTTTTTTGAGGTTAAAGGGTAAATGCAAATGGAGGTTTTATTTTGTAGTTTGTTTAGCGAGACACAATGCGCTCGGCTCGCAAGGAGAGGTGGATCCTAATAAACGAAACGAAATAAAATAAGGTGCGAGTGTGCAAGTGAGATCGCTTGGCGTTGGACCAAGGATTCGGAATAAATAAAATGCGGAAAAATAGAATGCGTACAAAGTAAAGGGAGAGGGGTACAAAATAAATACAGGGGATTGCGAGAAATAAAGGGGCTCGTTGTAGTTTGCCCAAGAGGAAGCGTGTGTGCAGTGTTTTTGAACTGTTCGACGGCGTTCAGCCTGTTTAAATCGGGACACAACTATTCGAAGGCGTTGGACCTTTTAATCGAGCGCAACTATTCGAAGGCGTTGGACCTTTTCGGGACGCGACAAAATTTGGTTCGTTTACTGCCTTAGAGCCGATTTAATGAAATCGTTCTATGAGGAGTCGAATCGTAATTTAAAATGCGAATTAAATGAATAAATTGAATTAAATTGCGAGAATTAAATTAAAATAGAATAATGAATTAAATAATTAAATGAAATAAATAATATTAAGAATAAATTAAATTAATGTTTGTTTATCGAAATAATGAAATAATGAAAAATTAATTACAAGGAGGGCCTCATATTGACCAAAAATCACCGATTAAAATCGGGCGAAAAATTGGTCTTTTATGATATCATTGGCCCTTCATAGAATCAAGAAAACATATATGTACTTTAGAGATTTTTTTTAAAATAAAAAGAAGATTATTGGCCATGAAATTAAAATATAATAGGTAGCCTATATATAATAAAATAAAAACAAACTCTAACATTATTAATTAATAATAACAAAATCATGAAAATTAAATAAAAAAACATATATAAAAGAGAAGGGGTTTAATGCAAGTTTTAAAGTGTGAATAGAAAATTAGAATGAGGTTTAAACCTACAAAACTATAAAAGAAAACAGGAAAAATAAACATAATAAATAAAAAAAAGAAGGGGATTTGCGTTTGGTTCTGCTGGGTGGTGCTAGTAAACAAGTAATAACATCACCAGGCTTAAAATCTTATACCTAGCCCACAACCAAATTAAATAAACAATTCAATCTTAATAATAATAAAAAAAATATGCAATAATAATAATATAAAATAATATGTAATAATATTAATATATAAAAAAGAGAAAAAAGATAAAATAATAAATAAAAGAGAAAAAGCAGAAGTACTTTGTATATGTATAAGAAGCTAATTCAAAAACAAACAGAGGTTACCCTCTCAAATCCAAGCGAACGGCGGCGGTGCCTGTTTCTTCTTCCTCGGAGATCGCCTCTCTCTCACTTTCGACGACGGCCTGCTCTGTTCTCCCTCTCGTTCGTCTATGATCTTTCTCTCAATCGCGGCGATTTTCGCCGGTGCAGGTTTGAAGCGGCTCACGGTTTCTTTCCGATTTCGCGGCCTGCGCTCGCGCTCTTGGTTGTTCGCGGAGGAGGCGTTTGCAGTGAGCAGTTGAAACGGGTTCGTCTTCACTGTTACTGGTTCGCAGCGGCGTGGCTTCGCAAGCCTTTCTCTGGCGGCGACGAAGGGTGGTGATGATGGTGACGGACGTTTGAAGCTCGCGGTGGATTTTGGGTTTGTTCACGACGAGGCTTTCATGTTTGGTTCGTTTCTGTGTTTCATGAACTCACACAAGCCTCACGGTGTTATTCTCTCTGGTTCGACCAGTTTGGATCTCTCAGTCTAAAAACCCTCTGTTCTCGACTCGCGGATTCAAGTTCGTGGGTTTGGTCTATGGTATTTTGCAATGGTTCAATGATTTCGGATTGATGGTCCGTGTGACGACTTGGTATGTGTGTATTTCTGTAGCTGGGTTTGTAAGATTTACGGCGATGTGGTTTTTGCGGATCTGTGTGGTGAAGTGGTTTAGTAAATGGTGGAAGGCTTCTATTTCAATTTTCTGTGAGTTTCGGGTTTAAGAACGGTGGTGATGGTTTACAGAAAGATACAGGCTTGAAGTTTTGGTGAGTTTTTTCACATTTTTTGTTGATGTTGTGATGAGAATGGAGGAGATGAAGTGAGCTTTGGAAAGGGGTGGACTCGCAGTTTAAGGAGGTTTGTGGAAGAGGATATGACGGATTTGCAGTCAAGGAAAAAAGAAAAAAAAAGGTATTGTGTTTAGATTTATGCAGTTGTTTCAGACTCCCGGTGCTTCATCCTCAATCTCTCGGCCTCTCCGGTACTATTTTTTATTTTTGATTTCGAAACCTCTCAGGATTTCGCTTGAATATCCATCTCTCACAGTTCTGCTGCTCATGGTTTTGTGTTTGATTTTTTTCAGGTTTGATGAATGGTGTTTGTTGTGGTTATTTGAGTGTTTATGTAAAGATGAGGATGGAAGATTTGTTTGTGGTAGTTGTTAGCAATGCAGAAAAATTTCGTTGAATCAGAGAGTTTTTTTTCAATGAGGCTCACGTTGTTGTTTTTTAATAGTGGAGGTTAGTGATAAGGATGATTGAGGAGGTGATGATATTTCCGTGTTGAAGGTTTATAAGCTGACAAAGTTGTGAAAAAAAACGTATGAGCTGTGCTGTGAATGGTTTGTACAATTTAGTGGATTGGTGGGTGAGTGGAAGGAATATGCTGAAAGTTGTTGCATGACACCACGTGGGACGGGCTGTGTGGTGCTGTAATTGATATTCTTTTGTGAACAAATAATAATAATACAAAGCATAAGGATAATAAGCATAATACTAATAATAAAAATATAATAATAATAATACTAATAAGAAGTGAATAAAAATAGCAAAAAAAATAAAAAATAAAAAGAAGTAAATAAGGATAATAGTGATTAAAATAAAAAAGATTACTAATAATAAATAAATAGATAATGAAATAGAATCCTAGTAATAATAAAAATGATAATAACAATACAGTATAATCTATATAAAAATAGTAGATAAAATTGAGATATTTTGGGATTCTTGGATAAAGATCCTTTTAAGATGAAAAATGAATTTGTGTAAAATGTTTTAATAGAGATAACAATAATAACAACGAACCCCTTTTTTTTGTATATATTTTCTTTGATAAAAACTTAAATAATAGAAATAAAAGACTTGGGATAAAAAGAAAATTTAAAATTTAATTTGCAAAGAAGTTAATGCATTTTTTTGGATTTTTGCGATGTTAGACAGAAATAAGATAGTACATATTTTTTTGATTTTTGAGATATTTGGTTAAACGGTAAAATAAAAATGACAAAAGTAGGACAAATTTGGGGTATGACAGATGCCCCTATCGAATTGGCTTAGACCGAGTAAGATGACCTGGCTCGCGTTCAATCTTTCAAGGTATAAGATAATTAGATATTAACAGACTCCAAATTTGTCCGACAAAGAAAGAATTTGTGAAAATAGCAAATGAAATAAACTGGAAAGGATGAGCGACACAGCAGGAAACAAATTGACAACATAAATCACTTATCACCAAAGGATGATAAGGCAAACCGACTAAAAATAAAATCACTTATCAACAGAGGATGATAAGGCAACAGACTGAAAATAAAATTGCTATCACCAAAAGAATGATAAGGCAGCTGACTGAAAATAAAATCGCTACCACCAAAAGGATGATAAAGCGTCTGACTGAAAATAAAATTGCTACCACCAAAAGGATGATAAAGCGTCCCCGACACCAAAAGGATGCTGAGTAACAGAAAACTAAATACTCGCTATCACCAAAAGGATGATAAGGCGACCCCGACACCAAAAGGATAACGAGTAACAAAAAATTAAATAATCGCTATCACCAAAAGGATGATAAGGCGACCCCGACATCAAAAGGATGACGAATAACAGAAAATTAAATAATTGCTATCAACAAAAGGATGATAAGGCGACCCCGACACCAAAAGGATGCTGAGAAACAGAAAGTTAAACAATCATTATCACCAAAAGGATGATAAGGCGACCCCTAACATCAAAAGGATGACGAGTAACAGAAAATTAAACAATCGCTATCACCAAAGGGATGATAAGGCGACCCCAACATCAAAAGGATGACGAGTAACAGAAAGTTAAACAATCGCTATCACCAAAAGGATGATAAGGCGACCCCAACATCAAAAGGATGACGAGTAACAGAAAATTAAATAATCTGGAAGAGAAATATCCACCGGGGACACCCACTGAATAACACGTAGGCGAATCTTTGGAATCTTCGGCCGACCCTGGATTCTGACTTCTGCTGGGGAAAGGCCTGGAATCTTGGATTGATCCTGGATCCTGAGTTATGCGACTATGCTTGACTATTTTTTTAAGGTATTCCATGATGATGGAGATACGATGCAAATGTTTTATGCGCTAAGATGTAAGTTGAAAATGTTGGGGAAAATAAAAGGGTCTGATTTTGTTTGGGCATGCATATGATGCACATATTGTAAATGATTGATGCAAACGATGCTTATGCTGTTGATGATGCATAATGATGCATATGAGCGATTGAAAGGTGCCAACTTGGTGGACTTTTGGTCTGGTAGTTGCCAATAACGATTGGACTTTGGGTGGGTGGAGGGCTTGATTCCCCGACACTCGATCTTCGACGATGCATGATCAGAAGATGAATCTGAAAGCTCCAAGCTTGGTTATCTGCTGATGAGCGAAGCGACTTAATTGACACATGAAGACTGATTTGCTTCGAATGATTACCAACGTCTAGCAAGGAATGCCTGTTTAGCCGGGGAAAAGAGATAGGAAGATTTGCTCCTTGTTTGCTTGCCCCTGCCTGTAGGGTGTTTGAAATAAATCTGATGGGGAAGCTTCGACAGTGGCCATGACATGACCTGCCCCTGATTGAGCTTTTGAAGATGATTTTGCCCCTGATTGGGCCTTTGAAGGTGACTTGCCCCTGATTGAGCTGATTTTGAAGAAGTATTAAGTCAAATTCCTCTTTTGATTGCCCCTTGTTGGGATTGCACTGATGTCAAGTGCTGAATTGCAATTAAATTATTCATACACAAATGGTAGTGTTAATGTAAAGTTCATGTAAGTTTTGAAAAAGTTAATTTATTTGAAAGATGTGAAAGTGTAACGAATGGACCGTTAGCCCAAACGGAGTGCCGATTTAGAAAGTTCATGAAAGATGCAGCAAGAATAATGTGCAATTAAGATTGGAGATTAGCAAATATATGGGAGTCAATTTACGCAACCTTGTTGGTAGCATGCTTTCAGAATAAACTGTGCCTCAATTAGGACTTTCGAAGGTTGTAACGTGGTCTGGTTCATGGTTTGAGAAACAAAGGTATAAGGCTCAAAGTTTGATTTGTACCCACCCCTTCTTCGTGATGTTCTCCTGCCCTATGTTCAGTTTACTCTACACATGCATTTGTTTTGAATTTGCAAGAGTGAAGATGAAGCTTTTAAAGTTTGCTTGAAGATGGCAGTCATCTTATTTTGTTGTTGGTCATTTGATTCTTGATTTGGTGGTTGTCGCTCCCGATAAAATGGGACTAAGTCCAAATAAAGGTACAGACGCGAACGGTCGGCGAAAGGGACAGTGAGAACACACAGCCGTGAACTCACTGGAGATGAATAGAGTCGCCAGCTAGGCATTTTTATCCCGGAGGAAAGGTAATGTTGCATAGACCTAGAAAAAGATGGATAAGACGGTTTGCGAACCAGAGAGACCGAGAAAGGGGGTTGGTTACAACATGGGAAGGTATTAGCACCCAGATTGTCCGTCGTACTCGACGAGATCCACGCTTAAAAGATTTGTGTTTTAAAGGGGTAGTGTCAGTGCAATCTGTGTATGAAATAGCAGGAAAGAGAATGTACAGGTGTCAGTGTAAGAAGTGAAGTGTATAATGATGTGTCAGTGTAAGGACAGGAGTGAAATGCTCATGACCATGAGGCTTAAAAGAATGAAGCTGGAAGGAGGGGGAATATACAGAGACTTTTGTTCGATAACTGTTAAGTTATGCCTACGTATCCTCTCGTGCAATGAGGAAGTCAGAACACCGTAGTTCGACCCAAAGAGACTGAAAGATGAATTGACTTGTGAACTGCTTACTTGCCTATGCTCAAGTGTATGATCTGTCTGGCACAGATGCAGACTGTCTTGCATTAGACGGAAGAAGCGAGTTCTCGTTTGTGAGTGAAGGTGATGAGAAAAGAATCCCGGAGGAGACGATTATTGTTTGTTTTTGTGTTTTCAGTCTTTTATTGCTTTTGAAAGTTTGTCATAAGTTAATGAGCTTAAGCCTAAACCAACGGGTTAGTAAACTCATCACATCTTCCCTCTGATTAGGGGTAATGAGAGTACCTTAAGTGTGAAGTCAGGTTCTCACACTTAATCACCTTTGATGTAGGGTTAAGATCATTAACCTACTTGTGATTATTTAGATGTTTTTGGTTTTTGTTTAGTGTTGAGTAATGAGGTTAAGCCATAATCAAAGATTAAACAGACTCATTACACCATCCTAAAAGAAGGATAATAGATGAGAATGTTTAAGCTGAGGAAAACTCCTCAACTTAATCCAAGATTAGGGATTAAACTCATGACAAAACAAGCCTTTGATTAAGTGGATTTTAGATTAATGGTATGATGATGAAGTGAATTTTATGATTTGTAAGACAACTTGAGGGGGACTTGTCCATTAACACTAGGGTTAGTCCTTCTTAACCAATTAAGGAAGAATTAGAACCCTAATGCAAGGCCCAAGTTACAAGTGTGATGTCTTGATGATTTATTAAGTGAATTGATTAAGAGATTTAAACACATTAAGGGTTTAACACTTAGGATTAAAGTTATACACTCCATCTTAAAATAAGGATGCAGGCATAAGCTTAATCACAAAGTCTTAAAGCCTTTAGGGTTTAATCCCTGATTATGAGGTGAGAAGAGAGGACTCAAAGAGAGACACAAAGGTAAAAACTATGAGGGGAGACTAATCAAAACCCTAATTCATTGTCATGCTTGGTTGATCCTAAGGTTTGTGAGGTTTTCAAGAACAATCTTCAGAAGAACCACCAGGAAGCAGATGAACAAGATCAAGAGAAGCAAAGTGGCTTGCTTCATTCAAGAAGTCAAGTCACTTGAAGAAAGAAAGTGGGAGGAACAAGAATGAGCAAGCTCAATCTCAAACACATATAGGAATGCAGCAATGTATGCAAGAGAGATGAAAAGAAAAGTTATGAGAAGTGAAGGCAAATTCACTTCTCAAGTTTACTTACCACCTGAAATGTTAGAGAAAAATGCAATACAATGCAAGATGAGATGAAATGGTATGATGCAAAGCAAAACCAGAAGCATGTTGATGATGATTATGATGTTATGAAGTGCTGCAAACATGAGGCAAGTCATGGAGATGTTCATACAAGATTATGGGTGCAAATGATGCAAGCTAAGGAACAAGAATGAACATGAAAAGTTATGAAGCATACAAGGCAAATGACATGGCAAATGTGCAATGCAATGATCAAACATGTTTTCTATATGTCTTGAGATGCCAAATGAATCACAAGAATGCACAAAATGCAAAGACAAGTCATGTTATGCAAGAGAATGCAAGAAGGATGCAAGGGAGAGCCCAAATTAGGGTTCATGGATTAAACACCAAACCAAAACTCAAAACAGAAGCAAATCCTAAGATAAAAAATGGAAAATGCTACCCAAAGAAACCCTAAACCTATAATGAACCACTGCCCAAAGGGGAACTCTCAACTCTTAACCAAACTCAAGATATGAATTTTCTAAGTTATTAGGGTTTTTTAGGGTTCCTAACAAAAGAAATGCCAAACAATTAGAAAATGCAAGATCAAATTATGACCATTTAACCCTAGAAACTACATGCCAAACACAAAACAAAGCAAAAAGAACCAATGTCCAACTCTTCCTAGATAGGCAGAAATGAATTTTTGAATTTGGGATCAAATTAATGCATAGAAAATGATTTAATTCAATGAAAAATTCTTAAAATGCATCAAGATCAAAAACGAAATTTGGTTTGAAGGTTGGACAATGTTTCTAAATGTCTTAGAACATTTCATGAATTTTTTTGTAATTTTTAAATACCTAAAAGTATTTTTAATTAATTAATTCCCATTAATCAATTAAAAATAATCTTTTAAATATTTAAAAATACTTTTTTTGATGATAAAAATAAAATAAAAATATTTTTGTGTCTTAAAAATTAATAAAACTTTTAAGAAAAAGTTTCATAATTTTTAAGAAATTTTTACTATTTTAAAATAAATATGCAAATTAATTGAAAAGAAATGAAAATAAAATTGATTTAATCTGAATTAAAAGAAAAGTAAGCTAATCCTAAGGTCCAGATTTAAAATTGCCTGCGCGCGAATTGACTGCCCGCCACATCTCACGGCCCAAATTCAAACTTGTTAATTAATGCTTAAAGCCCTAACCCTGCCGTTAATCACAATCAGGCGACCGGAACAGTGTTCCGGTCGTCTTCTCCGGCCAACCCCAAAATCAATCTCTCTCCCTAGGCCAAATCAGAAGCCCTGAATCTCCAGAAACCATCTACCAACCACCCTAAGCACGAATCCATCATCAAATCATGTTTAAACTCACACACAAACAAGAATCGAAGCAAATAAAATTCTAGGTCAAACTTTCAGAAGACCATTACATGCTCATTTCTGGCTTATTTTCAAAAGTAAAAAGATCCCAATGATCAGTGTAACATGCACAACAAGATTTTAACAAGAGAAACAAGTTCTGGGAAAAAAGTTCATGGTGTCACCTGAGATGGAGCTCTTGATTCAGGAGCTCTTTGGATGATTCTTTGGCTCAATCTGGTCCCAATGGTCCACCTTTGAAGCTTTGGATGCTTAGTTGGAGTTTAGACAACCTCCTGAGTGAGTTTGCAACAGCTCTGACCAAGGGAGGATGAAAGTCGTATTTGAGATATAGGGTGTTTCAGGCCAAAACAAAGGGTGGTTTCTGGTCAGTGAGGTGAGTGGAGATTGTTGGTGGAGTTTGTTTAAGTGTTCATGGCTTATGGAGAGAGATTCGATAGAAAATGCAGGCTGAGGTGAAGAATGGCAATAGGGGATTCTTGCTCAAATCAAGCCTGGCTCTTGGTGCTTTCTATTCAATGAGGCAAGGTGAGATGATTGGTGAAGTTGGCTTGAGTGTTTGGTGGCTGGGCAGAGGGATTCGAAGCAAAATGCAAATGGGAGTGTTTTTGTAAATGTCATGAATGAGGATGTTTCAGCCTTGCCTTGTGTTATGTCTAGCTTGCAAATTGTCCACATAACTCTCTCTCATTGGTCAGTTGACAAGACATGCCCTTTATTGATTGGTAAGTTACCTTTTGCAAAAAGTCAAATAATGTGTAAGAGAAGCATGGCTCAAGGTCTAGGCAAGTACATGGCATGGGCTGGCGCAGCAAAGGGTGAGGGAGAGGTCTAGCAAAGCTCAGCATCCAATGTCACAAGTTGTAGGAAGCATGATGAGTGGTTTTGCAAGTTGTTGTAACTTTGGTTCACATGTGAGAAAGTCTTGTTACACAAACCAAACTATGGGGAAACTTGGTCCAATTCTGATTTTTAAGGCTCATAGAATGTTTGTGCAATGGTTTGAAATGAATTAGAGGCTGCAATATGCATTGGTCTAAGATTTTGCAAAATTCTCACTTAGGGCATGCCTTGAAAATCAATGATTTTAGCCAACTTTGCATTGCCATAACTTTTGATCCAAGAAGAGTTTGATCATGTTCTTGTACTTTTTGAAAAGGGAAAAATGAGATCTACAACTTTCATGACCAAAGTTTTTCCATTTGAAGCATTTTTGGATCAAGAATCATGGCTTGAAAAATGACCTAAAATGATGCATTCTTGAAAAGTCAACTATGCCCAAAAAGTCAACATTTGCAAAAACCCTAAATTCTTGATTTCTATGAACTTCAACCTTCTTCCATGATCAAATAAAGATCATATACACTCAAAATGATGAAGATCACCCATTGGTTGGGTCATTGGGGGCCTCAGATGCCCTGATTTTACACTGACTTGTCTGAAAAGTCAACCCTTGATCAGATGACTTCCCCATGGAATTTCTTCATGAAAATTGATATGCATACTCCCTATACCATATAGAGACCAATGGAAACAAGAATGACCAAAAAAATTGGAATTATGGCCTCTGAAACCAAAACCCTAATTTTAGGTCAACTGTGCAGTTCATCCTGGCTCTGCATCCACCCAAACCCTAGTTCTTGTGATTCCTCTGCAATTTTGGCTTTGAGGAGATGGAATATGACATAAGAACACACATGGACCCCTTTGAGTTGATTAGTGGCCTTTGGAATGGCTCAAGATGCCCTGAGGTTGCTCAGATCACAAACCCTAGATGCAAATGACTCAGAACCAATGCAGTGGATCAAAAATGTAATATGAGGTGATATGATTGTGTTTATGCATATGAGGATGATCACAAGCCATGGTGTGAATGGGTGAGGGCAAATTTGGGGTGTTTACAGCTGCCCCTATTCAAACATGAGTTAGCTGTGCAGGTTGTAAGCAGCGGCTTAACAGGCAAGCGAGATAACTTGTGGTTGAATACCAAAGACAGTCCGAAATTTGCACTCATAAAATGAAGAAGAAAAGGGATATAGATTGTAAAAGCAAAATAAAGTGTATTGTAAAGTGTGGGCGACGGAGGACGACCGTCGAGCAGAGGACGACTGCTGGGTGAATAGCAATGACGGGGACGGCCGACATGCTGGGAAAGTGCTGAAAATAAAGCAATGACGGGGACGACCGACATGCTGGGGATAAAAAGGTAAAGCCAAGACGGGGACGGCCGACTAGCTGGGAAAATAAAATCGTGATGGGGACGACCATCAAGATAAAGCTGTAGAATTCTCTGGAAATTAATGAAACATGACGGGGACGGCCATCAAGTTCATAAAGGTAAAGTAACCAACGATGGGGACGGCCATCGGGCTAAAAGGAGAAGGGACCACGACGGGGACGGCCATCGAGTTAAAGAATAAATGAAATAAATAGATGATGGGGTACGGCCATCAAAGGTGAAGGACGATCACCTAGCAGGGGACGGCTGCTCTGTTGGGAATAAAAGAAGTATGATGGGGACGGCCATCAAAGGTGGAGGACGACCACCTGGCAGGGTACGGCTGCTGAAAATATCTATGACGGGGACGGCCGTCAGATAGAGAAGGTCAACGATGGGGACGGCCATCGGACGAGCATGATGGAGGACGACCATCAAGAAGTGGAGGACGACCACTCAGCAGGGTACGGCTGCTCTCGAGGTTTCTCATGACATAGGACGAATGCCAGATAACCAAAATCAACAATGGGGACGGCCATTGGATAAAATGATGAAGGACGATCATCAAAAGGTGGAGGACGACCACCTAGCAGGGGACGGCTGCTAAAAACAACGATGGGGACGGCCATCGGATGAGAATGATGGAGGACGACCATCAAGAAGTGGAGGACGACCACTCAGCAGGGTACGGCTGCTCTCAGGGTTTATCATGACACAGGACGAATGTCAGATAAAAAGGAAAATTTGCTTTGTTGGCGATCTACTGGGGAATAGTAAACACGGACGAGTGTTTACATCCAGGAAATAAAAGGTATAAGTGTTTAGATGTTGTGTATAGACTGGAGATGCAGACGAGCATCCCTAAGACTGCAATACGGACGAGTATCGAGTAGAAACAAATACTGACACGTGTTCAGAGATGATGATACTGACGAGTATCAACTGGTTAACAAAGAACACGGACGAGTGTTGATTCTGAGGGGACTTTTCTGGGGAATAGTAGACACAGACGAGTGTCTATATTCGAGAAGACTTAAGTGTTTGACACGGTGTATGGATTAAAGATGCGGACGAGCATCCTTAAGACTATGATACGGACGAGTATCATGTAGAAACAAACGCTTGACGCATATTCTGAGATGATGATACGGACGAGTACCATCTGGTTAACAGAGAACATGGACTAATGTTGAATCTGTGGGGAAATGAGTGATGGTGTATACAAGATACGGGCGAGTATCTGTATAAGTATACCAATGAGTAGTGAGTATATATATATAAGTGTTTGTCTGCTGGGGAGAGTGACACAGACGAGTGTCAAAAGAGAAAAGTAGCATTATCAAGTATATGCTTTACAAAGTGTTAGGTTACTGTGCTGGGGATATGACACGGACGGGTGTCGAGAAAGTGTATATATAAGTATATGTGAGTGCCAAGAGGATGTCTTTGGCTTTCTGCTGGTGATTTGACACGGACGGGTGTCAGGAAGTACCTGTAGTACGGGTGATTTTGTTTGTAAAGTGTATTCAGGCAACCTGTTTGGGGAAGTGATGACACAGACGGGTGTCAGAAATATATACTGGTGTTTGGTGATTGGAGAGGCAACTGCTTTTGCTGGGACTCTGGTGGGGATTTTTGTATAATGATGATGAACGGTTTGTTATTCATAAGTGTTACTTCAGAACATGGCTTATGATTATGCTATGTATTTGATTTTTTTTGCCGTAATGCTCCGTATTAGACGGAATGCTACGCTCTGAGGGGATAATATGATGCGAATGCTATGATTATGCAAAGAGGCACAGATCCGGGATTCGGATCCCGTCGCCGCGAAGATCTCTGGTTGATCTGCCGGAAGTGAATATCCCGGCTGGGGATGAGATCACTGGTAGATCTGATGATGTATCTGCTTGGGGATATAGGTCACTGATTGACATATCCCTATAATACGGGACCCAGCTGGGGTTTGTAGAAGCTTTCTTCACTCTGTTGTGATCTTCTACGCGCTGCTCTTCTGGATAGAGGCTGAAGATCCTGTGGGGAGATGATTTCCTGACTCCCGTACTCAGCTGAGGATGAAATGGCAGTTCGGCTGGGGAATTGTGAGAGGCAACTCAGCTGGGGAGAGCAACAAGTGGCAACTCAGCTGGGGATAGGGCATTTCAGATGCTGAGATTGAGTGTATGTTGATTTGGCAACTTTGCTGGGGAAGTGGGCACCTTCCAGTGCCACGTGGAAGATAGACCGAGTTGATAATGATTTGCCAGCTTGCTGAGACGTAACTTGCATGCCCCATGTTGCGTTCTGGATACCTGCAATCCTGCAAAGATAAGGAGACGCACAAAAGGTCCCGAGGTATCCTTTACTGGATTCCGTCATAGGAGTCAAGCATTCTCACGAGTAAGTATATTCCCTGCAAGCATGTGTTTTATTATTATTACTTTGGGGAGAAAAACATCTGTACCTATGCAATTGATTTTTTTGAGACATCAGACATCCTTTGTAAATAAAAATGTACAAAACGAAACATGACTGAAAAATCTGATTTTATTAATTCATGTGCCCTGAATTGGCAAGATACAGTCAAAGGAACATATCTCCTGAAATGAGGAGACTGTCACAAATTGAGAAACAAAAGTGCTGGCAGTGCTGACGACGCTTTCAAGGAACTTCCTTTTCTGCTATGACTCGTATGACAATGACGTTCTTCTCGTCTTGCTTTCTGAAGAATGTTGATTCTGATCGAAGCTTTATCCTTTTGAAGCTTTCCAAGTTGTAAGTGATACAGACGAACTCAGAGTGCAGTTGTTCGCTTATTCCCTTATTTTGCATGGATCGCCCTTTCGGGTTTTCAATCCATCGGGATACCCATTTTTGCCTGAGCTGTCCAATGCGGCTTTTCAACTCAGCGGGTGTACATTTCTTGCTTATTTTCCCTTATTTTTGCCCGAGTCTTTTATTCTGTTTTTGACTCGCCGGGATGCCCTATTTTTGCCTGGACTTACATTCTGTTTTTATGTCCAGCAGGTCATTTTATGCGAAGTATTTTTTAACTGCATCTGAATTCACAGGGGACGGGAAATCTTCACCATCCATGGTGCTGAGCATCAGCGCTCCACCAGAGAAAACTTTCTTGACAACGAATGGTCCTTCATAGTTTGGAGTCCATTTGCCCCTGTGGTCTGTATGAGGAGGGAGGATTCTCTTCAGCACAAGATCCCCTACTTGGTACTCTCGGTGTCTGACTTTCTGATCGAAGGCTTTCTTCATTCTCTTCTGATATAATTGCCCATGACAAATTGCAGCCAATCTTTTCTCTTCAATCAGACTCAGTTGTTCGAATCGGGACCGAACCCATTCTGCCTCACTCAGTTTAACATCCATTAATACCCGTAACGAGGGTAGTTCAACTTCAACAGGTAGGACTGCCTCCATACCATATACAAGTTGATACGGTGTTGCCCCAGTGGATGTCCTGATTGACGTGCGGTACCCATGCAAGGCAAACGGTAGCATTTCATGCCAGTCTTTGTATGTGATTACCATCTTCTGCACAATCCTCTTAATATTCTTATTCGCTGCCTCAACAGCGCCATTCATCTTTGGCCTGTAAGGAGAAGAATTGTGATGTTGGATCTTGAAGTCCCGGCACATCTCTGCCATCATTTTGTTGTTTAAATTGGAACCATTATCAGTAATGATTCGCTCGGGCACTCCATATCGACAGATGATATCTCTTTTCAGAAATCGGGCTACCACTTGCCTTGTGACGTTTGCATATGAGGCTGCTTCAACCCACTTGGTGAAATAATCAATGGCGACCAGGATGAATCTGTGACCATTCGAAGCAGTTGGCTCAATCTTGCCAATCATATCAATGCCCCACATGGCAAAAGGCCACGGTGAAGACATTATGTTCAAAGGATTGGGAGGCACATGCACTTTGTCTGCGTAGATCTGGCATTTGTGGCATTTTCTGGCGTAGGCACAACAGTCTGCATCCATTGTGATCCAGTAATAGCCTGATCTTAACAACTTTTTAGCCATGGCATGCCCTCCAGCATGGGTACCAAAAGAGCCTTCATGCACTTCATGCATCAACAAATCTGCTTCCGTCTTGTCAACACATCGGAGGAGTACCATATCAAAGTTCCTTTTGTATAAAGACCCATCAGTGTTCAGAAAGAAACTTCCAGCAAGCCTTCTCAAGGTCTTCTTATCATTGGAAGATGCCCCAGGTGGGTATGTTTGATCCTCCAAGAAGCATTTAATGTCATGGAACCAAGGCTTATCATCTTTTACAACATCTGCTGCAAATACATATGCTGGCCTGTATAGTCTGGACACTGAAATCTGAGGTATAAAGTTAGCAGTTTGAACTTTGATCATGGATGAAATGGTAGCAAGAGCATCTGCAAACTGATTCTCGTCCCGAGGGATATACTCAAGCTTGACTGTTATGAAGAAAGTCAATAACCTCCTTGTATAATCCCTGTAAGGTATCAGATGATCTTGGTGGGTGTACCATTTCCCATTGGTCTGATTGATTACCAAAGCTGAATCTCCGAATACGGTCAATGTCTTGATCCTGAGGTCAATAGCTTCCTCAAGACCCATAATGCAAGCTTCGTATTCAGCTTCGTTGTTAGTGCAGTTGAAAGTGAGTTTTGCCGAGAAAGGCATGTGAACTCCTTTAGGTGTAATGAGCACTGCACCAACACCACGGCCATTCATGTTAACAGCCCCATCAAACATCATAGTCCATTCTTCCTCCGGGTCAGGACCTTCAGAGTGAATAGGCTCTTCATGATCTTTTGCTTTTATGAACATGATGTCTTCATCAGGGAAGTCAAATCTCATAGGCTGGTAATCATCAATAGGTTGCTCAGCAAGATATTCAGACAATACACTGCCCTTGATGGCTTTCTGAGATGTGTACTGTATGTCATATTCCGTGAGAATCATCTGCCATCTTGCAACCCGTCCGGTAAGAGCTGGCTTCTCGAAAATGTACTTAACTGGATCCATTTTTGAGATTAATAAGGTAGTGTGGGTCAACATATACTGTCTCAGTCGGCGAGCAGCCCACGCTAAAGCACAGCAAGTTTTCTCGAGCAGTGAATAACGTTGTTCACAGTCGGTAAACTTTTTGCTTAGGTAGTATATTGCATACTCTTTTCGACCAAACTTGTCATGTTGGCCCAGCACACACCCCATTGACTCTTCTAACACTGTCAAGTACATAATCAGAGGTCTTCCTTCTACTGGAGGCATGAGGATTGGAGGTTCTTGTAAGTACTCTTTGATCTTGTCAAAAGCCTTCTGGCAATCTTCGTTCCACCTGACCGTCTGTTCTTTTCTTAACAGCTTGAACAAGGGTTCACAGGTTGCTGTAAGGTGAGATATGAACCGTGAGATGTAGTTCAATCGACCTAAGAACCCTCGAACTTCTTTCTCTGTTTTAGGTGCAGGCATTTCTTGAATAGCCTTGACTTTATCAGGGTCAACCTCAATCCCTTTCTCGCTTACAATAAAGCCCAGCAGCTTACCGGATCGCACCCCGAATGTGCATTTGTTGGGGTTCAGCTTTAGTTGGTACTTCCTCAGTCGCTTGAACAACTTCAGCAGATTCACCAGGTGATCTTCCTCTGTAAGGGACTTGGCAATCATGTCATCCACATAACACTCGATTTCCTTATGGATCATATCGTGGAATAATGTCACCATAGCCCGTTGATACGTTGCACCAGCATTCTTTAGTCCGAATGGCATCACCTTGTAACAGAACGTGCCCCAAGGTGTGATGAAGGTTGTCTTCTCCATGTCTTCGGGTGACATTTTAATTTGATTGTATCCTGAAAATCCATCCATGAAGGAGAATACCGAGAACTGAGCCGTATTATCCACCAATACATCAATGTGAGGTAAAGGGAAATCATCTTTCGGGCTGGCTCTGTTCAGATCCCGGTAATCAACACACATTCTTACTTTTCCGTCTTTCTTAGGCACAGGTACTATGTTAGCAACCCACGGCGGATAGCTAGTTACAGCAAGGAATCCGGCGTCCCATTGCTTTTGTACCTCTTCCTTGATTTTCATAGCCATGTCTGGGCGAGTTCGGCGCAACTTCTGTTTAACTGGTGGGCATTCTTCCCTCAAAGGCAGCTTATGCACAACAATGTCGGTATTCAACCCTGGCATGTCTTGATACGACCAAGCAAACACATCAACATACTCTTGAAGCAGATCTATCAGTTGTCTCTTCACTGAGTCTCGCAGGCAGGCCCCGATTTTAACTTCTTTCACGTCTTCGTCTGTACCAAGATTAATCACTTCAATCTCCTCCTGGTGAGGAGTAATAGCCTTCTCCTCTTGTCTCAACAACCTAGCTAGATCTTCAGGAAGCTCATATTCTTCATCAACCCCTTCATCAGCTTGATTGATCGAATTGTCAAAGTCATACGATGTCATAGCCGTGCTGTTGTCGGTGCTGTCAGGAAGGCACTCTCTGCAAGGGTTAAGTTTGTTCATTTTAGTGATTGATTTTAATCTTGCTTTTAGAAAAAAAAGTGAAATGAAGTTATCATTTTGAAAACACCGCCATTAAGAAAAATGGAAAAACAGTGAACAAAAAGAAAAAGACTCGTTTGCAAAAAGATGTCTGATATTTCATTAATTTAATCTTGTTTGCACAAAAGTACAGATGGCCCTGATTACAAAATGAGTCTTGTCATCTTGGGCAAGATGCAAGACTTGGATGCATGCTATAAAAATACAGGAAATAATAATTACTCTGCATGAGTAACTCTTATAATTTCCTGGGAAGACCAGTTCGAGACACTGCTCCCCGGGATCTTTGGACGAATCCAATTCTCCAGATTGCGCTCCTCTTCCAGCTCGTCTTCCAAACAGCTGATAGCATCGGGGGTGATCATCCCCCCACTGACAAAACCAGGCTCTTCAGCAGCCTTTGCTTGATGTTGAGTTGGTCTGTAACCCAACCCAAACTTGTCTTCTTTTTTCTCCACCAATAGCAGTTTGCCCCAGCCTTGGGCAGTTCCTTCCTCAACAACCTTCCGGGCTTGTTGGTATGACGACATTGGAGTACCAGATACAGCAGATGCCTCATTCACATTCAAAGCTTCAAACCCCTGGCTCATTGTTTCATGGATCTCCCCATCCATTTCAATGTACTTATAGGTTGCCAGGTGACTGACAAAAATGTCCTCCTCTCCGCAGATTGTGACAACCTGGCCTTCCCACTCAAATTTTAACTTTTGGTGAAGGGTAGACGTTATTGCGCCGGCGGCGTGAATCCAGGGTCTACCCAACAAACAGCTGTAGGCGGGCTGAATGTCCATCACATAAAAGATAGTTTTAAAGGTCTGCGGGCCAATTGTCACGGGCAGCTCGATCTCTCCCAGAACCGATCTCTTAGAGCCATCAAAGGCTCTCACCACCAGGTTGCTGGGTCTCAATGCCAATCCGTCATATTCTAACTTCACCAGAGCCTTCTTTGGTAAGACATTCAGGGAAGAACCTGTGTCCACCAGCACATGAGAAAGGACAGCTCCTTTGCATTCCAGGGTTATGTGCAAGGCTTTGTTGTGATTGCGGCCATCCGCTGTCAAGTCAGAATTGGTAAACCCTAGCCCATTGCTAGCAGTAACATTTCCAACCACGGTTTCCAACTGGTTGACCGTAATCTCTTCAGGCACGTAAGCTGCGTGCAAGACCTTGAGTAGTGCATTCCGGTGGGCTTCGGAACACATAAGCAGTGAGAGGATAGAGATTTTGGATGGCGTCTGGTGAAGTTGATCCACAATTTTGTAATCACTCTTTTTGATGATTCGCATAAACTCATCAACTTCCTGATCGAACGGAGTCTTCAGGGCTTCTTTGGCAGCTGGATCCTCCTGCACAGGGCTCTTTCCTTTTGCCTTGGCAGCAGCTTCTGCTTCGGCTGTAGGTCTTTGGACTTGTGAAGCAAAGAGGCGTCCGCTTCGAGTGAAGCCTCCGCCTCCCCCCACATTATCTACTTGTGGTGCGGGTGCTGATGTTTCAAGAGTGATTCTTTTCCCTTCACAGTACACGTCAGAGCCATAGTGCCAAGGGATGGCCCTATTGCTTTCATATGGTACTGGTCCAGGCACCGTGACAGTGACTGGACTGATTGCTGCTGCTGAAGGGACTGTTATTGTTTGTGGATCATAAAAGATTGTAACTGGTGCTCTGGCGGGAGCAGCACCTTCTGAATGGTAGGCGGAATTATTTTCAGGATCGTAGAATATGGTGACAGTAGAGACATCTTCATGATTGGTTGCTGGTGTTGTAGGAGGTGTTGTTGGAAGGACTGTTGTTGTTGTTGATGGAGATTCGAAATGGAATGAAGCTGAAGTTGTAGCAGGAGAAACTGTTGAAAACTGATCATTTGGAAGGACAGGTGAAGTACTTGTTGATGTTGCTGATGAATTGTCGGGAACAATAGTTGCTGCAGTTGTAGGAGGTTCTGGAACCGTTGTTGATGAAGTTGCCGGATTTGTCGGGAATGATGTAGTGATCTGTAGCAGGCCACTCTGAATAAGGCTGTCAATGCCATTCCTCAGGTCCTCACACCCATTCCATGAGATATTGCAATATGGACACCCTAGTTCGCACCCCGGAAATATCTGGTTTTCACGGAGTTGAGCTTTGATTTCCACCAATGGCGTCCTGATCTGATCCACACTGGTTATTAAATAAGACGGTCTGTCTTCTTCAATAGCGTTAATTCGGGGACCACCATGGTTTGGCATAGGGTTTTTATTGACATTGGGCGGAGGTGCAAAATTCAGAGCCTTGGAGTCTACCAAGTCTTGTACCTTCATATGCAGAGCCCTGCATTTTTCTGTACTGTGACCAGGTGCGTTTGAATGAAAAGCACACCTGGCATTAGAGTCATAGTTTCTTGGTAGACTGTTGGGATCCGGAGGTGCCAACGTTCTTAGCTCAACCAAGTTGAGTTTCAGAAGTTGTGGCAGCAAAGTAGCATATGGCATTGGGATCGGATCGATCACTCTGTTAGCTTGAGATGGCCTCTGTTGGAATGGCCTTTGTTGACTGTTGTTGTTGGTGTTGCTGCTGTTGTAGTTCCTTGGAGGATATTGATTCTGCTGATACTGGGGTTGTTGTTGGAAGTTTTGTTGGGGAAGTTGATAGACTGGCTGAGGATGAGCTGGAGCAGGGATAGTGACTGCTGCTATTGACCTCTGAACATATTGGGGCCTACCCCTGTTGGTGTGAATGGCATTGGCCTCGCCAGCTCTTCTCGGGCCTGCAAAAGGCTTTCTTGTACTGCTGGACGAGCTTGCACCGTTGTCTGAGATCTTTCCCATTTTTAACAAACTTTCAATTCTCTCCCCGGCTATGACAACATCTGCAAAGCTAGTGGAAGAGAAAGCTGCCAACCTGTCAATATACGTTCCCTGGAGAGTGTTCATAAACATGTCTGCCATTTCTCTCTCAGACATTGGTGGTTGAACGGCAGCAGCCAATTGCCTCCATCTCTGGGCATATTCTCGGAAACTTTCCCTTGACGACTGTGACATTCCCATTAGGAGGGTCCTGTTGGGTGCCATGTCTAAGTTGTATTGATACTGTCGGATGAAGGCCTCTGCCAGGTCCTTCCAGCATCTCACAGTTGCCCTTGTCAAATGGGAATACCACTCCCTCGAAGCTCCAGTCAAGCTATCTTCAAAATAGAACATCCACAATTTCTCATCCATTGTATAGGCCTTCAGCCTTCCCAGAAATGATTGTAGATGAGTCCGGGGGCATGAAGTCCCATTATACTTTTCGAAACAAGGAGGCTTGAACTTATGGGGGATCCTGACCCCGTCTACCAAACCCATGTCCATAACGTCGAAGCCCAAAGAGTTTTGAGATTCTAAGGACCTCAACTTCTCAGCTATTTCTTCCAACCGTCTATCATAAGTTTCCTCTCCAGCACCCATTACTGTAAATTGGTCCTCCTGAGGGTCTTCTTGAAGTACCCTGGCTGCAGTGGCTGTCCCTTGAACATTTGCAGGAATGTTAATCTCAGGATGTAGATGTGGGCCAAACACAGGAGGGTTAACATGGGGTTGCACCCGTTCATTGTTACTTGTGCCAGCAGTTCCCACATGGGGCTCATCTTGATTCCTCCCTTCCACCAAGGCTCTGAGCCTCTCCTGGCTTTGAGCTAAATTGTTCATCACTTCCATGAATTGTGTTATCTAAGTTCTCATCTCCAACCTTTCGTTGGCCATCTGGTTTCTGACCTCCGTAAGGTCCTGCTGCATCTGATCCATCTGAATCCCCGGAAGGTTGTTTCTAGTTGGGTACCTGTGTGGCCTGTTGAGGGGAAATACCCGGCGGCGAGCAATAATTCCTGAGATTCACAACAGAGGTTAGTAACAACAAAACAAAAACCTACAAAACAAACAAAAGGGTTAGTATGCAATGCAGTTATGCTTATTTGCTCTCAAGGTATCCGGTTTGGTCTTCAGTTTTGACCCTTCCAGACCCTTTGAAGATGTTGCTGTTGAAGTTACTTTCGAAATAAACCCAGATGGAAACTAACACAAATATATTACAGAAGGTGAAATAATACATCTTGTTCAGTTTACAACACAAGCCCGCTAAGGGGTCAAAATACAGTACAAAAATAAAAGTACATGGAATAGGAATAACAACAAGCAAATGATCAAACACCAAGACCAAACTCATCCTCACGAACTTCCTTAAGAAGTGCTTCGGTCACAGGATCAGCCGGACGCTCCGTGAGACTTCTGATGAGAAGGTTTCTTGTTGCAACAGCTGCAGTCAATTTCTTGTTCTGACTTTGGTCCTTAGACCTCTTCACTCCAGCTCTGATTTCTAACTCTGATATTTCCTTCTGGGCTGCTGCCAGGGCTTTTTCCATCTGCTCCATCTTGTCCTGATCTCTCTTGTCTTCCAGGGTACGAGCCTCAGTGATCCGGACCCACCTGGCCTGACTCTCTTTCAAATACAAGTCTGTCCTTGCTCTTTGGAACTGGGCTTCTTTGCAAGCGTTCTTCAGAATCTGCTCACCAGCTTTAGACTTGTTGATATAATCTCCAGACTTCTCAATTTTAGTCAAGTGTTCCACCCTCAACTTCTCCAATCTTTCAATCTCCCTCACACCTTCACTCCTCTCCCGGAGGGTCTTCTGCAAAGCCTGGGTTAACTTCTCATTTCTTTCCTTCAAGCTCTCAAACTCCTCCAAACTGATAGTGGCAGGGGGTGGTGCTGAAGATGATTCAGGCATGTCTTCTATGGTGAAAGGCATTCCAGAGAATTGGGCCCTGGCACGGGACCACTCATAATATTGTGCTGATGCCACATTATTGCACTTCCCCGGAATGGTGATTCCCTTGGTTTGAACATGATCCCAGGCCCAGGCAGCCTGCCTAACAGTTGCCAGACTAATCTTGTTCTCACAGTAGAGGGTCTCGACCAAGTCTTGCTCCCTGGGAGTATGGACCAGTGCATAGCCTAATTGCCTCCTGAACAGCAGAGGGTTGTAATTGATACTTCCCTTGACCCCTATTAAAGGCACATTGGGAAAGTGCCCACAGCTTGTAATGATATCTCTGCCCTTGGTGCTTTGAGTACACCATCTGATGTCTGCTGAAGTGAGAGTAGTGAGCCTCTTAGCCCAGTTGCTTTGCTGATGAGGATTTAGGAATGCATCTGTCCTGGGTAGATGCTTAAGAAGCCAAGCATGGAATAATGGAGCACAACACCTCACTAGCCTTCCCCTCTGCTTCTCATTCTTCTGGTGCACTGAGTAATAGAGATCTCCTAGCAAAGATGGCACTGGGTTCTTCAGGATGAGCAAATGGATTGCATTCTTGCTAATGAATCGAGGCTCATCTGCAAACAACACAATTCCATATATGCACAAGGCCAGCAGAGCACAAACAGCTCTCCATTCCCCCAGGGAAGCCTTCAGACTAGCTTGGGCAATCAGGAAGTCAAGATGAAAACCAGGGATCCCAGCTTTAGAGGTCATATGCTGCTCAATCAAAGCAGGTTCCAGGTGCAGAGCTTTTGCCACCTCTCCGTTGCTGGGAAAGACCATTTCAGGGTTGAAAGGGATTTCCCTCTTGATAGGCAAACCAACCAAAGATGAGTATTCTTCTAATAGAGGGCCCAACTGGAAGTCTTGAAAGGTGAAGCATCTCAATGGGGGGTCATAAAACTGAATGCAGGTGTGGATCAAACTCCTCTGGGATGGGCCCAGATCCATGACCAAGTCAAGTATATCCCCATAATGCTCCCTGAACAAAGGTATATGATCTGGAGTGATCAGGGTTTGGATCCTCCTGATGTCTGATAAGTCTGGTTGGAAGAAATGATAGGTGATGTTGCTTTTCTTTGGAGCCATGATGCTGAAGACTGAGTAGGGTGCTGATGAAGATGCTGAGGAGTGGGCCACTGGCTGGCTGGTGCAAGTATATGGCTAACAAGCTGAAGCAAGTACTGGTGGAGATAGGTCAGTAATGCAGATGGGGTCAAAACCAAAACCAGATGAAAATGGATACCCTGAAACACAAATAAGCAAATGTTAATATGATGCAATGGTCATGTATGCAAATGATATGCAAAGGGTTTGTGACTGAGCTGGATCTGATCAAAATGCCCTGATATAGGTCCAAGTGTGTTCAAGAATTCCAGATGGAGGTCTAAAAAATCCAGTAACCAGGGTGGGGGACTCAAATAAAGAGCCACAAGTCCAGGGTTTTAGAATCACAAGAACTTTCCAACATGGAGTATTCTTAACAAAGCCAAAGTAACAGGGTATTCTGAGGTCAAGGTACCTGCAAACCTGTAAACAGCCCAACCCCCTCACAGGTGGTGATCTAGAACAAGGATCCTCAGACTTGGATCAGTTATGAGAAGTGTAAACACTTCTAACCCGGAGGTACAGTGTTTACAATAACCATAACAATTCCTCCTCTAATTCACCTCAGTTTCTGAAGGTCAATACTAAAAGGTCATCCAGACTTAGCAGGCTTCCCAGATAGCCCTAGCATTGCAGGAAATCTGCAACACAGAGTTCTCAAGAAGAAACCCATATCTGAACCGTGTTTCATATTCCCGCACCAGACCGAAATGGAATGGGAAAGAATATGATTCACTCTAGCCTAGGTGTCACTCAGGTCCCAGGTATAGGACCTTAACTCTCAATAGAACCCCACCCACCAAAACAACCAAACAGATCCAGCCAGCACAGTATGATAATATGATATATGCAAAGCTATAAAGAAAGCAATAAAGCAACTGTACATAAAGCAAAATGAAACCTATACAAACACAAATAGCACATAACACCCCAGTAAACACAAATCAAACAAGCGCTAGGAGGAACCCACAAAAAGAACCAGAAGCCCTGGTTGCAGTATAAGGTTTTCCCCAGCAGAGTCGCCAAGCTGTCGCTCCCGATAAAATGGGACTAAGTCCAAATAAAGGTACAGACGCGAACGGTCGGCGAAAGGGACAGTGAGAACACACAGCCGTGAACTCACTGGAGATGAATAGAGTCGCCAGCTAGGCATTTTTATCCCGGAGGAAAGGTAATGCTGCATAGACCTAGAAAAAGATGGATAAGACGGTTTGCGAACCAGAGAGACCGAGAAAGGGGGTTGGTTACAACCTGGGAAGGTATTAGCACCCAGATTGTCCGTCGTACTCGACGTGATCCACGCTTAAAAGATTTGTGTTTTAAAGGGGTAGTGTCAGTGCAATCTGTGTATGAAATAGCAGGAAAGAGAATGTACAGGTGTCAGTGTAAGAAGTGAAGTGTATAATGATGTGTCAGTGTAAGGACAGGAGTGAAATGCTCATGACCATGAGGCTTAAAAGAATGAAGCTGGAAGGAGGGGGAATATACAGAGACTTTTGTTCGATAACTGTTAAGTTATGCCTACGTATCCTCTCGTGCAATGAGGAAGTCAGAACACCGTAGTTCGACCCAAAGAGACTGAAAGATGAATTGACTTGTGAACTGCTTACTTGCCTATGCTCAAGTGTATGATCTGTCTGGCACAGATGCAGACTGTCTTGCATTAGACGGAAGAAGCGAGTTCTCGTTTGTGAGTGAAGGTGATGAGAAAAGAATCCCGGAGGAGACGATTATTGTTTGTTTTTGTGTTTTCAGTCTTTTATTGCTTTTGAAAGTTTGTCATAAGTTAATGAGCTTAAGCCTAAACCAACGGGTTAGTAAACTCATCACATCTTCCCTCTGATTAGGGGTAATGAGAGTACCTTAAGTGTGAAGTCAGGTTCTCACACTTAATCACCTTTGATGTAGGGTTAAGATCATTAACCTACTTGTGATTATTTAGATGTTTTTGGTTTTTGTTTAGTGTTGAGTAATGAGGTTAAGCCATAATCAAAGATTAAACAGACTCATTACACCATCCTAAAAGAAGGATAATAGATGAGAATGTTTAAGCTGAGGAAAACTCCTCAACTTAATCCAAGATTAGGGATTAAACTCATGACAAAACAAGCCTTTGATTAAGTGGATTTTAGATTAATGGTATGATGATGAAGTGAATTTTATGATTTGTAAGACAACTTGAGGGGGACTTGTCCATTAACACTAGGGTTAGTCCTTCTTAACCAATTAAGGAAGAATTAGAACCCTAATGCAAGGCCCAAGTTACAAGTGTGATGTCTTGATGATTTATTAAGTGAATTGATTAAGAGATTTAAACACATTAAGGGTTTAACACTTAGGATTAAAGTTATACACTCCATCCTAAAAGAAGGATGCAGGCATAAGCTTAATCACAAAGTCTTAAAGCCTTTAGGGTTTAATCCCTGATTATGAGGTGAGAAGAGAGGACTCAAAGAGAGACACAAAGGTAAAAACTATGAGGGGAGACTAATCAAAACCCTAATTCATTGTCATGCTTGGTTGATCCTAAGGTTTGTGAGGTTTTCAAGAACAATCTTCAGAAGAACCACCAGGAAGCAGATGAACAAGATCAAGAGAAGCAAAGTGGCTTGCTTCATTCAAGAAGTCAAGTCACTTGAAGAAAGAAAGTGGGAGGAACAAGAATGAGCAAGCTCAATCTCAAACACATATAGGAATGCAGCAATGTATGCAAGAGAGATGAAAAGAAAAGTTATGAGAAGTGAAGGCAAATTCACTTCTCAAGTTTACTTACCACCTGAAATGTTAGAGAAAAATGCAATACAATGCAAGATGAGATGAAATGGTATGATGCAAAGCAAAACCAGAAGCATGTTGATGATGATTATGATGTTATGAAGTGCTGCAAACATGAGGCAAGTCATGGAGATGTTCATACAAGATTATGGGTGCAAATGATGCAAGCTAAGGAACAAGAATGAACATGAAAAGTTATGAAGCATACAAGGCAAATGACATGGCAAATGTGCAATGCAATGATCAAACATGTTTTCTATATGTCTTGAGATGCCAAATGAATCACAAGAATGCACAAAATGCAAAGACAAGTCATGTTATGCAAGAGAATGCAAGAAGGATGCAAGGGAGAGCCCAAATTAGGGTTCATGGATTAAACACCAAACCAAAACTCAAAACAGAAGCAAATCCTAAGATAAAAAATGGAAAATGCTACCCAAAGAAACCCTAAACCTATAATGAACCACTGCCCAAAGGGGAACTCTCAACTCTTAACCAAACTCAAGATATGAATTTTCTAAGTTATTAGGGTTTTTTAGGGTTCCTAACAAAAGAAATGCCAAACAATTAGAAAATGCAAGATCAAATTATGACCATTTAACCCTAGAAACTACATGCCAAACACAAAACAAAGCAAAAAGAACCAATGTCCAACTCTTCCTAGATAGGCAGAAATGAATTTTTGAATTTGGGATCAAATTAATGCATAGAAAATGATTTAATTCAATGAAAAATTCTTAAAATGCATCAAGATCAAAAACGAAATTTGGTTTGAAGGTTGGACAATGTTTCTAAATGTCTTAGAACATTTCATGAATTTTTTTGTAATTTTTAAATACCTAAAAGTATTTTTAATTAATTAATTCCCATTAATCAATTAAAAATAATCTTTTAAATATTTAAAAATACTTTTTTTGATGATAAAAATAAAATAAAAATATTTTTGTGTCTTAAAAATTAATAAAACTTTTAAGAAAAAGTTTCATAATTTTTAAGAAATTTTTACTATTTTAAAATAAATATGCAAATTAATTGAAAAGAAATGAAAATAAAATTGATTTAATCTGAATTAAAAGAAAAGTAAGCTAATCCTAAGGTCCAGATTTAAAATTGCCTGCGCGCGAATTGACTGCCCGCCACATCTCACGGCCCAAATTCAAACTTGTTAATTAATGCTTAAAGCCCTAACCCTGCCGTTAATCACAATCAGGCGACCGGAACAGTGTTCCGGTCGTCTTCTCCGGCCAACCCCAAAATCAATCTCTCTCCCTAGGCCAAATCAGAAGCCCTGAATCTCCAGAAACCATCTACCAACCACCCTAAGCACGAATCCATCATCAAATCATGTTTAAACTCACACACAAACAAGAATCGAAGCAAATAAAATTCTAGGTCAAACTTTCAGAAGACCATTACATGCTCATTTCTGGCTTATTTTCAAAAGTAAAAAGATCCCAATGATCAGTGTAACATGCACAACAAGATTTTAACAAGAGAAACAAGTTCTGGGAAAAAAGTTCATGGTGTCACCTGAGATGGAGCTCTTGATTCAGGAGCTCTTTGGATGATTCTTTGGCTCAATCTGGTCCCAATGGTCCACCTTTGAAGCTTTGGATGCTTAGTTGGAGTTTAGACAACCTCCTGAGTGAGTTTGCAACAGCTCTGACCAAGGGAGGATGAAAGTCGTATTTGAGATATAGGGTGTTTCAGGCCAAAACAAAGGGTGGTTTCTGGTCAGTGAGGTGAGTGGAGATTGTTGGTGGAGTTTGTTTAAGTGTTCATGGCTTATGGAGAGAGATTCGATAGAAAATGCAGGCTGAGGTGAAGAATGGCAATAGGGGATTCTTGCTCAAATCAAGCCTGGCTCTTGGTGCTTTCTATTCAATGAGGCAAGGTGAGATGATTGGTGAAGTTGGCTTGAGTGTTTGGTGGCTGGGCAGAGGGATTCGAAGCAAAATGCAAATGGGAGTGTTTTTGTAAATGTCATGAATGAGGATGTTTCAGCCTTGCCTTGTGTTATGTCTAGCTTGCAAATTGTCCACATAACTCTCTCTCATTGGTCAGTTGACAAGACATGCCCTTTATTGATTGGTAAGTTACCTTTTGCAAAAAGTCAAATAATGTGTAAGAGAAGCATGGCTCAAGGTCTAGGCAAGTACATGGCATGGGCTGGCGCAGCAAAGGGTGAGGGAGAGGTCTAGCAAAGCTCAGCATCCAATGTCACAAGTTGTAGGAAGCATGATGAGTGGTTTTGCAAGTTGTTGTAACTTTGGTTCACATGTGAGAAAGTCTTGTTACACAAACCAAACTATGGGGAAACTTGGTCCAATTCTGATTTTTAAGGCTCATAGAATGTTTGTGCAATGGTTTGAAATGAATTAGAGGCTGCAATATGCATTGGTCCAAGATTTTGCAAAATTCTCACTTAGGGCATGCCTTGAAAATCAATGATTTTAGCCAACTTTGCATTGCCATAACTTTTGATCCAAGAAGAGTTTGATCATGTTCTTGTACTTTTTGAAAAGGGAAAAATGAGATCTACAACTTTCATGACCAAAGTTTTTCCATTTGAAGCATTTTTGGATCAAGAATCATGGCTTGAAAAATGACCTAAAATGATGCATTCTTGAAAAGTCAACTATGCCCAAAAAGTCAACATTTGCAAAAACCCTAAATTCTTGATTTCTATGAACTTCAACCTTCTTCCATGATCAAATAAAGATCATATACACTCAAAATGATGAAGATCACCCATTGGTTGGGTCATTGGGGGCCTCAGATGCCCTGATTTTACAATGACTTGTCTGAAAAGTCAACCCTTGATCAGATGACTTCCCCATGGAATTTCTTCATGAAAATTGATATGCATACTCCCTATACCATATAGAGACCAATGGAAACAAGAATGACCAAAAAAAATTGGAATTATGGCCTCTGAAACCAAAACCCTAATTTTAGGTCAACTGTGCAGTTCATCCTGGCTCTGCATCCACCCAAACCCTAGTTCTTGTGATTCCTCTGCAATTTTGGCTTTGAGGAGATGGAATATGACATAAGAACACACATGGACCCCTTTGAGTTGATTAGTGGCCTTTGGAATGGCTCAAGATGCCCTGAGGTTGCTCAGATCACAAACCCTAGATGCAAATGACTCAGAACCAATGCAGTGGATCAAAAATGTAATATGAGGTGATATGATTGTGTTTATGCATATGAGGATGATCACAAGCCATGGTGTGAATGGGTGAGGGCAAATTTGGGGTGTTTACAGTGGTCACTGATATTTGTTTTGTTTTTGTTGAGGATTTGGGCTCCTCTTTTGATTTTTTCGACTAAGTCTCCCTTCGGGTGCTCGACTTAGTGGGTTTTCTTTTCTTCTTTTTTTTTGTTTGAATGTTGTGACTGCTAAGTCATTTGTTGATGGTCCTCTGACGGGATGTCTCATCTTGCGATTCGAAGGTGTAGTCGGGTTAACTGAACAACTACCCTGCCCCGGGTTAAATGTAAGGGTTGTATCCGAAAGAAACTCCTACTTCTAGGCTCAAAGTGGTTGACTAGGGATTAACTCCTTATATCTCCAGTGTTTGGGGATTTGAAAGAAATGCTTGTATATCATTGACGAGGTTTTATCCGAAAGCATACCACAACAGTTATGGGTATTTCGTTTTCATCATCCTCCCTCAAATATTTGCTAATGTGAAGTGAGAGAATATTTTTGTGTTTTTTGCGATAAATGATAAATAATGAGTGAATGCGAATAGATTAATTCAAAACATGCATAAACATAACATTAACATAACCAAATACAAATGATAACAATGTTCAGAGCAAATAGTACTTAAACAAACATTACAAAACAATAGGAATGCGGAAATAATAAATGGTGATGGCTGCCTTGATTTGAGGAATTGAACTTCTGTTGATTGAATGCTTCAAAATGGGAGACTATTCAGCTTTGGTCTTCTTCAAAAGCATTCGTTGAGGGGCCACTTGCGGCGACACTGGATTGCTCTGGACATTCAGACCCTTCTGAGTAAAGGTGAGATCCTTAGAGTTGATTAGGTCCTGAATTTTGTGCTTGAATGATTTGCAATTCTCAATCGTGTGACCTGGAGTACCCTTGTGATATTCACATCGGGCATTGGCATCATAGTTTCGGGCGGTACCAGTTTGTGGTGGCAAGTCTTTTAAAACAAGGGTTCCCTTTGTCATCAGCCCGTTAAAGATTTCTCCATATGATAAAGGCAGTGGATCAAAGTGTCTCTCCGATCCTCTTTTTTGATATGGTGGGCGTTGTTGAGGAGCGTGTTGTTGTTGTTAACCGGGCTGTTGTTGATAAGCCGGTTGCTGGTATGGATAAGCCGGTTGCTGGTATGGTCTAGGTCCATATTGCGCAGCTGCACCTGGAGGATAAGGACATGGTTGATAAGCCATCGGAGGCAGAAATAGAGCTTGAATAGCTGGATGAAAAGGCATTGAAGGAACAGGCTGATGAGACACAACCATCCTGGCCAAGGCTTGCATGGCCTCATGAATACGATCAATCTTGCTCTTGATTGAGTCAATCTCTCCCCTCATAGCAGCTTGTTCTTGTCGAATCTGATCCATCAGTCCTCTAGTGTTGGCTCGAGTTAAATACGGTTGTCTAGCACGATACGGGCGTCGGGAAACCAACTTGATTTACTGAAGATGGAGGAGCATGAAATAAGTTTTCGGCTTTCGGAATGAAATGCAAGATGAACAAATAATGCAAATGGAATGATATGCAATGTCAGAATCCAGGATCACAAGATCAGGGTCTCATGAGTCCAAGGTACAGATGAAGGATACTCTGATTAGGAACTCACTGGGTAGACTTTAAAGTTTTAGGGATCCCAAAGTTATCAATTCATATGGTTGTTCATCACACGCGCCATAAGCATGACGGTTGATTGACTCCTCCATATGAATCTATTTTGGGTGAGATCTTCGTATCGACAACCCACGAGATCAAATTTTCTCGGGAGTCCATACTACGTGATCATCGACACAAGGTTTAAAACAAAGTCCTGGAGTTATGTCCATGCCCTTGGTGTTCCGAGTACACCACCTGATGTCTTCTGAAGTAAGGGCTATCATCCTTTTAGCCCAGTTCATTGTCTGATGAGGATTCAAGAAAGCTTCCGTCTTCGGCATATGTCTTATTAACCAAGTGTAGAAAAGAGGTGCACAACATTTAACTAGTCTTCCCCTCTGTTTCTCATTCCTATGATGAACTGAGTAGTAGAATTCTCCTAACAGGGTAGGAACTGGATTCTTGAGCATGAAGAGGTGGATGACATTTTTGCATACAAACTTAGGCTCGTCTGTAAACAAGATGCTACCAAATATGCTGAGAGCCAAGAGAGCACAAACAGATTCCCAATTTCCTGTTGCAGCATGTCTGGTAGCCTGAGTGATTAAGAAGTCCAAATGAAGGCCCGAGATTCCAGCCTTGGTGGTCATTTGCTCATCAATGATAGTTGCTTCCAGATGTAGAGCCTTAGCCATGTCTTCACTCTTAGGAGCAGTCATCTCAGGGATGAAAGGAATTCCCCTTCTGATAGGGACACCCAACAACATAGAATACTCTTCCAACAGAGGGCCTATCTGAAAATCCGGGAAAGTGAAACACCGTAGAGGAGGGTCATAGAACTGAAGACAGGTATGAATCATGCTCCTCTGTAATGCATCCAAGTCCATGATCATGTCCAAGATACCACCATAATGTTCTCTGAATAAAGGAACATGATCAGGAGTGATAATAGCCTGAGTCTGCCTGATGCCTGCTAGAGGGTACTCAAAGAAGTGGTAAGTGATGTTGCTCTTCCTGGATGAGTCCATACTGACAATGGGTGTTGATGAAGATGACCAGAGAAGATAATTGAAGAAGATAGTTGAAGAAGTGCTGTAGAAGATAGCTGAAGAAGTGTTGGAGAAGATATCTGAGCAGAAGAACGGTCAAAACCAAACCAATAAGAAGTGGATAGCCTATAAAACAAATACACAAAATGTTAAATGATGAAATATAATGTATGCTTATGATATGCAAGGGTTTGTGATCAGGTTCTGGATTGTTAGTTGCTTTTGATAGGGTCCATGAGTGTTCAGAATTCTGGATGAAGGTCTGAGAACCAGTAACCAGGTGGGGGACTCAAATAAAGAGCCACTTGTCCAGGGTTTCATAAGAATCAGTCCAAAATAGTGTGACCTTAAAACAAATCCAGTAACAGGGTATGTTGAGGCCAATGGTTCCTGCAAACCTGTAAACAACCCCACCTACTCATAGGTATTGTTCTAGAACAAGGATCCTCAGGTTCAGATCTATTATGAGAAGTGTAAACACTCCTAACCCGGAGGTACACTGTTTACCCTAATCATAAAGGATCCTCCTCTAATTCACCTCAGATGCTGAAGGTCATCTAAAGGGTCATCCAGACATAGCAGGCTTCCCAGATAGCCCTAGCACTACAGGAGATATGTAGCACAGAGTTCTCAAGAAGAAACCCATGTCTGAACCGTGTTTTCATATTCCCGCACCAGACCAAAATGGAATGGGAAAGAATATGAATCCACTCTAATCCTATTTCTGTCACCCAGGCCTTTGTGTTGGACCTTTCTCACTGGAATACCCCTCCCACACAAGCAAACCAGAAAATCCAGCACATGATATGATAGCAATATAGCACACATATAGCACATAACACCCCCAATAAACACAAACAAACAAGCGTTAGGAGAAACCCACAAGAGAACCAGAAGCCCTGGTTGCAAATATCCCCAGCAGAGTCGCCAAGCTGTTGCTCCCCGGACTTTCGTCCCAGTGCAGACGCGGACGTTAGGCGATGTTGGAGGTTGAAGGTTGAATAGATTCGCCAGCTAGGCATTTTTATCCCGAAGGAAAGGTAATGATGCATAAACCTGGAAGGGTATGGATAAGACGGTTGCGAACTAGAGAGACTGAGAAAGGGGGTTGGTTACGACCAGGGAAGGTATTAGCACCCATATCGTCCGTCTTACTCGATGGGATCCACGCTTACAAGATTGTGTTTAAAAGGGGATAATATATGTGCTAGATTGTGTATGAAAAGCTAGGAATGAATGTACAATGTGTCAGTGCAAAAGAGAGGGTGAAATGCTCAAAGACTGATGCTTAGAAAAGAAAGCTGAAAGAAGGGGAGGACAAAGAGACTTTTGTTCGATAACTGTTAAGTTATGCCTACGTATCCTCTTGTGCAATGAGGAAGTCAGAACACCGTAGTTCGACTCAAAGAGACTGAATGATTTTGCTGTGAACTGCTTGCTTGTCTATGTTCAAGTGTATGACTCGTCTGGCTCGAGTGCTAACTATCTTGCATGAGACGGAAGAAGCGAGTTCTCGTTTTCAGAGTGAGTGTGATGAGAAAAGAATCCCGGAGGAGACGTTTATTGTTTGTTTTTGTGTTTTCAGTTATTTATTGTTTTTGGTGTTTTGCATAAGATAATAAGCTTAAGCCTAAATCAATGGTTGTAAACTCATTATATCACCCCTGATTAGGGATAATGAGCCTACTTAAGTATGAGATGAAGATCTCAACTTAATTACCATGATGATGTAGGATTAAGATCATTAACCTACTTGTGTTTATCAAGATGAGAAGGATGATAGATGAGAACACTTAAGCTGAGGAAGGCTCCTCAACTTAATCCATGGTTAGGGACTAAATTCATTATATAACAAGCCTTTATTAAAGTGGATTTTAATTAAAAGGTGGGATTAAGAAGTGCTTTTTATGTTTGTAAGACTAACTTGAGGGGGACTTGTCCATTAAACACCAGGGTTAGTCCCTCTTAACCAAAAGGAAGAGATGTAACCCTAATATAAGGCCCAAGTTACAAGCTTAAGTCTTAATAGTTATTAGGTGTTTTGATTAAGATGTGTAAACAAATTAAAGGTTTAACACTAAGGATTAAAGTTATACACTCCATCCTAAGATAAGGATGCAGGCATAACCCTAATTCAAAGTCCTAAAGCTTTAAGTGTTTAGCCTCTGATTATGAGATGAGAAGGGAGACTCAAGGAGACTCAAAGGTAAAAGACTAGGGGAGACTATATACAACCCTAAAGTTATCATGCTTGGTTGTTCCTATTTCTTGTGAGGATTAAATAGAGGATCTTCAGAAGGCCACCAAGGAAGAGAAGCAGATGAAAAGAGAAGAAGATAGGAGAATAGGTTACTTACTTCTTGAAGAAGATAAGTAACCTGAAAGAAAGAGATAGGAGAAAGAGAGCACAAGTGAATCAAGTTCACTTCAAAGACAAATAAGATATACAAATGAAAATATGAGAAGAGGTGGGATGTGAAGGCAAATCCACATCCCAAACAACTTACCATAAGCCCCTGAAATGTTAGTGTGAATGGATAAGATGCAAAGCAAAAGGAAATAAAGCAAATGAAGGTGCAAAAACCAAAACCATAAGTGAATATGCTATGCAAATGTGTCATGCAATGATGCAAAGACATGTGAGATGCTTATGTATGATCATACAAGGGATGAATGTCGCTCCTCGGACTCTCGTCCCGGTGCAGATGCAGACGGTAGGCGATGTTGGAGGTTGAGGTTGAATAGAGTCGCCATCTAGGTATTTTTATCCCGAAGGAAAGGTAATGCTGCATAAACCTGGAAGGGTATGGATAAGACGGTTGCGAACCAAATAAACTAAGAAAGGGGGTTGGTTACAACCTGGGAAGGTATTAGCACCCAGATTGTCCTTCGTACTCGACGGGATCCACGCTTACTTGATTGTGTTTAAAAGGGGGATAGTGTATATGCTGATTGTGTATAAAAGCTAGGGAGAAAAGAATGTACATAGTGTTAGTGCAAAAGAAATGGTGAAATGCTCAAGACTGAGGCTTAGAAAAGAAAGATGAAAGAGGGGGGAGACACAAAGACTTTTGTTCGATGACTGTTAAGTTATGCCTACGTATCCTCTCGTGCAATGAGGAAGTCAGAACACCGTAGTTCGACTCAAAGAGACTGGATGATTTTGGTTGTGAACTGCTTTCTTGTCTATGTTCAAGTGCGTGACTCGTCTAGCTCGAGTGCTAACTGTCTTGCATTAGACGGGAGAAGCGAGTTCTCGTTTTCAGAGTGAGTGTGATGAGAAAAGAATCCCGGAGGAGACGATTATTGTTTTTTTATGTGTTTTCAATTTTTTTTATTGTTTTTGGTGTTTTGCATAAGATAATGAGCTTAAGCCTAAATCAAGGGTTGCAAACTCATTATATCCTCCCCGATTAGGGATAATGAGCCTACTCAAGTGTGAGATAAGCATCTCAACTTAATTACAATGATGATATAGGATTAAGATCATTAACCTACTTGTGATTATTAAGATGTTTTTGGGTTTTTGTTTAGTGTTAAGTAATGAGTTTAATCTCTAATCAAGGATTATTGAACTCATTACACCATCCTAAGAGAAGGATAATAAATGAGAACACTTAAGCTGAGAAAGACTCCTCAACTTAATCCATGGTTAGGGACTAAATTCATTATATAAAAAACCTTTATTAAAGTGGATTTTAATTAAAGGTGGGATTAAGAAGTGGATTTTATGTTTGTAAGACTAGCTTGAGGGGGACTTGTCCATTAAACACTAGGGTTAGTCCCTCTTAACCATAAGGAAGAGATGTAACCCTAATATAAGGCCCAAGTTACAAGCTTAAGTCTTAATAGTTATTAGGTGTTTTGATTAAGAGGTGTAAACAAATTAAAGGTTTAACACTAAGGATTAGAATTATACACTCCATCCTAAGATAAGGATGTAGGCATAACCCTAATTCAAAGTCCTAAAGCTTTAAGTGTTTAGCCTCTGATTATGAGATGAGAAGAGAGACTCAAGGAGACTCAAAGGTAAAAATCTAGGGGGGACTATGTACAATCCTAAAAATTATCATGCTTGGATGTTCCTATGGTTTGTGAGGCTTAAAGAGAAGATCTTTAGGAGGCCACCAAGGAAGAGAAAAAGATGAAAAGGGAAGAGAAAGAGAATATGTTACTTACTTCCTGAAGAAGATAAGTAACCTAAAAGAAAGAGATAGAAGAAAGAGAGCATAAGTGAAGCAAGTTAAATTCAAATACAAGTAAATATGCATATGAAAATATGAGAAGAAGTAGGATGTGAAGGCAAATCCACATCCCAAACAACTTACCATAAGCCCCTGAAATGTTAGTGTGAGATGCATAAGATGCAAAACAAAAGGAAATAAAGCCAATGAAGGTGCAAAGACCAAAACTAGAAGTGAATATTCTATGAAAGTTTTCTATGGAATGATGCAAAGACATGTGAGATGCTTATGTATGATCATACAATAGATGAGATGCAAAGAGAAACATGAAAGAAACTTGAAAACACATGGATACACATGAAATGTAATGAGTGCAAAGCATACCAAATGAATTAAGAAATGATCAAGCAATGTTCAAACATGTACTAAGATGTCTAGGATGACATACAAGTGCATGGAATGTCTTGGCAAGTTCATGTGATTGAGATATGCAAAGATGAATGCAAATGAACATGAGAAATTATGGTTTTATGAATGTATGAGATGCATATGACCAAAATAGAAGCATACATCATGATAAAAATTTGAAAATGAACTCAAACAAATCTAAAACACATACAAGATCACTCCCCAAAGATGAGGGTCAGAAGCTAAACCTAGAGGAAGTTATGATTTTTCTAAGTTAACTAGGGTTTTTGGGTGATTCTTCATGGAAAATGCAAAAAACATTGAAAATGCAATGCAAAATTATGAATTAAATAACCTAGATACTAGATGAAATGTGTGAAAGAATGCAAAAAGAATCAAGTTCAAACTTATCATGGTTGATCATAAATGATTTTTTCAAGTTAGGGTTAGAAAAATGTGAATTTTATGAACCCTAATTCAAAGAAAATTGTGAAAACATGATCAAACCTTAAAAGAAATTTGTATGGTGAGTTTGTAAATTGTTCTAAATGCCTAAGAATGCTTCATGATTTTTTTTTGTGATTTTTAGATACCTAAATGTATTTTTAATTAATTAAAATCAATTAATTAATTAAATAAAACATTTAAATGATTTAAAAATACTTTTTTAATGCAAAAATTAAAAATAAAAATGTTTTTGAGTTTAGAAAAATATTTGAAGTAAAAATGCAGAAAATGAGATTTTTAAAAGTATTTTTGCTATTTTAAATAATTATGTGAAGATAAATGCAAGAAAAATAAAATAAAATAGAAAGTATGCAAAATCTAAGGCCATGATTTGAACTGGATGACTTGGCGCGCGATCCTAAGGCTAGGATTGAATTTGACTAATTAAATTAATTAAACTAATTAATATTAATTAAATGAGGATTAGGGTTTTAATGAAGCTATCTGGGCCGTCCAAAAACGCGCTAACACAAGATCAAAGGGTCCACATTCAAACTGAGGAATTAATTAGGTTTAACCCTAATGACTCTCAGGCGGCCGGAACAGTGTTCCGATCGTCTTTTCCGGCACCCCCTCACCTGAGTTCACTCAAAACACCACCCCAAGCCCTCTAAAGCTCTAGAATGGATCATTGAACAACCCTAAGCACGAATCCAGCCCCAAAAACAATTTATCATGCATCAAACTCATGAATCAAACAAGAACAAGTTTAGGTCAAAAATTTCAGAAGCACGATACACACTCATTTCTCAACCATTTTGAAAACTAAACACATCAGCATGATCAGGGAAGCATATAGATTGATATTGTAACTTAAAAAAAGAGTTCTGGAAAAACGTTCTTGGGGACTACCATAGTTGAAGCTTTGCAATTTGGTGCTTTCTGGACCTCTCCTTGATGCAAACCCACTCCAATGATCACCCTGATGCTTCTGAAAGGCTTAGATAGAGTTTATATGGCTTGGTTTGTGTGTTTCAGTTCTGATAACTCAGAAATCGTGTTTGTGATTCAGTGGTTTTCAGGGCATTGTGAAGGGTGCTTTGTGTTCTATGAGTGAAGTGGAGATGAATGTTGAAGAAAGTTTTGAGTTTTGATGGCTGTATTGAGAGATTCGAAGGAATGAAGTTTTTTGCAATTTTGTTATTCTGAGTGTGTGAGATGTTTCAGGCTTCAATGTTGTGTGAAATGAGGTCCATGATGTTTGCATAAGATATTGTGATTGGTCAGAAAGTTGGTGGTGGCATAGTGTGATTGGTATGGCTTCATTTGCAAAAAAGTCATTGTTGTGTCACTATGAGTATGGCACGGGTCAGAGGAGATCACAAGGCTTGTCCTGCCTCAGCTTCATTCAAGGATGGCCTTTGGATTGGATTTGAGGATCTGTACCACTTGATGCAAGAGATATCATATGTTTTGCAATTTTTCCCTCTTTGAGATTTTGTGAAAATGGCTCATAGAAACTTGTGATCCAAGGCACAAATTTGGTCTTGCAATGTTGTATGAACATGTTATGAAGCTTAGAAATGGATTAGAGGTCATTAGAAGTCTTAAAACTTGGTTTTGCAAAAATCCCTCTTTGGCATGAACTTGAAAATTATAAGATTTTTCCCAACTTTGAAACATCATATCTTGAGTTCTAGGATGAATCAAGAAGAGTTCTTGTACTTTTTGAAAATGGGAAGATCCAATCTATAACTTTCATTTTTGAATATTTTTCATTTGAAGCCTTTTTGATCAAGAAAGAGGAGGTTGAAAATCTTTGCCAAAATGGAAAGTTTTCATTACAAGTCATGTCAAAAAATGGAAAGTTTGCAAATGGATTGAAATTCTTCAATCTTGTGAACTTCTAAGCACTTCTAATATCAAATAAAGATCATAGAACCTCAAAATGATGAATGTGACCCTTTGGTACTGTCACACCCTAAATTTTACCCCTATCTTTCCATGTCATACATATCATCCCATCATTAGCATACTGTGGTGTATCAGGCATTGTTTTGGATTTGAAAAGGTTTTGTCAAGGAGAGTTTTTGGATTTTATTTCCTCTCCAGGTTTTCATCCCATTTTCTTTTTTTTTCTATTGTAGTTCTCCTCTTTCTTTTATTTTCAAAATTTCAAATTCAATTTTTTAGATTCTAAGTCTTTTTAAGTTCAAGATTACTTCTTTTCAAGTTTCAAGGCTTAAGTGTTAGTGTTGCACCCCAAAATTTGCCCTCTACAAGACAAAACATTGTGTCCCAAGAGGTTCACAAGGATCACAAAGTTCACAAGACATCTCATTAGGTTCACAAGGTTCACAGGGTTCACAATTAGTTAGAAAGTTTGACAATTCCCTCAGACAATGCATCCTCCTAAGCAATGCATCTTAAACTAGGGTTTTGACTTTCATCAGGCTAAATGAACTTCCAAGACTTTAAGTGAGCTTCATATCACCCTATATGTCTTCAAGAATCCCTATGTCAAGTTTCAAGACTTTCCCCAAAGGTTTGCTCAGTCAGATGATCAGATAGGCTAAAATCAGTCAAAGTAGTTAAAAAGTCAAACTGAGGTCAACTGTGGTCAAACCAAAGTCAAACTTCATGATTTTTTGCCAACATCAATTATATGAAGTAAAATTCATCATTTGATCAAGGGTTGATCATGATTCATCAAGGAGATTTCAGATCATCAAGAATCAGGAGTTTCTAAATTAGGGTTTTCACAGGAAAAGTCAACTGAACTTTGACCAGCCATAACTTTCACATGCTTCATCAAAATTTTTCCATTCAAATCTCATTTTGAAGGAAATTGAATTCTCTACAACTTTGTGTCTCACAAGCCAAGCCCAAAAATGCTTCATTTGGAAGGTATGAGCTAAGACATTATAGGTCATTTCAAAAGTCAACAAAAAGTCAACATCTTCCAAAGAGCATAACTTGAGAATGGTAAAAGATATGGACATGAGACCAAAGAGCACCTTCATAGCATTAAAATTGAGGGATTTGTGCCCTTTCAAAGTTGGGAAATTTTTGAGAGGTTTATGAAGCAAATGAGGTCTTAAAACCATAATTCACCAAATGGGCTTGCTTTTTTATGATCCAAACACTTCCATGACATCATGCACGAATTAAAAATTATTTATTCATATTTGTATTCATTTTATTTTATTTATTATGATTTTTTACATTAAAAATCATTTTAAATCAAAATAAAATATAAAAGTGTGAATATTTGATTTGATTTTGGTTCTAGAAGGTCTTAATGATTATTTAGAAGTGATTGAAACTATACAAATTCAGATCATACAAAAATAGCAATGATATATCCTAATTTTCAATATTTTAAAGGCATATCTTTTTCAATCTCTAACTATCCAAAAGTCCAAAATATGATGTGGTTTTTTAACCTAATTTTGTTCTACTACATATAGAGAACTCGTACAAACACAAAGAAAGATTATTAGCCTCCAAGAGCAAGAACCAAATTTCAAGAAATTCATGAAAAAAAGTTATCCCCATCATCATCATTATCAAGTTCATACAAAAATGCATGAACTGAATTGAAATTTTGAAGCTTTCTTTAGTTTTTTTCAATTTCATTTATTCTTGATATTTTAATCAATTTTGTTTATCTAACGTTGTTTGTCTCATGTTATAGAAGCTTTCTGGGTTGATTATTCGAAGCTTCATGACCAAAACCGAATCCTACCATAGTTAGGGTTTCAAGCTCAAATTTGGGGTTTTTACAAATTTCGCAGGAAATTTCAGAGGTCAAGAGGTTTATTCATGAGGACTGCGTATAGCCTAGTGGCTAAGGTTGGAAAATGGAAGGTCAACGGCGTGAGTTCAATTCCCACTCACAACATTTTGGGCAAAAACCTGTTTTTCTTTCATATTTTCCTTTAATTTCTCTAATTAACACATTTTCTAATTGATTTATCCTTTTAACCATGATTAACCTCAAAAATTTTCTCTAAAGTAAATATTTTCCTATTTTCACTCGTTTTATGTTATTCTTTATCCGCCTTATCATATAATATATGTTTTCCATGTTTAGTAACACAGACACGCATGACCCAATGGTAAAGGTTCTCCAGAGGTTGGAATTAAAAGGGCTTGGGTTCAAACCCTGGACATAACATTTTGGCAAAGAAACATGGGTTCTTCATCATTTTCTTTATTTTCCTTAATTTATCTTTTAAACATGGTTAACCTATTATTTTTAATTAACTTTTTTTAACAAATCTTTTTTTTATTAAATTTAGGTTAACATTTTTTAATTAGTATAATTACTTTTATATTTAGGTTTATTAAAACCTCGAACTTTTTTTTTTATAAAAACCTTAATAAACATTTAAATGTTTTTTAATTTAATTAATTCTCATAATTCATTTTTCTTAGATTTATTTAATTATTAGGCTATTTTAATATAAACTGTTTATATATTTTCTTTTGTAAAACTCAACCTTGGAAAATTTTGTTTTACTAACATGTTTTTTTTCATTTTTATTATATAATAGGTATTTGTTACACTTATTCATATGCAGGCCCACAACCTAGTGGCAAGGAACTGAGGTTTGGAGCATTTTGATGAAGAAACATGGGTGTCCCAGTGGCAAAGAACTCAATGAAGCAAAAAGGGCAAACCCCCAATATTTTGGGTATCTCTAACTTTATTTTTCCCTTTTTCATCAAATTATGTATTTTCTTTGAATTTCCCTATTATTATTATTAAACTAATTTCTAAAAGATAAAACATAATCCTTTTTTTATTTTATTTTTAAAACTTACATTTTTATTATAAACCTTAATTTTTTTTCATAAACCTTAATTTTTCCCTAAACCCTAATTTTATTAACCCTAATTTTTATTAACTTTAATATTTAACTTAATTAAATAATTAATCATTTTTTATTATAAGTAATTATTATTTGTTTATTATTATAATTGTTATAATTGTTATTATTTTCTTCTAAAAATTTTCTAAATCATTTATTTAACTTAGATTGTTATTTTTCTTTATATTTTTGCTAACCCTTTTATTATTATTATTATTTCATTATTACTAACCATTTAAATTATTGCTTATTTATTATTATTATTTATCATTGTTTATATTTCTCGATTATATTGTAACTATCCCAAAGCTTTGTAATAGTTTAGGTTCATATTTTTGCTTTATTTTTATTGTAAATATATTAACTGTGTGGTTAGTAACTATAGGGTGTGCATAACATGTTTGTGATTAAAATTAATTTAGAAAATTAATTAAATAAGATAAATACTTGAACATGAACACTCACTGTTGCACCCCAAAATTTGCCCTCACAATATAAGACTTTGTGTGCCATGAGGTTCACAAGGCTCACAAGACCTCCCATGAGGTTCACAAGGTTCACAAGACCTCCCATGAGGTTCACAAGGCTCACAAGACCTCCCATAAGGTTCACAAGGTTCACAAGACATCTTATGAGGTTCACAAGGTTCACAAGACATCTTATGAGGTTCACAAGGTTCACAAAGTTCACAATTAGTCAGAAGATCTGACATTTCCCTCAGACAATGCATCCCAAACTAGGGTTTTGACTTTAATCAGGCTAAATGGACTTCCAAGACTTCAAGTGAGCTTCATAACATCTTATATGTGTTTAAGAATCCCCATGACAAGTTTCAAGACTTTTCTCAAAGGTTTGCTCAGTCAGATGATCAGATAAGTCAAAATCAGTCAAAGTAGTTAAAAAGTCAAACTGAGGTCAACTGTGGTCAAACCAAAGTCAAATTTCATGATTTTTTGCCAACATCAAGTATATGAAGTAAAATTCATCATTTGATCAAGGGTTGATCATGATTCATCAAGAATATTTCAGATCATCAAGAATCAGAGGTTTCTAAATTAGGGTTTCCTTAAGAAAAGTCAACTGAACTTTGACCAGCCATAACTTTCACATGCTTCATCAAATTTTTCCCATACAAAGATCATTTTTAATGAAATTGAATTCTCTACAACTTTGTGTCTCACAAGCCAAGCCCAAAAATGCTTCATTTGGAAGGTATGAGCTAACACATTATAGGTCCTTTTGAAAGTCAACAAAAAGTCAACAACTTCAAAAGGGCATAACTTGAGAATGGTAAATGATATGGACATGAAACCAGTGGGGTTGGTTAGAGGACTCTTTAAGATTTCCAAAATATCCAAGAACACCCTCATAGCATTAAAATTGAAGGATATGTGCCCTTGCAAAGTTGGGAAATTTTTGGGTGGTTTATGAAGAAAATAGGGTCTTAAAACCAAATTCTTCTAAATGGGCTGAACTTTTTCTGACCCAAGGTGTTCCATGACATCATGCACGAAATTTATTTGATATTTTCATAATTTTATTTTATTTATTATGAATTTTTATATTAAAAATCATTTTAAATTTAAATAAAATATCAAATATGAAAATTTAAAATATATTTTGGTTCTAGAAGGTCATAAACATGAATTGGATTAAATTGATATACAATTGATGATGATTGTCTTGAAATAGAAAGGTCTCATTCAAAAATATATGAAATTTAGGTCATAATCTTTTTCAATCTCCAAAAATCAAAAAGTCCAAACAATGATTCAATTTTTTGACCTAGCTTCACTCAACTATAAGTATACAAACCTAATACAATGCCAGGGGACGAATTTTCTGCCTCAAGAGTAAGTTTCCAATTTTCCAAAACTCACCAAAAACACAATTCGGATTTTATGATTCAAGCTCTTTCAAGGCAGTTTGAAGGTTGATACATGTTCTATGGACATCATTGAACCTATTCTAATCATTAAAAGCATCAAAAACATGACATAGTGCATAACCCGAATCAAACTTTTCATGCCTTGATGATTTTTTCGTTTTCTTATATTTGTGTATTATAAATAAGATTTGATCATTGTTTCATGTTTGTATTGAGTTGTTGATTGTTTCTGGATGGTTTAATTGAAGTTTTACTACAGGTTTAAGAAATTGCCATGGCTAGGGTTTCGGCAAAGCTTTTAGGGTTTCACACTAAACCTAATATAAATGAATTTGGAAAACATAGGATGATTGTGTAAGCTCTGGGGATCATAATGCCCTAATTAATTGAAGAAAATTGTACTGTTTGCTTGCTGGTTGAAAAAATAATTGTTTATTAAAATTGAACTTTTAATTTATGATGCTAATCTCTTTATTCTTGTTTATTTTATTACTAATTCTATTTATTCTCATATGATATTTATTTTATTTTATTATTACTAACCCCATTTATTTATATATTATTTTATTATTATTATTGTTACTAACCCAATTATTTATTATTATTTATTTTGCTTATTTATTTAATTTATTTTAATTTATTATTATTATGTAATTGTATCCCTTATGTAATATTTGTAGTATTAATTTTTATTATTTATTTTAAATGCTATGGTTAGTAAAATAGGGAGTGAAACATGTTTGTATTTAAAAATTGAATTTAGATCATTAATTTAAAAGATAAATATTTGAACTTGTACACTCACACACGTAAGTCGATCTTGGATCGCCATCTCACTTCTTAAGGGTTTCCTCTCAAGTTGCCTAAACAAAAGGTCAAGTAGGGTGTATAAAGCAAAGTCCCTCATCTCACATCATCTAGTCCCTAAACAAATAAAAAGATCAAGTCCCTTTGAACGTTGCCTTCGTAATGATCTTGACCCTTTCGAATAAAGATGATAAGTCCCTCCGAATTGCTTATACACCCCACAGTTGCCTAAATAACAGATGTCCCTTCACTTGTCCCACACATCCAAGGTAATGACTACCTATTCCTTAATAATAGGGATAGTCTTACCATTTAAAGGATTCAAGAATAGAAAAGACTTAATTTAGGGTAGGTTCCTCTTAGATACTTGCTCACTCTTCAAAACATTTCAAACACTTCATACATTTCAAACAATTTTCAAAACAAAGGTTTTATATATATCCGTACATGGATCATTATAAAACACTTAAGAAAATTTCTAAACACACACTACACATTTCAAAAATATTTTAAAGTGAGCTAAGTAACTAAGAGCCCATGGATAACCATGGATGTAAAGGGTGCTAACACCTTCCTTTTACATAACCTACCCCCCGGACCCAAAAATCTTTTAAAAGGTCTTTCCTGTTCTTTTATGCCTTTCCTTTGGATAAAATAAAAGTCGGTGGCGACTCTTGCTATCCGCAACATAACTAAAGTCAGTTCTCCCACCGTGTTACAGAACTGGCGACTCTGCTGGGGATTTAATAAAAGAGGGGTACCCTTAGGAATTAGATCACTTAAATTGTTTGCCTTGTTTGCTTTATATTACTTGTTGGGCTTTATGTGTGAAAGATCCTAACCCAGATCTAGTGTACCTTAGGTAAATGGCAATAGACCAAGGAAACTGTACGGCGTATACCGATATGGTTGATCTGGTGGCCATAGTTAGTGTGACTTCTTGGTTGGTGCTTATGTTCCTTAAGTCAAGTTGAGGATAATATGAGGCTTCCATACGTTGTCAATACACTAACTAACTTTTAGAACCCTAGTTATCCCATCTTGGCCTTTAGAAAAGTAGTGAGATAACCGGCTTTGGTGAAGACTGAAGTTGGTTGATACTCGATACTACACTCATTGAGATTCTAAACTTGGAGGGTTTTGGTTGGCAAGTAAGTTGCCTACTGAACAACCACCCTTGTGAAGGATCAATGATATTGAGATACCTTAGAACCTGGTTACTTTATAGGACAGGATGAACCAACTAAACTTCAGGGGAGGGTACTTACCTTTAAACCTCATGCAAGCCTTTAAACCTAGGGCTAATGTGTGACTTGTTTGTGTGTGCCACATGTTTGTGATTGAACATAACATCATGACATCATCATGCATCATAAGCATAGCATTCTCACTAACCATTTCAAGGACCAAAGGATTTATCTTTGTTCTTTGTTGCAGGTCATGGCTTCTGCTCGTAGAAACACTATCAGGATCAACTTTGTAGGGATACCTCATAAGCTTAAGGAATTGGTTTTCCAAGTTTCTGAAAACTCCCAGTTCATCAAGAGACATGGTCACCTACTGGATCTAGTCACTTCAGGATTCAATGAAGACATGACGAGTGTTCTGTTTCAGTTCTTTGATCCTAAGCACCATTGCTTCACTATCAGCTGGTTCCTACAATGGAAGAGTTCTCTAAACTTCTGGGTATACCTGTTCTTGATCAAAGACCCTTCATAGGCTTGGAGAAAGAGCTTAAACCAGAGGTTATTGCTGCAGCTCTACATCTGAAGAAGTCTGATATTGTTCTAGAAACGAGAAGCAGAGTTAAGGGTATTCTTGCTAAGGTGTTGATGGAAAAGGCTCAAGTGTTCTTGAAGGCTATGAGTTATGATGCTTTTGAGGAGATCTTAGCCTTGCTGATTTATGGCTTAGTGTTGTTCCCCAATCCAGATCAGTTCATAGATGTTCATGCCATCAACATATTTCTGAGTCACAATCCAGTGCCTACATTGCTTGGAGACATTCTACATTCTCTTGACACCCGTACTACAAGGGCACGAGGAACTCTGATGTGCTGCATACCTTTGCTATCTAGGTGGTTTATTTCTCACCTTCCTCGATCAGTGATGAAGAATGAACAAGGGTTCAGGTGGTCTAAAAGGATCATGTCACTCTCTCATTCAGATATCCATTGGTGCTCCAGATCTATGGAGAATGTCACTATCATTGACCATTGTGGGGAGTTTCCTAATGTCCCACTTCTAGGCATAAGAGGAGGCATTACTTACAACCCTTCCTTAGCTTTACGAGAGTTTGGTTACGCTCGGAGTGATGGTCCACACGACATGTTGATTCAGGGTATTGTGTTTGAGTACGACAACGATCTGCAAGGTTATCGTCAAAGGTTCATACGAGCATGGGGAAAAGTGAACAAGGTTGACAGCAAGATCCTGGAGCCCAAGTACACTATTCCTATGGAAGCTTACCTCAGATGGGTGCGATCTCGTGCTCAGACTCTCATGATGCCATATCCTGCCATCCTGCCAGTTACTATGGAGCCTGTTGCTGAAGGAGATACTTCTTATACCATCCTTCACCCAGACATGCCCACTGACATGGAAGAGCTACAGAGGTCCTGGATCTAGTTGAAGGAGCAAAGGGATACTTTTGAGACTCATTACAAAGCAAGTCAAGAAAGAATCCTGGAACTAACAAAGCAACTTCACGAGGAGCGAAATCTCAAATCATACCTCAACACAAAGAGGAAACGTCCATGGGAGACTTAAAACCCCATCTTTTGTATTTATTTCATTTCATTTTGTAATCCCAAAGGGCAAACAAATTTATTGCTAATAAAAGTTTACCTTCTTGTTTGTTTAAGCAAATTTAAATCCTGCGGTCCTTGGAAACATTGCATACGCATTTATACACCATATCATTGCATCACAGGTTTATTGTGCACATGTTTCTTATCTTCTCGCTGTTTATTTCAGCAATGGCTCTTGAACAAACAGTCAAAGATCTCCAAGCACAAAATGCACAGTTCCAAGAGCTGATCCTGAACTTGTCCAAGGGGCAGGATGAATTGAAGACACTGCTGGCCAAGAAGACTAAGAAGACTAGAAGGTCAGGTGGCCTGATCAACATGGGAAGAAGGTTCAGAGGTCCTATCAAGACCAAAGAACAGGTTGAAGATTATGAGTCTGAAGAGTCTGAGAAAGAGGGAGGCAGTCTCCATAATACAATGGGGGACTCTGATTCTGAAGCTAACTACTATGATGAGCCTAATGAGGATAAGTTCAAGATGCTGGTGGATAGAATGGATGCTATGGAATTGCAAAAGTCTCTAGGCTGGATTTTGAAGACCTGAGTTTGATATCTGGGGTGGTTATACCCATTGGTTTCAAGGTTCCTACTTTCGTAGTTTATGATGGTGTCTCTTGTCCCAAGCTGCATCTAAGGTCTTATGTCTGGAGAATCCAACCCCATACTGCTGATAAGAAGTTGTGGATCCATTTCTTCCAAGAGAGCTTATCTGGAGCTCAATTGGAATGGTACTATTAGTTGGAGAGTGTCAACATCCGTGATTGGAATGATCTTGCTGAAGCCTTCTATAAGCAATATCAATACAATGCTGATTTAGCCCCTACTCGCATGCAACTTCAGAGCATGTCTATGGGGGCTAAAGAGAGCTTCAAGGAGTATGCTCAGAAGTGGAGAGACTTGGCTGGAAGAGTGCAACCACCTCTAACTGACAGGGAGTTAGTTGATATGTTCATGTGTACGTTGAATGGTCCTTTTTACAGTCATCTCATTGGAAGCTCATCATCTGGCTTCACTGAGTTGATAATGACAGGAGAGCGCGTAGAAAGTGGTATAAGGAGTGGCAAGATTCAAGTGGGTGCTTCTTCATCCAGTACTACAAAGAAGCCTCCCAGTGGGAAGAAAGAGTCAAATGCTGTTTATGGTCAACCTGATCGTAATAGGAGGCATCAGTCTGTGAGTGCAGTTCATATCTCCAATCCAACCCCTGCAACACCAGAGCCACCCCAGGGCAATCAACAGAGGCCTAGAAGGCAGTTCACTAAGATCAACATGTCACTGGCCCAAGCCTTGTAACACTTGTTGAAGGGTGAACTTATCACTTTGAGGGACCCTCCTCAGAATCCCAATGTTACCTCTCCCAGGTACAATCCTAATGCACGATGTGCATATCATTCAAATTGTCAGGGAAATGATACCAATAGTTGCTGGGTATTGAAGAATAAAATTAAAGATATGATTGATGCTGGAGAGATTGAGTTTGACCCTCCGGGTACCCCAAATGTAATTACTGCTCCTATGCCAAATCATGAAAAGACTGTCAATGCCATTGATGAAGTTTCACATATTTCCTCAGTTGCAAATTTAACCACACCATTGTCTGTTATTAAGAAGAAGTTGGTACAAGCTGGGTTCTTTCCAGGTTGTCGTGAAGATTGTGTCTATTGTGCCTATAAGCCGGATAGTTGCTGGAGATTGAAGGATGGAATTCAACGCCTCATGAATAATTACACCATAGTGTTTGAGAGGACACCACCTTCTGTGGAGAGTATGGTTGATCATATAACTAAAGGTGCGAAGGTTGAAGAGGTGGATATGGTTGATAAAGTGCCGGTAAGGATTACTTCTAAGGGCCTTGTCAAAATCACTCATAAGGGTCCAATTAAGATTACTGCTGAAGGCCCGGTGAAGATTGTTGCTGAAGCTAGAGTGTCTCCTATGATCATTACCACTCCTGGTCCTATTCCGTACACTTCTGATAAAGCTATGCCTTGGCATTATGGTTCCGATGTTTATATCCATGGTGTTAAGCAGGAAACCTTAGATGATACGCCTGTTGCTGATGAAAACATTGATGTTGATAATATTGCTGGATCTAGTAAGATCACACGAAGCGGAAGAGTTGTCTCTCCTCCAGTTACCTCCAAGATTACAGTTACTCCAGCTACTACCTCTACTGCTGATGCTCGGGGCAAAGGTCCTGTTATTGAACCCATACCAACTGATGTACCAGCTGCTGATGATCTTTCTAAGCAGATGGAAGAAGTATTGAAAATCATTCGCAAGAGTGATTATGACATTGTTGATCAATTGGGGCATACTCCCTCCAAGATTTCTATGTTGTGTTTATTGTTGTGCTCTGAGGCTCATGCCAAGTCCCTGATTAAATTTCTGAAGACTGCTCATGTACCAAATGAAATTTTTGTTGACCAGTTTGAAAATTGTGTTGCACACTTGACCTATGATAATGGGTTAGGTTTCTCCGATGCTGATTTGACTCCTGCCAAGAGGGATCATAACATGGCTCTACATGTCTCCATTGAATGCAGGGGCACTACCCTGTCACATGTATTAATAGACAACGGTTCCTCTCTGAATGTGTTGCCCAAAGAAGTCCTGAATAAGCTTAGTCCTGAAGATGCTGTGTTGAAGCCCAGTAATATAGTGGTGAAAGCTTTTGATGGCTCGAGAAGAGTGGTGCATGGAGAAATTGATCTCCCAATCAAAGTTGGTTCTTAGGTTTTCAATACTACCTTTTATGTAATGGATATTCGTCCGTCGTATTCTTGTTTGCTTGGGCGTCCCTGGATCCATGGGGCAGGTGCTGTAACCTCTACCTTACATCAGAAGCTGAGGTATCCAATAGAGGGGAAGGTTGTTACTGTTTACGGAAAGGAAGGGTATATGATTAGCCATGTAAACACCTTTAAATATCTTGAAGTGGAAGGTGAATATGTTGAAACTCTGTGTCAGACGTTTGAAGTGGTTCCTTGGATTGTTAATGATTATGAAGCTCCTCCTGTTGTCAAGAAAGTTCCCATGGTCACCAGAGTACCTCCTACAATGGCCTCCCTCAAAGATGCTAGAGCTGTGGTGGATGAAGGTGGTTGTACTATTTGGGGTCAGCTTCCTGATATTCCGTACAAGTCTGACAAATTTGGTTTGGGTTTCACTGCAGAGTCCCAGAAGGCTGTTCGTCGTGCTCGTGCTGTTCGTATCACAAATCAGGGGATTATGAAGAATCAGATCAATGCTGTGGGTGACTATGATGAAGACTACAATTTGGATGCTTGGATTTTTCCTACTGTGGGTGCTGAACTCAATAACTGGAAGGCTGAAGATGTTATTCCTATCTCCTTTAGTCAGGAGTAAATACTATTACTGTATTGTTACTTTTAAAGTTTGTAATTTTTGGATTATTAAAACTCTTAAGCCTTGTGCCTTACCCGGGGCATAATGGTATGCTTGTTACGGGATGTCATTTCATTTGCATACTTCATTCAATAAAAATCAGTGGATGTTTCGTTTTCGTAAATATTGTGTTCCTTGTCTTTCTTTTCTTTTATTTTATCGGCTATGTGTTCTTACACACACCCACATCACTAAAATGCAGATCCTCATCCACTCTGGATCCTGTTGATAGCAGTTCTACTATTGCTAATTATAATTTCGAGAATCCGATCTATCAAGCTGAAGATGGAAAGGAGGACGATTGTGAAGTACCTGTAGAGCTTGCTAGGTTGTTACAACAGGAAGAAAAAGCTATACAGCCACATGAAGAGCCAATCGAAGTTGTGAATTTGGGAACTGAAGAAAATAGGAAAGAGGTCAAGATAGGGGCTGAATTAGAGGATAGTGTCAAGAGCAGGTTGATTCAGATGTTACATGATTATGTAGAGATCTTTGCTTGGTCCTACGAAGATATGCCAGGGTTGGATACAAACATTGTGGTTCATCGTTTACCAGTAAAAGAAGATTTTTGTCCAAAGAAGCAGAAGGTTCGTCGCATGCGTCCTGAAATGTCAGAGAAGATTAAAGCAGAGGTAACGAAACAGTTTGATGCAGGGTTCTTAGCTGTGACTTCTTATCCTCAGTGGGTTGCAAATGTGGTACCAGTGCCTAAGAAAGATGGTAAGGTACGTATGTGTGTAGACTACAGGGATTTGAACAAGGCCAGCCCCAAAGATGACTTTCCACTTCCTCATATTGATGTTCTAGTAGACAACACTGCTCAACATAAGATATTCTCTTTTATGGATGGTTTCTCTGGTTATAATCAGATCAAGATGGCACCTGAAGATATGGAGAAGACAACATTTGTTACACAGTGGGGCACTTTTTGTTATAAGGTGATGCCATTTGGTTTGAAGAATGCAGGGGCAACATATCAGCATGCTATGGTGGCTTTGTTTCATGATATGATTCATCATGAGATAGAGGTGTATGTGGATGATATGATAGCCAGGTCCCAGAATGAAGAGCAACACCTTGATCATCTGTATAAGTTGTTTGAAAGATTGAAGAAATACAAGTTGAGATTGAACCCAAACAAGTGTACTTTTGGAGTTAGATCTGGTAAGCTCCTGGGTTTCATTGTCAGTGGAAAAGGTATTGAAGTGGATCCTGCAAAAGTGAAAGCTATACGAGAGATGCCAGCTCCCTGTACTGAGAAGGAAGTTAGAGGTTTCTTGGGACGATTGAATTACATTGCAAGATTTATTTCCCAATTAATAGCTACCTGTGAACCAATCTTCAAGTTGTTAAAGAAAGATCAGGTAATGGAGTGGAATGATGAGTGCCAGACTGCATTTGATGAAATCAAGAAATATCTGCTAGAACCTCCAATATTGATGCCACCAGTTGATGGAAGACCCTTGATCATGTACTTAACAGTGTTAGACAACTCAATGGGGTGTGTGTTGGGGTAACATGACGAGTCTGGTCGAAAAGAGCAGGCAATATACTACCTTAGCAAAAAGTTTACCGACTGTGAAACAAGATATTCACTGCTCGAGAAAACTTGTTGCGCTTTGACATGGGCTGCTCGCCGACTAAGACAGTATATGTTGACTCATACTACCTTATTGATTTCGAAGATGGATCCAATCAAGTACATATTCGAGAAACCTGCTCTCTCCAGAAGAATTGCAAGATGGCAAATGATCTTAACAAAATATGATATACAATATACTACTCAGAAGGCTATTAAAGGAAGTGTTGTGGCTGATCATTTGGTTCATCAAGCAGTGGATGATTATCAGTCAATGAGTTTTGAGTTCCCCGATGAAGACATTATGATTATTACCAAAGAACCTGGACAATATGACGTACCTGAACAAGGATCCCGATGGACTATGGTTTTTGATGGAGCTTCTAATGCACTTGGTAATGGTGTTGGTGTTGTGATTAGTTCCCCTGAAGGTTGTCATACCCCAATTACTGCCAGACTTTGTTTCTATTATACTAATAACATGGATGAGTATGAGGCATGTATCCTGGGTATTAAAGCTGCTATTGATTTGAAGATTCAATTCCTGGACGTGTATGGAGATTCAGCCCTGGTAGTAAGTCAGATTAAAGGAGATTGGGATACCAAGCATGATAATCTCATTCCTTACAGAGAGCATGTGTTGTCTTTGATCCCACATTTTAAAGAGATTACTTTTGGACATATTCCACGAAGAGAGAATCAGTTGGCAGATGCATTAGCCACCATGGCATCCATGTTTGAGATCAGCTGGGATGATGAAGCTGCCAAGATTACTATTGATAGATTTGAGAAGCCTGCATACTGCAATGAAATTGACACTGAAGAGGCAGAGGAGAAACCTTGGTTCTATGAAGTAAAAAGATATCTTGAAGCTTAGGAATTCCCTGAAGGGGCATCTGTTAAAGATAAGAAGTTTCTGAGAAAGTTTTCTGCTAAGTTCTTCTTGAGTAATGGAATTTTGTACAAGCGTAATCATGATTCAACTATGCTTCGTTGTGTGGATAAGAAGGAAGCTACAGAGATTATGGAAGACATGCATGATGGGATCTTTGGCACTCATTCTAGTGGTCATACTATGGCAAAGAAGATATTGAGAGCATGTTACTATTGGTCTACTATGGAAGCTGATTGCTATCAACATTCCAGAACGTGTCATAAGTGTCAAATCTATGCTGATAAAGTACATATACCTCCATCACCATTGAATGTGTTAACTGCTCCTTGGCCTTTTGCCATGTGGGGCATTGATATGATTGGTGAGATCAAGCCTACTGCTTCTAATGGACATCATTTCATCTTGGTTGCTATTGATTACTTTACTAAGTGGGTAGAGGCAGCGTCATTTGCATCTGTTACTAAGAATGTTGTGGCTCGATTCATTAAGAATAATCTCATATGTAGGTATGACATCCCTGAAAGGATTATTACTGACAATGGCTCTAATCTGAATAACACTATGATTACTGATCTCTGCACGCAGTTCAAGATTAAGCATCACAACTCTTCTCCGTATCGTCCGAAGATGAATGGGGCAGTTGAAGCTGCTAATAAGAACATTAAGAAGATTGTACAGAAGATGACTGTGACTTATAAGGATTGGCATGAGATGTTACCATTTGCTCTTCATGGTTATCGTACTGCAATACGTACTTCAACAGGGGCAACCCAATTCTCCTTAGTATATGGTATGGAAGCAGTTCTGCCCATTGAAGTTCAGATTCCCTCCTTAAGAATTATGAAGGATGCAGGTTTGGATGAAGATGAGTGGATTCAGACTCGACTTGACCAGATAAATTTGATTGATGAGAAGAGGTTAGTAGCAGTTTGTCATGGCCAGATGTACCAGAAACGGATGATTAAGGCTTTTAATAAGAAGGTTAAGCCAAAGGTATATCAGGCTGGTGACTTGGTAATCAAGCGTATCATATTACCACAGGGTGATCCTAGGGGCAAGTGGACTCCTACATATGAAGGACCATTTGTAGTCAAGACAGTATTCTCAGGAGGTGCCATGATACTTACTACTATGGATGGTGAAGACTTCCCGCATCCTGTAAACGCAGACATAGTTAAAAAATACTACGCATAAAAAGAGACCCGCTAGGTTGACTGGCCTAGGCAAAAATAAGGGCATCCCGGCGAACCAAAAGGGTTCGGGAAAAAATTAGGGATATATATAAAAAAAATGTACACCCGGCAAGTCGAAAACCTGAAAAGGCGGCTTGGGTAAAAAAGGGTATCCCGGTGGATTGAAAACCTGAAAGGGCAATCCAGGCAAAAGTTAGGGATTAAAGCGTATGCCTATGTCTCATTTGGATCACCCATGAAACTACAATCAGTTGTACTACTTACTCAAAATCGAGCAGATAAAGATCAATTCAATCATTTCCGTCTCAACAACAGAAGATGAGATACTTGAAGATAATGGCAATAGTAGAATTGAAACTCAATAGGATTATTTCCCACATAGCTGATTTTATTTGATTTGTAAAATTTTTATGACAAATTCCTCTTACTAGGATTTTTGTCTCCTTGTACGAACTTACCTCTGTATAGGTCACTTTGTGATATAAATGAAAATTCCATCTTTGAATCCAGATTTACTTTTACCCTATTTACATAAGTGAAACGTCCATTGGTTGTGTTTGAATGTATGTATGCTTTTGAATATGATTGATGTTTACCAGAAATGCATAAATGCTTAATATGATTGATGTTTACCAGAAAGGCATGAAAATGCAGTAATAGTATTTACTAAGGACGAACGAGGGAAGGATTTCAACGAAGCTTTGCCGGTTCATCCCCACAAGACAAATCCCCCGGTAGGGCAAATCCATCTTCATAAGTAATTCGAGTCACATCTCCCCTGGAATTTATATCCAACTCTTTTATCCTCATACGGATAGTCGGGAATTTATTTTTCCAATAGGAGTACGACGAACGTAGATGGGAGGTTATGTGTACCTTACTATCAAACGAAGACGGGAGGTTATGTATACCTTACTATCGAACGAAGACGGGAGATTATGTATACCTTATTATCGAACGAAGACGGGAGGTTATGAATACTATATTATCAAACGGGAACGAGTTCCTCATATTCTTCAGCAACAAATCGGGATTTATTTTCCCTGGCCAGCAGTTGTTATACAAAGATACCCAGACGCTTCAGGCTGCATGATTCATACATACATCATTTACATCATACCATAACATACATATCCATAATTACATAATACATTACTTAAGTGCATCATATTATACATGCATACATAATGCATAAACTAATATTATCGTGCTGAATGTTATAATCTTGTTTTTCAGATTAATTCTCCAGCAGGCAAACTTCATCAAACAACTTGATACCTTGGGCCGTCGTTTATCTTCCCAAAGGTTATCTCATTACCTCAGGACGTTGTTTATCCTCCTGAAAGCTATCATTATACCTCAGGATGTTATTTATCCTCCTGAAAGCTATTATTTCTTTGGGCCGTTGTTTATCCTCCCAAAAGTTATACTTATACCTCAGGACGTTGTTTATCCTCCTGAAAGCTATCATTATACCTCAGGGTGTTGTTTATCTTCCTGAAAGCTATTATTTCTTTGGGCCGTTGTTTATCCTCCCAAAAGTTATACTTATACCTCAGGACGTTGTTTATTGTAAACACCCCAAATTTGCCCTCACCCATTCACACCATGGCTTGTGATCATTTCATATGCATAATTTCAATCATAGCATCTCATATTACATTTTTGATTCACTGCACTGGTTCTAAGTCATCTGCATCTAGGGTTTGTGATCTGAGCAATCCAAGAGCTTCTTGAGCCACTCCAAAGGTCATCAATCACTTAAAAGGGGTCCATGTATGTTCAAGCATCATATTATATCCTCTCAAAGTCAAATATGTCAAAGAATCACAAGAACTGAGAATGGCATGGAAGCAGAGCCAGGCTTAACTGCACAGATGACCTAGAATTAGGGTTTTGGTTTCAAAGGCCATAACTCCAATTTTTTTGGTCATTATTGTTTCTATTGGTCTCTATATGGTATAGGAAGCATGCATATCAATTTTCATGAAGAAATTCAATGGGGAAGTCATCTGATCAAGGGTTGACTTTCTAAGCAAGTCAGTGCAAAATCAGGGCATCTGAGGCCCCCAATGACCCAACCAAAGGGTGTTCTTCATCATTTTGATTATGTATGATCTTTATTTGATCATATAATATGTTGGAAGTTCACAAAATTGAAGAATCTCAAGTCATTTGCAAAGTTGACTTTTTGGGAAAGTTGACTTATATTGAAAATTGCCATTTTGGGAAACTTTTTCAACCCTTGCTTTTTGATTCAAAAATGCTTCAAATGGAAAAACTTTGGTAATGAAAGTTGTAGAATGGATCATTCCCTTTTCAAAAAGTACAAGAACATGACCTAATTCATTTTGGATCAAAAGTTATGGCTTGTCAAAGTTGGCTAAAATCACAAAATTTGAAGTTTTCTACCAAAGAGACATTTTGCAAAATGGTTTGATCAAGTGTTCTAAAGGCCTCAAATGTGTATCATTTCTTCACAACATGATCATGTGACATCTAAAATTCAGAATGGGCCAAGAGATCACTCATTTTCATGACTTATGGAGCAAGAATTTTCAAAAGAAACCAAAGTGAAGCAAGTTGCAAAAACCCACTCAAGTATGAATCCACTTGCTTGCTGACTTCATAACCAATCCTAGGGCTCTCCACACTTCTTGCTGCGCAGGACACCCCATTTGTCCTTGGCTAGCTAGTAGCCCATGCCTCTCTTACACAAACTTGACATTTTGGCAACTTGAGCCATACCAATCACAACAGCACACATCAACTCATCTGACCAATCCCATTTGTTTATACAAACCAAAAGCAAGACATTTCACATAACACACAAGCCTGAAAACACCAAGAACACAGCTCTCTCATTTTCACCCCATTTTGCAAAAGCTTTCGAAACACTCTCCACAAGCTGCAAACACACAAACCAACTTCACAAACCAACTCAGCATACTTCACTGATCAAAAACCACCCATCACCATTGCCTGAAACTCCCTGAATCAAAAACACGATCACCCCCCCCCCCCCCCTTGAACAAAATTCTGTAATCTCTCAAACCAGCCATCACAAACTTCTTCCAAGCATCAAGACTTCATCAGGGGCCTAAGAGGAGTGGTTTGCACAAAGAAAGAAGGTCAGAAAGTTGCAAACTGAGAAAGCTCAAAGCTCAGGTATCTCAAGAACTTTTTTTCCAGAAATGAGTTTTTAAGTTTATAAATTGTTCCTCATGCTTTGCTAATCACTCTGATGTTGTTACTTTTTGAAATGGTTGAGAAATAAGCATGTAATCGTGTTCTGAAATTTTTCTGACCTAAATATGTTTTGCTTCGATTCACATGATTGATGAATGAAAAATGATTTTTGTTTGGGGGTTTTGATTCAATGTTGAATGGGGATGATTTCTGGGTGATTAGAGTTCATTTTCATGGCCTGGGGAGAAAGTTAGCAACTTTCAGGTGAGGGTCTTGCCGGAGAAGACGACCGGAAGTCTTCTCCGGCCACCTGAAAGTGATTAGGGTTTAATCTGTGTAATTAATGTAGTTTGAATGTGGTGCGTTGATCTGTCTGACTTAGTCAACTCCCGCGCGTGTTCAAGGGTCCAGATCCTTTGCTTAGCCCTAATCTCATTTTATTTAAATTAATTAATTCAGATTAGTTTAATTAGGCTAGTTTGAATATCAGCCTTTAGATGTGGCGCCAGTCAATGCGCACGTTTCCCAGTTCAAACCTCAACCATTGATCATGCTTACTTCCATTTAAATTCAGTTTTATTTTCATTTAAATTCATTTGTTTTCTATAATTTATTTAAAATAGCAAAAATCATTTAAAAATTCTGAAAATTTTTATACAACCTTTTATTAATTTTCAAAAACCAAAAACATTTTTATTTTTATTTTTTGCATTAAAAAATATTTTTAAATCATTTAAAAGATTATTTTTAATTAATTAATGAGAATTAATCAATTAAAAATACTTTTAGGTATTTAAAAATCACAAAAAAATTCATGAAACATTTAAAATCATTTAGAAACATTGTCCAATCCTCAAACCAAATTTCTTTTTGATATTGATGTCTTTTGACAATTTTTCATGGAATTAATTTCTTTTCAAGGCATTATTTTGATCCAATCTTTGAAAATTCATTTCTGCCTAGTCTTTAAGAGTTGGACTTTGATTCTTTTTGCATTGCATCTTGCATATCATGTAGTTTATAGGATTAAATTGGCATGAATTGACCTTGCATTTTCAATTTATTTGACATTTTTCTTGACAAGGTGCCTTGAAACCCTAGAAATCTTAAGAAATTCATAACTTTCACTAGGTTAAGAATTGGATCCCCTCCTTTGGGCAGTGAGTTTGTATAGGTTTAGGGTTCCCTTGGTTGCATTTTCAATTTTTTATCTTGATGTTTGCTTCTGGTTTTGATTTTTGTTTTGTACATTGATCATAAACCCTAATTTGGGCTTTCTTTTGCATTCATCTTGCATTTGCTTGCATACCATGACTTGCCATGACATTTTATGCATCCATTTGATTCATAACACATATTAGGACATATTAGAAGCATGTTTGATCATTGCATCTTTCATTTGCCATGTTGTATGTCATTTGTATTTCATAACTTTTCATGTATGTTCATGGTTCTAAGCATGCTTCTCTTGCATCCATATGTTTGTATGATCATCCCCATGCCTTGTTTCATGTTTGCATCATCTCATAGCATCATTATCATCACACACATGCTTCTGGTTTTGGTTTGCATCATCTCATTGCATTCCATTTGCATTGCATTTCATTCCTTTTGCTAACTTTTCAGGTGGTAAGTTACTTTGAGAAGTGAATTTGCTTTCACTTCTCACAATCTCTTTTCATCTCTCTTATGCATCATTGCTGCATTTTGTTTTGTGTTTGAGTTTGAGCTGGCTCTTTCTTCTTCTTCTCACTTTCTTTCCTCAAGTGACTTGTCTTCTTAAATGAAGCAAGTTACTTTGCTTTTCTTTGCTCCTTTCATCTGCTTCCTGGTGGTTCCTCTGAAGATCTTTCTTGTAAACCTCACAAACCTTAGGAACAACCAAGCATGACAATAATTAGGGTTTTGATTAATCCCCTACGTAGCTTTTACCTTTATGTCTCCTTGAGTCTTCTCTTCTCATCTCACAATCAGGGACTAAACCCTAAAGGCTTTAAGGCTTTGTGATTAAGCTTATGCCTGCATCCTTCTATTAGGATGGAGTGTATAACTTTAATCCTAAGTGTTAAACCCTTAATGTGTTTAAATCCTTTAATCAATCCATCTAATAACCATCAAGACATCAAGCTTGTAACTTGGGCCTTGCATTAGGGTTCTAATTCTTCCTTAATTGGTTAAGAAGGACTAACCCTAGTGTTAATGGACAAGTCCCCCTCAAGTTGTCTTACAAATCATAAAACTCACTTCTTCATCATATCATTAACTAAAATCCACTTAATAAAGGTTTTGTTTTGTCATGAGGTTAATCCCTAATCATGGATTAAGTTGAGGAGTCTTCCTTAGCTTAAACATTCTCATCTATTATCCTTTTATTAGGATGGTGTAATGAGTCTGTTTAATCCCTGATTATGGCTTAGTCTCATTACTTAACACTAAACAAAAACAACAAAAACATCTAAATAATAACAAGTAGGTTAATGGTCTTAATCCTACATCAAAGGTGTTTAAGTGTGAGAAGCTGACTTCACGCTTAAGGTATTCTCATTACCCCTAATCAGAGGGAAGATGTGATGAGTTTGCTAACCCATTGGTTTAGGCTTAAGCTCATTAACTTATGACAAATCTTCAAAAGCAATAAAAGACTGAAAGCTCAAAAACAAACAATAATCGTCTCCTTCGGGATTCTTCTCTCATCTCATTCACTCATAAACGAGAACTTGCTTCTTCCGTCTAATGCAAGACAGTTAGCACCTGAGCCAGACAGGTCATACACTTGAGCTTAGACAAGTAAGCAGTTCACAAGTCAATTCACCTTTCAGTCTCTTTGGGTCGAACTACGGTGTTCTGACTTCCTCATTGCACGAGAGGATACGTAGGCATAACTTAACAGTTATCGAACAAAAGTCTCTGTGTATCCCCCCTCTTTCTAGCTTTATTCTTATAGCCTCATGATCTTGAGCATCTTATTCCTTTTCTTACACTGACACTGTACATTTACACACTTCACACCTTTTACACTGACACTTGCATCCTTTCCAGCTTTGATACACAAATTGCACTGACACTACCCCTTTAAAACACAAATCTTTTGAGCGTGGATCCCGTCGAGTACGACGGACAATCTGGGTGCTAATACCTTCCCAGGTTGTAACCAACCCCCTTTCTCAGTCTCTCTGGTTCGCAACCGTCTTATCCATATCTTTCTAGGTCTATGCAGCATTACCTTTCCTCCGGGATAAAAATGCCTAGCTGGCGACTCTTTCTTTTCCTGTGAGTTCACTCCTGTGTGTTCTCACACCCTCTTTCCGCCGACCGTTCGCGTCTGTACCTCATTTGAGCCAGTCTCATCTTTTGGGAGCGACAGCTTGGCGACTCTGCTGGGGATCCTTATACTGTAACCAGGGCTTCTGGTTCTTTTTGTGGGTTCCTCCTAGTGCTTGTTTGATTTGTGTTTACTGGGGTGTTATGTGCTAATTGTGTTTGTATATTTATTTTATTTTATTGCTTTATGTATAGTTTTGTTTATTGCTTTCTTTACAGCTTTACATATATCATACTGTCATACTGTTTTGGCTGGATCTGGTTTTGTTGCTTTGGTGGGTGGGGTTCTATTGAGAGTTGAGGTCCTATACCTGGGACCTGAGTGACACCTAGGCTAGAGTGGTTCATGTTCTTTCCCATTCCATTTCGGTCTGGTGCGGGAATATGAAACACGGTTCAGATATGGGTTTCTTCTTGAGAACTCTGTGCTACAGATTTCCTGTAGTGCTAGGGCTATCTGGGAAGCCTGCTAAGTCTGGATGACCTTTAGTATTGACCTTCAGAAACTGAGGTGAATTAGAGGAGGATCTTTTATGGTTATTGTAAACACTGTACCTCCGGGTTAGAAGTGTTTACACTTCTCATGAGTGATCCAAGTCTGAGGATCCTTGTTTTAGAACACCACCTGTGAGGGGGTTGGTCTGTTTACAGGTTTGCAGGTACCCTTGACCTCAGCATACCCTGTTACTTTGTTTTGATTAAGAGTACCCCATTTTGGGACAGTTCTTGTGATTTTTAACCCTGGACATGTGACTCTTTATTTGAGTCCCCCACCTTGGTTACTGGATTTATGAACCTCCATCTGGATTTCTTGAACATACATGGACTTATATCAAGGCAGTAATCAGATCCAGCCTGATCACAAACCCTTGCATATCATTTGCATACATCATCATCGCATCATTTAACATTTGCTTATTTATTTTTCAGGGTATCCATACTATATTTTGTCTTGGTTTTGACCCCTTCATCTGCATAGACCTATCTTCATCAGTATCTGCTTCAGCTATCTTCATCAGCTACCTGCTTCATTCACCTGCATCACCAGCATCAGCCTGTCAGTGGCCCATCTTCAGTATTATTCTCCATCATCAGCATCTGTCTCAGCTCTTCTTTAGCAACATGGCACCCAAGAAGATCAACATCTCATATCATTTCTTTGAGCCTGAGCTGACTGGCATCAGGAAGATTCAGGCCCTTATTACTACAGACCATATACCACTATTCAGAGAACATTATGGAGGCATCCTTGATTTGGTTATGGATTTGGACCCTTCTCAGAGGAGCTTGATTCACACTTGTCTACAGTTCTATGATCCTCCTTTGAGATGATTCACCTTCCAGGATTTTCAGTCAGGGCCTTTATTAGAGGAGTATTCATCACTGGTTGGAGTACCTGTCAGGGGTGGTATCCCCTTCAACCCAGAAATGGTTTTTTCCCAGCAATGAAGAAGTGGCAAAGGCACTGTATCTGGAACCTTTTCTGATTGAGCAGAACATGACAACCAAGGCTGGAATCTCTGGTCTACACTTGGATTTCTTGACTTCCCAGGCTATCCTGAAGGCCTCCTTGGGAGAATGGAAGGCAGTCTGTGCTTTGTTAGCCCTCAGCATATATGGGGTTATACTTTTTGCAGATGAGCCTAAGTTTATTAGCAAGAATGCCATTCACCTTTTCATTCTGAGGAACCCAGTGCCCACCTTGCTGGGAGACTTCTACTACTCTGTTCACCAAAGGAATGAAAAGCAAAGAGGAAGATTGGTGAGATGTTGTGCTCCCCTGTTCCATACCTGGCTGCTCAAACACTTGCCCAAGACTGATGCATTCTTGAATCCTCATCAATAGAAGAATTGGGCTAGAAGACTTATTGCTTTGACCTCAGATGACATCAGGTGGTGCACTCAGAGCACCAATGGCAGGGACATCATCACTAGTTGTGGGCAGTTCCCCAATGTACCTCTGATAGGAGTGAAGGGTTGCATCAACTACAACCCACTGCTATTCAAAAGACAATTGGGCTATGCATTGGTCCACCCTCCTAGAGCACAAGACTTGGCTGAAACCCTTTATTGTGAGGTTAAGCCTAATCTGGCTGTTGTCAGGCAAGCATCCTGGGCTTGGGACAATGTCCAGACCAAGGGGATGGCCATTCTTGGGAGATGCAACAATGTGGCCTCAGCTCAGTACTATGAGTGGTCACATGCCAGGGATCAAATTTCTGGGATGCCCTTCACCATTGAGGATGCACCTGGACCATCCACAGCACCCCCTCTAGCCACTGTTAGCCTGGAAGAGTTTGAGAAACTGAAAGAGAGGAATGAGAATCTGACTCAGGCTCTACAGAAGACCCTCTGAGAGAGGAGTGATGGTCGGCTGGAAATTGAAAGGTTGGAAAAGCTTAAGGTGGAGCATCTAGCCAGGATTGAGAAGTCAGAAGACTACATCAAGAAGTCAAGGGCTGGAGAGCAGATTTTGAAGAATGCCTGCAAGGAGGCTCAGTTCCAAAAGGCCAGGACTGATTTATATCTGAAAGAGAGTCAAGCTAGGTGGGTCAGGATCACTGAAGCTCGTACTCAGGAAGATAAGAGGACTCAGGACAAGATTGAGCAGTTGGAGGCCAGTGCAAAAGAGCAACAGGAAGCCCTGCTAGCAGCCCATAAAGAGATCTCAGAGTTGAAGATTAGGGCAGGTGTGAAGAGGTCAAAGGACCAGGGCAAACACAAGAATCTAACTACAGCTATTGCCACCAGGAATCTTCTCATCAGGAACCTCACAGAACGTCCGGCTGATCCGGTAACTGAAGCACTTCTAAAGGAAGTTCAGGAGGATGAGTTTGGTCTTGGTGTCTGACTTTTGCTTGTTGTTGCTTTCATTCCATTGTACTTTTCCTTTTTATGTTGTATTTTGACCCCTCAGGGGCATGTATTGTAAAAAAAATAAAAATAAATAAAAACAAACTATGTATCATTCACTTTTTGTTATATATTCATTAGTTTGTTTCATTTGAATCTCTTTTTCCTAAGCAACATCAAAAGCATCTTCCTCGGGGTCTGGAAAGGTCAAAACGAAGTGCCAAGCCGGATACCTTGGAAACAAATAAGCATACTGCATTGCATACTAACCTTTTGTTTTGTTTTGTAGGCTTTTGTTTTGTTTGTTACTAACTCTGTTGTGGTTCAGGAACTATTGCACGCCGTCGGGTGTTCCCACTCAACCGTCCGCACAAATATCCTACCCGCAACAACCTTTTGGGTATACAGATGGACCAGGTACAACAGGATCTTACAGAGCTCAGGGCTCAAATGGCCAATGAGAGACTGGAAATGAGAAATCAGATGACCCAGTTTATGGAGGTGATGAATGGATTGGCACAGAGCCAAGAAATATTAAGAGCATTGGTAGAGAGGAAGACTCAGGAAGACCCCCATCTAGGGACTGGTGGAACAAGCAACAATGAGAGGGTTCAGCCTCATGTCAACCCACCTGTGTATGGGCCTCACCTTCACCCAGAGATCAACATCCCTGCTAATGTGCAAGGGAATGCTACTACAGGAAGAGTACTACAAGAAGACCCCCAAGAAGATCAATTCACTGTGATGGGAGCTGGGGATGAAGCCTATGACAGAAGGCTAGATGAAATTGCTGAGAAATTAAGGTCTCTAGAGTCTCAAAATTCTCTGGGCTTTGATGTCATGGACATGGGCTTAGTGGACGGGGTAAGAATACCTCACAAGTTTAAACCTCCGTGCTTCGAGAAGTACAACGGAACATCCTGTCCACGAACCCATTTGCAATCCTTTCTGGGGAGGCTGAAGGCATACACCATGGATGAAAAACTGTGGATGTTTTATTTCGAAGACAGTTTAACAGGAGCTTCAAGGGAATGGTACTCTCATTTGACCAGAGTGACCATCAGATGTTGGAAGGACCTGGCTGAGGCCTTCATTAGACAATACCAGTACAACCTGGATATGGCTCCCAACAGGACCCTCCTGATGGGAATGTCCCAGTCATCCAGAGAAAGCTTCCGGGAGTACGCCCAGAGGTGGAGACAGCTTGCTGCTGCTGTCCAGCCACCCATGTCGGAAAGGGAGATGGCCGACATGTTTATGAACACCCTCCAAGGGACATACATTGATAGGCTAGCTGCCTTTTCTTCCACCAGCTTCGCGGATGTAGTCATAGCTGGAGAAAGAATTGAGAGCCTTCTAAAGATGGGTAAGATTTCCGACAATGGTGCGAGCTCGTCCAGCAACCCAAGAAAGACTTTTGTGGGCCCAAGAAGAACTGGTGAGGCTAATGCTATCCATACCAGCAGGGGCAGACCCCAGTATGTTCATAGGTCAGTGGCATCTGTCACTATTCCCGCTCCAATTCATCAACGACCAGCATACCAACCACAGCAACAACCCCACTACCAGCAACAAACTCAGTATCCACCTCAGAGAAATTATAACAACAACACCAGCAACAACAATCAGCAAAGACCTTTTCAACAGAGACCATCTCAGGACAATAGGGTGATTGATCCGATCCCTATGCCTTATGCCGCATTGTTGCCACAACTCCTGAAACTCAACCTGGTTGAGCTAAGGACATTGGCACCTCCAGATCCTGCCAGTCTGCCCAGAAATTATGACGCCAGCGCCAGATGTGCTTTTCACTCCAACGCACCTGGCCACAGTACAGAGAAGTGCAGAGCTTTGCACATGAAAGTGCAAGATCTAGTGGATTCCAAAGCTCTAAACTTTGCACCCCCGCCAAATGTCAGCAAAAACCCTATGCCCAACCATGGAGGACCCAGAATCAATGCTATTGAGGAAGATAAGCCGTCTTACTTGATAACCAGTGTGGGGAAGATTCGGACACCCCTGGTAGAGATTAAAGCTCAACTCCTTGAATGTCAGATATTTCCCGGGTGTGAGCTCGGGTGCGGTTATTGCAACATTTCGGTAAATGGGTGTGATAACCTGAGAAGCGGCATAGATGGTCTCATCCAAAGTGGCTTACTTCAAATCACAACATCAACACCTCCAAATCCAGCAATCTCCTTAACAACAATTCCCGAGTCTTCTACAACTGCAACAACAATTGTTCCAAACAACTCTTCAATCTCCTCAACAAATGCTTCATCTGTCACTTCAACGGACCAAATATCAACAACCATCTCTTCTACAATTCAACATCCATCCAGTCAACAGTGTCTCCTACAACATCAACAGCAAATAATGAAAGTGTCTCAATGGTTACAATTTATTATGATCCTGCAAATGATTCTGCCTACAACTCACAAAATGCCGCTCCTATCAGAACACCAGTTACAATATACTATGATCCACCTACTATCACGGTCCCATCAGCAGCTGCTATCAGTCCAGTCACTATCACAGTGCCTGGGCCAGTTCCTTACAAAAGCAATAATGCCATCCCTTGGCATTACGGCTCAGATCTATACTGCGAAGGGCAGAAAATCACTTTGGGATCGTCAACTTCTTCACCACAGATAGACAGTGTAGGGGGAGGCGGAGGCTTCACTCGAAGCGGACGTCTCTTTGCCCCGCAAATTCCAAGACCCATTGCTGAAGCAGAAGTTGCTGCCAAAGCAAAAGGGAAGAGCATGGTGCAAGAAGAGCAAGTTGCTAAAGAAACTTTAAAGACCCCTTTTGACCAAGAGGTTGATGAATTCATGAGAATCATCAAGAAAAGTGATTACAAGATAGTGGACCAGCTTCACCAGACACCTTCCAAAATCTCGATTCTATCATTGCTAATGTGCTCCGAGGCTCATCGGAACGCACTACTAAAAGTCTTGCACGCAGCTTATGTGCCAGAGGAGATTACCGTCAATCAGTTAGAGGCAGTGGTTGGAAACGTCAACGCTAGTCACGGACTAGGATTTACCAACACTGATTTGACAACGGATGGTCGCAATCACAACAAGGCTTTACACATTACCTTGGAGTGTAAGGGTGCAGTTCTTTCTCATGTACTGGTGGACACAGGGTCATCCCTCAATGTCCTACCTAAGAAAGCCCTTGTAAAACTGGAGTATGAAGGATTGGCATTACGCCCTAGCAACTTGGTAGTGAGAGCCTTTGACGGTTCTAAGAGATCAGTTCTGGGAGAAATTGAGTTGCCTATAATGATTGGCCCACAGACTTTCAAAACGACCTTCTTCGTGATGGATATACAGCCTGTCTACAGCTGTCTATTGGGTAGACCATGGATACACGCCGCTGGCGCCGTGACGTCAACCCTTCACCAGAAGTTAAAATTCGAGTGGGAGGGCCAAGTCGTTACTATTTGTGGAGAGGAAGATATCTTTGTCAGCCATCTGGCTACATACAAATACATTGAGATGGATGGGGAGATCCACGAAACTATGAGTCAAGGGTTTGAGGCCTTGAACATAAATGAAGCGTCAGCTGTACCTGGAACCTCAATGACATCTTATCAGCAAGCCCGAAAGGTTGTTGAAGAAGGGACTGCCCAAGGCTGGGGCAAGTTGCTGCCTGTAGAGAAAAAGGAGGACAGATTTGGGTTGGGTTACAAACCAACTCAACAAGATCAAGCAGAGGCTGCTAAGAAGCCCAATTTTGTCAGTGGGGGGATGCTCACCCCAGATGCCGTGAACAACTTGGAAGACGAGGATGAAAGCGACCGCAACCTGGAGAGTTGGATACGTCCAAGGATCCCGGGGAGCAGTATCTCAAACTGGTCTTCCCAGGAAATTATAAGAGTTACTCCTGCAGAGTAATTATTATTTCCTGTATTTTTAAGCATGCATCAAGTCTTGCATCTTGCCCAAGATTACAAGACTCATTTTGTAATCGGGCCATCTGTAATTTTGTGCAAATAGATCAATCAATGATAATCAGACATCTTTTGCAAATGAGTCTTTTCCGCTCACTGTTTTTCCATTTTTCTTTTTGTACAAAAAATAAATGGCAATGTTTTCAAAATGATAACTTCATTTCACTCTTTTTAAACAAGATTAAAATCAATCACTAAAATGAACAAACTGAACCCTTGCAGAGAGTGCCTTCCAGACCGCACCGACAACAGCACGACTATGACTTCGTATGACTTTGACAATCCAATCAATCAAGCTGATGAAGGGGTTGAAGAAGAGTATGAGCTTCCTGAAGAGCTAGCCAGGTTGTTGAGACAAGAGGAAAAGGTTATCACCCCTCATCAGGAGGAGGTCGAAACGATTAATCTCGGTACAGATGAAGATGTGAAAGAAGTTAAAATCAGGGTCTGCTTACAAGACTCAGTGAAAAGACAACTGATTGATCTGCTTCAGGAATATGTGGATGTGTTTGCTTGGTCTTATCAGGATATGCCAGGGTTGGACACCTATATCGTCATGCACAAGCTGCCTTTAAGAGAAGATTGCCCACCAGTTAAACAGAAACTGTGTCGTACTCGCCCAGACATGGCAATGAAAATCAAAGAGGAGGTACAAAAGCAGTGGGACGCCGGGTTCCTTGATGTAACTAGCTATCCACCATGGTTTGCTAATATAGTACCTGTACCTAAGAAGGACGGCAAAGTAAGAATGTGTGTTGACTACCGGGATCTGAACAGAGCTAGCCCGAAAGATGACTTCCCATTACCTCACATCGATGTATTGGTGGATAACACGATTCAGTTCTCGGTGTTCTCTTTCATGGACGGATTTTTCAGGATACAATCAGATTAAGATGTCACCTGAAGACATGGAGAAGACAACCTTCATCACACCCTGGGGCACGTTCTGTTACAAGGTGATGCCATTCAGGCTGAAGAATGTTGGTGCAACATATCAACGGGCTATGGTGACATTATTCCATGATATGATCCATAAAGAAATCGAATGTTATGTGGATGACATGATTGCCAAGTCCCTCACCGAAGAAGACCACCTGGTAAATCTGCTGAAGCTATTCAAGCGTCTGTGGAAGTACCAACTGAAGTTGAACCCCAACAAGTGCACATTCGGGGTGCGATCCGGTAAGCTACTAGGATTTATTGTAAGTGGGAAAGGGATTGAAGTTGACCCTGATAAAGTCAAAGCTATTCAAGAAATGCCTGCACCAAAGTCAGAAAAAGAAGTTCGAGGGTTCTTAGGACGATTGAACTACATTTCACGGTTCATATCTCACCTTACAGCAACCTGTGAGCCCTTGTTCAAATTGTTGAGAAAGGAACAAATGGTCAGGTGGAACGAAGACTGCCAGAAGGCTTTCGACAAGATCAAAGAATACTTACAAGAGCCTCCAATCCTCATGCCTCCAGTTGAAGGAAGACCTCTAATCATGTACTTGACAGTATTAGAAGAGTCAATGGGGTGTGTGTTGGGCCAGCATGACGAGTCTGGTCGAAAAGAATATGCAATATACTACCTGAGCAAAAAGTTTAGCGACTGTGAACAACGTTATTCACTACTCGAGAAAACTTGCTGTGCTTTAGCGTGGGCTGCTCGCCGACTGAGACAGTATATGTTGACCCACACTACCTTATTGATCTCAAAGATGGACCCAGTCAAGTATATTTTTGAGAAGCCAGCGCTTACCGGACGGGTTGCAAGATGGCAAATGATCCTCACAGAATATGACATCCAGTACACCTCTCAGAAAGCCATCAAGGGCAGTGTATTGTCTGAATATCTTGCTGAGCAACCTATTGATGATTACCAGCCTATGAGATTTGACTTCCCTGATGAAGACATCATGTTCATAAAAGCAAAAGACCATGAAGAGCCTGTTCACACTAAAGGGCCTGACCCAGAAGAAGGATGGACTATGATGTTTGATGGGGCTGTTAATATGAATGGTCGTGGTGTTGGTGCATTACTCATTACACCTAAAGGAGTTCACATGCCTTTCTCGGCAAAACTCACTTTCAACTGCACTAACAACGAAGCTGAATACGAAGCTTGCATTATGGGTCTTGAGGAAGCCATTGACCTCAGGATCAAGACATTGACTGTATTCGGAGATTCAGCTCTGGTAGTTAATCAAACCAACGGCAAATGGTACACACACCAGGGTCATCTGATACCTTACAGGGATTACACAAGGAGGTTATTGACTTTCTTCACAACAGTCAAGCTTGAGTATATCCCTCGGGACGAGAATCAGTTTGTAGATGCTTTGGCTACCATTTAATCCATGATCAAAGTTCAAGCTGCCAACTTCGTACCTCAAATTTCAGTGTCCAGACTTGACAGACCAGCATATGTGTTCGCAGCGGATGTTGTCAAAGATGATAAGCCTTGGTTCCATGACATTAAGTGCTTCTTGGAGGATCAAACATACCCACCTGGGGCATCTTCCAATGATAAGAAGACTTTAAGAAGGCTTGCTGGTAGTTTCTTTCTGAACACTGACGGTTCCCTGTACAAGAGAAACTTCGATATGGTACTCCTCAGATGCGTTGATAGAACAGAAGCAGAGTTGTTGATGCATGAAGTGCACGAAGGATCCTTTGGTACCCATGCAGGAGGACATGCAATGGCCAAGAAAATGCTAAGATCAGGTTATTACTGGATCACAATGGATGCCGACTGTTGTGCCTACGCCAGAAAATGCCATAAATGCCAGATTTATGCGGATAAGGTGCATGTGCCTCCCAATCCTTTGAATGTGATGTCTTCACCTTGGCCCTTAGCTATGTGGGGCATTGACATGATTAGCAAGATTGAGCCAACTGCTTCGAATGGCCACAGATTCATCCTGGTTGCCATTGACTATTTCACCAAGTGGGTCGAAGCAGCTTCCTATGCAAACGTTACAAGACAAGTGGTAGCCAGATTTCTGAAGAGAGATATCATCTGTCGATACGGAGTTCCCGAGCATATCATTACTGACAATGGTTCCAACTTAAACAACAAAATGATGGCAGAGCTATGCCGGGACTTCAAGATCCAACACCACAATTCTTCTCCTTACAGGCCAAAGATGAATGGCGCTGTTGAGGCAGCTAATAAGAATATCAAGAAGATTGTGCAGAAGATGGTAGTTACCTACAAAGACTGGCATGAAATGCTACCGTTTGCCTTGCATGGGTACCGTACGTCAATCAGAATATCTACCGGGGCAACACCGTATCAGCTTGTGTATGGTATGGAAGCAGTCCTACCAGTTGAAGTTGAATTACCCTCCCTACGGGTACTGATGGATGTTAAGCTGAACGAAGCAGAGTGGGTCCGATCCCGATACGAACAACTAAGTCTGATTGAAGAGAAAAGATTGGCTGTAATCTGTCATGGGCAGTTGTATCAGAAAAGAATGAAGAAAGCCTTTGATCAAAAAGTCAGGCACCGAGAGTACCAAGTAGGAGATCTTGTGCTGAAAAGACTCCTCCCTCCGCATACAGACCACAGGGGCAAGTGGACCCCGAACTATGAAGGACCATTTGTAGTAAAGAAAGTCTTCTCGGGTGGAGCACTCATGCTCAGCACCATGGATGGTGAAGATTTCCCGTCCCCTGTGAATTCAGATGCAGTTAAAAAATACTTCGCATAAAAATGACCCGCTGGACATAAAAACAGAATGTAAGTCCAGGCAAAAATAGGGCATCCCGGCGAGTCAAAAACAGAATAAAAGACTCGGGCAAAAATAAGGGAAAATAAAAAATGTACACCCGCTGAGTTGAAAAGCCGCATCGGACAACTCAGGAAAAAATGGGTATCCCGATGGATTGAAAACCCGAAAGGGCGATCCATGCAAAATAAGGGAATAAGCGAACAACTGCATGCTGAATTCGTCTGTATCACCTACAACTTGGTAAGTCCCGAAAAGATCAAGCTTCTCTCAGAATCAGCCTTCTTCAGAAAGCAAGACGAGAAGAACGTCAAATGTCATACGAGTCATAGCAAAAGGGAAGCTCCTTGAAGCGTCGTCAACATTGCCAACATTTTGTTTCTCAATTTGTAACAATCTCCTCATTTTAGGGGATATGTTTCTTTGACTGTATCTTGCCAATTCGGGGCATATGAATTAGTAAAATCAGATTTTCAGTCATGTCTCGTCTCGTACATTTTATTTTCATTTGCAAAATGTCTGACGTCTTTAGAGATACTGATTGCATAAACACAGATGTTTCCTTTCTAAAGAATGCGTGCTTGCAGGAAATATACTTACTCCCGGGAGTGTCTGAACTCTCATGATGGGATCCAGTAAAGGATACCTCGGGATTACTTGTGCGTCCCTCTGTCTTTGCAGGATTGCAGGTATTCAAAAGCGCAACATGGGGCATGTAAGCTTCATCCCAGCAAGCTGGCAAATCAACACTCACTCAAAGTGTTTTCTCCCCAGATGAATTGCCACTTGTTACTTCTCCCAGCCGAGGTACCAATCATTCTTCCTCCTCGGCTAAGTACAAAAGCCAGGGAAACACTTCCCCACAGAGCTTCAGCCCCTATCCAGAAGAGCAACGCATGAAGGAATCACAACAGAGTGACGGAAGCTTCTACAAACCCCAGCTGGGTCCTTCATTTACTGGAATAGGTCTATCATTGACCCATTCCCCCAAGCAGAATAATATGCGTTAGATCTACCAATGATCTCATCCCCAGCTGGGATGTCCATTTTAAGCAGATCGTCCAGAGATCTTCACAGCAACGAGATCCAAATCCCGGATTGGTATCCCTGCATAATCATGGCATTCGCATCATATTCACCCCACAAAGCGTAGCATTCCGTCTAATACGGAGCATTACGGCAAAAATCAAACATATTGCATAAATCATAGGCCATGTTCTGAATCAAACACTTGTGAATATTGACAATCCATCAACAGTATACAGAAAACTCCCCAGATTCCCCAGCAGAGGGATAAAGCTAAAGCAGTTGCCTTGCATTCACAAACATTACTATATACTCCTTGGCACCCGTCCGTGTCATATCCCTAATAGAAAGCCAAAGCATCCTCTTTGCACTCACCTATACATATATATACAATTCCTTAACATCCGTCCATGTCATTTTCCCCAGCACAGTAACATAAACACTTTGTATATCAGATTTTGTTTATACTATACTTTTCTCCTTTCGACACTCGTCCGTGTCACTCTCCCCAACAGTTTAAATACCTGTCTATACACCGCTCATACTTATTACCTCTCAGATTCGACACTCGTCCGTGTTCTCTGTTATCCAGTTGGTACTCGCCGTACCATCATCTCAGAACATGCGTCAAGCGTTTGTTTCTACCTGATACTCGTCCGTATCATAGTCTTGAGGATGCTCGTCCGCATCTTTAATCCATACACTGTGTCAAACACTTTTGACTTCGTGAATATAGACACTCGTCTGTGTCTACTATTCCCCAGAAGAATTCCCTCAGATTCGACACTCGTCCGTGTTCTCTGTTAACCAGTTGATACTCGTCCGTATCATCATCTCTGAACACGTGTCAGTATTTGTTTCTACCCGATACCCGTCCGTATCGTAGTCTTAAAGATGCTCGTCCGCATCTTTAAATCTATACACAAATATCCAAACACTTATACCTTTTGTTTCTTGGATATAAACACTCGTCCGTGTTTACTATTCCCCAGTAGATCGCCAGCAAAGCAAAATTTCTTTCTGACATTCGTCTGATGTCATGATAAACCTTGAGAGCAGCCGTACCCTGCTAGGTGATCGTCCTTCACCTCTTGATGATCGTCCTTCATCATGCTCATCCGATGGCCGTCCCCATCGTTGATCTTTTCTATCCGACATTCGTCCTATGTCGTGATACTTTCGGCAGCCGTACCCTGCCAGGTGATCGTCCTTCACCTTTGATGACCGTCCCTCATCATTATTTCATTTATTCTTTAACCCGATGGCCGTCCCCGTCGTGGTCCCTTTTCCTTTTCCTGATGATCGTCTTTCATCAGTTTAGCCCGATGTCCGTCCCTATCGTTTGTTTACATTACTTTATGAACTTGATGGCCGTCCCTATCATTTTTCATTAATCCCCAGAGAATCTTATAGCTTTACTTGATGGCCGTCCCCATCATAATCCCTTTTATCCCCAGCATGTCGGTCGTCCCCGTCATTGCTTTATTTCCCGCACTTTTCCCAGCGTGTCGGCCGTCCCCGTCATTGCTCATTCCCCAGCAGTCGTCCTCTGCTCGACGGTCATCCTCCGTCACCCATACTTTACAATATACTTTATTTTCCTTTACAATCTATATCCCTTTTCCTCTTCATTCTGTGAGTGCAAATTTTGGACTGTCTTTGGTATTCAACCACAAGTTATCTTGTTTGCCTGTTAAGCCGTAGCTTACATCCTGCACAGCTAACTCATGTTTGAATAGGGGTAGCTGTAAACAACCCAAATTTTCCCTCACCCATTCACACCATGGCTTGTGATCATTTCATATGCATAAGTTCAATCATAGCATCTCATATTACATTTTTGATTCACTGCACTGGTTCTAAGTCATCTGCATCTAGGGTTTGTGATCTGAGCAATCCAAGAGCTTCTTGAGCCACTCCAAAGGTCATCAATCACTTCAAAGGGGTCCATGTATGTTCAATCATCATATTATATCCTCTCAAAGTCAAATATGTCAAAGAATCACAAGAACTGAGAATGGCATGGAAGCAGAGCCAAGCTTAACTGCACAGATGACCTAGAATTAGGGTTTTGGTTTCAAAGGCCATAACTCCAATTTTTTTGGTCATTATTGTTTCTATTGGTCTCTATATGGTATAGGGAGCATGCATATCAATTTTCATGAAGAAATTCAATGGGGAAGTCATCTGATCAAGGGTTGACTTTCTAAGCAAGTCAGTGCAAAATCAGGGCATCTGAGGCCCCCAATGACCCAACCAAAGGGTGTTCTTCATCATTTTGATTATTTATGATATTTATTTGATCATAGAAGATGTTGGAAGTTCACAAAATTGAAGAATCTCAAGTCATTTGCAAAGTTGACTTTTTGGGAAAGTTGACTTATATTGAAAATTGCCATTTTGGGAAACTTTTTCAACCCTTGCTTTTTGATTCAAAAATGCTTCAAATGGAAAAACTTTGGTCATGAAAGTTGTAGAATGGATCATTCCCTTTTCAAAAAGTACAAGAACATGACCTAATTCATTTTGGATCAAAAGTTATGGCTTGTCAAAGTTGGCTAAAATCACAAAATTTGAAGTTTTCTACCAAAGAGACATTTTGCAAAATGGTTTGATCAAGTGTTCTAAAGGCCTAAAATGTGTATCATTTCTTCACAACATGATCATGTGACATCTAAAATTCAGAATGGGCCAAGAGATCACTCATTTTCATGACTTATGGAGCAAGAATTTTCAAAAGAAACCAAAGTGAAGCAAGTTGCAAAAACCCACTCAAGTATGAATCCACTTGCTTGCTGACTTCATAACCAATCCTAGGGCTCTCCACACTTCTTGCTGCGCAGGACACCCCATTTGTCCTTGGCTCTCCACACTTCTTGCTGCGCAGGACACCCCATTTGTCCTAGGGCTCTACACAAACTTGACATTTTGGCAACTTGAGCCATACCAATCACAACAGCACACATCAACTCATCTGACCAATCCCATTTGTTTATACAAACCAAAAGCAAGACATTTCACATAACACACAAGCTTGAAAACACCAAGAACACAGCTCTCTCATTTTCACCCCATTTTGCAAAAGCTTTCGAAACACTCTCCACAAGCTGCAAACACACAAACCAACTTCACAAACCAACTCAGCATACTTCACTGATCAAAAACCACCCATCACCATTGCCTGAAACTCCCTGAATCAAAAACACGATCACCACCCCCCTTGAACAGAACTTCTGTAATCTCTCAAACCAGCCATCACAAACTTCTTCCAAGCATCAAGACTTCATCATGGGCCTAAGAGGAGTGGTTTGCACAAAGAAAGAAGGTCAGAAAGTTGCAAACTGAGAAAGCTCAAAGCTCAGGTATCTCAAGAACTTTTTTTCCAGAAATGAGTTTTTAAGTTTCTAAATTGTTCCTCATGCTTTGCTAATCACTCTGATGTTGTTACTTTTTGAAATGGTTGAGAAATAAGCATGTAATCGTGTTCTGAAATTTTTTTGACCTAAATATGTTTTGCTTCGATTCACATGATTGATGAATGAAAAATGATTTTTGTTTGGGGGTTTTGATTCAATGTTGAATGAGGATGATTTCTGGGTGATTAGAGTTCATTTTCATGGCCTGGGGGAGAAAGTTAGCAACTTTCAGGTGAGGGTCTTGCCGGAGAAGACGACCGGAAGTCTTCTCCGGCCACCTGAAAGTGATTAGGGTTTAATCTGTGTAATTAATGTAGTTTGAATGTGGTGCGTTGATCTGTCTGACTTAGTCAACTCCCGCGCGTGTTCAAGGGTCCAGATCCTTTGTTTAGCCCTAATCTCATTTTATTTAAATTAATTAATTCAGATTAGTTTAATTAGGCTAGTTTGAATATCAGCCTTTAGATGTGGCGCCAGTCAATGCGCGCGTTTCCCAGTTCAAACCTCAACCATTGATCATGCTTACTTCCATTTAAATTCAGTTTTATTTTCATTTAAATTCATTTGTTTTCTATAATTTATTTAAAATAGCAAAAATCATTTAAAAATTCTGAAAATTTTTATACAACCTTTTATTAATTTTTCAGAAACCAAAAACATTTTTATTTTTATTTTTTGCATTAAAAATATTTTTAAATCATTTAAAAGATTATTTTTAATTAATTAATGAGAATTAATCAATTAAAAATACTTTTAGGTATTTAAAAATCACAAAAAAATTCATGAAACATTTAAAATCATTTAGAAACATTGTCCAACCCTCAAACCAAATTTCTTTTTGATCTTGATGTCTTTTGACAATTTTTCATGGAATTAATTTCTTTTCAAGGCATTATTTTGATCCAATCTTTGAAAATTCATTTCTGCCTAGTCTTTAAGAGTTGGACTTTGATTCTTTTTGCATTGCAATTGCATATCATTTAGTTTATAGGATTAAATTGGAATGAATTGACCTTGCATTTTAAATTTATTTGACATTTTTCTTGACAAGGTGCCTTGAAACCCTAGAAATCTTAAGAAATTCATAACTTTCACTAGGTTAAGAATTGGATCCCCTCCTTTGGGCAGTGAGTTTGTATAGGTTTAGAGTTCCCTTGGTTGCATTTTCAATTTTTTATCTTGATGTTTGCTTCTGGTTTTGATTTTTGTTTTGTACATTGATCATAAACCCTAATTTGGGCTTTCTTTTGCATTCATCTTGCATTTGCTTGCATACCATGACTTGCCATGACATTTTATGCATCCATTTGATTCATAACACATATTAGGACATATTAGAAGCATGTTTGATCATTGCATCTTTCATTTGCCATGTTGTATGTCATTTGTATTTCATAACTTTTAATGTATGCTCATGGTTCTAAGCATGCTTCTCTTGCATCCATATGTTTGTATGATCATCCCCATGCCTTGTTTCATGTTTGCATCATATCATAGCATCATTATCATCACACACATGCTTCTGGTTTTGGTTTGCATCATCTCATTGCATTCCATTTGCATTGCATTTCATTCCTTTTGCTAACTTTTCAGGTGGTAAGTTACTTTGAGAAGTGAATTTGCTTTCACTTCTCACAATCTCTTTTCATCTCTCTTATGCATCATTGCTGCATTTTGTTTTGTGTTTGAGTTTGAGCTGGCTCTTTCTTCTTCTTATCACTTTCTTTCCTCAAGTGACTTGTCTTCTTAAATGAAGCAAGTTACTTTGCTTCTCTTTGCTCCTTTCATCTGCTTCCTGGTGGTTCCTCTGAAGATCTTTCTTGTAAACCTCACAAACCTTAGGAACAACCAAGCATGACAATAATTAGGGTTTTGATTAATCCCCAACTTAGCTTTTACCTTTATGTCTCCTTGAGTCTTCTCTTCTCATCTCACAATCAGGGACTAAACCCTAAAGGCTTTAAGGCTTTGTGATTAAGCTTATGCCTGCATCCTTCTATTAGGATGGAGTGTATAACTTTAATCCTAAGTGTTAAACCCTTAATGTGTTTAAATCCTTTAATCAATCCATCTAATAACCATCAAGACATCAAGCTTGTAACTTGGGCCTTGCATTAGGGTTCTAATTCTTCCTTAATTGGTTAAGAAGGACTAACCCTAGTGTTAATGGACAAGTCCCCCTCAAGTTGTCTTACAAATCATAAAACTCACTTCTTCATCATATCATTAACTAAAATCCACTTAATAAAGGTTATGTTTTGTCATGAGGTTAATCCCTAATCATGGATTAAGTTGAGGAGTCTTCCTCAGCTTAAACATTCTCATCTATTATCCTTCTATTAGGATGGTGTAATGAGTCTGTTTAATCCCTGATTATGGCTTAGTCTCATTACTTAACACTAAAAAAAAACAACAAAAACATCTAAATAATAACAAGTAGGTTAATGGTCTTAATCCTACATCAAAGGTGTTTAAGTGTGAGAAGCTGACTTCACACTTAAGGTATTCTCATTACCCCTAATCAGAGGGAAGATGTGATGAGTTTTCTAACCCATTGGTTTAGGCTTAAGCTCATTAACTTATGACAAATCTTCAAAAGTAATAAAAGACTGAAAAATCAAAAACAAACAATAATTGTCTCCTTCGGGATTCTTCTCTCATCTCATTCACTCATAAACGAGAACTTGCTTCTTCCGTCTAATGCAAGACAGTTAGCACCTGAGCCAGACAGGTCATACACTTGAGCTTAGACAAGTAAGCAGTTCACAAGTCAATTCACCTTTCAGTCTCTTTGGGTCGAACTACGGTGTTCTGACTTCCTCATTGCACGAGAGGATACGTAGGCATAACTTAACAGTTATCGAACAAAAGTCTCTGTGTATTCCCCCTCTTTCTAGCTTTATTCTTATAGCCTCATGATCTTGAGCATCTTATTCCTTTTCTTACACTGACACTGTACATTTACACACTTCACACCTTTTACACTGACACTTGCATCCTTTCCAGCTTTGATACACAAATTGCACTGACACTACCCCTTTAAAACACAAATCTTTTGAGCGTGGATCCCGTCGAGTACGACGGACAATCTGGGTGCTAATACCTTCCCAGGTTGTAACCAACCCCCTTTCTCAGTCTCTCTGGTTCGCAACCGTCTTATCCATATCTTTCTAGGTCTATGCAGCATTACCTTTCCTCCGGGATAAAAATGACTAGCTGGAGACTCTTTCTTTTCCTGTGAGTTCACTCCTGTGTGTTCTCACACCCTCTTTCCGCCGACCGTTCGCGTCTGTACCTCATTTGAGCCAGTCTCATCTTTTGGGAGCGACATTTATCCTCCTGAAAGCTATCATTATACCTCAGGGTGTTGTTTATCCTCCTAAAAGCTATTATTTCTTTGGGCCGTTGTTTATCCTCCCAAAAGTTATACTTATACCTCAGGACGTTGTTTATCCTCCTGAAAGCTATCATTATACCTCAGGATGTTGTTTATCCTCCTGAAAGCTATTATTTCTTTGGGCCGTTGTTTATCTTCCCAAAAAGTTATACTTATACCTCAGAACGTTGTTTATCCTCCTGAAAGCTATCATTACTTTGGGCCGTTGTTTATCCTCCCAAAAAAGGCTATATCTTCATATTTTGGACTGCTTTATCCTCCAAGATATATATTTGAAGAACTTTTCTCCAAGTGGCATCTTTAAGCCCACTCAAGCATATACAACAAGTCATCAGTATCACTCTACGCACCGGTGAGTGCAAATTTTTGGGCTTTTGTGTTCAATCCCCTTCAACCTTCTAGGTCACGACTGGCACATATACCCATCTAACCCCTCAGGTTTCAGAAAATTGAACAGGGGCAGCTGTTGCACCCCAAAATTTGCCCTCACAATATAAGACTTTGTGTGCCATGAGGTTCACAAGGCTCACAAGACCTCCCATGAGGTTCACAAGACCTCCCATGAGGTTCACAAGGCTCACAAGACCTCCCATAAGGTTCACAAGGTTCACAAGACATCTTATGAGGTTCACAAGGTTCACAAGACATCTTATGAGGTTCACAAGGTTCACAAAGTTCACAATTAGTCAGAAGATCTGACATTTCCCTCAGACAATGCATCCTCCTAAGCAATGCATCCCAAACTAGGGTTTTGACTTTAATCAGGCTAAATGGACTTCCAAGACTTCAAGTGAGATTCATAACATCTTATATGTGTTTAAGAATCCCCATGACAAGTTTCAAGACTTTTCTCAAAGGTTTGCTCAGTCAGATGATCAGATAAGTCAAAATCAGTCAAAGCAGTTAAAAAGTCAAACTGAGGTCAACTGTGGTCAAACCAAAGTCAAATTTCATGATTTTTTGCCAAAATCAAGTATATGAAGTAAAATTCATCATTTCATCAAGGGTTGATCATGATTCATCAAGAATATTTCAGATCATCAAGAATCAGAGGTTTCTAAATTAGGGTTTCCTTAAGAAAAGTCAACTGAACTTTGACCAACCATAACTTTCACATGCTTCATCAAATTTTTCCCATCCAAAGCTCATTTTTAATGAAATTGAATTCTCTACAACTTTGTGTCTCAAAAGCCAAGCCCAAAAATGCTTCATTTGGAAGGTATGAGCTAAGACATTATAGGTCCTTTTGAAAGTCAACAAAAAGTCAACAACTTCAAAAGGGCATAACTTGAGAATGGTAAATGATATGGACATGAAACCAGTGGGGTTGGTTATAGGACTCTTTAAGCTTTCCAAAATGTCCAAGAACACCCTCATATCATTAAAATTGAAGGATATGTGCCCTTGCAAAGTTGGGAAATTTTTGGGTGGTTTATGAAGAAAATAGGGTCTTAAAACCAAATTCTTCTAAATGGGCTGAACTTTTTGTGACCCAAGGTGTTCCATAACATCATGCACGAAATTTATTTGATATTTTCATAATTTTATTTTATTTATTATGATTTTTTATATTAAAAATCATTTTAAATTTAAATAAAATATCAAATATGAAAATTTAAAATATATTTTGGTTCTAGAAGGTCATAAACATGAATTGGATTAAATTGATATACAATTGATGATGATTGTCTTGAAATAGAAAGGTCTCATTCAAAAATATATGAAATTTAAGTCATAATCTTTTTCAATCTCCAAAAATCAAAAAGTCCAAACAATGATCCAATTTTTTGACCTAGCTTCACTCAACTATAAGTATACAAACCTAATACAATGCCAGGGGACGAATTTTCTGCCTCAAGAGTAAGTTTCCAATTTTCCAAAACTCACCAAAAACACAATTCGGATTTTACGATTCAAGCTCTTTCAAGGCAGCTTGAAGGTTGATACATGTTCTATGGACATCATTGAACCTATTCCAATCATTAAAAGCATCAAAAACATGACATAGTGCATAACCTGAATCAAACTTTTCATGCCTTGATGATTTTTTCGTTTTCTTATATTTGTGTATTATAAATAAGATTTGATCATTGTTTCATGTTTGTATTAAGTTGTTGATTGTTTCTGGATGGTTTAATTGAAGTTTTACTGCAGGTTTAAGAAATTGCCATGGCTAGGGTTTCGGCAAAGCTTTTAGGGTTTCACACTAAACCTAATATAAATGAATTTGGAAAACATAGGATGATTGTGTAAGCTCTGGGGATCACAATGCCCTAATTAATTGAAGAAAATTGTACTGTTTGCTTGCTGGTTGAAATTCGCAGGTTCTGGATATCAAGAACTCGCAGGAAAATGCGTAGATGAACTCGCCGCAAAATTCGAAGGTAACCAGGAGGAAGACGAAGACCATCTGCGCGCGAAAGAAATATTTGAATTGTGTAAAACGCTTAAAAGAAATTCGTTTCGTTCATATGTCACAATGAGCATGTAGCTCAGCTGGTTTTGGTGCGCGTATGGTATACTGACTGGCCTGGGTTCGAAACCAGCCAAGGTAATTTTTTTTTTTGCTTGATTTATTCTTGTTTTCCAGGATAACAACAAAACCACATGGAGTGCATTGCTATCACTGGCGCGCGCGCAGCCCAGTGGCTGGCTTGCTGGTCCTGGAGGATGCATTGCTCAGGGGCTGGGTTCGAATCCCAGCCCAGGTAAGTTCTTTTTCACTTTTTTTTTTGTTTTTGTCTATTTTATTTGTTTATATTATAATTAAATAAATTTAAAATAACAAAAAATGTTTATGCTATTTTCTTTTTTCTATAACTTAAAATTCATTTTTTTCAATTAAACCTTATTAGTAAAAATTATTTAAAGTTTATCTTGTTGTATATTATTAATAATTTTGTATAATTAACTTATATTAGATAATTTATTTTTCTAAACATATGAACCCTAATATTTTCATAAACCCTAAAATATTTTTATAAAACTTAATTATTTTTATAAACCCTAATTGTAAATATTAATTTATTTGTTAATTATAACTTTTAATTTATTTATAAACCTTAATTATGTTCATATTTTTATAATTTGTTTATAATTACTATTTAATATAATTCTTGCATGTAAATAATTTTAGTGTATGCTTAAAATAATTAAAAACTCCTAATTTAATTTTGTAAATATAAGTTATTTTTATAATATATTTATTTAATCATAATTAACCATTATTTTTCATAACATGTATATAAAATTCAAATTTTTATAATAATTAGTATATAGCATGAATTGTTTATTTTTCTTCTTAAAAATCTTAAAAAATAATTGTTTATTAAAATTGAACTTTTAATTTATGATGCTAATCTCTTTATTCTTGTTTATTTTATTACTAATTCTATTTATTCTCATATGATATTTATTTTATTTTATTATTACTAACCCCATTTATTTATATATTATTTTATTATTATTATTATTGTTACTAACCCAATTATTTATTATTATTTATTTTGCTTATTTATTTAATTTATTTTAATTTATTATTATTATGTAATTGTATCCCTTATGTAATATTTGTAGTATTAATTTTTATTATTTATTTTAAATGCTATGGTTAGTTAAATAGGGAGTGAAACATGTTTGTATTTAAAAATTGAATTTAGATCATTAATTTAAAAGATAAATATTTGAACTTGTACACTCACACACGTAAGTCGATCTTGGATCGCCATCTCACTTCTTAAGGGTTTCCTCTCAAGTTGCCTAAACAAAAGGTCAAGTAGGGTGTATAAAATAAAGTCCCTCATCTCACATCATCTAGTCCCTAAACAAATAAAAAGATCAAGTCCCTTTGAACGTTGCCTTCGTAATGATCTTGACCCTTTCAAATAAAGATGATAAGTCCCTCCGAATTGCTTATACACCCCACAGTTGCCTAAATAACAGATGTCCCTTCACTTGTCCCACACATCCAAGGTAATGACTACCTATTCCTTAATAATAGGGATAGTCTTACCATTTAAAGGATTCAAGAACAGAAAAGACTTAATTTAGGGTAGGTTCCTCTTAGATACTTTCTCACTCTTCAAAACATTTCAAACACTTCATACATTTCAAACAATTTTCAAAACAAAGGTTTTATATATATCCGTACATGGATCATTATAAAACACTTAAGAAAATTTCTAAACACACACTACACATTTCAAAAATATTTTAAAGTGAGCTAAGTAACTAAGAGCCCATGGATAACCATGGATGTAAAGGGTGCTAACACCTTCCCTTTACATAACCTACCCCCCGGACCCAAAAATCTTTTAAAAGGTCTTTCCTGTTCTTTTATGCCTTTCCTTTGGATAAAATAAAAGTCGGTGGCGACTCTTGCTATCCGTAACATAACTAAAGTCAGTTCTCCCACCGTGTTACACTCACACATCTTTGATCACCATCCTACATTTTCTAAGGTTACCTCTCATGTTGCCTATTTTTAAGGTCAAGTAAGGTGTCTTAAGCAAAGTCCCTTCATAAAATATCATCAAGTCCCTTCAAATTATAAGATCAAGTCCCTTCGAGGTTGCCTACGATAAATGATCTCGTCCCTTCGAATAAAAGATGATAAGTCCCTACGAATTGCTAAAGACACCTTGCAGTTGCCTAAATTCAGATATCCATATACATGTCCCTTATCACATCCAAGGTAATGACTACCTATTCCTTAATAATAGGGATAGTCTTACCATTGAAAGAACATATAAGAACAATAAACACTTATTATAGGGTAGGTTCCTCTTAAGTACTTGCTCACTTTTTCAAAATACTTCATTACATTTCACATTTCAAACAAATTTTCAAAACAAAGTCTTTATATACATCCATACGAGGATCTTTATAAAGTACTTAGAAATTTTTTATCACACACTACACCTTTCTCAAAACAGTTTAAAGCGAGCTAAGTAACTAAGAGCCCATGGATAACCATGGATATAAAGGGTGCTAACACCTTCCCTTTGTATAACCTACCCCCCGAACTCAAAATCTTTTTAAGGTCTTTCCTGTTCTTTTATGCCCTTTCCTTTTGGATAAAATAAAAGTCGGTGGCGACTCTTGCTATCCGCAACATTTAACTAAAGTCAGTTCTCCCACCGTGTTACAGTTAGTACCATGCTCATTACCATTTCATAACTTAAATTCATGTGTCATTTCATTTTTAAATCTTGAGTTCCATAGGAAGTCTAATTTCAATTCCATTGTCAAATTTTCAATTCAAATCCTAGAGTTCAATATCCATATTGCAACTTCTATTCCCATATCATTCAAGGCTTCTTCTTGTTATTATTTATTTGTTTCATTTTCCATATAAAATACAATAACAAAGTCACCAAGAAATTATAATCTTGTCAAACAAAAAAACTCTTCATTTAATTTCTTTTCAATTTCCATGTCAATTTTTCATTTCAACTTCTAAGTTTATTCTAAATTTCTAGTCTAATTTTTCACTTCCATTTTCAAGGTTCCAATTCAATTTCAATCCCAATTTCAATTCTCAAATTTCAAATTCCAATTATATTTCTAGTTTTCGATTTCAATTTCAAATTCCATTTTAAGTTTCATTTTCAATACTCATTCCAAATTTTAAGTTTTCATTGTTTTGGTCACTTTTCAAGTCCCATTCCAAGTTAAAGTTTAAATTTAAGTTCTCACTTCATTTTTATCCTAAGTTTCATTCCTAAGCTACCAATTCAATTTTCAAGCTCAATCCGAACTCCTGATCACTATCCAATTTCCTTCCAAGTTTCAAATGCTAAATTTTCTCTTTTCATTCAAGAAAACATTCCAATTCTCATCTCAAAGATTCGATTCAAGTGTCAATTCATTTCAATTTTCAAATCTATTCAATTTTGTCCCAAGTTGGTTGTAATTCATGTCAAATAAAATTCTTAAATTTAATGTCAAGTTACAAATTCATGTCCAAAATTACAAGTTACAAGTTATAAATAAGGTGCAATACAAGTCAATTACATTTTTTTATCACATAATCACAAAGAGGCCTACACTAGTTTTTGTCCTGAAACTTTTCTTTTGACATCAAGTTTTCAATTCATTTTCGACGCCGAGTCTTCATGTTTGTTCTTCCACTCCAAGCCAAGCCATGTCCTCACTTCCGTGCTCACGACAATTCCAATGTACATGAAATAGAAAATAAACAAGAGTTAGTATGTCATTCACGGTTAAGTTGCATTCACATCATCATCGTCTCATCGCAATTCAAAGTCATTCAATTTTGTCAAATTTATTCTATCGTTTCCGCATAATCATAACCATAATCATACACATTCATTTCAAATCCATCGTTCAAGCATACATAAGTTTCGAGCATATCAAAGCATTCCATTTCAAGATTCGCAAACATTAATTCAAATGCTTTCCAACATTTATTCTATCATTCCATTCATATAATCCAAAAAACTCTTCAAGCATTTCAAATCAAACCTCTTTCAATTCAACATTCATTCATCAAGACCAACTATTTAAGTTCAATCATTCACATATACTTCAAACCATATAAACATTAAACTCCATCAAGTTTCATCCATACATAATCATATTCATTATTTAAATTTAATTCCTATACATTCATTCATTAGCATTCATGTTTTTTTTATAAAAATAGGAATATCACTTTATCATGTTACAATCACTCAGTTTTATCATATTCATCATCTTATCCAACATGTTCATTATATTTTCTATGCCACAAAACTAAAAAATATCTAAGTTAGAGTCAATACAACAAATGCAGGACAACGAGACCACATCAATACACGACCAGATGTTTTAAAGAAAATTGTGAAAAAGGGGAAACAAAGTCCAGACCTGCTGCAAAGCAGGATTGCAGGTCACCTTTCCTCTCTCCACTTCACAGCAAATGCGGAATCAATGTTTCTGCAGGTCAACAACAAAAAGTACACTTAGTAGAATTCAAAAAAAGGGAAGTGTTTTGAGAAGACCAGACCAACAATGCAGAACTTAACAATGTGCCAAGGACCTGCTATAGCTCATAAAACACCAACCATGCATCCCACAAGTCCATCTCGGTTACAACACCGAACATACATAAAAATAGATCTTAAGGGAGCCTGCAAGAAAATCACATTGATATCTGCGATCAATTTACCATGGCCAGGGCGAAGTTTATTGTAAAAAATGGAAACAAACTGATCAAAAAGCAAAGCACAGACCTGCTGCAGAAAATAAAGAAAGAGCTACAAGATGCCATTCCAGGCCACTCAATAAGCAAACTAATATCTCTGCAGGTCAAACCAAAGCCTGCAGCAATCCAGTTTACACCAAAGAGGAAAACTCTTCCACCCATAAACCAAAGTCTGCACCGAAAAGGATAGTACATCAGTATCAGACAAAATATTGATGTCATAAGCTTATCCAACAAGCTTTCAATTCAAGGATTCAAAAAAAAATGAAACCCTAATGCTATCACTATAAGAGGTTTGATATCAGATAAGAAGGGGGGGGGGTGAAAAAACTCAGAACAAAAACGGAGTCTAAAAAGAAATCTTCATCAATCCAAAACTTTCCAACTTATCGTGAAAATAAACAGAAGGATACAAGCAAAAACGGAACGGCCGCCATACTGCTCCGCAACATCGTGGAAACCGCGGACGATTCTTACCGCTAACCATGACCTCGTCCGCCGTATCCCGCTAACATTGAACCATTCCCAGAAACTACATCAAACAATAATATCAAGTCTTGGCCACGCAAACAGAGGTAGCAACAAGAGGAAGGGAGATTCAAGGAAATGGAATAGCAGAACAAGAGATAAAAGGGATTACCTGTTTAATCCTCGCTGGAGAAATCGCCGCCGTCCATGGGTATGTGCGAGAGAGACAAAGATGATTTGAGGTGGAGGAGTCTGTGAAGGCTGAAGCAAGTACCGCCGCCGTCAAGACCACCAGACTTCTCTCAACGTCGTCGTTTTTGTAGGTAATTTTTTCCCGTTTCCGTTTTTGATTTCTTCGTTTCTGGGCTTTGTTTTTTTCCGAATTGAGAGATTTAGGGTTAGGTTTGGTTTGAAATACCAGAGTGAGGGTGAGGCACGAATTGAGAGATTTAGGGGTAGGTTAGGTTTGAAATATCAAAGTAAAGGGTGAGGCACGAATTGAGAGAGGTTGAGGGGATACACGTGGGAGTAGAGAGCCTTCCATGGGAGAGGCAGAGAGTTGAGCGAAGGTGAGGGACGCGTTTTAGAAAATGATTGGGAGGCTGTTGCAGTACTGATGGGGCAAAGACGCAATGTGTCTAGCGGTATCTGAACTGCAAGCGCACAACCTATCGAAGTAATATAAAAGATTGTCGAACCCACAGGGACTTTGTAATCACTCTAGTGCTATAAGGTCTGCTAGTTTAGCTAAGGCGGATATTTGTCACGATTATGGTTTTAAGGATTAAAAACGGGAATTAAATTTAGTTTAAGGAAATAATGAGAAGGCGGTCGGTATGTAATTATATTAACCTATGCGGGTCAATCTAACCTAAGCTTATAAAGATGGTTCACTTAAATTATTCTGTAGAGATTACCAGTTTAAAAACCCTCGACTCACACTCTCGTGGTTTTATCTCAGATCTTACTCCTAAAGCCCTATGTCTTCTCTCGCTAGCCCATAAGTGTTTAGAAAATAATTTTTGAAAACTTAATAAGTCTAATTCATTTTAAAGCGCTCTCGCTATATTTAAATCAAATGCCTAACTTTAGCTATCCAGTTAAAATCTCACACTCTCGTGGTCTCGACCTAACCTATTTCACTTTTCTTACTCTCGTAACAAAAAGATTAATTTTAATTATAAAAAGCCACAACCAGAATATAAGTTCTTAATTATTTTTAACTTAGATTCGATTTAACCGTTTTGGGTTTGGTTTATTACATACCGACTAATTAATTTAGCTACTCATTTTTATTATACCAACAGACAGATAAATAAATAATAAAGCATACATTATATAATAATAATAGAAACTTAACATAAATAAATAAATGAATTCAATATAAATTGCAAACAAAAACCTGGATAATTTAATTCTTAAACTCCTTCTTCCACAAGTTGGTAAGCTCGGAGTGTCGGAATCGGAATCGGAATCGAAATACAAAATAACAAGTTCTGAGGCTAAAAAGAAATTAATTGAGATAACAATTTCCTAATGTTGGAAATTGTTATTGAATGGGTTGGAAATAAAAACAGAAAACACAGCAAGAACAAGGCTGGAAAATAAATGGGTTCAAGAAAAAATACGGCAGAGCTTCTGCGTAAAAATCAATAATAAACTCTGTGTGTTTTCATTTGCATCTTGGGTATTTATAGCAGAGGAAATTTGCAGTTGAATTGGTAGCAAGCGTGGGCTTCGTTCTGTTTGAGAAGATCCAGCAAAAAAGTAGCGTACTGGGTTGCTTCAGTTGAGGAAAAGCAGGAGTCCTCGAAGACTCGTTGCACGTCTTCATGAATAACTTCAAATAAATTAAATACACTTTCCTTGTCACGTTCGTGACATGATGTAACAGTCAGTTTCTTCAATTTAAGCGCGTCACGATCGTGATAAGGTTGTGACGATCGTGAGACCTCAAAGTAGCGTGTCACGGCCGTGAGGAAGTTGTGACGACCGTGAGTGTAACAAAAATTGCAGACTTAGCAGAATTGTTCTCTTCATCTTCTTTTCATGCTAGATTTGGTTCATTTGATCTTTTTCTCATAGTTTGGCTCTAGACATGTTATACCTGTAATGTGACATAAAAAACTCGAACAATCGGGAGTTAATAGGATCAATGTACGATAAAACGGACTAAAAACGTAGTAATAACGTGATACGATTTCTCGTTATCAAACTCGCCCAAACTTAAACCTTTGCTTGTCCTCAAGCAAATAGTAAATTGAAAAATGATCGGACAATTTTCATCAGACGCATACACATAACAAACTGTACGAGAAGTCATTTAGTTAGATAAACCGGTACTAGAATAGAACACTAACGATACACTAATGACACAAGAAACAAGCTAAGTCGTCGACTTCCCGTTAAACGAAACATTCAGAAATTTCGTTATGATTCTACCTAGAGTCTTTTGATCTTATTTCACCCGGTTTCGTTCTAGCGCAATCACATTAAGCCCTTTTCCTTAGCACGCACGTAGTGGAGTAGCCGGTTAGTGACTTTGATCCTTTATTAGCACGGGGTCTGGTACACGAATGTGGTTACCCTTTACATGTTATCCAAATTGGAGGTTGTGGGGGATCGAGCCGTAGCACGTCCTACCAAGTTCAGAACCAGGTACCTCTGAACCAACCCGCAATGGACTCCTTCTTATATTTCTCATCTCTTATATGCGACCGTGTACTTTGGTGCAATTCTTTTTATTGGCATCGAGATATGAAGGATCGTTTATAGATTAGGCATCAAACACTTATGTTCATCGGCTCCCCACGTGGTTTGTGTTCAGACGGTGCTGACTGCTAGTATAAACTACTAGGGGTTACTTTAGAACTAAGATTTAAGGTGTAGTCGTAACAATTATCGAAATGGAATGCTTAAGTAGGGAGTCTAAGGTGTCAAGACTGTATTGATTTTGTTGGATCTTTCTCAGCTTCCTAACTACGATTTCATAGGTAAGTCGAGTAATGCGAAGATAAAGCAAAAAAATTTCGGTATGGCTAAATAAAGCGGGGAAGAATTGAAACTGAAGAAATAACATAAATATTACTTTGTTTAATTGAAAATGCGGAAAGGGAAATACAATGAAATGGAAAACGGGAAAGGGAAAGGTACCTCTCCCACACTATATTAGACATTGTCCTCAATGTTGTGATATAATAGCGGGGAAATACAATACAAGAACAGAAAGCAAAAACAAAAAAGATAAACTAATGCTGCTGACGACCGCGGCCTCGGCTTCTGGTGCGGGAGCGTCTGGTAGGAGTGGCTTCCTCATCAGAACCAGTGGTGGTGAGAGCGGTGACGTCTATCCGCAAAGCTTCCAACTCGCTAAAAATCTCTCCTAGCTTTTCATCTGTTGCCTTCTGGTTACTGACAACAGTTGCAAGGAGTGCATCGTATTGCTCTTTCTGCCTACGCTCAAGTGCGGCATTCATCTGATTCTGCTGATGAATGGAACAAAGGATTTCTTCAAGGGTGATATCAGCTGAAGGTGGATGCCTGGTGGAGGACTCAGGGATGTCCTAAACTGGCTCAGCAGCATCCATCGCATCCTGCATCTCGTCCACAGGTGCATCAGGCTGCTCGTCAATAATCGGAACATGGCCTGCAACATCCGGCAAATCAAATAGCCAATTGGCTGTGTTCGATGGATCAATGCGGTTCCTGCAAGGCAAAACGATATGATGATAGATGGTGCCTTGGATCACAGGGTTGTACCTGCCATCTTCACGCTGCGAGATCATGTGAGAGGACTTGCAGTAGTTCTTGGTAAGCAGCTCCAGTGCTCTATGAGGCAAATGAGTGAGGTGGTCACCAAGCTCCAGCTGTATAGCAAGGGTAGTGACAATCCCGCCAATGTAGAAGGGAGTGGCGCCTCTTTGCGCTACAGACTGAATGTGGGCCAAAAGGAACGAAGCGACATTGTTGCATTCTTCATTCAAGGCACAATGCAAGAATAAGAGCTCTTTGGAATTGAGCTTGTGGTTTCTCTCTCTTGCAAAGATTGTGTTGCATATGATACGATGAAAATACCGTATTGCTGGATTATGGATATGAGTGGCATTGAGACTCTGGTAGGCGGAAGCACGGCTGTTTGTGATGTTGTGCCACAAAGTGAAAGCTGCTTCATTAAAGTTGTCGGGCACGCGAAGGTGAGCACCGTCTCCGTGACTGAAGCCTAATAGTTCAGCGATTCTGGTTTGAGTGATTTGAAACTCTCTTCCAAGCATTCGGAATTTTGCGATGCCGGTGATTTGTTTTTTTGATCCTGAAGGTGTGATATATTGAAACGAACTTAGAAACTCCAAGGTGAGGTTTGCAAATGTCGGTTGCGGTTGACTGCATAAGTCCCACAAGCCAACATGCTCAAGCAGTAGCTTCACTCCGTCGAACAATCCTAACTCCCTCAAGCAGTCGAGGTCGACGTACCGAGTAGGTTGGATGCCACGGGTTTGAAACCTTACAAACTTCTCTCTCTGTGCTTCTCCTTGTTCTCCATCTCTAAACTGAATGTTTTCCATTGCATGCAAATGAGGTTTATGTGAGATAGTTGTTTGAGGTTTGGTGATGAAAATGTGAAGAAATTGATCGGAATGAAATGAATGTGTGGAGTTGGGGTTAAATGAGAAGGTTGAATGGAGTAATGGAATTGATTGGAGTTTAATGGGTGGTTACGGGAGAAGAAGAGGTAATGGGAGGTTAGAGTTTTGTGAAAATAGAAGTGGGGGTTGCGAAGAAGAACGACCTCTGTAACTTCAGAGGTCGTGAATTAGGGTTGTCACGGTCGTGAGGGGGGTCTTACGGTCGTGACGCGCTAAATAGCTCGTTATGATCGTGAGGGGATGGTGACAACCGTGATGTTCACAAAATATGGAATTTTCACAGAATGGATTACCTCAGTTCAATTCAATTGTAATTCTTATCACTTTCAATATTTAATTCCAACATAACATATAACACTGGATCAATATATATATATAAGCAGTGGATTTCATCACACGAAAATTCACAAAATATCCAGCAATTCAAAGGTATCAGTAAATAATGAAAAAGCATGTAAATTGATTAAATTGGAAAATTGCATAAATGGAAGTACTTTGCTTTTGACATAATAGAAAGAAATTACAGTGATAAAAATAAGCTATGAAATGTTGCAAAATATCAAAACTAACTAGAAACAAAAAGCAAAAAGTAAGATAAATCAAATCACTACAGCATTATCAAAGTTGTTTCTTCAAGTCTTCAAGTGCGGAGTTTATATGATAGAATTGTTCACATGTTATGTCAGTTAAGCCTATAATGTCCAATCTCATGCTTTTAACTTCATCCTTAACAACATTAATATCAGCTTGGTAAACTTCAAGAGTGGTCAGAATTTTCTTTAAGCTGTCAGCATATCCTACTTGATTGATTTCAGGGGTTTCAATAACTTCATCAGTGTGGTCGATGTCATGGTAACCAGGAGGGGTCTCAGGGTCACTTTCTACATCAGTCATTATGTCATCCCTAATTTGGTAGGATTGTGGTGTTTCAGGTGTTGTTGGATAGTCAGGAGGGGTAAGCTCATAAAGCCAATTATCTCTATTGTGAACACTAACTTTAGCATGGTTCGGTAATGTGAACAGGGTTACGATTTCATTTCTAATTAGGTACTCGTAAGGTGGTTGTCCTAAGTTTCTTATAATTTGGCGGTTAAAGCAGAAGTTCAGATTCATAGGGCGGATGGTACCTAAACGATTGCACTTGTGTAATTGGTATCTAAGTCCGAGGGCATCAGCAATCATGGTGACCAGGCCTCCTACCAATATTGGTAGATCAGGTTCCTCTTGGATGCGGGTAAAGTTTTGCATCATGAATGGTACAACATTCACGGGTTTTCCATCGGTCAAACAGGACATTATGAATATCTCATCTTTAGATACTCCAGTGAGGTTCTCTTCCTTTCCAAAGAAGGTGTGGGCAAGGATTTTATGAAAATAGCAGATAGCAGGGTTGTGTATTTCATTATTGTTCATGTTATCCGGCTCAGGGTGGTAGTTTTCGGTTAAGGTTCCCCAAAAGAAGTCTAGCTCAATATCCATTAATTCTACCTGGGTGGTAGTAAAGGCAAAAGGTCCGCTAGGGAATCCTAGTAGGTCAGCTAGTTCCTTATGGTTAAAGTCATATTCGATACCAAATAGTCGGAAACTAATAAATCCTTTCCTTAATCCAAATCCGCGCTCGGGTAAGTAAAGTAAGGAGCTTAAAAACTCAAGGGTGAGCTCGCGGTAAGTTACAAACTTATGTTTTATGAGAGCATTCTCCCATCCAAGTTGGTTAAACAGGTATAGGATGCTATCATGTATACCTAAAGTTTCCATAGTCTGTTCATCATAGTACATAGTCAAATCCATTTGTCTCTGTGATAATTCCTCAAATTTCATTCTTTGGTTTCTACCTCTAAATTTGGTTTTCATAAATTTTCTTGGTTGGTTAGCCATAGTTAGTGTTAATGTGGAGGAAAAAAATCAGGGGAAAAAAGGTAAGGTAGAAAAGACTTTAGAAAATCTGTAGCAAAGTAAATTTAAAAGTGATTTAGAAAATGAAAATTAAAATAAAGTAAATAAAGAAATAAATACATAAATAAAGTAAATAATAATAATAATGAAATAAAACAATAAAATGATAAAATGGGTTGCCTCCCACTAAGCGTTGTTTTTATCGTCATAAGCCTGACGTAGTGCTTAGGGGTAGATTAATCAGGGAAGTTAGTGGACAACTCTAAAAGCTTTAAACTATTCGCATAATCTCTATTTTCAATGTTATGGTAATGGTTTAATCGTTGTCCGTTTACTGTGAACGGTTCACTATTCCTACCCTTAATTTCTATTGCTCCGCTCGGGAACACTCTAGTTATTTAAAGGGTCCTGACCATCTAGATTTTAGTTTTCCAGGAAAGAGCCTAAGTCTTGAATTGAAGAGGAGCACTACGTCTCCCACACTAAATTCTTTCCTAGATAGGAGTTTATCGTGCCATCGCTTGGTTCTTTCTTTATATATCTTAGTATTCTCATAAGCATCTAACCTTAATTCTTCTAATTCATTAATGTCGAGGATTCGTTTTTCTCCAGCGGCATTGTAGTTTATATTGAGTGTTTTAATCGCCCAATATGCTTTGGGTTCTAGTTCTACCGAGAGATGACAAACTTTCCCATACACTAGTTTGAAGGGTGTAGTTCCTATGGGTGTCTTGTAGGCTGCCCTATAAGCCCATAAAGCTTCATTAAGTTTAGATGACCAATCTTTCCTAGATATGGCGACAGTCTTTTCTAGGATTTGTTTTATTTCTCTGTTTGAGACTTCGACCTGTCCACTTGTTTGTGGATGATATGGTGTTGCTACACGATGTCTGACTCCATACTTAGATAGTAATTTGTCAAATATTTTCGAAATGAAATGCAAGCCACCGTCACTAATGACAAGTCTAGGCACACCAAATCTTGGAAAGATTATATTCTTGAAAAGCTTAATTACTACCCGTGTGTCATTTGTAGGAGAAGCTATAGCCTCGATCCATTTTGAAACATAAATGACAGCTACAAGTATGTACTTATTACCGAAAGATGATGGGAATGGTCCCATGAAATCTATTCCCTAGATGTCAAATACTTCTACTTCTAATATTCCTCTTTGAGGCATTTCATCTCTTCTTGAAATATTACCGGTGCGTTGACACCGATCGCAATTTATAACAGTGATGTGGACATCTTTCCATAGATTAGGCCAAAATAGGCCGGCTTGTAAGATTTTTGCACAAGTCTTGGAAGTGCTTGCATGTCCACCATAAGGAGATGAATGACAATGAGCAATGACATCTTCTATTTCTTCTTCGGGAATGCACCGACAAAAGATTCCGTCAGGTCCTCTTTTAAACAATAATGGTTCGTCCCAATAGTAATACTTGAGATTGTGGAAGAATTTCTTTTTCTGCTGATAGGTTAAGTCCGGTGGAAGTGCTCCTGCAGCTAAGTAGTTGACAATGTCAGCATACCATGGCAGTCCTACGGTTGTTTGGATTGTTTCCACGGTTTTTGGTTCATCTATGTCTAACTGAACTGGGTCGCTTCCTATTTGTGCTATCAGCTGTTCATATGGAAAATCGTCGTTAATCGGCACTTGTTCGGGTTTAATACCTTCTATTCTAGATAAATGGTCCGCTACGACGTTTTCAGTACCTTTCTTATCTTTGATTTCGAGATCAAACTCTTGTAAGAGTAAGATCCATCTCAAGAGTCTTGGTTTAGCATCTTTTTTGGTTAATAGATATCTGATAGCAGCGTGGTCTGTGTAGATGATTATTTTTGCTCCTACTAGGTAGGAACGGAATTTATCAAGCGCAAAGACAACTGCTAATAATTCTTTTTCAGTAGTGGCGTAGTGCATCTGAGCAGAATCTAAGGTTCTACTGGCATAGTAAATTGCGTGAAGTTTCTTGTCCTTCCTTTGTCCTAGAACTGCGCCTACAGCATAGTCACTCGCATCATACATGATTTCGAAAGGTAATCTCCAGTCAGGTGGTTGCATGATTGGTGCGGTGATGAGGGTTGTTTTTAGAGTTTCGAATGCTTTAAGACAATCTTTATCAAATATGAACCCAGCGTCTTTCATTAATAAACCGGTAATAGGTTTAGTGATTTTCGAGAAATCTTTGATGAATCGTCGGTAGAAACCGGCGTGTCCTAAAAAGCTTTGTATTTCTCGAACGGTCTTAGGGGTTTGCAGATCTTTTATGACTTCTATCTTAGCTTTATCAACTTCAATTCCCTTATCAGATATAACGTGTCCTAGTACGATTCCTTCTCTGACCATAAAATGGCATTTTTCCCAGTTAAGCACGAGGTTTACTTTTACACATCTTTCCAATACCATTTCTAAATTTGACAGACATCCTTCAAAACTTTGCCCGCATACAGAGAAGTCGTCCATGATCACTTCCATGATGTTATCTATGAAATCTGTGAAGATTGACATCATACATCTTTGAAAGGTTGCATGAGTGTTACATAATCCAAAGGGCATTCGTCTATAAGCGAACGTTCCATAAGGGCATGTAAATGTAGTCTTCTCTTGATCATCTGGGTGGATAGGGATTTGAAAAAATCCTGAGTAACCATCAAGATAACAGAAATACGAGTGTTTGGCTAATCGTTCTAACATTTGATCTATAAAAGGTAGTGGGAAATGATCTTTTCGAGTGGCTTTGTTTAGTTTTCGATAGTCGATGCACACTCTATGTCCGGTCACTACTCTTTGTGATATCGATTCGCCTTTAGCGTTTTTCACAACAGTGATACCTCCTTTCTTTGGTACTACATGTACTGGACTAACCCATTGACTATCAGAGATTGGATATATTATTCCAGCGTCTAGTAGTTTCTTAACTTCTTCTTTTACTACAGTGCTAAGGATTGGGTTAATTCTTCTTTGAGATTCTCTGGAGGTTTTACAATCTTCTTCTAGCATAATACGATGCATACAGATTGAAGGACATATTCCTTTGAGATCGGATATGTTATATCCTAATGCAGTTGGGTATTTCTTTAAGACATCTAAAAGTTTCTTCGTTTCGATTGTTCCTAAACTGGAATTGATTATAACTGGTCTTGTACATTCAGTGTCTAGGAATTCGTATCTTAGGTTCTTAGGTAAGGTTTTTAACTCTAATGTAGGTTTCTTCTTACTTGGCATGGGAGCCGGTGTAAGTGCTAAACTTTCGCTTAGACTATCATCCTGATACGGTTCACGCCAATTGTCATCTTCGAAAATCGGAGGGATTTGAATTTTTATAATTTCAGAATAAGTAGTTTCTTTCATTTCCATCTCTCTTACACATTCGTCAATTACATCCAATAAATAGCATGTATCCTCTATAGCTGGTGATTGTAAGAATTGTGTTAAAATAAATTCAACTTTCACTTCACCTACTTCAAAGGTTAGCTTTCCTTTCTTTACGTCTATAATAGCTCCGGAGGTAGCTAAGAATGGTCTTCCTAGTATGATAGTGTCGCTCCCACCAAATGAAGCCGGGTCAAATGGGGTACAGACGCGAACGGTCGGCGAAAGGGGGATGCGAGGACACACAGGAGTGAACTCACTGGAGATGAATAGAGTCGCCAGCTAGGCATTTTTATCCCGGAGGAAAGGCAATGCTGCATAGACCTAGAAAGAGATGGATAAGACGGTTTGCGAACCAGAGAGACTGAGAAAGGGGGTTGGTTACAACCTGGGAAGGTATTAGCACCTAGATTGTCCGCCGTACTCGACGGGATCCACGCTTGAAAGATTTGTGTTTTAAAGGGGTAGTGTCAGTGCAATTTGTGTGTAAAAGAGCTGGAAAACAAAATGTACAGGTGTCAGTGTAAGAGAAAAGTGAAGTATATAAGTGAAGTGTCAGTGTAAGAACAGGAGTGAAATGCTCAAGATCATGAGGCTAAAAGAATGAGGCTAGAAAGAGGGGGAATATACAGAGACTTTTGTTCGATAACTGTTAAGTTATGCCTACGTATCCTCTCGTGCAATGAGGAAGTCAGAACACCGTAGTTCGACCCAAAGAGACTGAAAGATGAATTGACTGGTGAACTGCTTACTTGTCTATGCTCAAGTGTGTGACCTGTCTGGCTCAGGTGCAAACTGTCTTGCATTAGACGGAAGAAGCAAGTTCTCGTTTATGAGTGAATGAGATGAGAAAAGAATCCCGAAGGAGACGATTACTGTTTGTTTTTGTATTTTCAGTCTTTTATTGCTTTTTGAAGTTTGTCATAAGTTAATGAGCTTAAGCCTAAACCAATGGATTAGTAAACTCATCACATCTTCCCTCTGATTAAGGGTAATGAGAATACCTTAAGTGTGAAGTCAGATTCTCACACTTAATCGCCTTTGATGCAGGATTAAGATCATTAACCTACTTGTGATTATTTAGATGTTTTTTGGTGTTTTTGTTTAGTGTTAAGTAATGAGGTTAAGCCATAATCAGGGATTTAACAGACTCATTACACCATCCTAATAGAAGGATAATAGATGAGAATGTTAAGCTGAGGAATGCTTCTCAACTTAATCCATGATTAGGGATTAAACTCATGGCAAAACAAGCCTTTGATTAAGTGTATTTTATTTAATGGTATGATGGTGAAGTGAGTTTTATGATTTGTAAGACAACTTGAGGGGGACTTGTCCATTAACACTAGGGTTAGTCCTTCTTAACCAGTTAAGGAAGAATTAGAACCCTAATGCAAGGCCCAAGTTACAAGTATGATGTCTTGATGATTATTAGATGGATTGATTAATGGATTTAAACACATTAAGGGTTTAACACTTAGGATTAAAGTTATACACTCCATCCTAAGATAAGGATGCAGGCATAAGCTTAATCACAAAGCCTTAAAGCCTTTAGGGTTTAGTCCCCGATTATGAGGTGAGAAGAGATGACTCAAAAGAGACACAAAGGTAAAAACTAAGAGGGGAGACTAATCAAAACCCTAATCATTGTCATACTTGGTTGTTCCTAAGATTTGTGAGGTTTTCAAGAGAAGTCTTCAATGGAGCCACCAGGAAGCAGATGAAAGGATCAAGAGAAGCAAATCAACTTGCTTCATTCAAGAAGTCAAGTCACTTGAAGAAAGAAAGTAAGAAGAAGAGGAATGAGCAAGCTCAATCTCAAACACAAAGTAAAATGCAGCAAGGATGCATGAAAGAGATGAAGAGAAGTTATGAGAAGTGAAGGCAAATCCACTTCTCAAAGTTACTTACCACCTGAAAAAAGTTAGAAAAGAAATGCAATGCAATGCAAAATGAAATGAAATGGTATGATACAAAACCAAACCAGAAGCACATGCTTGATGCTAATGATTCTATGAGATGCTACAAACCAGAAGCAACACATGTGGATGATCATACTAGCTTATGAATGCAAATGAAGCAAGTTAAGAATCAAGGACATACATGAAAAGTTATGAAGTGCATATGGCATACAACATGACAAAGGCAAGGTGCAATGATCAAGCATGTTTTCAATATGTCTTATGATGTCAAATGAATCAAATGGATGCTTGAAATGTCATGGCAAGTCATGTTATGCAAGAGAATGCAAGATGGATGCATATGGGAACCCAAATTAGGGTTTATGATCAATGCACCAAACAAAAACCAAAATCAGAAACAAACAACATTACAAAAAATTGAAAATGCACTTAAAGGATCCCTAATCCTATACTAACTCACTGCCCAAAGGAGAGGTCTCAACTCTTAACCTAACTCAAGATAGGATTTTCACAAATTTTCTAGGGTTTTAGGGTTCCTAAACAAGAAAATGATCAAACAAATTGAAAATGAAAGATCAAATCATGGCCATTTAATCTCACAAACTACATGCTAAACACAATGCAATGCAAAAAGAATCAATGTCCAACTCTTCATGGATAGGCAGAAATGATTTTTGGAACTTTGGATCAAATTAATGCATAAAAATGATTTTAATTCAATGGAAAATTCTCAAAATGCATCAAGATCAAAAAATAAATTTGGTTTGAAGGTTGGACAATGTTTCTAAATGTCTTAGAACATTTCATGAATTTTTTGGTGATTTTTAAATACCTAAAAGTATTTTTAATAAATTAATTTTCATTAATCAATTAAAAATAAACTTTTAAATATTTAAAAATACTTTTTTAATGCTAAAAATGAAAATAAAAATATTTTTGTGTTTTAAAAATTAATGAAACTCTTGACAAAAAGTTTCATAATTTTTAAAACAATTTTGCTATTTTAAATAAATTGTGCAAATTAAAAGAAAAGAAATGAAATAAAAATAAAAATAGACTGAAGTATGCAGGATGGAAGGCCAGGATTCGTTCTGGATTTGAAATGGTTGACTGCGCGCGCCATCTGATGGCCCATATTCAAACTGAATTAATCTCATTTAATTAAATAAATAATGGTGATTAGGGTTTAATGACTGCATCTCAGCCATACACACGCGCGCGAAGTCAACAGGTCAAAGCAATCTAACGCTCCAGATTCAAACCTCATTTAATTACCTGATTAAACCCTAATGATTTTCAGGTGGCCGGAGAAGACCTCCGGTCGTCTTCTCCGGTGGGAACCCCACCTGAAAATCCCCAAAATCCACAAAACGCAACCAAAATGAAATCTAAGAACACACAAATGATTCCCACACTCCCCTGGATCAAAACCCCAAGCTAGAACTCATTTATATTTCCTCAAACTCTTGAATCGAACAAAATATTTTTTTAGGTCAGGGAGTTTCAGAACGCAATTAAACTCTCATTTCATCACCATTTTCAAAACTAAAGACATCAGAACAATCAGTGAATCATGAAGAACAACTTAAGAACTTAAAAAATGATTTCTGGAAAAAAAGTTCTTGAGCTACCTGAGTTTCGAAGCTTTCACTCTTGCAACTTTCTGTCCCCTTCCTTTGATGAAAACCACTCCTTATGACCCCTTGATGACGTTTGGATGCTTTGAAGAAGTTTATGCTGGCTGGTTAAGGAGTTTGAACAGCTTCTGCTCAAGCTCAGTTGAAAATGGTGTTGGTGATTCAGGCTGTTTCAAGCAAAGGTGAAGGGTTCTTTATGATCAGGATGATGAATGGAGAAGGTTTATGAAGTTTGTTCAGGTGTTTGTGAGCTGTGGAATGAGATTCAAAAGTTTTTGCTTTGAGGGTGATAAATGGAAGAGCTCAGTTCTTGCTTGGTTCAGGCCTAAGTCTTGCTGGTTTTGGCTCAATGAAGCAAGGTGAGATGAGTAGTGGAATTTGTTTTTGTGTTTGTGAGTTGTGGAGAGAGATTCGAAGAGTTTTGCTTGAGGGAGTGTTTTTGTGAATGTGTTGGTCTTGTGTGTTTCAGCCTTGCTTGATAAGTGAAATGGCTAGCATTTTCTTTGCATAAAAAACTCTCATAGGTCAGATGATGTGACTTGGCCTTTATTGATTGGTAAGGTCCCTTTTGCAAAATGTCAACTTTGGTGTAAGGAAAGCATGGGTTGAACCCTAGGCTAGTACAAGCATGGGGGCTGGCGCAGCATGGTGTGTGAGAGATGCTAGAAAGGTTCAGCAGCCAAGACAACAAGTGGATGGAAGTGTGATGATGATTTTGCAACTTGATCACTTTTGGTTCTTATGGAACTATCTTGCTACACAAGCCATGAAACATGAGGAAGTCTTGGTCCAATCTAAACTTTAGGACTTACATGATGCTTGTGTAATGGTTTGATGTCAATTAGAAGTCACAAGAATGCTTGGTACATGAAATTGCAAGTTTCTCATTTGAGGCATAACTTGAAAATTAGTGATTTTTGCCAACTTTGACACACCATAACTTTTGATCCAAAATGAATTAGATCATGTTCTTGTACTTTTTGAAAAGGGAAAGATCTAATCTACAACTTTCATGACCAAAGTTTTTCCATTTGAAGCATTTTTGGATCAAAAAGCAAGGCTTGAAAAGTGGCATAAAATAACATATTCTTTAAAAGTCAACCATGCCCTAAAAAGTCAACTTTGCAAGAACTTGTAATTCTTGAATTTTGTGAACTTCAAACTTCTTCCATGATCAAATAAAGATCAAATACACTCAAAATGATGAAGATCACCCCTTGGTTGGGTCATTGGGGGCCTCAGATGCCCTGATTTTGCACTGACTTGTCTGAAAAGTCAACCTTTGATCAGATGACTTCCCCATGGAATTTCTTCATGAAAATTGATATGCATACTCCCTATACCATATAGAGACCAATGGAAACAAGAATGACCAAAAAATTTGGAGTTATGGCCTCTGAAACCAAAACCCTAATTTTAGGTCAACTGTGCAGTCAAACTTGGCTCTGCATCCATACCAATCCCAGTTCTTGTGATTCTTTGGCATTTTTGACTTTGAGGGGATGTAATATGATATAAGAACACACATGGATCCCTTTGCAGTGATTGATGGCCTTTGGAGTGGCTCAAGAAGCTCTTGGATTGCTCAGATCACAACCCTAGATGCAGATGACTTAAAACCTATGCAGTGAATCAAAAATGAGATATGAGATGATATGATTGTGTTTATGCATATGAAATGATCACAAGCCATGGTGTGAATGGGTGAGGGCAAATTTGGGGTGTTTACAGATAGGTGTAGTGGAGTCTTCAGAGATGTCCATGATTATAAAATCAGTAGGAATGTAGAATTGACCTATACGTACTGGGAAATTTTCTAGTATGCCTATAGGATATTTAATAGAGCGGTCGGCTAGTTGAACAGACATTTTAGTTTGTCTTAGGTCTCCCATGTCTAGCCTCTTGCATATTGTTAAGGGAATAACACTGATACTGGCTCCTAAATCGCATAGATCTTTGTCAATGACGAATTTTCCAATTACACAGGGTATAGAGAAACTACCTGGATCTTTTAACTTAGGAGGCATATTGTTTTGAATTATTGCGCTACACTCAGCAGTAAGTGTAACAATTCCGTTATCCTCTATCTTCTTCTTATTGGATAAGATTTCCTTTAGAAATTTAGCATACGAGGGCATTTGAGTGATAACTTATGTAAACGGAATAGTAATATTCAATTGTTTCAGAAGTTCAACAAATTTCTTAAACTGGCCCATCGTCTTGGAATTTGTTAATCTCTGAGGGTACGGAATTGGTGGTTTATAAGGTGGTGGAGGCACATAAGGTTTTTCTTTCTCCACTGCCTCTTGATTATTATCTTCCTTTTCTTCTGGTTCATTCTCCTTTTCAGTCGACTTATCTTGCTTTTGGTACATGGATGGACTGTCAAGTCTTGGATCGACAGGTCTGTCAAGTTCCTTGCCACTTCTTAGTATCACAACATTGGCATGTCCTTTTGGATTAGGTTGGGGTTGTCCAGGAAATACTCCAGCTGGGGCAGCGTTAGGTGCTTGTTGTTGAGCTACTTGTGAAATCTGAGTTTCAAGCATTTTTTTATATGTAGCTAACGCATCTACCTTGCTCACTAATGGCTTAATCTGCTCACTAGTGTGTATGTTTTGATTTATAAATTCCTTGTTTGTTTGAGATTGGGTAGCTATGAAGTTCTCCATCATTAACTCAAGGTTTGATTTTCTAGGAACATTAGGAGCAGTCTTTTGATATCCTGGTGGTGTAACTGGTGCTTGACCTAGTGCGTATAAAGCATTGTTGTTCTTATAAGAGAAGTTCAGATGATTCTTCCAACCTGGGTTGTATGTGTTCGAGTACGGGTTTCCTTGAGCATAATTCACTTGATCTGTGGGAATTCCTGCAAATAGTTGACAATCAGGGACAACATGTCCTGGAACTCCACATAACTCACAGTTAGGTGTTACCGCAGCCACGGTGGCTGTTGGTGTTATGGCCAAGTTGTCGATATTTTGTTTAAGTTGGTCAAACTTTGCATTGACTTGGTCCATACTACTCACTTCGTACATACCACCTTTTGTTGGTTTCTCAGTTGCGACTCTCTCGCTTCCCCTTTGGTAATGATTTTGAGCCATACTCTCGATAAGTGCATAAGCATCATTATATTCTTTGTCCATTAGTGTGCCACCTGCGGCAGCGTCAATCGTCATTCTTGTGTTGTACAAGAGTCCATTATAGAAAGTATGGATGACCATCCATTCTACTAATCCGTGATATGGACAAAGTCTCAGCATATCTTTGTAGCGTTCCCAAGCTTCGAAAAGTGATTCGTTTTCCTTTTGCTTAAATCCGTTGATTTGAGCTCTTAGCATAGCTGTCTTACTAGGTGGGAAATATCTTGTCAAGAACTATCTTTAGTTCCTCCCACGTAGTTACTGAATTCGAGGGTAGAGATTGAAGCCAGGCTCTCGCTCTGCCTCGAAGTGAGAAAGGAAAAAAGCGTAATCTGATTGCTTCTTGGGTAACTCCATTAGCTTTTACAATATCCGCGTACTGCACATATATCAAAAGATGAAGGTTCGGATCCTCGGTAGGATTTCCGGCGAATTGGCTTTGTTGCACGGCTGATATCAGCGAAGGTTTCAATTCGAAATCGTTTCGGTTGATAGCCGGCGCAGCAATGCTGGAATGCGGCTCAGCTTGCGAAGGACTAGCGTAATGTTTGAGTGGATGATTTGGTTCTTCAGCCATTTCTGCGTCCTTCGATGTTCCAACTGGTTTAGGTGGATCAACTTGAAGATCTGGAATGTTGTATTTTCGTTGGTATTCGAATATTCGTCTTCTTAAATATAAGAAGCGTTCTAATTCTTGGACTGGAGGTTGCAAGTCTTCGCCTCGAGAGCGAGTACTTGGCATACACTTGGTAAATTAGATTAGGGAAAATAAGTTGTTACCTTAGTCTAGACAGTGCTACTCTAATAGTGCACTGGTGACTAAATCAAGGTCCCCGGCAACGGCGCCAAAAACTTGATGGGGCGAAGACGCAATGTGTCTAGCGGTATCTGAACTGCAAGCGCACAGCCTATCAAAGTAATATAAAAGATTGTCGAACCCACAGGGACTTTGTAATCACTCTAGTGCTAGAAGGTCTGCTAGTTTAGCTAAGGCGGATATTTGTCACGATTATGGTTTTAAGGATTAAAAACGGGAATTAAATTAAGTTTAAGGAAATAATGAGAAGGCGGTCGGTATGTAATTATATTAACCTATGCGGGTCAATCTAACCTAAGCTTATAAAGATGGTTCACTTAAATTATTCTGTAGAGATTACCAGTTTAAAAACCTTCGACTCACACTCTCGTGGTTTTATCTCAGATCTTACTCCTAAAGCCCTATGCCTGCTCTCGCTAGCCCATAAGTGTTTAGAAAATAATTTTTGAAAACTTAATAAGTCTAATTCATTTTAAAGCGCTCTTGCTGTATTTAAATCAAATGCCTAACTTTAGCTATCCGGTTAAAATCTCACACTCTCGTGGTCTCGACCTAACCTATTTCACTTTTCTTACTCTCGTAACAAAAAGATTAATTTTAATTATAAAAAGCCACATCCAGAATATAAGTTCTTAATTATTTTTAGCTTAGATTCGATTTAACCGTTTTGGGTTTGGTTTATTACATACCGACTAATTAATTTAGCTACTCATTTTTATTATACCAACAGACAGATAAATAAATAATAAAGCATACATTATATAAAATAATAAAAACTTAACATAAATAAATAAATGAATTCAATATAAATTGCAAACAAAAACCTGGATAATTTAATTCTTAAACTCCTTCTTCCACAAGTTGGTAAGCTCGGAGTGTCGGAATCGGAATCGGAATCGGAATCGAAATACAAAATAACAAGTTCTGAGGCTAAAAAGAAATTAATTGAGATAACAATTTCCTAATGTTGGAAATTGTTATTGAATGGGTTGGAAATAAAAACAGAAAACACAGCAAGAACAAGGCTGGAAAATAAATGGGTTCAAGAAAAAATACGACAGAGCTTCCGCGTAAAAATCAATAATAAACCATGTGTGTTTTCATTTGCATCTTGGGTATTTATAGCAGAGGAAATTTGCAGTTGAATTGGTAGCAAGCGTGGGCTTCGTTCTGTTTGAGAAGATCCAGCAAAAAAGTAACGTACTGGGTTGCTCCAGTTTAGGAAAAGGAGGAGTCCTCGAAGACTCGTTGCACGTCTTCATGAATAACTTCAAATAAATTAAATACACTTTCCTTGTCACGTTTGTGACATGATGTAACGGTCAGATTCTTCAATTTAAGCGCGTCACGATCGTGATAAGGTTGTGACGATCGTGAGACCTCAAAGTAGCGTGTCACGGTCGTGAGGAAGTTGTGACGACCGTGAGTGTAACAAAAATTGCAGACTTATCAGAATTGTTCTCTTCATCTTCTTTTCATGCTAGATTTGGTTCATTTGATCTTTTTCTCATAGTTTGGCTCTAGACATGTTATACCTGCAATGTGACATAAACAACTCGAACAATCGGGAGTTAATAGGATCAATGTACGATAAAACGGACTAAAAACGTAGTAATAATGTGATACGATTTCTCGTTATCAAGTACAAACCCTAGGCTTATCTTTCCCCTTTTAGAACCCGTCAAAACATTGACTCGGACACCACCCTCGAAACCGACCTGGTCCAACGACCCGCGCCTATGTTGGGTCAAATTTCTTCCAATATCCCTTTTACTTTCTTATCCAGCCCATTCCTTTTTGTTTGTTTGATTTTTTATTATATAAATTTCTAAAAAAAAACATAAGAGTAATTTTATGTAAATTAGTTATCTCAATTTTGTTTTATTTATTTGTTCCTCTTATAAAATTCTAAGAAAAAAAACATAAGAAATGTTACATATAAATCAATTACTTTAAATTTTATTTTATTTATTTACTTTCTAGTTAATTTATTAATTGTTTTTATTAGGAAATCTATTGAATAAACTTTACCTGATTTGTTTTGTTCATATGATGACCATTGGTATATACTCGACGATTATTGCTCATTTATATTAGTTTGAATCTCGTGCTCACTTGTATGATTTATTTTCGGCATTATGATCATAAACTGTTAAGTAAATAATGATAAATATATTTTCCCTATTTCTAATTGTTTCAAAATTTAAAATTAAAATTTCTTGGTCCAACGCCAAGTAAATTCGTACATCATTTTTACACGCACGTAAGTCGGTCTTATGATCGCCATCTGCACAATCTTTTACGCGTCTTAATTAATTTACGAAAGAATAGAGCTCCGGAGTCTAGTATTCCGCACGTTCTAGAACGAACAACACCTGGGCCAGCCCCACGCGTAGTGTTTCATTTACTCTTTCGTTATTAAAATACGTTAATCTTAAAAGCGTCTAAAAAACAAATATCCAACTTATTTTTATAATTTTAAATACGAAAACAGAGCTCCGGAGTCTAGCACTCCGCACGTTCTGGATTGGATCGCTCCTGGGCTAGCCCTACGCGACGTGGTTCAATTGCCATTTGTATATCAAAATATCTTAATCGTACCAATTAATCAACGAAAGAACAGAGCTCCGGAGTCTAGCACTCCGCACGTTCTAGAATACAATCACTCCTAGGCTAGCCCCACGCGACGTGGTTCATTCGCCCTGTCGTTTAAAATACCTTAATAAAGGTCAAACATTTTATCTAAACGAACATTGTTTAAATTTTTCTATCTTGCAAACAGTTAGCGCTTCAGCCTCCGCCGCGAGTATAAGCCAACACTTAGCAGTAGAATTCATTTTAAACAATCGTTCAATCTAAAATCACAAACCGTAGTAGCACGAACTACGAAGCTCTGACTTTCCCATTGCACAAGGGAATACGTAGGTACAAGGATTTTAATTCTTCGCGAGCACCCTAATAATTTTTTAATTATTTCTCCATTTAAATCACAATAATAAAAAATTAACTATCTCTCCGTTTGAAGCACAATAAAAAAACATTAATCTTTCCCCATAATATTAATAATAATTTAAAACTTTCTTTTCCTTTAAAAACAAACATTTTAACAAAAATTTAGAAGACAAAGACTTAGATCAAACATTTAGTCTCATAATTAGCTAAAAGGTTCCCGTTGAGTACAACGGACGTGAGGGGTGCTAATACCTCCCCCCATGCGTAACCGACTCCCGAAATTAGAATTTGGTTTCGTAAACCATCTCTTATCATTTATTAGGTTGTATCTATATCTCCCTTTTCTCTCGTAGATTAAATAGAATTTGGTGGCGACTCTGTTGTTTGTTTTAGGATCGTATTTTTCGAGGTACGACAATTGGCGACTCTGCTGGGGACTAACTCCATGCTAGAGAGGGTCGAGCCTAACTTAGCTTTATGTGTTTATCTGTTTGATTTTGTCTTTTGTCTTCTCTATGTTTGCTATTTATGTCTTGTTTATTTGTTCTTTTATTCGCTTTCTTTTATTACTTATTATACCTGACTGTGGGATCTTGGGGTCACTTTGCAAGTAAAATTGAGTTATGGAAAAAGAAGAGGGAACACCTAAGTTTAGAATTGGATGTTATTAGTGTTAGTCTCCAAGGAGTCGTTCCTTGCACGCCTAGCATGAAAGCTCCCCCAGATAGTTATACTTTTCGTAGATCTTGTCGCAACGCACCTAGCCTGTCGCGTGACCCGATTCACGAAAGGGCTGTGATTTTGGGACCCCCTAGGACCTGTTTCAATTTTGGTAGTTGTGTAATGTTAGGCTCCGAGGGCTCGCCCCTTTATCAGCCTAGCATGAGAACTCCACTCAAGGTAGACCTTATCGTTATTATCGTCACAATGCAGCTAGCCTGCGGCGGGGCGTTAGTACGATAAACGTCCGTGACCTCGAGTTTCCTTAAACCATCACCGTAGAAACTATCCTGTGAGTGGAACTTATGGGTAGTAAAATGTAGAACCAATCTCTTACAGCCCACCTATTAAGGAGACTCCAAATTTACTTGTGGCACCTTGGATCCTTGCATCCCTGCATCTTTGCATCTCAGCATCATATGCATCATTTTAGTAAGAGCTTCAAGGAACAAAGAAGTTTTTGTTGCAAACCTCATATATTTTACGATGAATGGACTTTAGTTTTTAGTTTTTGAAAAATAATAAGAAAGCTTTATCCATTTTGATGTCTTGCAATATCTTCTTAGGTCCCTTGAAGCATTTGCATTTTTTCTACTCATGTTTGCATCTCCGCATCTGCATTTGGTCAAAAACTCATTCTCGTCAACTCCTTTCCAGCTGTCACACTGAGGATCTCACGTAAGTATTCCACCCGAGCCCAGGCCAAGAAGAAGATGGCCGACAGAGACCCTGAAATGGAAAAAATTAATGAAGAGCTTTCTGACCTTCGTGGAAATATGGGTCAGATGATGAAAATGCTACAAGTCATTCGAGAAAAATTAGATACCCAACAGACCGTGGTGTTTGAAATTGTCAATGCAACTATTGAGCCTACGCCATCAGTGACTACCCCTGTAACCTGGCCTCCTTTTGCGCTTCCTCACGGATTTGTACCTCCTCCTCAGGGTTTTGCTTCTCAAAGTTTTATTCCTCCTTCCCAAGGAATCGCTACTCAGGGTTTCTTCCCTCCTTCCCAAGGTTTTGCTTCTCAAAGTTTCGCCCCTCCTTCTCAGGGTGTTGCATTTCCTTCCCAAGGTTTTGTGCCTCCCCCTCAAGGATTTACTGCTCAGCATATTATTCCTTTGACTACCGAAGAGAACCATGTGGTTACTAATTTTACACCAGATATTGTGCACACTCGTATCCAACCATAATTTAACGATCCTCAGGTGTATGATGTGCCATATATGTCTGAGAATGGAAATGAGAAACATGAGAAGATGAAAGAGAATTTTGATACCCTTGAAAAGAGGCTGAGGGCAATTGAAGGTGACCAGATCTTTGGGGCTGCTGCTAGAGAGATGTGTCTGGTGTCTGGACTGGTAATACCTCCAAAGTTCAAGATACCCACTTTTGATATGTACGAGGGCACAACGTGTCCTAAGAACCATCTCTTAATGTACTATCGAAGAATGGTTGCGCAAGTGGACAATGACAAATTAATGATCCATTGCTTCCAAGATAGTCTGAAGGGAATTTCCTCCAAGTGGTATCTAACACTAGACTAGTCAAAGATCCGCAGTTTTCAAGACCTGGCAGATGCTTTCATTCAGCAATACAAGTATAATATGGACCTTGCTCCCGATAGGAGGAAGCTGTTGAGTATGTCCCAGAAAGATTCTGAATCTTTTAAAGAATATGCTCAAAGGTGGAGAGGGACCGCTTCTCAGGTAGATCCCCCGTTGACTGAAAAAGAGTTAGCTGACTGGTTTGTTGACACAGTGCGACCATAATTCTTTGAGAGAATGGTGGGAAGCATAACCGCTAGCTTCTCTGACCTTGTAGCTGTAGGAATCAAGGTTGAACTTGGTCTGAAGAATGGAAAGATGAGTGGTGCGTCCAACAGTTCTAGCAATAGTAGTGGAAACAATGTTAAGAAGTTTACCAGCAATTTCCACAAAAAGAAAGAGGGCGAGACAAATTCAATAATGACGAGTCAAAGGAGAAATCAACTTTGGCAGAGGCCTCCACCTGTGGCTCAACAACAATATGCCTATCCCCCACAGTATGTTCAACATCCTTATGTAGCGGCAGTTCAACCGTCATATAATCAACAAGTTCCAATGTATCGACCAACTCAAGCAGTACCTATGTATCAGCAAGCGGCTCTAGTGATTCCATCTTATCAACCAGTGCTCAATAATCCAGGCTATCAACAAGCGCCCAGTGCTTCAGCCTACCAGCAGAGGACTCCAGCTCCTCATCCGATTTCAAACTTTCAGAATAGAAGACCAGGAGGAAGGCCTCCCCATCCTCGGATCCCTATGACCTACACTGAACTGTATCCCTCACTACTGAAGAAAGGCTTGGTTACTCCAAGGCCTTTGGGCCTCCACCAGATCCGCTCCCACCAAGTTACAACTCAATTGCACACTGTTTATTCCATGAAGGTGCTCCGGGGCACGATTTAGAAAATTGTATTGCTTTGAGGTATGTCGTGAAGGATTTAATGGATAAAAACATTTTGTCATTTGGAAATATTGGTCCAAATGTCAAAAATAATCCTCTACCCAAACATGGGTCCATAAATGCCATAGTTGACGAGTCTGGCGAAGATTTGATTTTCAACGCCACAGAGATCAAAACCCCGCTTAGAGACTTCCATGCGAAGTTAGTAGAGGTGGGCGTGCTAAAGAACTGTCATAAGAATTGTGAAGCTTGTGCGAATAATCCAAAGGGATGTGAACTGGTCTTGAGAGATATTCAAAGTTTGATTAATCTGGGTGTTTTACAAGTAAGTGGTCGGGTGAAGAGGAATGCAGTGGCAATGATTGAACCCATTTTCAACTTGCCTGAATCTGATTCTACCATGGCACCAGTGTTTAACCTGCCTGAGTCCCCAAGAGTTCAACCCATCTTTAATATGCCAGAACCTGTGGTGCCCATTTTCAATATGCCCGAACCGAGGATTGAGCAAAGGAGTAACCCTTTCCTTTATGAAGATACCAAAGCAGTTCCATGGAAGTATGATACAGGGGGAATTCATCAGAAGTTTGAACAGGACGGTCAGAAGGAAAGTTTAAAGGTAGCAAGTGCTGACATAGCAGGTGCTAGTCGATTAACTCGCAGTGGTCGCGTTTATACTCAGCAAGTTAATACAGTTCCACCCGCTCCACCTAAAAAAGTCATTCCCGTTGTTGCCAACAAGGATAAAGGTTTGGTCTTGGAAGAAGAGGATGCGAAATTTCTCAGAATCATTAAGAAGAGTGATTACAAGGTTATTGATCAGCTACATCAAACACCTTCCAAAATATCTATCTTATCACTTCTTATGCACTCACCGGCCTATCGAGGTGCTCTCAAGAAATTACTAGCCCAATCTCATGTTACGCATGATATAACTGTGAATCAGTTTGATGGAGTCATAACCAACATCACTGCATGTAATAATCTCAGCTTCAGTATGGAGGATCTTCCAAAGGACGGCTTGGACCATAACCGTGCTCTCCATATATCTGTATATTGTCGGGAGGATACTTTAGCAAGAGTCCTTGTGGATACGGGATCTTCATTGAATGTTTTTCCGAAAAGAACACTTGCTAAGTTATCTTATCAAGGGGCAGAGATGAGACCCAGTGCACTGATTGTGAAAGCTTTTGATGGGTTAAGGAGGACTGTTATCGGAGAAGTAGACCTACCAATCCTGATTGGGCCACAGGTCTTCAAAATCACTTACCAGGTTATGGACATTAATCCTAATTACAGTTGTTTGTTGGGAAGACCTTGGATCCATTCCACTGGGGCAGTCACTTCTACCTTACACCAGAAGATGAAGTTTGTGGTCGATAATAAGCTGGTAACTGTGTCTGGTGAAGAAGATCTCATGGTCAGCAACCTTTCTTCCTTTAGTTATATTGAGGCTGATGAAAATGCTTTGGAAACTGTTTTCCAAGCTCTAGAGATAGCCAATGTAGTCCTTATGGAAGTAGAGGATTCAAAGGGGAGGAGTATTCCATCTTTTGCGTCGCTGAAAAGTACCATTTCCACTATCGAAGAAGGGAGCTATGAAGGTTGGGGCAATGTCATCGAAGTCAAACAGAAGCTAGATCGTTACGGTTTGGGTTACAAACCAACTCATGTGAAGGAAGGAGCGTCAACCTCCGTCAAAGGACGTCCAAAGACCATTCAAGAGGTGTTTTCCAGTGTCGGCTATCAGATCAATGCAATTAATGGGGATGCTGAAGATGAAGATGTGGATCATTTGGTCTATCAGTGTGAAGCAGCTTTAGGCAATTGGGAGGCAGTTGAGATCCCAGAATTTTTTTCACTGTCAAAGTAATTTATAGTTTTTTAAAATGTTTTCAAATTATTCAATCAATGAAGGCATTTTGTTAAATTCTTATTTTGTTTATTTACTGCTTTTTCTCTTTTCACCTTTAAAAACAAAATGGCAATCTTTCAAAACCAATAAAAACTTTCTTGCATCCCTCTATTTTTACTTTTAATAAAAACAAATCATTCCCATATGCAGAACAAATGAAAACCCTATTGAATCCAATCTCTATATTCTCTCCTAACTTCGATTCGCCCATCTACCAAGCGGAAGATGAAAGTGAGGAAGATTGTGACATTCCCGAAGAATTGGCAAGATTAGTTGAGTATGAGCACACAGATTTTTAGCCACATAAGGAGCAGGTAGAGACCATCAACCTTGGCACTGATGAAGACAAGAAGGAAGTCAAGATTGGTACAATACTTGGGGCAGACGTCAGAGAAATATTGGTCAAGCTTCTCAAAGAATATGTAGATGTGTTTGCATGGTCGTATCAGGATATGCCCGGTCTGGACACAGACATAGTTGTTCATAAGTTGCCGCTTCGACCAGATTTCCCGCCAGTAAAGCAAAAGCTCCGAAGAACAAGACCAGACATGGCTCTGAAGATTCGAGAAGAGGTCAAAAGATAGTTTGATGCTGGATTCCTCGCAGTTGTAAAGTACCCTGAGTGGGTAGCTAACATCGTGCCGGTCCCCAAAAAGGATTGTAAGGTTAGAATGTGCGTGGACTATAGGGATTTGAACAAAGCCAGTCCAAAGGACGATATCTCTCTTCTGCATATTGATACATTGGTTGACAACACTGCTAAGTTTGCTGTTTTCTGTTTCATGGACGGATTTTCAGGATATAACAAATCAAGATGGATCCCGATGATATGGAAAAAACTACTTTCATCATACCATGGGGCACTTATTGTTACAAGGTTATGCCATTTGGTCTCAGAAATGCAGGAGCCACTTATCAAAGGCAATGGTCACCCTTTTCCATGACATGATGCATAAAGAGATAGAGGTTTACGTGGATGATATGATTTCCAAATCACAGTGTAAGGAGGATCATTTGAATCATCTCCTGAAGTTATTCGAGCGTCTTAGAAAGTTCCAACTACGTATGAATCCAGCTAAGTGTACCTTTGGTGTCCGATCAGGAAAGTTACTTGGTTTTATTGTTAGTCAGCAAGGAATTGAAGTAGATCCGGACAAGGTCAGAGCAATTCAAGAGATGCCAGCTCCAAAAACAGAAAAGCAAGTTAAAGGCTTCCTTGGAAGATTGAACCACATCTCCAGATTTATCTCCAACATGACTGCTACATGTGAGCCTTTATTCAAGTTGCTTTGAAAGAATCCAGCAATTGAGTGGAGTCCTGATTGTCAACTGGCTTTTGAGAAGATCAAGGTTTACCTACAAGAACCTCCTATCTTGATCCCACCTACTCTAGGGAAGCCTCTCTTCATGTATCTGACTGTACTTGAGGGATCTATGGGTTGTGTATTAGGTCAACAGGACGAAACCGGTCGTAAGGAACATGCCATTTATTACTTAAGCAAGAAGTTTACAGATTGTGAAAGCAGGTATTCACTTTTAGAGAAGACTTGCTGTGCGTTGGCATAGGCGGCCAGACGTCTCAGGCAGTATATGATTTGTCACACTACCATGTTGATCTCGAAAATGGATCCAATAAAGTACATTTTTGAGAAACCTGCCTTGATAGGAAGGCTTGCCCGTTGGCACATGTTGTTCGGATAACCAGGTATACCCAGCGGATGCAACAACTCTAGACAAGAAGACTTTGAGGAGATTGGCATCCAAGTTTTTTCTCAGCAACAATATACTTTACAAGAGAAATCACGATATGGTTTTGCTCAGATGTATAGACAAGCACGAGGCAGACTTGTTGATAAGAGAAATCCATGAGGGATCATTTGGAACACATGCCAATGGACATGTCATGTCCAGGAAGATCTTGAGAGCTGGATACTTTTGGTTGACCATGGAATCAGATTGTTTCAAATATGCCAGGAAGTGTCATAAATGCCAGATTTATGCCGACAAGGTGCACGTGCCTCCGACCCTTTTGAATGTTCTATCATCACCCTGGCCTTTCTCAATGTGGGGCATTGACATGATAGGGGAAATTGAGCCTAAAGCTTCCAATGGTCACCGGTTTATCTTGGTTGCAATCGATTACTTTACCAAGTGGGTAGAAGCAGCTTCCTATGCCAATGTGACAAAGCAAGTGGTCGTCCGCTTCATCAAGAACCAAATTATTTGCCGTTATGGGATCCCAAGCCGAATCATCACAGATAATGGGACCAATTTGAACAATAAGACGATGAAAGAGTTATGCGAGACATTCAAGATTGAACATCATAACTCTTCTCCTTATCGTCCGAAGATGAATGGAGCTGTCGAAGCTGCGAACAAAAACATCAAGAAGATCTTGTAGAAGATGGTGAAGACTTACAAAGACTGGCACGAGATGTTACCATATGCTTTGCACGGATACAGAACATCAGTTCGCACTTCAACAGGGGAAACCCCTTTCTCTTTGGTGTATAGGATGGATGCAGTTCTCCCTATCGAAGTAGAGATACCATCTTTGAGGATCTTGATGGAAACCAAACTGGAGGAAGCTGAGTGGGTCCATAACAGATATGTCCAACTAAACCTCATTGATGAAAAGAGAATGACTGCCATGTGCCATGGCCAGTTGTACCAGAAGCGCATCAACAGGGTATTTGACAAGAAAATTCGTCTCCGAGAATTCAAAGAAGGAGATCTTGTACTCAAGAAAATCTTGCCAGTCCACAAAGACATGCAGGGAAAGTGGAGTCCTAACTATGAGGGCCCATACATTGTGAAGGTGGAATTCTCCGGAGGTTCCTTAATCCTCACGACTATGGATGGTGAACAACTTAAACACCCGGTAAATCCTGATGCAGTCAAAAAAATATTATGCCTAAATAAAGCCCGATAGGTCGAAAACCAGAAATGGCGACCTATGCAAAAATGGGTATCCCGGTGGATCATAACCTATGAAGGATATCCAGGAAAAAGTTAGGGATTAAAACAAAAAAATAGAGCTCATTAAGTTGAAAACTTGAAAGGGTGGCTTAGGCAAAAAAGAGCGTCCCGGTGGATGGAAAACCCGAAAGGGCGATCCAGGCAAAAATTAGGGACAAAGGCATTTGACTGTACCAGATGGTGTTTACCATTATCGAAGATCATTACCTGATAACCAATCCAGTTGCTCTTGTCAGAAGCAAGGTGTTGGGCGGTCTTAGTTATTAGGGATTATAGTGGTTGTTGGATTCAATGTAGACCTTTCCCCATTGCCATTTTCAAATTGTAATTTCCCATGGAGTTCTGCTATTGGCAGGCTACCATTCTTGAATGAAATACAACCTTTGCTTTAAACTTTGTCTTTCAGCTTCTTGTTTTCTTGTTTATGCAAAATGTCTTTACTGAATTACAATTTAATTCTGAAAATGAAAAAAAAAATTAGAAACAGTTTTTGAAAACATACTAGAAAACATTATGTCGCTCCCGCCAAATGACACCTGGGTCAGAAGGGGTACAGACGCGAACGGTCGGTGAAAGGAGAAAGGAAATGAATAGAGTCTCCAGCTAGGCATTTTTATCCCGAAGGAAAGGTAATGCTGCATAAACCTAGGAAAAGATATGGATAAGACGGTTGCGAACCCGAGAGACTGAGAAAGGGGGTTGGTTACAACCTGGGAAGGTATTAGCACACAGATTGTCCGCCGTACTCGACGGGATCCACGCTTAAAAGATTTGTGTTTTAAAGGGGTAGTGTCAGTGCTATCTGTGTGTCAAAGTTGGAAAGAATGCAAGAGTCAGTGTAAAAGAAGTATAGTGTATAAGTGAAGTGTCAGTGTAAGAATAAGAAGGAGATGTCCAAGACCATGAGGCTTAAAGAATAAGACTGAAAGGAGGGGGAATATACAGAGACTTTTGTTCGATAACTGTTAAGTTATGCCTACGTATCCTCTCGTGCAATGAGGAAGTCAGAACGCCGTAGTTCGACCCAAAGAGACTGAAAGATAAATTGACTTGTGAACTGCTCACTTGTCTATGCTCAAGTGTATGACATGTCTGGCTCAGGTGCAAACTGTTTTGCGTTAGACGGAAGAAGCAAGTTCTCGTTTGTGAGTGAAGATGATGAGAAAAGAATCTCGGGGGAGACGATTATTATTTGTTTTTGTATTTTCAGTCTTTTATTGCCTTTTGAAGTTTGTCATAAATTAATGAGCTTAAGCCTAAACCAATGGGTTAGTAAACTCATCACATCCTCCCTCTGATTAGGGGTAATGAGAATACCTCAAGTGTGAAGTCAGCATCTCACACTTAATCACCATGGTGTAGGATTAAGATCATTAACCTACTTGTGATTATTTAGATATTTTTGTTGTTTTTGTTTAGTGTTAAGTAATGAGTTTAAGCCATAATCAGGGACTTAATGGACTCATTACACCATCCTAATAGAAGGATAATAGATGAGAACATTTAAGCTGAGAAAGACTCCTCAACTTAATCCATGATTAGGGATTAACCTCATGACAAAACAAAGCCTTTATTAAGTGGATTTTAGTTAATGATAAGATTAAGAAGTGGATTTTATGGTTTGTAAGACAACTTGAGGGGGACTTGTCCATTAACACTAGGGTTAGTCCTTCTTAACCAATCAAGGAAGAATTAGAACCCTAATGCAAGGCCCAAGTTACAAGCTTGATGTCTTAGTGACTATTAGAGAATTGATTAGAGGATTTAAACACATTAAGGGTTTAACACTTAGGATTAAAGTTATACACTCCATCCTAATAGAAGGATGCAGGCATAAGCTTAATCACAAAGCCTTAAAGCCTTTAGGGTTTAGTCCTTGATTATGAGATGAGAAGAGGAGACTCAAAGATGACACAAAGGTAAAAGCTAAATGGGGGACTAATCAAACCCTAATTATTGTCATGCTTGGTCATTCCTAGGGTTAATGAGGTTTGCAAGAAGATCTTCAGAGAAACCACCAGGAAGGAAGCAGATGAAAGGAGCAAGAGGCAAAGAGAAGCAAAACAACTTGCTTCACTTAAGAAGACAAGTTGCTTGAAGAAAGAAAGTAAGATGAAAAAGAATGAGCAAGCTCAATCCAATACACATACAAAATGCAGCAAAGATGCAAGAGAGATGAGAAGAGATTTGTGAGAAGTGAAGGCAAATTCACTTCTCAATACAACTTACCACCTGAAAAGTTAGTAAAAGAAATGAAATGCAATGCAAATGGGATGCCATGCCATGATGCAAACCAAAACCAGAAGCATAAGTATGATGTCAATGATGCTAAGATATGATACAAACATGAGGCAAGGCATGAGAATGATCAAACAAGCATATGGATGCAAAAGAAACATGCTTTGAACCATGGATGTTCATGAAAAGTTATGAAATGTAATGGACATACAAAATGGCAAATGAAAGATGCAATGATCAAACATGATTCTAATATATCCTAAGATGTATTATGAATCATGTGAATGCACAAAATGTCATGGAAAGTCATGGTATGCAAGCAAATGAGAAATGGATGCAAAGGAAAGCACAAATTAGGGTTACATGCATCACACAAAGCAAAAATCCAAAACCAGAAGCAAATGACATGATAAAAATTTGAAAATGCAATCAAAGATACCCTAAACCTATACAAACTCACTGACCAAAGGAGGGGATCCAACTCTTAACCTAGTGAAAGTTATGAATTTCCTAAGATTGCTAGGGTTTTGGGGTACCTCACCAAGAAAAATGCTAAACAAATTGAAAATGCAAGATCAATTTAAATCAAATTTATCCTATAAACTACATGCTATGCAAGATGCAATGCCAAAATAATCATCATCCAACTCTCAATGGTTAGGCAGAAATAAATTTTTGAAGTTTGAAACAAAATATTGCCTTGAAATGAAATTAAACCCAATGAAAATGATCAAAAGGCATCAAGATCAAAAAAGAAATTTGGTTTGAGAGTTGGACAATGTTTCTAAATGTTTCTAAATGTTATGTGAATTTTTTGGTGATTTTTAAATACCTAAATGTATTTTTAATTAATTAATTTTCATTATCTAATTAAAAATAAACATTTAAATGATTTAAAAATAATTTTTAATGCAAAAAATAAAAATAAAAATATTTTTGTGTTCTGAAAATTCATGAAACCCTTGACAAAAATTTTCATAATTTTTTAATGATTTTAGCTATTTTAAAATAAATGCACAAAATAAATGACAAGAAAATAAAATAAAATCAAATAAAATGAAAAGTATGCAAATATAAGGGCTGACATTCAAACAAGAAACGCGCGAATTGACTGGCGCCAGATCCCATGGTCCAGATTCAAACTGGCATATTTAAACTAAACCTAATTAATTAATTTTAATTAATTACAATTAGGGCTAAATGAAGTCATCCTGGCCATCTAACACGCGCGGGAAGCCCTGATCCAACGTCCCACATTTAAACCTGGCTAACCCTAATTAACAAACCCTAATCATTTTCAGGTCACCGGAGACGAGCTCCGGTCGTCTTCTCCGGTGACCCCCTTCCCTGAAAATCTCAAACTCACTCCCTAGGTAATTTCTGGAGCTCTAAAGCTCCAGATCACTTCCTCTTACCTCCTTAAACTCATCCCTGCCCTCAAATGGAATTTATTTCTCACCATTAACAAGATTCGAAGCAAAGTTCAAAAATGGCAGAAATTTCAGTCAGATCATACACACTCATTTCTTCATCATTTTCAAAAATACAAAGTTCATTGAACTCAGGGGATCAAACTTAACCATTTAGCAACTTAAAATAAAGCTTCTGGAAAAATTAATTTCAGTGGCTACCTGAGTTGAAGCTTTCAATCCAAGAGCTTCTGGACCAGTTCCTTGCTTCCAATCAACTCTACTGACCTCCCTCAAGCGTTTGCAAAGCTTGTTTGGAGTTTATTTTGGCTAGTTTGTGAGATTGATTGAGTTCTGCTCAGAGAGGGGGAGAAATCGTGTTTGGTTTATGTGAAGTTTTTGGCTGTTTCAATGGTTGGTTTGTGGTCAGTGAGTCATCTTGAGATCAATGGTGAAGTTGGTTTGAAGATTGGTTGAGTGAGCTGAGAGATTCGAAAGGTTTTGCAAGTTGAAGAGTTTTTGATAACTATGGAAATCTGAGGTTTCAGCTTGTGTTGTTGTGTGTTATGGCTTGGGTTTGATCCACATATCAACTTGTGATAGGTCTGTGGAGTGGTTGTGCCCTATTGTGATTGGTATGGGTCTTTATGCAAAAAGTCAAGTTTTGTGTAAGAGAGGTATGGGTCAATGGTAGGCCAAGGACAATAGGGGTGTCCTGCGCAGTAAGGAATGAGGAGAGCCATGGGATCAGTCTTGAGGCCAATTAGCAAGTGGATTAGGGTTTGTATGATGTTTTGCATATTTGTTCAATTTTGGCCCTTTTGAAGTTTCTTGATCCATAAGTCATGAAAATAGGCAAACTTTTGGTACATTCTGAATTTTAGGCCTTGGTTTATGTTTGTACAAAGATTAGAGGTCCATTTGAAAGCACAATTTGCCTTGGCAAGGGATTTTGCAACTTTGCCTCTTTGGGTACATAACTTGAATTTATGTGATTTTTCCCAACTTTGACAAGCCATAACTTTTGATCCAAAATGAATTAGAATGAGTTCTTGTACTTTTTGAAAAGGGAATGATTCATTCTACAACTTTCATGACCAAAGTTTTCTCATTTGAAGCATTTTTGAATCAAAAAGTAAGGGTTGAAAAAGTTTCCCAAAATGGCAAGTTTCCATTACAAGTCATTTTCCCAAAAAGGCAACTTTGCAAATGGCTTGAAATTCTTCAATTTTGTGAACTTCCAACATCTTCCATGATCAAATAAAGATCATACACATCCAAAATGATGAAGACCACCCTTTGGTTGGGTCATTGGGGGCCTCAGATGCCCTGATTTTTCACTGACTTGCTCAAGAAGTCAACTCTTGGTCAGATGCCTTCCCCATGGAATTTCTTCATGAAAATTGATATGCATGATCCTTGTAACATATAGAGACCAATAGAAACAAGAATGACCAAAAAATTTGGAGTTATGGCCTCTGAAACCAAAACCCTAATTCTAGGTCATCTGTGCAGTTAAGCCTGACTCTGCTTCCATGCCTTTCTCAGTTCTTGTGATTTTTTGACTTTCTTGACTTTGTGAGGATACAATATGATGTTTGAACATACATGGACCCCTTTTAAGTGATTGATGACCTTTGGAGTGGCTCAAATGGCTCTTGGATTGCTCAGATCACAAACCCTAGATGCAGATGACTTAGAAGCAATGCAGTGAATCAAAAATGCAATATGAGATGCTATGATTGAACTTATGCATATAAAGAGATCACAAGACATGGTGTGAATGGGTGAGGGCAAATTTGGGGTGTTTACAGCTGCCCCTATTCAAACATGAGTTAGCTGTGCAGGATGTAAGCAACGACTTAACAGGCAAACAAGATAACTTGTGGTTGAATACCAAAGACAGTCCAAAATTTGCACTCACGGAATGAAGAAGAAAAGGGATATAGATTGTAAAAGAAAAATAAAGTATAATTATAAAGTGCGGGCGACGGAGGACGACCGTCGAGCAGAGGACGACTGCTGGGGAAAGAGCAGTGACGGGGACGGCCGACATGCTGGGGATATAAGAGATTATGATGGGGACGACCATCAAGTAAAGCTATAAGACTCTCCGGGGATTAGAGGTAAAAATAAGTGATGAGGTACGGTCATCAAAGGTGAAGGATGATCACCTAACAGGGGACGGCTGCTCTGATGGGGATAAGATGAGGGACGGTCATCTAAGGTGAAGGACGATCACCGGGCAAGGTACGGTTGCCAAAAGTATCGCGATATAGGACGAATGCCGGATAAAAAGGTCGACGATACGTACGGCCATCGGATAAGCATGATGAAGGACGATCATCAAGAGGTGAAGGACGATCACCTAGCAGGGTACGGCTGCTCTCAGGGTTTATCATGACATAGGACGAATGCCAGATAACAAGATCAACGATGGGGACGACCATCGGATAAAATGATGAAGGACGATCATCAAAGGGTGAAGGACGATCACCTAGCAGGGGACGGCTGCTCTGTATCACGACATAGGACGAATGCCGGATAGAAAAGGGTTCCAATAATGGAGACTCCGCTGGGGAAAGGATGAGGGACGATCATCCAAAGGTGAAGGATGATCACCTGGCAGGGTACGGCTGCCAAAAGTATCATGACATAGAACGAATGTCAGATAGAAAAGAAATAGTTCACTGGGATTTGTTGGGACAAGCAAACATGGACGAGTGTCTATATCCAAGGGATGAGAGGTATAAGTGTTTGGGTATCGTGTATAGACTAAAGATGCGGACGAGCATCCTCAAGACTATGATACGGAAGGGTATCAGGTAGAAACAAAAGTTGACACATGCTCAGAGATGATGATACGGACGAGTATCAACTGGTTAACAAAGAACATGGACGAGTATTGGTTTTGCGGGGACTCTTCTGGGGAATAATAGACACAAACGAGTGTCTAATATTCAAGAAGACATAAGTGTTTGACACGTGTATGGATTAAAGATGCGAACGAGCATCCTTAAGACCATGATACGGACGAGTATCAGGTAGAAACAAACGTTGACACATGCTCAGAGATGATGATACGGACGAGTACCAAAGAACACAGACGAGTGTTGAATCTGAGGAGGTATAAGTGGTGTATACAAGATACAAACGAGTATCTGTATGAGTGAAACAAGAATAATAAGTATGAGTGGTGTACAGGAGTGTTTAAACTTGCTGGGGAGAGTGACACGGACGAGTGTCAAAAGAGGAAAGTGTAACATAAACAAGTGTATGGTTTACAAGGTATCTATGTTGGGGAAGGTGACACAGACGGGTGTCAGGGAATTTGTATAGATATATGTATCTGTGAGTGCATAGAGGACGCTTTGGCTTTCTACTGGGGATATGACACAGACAGGTGTCAGGAAGTATCTGCATCTTTTTTTAGGGGAAATGCCTTGGCTCTCTGCTAGGGAATCCGAGGAGTTTTCTGTATATCTTTAATGGATCGCCAGTATTCACAAGTGCTTGATTCAGAACATGGCTTATGATTATGCAATATGTTTGATTTTTGCCGTAATGCTCCGTATTAGACGGAATGCTACGCTCTGCGGGGAGAATATGATGCGAATGCTATGATTATGCAAAAGATACTGATTCGGGATTCGGATCCCGTTGCTGCGAAGATCTCTGGTTGATCTGCTTGAGGTGGACATCCCAGCTGGGGAGGAGATCATTGGTAGATCTGACATATGGGACTCTGCTTGGGGATATAGGTCACTGATAGACCTATTTTGGTAATGAGGGACCCAGCTGGGGTTTGTAGAAGCTTTCTTCACTCTGTTGTGAGATCTTTAGACGTTGCTCTTCTGGATAGAGGCTGAAACTCTATGGGGAGGTGGTTCCCTGGCTTTGCAACTCAACTGGGGAGAGAACACCTTCGGTGCCAGGACTGAGTAAATAAGTTTTGCCAGCTTGCTGGGATGAAGCTTTCATGCCCCATGTTGCGCTCTGAATGCCTGCAATTCTGTAAAGACAAAGAAAACGTACAAGTATCCCCGAGGTATCTCTTACGGAGTTCCGTCATAGGAGTTCAGACACTCCCGGGAGTAAATATATTTCCTATAAGCACGTACTTTTTAGAAGAGAAACATCCGTGTTTATGCAATCAGTATCTTAAAGACATCGGACATTCTTACAAATGAAAATAAAATGTACGAAGCGAAACATGACTGAAAATCTGATTTTATTAATTCATGTGCCCTGAATCGGCGAGATACAGTCAAAGAAACAAATCCCCTAAAATGAGGAGATTGTTACAAATTGAGAAATAAAAGGTATTTGGCAATGTTGGCGACGCTTCAAGGAGCTTCCCTTGACTCGTATGACATTTGACGTTCTTCTCGTCTTGCTTTCTGAAGAAGGCTGATTCTGACTGATGCTTGAACCTTTCGAAGCTTGCCATGTTGTAAGTGATACAGATGAATTCAGAATGCAGTTGTTCTCTTATTCCCTTATTTTGCGTGGATCGCCCTTTCGGGTTTTCAATCCACCGGGATACCCATTTTTGCCTGAGTTGTCCGATGCGGCTTTTCAACTCAGCGGGTGTACATTTTTTTATTTATTTTCCCTTATTTTTGCCCGAGTCTTTTATTCTGTTTTTGACTCGCCGGGATGCACTATTTTTGCCTGGACTTACATTATGTTTTTATGTCCAGCGGGTCATTTTTTTTTTTTTTTTTTTAAGCGAAGTATTTTTTAACTGCATCTGAATTCACAGGGGACGGGAAGTCTTCACCATTCATAGTGCTGAGCATGAGTGCTCCACCGGAGAAAACTTTCTTTACTACGAATGGCCCTTCATAATTCGGAGTCCACTTGCCCCTGTGGTCTGTATGAGGAGGGATGAGTCTTTTCAGCACAAGATCTCCTACTTGGTACTCTCTGAGCCTGACTTTATAATCGAAGGCTCTATTCATTCTTTTCTGATACAGCTGCCCATGACAAATTGCAGCCAACCTTTTCTCTTCAATCAGATTCAGTTGTTCGTATCGGGATCGGACCCACCCTGCTTCATTCAGTTTAACATCCATTAGTACCCGCAAGGAGGGTAATTCAACTTCAACAGGTAGGGCTGCCTCCATACCGTACACAAGCTGATACGGCGTTGCCCCAGTGGATGTTCTGATTGACGTGCGGTACCCATGCAAGGCAAATGGTAGCATTTCATGCCAGTCCTTATAAGTGACTACCATCTTCTGCACAATCTTCTTGATATTCTTATTAGCTACCTCAACAGCGCCATTCATCTTTGGCCTGTAAGGAGAAGAATTGTGGTGTTGGATCTTGAAGTCCCGGCACAGTTCGCCATCATTTTGTTGTTTAAGTTGGAACCATTATCAGTAATGATTCGCTCGGGAACTCCGTACCGACAAATGATGTCTCTTTTCAGGAATCGGGCTACCACTTGCCTTGTAACATTTGCATACGAAGCTGCTTCAACCCACTTGGTAAAATAATCAATAGCAACCAGGATGAATTTGTGGCCGTTTGAAGCAGTCGGTTCAATCTTGCCAATCATATCAATGCCCCACATGGCAAAGGGCCAGGGTGAAGACATCACATTCAGAGGATTCAGAGGTACATGCACTTTATCCGCATAAATCTGGCATTTATGGCACTTTCTGGCATAGGCACAACAGTCGGCATCCATTGTAATCCAGTAATAGCCTGATCTTAGCAATTTCTTTGCCATGGAATGCCCTCCCGCATGGGTACCAAAGGATCCTTCGTGCACCTCGTGCATCAACAAGTCTGCTTCTGTTCTATCAACGCATCTGAGGAGTACCATATCAAAGTTTCTCTTGTACAGGGAACCATCAATATTCAGGAAGAAACTACCAGCTAGCCTTCTTAATGTCTTCTTGTCATTGGAAGATGCCCCAGGGGGGTATGTTTGATCCTCCAAGAAGCATTTGATATCATGGAATCAAGGCTTACCATCCTTAACAACATCTGCTGAGAACACATATGCTGGTCTGTCAAGTCTGGACACTGAAATCCGAGGTACAAAGTTGGCAGCTTGAACTTTGATCATGGATGAAATGGTGGCAAGAGCATCCGCAAATTGATTCTCGTCTCGAGGAATATACTCAAGCTTGATTGTTGTGAAGAAAGTCAATAACCTCCTTGTATAGTCCCTGTAAGGTATCAGATGATCCTGGTGTGTGTACCATTTGTCGTTGGTTTGATTGATTACCAAAGCTGAATCTCCGAACACAGTCAAAGTCTTGATCCTGAGGTCAATGGCTTCCTCAAGACCCATAATACAAGCTTCGTATTAAGCTTCGTTGTTAGTGCAGTTAAAGGTGAGTTTTGCCGAGAAAGGCATGCGAACTCCCTTAGGTGTAATGAGTACTGCACCAATGCCACGACCATTCATATTAACAGCCCCGTCAAACATCATAGTCCATTCTTCTTCTGGGTCAGGCCCTTCGGTGTGAACAGGCTCTTCATGATCTTTTGCTTTTATGAACATGATATCTTCATCAGGGAAGTCAAATCTCATAGGCTGGTAATCATCAATAGGTTGCTCAGCAAGATAATCAGATAGTACACTGCCCTTGATGGCTTTCTGAGATGTGTACTGAATGTCATATTCTGTGAGGATCATTTGCCATCTTGCAACCCGTCCGGTAAGTGCTGGCTTCTCAAAAATGTACTTAACTGGGTCCATCTTTGATATCAATAAAGTAGTGTGGGTCAACATATACTGTCTCAGTCGGTGAGCAGCCCACGCTAAAGCACAGCAAGTTTTCTCGAGCAGTGAATAACGTTGTTCACAGTCGGTAAACTTTTTGCTTAGGTAGTATATTTCATACACTTTTCGACCAGACTCGTCATGCTGGCCCAACACACACCCCATTGACTCTTCTAATACTGTCAAGTACATGATTAGAGGTCTTCCTTCAACTGGAGGCATAAGGATAGGAGGCTCTTGTAAGTATTCCTTGATTTAGTCAAAAGCCCTCTGGCAGTCTTCGTTCCACCTGACCGTTTGTTCTTTCCTTAACAGCTTGAACAAAGGCTCACAGGTTGCTGTGAGGTGAGATATGAACCTTGAAATGTAGTTCAATCTACCTAGGAACCCCCAAACTTCTTTTTCTGACTTCGGCGCAGGCATTTCTTGAATGGCTTTAACTTTATCAGGGTCAACTTCAATCCCTTTTTCGCTTACAATAAATCCCAGCAGCTTACCAGATCGCACCTCGAATGTGCATTTGTTGGGGTTTAACTTCAATTGGTACTTCCTCAGACGCTTGAATAACTTCAGCAGATTCACCAGGTGGTCTTCTTCTGTGAAGAACTTGGCAATCATGTCATCCACATAACATTCAATTTCTTTGTGGATCATGTCGTGGAATAATGTTACCATAGCCCATTGATAAGTTGCACCAGCATTCTTCAGTCCGAATGGCATCACCTTGTAACAGAACGTGCCCCAGGGTGTGATAAAAGTTGTCTTCTCCATGTCTTCAGGTGACATCTTGATCTGATTGTATCCTGAAAATCCGTCCATGAAGGAGAATACCGAGAACTGAGCCGTATTATCAACCAATACATCAATGTGAGGTAAAGGGAAATCATCTTTCGGGCTGGCTCTATTCAGATCCCGGTAATCCACACACATCCTTACCTTGCCGTCTTTCTTAGGTACCGGTACAATGTTAGCAACCCACGGCGGGTAGCTAGTTACAGCAAGGAACCCGACGTCCCACTGCTTTTGTACCTCTTCCTTGATCTTCATTGCCATGTCTGGGCGAGTACGGCGCAGTTTCTGTTTTACAGGCGGGCAGTCTTCTTTCAAAGGCAGCTTATGCATGACAATATCGGTGTCCAACCCTGGCATATCCTGATAGGACCAAGCAAATACATCTACATATTCCCGAAGCATGTCAATTAGTTGTTCCTTTACTGAGTCTTGTAAGCAGGCTCCGATCTTAACCTCTTTCACATGTTCTTCCGTACCAAGATTAACCATTTCGACCTCCTCCTGATGAGGAGTGATAAACTTCTCCTCTTGCCTTAACAACCTGGCTAGCTCTTCAGGAAGCTCATAATCTTCTTCAACCCCTTCATCAGCTTGATTGATTGGATTGTCAAAGTCATACGAAGTCATAGCTGTGCTGTTGTCGGTGCAGTCTGAAAGGCACTCTCTGCAAGGGTTTAAATTGTTCATTTTAGTGATCGATTTTAATCTTGTTTTTAGAAAAAGGTGAAACAAAGTTATCATTTTGGAAAACAATGCCATTTTATTTTTGTACAAAAAGAAAAATGAAAAACAGTGAGCGGAAAAGAAAAAGACTCATTTGCAAAAGATGTCCGATATTCATTGATTGATCTGTTTGCACAAAATTACAAGATGGCCCGATTACAAAATGAGTCTTGTCATCTTGGGCAAGATGCAAGACTTGATGCATGCTTAAAATATACAGGAAATAATAATTACTCTGCAGGAGTAACCCTTATAATTTCCTGGGAAGACCAGTTTGAGATACGACTCCCCGGGATCCTTGGACGTATCCAGCTCTCCAGGTTGCGCTCATCTTCCGACTCATCTTCCAAGTTGTTCACTGCATCCGGGGTGAGCATTCCCCCGCTGACAAAACTGGGCTTCTTGACAGCCTCTGATTGATCTTGTTGAGTTGGTTTGTAACCCAACCCAAATCTGTCCTCCTTCTTCTCCACGGGCAGCAGCTTGCCCCAGCCTTGGGCAGTACCCTCTTCAACAACCTTCCCGGCTTGTTGACAAGATGTCATGGAGGTTCCCAGTACAGCAGATGCTTCATTAATGTTCAGGGCCTCAAATCCCTAGCTCATGGTTTCATGGATTTCTCCATCCATCTCAATGTATTTGTAAGTAGCCAGGTGGCTAACAAGGATGTCCTCTTCCCCACAGATAGTGATGATTTGGCCTTCCCACTCGAATTTCAACTTCTGGTGAAGGGTAGACGTAACAGCGCCAGCGGCATGGATCCAAGGTCTACCCAACAAACAGCTGTAGGCCGGCTGAATGTCCATCACATAGAAGGTAATTTTAAAAGTCTGCGGGCCAATCATCACAGGCAGATCAATCTCCCCTAGCACTGATCTTTTAGAGCCATCGAAATCTCTTACCACCAAATTACTCGGACGCAATGCCAAGCCATCATACTCCATCTTCACTAAGGCTTTCTTTGGTAGAATATTGAGTGATGACCCAGTGTCCACCAGTACATGAGATAGAACAACACCCTTGCATTCTAGAGTGATGTGTAAAGCCTTGTTGTGGTTACGTCCCTCAGTTGTTAAGTCAACATTGGTAAAGCCCAGTCCATGACTGGTGTTGACATTTGCCACCACAGTTTCTAGCTGATTAACAGTGATCTCCTCTGGCACGTATGGTGCGTGCAGGACTTTCAGTAATGCATTCCTGTGAGCTTCAAAACACATCAACAGGGATAATATGGAGATTTTTGAGGGAGTTTGGTGAAGTTGATCCACCACCTTGTAATCACTTCTCTTTATAATTCTCATAAACTCGTCTACATCTTGTTCAAAAGATGTCTTCTGAGTTTCTTTGATGATTGGTTCTTCAGGCACCACACTCTTCCCCTTTGCTTTGGCAGCAGCTTCTGCTTCGGCATTAGGTCTTTGCAATTGTGAGGCAAAAAGGCGTCTGCTTCTGGTGAAGCCTCCGCCTCCCCCAACATTATCAATCTGTGGAGAAGAAGTTGAAGAGTCCAAGGTGATTTTCTCCCTGTTGCAGTAGAGGTCAGAGCCATAATGCCAGGGTATGGCATTACTGCTTTCATATGGAACCGGTCCCGGCACCGTGATGGTAACTGGACTGACTGCTGCAGAGGAAGGTACTGAAATGGTGTGCAGATCGTAGTAAATGGTGACTGGTGACCTGGCAGGAGGTGCCACTGTTTGTTGCTGAAAGTTGTTGTTTGGAGGAACATCTGATGGGTCATAGTAAATGGTGACTGCTGAGATATCTTCATTAATTTCTGTTGGCGCTGTAGAAGATTCTGCTGAATACATGGGTGCTGATGTTATAGAAGAAATGGTTGTTGACATCTGATTTGTTGAAGTGATGGACGGAGCCATTGTTGATGATATTGATGAATTGGTCGGAATGATTGTTGTTGCAGTTGTAGAAGAGTCAGGAATTGTTGTCAAAGGGATTGCTGGATTTGTAGGCGCCGTTGTTGTGATCTGGAGTATACCACTTTTGATAAGACCATCTATGCCGCTTCTCAAATTATCACACCCGTTGACCGAGATGTTGCAATAACCACAACCGAGCTCACACCCGGGGAACATTTGGCATTCCAGGAGCTGAGCTTTAATCTCGACCAGAGGTGTCCGAATCTGTCCAACACTGGTGATTAAGAAAGATGGCTTGTCTTCCTCAATGGCATTAATTCTTGGCCCTCCATGATTGGGCATGGGATTCTTGGTGACACTTGGAGGGGGTGCATAGTTGAGGGCTTTGGAATCTACAAAATCTTGTACCTTCATTTGTAAAGCCCTGCATTTTTCCGTATTGTGGCCAGGTGCATTGGAGTGGAAAGCACATCTGGCATTGACATCATAATTCCTCGGGAGATTGGAGGGATCTGGTGGTGCCAATGTCCTTAATTCAACCAAGTTGAGTTTCAGGAGTTGTGGCAATAAAGCGGCATAAGGCATAGGGATAGGGTCAATCACCCTATTTTCCTGTGATGGTCTTTGCTGAAAGGGTCTTGACTGTTGATTGCTGTTGTTGTTGTTGTTGTAAGTCCTCTGTGGTGGATACTGAACTTGTTGTTGATAGTGTGGTTGTTGTTGTGGTTGATATGCTGGTTGCTGAGGAATCGGAGCTGGAATAGTGACAGCTGCTACTGATCTGTGGACATACTGAGGTCTTCCCCTGCCGGCATGAATGGCATTTGTCTCACCGGTCCTTCTAGGTCCTACAAAAGGCTTCCTGGGGTTACTTGACGAACTTGCACCATTATCAGAAATCTTACCCATCTTCAGAAGGCTTTCAATTCTTTCTCCAGCTATGACTACGTCAGCGAAGCTGGTGGAAGAAAAGGCAGCTAGCCTATCAATATATGTTCCTTGCAAAGTGTTCATAAACATGTCGGCCATTTCTCTTTCCGACATGGGTGGCTGGACAGCAGCAGCAAGCTGTCTCCACCTCTGGGCATATTCCCTGAAGCTTTCTCTGGAGGATTGAGACATTCCCATCAGAAGGGTCCTGTTAGGTGCCATGTCTAGATTGTATTGGTATTGTCTGATGAAAGCTTCAGCTAGGTCCTTCCAGCACCTGATAGTAGCTCTGGTCAAGTGAGAGTACCACTCTCTCGAAGCCCCAGTCAAACTGTGTTCAAAGTAAAACATCCACAGTTTCTCATCCATAGTATATGCTTTAAGTCTTCCCAGGAAGGACTGCAAGTGAGTTCGTGGACAGGAAGTTCCATTGTACTTCTCGAAGCACGGGGGTTTAAACTTGTGGGGAATTCTTACCCCATCCACTAACCCCATATCCATGACATCAAAACCTAGGGAATTTTGAGACTCCAGAGATCTCAACTTCTCAGCAATTTCATCAAATCTCCTAACATAAACTTCATCCCCAGCTCCCATCACAGTAAACTGCTCTTCTTGGGGGTCTTCCTGTAAGATCCTTCCTCCAGTAGTATTTCCTTGCACATTACCTGGGATGTTGACTTCCGGATGTAAATGAGGCCCATATACTGGTGGATTAACATGAGGCTGACCCCTTTCATTGTTACTTGTTCCTCCAGTTCCCAGAGGAGGTTCTTCCGGGGTTTGTCTTTCTACCAATGCCCTCAACCTTTCTTGACTTTAGGCCAAACCATTCATTACTTCCATGAATTCTGTCATTTGGTTTCTCATCTCCATCCTTTCATTAGCCATCTGAGTTCTGACCTCTGTCAGATCTTGCTGTACTTGATCCATTTGGATACCAGGAAGATTGTTGCGAGTAGGATACCGGTGCGGACGGTTGACAGGGAACACCCGACGACGAGCAATAATTCCTGAAGCACAACAGAGTTAGTAACAAACAAAACAAAAACCTACAAAACAAAACAAGGGTCAGTATGCAATGCAGTATGCCTATTTGCTTTCCAAGGTATCCGGCTTGGCTTTTGGTTTTGACCTTTCCAGACCCTGAGGAAGATGTTTTGATGTTGCTTGGGAGAAAGAAAAACTCAGTGAAACAAACTGACAAATACATTACAAATAGTGAACCATACATAGTTTGTTTTTACAACATATGCCCCTGAGGGGTCAAAATACAACATAAAAGAAAAGTACATCAAATGGAAATAACAACAAGCAAAGTAATCAAACATCTAAGCCAAACTCGTCCTCCTTAACCTCCTTCAAAAGTGCTTCAGTTACAGGACCAGCCGGATGTTCTGTGATGTTCCTGATAAGAAGGTTTCTGGTGGCAATTGCAGTGGTCAGCTTCTTGTGCCTGTCTTGGTCCTTTGACCTCTTCACACCAGCCCTAAGCTTCAATTCTGAAATCTCCTTCTGGGCTGCCAGCAAAGCTTCCTGTTGCTTCTTCTCATTGGCCTCTAACTGCTCAATCCTGGCTTGAGTTCTCTTATCTTCCTGAGTGAGAGCTTCAGTGATCCTGACCCACCTAGCTTGACTTTCTTCTAGATAGAGATCAGTCCTAGCCTTCTGAAACTAGGCCTCTTTACAAGCATTCTTCAATATTTTCTCTCCAGCTCTTGATTTCTTGATGTAGTCTTCTACTTTCTCAATCTTGGCCAAATGCTCCCCTTTAAGCTTCTTCAACCTCTCAATGTCTAAACGACCATCACTCCTCTCCCAGAGGGTCTTCTTCAGAGCTTGAGACAGATTCTCATTCCTTTCCTTCAGCTTCTCAAATTCTTCCGGGCTGACTGTGGCTGGAGGTGGTACTGTGGATGGTCCAGGTGCATCCTCAATGGTGAAGGGCATCCCAGAAATCTGAGCCCTAGCATGAGACCATTCATAATACTGAGCTGAGGCCATATTATTGCATCTCCCAAGAATGGCCATCCCTTTGGTCTGGATGTTGTCCCAAGCCCAGGATGCTTGTCTGACAACAACTAGATTAGGTTTTATCTCACAATACAGGGTTTCAGCCAAATCTTGCACTCTAGGAGGGTGAACCAAAGCATAGCCCAATTGTCTCTTAAACAGCAAAGGATTGTAGTTGATGCAACCCTTCACTCCTATTAGAGGTACATTGGGGTACTGCCCACAACTAGTAATTATGTCCCTGCCTTTGGTGCTCTGGGTACACCACCTGATGTCATCTGAAATCAAAGTAATAAGTCTTTTAGCCCAATTCCTCTGTTGGTGAGGATTTAGGAAGGCATCAGTACTAGGTAAGTGTTTGAGCAGCCAGGTGTGAAATAGAGGAGCACAGCATCTCACTAACTTCCCTCTCTGCTTCTCATTTCTTTGGTGAACAGAATAATAGAAATCCCCCAGCAATGTGGGTACTGGGTTTCTCAAAAGGAAGAGATGAATAGCATTCTTGCTAATAAACTTGGGCTCATCTGCAAATAGTATAACACCATATATACTGAGGGCTAACAATGCACAAACTGCCCTCCATTCTCCCAAAGAGGCCTTCAGGATGGCCTGAGAAGTCAAGAAATCTAAGTGCAAACCAGGGATCCCAGCCTTTATGGTCATGTTCTGCTCAATCACAATAGGTTCCAGGTGCAGTGCTTTTGCCACTTCTCCATTGCTGGGAGAAGTCATCTCTGGGTTGAAGGGGATATCACCCTGTAAACACCCTAAATTTGCCCTCACCCATTCACACCATGGCTTGTGATCATCTCATATGCATAGACACAATCATATCATCTCATATCTCATTTTTTATTCACTGCATAGATTCTAAGTCATCTGCACCTAGGGTTTGTGATCTGAGCAATCCAAGAGCCTCCTGAGCCACTCCAAGGGTCATCAATCACTTCAAGGGGGTCCATGTGTGTTCTTATATCATATCACATCCTCTCAAAGTCAAGAAATGCAAAGAATCACAAGAACTGGGATTGGTATGGATGCAGAGCCAAGTTTGACTGCACAGTTGACCTAAAATTAGGGTTTTGGTTTCAGAGGCCATAACTCCAAATTTTTTGGTCATTCTTGTTTCCATTGGTCTCTATATGGTATAGGGAGTATTCATATCAATTTTCATGAAGAAATTCCATGGGGAAGTCATCTGATCAAGAGTTGACTTTCTGGACAAGTCAGTGCAAAATCAGGGCATCTGAGGCCCCCAATGACCCAACCAATGGGCATTCTTCATCATTTTGAGTGTATGTGATCTTTATTTGATCATAGAAGAAGGTTGAAGATCACAAAAATCAAGAATTTGGAGTTTTTGCAAAGTGTTGACTTTTTGGGCATAGTTGACTTTTCAAGAATGCTTCATTTTAGGTCATTTTTTTCAAGCCTTGATTCTTGATCCAAAAATGCTTCAAATGGAAAAACTTTGGTCATGAAAGTTGTAGATTACATCTTTCCCTTTTCAAAAAGTACAAGAACATGATCAAATTCTTCTTGAATCAAAAGTTATGGTGTGACAAAGTTGGCAAAAATCATTGATTTTCAAGATGTGCACCAAATGTGAATTTTGCAAAATCATGCACCAATGCCATTTGTAACTTCTAATTCACTTCAAACCATGACATAAACATTCTATGTGACCTAAAAATCAGAATTGAACCAAAGATCACATGTGTATGGTTTGTGTAACAAGGCATTTTTCATGAAGTTTCAAAAAGTAACAACTTGCAAAAACACTCATCACACTTCACCAACTTGATGCATTGGATGCTGCACCTTGCTAGCCCTCTCACCTCATCTTGCTGCACCAGAACCATGCCTTGTACTAGCCTAGAACCAAGCCATACTTTCCTTACACAAAAAGTTGACTTTTGGCAAAAGCAAACATCCCAATCACCACAGGCCATGTCACATCCTCTGGCCACTTGCAATTGTTTATTCTATCCCTTGGCCAGCTAAACATAACAGGAGGAAAGGCTGAAACACTTCACACAAACACATATACAAACTCACCCCATTTTGCAAATAGCTTCGAATCTCTCTGCCCAACCATCAAACATCCAAATCATTTTCACCAAGCATCTCACCATGATTCATTGAGAAGAAACCAGCCAAGAACCAGGCCTGAAACAAGCTGTAACCTCACTGCACCATTTTCACTCCAAGCTGCAGTTTCATTCGAATCTCTCTCCACAGCTCACAAACATCCAAACAAACTTCACAAACTTTCTCCACTCATCATCTGGACCACAAACAACCACCTACATTGGCCTGAAACTACCTGAATCACCATTGCCATTTCCAACTGAGCTTGAGCAGAAGCTTGTCAAACTCCTTATCCAGTCAACATAAACTCTTCCTAAGCATTCAAGGATCATCTGGGGACCAAGTAGAGTGGATTGCACTGAAGGGAGTGGTCAGAAAGTGGCTGAAGTGAAAGCTTCGAATCTCAGGTAGCTCAAGAAATATTTTTCCAGAAATCGTTTTTTATGTTCTAAACTTGTTCTATATGTCTTCCTGATCATGAATATGCCTTTGGTTTTGCAAATGGTGATGGAATGAGAATTTATTTGCTCTCTGAAACTTTTGTGCCCTAGTTCTTATTTGTTTCGATTCAGCCTTGTTAGGAAATATAAATTTGTTTTGATAAGGGGTTTCGTTTCGTGAGTGAGTGGGGATCATTTCCCAGTTTTTAGATTTCATTTTAGTTAGGTTTTTAGAGTTTTGGGGATTCTCAGGGGGGATGCTGGCCGGAGAAGACGACCGGAGGTCCTCTCCGGCCACCAGAAAGTCATTTGTGCCCTAATCCTGTAATTAATTTCCATTTGAATTCTGGGCGTTGGATTGGTTGACCTAGTTGACTCCCCGCGCGAATGAAAGGCCCAGATCACTTTGCTTAGCCCTAATCTTCATTATTTATTTAATTAATTGGGATTAACTCAGATGCAACCCCAGCCGTCCAGATGCGCGCTGGTCAACCAATTCAAACCCAGAGCTCATCCTGGCCCTCCACTCATTTGACTTTCCTTTTATTTTAATTTATTTTCATTCCTTTTTCATTTAACTTGCATATTTATTTTAAAATAGTAAAAAATGTGTAAAAATTATGAAACTTTTTCTCATAAGTTTCATTAATTTTTATGACACAAAAATATTTTTATTTTTATTTTTATCATTAAAAAAGTATTTTTAAATATTTAAAAGATTATTTTTAATTGATTAATGGAAATTAATTTATTAAAAATACTTTTAGGTATCTAAAAATCACCAAAAAATTCATGAAATGTTCTAGGGCATTTAGAAACATTGTCCAACCTTCAAACCAAATTTCTTTTTGGATCTTGATGCATTTTGAGAATTTTCCATTGAATTAAAATCATTTTTGTGCATTATTTTGATCATAAGTTCAAAAACTCATTTCTGCCTATCCATGAAGAGTTGGACATTGATTCTTCTTGCATTGCATTGTGTTTAGCATGTAGTTTCTAGGATTAAATGGCCATGATTTGATTCCTCATTTTCAAATTGTTTGACATTTCTTTTGTTTAGGAACCCTAAAAACCCTAATAACTTGTAAAAATCATAACTTGAGATTGGTTAAGAGTTGAGACCTCTCCTTTGGGCATTGGTTTAGTATGGGATTAGGGTTACCTTGTGTGGCATTTTCCATTTTTTTATCTTAGGTTTTGCTTCTGTTTTTGGTTTTTGTTTGATGTTTGATTCATAAACCCTAATTTGGGCTTTCATTTGCATACCTCTTGCATTCTCTTGCATAACATGACTTGCCATGACATTTCAAGCATCCATGTGATTCATTTGACATCATAAGACATATAGAAAACATGTTTGATCATTGCATCATGTATTTGCCATGTTGTATGTCATGTGCACTTCATAACTTTTCATGTGTTTCTATGGTTCCTAACTTGCTTCATTTGCATCCATGATCTTGTATGAACATCTCCATGCCTTGCCTCATGTTTATAGCACTCCATAGCATCATTATCATCATCAACATGCTTCTGGTTTTGTTTCTCATCATACCATTTCATCCCATTTTGCATTGCATTGCATTTCTCTCTAACATTTCAGGTGGTAAGTAAATTTGAGAAAGTGAATTTGCCTTCACTTCTCATAACTTTTCTTTTCATCTCTCTTGCATCCATTGCTGCATTTTCATATGTGTTTGAGTTTGAGTTTGCTCATTCTTCTTCTTCCCACTTTCTTTCTTCAAGTGACTTGACTTCTTGAATGAAGCAAGTCACTTTGCTTCTCTTGATCCTGTTCATCTGCTTCCTGGTGGTTCCATTGAAGATTGTTCTTGCAAACCTCACAAACCTTAGGAATAACCAAGCATGACAATGATTAGGGTTTTGATTAGTCTCCCCTCTTAGTTTTACCTTTGTGTCTCTTTTGAGTCTTCTCTTCTCACCTCATAATCAGGGACTAAACCCTAAAGGCTTTAAGGCTTTGTGATTAAGCTTATGCCTGCATCCTTCTCTTAGGATGGAGTGTATAACTTTAATCCTAAGTGTTAAACCCTTAATGTGTTTAAATCCTTTAATTAATCCATCTAATAATCATCAAGACATCAAGCTTGTAACTTGGGCCTTGCATTAGGGTTCTAATTCTTCCGTAACTGGTTAAGAAGGACTAACCCTAGTGTTAATGGACAAGTCCCCCTCAAGTTGTCTTACAGACAATAAAAATCACTTCATCATCATACCATTAAATAAAATCCACTTAATCAAAGGTTTTGTTTTGTCATGAGTTTAATCCCTAATCATGGATTAAGTTGAGGAGCTTTCCTCAGCTTAAACATTCTCATCTATTATCCTTCTCTTAGGATGGTGTAATGAGTCTGTTTAATCCCTGATTATGGCTTAATCTCATTACTTAACACTAAACAAAAACAACAAAAACATCTGATTAATCACAAGTAGGTTAATGATCTTAATCCTACACCAAAGGTGATTAAGTGTGAGAATCTGACTTCACACTTAAGGTATTCTCATTACCCCTAATCAGAGGGAAGATGTGATGAGTTTACTAACCCATTGGTTTAGGCTTAAGCTCATTAACTTACGACAAATTTTCAAAAGCAATAAAAGACTGAAAACTCAAAAGCAAACAATAATCGTCTCCTCCGGGATTCTTTTCTCACCTCATTCACTCACAAACGAGAACTTGCTTCTTCCGTCCAATGCAAGACAGTTTGCACCTGAGCCAGACAGGTCATACACTTGAGCATTGACAAGCAAGCAGTTCACAAGTCAAGTCACCTTTCAGTCTCTTTGGGTCGAACTACGGTGTTCTGACTTCCTCATTGCACGAGAGGATACGTAGGCATAACTTAACAGTTATCGAACAAAAGTCTCTGTATATTCCCCCTCTTTCCAACCTTATTCTTTAAGCCTCATTATCATGAGCATTTCACTCTTGTTCTCACACTGACACTTCACTTATACACTTCACTTCTTTTACACTGACACCTGTACATCCTTCCAGCTCTTTTATACACAAATTGCACTGACACTACCCCTTTTTAACACAAATCTTTCAAGCGTGGATCCCGTCGAGTACGACGGACAATCTGGGTGCTAATACCTTCCCAGGTTGTAACCAACCCCCTTTCTCAGTCTCTCTGGTTCGCAACCGTCTTATCCATGTCTTTCTAGGTCTATGCAGCATTACCTTTCCTCCGGGATAAAAATGCCTAGCTGGCGACTCTATTCATCTCCAGTGAGTTCACGGCTGTGTGTTCTCATTGTCCCTCTCGCCGACCGTTCGCGTCTGTACCTTTATCTGGACTTAGTTTCATTTATCGGGAGCGACAGCTTGGCGACTCTGCTGGGGAACCTTATATTGCAACCAGGGCTTCTGGTTCTTTTTGTGGGTTCCTCCTAGCGCTTGTTTGATTTGTGTTTACTGGGGTGTTATGTGCTTATTTGTGTTTGTATATTTGTATTTATTTTTGCTTTACGTACAGTTTGTTTATTGCTTTCTTTATAGCTTTGCATTATATCATATTGTCATACTGTGCTGCTGGCTGGATCTGGTTTTTTTGTTTTGGTGGGTGGGTGATTCATTGAGAGTTAAGGCCCTATACATGGGACCTGAGTGACACCTAGGCTAGAGTGAATCATATTCTTTCCCATTCCATTTCGGTCTGGTGCGGGAATATGAAACACAGTTCAGATATGGGTTTCTTCTTGAGAACTCTGTGTTGCAGATTTCCTGCAATGCTAGGGCTATCTGGGAAGCCTGCTAAGTCTGGATGACCTTTTAGTATTGACCTTCAGAAACTGAGGTGAATTAGAGGAGGAACTTTTATGGTTATTGTAAACACTGTACCTCCGGGTTAGAAGTGTTTACACTTCTCATAACCGATCCAAGTCTGAGGATCCTTGTTTTAGAACACCACCTGTGAGGGGGTTGGGCTATTTACAGGTTTGCAGGTACCTTGACCTCAGAATACCTTGTTACTTTGTTTGTTTAAGAGTACTTCAATTTGGGACAGTTCTTGTGATTCCGAAACCCTGGACATGTGGCTCTTTATTTGAGTCCCCCACCTTGGTTACTGGATTTATAGACCTCCATCTGGAATTCTTGAACATACTTGGACCTATATCAGGGCATTTGATCAGATCCAGCTCAGTCACAAACCCTTGCATATCATTTGCATACATAACCATTGCATCATATTGACATTTGCTTATTTGTGTTTCAGGGTATCCATCTTCATTTGGTTTTGGTTTTGACCCCATTTTCAGTATTGACCCATCTTCATCAGCACCTGCATCAGTTATCAGCTATCTACTTCAGCTGTCACCTGCACCAGCCAATCAGTGGCCCTTTCTTCAGTGTCATCATCAGCACCTGTCTCTACTCAGTCTCAGCATCATGGCTCCTAAAAAGAGCAATATCACTTATCACTTCTTCCAGCCAGAGCTATCTGACATCAGGAGGATTTAAACCCTGATCACTCCAGATCACATACCATTGTTCAGGGAACACTATGGGGATATACTTGATATGGTTATGGATCTGGACCCTTCACAGAGAAGCTTGATCCACACTTGCATTCAGTTCTATGATCCCCCATTGAGGTGTTTTACTTTTCAGGACTTTCAGCTAGGCCCTCTATTAGAAGAATACTCATCATTGGTTGGTCTGCCTATCAGGGGTGGAATCCCTTTCAACCCTGAGATGGTCTTTCCCGGTAATGGAGAAGTAGCAAAGGCTCTGCATCTGGAACCTGTCCTGGTTGATCAGCATATGTCTTCTAAAGCTGGAATCCCTGGTTTTCATCTGGACTTCTTGATCTCTCAAGCTACCCTGAAAGCTTCTTTAGGAGAGTGGAAAGCTGTCTGTGCTTTGTTGGCCTTGAGTATATATGGAATTGTGTTGTTTGCAGATGAGCCTCGATTCATTAGGAAGAATGCAATTCATCTTTTCATCCTGAAGAACCCAGTGCCAACTTTATTGGGTGATCTCTACTATTCAGTGCATCAGAGGAATGAAAAGCAGAGGGGAAGGTTAGTGAGGTGTTGTGCTCCATTATTCCATACTTGGCTTCTCAGGCATCTACCCAGGACAGATGCATTTTTGAATCCTCATCAGCAGAGTAACTGGGCTAAGAGACTCACTGCTCTGACTTCAGCAGATATCAGATGGTGCACTCAGAGCACCAAGGGCAGGGATATCATCACCAGCTGTGGGCATTTTCCCAATGTGCCTTTGATAGGAGTCAAGGGTAGTATCAATTACAACCCTCTGCTGTTTAGACGACAACTGGGCTATGCACTGGTCCATACTCCTAAGGCACAGGACTTGGTTGAAACTCTTTATTGTGAGAACAAGATTGATCTGGCTATTGTTAGGAAGGCAGCCTGGGCCTGGGATAATGTTCAAACCAAGGGAGTGACCATTCTGGGGAAGTGCAACAATGTGGCATCAGCACAATATTATGAGTGGTCCCGTGCCAGGGTCCAATTCTCTGGGATGCCCTTTACCATAGAAGACATGCCTGCATCATCTTCAGCACCACCCCCTGCCACTGTCAGTTTGGAGGAGTTTGAGAGTTTGAAGGAAAGGAATGAGAAGCTAACCCAGGCCTTGCAGAAAACCCTCCAGGAGAGGAGTGAAGGTATGAGGGAGATTGAGAGATTGGAGAAGTTGAGAGTGGAGCATCTGGTTAAGATTGAGAAGTCTGGGGATTATATCAAAAAGTCTAAAGCTGTAGAACAAATCCTGAAGAATGCTTGCAAAGAAGCCCAGTTCCAGAGAGCAAGGACAGACTTGTATCTGAAGGAGAGTCAGGCCCGGTGGGTCAGGATCACCGAGGCTCGTACTCTGGAGGACAAGAGAGTTCAAGACAAGATGGAGCAACTGGAAGCTAATGCAAAAGAGCAGCAAGAAGCCCTGGCAGCAGCCCAGAGGGAGATATCAAAGTTGAAGATCAAAGCTGGGGTGAAGAGGTCAAAAGACCAAACTCAACACAGGAAGCTAACAGCAGCTGTTACCACCCGGAATCTCCTCATCAGGAATCTCACGGAGCGTCCGGCTGATCCTGTGACCGAAGCACTTCTCAAGGAAGTTCGTGAGGATGAGTTTGGTCTTGGTGTCTGACCATTTGCTTGTTGTTGCTTTCATTCCGTGTACTTTTATTTTCCTGTAATGTATTTTGACCCCTCAGAGGGCTTGTATTTGTAAACAAACTATGTACCATTTTGTTTTTGTAATATATGTATTAGTTTGTTCCATCCGAGTTTACTTCGAAAGCAACATCAACTGCATCTTCAAGGGTCTGGAAGGGTCAAAACTGAATGCCAAACCGGATACCTTGGGAGCAAATAAGCATAACTGCATTGCATGCTAACACTTTTGTTTGTTTTGTAGGTTTTTGTTTTATTGCCACTAACTCTGTTGTGATGTTCAGGAACTATTGCTAGGCGCCAGGTATTTCCCCTCAACCGTCCGCACCGTTATCCAACCCGTAACAATCTTCCGGGCATTCAAATGGATCAGATGCAGCAGGACCTTACTGAGGTCAGAAATCAAATGGCAAACGAAAGGCTAGAAATGAGGAATCAAATGACTCAGTTTATGGAAGTGATGAACAACATGGCTCAGAGCCAGGAAAGATTGAGGGCCATGGTGGAAAGGCAGAATCAAGAGGATCCACATATAGGGACTGCTGGCACCAGCAACAATGAAAGGGTCCAACCCCATGTCAATCCTCCTGTATTTGGACCACATCTCCATCCTGAGGTCAACATCCCTGCAAATGTTCAAGGGACTGCCACTGCAGCCAGGGTACTTCAAGAAGACCCCCAAGAGGACCAATTTACAGTAATGGGTGCTGGGGAAGAAGCTTATGATAGAAGGTTGGATGAGATAGCTGAGAAATTGAGGTCTTTAGAGTCTCAAAACTCTCTGGGTTTCGACGTCATGGACATGGGCTTGGTAGACGGGGTCAGGATCCCCCATAAGTTTAAGCCTCCTTGTTTTGAGAAATACAACGGGACATCATGCCCCCGGACTCATTTGCAATCATTTCTGGGAAGGCTGAAAGCTTATACCATGGACGAGAAACTGTGGATGTTCTACTTCGAGGATAGTTTGACTGGAGCGTCGAGAGAATGGTACTCTCACTTGACAAAGGCAACTATTAGATGCTGGAAGGACTTGGCAGAAGCCTTCATCAGACAGTATCAGTATAACTTAGACATGGCACCCAACAGGACCCTCCTGATGGGAATGTCACAGTCGTCAAGGGAAAGTTTCCGAGAATATGCCCAGAGATGGAGGCAACTGGCTGCTGCTGTTCAACCACCTATGTCTGAAAGGGAAATGGCAGACATGTTTATGAACACCCTTCAGGGGACCTATATTGACAGGCTGGCCGCTTTCTCTTCCACTAGCTTCGCCGATGTTGTCATAGCTGGGGAGAGAATTGAAAGCCTATTGAAGATGGGTAAGATCTCAGACAACGGTGCAAGCTCGTCCAGTAGTACAAGAAAGCCTTTTGCAGGCCCGAGAAGAACTGGCGAGACCAATGCCATTCACACCAACAGGGGCAGGCCCCAATATGTTCACAGGTCAGTGGCAGCAGTCACCATTCCTGCTCCAGCTCATCCTCAACCTGTCTATCAACCTCCACAGCAAAACTATCAGCAACAACCTCAGTACCATCAACAAAATCAGTATCCTCCAAGAAATTACAACAACAGCAACACCAACAACAACAGTCAACAAAGGACATTTCAGCAGAGGCCATCTCAAGCTAATAGGGTGATCGATCTGATTCCTATGCCATATGCTACACTGCTGCCACAACTCCTGAAACTCAACCTAGTTGAACTAAGGACGTTGGCACCTCCTGATCCCAATAGTCTACCCAGGAACTTTGACTCCAACGCTAGGTGTGCCTTCCATTCAAACGCGCCTGGCCACAGTACAGAAAAGTGCAGAGCCTTGCACATGAAGGTACAAGACCTGGTAGACTCAAAGGCTCTGAATTTCGCACCACCACCCAATGTCAATAAGAACCCGATGCCAAACCACGGTGGTCCCAGGATTAACGCTATTGAAGAAGACAAACCGTCTTATTTAATAACCAGTGTGGGACAGATCAGGACACCGTTGGTGGAAATCAAGGCTCGACTCCTGGAATGTCAAATGTTCCCGGGGTGCGAGTTGGGCTGTGCTTACTGCAATATCTCAGTAAATGGGTGCGATAATTTGAGGAATGGCATAGATGGCCTTATTCAGAGTGGCCAGCTTCAGATCACTACATCATTTCCAACAAATCCAGCAATCTCATCAGCAACGGTTTCAGAACCTCCTACAACTGCAGCAACCATTGTTCCTGACAATTCTTCGGTTTCATCCACAAGTACTCCATCTATCGTCTCAACTGATCAGTTATCAGCAAATTTTTCTTCTACAACTTCAGCTTCACTCCATTTTGAAACTCCTACAACAACAACATCCACACTCCCGACAATGTCTCCTACAACACCAGCAACAAATCATGAAGATGTCTCAACTATCACCATATTCTATGATCCTGAAAGCAACTCTGCCTACAACTCAGAAGGTGCTGCTCCCATTAAAGCACCAGTTACAATCTATTATGATCCTCAGACTATCACAATTCCTTCAACAGCTGCAATCAGTCCAGTCACCATCACGGTGCCTGGACCCGTACCTTATGAAAGCAGTAATGCCATCCCCTGGCATTACGGCTCTGACTTGTACTGTGAAGGACAAAGAATCACTTTTGAATCATCAACCCCTGCACCACAAATAGACAATGTGGGAGGAGGCGGAGGCTTCACCCGAAGCGGACGTCTCTTTGCCCCACAAATTCAGAGACCCACAGCCGAAGCAGAAGCTGCTGCCAAGGCAAAAGGGAAGAGCCCTGTGCAGGAAGATCAAGTTGTTAAGGAAGCTTTGAAGACACCATTCGATCAAGAGGTTGATGAGTTCATGCGAATCATCAAAAAGAGTGATTATAAAATAGTGGATCAGCTTCATCAGACGCCTTCCAAGATCTCAATCCTATCATTACTTATGTGCTCCGAGGCCCATCGGAATGCACTACTCAAAGTCTTGCACGCAGCTTACGTGCCTGAAGAGATCACTGTCAATAAGCTGGAAGCTGTAGTGGGGAATGTTAATGCTAGTCATGGACTAGGGTTCACCAATACTGATTTGACAACGGAAGGCCGCAACCATAACAAAGCCTTGCACATAACCATGGAGTGCAAAGGTGCTGTCCTTTCCCATGTGCTGGTAGACACGGGGTCATCCCTTAATGTCCTACCTAAAAAGGCTCTGGTGAAGCTAGAATATGATGGATTGGCATTGAGACCCAGCAACCTGGTGGTGAGAGCCTTTGATGGTTCAAAGAGATCGGTTCTGGGAGAGATCGAGTTGCCCATAACGATTGGCCCGCAGACCTTCAAAACGACCTTCTACGTGATGGATATACAGCCTGCCTACAGCTGTCTATTGGGTAGGCCATGGATTCACGCCGCTGGCGCCGTGACCTCTACCCTTCACCAGAAGTTAAAATATGAGTGGGAGGGTCAAATCGTTACAATCTGTGGAGAAGAGGATATTTTTGTCAGCCACCTGGCTACCTATAAGTATATCGAGATGGATGGGGAGATCCATGAAACGATGAGCCAAGGTTTTGAGTCCTTGAATGTCAATGAAACATCTGCTGTATCTGGTACTTCAATATCATCATACCAACAAGCCCGGAAGGTTGTTAAGGGAGGAAACGCCCAAGGCTGGGGCAAACTGTTATCGGTGGAGAAGAAAGAAGACAGATTTGGGTTGGGTTACAAACCAACTCAACAAGATCAAGCAGCGGCTGCGAAAGAGCCCAATTTTGTGAGTGGGGGGATGCTTACCCCTGATGCTATCAACTGTCTGGAAGACGAGCTGGAAGAGGAACGCAACCTGGAAAGCTGGATTCGTCCAAAGATCCTGGGGAGCAGTGTCTCGAACTGGTCTTCCCAGGAAATTATAAGAGTTACTCATGCAGAGTAATTATTATTTCCTGTGTTTTTATAAGCATGCATCAAAGTCTTGCATCTTGCCCAAGATGACAAGACTCATTTTGTAATCGGGCCATCTGTACTTTTTGTGCAAACAAGATCAATTAATGAAATATCAGACATCTTTTTGCAAACAAGTCTTTTTCTTTTCCGTTCACTGTTTTCCTATTTTTCTTTTTGTACAAAAATTAAATGGCAGTGTTTTCAAAATGACAACTTTTATTTCACTTTTCTAAAGCAAGATTAAAATCAGATCACTAAAATGAACAAACTTAACCCCTGCAGAGAGTGCCTTCCAGACAGCACCGACAACAACACGGCTATGACTTCGTATGACTTTGACAATCCAATCAATCAAGCTGACGAAGGGGTTGAAGAAGAATATGAGCTTCCTGAAGAGCTAGCCAGGTTGTTAAGACAAGAGGAAAAGGTTATTACTCCTCACTAGGAGGAGGTTGAAGTGATCAATCTTGGTACAGATGAAGACGTGAAAGAAGTTAGAATCGGGGCCTGCCTGCAAAACTCAGTGAAGAGACAACTGATTGACCTGCTTCAAGAATATGTGGACGTGTTTGCTTGGTCTTACCAAGATATGCCGGGGTTGGATACCGATATTGTTGTGCACAAGCTACCTCTGAGAGAAGAATGCCCGCCAGTTAAACAGAAACTGCGCCGTACCCGCCCAGACATGGCTATGAAGATCAAAGAAGAGGTACAAAAGCAATGGGACGCCGGGTTCCTTGCCGTGACTAGCTATCCGCCGTGGGTGGCTAATATAGTACCTGTGCCTAAGAAAGACGGCAAAGTAAGGATGTGTGTCGACTACCGGGATCTGAACAGAGCCAGCCCGAAAGATGACTTCCCATTACCTCACATTGATGTATTGGTGGATAACACGGCTCAGTTCTCGGTATTCTCCTTCATGGATGGATTTTCAGGATATAATCAGATCAAGATGTCACCTGAAGACATGGAGAAGACAACCTTCATCACACCCTGGGGCACGTTCTGTTACAAGGTGATGCCATTCGGACTGAAGAACGCTGGTGCCACATATCAACGGGCTATGGTGACATTATTCCACGATATGATCCATAAGGAAATAGAGTGTTATGTGGATGACATGATTGCCAAGTCCCTTACTGAAGAAGATCACCTGGTGAATCTGCTGAAGCTGTTCAAGCGTCTGAGGAAGTACCAATTGAAGTTGAACCCCAACAAATGCACATTCGGGGTACGATCTGGTAAGTTGCTGGGCTTTATTGTGAGCGAGAAAGGGATTGAAGTTGACCCTGATAAAGTCAAAGCCATCCAAGAGATGCCTGCACCGAAAACGGAAAAGGAAGTTCGAGGGTTCTTAGGTCGATTGAACTACATCTCACGGTTCATATCTCACCTTACAGCAACCTGTGAACCCTTGTTCAAATTGTTGAGAAAAGAACAAACGGTCAGGTGGAATGAAGACTGCCAGAAGGCTTTTGACAAGATCAAAGAATACTTACAAGAACCTCCAATCCTTATGCCTCCAGTTGAAGGAAGACCTCTGATAATGTACTTGACAGTATTAGAAGAGTCAATGGGGTGTGTTTTGGGCCAGCATGACGAGTCTGGTCGAAAAGAGTATGCAATATACTACCTAAGCAAAAAGTTTACCGACTATGAACAACGTTATTCACTGCTCGAGAAAACTTGCTGTGCTTTAGCGTGGGCTGCTCGCCGACTGAGGCAGTATATGTTGACCCACACTACTTTATTGATCTCAAAGATGGACCCGGTTAAGTACATATTTGAGAAGCCAGCTCTTACCGGACGGGTTGCAAGATGGCAAATGATTCTCACAGAATATGACATCCAGTACACGTCTCAAAAAGCCATCAAGGGCAGTGTATTGTCTGAATATCTTGCTGAGCAACCCGTTGACGACTACCAGCCTATGAGGTTTGACTTCCCTGATGAAGACATCATGTTCATAAAAGCAAAAGATCATGAAGAGCCTGTTCACACTGAAGGGCCTGACCCGGAAGAAGAATGGACTATGATGTTTGATGGGGCTGTTAACATGAATGGTCGTGGTGTTGGTGCAGTACTCATTACACCTAAAGGAGTTCACATGCCTTTCTCGGCAAAGCTCACCTTCAACTGCACTAACAACGAAGCTGAATACGAAGCTTGCATTATGGGTCTTGAGGAAGCCATCGACCTCAGGATCAAGACATTGACCGTATTCAGAGATTCAACTCTGGTAGTTAATCAAACCAACGGCAAATGGTACACCCACCAAGATCATCTGATACCTTACAGGGATTATACAAGGAGGTTATTGACTTTCTTCACAACAGTCAAGCTTGAGTATATCCCTCGGGACGAGAATCAGTTTGCAGATGCTCTTGCTACCATTTCATCCATGATCAAAGTTCAAACTGCTAACTTTGTACCTCAGATTTCAGTGTCGAGACTTGATAGACCAGCATATGTATTTGCAGCAGATGTTGTCAAAGACATACCCACCTGGGGCATCTTCCAATGATAAGAAGACTTTGAGAAGGCTTGCTGGTAGTTTCTTCTTGAACACTGATGGGTCTTTATATAAAAGGAACTTTGATATGGTACTCCTCAGATGTGTTGACAAGACAGAAGCAGATTTGTTGATGCATGAAGTGCACGAAGGATCTTTTGGTACCCATGCAGGAGGGCATGCCATGGCTAAGAAATTGCTAAGATCAGGCTATTACTGGATCACAATGGATGCAGACTGTTGTGCTTATGCCAGGAAATGCCACAAATGCCAGATTTATGCGGATAAAGTGCATGTGCCTCCGAACCCTCTGAATGTGATGTCTTCACCTTGGCCCTTTGCTATGTGGGGCATTGACATGATTGGCAAGATCGAGCCGACTGCTTCAAATGGCCACAGATTCATCCTGGTCGCCATTGATTATTTCACCAAGTGGGTTGAAGCAGCCTCATATGCGAACGTCACCAGACAAGTGGTAGCCAGATTTCTGAAAAGAGACATCATCTGTCGGTACGGAGTTCCCGAGCGAATCATTACTGATAATGGTTCCAATCTAAACAACAAAATGATGGCAGAACTGTGCCGGGACTTCAAGATTCAACATCACAATTCTTCTCCTTACAGGCCAAAGATGAACGGCGCTGTTGAGGCAGCTAATAAGAATATCAAGAAGATTGTGCAGAAGATGGTAGTCACCTACAAAGACTGGCATGAGATGCTACCGTTTGCCTTGCATGGGTACCGCACGTCAATCAGAACATCCACTGGGGAAACACCGTATCAGCTTGTGTATGGTATGGAAGCAGTCCTACCTGTTGAAGTTGAATTACCCTCTCTGCGGGTACTAATGGATGTTAAACTGAGTGAAGCAGAATGGGTTCGGGCCCGATACGAGCAATTGAGCCTGATCGAAGAGAAGAGATTAGCTGCAATCTGTCATGGGCAGTTATATCAGAAGAGAATGAAGAGAGCCTTCGATCAGAAAGTCAGACACCGAGAGTACCAGGTGGGGGATCTTGTGCTGAAAAGAATCCTCCCTCCTCATACAGACCACAGGGGCAAATGGACTCCAAACTATGAAGGACCATTTGTGGTAAAGAAAGTTTTCTTTGGTGGAGCACTGATGCTCAGCACCATGGATGGTGAAGATTTCCCGTCCCCTGTGAATTCAGATGCAGTTAAAAAATACTTCGCATAAAAATGATCCGCTGGACACAAAAACAGAATGTAAGTCCAGGCAAAAATAGGGCATCCCGGCGAGTCAAAAACAGAATAAGAGACTCGGGCAAAAATAAGGGAAAATAAACAAAAAATGTACACCCGCTGAGTTGAAAAGCCGCATTGGACAGCTCAGGCAAAAATGGGTATCCCAATGGATTGAAAACCCGAAAGGGCGATCCATGCAAAATAAGGGAATAAGCGAACAACTGCGTTCTGAATTCGTCTGTATCATCTACAACTTGGTAAGCTTCGAAAAAGATCAAGCTTCAGTCAGAATCAACCTTCTTCAAAAAGCAAGATGAAAAGAGCGTCAAAAGTCATACGGGTCATAGTGAAGAGGAAGCTCCTCAAAGCGTCATCAACACTGCCAGCATTTTGTTTCTCAATTTGTAACAATCTCCTCATTTCAGGGGATATGTTCCTTTGACTGTATCTCGCCAATTCAGGGCATATGAATTAATAAAATCAGATTTTCAGTCATGTCTCATTTTATACATTTTATTTGCAAAAAAATGTCTGATGTCTTAAAAGAAAAAATTGATTGCATAAGAATACAGATGCTTATCTTCAAAAGTAAAAACATGCTTGCAGGAAATATGCTTACCCTCAGAAGTATCCTAACTCCTATGACGGAATCCAGTAAGGGATACCTCGGGATTATCTTGTGCGTTTCTCTATCTTTTTCAGGATTGCAGGTATCCAGGACGCAACTTGGGGCGTGTAAGCTCCATCCCAGCAAACTGGCAAATACACACTCAATTTTAGCACCCGAAGTGCTCTCTCCCCAGCCGAGTTGCCTCTCATGACTCCTCCCAGCTGAGTGGGCCACTTATTACTTATCCCCATCAGAATGGGCAGGTATCACAGAAGATGCCCATATCCCCGGCTGAGTCAAGAAGTCACCGTAACAAAATTTCTAGGGAGGTCTTTTAGTGATGCCTCTCTCTCTCCCCAGCCGAGTTGTCATCTCGCCCTCGGCCGAGTACAAAATCAGGGAATCATCTCCCCACAGAGCTCCAGCCTCCGTCCAGAAGAGCAGCGCGTGAAGGATCACAACAGAGTGAAGAAAGCTTCTACAAACCCCAGCTGGGTCTCTCATTTATTAGGATAGGTCTATCAGTGACCCGTATCCCCAAGCAAATATCATCTTATTAGATCTACCAATGATCTCATCCCCAGCTGGGATGTCCATTTCAAGCAGATCGGCCAGAGATCTTCGCAGCAACGGGATCCGAGTCCCGGTTCGGTTTCTTTGCATAATCATAGCATTCGCATCATATTCACCCCCAAAGCGTAGCATTCCGTTTTAACACGGAGCATTGCGGCAAAAATCAAACATATAGCATAATCACAAGCCATGTTTTGTGAATAATGATAGTTCATCAATGTACAGAAAAAACCCCACCAGAGTTCCCAGCAAAAGCAGTTGCCTCACAAATCACAAACACCAGTATATACTCCTTTTGACACCCGTCCGTGTTATGTCCCAGCAGAAAGCCAAAGACATCCTCTTTGTACTTACATATACATATATACACTTTCTCGACACCCGCCCGTGTCATATCCCCAGCGCAGTCACTTACACTTTTACAACCCATGTACTTGTTAATATTATTATACTTTGACACTCGTCCATGTCACCCTCCCCAGCAGATAAGCACTCGTTTATACAATACTACTCATACTACTCATACTTATACAGATACTCCTTCGCATCTTGTATATACCGCTTATATACCCACAGATTCGACAGTAGTCTTTGTTCTTTGTTAACCAGTTGGTACTCGTCCGTACCATCATCTCAGAACATTGCGTCTAGTGTTTGTTTCTACATGATACTCGTCCGTATCATAGTCTTAAGGATGCTCATCCGCATCTTTAATCCATACACCGTGTCAAACACTTGTGTCTTCTTGAATTTAGACACTCGTTTGTGTCTACTTTTCCCCAGAAGAGTCTCTTCAGATACAACGCTCGTTCGTGTTCTCTGTTAACCAGATGATACTCGTCCGTATCGTCATCTTGGAACACGTGTCAGTTTGTTTCTATCCGATACTCGTCCGTATCATGGTCTTAAGGATGCTCGTCCGCATCTTTAATCTATACACAGCATCTAAACACTTAATACTTTCTTTGCTTGGTTGTAAACACTCGTCCGTGTTTACTACGTCCCCAGTAGATCACCAAGTAAGCATTTTCTTTTTATCTGACATTCATCCTATGTCATGAGAAACCTCGAGAGTAGCCGTACCCTGCTGAGTGGTCGTCCTCCACTTCTCGATGGTCGTCCTCCATCATGCTCGCCCGATGGCCGTCCCCATCGTTGACCTTTTATCCGATGGCCGTCCCCATCGTTGATTCTAGCAGCCGTCCCCTGCTAGGTGGTCGTCCTCCACCTCGTGATGATTTTCCTTCATCATTTTATCCAATGGCCGTCCCCATTGTTGATTTTGGTTATCTGGCATTCGTCCTATGTCATGAGAAACCTCGAGAGCAGCCGTACCCTGCTGAGTGGTCGTCCTCCACTTCTTGATGGTCGTCCTCCATCATGCTCATCCGATGGCCATCCCCATCGTTGACCTTTTCTATCCGGCATTCGTCCTATGTCGCGATATTTTCGGCAGCCGTATCCTGCCAGGTGGTCGTCCTCCACCTTTGATGGCCGTCCCCATCATATTTCTTTTATTCCCAACAGAGCAGCCGTCCCCTGCTAGGTGATCGTCCTTCACCTTTGATGGCCGTACCCCATCATTTGTTTATTTCATTTATTCTTTAACCCGATGGCCGTCCCCGTCGTGGTCCCTTTTCCTTTTCTTTTAGCCCGATGGCCGTCCCCATCGTCGGTTACTTTACTTTATGAACTTGATGGCCGTCCCCGTCATGTTTCATTGACCCCCAGAGAAGTTTACAGCTTTATCTTGATGGTCGTCCCCATCATAATTTCTTACTTTCCCCAGCTAGTCGGCCGTCCCCGTCTTGGCTTTACCTTTTTATCCCCAGCGTGTCGGCCGTCCCCGTCATTGCTTTATCTTCACACCCTTTTCCCAGCATGTCGGCCGTCCCCGTCATTGCTCTTTACCCAGCAGTCGTCCTCTGCTCGACGGTCGTCCTCCGTCTCCCACACTTTACAATATACTTTATTTGCTTTTACAATCTATATCCCTTTTCTTCTTCATTCTGTGAGTGCAAATTTTGGACTGTCTTTGGTATTCAACCACAAGTTATCTTGTTTGCCTGTTAAGCCGTCGCTTACATCCTGCACAGCTAACTCATGTTTGAATAGGGGCAGCTGTAAACACCCTAAATTTTCCCTCACCCATTCACACCATGGCTTGTGATCATCTCATATTCATAGACACAATCATATCATCTCATATCTCATTTTTGATTCACTACATAGATTCTAAGTCATCTGCACCTAGGGTTTGTGATCTGAGCAATCCAAGAGCCTCCTGAGCCACTCCAAGGGTCATCAATCACTTCAAGGGGGTCCATGTGTGTTCTTATATCATATCACATCCTCTCAAAGTCAAGAAATGCAAAGAATCACAAGAACTGGGATTGGTATGGATGCAGAGCCAAGTTTGACTGCACAGTTGACCTAAAATTAGGGTTTTGGTTTCAGAGGCCATAACTCCAAATTTTTTGGTCATTCTTGTTTCCATTGGTCTCTATATGGTATAGGGAGTATGCATATCAATTTTCATGAAGAAATTCCATGGGGAAGTCATCTGATCAAGAGTTGACTTTCTGGACAAGTCAGTGCAAAATCAGGGCATCTGAGGCCCCCAATGACCCAACCAATGGGCATTCTTCATCATTTTGAGTGTATGTGATCTTTATTTGATCATAGAAGAAGGTTGAAGATCACAAAAATCAAGAATTTGGAGTTTTTGCAAAGTGTTGACTTTTTGGGCATAGTTGACTTTTCAAGAATGCTTCATTTTAGGTCATTTTTTTCAAGCCTTGATTCTTGATCCAAAAATGCTTCAAATGGAAAAACTTTGGTCATGAAAGTTGTATATTACATCTTTCCCTTTTCAAAAAGTACAAGAACATGATCAAATTCTTCTTGAATCAAAAGTTATGGTGTGACAAAGTTGGCAAAAATCATTGATTTTCAAGATGTGCACCAAATGTGAATTTTGCAAAATCATGCAACAATGCCATTTGTAACTTCTAATTCACTTCAAACCATGACAAAAACATTCTATGTGACCTAAAAATCAGAATTGAACCAAAGATCACATGTGTATGGTTTGTGTAACAAGGCATTTTTCATGAAGTTTCAAAAAGTAACAACTTGCAAAAACACTCATCACACTTCACCAACTTGATGCATTGGATGCTGCACCTTGCTAGCCCTCTCACCTCATCTTGCTGCACCAGAACCATGCCTTGTACTAGCCTAGAACCAAGCCATACTTTCCTTACACAAAAAGTTGACTTTTGGCAAAAGCAAACATCCCAATCACCACAGGCCATGTCACATCCTCTGGCCACTTGCAATTGTTTATTCTATCCCTTGGCCAGCTAAACATAACAGGAGGAAAGGCTGAAACACTTCACACAAACACATATACAAACTCACCCCATTTTGCAAATAGCTTCGAATCTCTCTGCCCAGCCATCAAACATCCAAATCATTTTCACCAAGCATCTCACCATGATTCATTGAGAAGAAACCAGCCAAGAACCAGGCCTGAAACAAGCTGTAACCTCACTGCACCATTTTCACTCCAAGCTGCAGTTTCATTCGAATCTCTCTCCACAGCTCACAAACATCCAAACAAACTTCACAAACTTTCTCCACTCATCATCTGGACCACAAACAACCACCTACATTGGCCTGAAACTACCTGAATCACCATTGCCATTTCCAACTGAGCTTGAGCAGAAGCTTGTCAAACTCCTTATCCAGTCAACATAAACTCTTCCTAAGCATTCAAGGATCATCTGGGGACCAAGTAGAGTGGATTGCACTGAAGGGAGTGGTCAGAAAGTGGCTGAAGTGAAAGCTTCGAATCTCAGGTAGCTCAAGAAATATTTTTCCAGAAATCGTTTTTTATGTTCTAAACTTGTTCTATATGTCTTCCTGATCATGAATATGCCTTTGGTTTTGCAAATGGTGATGGAATGAGAATTTATTTGCTCTCTGAAAATTTTGTGCCCTAGTTCTTATTTGTTTCGATTCAGCCTTGTTAGGAAATATAAATTTGTTTTGATAAGGGGTTTCGTTTCGTGAGTGAGTGGGGATCATTTCCCAGTTTTTAGATTTCATTTTAGTTAGGTTTTTAGAGTTTTGGGGATTCTCAGGGGGGATGCTGGCCGGAGAAGACGACCGGAGGTCCTCTCCGGCCACCTGAAAGTCATTTGTGCCCTAATCCTGTAATTAATTTCCATTTGAATTCTGGGCGTTGGATTGGTTGACCTAGTTGACTCCCCGCGCGAATGAAAGGCCCAGATCACTTTGCTTAGCCCTAATCTTCATTATTTATTTAATTAATTGGGATTAACTCAGATGCAACCCCAGCCGTCCAGATGCGCGCTGGTCAACCAATTCAAACCCAGAGCTCATCCTGGCCCTCCACTCATTTGACTTTCCTTTTATTTTAATTTATTTTAATTCCTTTTTCATTTAACTTGCATATTTATTTTAAAATAGTAAAAAATGTGTAAAAATTATGAAACTTTTTCTCATAAGTTTCATTAATTTTTATGACACAAAAATATTTTTATTTTTATTTTTATCATTAAAAAAGTATTTTTAAATATTTAAAAGATTATTTTTAATTGATTAATGGAAATTAATTTATTAAAAATACTTTTAGGTATCTAAAAATCACCAAAAAATTCATGAAATGTTCTAGGGCATTTAGAAACATTGTCCAACCTTCAAACCAAATTTCTTTTTGGATCTTGATGCATTTTGAGAATTTTCCATTGAATTAAAATCATTTTTGTGCATTATTTTGATCATAAGTTCAAAAAATCATTTCTGCCTATCCATGAAGAGTTGGACATTGATTCTTCTTGCATTGCATTGTGTTTAGCATGTAGTTTCTAGGATTAAATGGCCATGATTTGATTCCTCATTTTCAAATTGTTTGACATTTCTTTTGTTTAGGAACCCTAAAAACCCTAATAACTTGTTAAAATCATAACTTGAGATTGGTTAAGAGTTGAGACCTCTCCTTTGGGCATTGGTTTAGTATGGGATTAGGGTTACCTTGTGTGGCATTTTCCATTTTTTTATCTTAGGTTTTGCTTCTGTTTTTGGTTTTTGTTTGATGTTTGATTCATAAACCCTAATTTGGGCTTTCATTTGCATACCTCTTGCATTCTCTTGCATAACATGACTTGCCATGACATTTCAAGCATCCATGTGATTCATTTGACATCATAAGACATATAGAAAACATGTTTGATCATTGCATCATGTATTTTCCATGTTGTATGTCATGTGCACTTCATAACTTTTCATGTGTTTCTATGGTTCCTAACTTGCTTCATTTGCATCCATGATCTTGTATGAACATCTCCATGCCTTGCCTCATGTTTATAGCACTCCATAGCATCATTATCATCATCAACATGCTTCTGGTTTTGTTTCTCATCATACCATTTCATCCCATTTTGCATTGCATTGCATTTCTCTCTAACATTTCAGGTGGTAAGTAAATTTGAGAAAGTGAATTTGCCTTCACTTCTCATAACTTTTCTTTTCATCTCTCTTGCATCCATTGCTGCATTTTCATATGTGTTTGAGTTTGAGTTTGCTCATTCTTCTTCTTCCCACTTTCTTTCTTCAAGTGACTTGACTTCTTGAATGAAGCAAGTCACTTTGCTTCTCTTGATCCTGTTCATCTGCTTCCTGGTGGTTCCATTGAAGATTGTTCTTGCAAACCTCACAAACCTTAGGAATAACCAAGCATGACAATGATTAGGGTTTTGATTAGTCTCCCCTCTTAGTTTTACCTTTGTGTCTCTTTTGAGTCTTCTCTTCTCACCTCATAATCAGGGACTAAACCCTAAAGGCTTTAAGGCTTTGTGATTAAGCTTATGCCTGCATCCTTCTCTTAGGATGGAGTGTATAACTTTAATCCTAAGTGTTAAACCCTTAATGTGTTTAAATCCTTTAATTAATCCATCTAATAATCATCAAGACATCAAGCTTGTAACTTGGGCCTTGCATTAGGGTTCTAATTCTTCCGTAACTGGTTAAGAAGGACTAACCCTAGTGTTAATGGACAAGTCCCCCTCAAGTTGTCTTACAGACAATAAAAATCACTTCATCATCATACCATTAAATAAAATCCACTTAATCAAAGGTTTTGTTTTGTCATGAGTTTAATCCCTAATCATGGATTAAGTTGAGGAGCTTTCCTCAGCTTAAACATTCTCATCTATTATCCTTCTCTTAGGATGGTGTAATGAGTCTGTTTAATCCCTGATTATGGCTTAATCTCATTACTTAACACTAAACAAAAACAACAAAAACATCTGATTAATCACAAGTAGGTTAATGATCTTAATCCTACACCAAAGGTGATTAAGTGTGAGAATCTGACTTCACACTTAAGGTATTCTCATTACCCCTAATCAGAGGGAAGATGTGATGAGTTTACTAACCCATTGGTTTAGGCTTAAGCTCATTAACTTACGACAAATTTTCAAAAGCAATAAAAGACTGAAAACTCAAAAGCAAACAATAATCGTCTCCTCCGGGATTCTTTTCTCACCTCATTCACTCACAAACGAGAACTTGCTTCTTCCGTCCAATGCAAGACAGTTTGCACCTGAGCCAGACAGGTCATACACTTGAGCATTGACAAGCAAGCAGTTCACAAGTCAAGTCACCTTTCAGTCTCTTTGGGTCGAACTACGGTGTTCTGACTTCCTCATTGCACGAGAGGATACGTAGGCATAACTTAACAGTTATCGAACAAAAGTCTCTGTATATTCCCCCTCTTTCCAACCTTATTCTTTAAGCCTCATTATCATGAGCATTTCACTCTTGTTCTCACACTGACACTTCACTTATACACTTCACTTCTTTTACACTGACACCTGTACATCCTTCCAGCTCTTTTATACACAAATTGCACTGACACTACCCCTTTTTAACACAAATCTTTCAAGCGTGGATCCCGTCGAGTACGACGGACAATCTGGGTGCTAATACCTTCCCAGGTTGTAACCAACCCCCTTTCTCAGTCTCTTTGGTTCGCAACCGTCTTATCCATGTCTTTCTAGGTCTATGCAGCATTACCTTTCCTCCGGGATAAAAATGCCTAGCTGGCGACTCTATTCATCTCCAGTGAGTTCACGGTTGTGTGTTCTCATTGTCCCTCTCGCCGACCGTTCGCGTCTGTACCTTTATCTGGACTTAGTTTCATTTATCGGGAGCGACACACCCCTGACAGGTACTCCAATCAATGATGAGAACTCCTCCAGCAAAGGTCCCAGCTGAAAGTTCTGGAAAGTGAAGCATCTCAAAGGAGGGTCATAAAACTGTAGGCAAGTGTGGATCAAACTCCTCTGAGAAGGGTCCAAGTCCATAACCATATCTAGGATGCCTCCATAATGCTCTCTAAATAATGGGATATGGTCTGGAGTGATAAGTGCCTGGACCTTCCTGATGCTAGCCAGCACAGGCTCAAAGAAATGGTATGAAATGTTGCTCTTCTTGGGTGCCATGACTGCTGATGAAGAGCTGAAAACAGATGCTGATGATGAAGACTGATACTGGAGATGAGCCACTGATAGGATGAGGATGATGATGGAGGTAGCTAAAGCAGGCAACTGATAAAGATAGCTGAAGCAGATAGCTGATGAAACAGAGGTCTATGCAGATGAAGGGGTCAAAACCAAGCCAGATGTAATGTGAATACCCTGAAAAACAAATAAACAAATGTTAAAATGATGCAATGATGAGTATGCAAATGATATGCAAGGGTTTGTGATCAAGCTGGATCTGATTACTGCCTTGGTATAAGAGGCCCATGTATGTGTAAGAAATCCAGATGGAGGTTCAGAAATCCAGTAACCAAGGTGGGGGACTCAAATAAAGAGTCACATGTCCAGGGTTAAATCACAAGAACTGTCCAAAGTGAAGTATTCTTAAACAAAACAAGTATCAGGGTATGATGTGGCCAATGGTACCTGCAAACCTGTAAACAGCCCAACCCCCTAACGGGTGGTGTTCTAAAACAATGATCCTCAGACTTGGATCAGTTATGAGAAGTGTAAACACTTCTAACCCGGAGGTACAGTGTTTACAATAACCATAAAGGATCCTCCTCTAATTCACCTCAGTTTCTGAAGGTCAATAATAAAGGTCATCCAGACTTAGCAGGCTTCCCAGATAGCCCTAGCACTACAGGAAATCTGTAGCACAGAGTTCTCAAGAAGAAACCCACATCTGAACCGTGTTTCATATTCCCGCACCAGACCGAAATGGAATGGGAAAGAACATGAACCACTCTAGTCTAGGTGTCACTCAGGTCCCAGGTATAGGACCTCAAACTCTCAATAGAACCCCACCCATTAAAACAATAAACTAGATCCAGCCAGATGACAATATGACAGTACGAGATATATATATAAAGCTGTAAAGAAAGCAATAAATAATTGTACATAAAGCAATAAAGCAACTATATAAACACAATTAGCACATAACACCCCAGTAAACACAAATCAAACAAGCGCTAGGAGGAACCCACAAAAAGAACCAGAAGCCCTGGTTACAGTTGTCGCTCCCGATAAATGGGACTTAACCCAGATGAAGGTACAGACGCGAACAGTCGGCGAGAGGGACAATGAGAACACACAGCCGTGAACTCACTGGAGATGAATAGAGTCGCCAGCTAGGCATTTTTATCCCGGAGGAAAGGCAATGCTGCATAGACCTAGAAAGCCATGGATAAGACGGTTGCGAACCAGAGAGACTGAGAAAGGGGGTTGGTTACAACCTGGGAAGGTATTAGCACCCAGATTGTCCGTCGTACTCGACGGGATCCACGCTTGAAAGATTTGTGTTTTAAAGGGGTAGTGTCAGTGCAATTTGTGTGTAAAAGAGATGGAAAGATGTACAGGTGTCAGTATAAAAGAGATGTGAAGTGTATAAATGATGTGTCAGTGTAAGAACAAGAATAAAATGCTCAAGATCATGAGGCTAAAGAATGAGGCTAGAAAGAGGGGGAATATACAGAGACTTTTGTTCGATAACCGTTAAGTTATGCCTACGTATCCTCTCGTGCAATGAGGAAGTTAGAACACCGTAGTTCGACCCAAAGAGACTGAAAGGTGAATTGACTTGTGAACTGCTTACTTGTCTGTGCTCAAGTGTATGACCTGTCTGGCTCAGGTGCAAACTGTCTTGCATTAGACGGAAGAAGCAAGTTCTCGTTTATGAGTGAATGAGATGAGAAAAGAATCCCGGAGGAGACGATTATTGTTTGTTTTTGTGTTTTCAGTCTTTTATTATTTTTTGGATTTTTGTCATAAGTTGATGAGCTTAAGTCTAAACCAATGGATTTAGTAAACTCATCACATCTTCCCTCTGAGGGGTAATGAGAATACCTTAAGTGTGAAGTCAGCTTCTCACACTTAAACACCTTTGGTGTAGGATTAAGATCATTAACCTACTTGTGATTAATTAGATGTTTTTGTTGTTTTTGTTTAGTGTTGAGTAATGAGGTTAAGCCATAATCAAGGATTAAACAGACTCATTACACCATCCTAATAGAAGGATAATAGATGAGAATGTTTAAGCTGAGGAAAGCTCCTCAACTTAATCCATGATTAGGGATTAAACTCATGACAAAACAAGCCTTTGATTAAGTGGATTTTATTTAATGGTATGATGATGAAGTGATTTTTATGATTTGTAAGACAACTTGAGGGGGACTTGTCCATTAACACTAGGGTTAGTCCTTCTTAACCAATTAAGGAAGAATTAGAACCCTAATGCAAGGCCCAAGTTACAAGTGTGATGTCTTGATGATTATTAGATGGATTGATTAAAGGAGTTAAACACATTAAGGGTTTAACACTTAGGATTAAAGTTATACACTCCATCCTAAGAGAAGGATGCAGGCATAAGCTTAATCACAAAGCCTTAAAGCCTTTAGGGTTTAGTCCCTGATTATGAGATGAGAAGAGAAGACTCAAGAGAGACACAAAGGTAAAACTAAGAGGGGAGACTAATCAAAACCCTAATCATTGTTATGCTTGGTTGGTCCTAAGGTTTGTGAGGTTTGCAAGAACAATCTTCAATGGAACCACCAGGAAGCAGATGAAAGGATCAAGAGAAGCAAAGTGACTTGCTTCATTCAAGAAGTCAAGTCACTTGGAGAAAGAGGGTGTGAAGAGGAAGAATGAGCAAGCTCAATCTCAAACACATAAAAAATGCAGCAATGGATGCAAGAAAGAGATGAAGAGAAGTTATGAGAAGTGAAGGCAAATTCACTTCTCAAAGTCACTTACCACCTGAAAGGTTAGAAAAGAAATGCAATGCAATGCAAAATGGGATGGAATGACATGATGCAAACCAAAACCAGAAGCATATTTATGATGATAATGATGCTATGAAGTGATGCAAACATGAGACAACAAATGGAGATGATCATACAAGCTCATGAATGCAAATGAAGCAGGTTAAGAAGCAAGGACATACATGGAAAGTTATGAAGTGCACATGACATATAATATGGAAAATACATGATGCAATGATCAAACATGCTTTCAATATGTCTTATGATGTTCAATGAATCAAATGAATACATAAAATTTCATGGCAAGTCATGTTATGCAAGAGAATGCAAGATGGATGCAAATGGAAGCCCAAATTAGGGTTTATGAATCATACATCAAACACAAACCAAAATCAGAAGCAAACAACATTACAAAAAATTGAAAATGCACTCAAAGGACCCCTAATCCTATACTAAACCAATGCCCAAAGGAAAAGTCTCAACTCACAACCAATCTCAAGTTATGATTTTTACAAGTTTGCTAGGGTTTTAGGGTTTCCAAACAAAAGAAATGCCAAACAAATTGAAAATGAAAGATCAAATCATGGCCATTTAATCTCACAAACTACATGCTAAACACAATACAATGCAAGAAAAATCAATGTCCAACTCTTCATGGATAGACAAAAATGATTTTTTGAACTTTGGATCAAAATAATGCACAAAAATGATTTTAATTCAATGAAAAATTCTCAAAATGCATCAAGATCAAAAAATAAATTTGGTTTGAAGGTTGGACAATGTTTCTAAATGTCTTAGAACATTTCATGAATTTTTTGGTGATTTTTAAATACCTAAAAGTATTTTTAATAAATTAATTTTCATTAATCAATTAAAAATAAACTTTTAAATATTTAAAAATACATTTTAAATGCTAAAAATGAAAACAAAAATATTTTTGTGTCATAAAAATTAATGAAACTCTTGAGAAAAAGTTTCATAATTTTTAAAACAATTTTGCTATTTTAAATAAATTATGGAAGTTAAATGAAATAAAATGGAATAAAAAATGAAATAAACAAAAGTATGCTAAAGGAGAGGCTGAGATTGAATCTGGAGATGAGACCATTGACTGCGCGCGCAGATCAAAGGCTGAAATTCAAACTTGGCTAAATATAATTATGAATTAATTAATTGAGATTTAGGGTTAATGACTGCATCTGGACCATTCACATGCGCGCGAAGTCAACAGAGTCAAAGGATCCAACGTGCCAGATTCAAACCTCAATAATTACAGGGATTAAACCCTAATCACTTTCAGGTGGCCGGAGAAGACCTCCGGTCGTCTTCTCCGGCCAGCACCTTCCCTGAAAAATGCTAACTCTCACCCTAGCTCACTAAAACCTAGTTTTCTTGCCCAGAATGCATCCCCAAACATCATAGAGTAGGAATCAACAGCCACAATACATTTATTTCACACAATAAGGCTGAATCGAAGCAAAAAGGAATTAGGTCAAAAAATTTCAGGAACACCATACATGCTCAAAACTCAATGATTTTCGAAACCAAACATATCATCATGATCAGTGGAACATAGAGAACCAATTAAGAACTTAAAAACAAGCTCCTGGAAAAAATGTTCATGAAGCTCACCTGAACTGGAGCTTTGATCTCTGGCACCTTCTGGCTAGTTCTTTGGCTCAAACAGGCCCCAATGATCCCCCTTTGAAGCTTTGGATACTTAGTTGGAGTTTAAACAGCCTCTTGAGTGAGTTTGCAGAAGTTCTGACCAAGGAAGTGTGAAAATCGTGTTTGTGATATGGAGGGTCTCAGGCCAAAACAAGGGTTGGTTTCTGGTCAGTGAAGCAAGGTGAGTTGATCTGTGGAATTTGTTTGTGTGTTTATGGCTTGTGGGAACAGATTCTAATGGTTTTGCTCTTGGGAGTGAAAATGGAGAAGTGGTGTTCTTGCTTGGTTCAAGCCTAAGTCTTGTTGGTTTAGGCTCAGTGAAGCAAGGTGAGTTGATCTATGGAAATGGTTTTTGTGTTTGTGAGCTATGGAGGGAGATTCGAAGGCTTTTGCTTGAGGGGGTGATTTTGTGAATGTGATGTTGTGATCTGTTTCAGGCTTGCTTCTTATGTCAAATGGCTAGCAAATGGATAGTATAAAATAATCCCATTGGTCAGATGATGTGACCTGGCCTGCTGTGATAGGTAAGTCCACTTTTGCAAATTGTCAACCTTTTGGTAAGAGAGGCATGGGCTAAGTTCTAGATTGGTACAAGAGTGTGGGCTGGCGCAGCATGGTGTGTGAGTGATGCTAGGAAGGTTCAGCAGCCAAGACAACTAGTTGGTGAAGTGTGATGAGTGGTTTTGCAAGTTGGTTCCTTTTGAAACTTCATGAAAATCCCTTGCCTTGCCAACCATGAACATGTGATCTTGGTCCAAATCTGATTTTTAGGTCACATGGAATGTTTATGCCTTGGTTTGATATGGACTAGAAGTTACAATTTGCCTTGGTTCATGATTTTGCAAATTTTCCAATTGGTGCATATCTTGAATTTTAGTGATTTTGGCCAACTTTGTCACACCATAACTTTTGATCCAAGAAGAATTAGATCATGTTCTTGTACTTTTTAAAAAGGGAAAAATGTACTCTACAACTTTCATGACCAAAGTTTTTCCATTTGAAGCATTTTTGGATCAAAAAGCAAGGCTTGAAAAATGGCATAAATTGACAAATTCCTTAAAAGTCAACTATGCCCTAAAAAGTCAACTTTGCAAAAACTTAAAATTCTTGATTTTTGTGAACTTCAATCTTCTTCCATGATCAAATAAAGATCATATACACTCAAAATGATGAAGATCACCCCTTTGTTGGGTCATTGGGGGCCTCAGATGCCCTGATTTTGCACTGACTTGTCTGAAAAGTCAACCCTTGATCAGATGACTTCCCCATGGAATTTCTTCATGAAAATTGATATGCATACTCCCTATACCATATAGAGAACAATAGAAACAAGAATGACCAAAAAAATTGGAGTTATGGCCTCTGAAACCAAAACCCTAATTTTAGGTCAACTGTGCAGTCAAACCTGGCTCTGCATCCATACCAATCCCAGTTCTTGTGATCCTTTTGCATTTTTGACTTTGAGAGGATGCAATATGATATAAGAACACACATGGATCCCTTTGAAGTGATTGGTGGCCTTTGGAGTGGCTCAAGAAGCTCTGGGATTGCTCAGATCACAAACCCTAGATGCAGATGACTTAGAAACTATGCAGTGAATCAAAAATGGGATATGAGGTGATATGATTGTGTTTATGCATATGAAATGATCACAAGCCATAGTGTGAATAGGTGAGGGAAAATTTGGGGTGTTTACAGCTGCCCCTATTCAAACATGAGTTAGCTGTGCAGGTTGTAAGCAACGGCTTAACAGGCAAACAAGATAACTTTTGGTTGAATACCAAAGACAGTCCAAAATTTGCACTCACAGAATGAAGAAGAAAAGGGATATAGATTGTAAAGGAAAATAAAGTATATTGTAAAGTGTGGGCAACGGAGGACGACCGTCGAGCAGAGGACGACTGCTGGGTAAAGAGCAATGACGGGGATGACCGACATGCTGAGAAAAGTGTGAAGTAAAGCAATGACGGGGACGGCCGACATGCTGGGGATAAAAGGTAAAGCCAAGACGGGGACGGCCGACTAGCTGGGAAAAATAAGATTATGATGGGGACGGCCATCAAGATAAAGTTGTAAGATTCTCTGGGAGTTAATGAAACATGACGGGGACGGCCATCAAGTTCATAAAGCAAAGTAACCGACGATGGGGACGGCCATCGGGCTAAAAAGAAAAGGGACCACGACGGGGACGGCCATCGGGTTAAAGAATAAATGAAATAAACAGATGATGAGGTACGGTCATCAAAGGTGAAGGACGATCACCTAGAAGGGGACGGCTGCTCTGTTGGGGTTAAGATGAGGGACGGTCATCTAAGGTGGAGGACGACCACCAGGCAGGGTACGGCTGCCGAAAATATCGCGACATAGGACGAATGCCGGATAAAAGGTCAACGATGGGGACGGCCATCGGACGAGCAAGATGGAGGACGACCATCAAGAGGTGGAGGACGACCACCTAGCAGGGGACGGCTGCTCTCAGGGTTTGTCTCGACATAGGACGAATGTCAGATAACCAAAATCAACAATGGGGACGGCCATTGGATAAAACGATGAAGGACGATCATCAAAGGGGTGGAGGACGACCACCTAGCAGGGAACGGCTGCTAAATATCAACGATGGGGACGGCCATCGGATGAGCATGATGGAGGACGACCATCAAGAGGTGGAGGACGACCACCTAGCAGGGTACGGCTGCTCTCAGGTTTATCATGACACAGGACAAGTGTCAGATAAAAAGGAAAATTTGCTTTGTTGGCGATCTACTGGGGAATAGTAAACACGGACGAGTGTTTACATCCAAGAAACAAAAGGTATAAGTGTTTGGTATTTGTGTATAGATTAAAGATGCGGACGAGCATCCTTAAGACTACGATACGGACGAGTATCGGGTAGAAACAAACTGACACGTGCTCAAAGATGATGATACGGACGAGTATCAACTGGTTAACAGAGAACACGGACGAGTGTTGAATCTGAGAGGACTCTTCTGGGGAATAGTAGACACAGGCGAGTATCTATATTCAAGAAGACGAAAGTGTTTGACACCGTGTATGGATTAAAGATGCGGACGAGCATCCTTAAGACTATGATACGGACGAGTATCATGTAGAAACAAACTCTTGACGCATGCTCTGAGATGATGATACGGACGAGTACCATCTGGTTAACAAAGAACACGGACGAGTGTTGAATCTGTGGGGATATGAATGGTACAAGATACGGACGAGTATCAGTATAAGAGTGAGCGGTTTACAGACGAGTGTTTAACCGCTGGGGAGAGTGACACGGACGAGTGCCCAGAGAGAAAAGGTAATATAAACAAGTATCTGATATACAAAGTGTAGACGACTGCGCTAGGGATACGACACAGACGGGCGTCAAGAAAGTGTATATAGGTATATGTGAGTGAGAAGGGGATGTCTTTGGCTTTCCGCTGGGGATATGACACGGACGGGTGTCAGGATGTATCTGTAACACGGGTGATCTTGTTGTAAAGAGTGTTCAGGCGACTTTACTGGGGAAAGATGGCACGGACGGGTGTCAAAATGAGTATATACTGGTGTTGTTGATTGAGAGGCAGCTGCTTTTGCTGGGGATTCTGGTGGGGATTTTTCTGTACGTTGATGAACTGTCATTATTCACAAGTGTTGGTTTAAAACATGGCTTATGATTATGCTATGTGTTGGATTTTTGCCGTAATGCTCCGTGTTAAAACGGAATGCTACGCTTTGTGGGTGAACATGATGCGAATGCTATGATTGTGCAAAGATACCAAACCAGGACTCGGATCCCGCTGCTACGAAGATCTTCGGCCAATCCGCTTGAAGGGGACATCCCAGCTGGGGATGAGATCATTGGTAGATCTGATGATATGATATCTGCTTGGAGATGTGGGTCATTGATAGACCTGTCCTGACAATGAGGGACCCAGCTGGGGTTTGAAGAAGCTTTCTTCACTCTGTTGTGATTCTTCATGCGTTGCTCTTCTGGATAGAGGCTAGAGCTCTGTGGGGAGATGATTCCCTGACTTTTGTGCTCAGCTGAGGATGACAACTCGGCTGGGGAGAAAGAGAAATCGTTGAGATCTCCCTAGGAATTCTGCTGAAGTAGGTTCTTGACTCAGCCGGGGATATGGGCGCCTTCTGTGATGCCTGGCAACTCTGATGGGGAGGAGTAGCAAGTGGCAACTCAGCCGGGGGGAGTTATGAAAGGCAACTCAGCTGGGGAGAGAGCACTTCGGGTGCTAAAATTGAGTGCTGACTTGCTAGCTTGCTGGGACGAAGCTTACATGCCCCAAGTTGCGTTCTGGATACCTGCAATCCTGGAAAAGATAGAGAAACGCACAAGATAATCCCGAGGTATCCCTTACTGGATTCCGTCATAGGAGTTAGGCACTTCTGAGAGTACGCATATCTCCTGCAAGCATGTTTTTTATTTGAAGATAAGCATCTGTATTCTTATGCAATCAGTTTTTTCTTTTAAGACATCAGACATTTTTTTGAAAGTAAAATGTACAAAACGAGACATGACTGAAAATCTGATTTTATTAATTCATATGCCCTGAATTGGCGAGATACAGTCAAAGGAACATATCCCCTGAAATGAGGAGATTGTTACAAATTGAGAAACAAAATGCTGGCAGTGTTGACGACGCTTTAAGGAGCTTCCTCTTCACTATGACTCGTATGACTTTTGACGTTCTTCTCATCTTGCTTTTTGAAGAATGTTGATTCTGATTGAAGCTTGATCTTTTCGAAGCTTACCAAGTTGTAGATGACACAGACGAATTCAGAATGCAGTTGTTCGCTTATTCCCTTATTTTGCATGGATCTCCCTTTCGGGTTTTCAATCCATCGGGATACCCATTTTTGCCTGAGCTGTCCAATGCGGCTTTTCAACTCAGCAGGTGTACATTTTTGTTTATTTTCCCTTATTTTTGCCCGAGCCTTTTATTCTGTTTTTGACTCGCCGGGGTGCCCTATTTTTTCCTGGACTTACATTCTGTTTTTACGTCCAGCGGGTCATTTTATGCGAAGTATTTTTTAACTACATTTGAATTCACACGGGATGGGAAATCTTCACCATCCATGGTGCTGAGCATCAGTGCTCCACCGGAAAAAACTTTCTTTACCACGAATGGTCCTTCATAGTTCGGAGTCCATTTTCCCCTGTGGTCTGTATGAGGAGGGAGGATTCTTTTCAGCACAAGATCTCCTACTTGGTACTCTCGGTGCCTGACTTTCTGATCGAAGGCTCTCTTCATTCTGTTCTGATACAGCTGCCCATGACAGATTGCAGCCAACCTTTTCTCTTCAATCAGACTCAGTTGTTCGTATCGGGACCTGACCCATTCTGCTTCGCTCAGCTTAACATCCATCAGTACTCGCAAGGAGGGTAATTCAACTTCAACAGGTAGGACTGCCTCCATACCATATACAAGTTGATACGGTGTTGCCCCAGTGGATGTTCTGATTGACGTGCGGTACCCATGTAAGGCAAATGGTAGCATCTCATGCCAGTCTTTATAAGTGACTACCATCTTCTGCACAATCTTCTTGATATTCTTATTAGCCGCCTCAACAGCGCCGTTCATCTTTGGCCTGTAAGGAGAAGAATTGTGGTGTTGGATCTTGAAGTCCCGGCACAGCTCTGCCATCATTTTGTTGTTCAAGTTGGAACCATTATCAGTAATGATTCGCTCGGGAACTCCGTATCGACAGATGATATCTCTCTTCAGGAATCGGGCTACCACTTGCCTTGTAACGTTGGCGTATGAAGCTGCTTCGACCCACTTGGTGAAATAGTCAATGGCGACCAGGATGAATCTGTGGCCGTTCGAAGCAGTCGGCTCAATCTTGCCAATCATGTCGATGCCCCACATGGCAAAGGGCCAGGGTGAAGACATTATGTTCAAAGGATTGGGAGGTACATGCACCTTATCTGCATAAATCTGGCATTTATGGCATTTCCTGGCGTAGGCACAACAGTCAGCATCCATGGTGATCCAGTAATAGCCTGATCTCAGCAACTTTTTGGCCATGGCATGCCCTCCAGCATGGGTACCAAAGGATCCTTCGTGCACCTCATGCATTAGCAGATCTGCTTCTGTCCTGTCGACACATCTGAGGAGTACCATATCAAAGTTCCTTTTGTATAAAGACCCATCAGTGTTCAGAAGGAAACTACCAGCAAGCCTTCTCAAAGTCTTCTTATCATTGGAAGATGCCCCAGGTGGGTATGTTTGATCCTCCAAGAAGCATTTAATGTCATGAAACCAAGGCTTATCATCTTTGACAACATCTGCTGCAAACACATATGCTGGTCTATCAAGTCTGGACACTGAAATCTGAGGTACAAAGTTGGCAGCCTGAACTTTGATCATGGATGAAATGGTAGCAAGAGCATCTGCAAACTGATTCTCGTCCCGAGGGATATACTCAAGCTTGACTGTTGTAAAGAAAGTCAATAACCTCCTTGTATAATCCCTGTAAGGTATTAGATGATCCTGGTGTGTGTACCATTTGCCATTGGTTTGATTGATTACCAAAGCTGAATCTCCGAATACAATTAAAGTCTTGATCCTGAGGTCGATGGCTTCCTCAAGACCCATAATACAAGCTTCGTATTCAGCTTCGTTGTTAGTGTAGTTGAAAGTGAGTTTTGCCGAGAAAGGCATGTGAACTCCTTTAGGTGTAATGAGTACTGCACCAACACCTCGACCATTCATATTAACATCCCCATCAAACATCATAGTCCATTCTTCCTCCGGGTCAGGCCCTTCAGTGTGAATAGGCTCTTCATGATCTTTTGCTTTTATGAACATGATGTCTTCATCAGGGAAGTCAAATCTCATAGGCTGGTAATCATCAATGGGTTGCTCAGCAAGATATTCAGACAATACACTGCCCTTGATGGCTTTCTGAGATGTGTATTGGATGTCATATTCAGTAAGGATCATTTGCCATCTGGCAACCCGTCCGGTAAGAGCTGGCTTCTTAAATATGTACTTAACTGGGTCCATTTTTGAGATCAATAAAGTAGTGTGGGTCAACATATACTGTCTCAGTCGGCGAGCAGCCCACGCTAAAGCACAGCAAGTTTTCTCGAGCAGTGAATAACGTTGTTCACATTCGGTAAACTTTTTGCTTAGGTAGTATATTGCATACTCTTTTCGACCAGACTCGTCATGCTGGCCCAACACACACCCCATTGACTCTTCTAATACTGTCAAGTACATGATTAGAGGTCTTCCTTCAACTGGAGGCATAAGGATTGGAGGTTCTTGTAAGTATTCTTTGATCTTGTCAAAAGCCTTCTGGCAGTCTTCATTCCACCTGACCGTCTGTTCTTTCCTCAACAATTTGAACAAAGGCTCACAGGTCGCTGTAAGGTGAGATATGAACCTTGAGATGTAGTTCAATCGACCTAAGAACCCTCGAACTTCTTTCTCTGTCCTCGGTGCAGGCATCTCTTGGATGGCTTTGACCTTATCAGGGTCAACTTCAATCCCTTTCTCGCTCACAATAAAACCCAGCAGCTTACCGGATCGCACCCCGAATGTGCATTTGTTGGGGTTCAACTTCAATTGGTATTTCCTCAGACGTTTGAATAACTTCAGTAGATTCACCAGGTGGTCTTCTTCAGTAAGGGACTTGGCAATCATGTCATCCACATAACATTCTATTTCTTTATGGATCATATCGTGGAATAATGTCACCATAGCCCGTTGATATGTTGCGCCAGCATTCTTGAGCCCAAATGGCATTACCTTGTAGCATAACGTGCCCCAGGGTGTGATGAAGGTTGTCTTCCCCATGTCTTCAGGTGACATCTTGATCTGATTATATCCTGAAAATCCGTCCATGAAGGAGAATACCGAGAACTGAGCCGTGTTATCCACCAATACATCAATGTGAGGTAATGGGAAGTCATCTTTCGGGCTGGCTCTGTTCAGATCCCGGTAGTCAACACACATCCTTACTTTTCCGTCTTTCTTAGGCACAGGTACTATATTAGCAACCCACGGTGGGTAACTAGTTACAGCAAGGAACCCGGCGTCCCATTGCTTTTGTACCTCCTCCTTGATTTTCATAGCCATGTCGGGACGAGTTCGGCGCAGTTTCTGTTTAACCGGCGGGCATTCTTCTCTTAGAGGCAGCTTGTGCACAACAATGTCGGTGTCCAACCCTGGCATATCTTGATAAGACCAAGCAAACGCGTCCACATACTCTTGAAGCAGGTCAATCAGTTGTTTCTTCACTGAGTCTTGCAGGCAGGCCCCGATTTTAACCTCTTTCACGTCTTCATCTGTACCAAGATTAATCACTTCGACCTCCTCCTGGTGAGGAGTAATAACCTTTTCCTCTTGTCTTAACAATCTGGCTAGCTCTTCAGGAAGCTCGTAATCTTCTTCAACCCCTTCATCAGCTTGATTGATTGGATTGTCAAAGTCATACGAAGTCATAGCTGTGCTGTTGTCGGTGCTGTCTGAAAGGCACTCTCTGCAAGGGTTCAGTTTGTTCATTTTAGTGATTGATTTTAATCTTGCTTAGAAAAGTGAAATAAAGTTGTCATTTTGAAAACACTGTCATTTATTTTTTGTACAAAAAGAAAAATGGAAAAACAGTGAGCGGAAAAGAAAAGACTCGTTTGCAAAAAGATGTCTGATATTTCATTGATTAATCTTGTTGCACAAAAAGTACAGATGGCCCGATTACAAAATGAGTCTTGTCATCTTGGGCAAGATGCAAGACTTTGATGCATGCTATAAAAATACAGGAAATAATAATTACTCTGCATGAGTAACTCTTATAATTTCCTGGGAAGACCAGTTCGAGATACTGCTCCCCGGGATCTTTGGACGAATCCAGCTTTCCAGGTTGCGTTCTTCTTCCAGCTCGTCTTCCACGTTGTTGACAGCATCAGGGGTAAGCATCCCCCCACTCACAAAGTTGGGCTCCTTTGCAGCCTCTGCTTGATCTTGTTGAGTTGGTCTGTAACCCAACCCAAATCTATCCTCTTTCTTCTCCACCGATAACAGTTTGCCCCAGCCTTGGGCAGTTCCTTCCTCAACAACCTTCCGGGCTTGTTGGTATGATGATATTGAAGTACCAGGCACAGCAGATGTTTCATTGACATTCAAAGCTTCAAAACCCTGGCTCATTGTTTCATGGATCTCCCCATCCATCTCAATGTATTTATAGGTAGCCAGGTGGCTGACAAAAATATCCTCTTCTCCACAGATTGTAACGATTTGACCCTCCCACTCATATTTTAACTTCTGGTGAAGGGTAGAGATCACGGCGCCAGCGGCGTGAATCCATGGCCTACCCAATAGACAGCTGTAGGCAGGCTGTATATCCATCACGTAGAAGGTCGTTTTGAAGGTTTGCGGGCCAATCGTTATGGGCAACTCAATCTCTCCCAGAACCGATCTCTTTGAACCATCAAAGGCTCTCACCACCAGGTTGCTGGGTCTCAACGCCAATCCATCATATTCTAGCTTCACCAGGGCCTTCTTAGGTAAGACATTGAGGGATGACCCCGTGTCTACCAGCACATGGGAAAGGACAGCACCTTTACATTCCATGGTTATGTGCAAGGCCTTGTTATGGTGGCGGCCTTCCGTTGTCAAATCAGTATTGGTGAACCCTAGTCCGTGACTAGCATTAACATTTCCAACTACAGCTTCCAGCTGATTGACAGTGATCTCTTCAGGCACGTAAGCTGCGTGCAAGACTTTGAGTAGTGCATTCCGATGGGCCTCGGAGCACATAAGCAATGATAGGATTGAGATCTTGGAAGGCGTCTGGTGAAGCTGATCCACTACTTTATAATCACTCTTCTTGATGATTCGCATGAACTCATCAACCTCTTGATCGAAGGGTGTTTTCAAAGCTTCTTTAACAGTCTGCTCTTCCTGCACCAAGCTTTTTCCTTTTGCCTTAGCAGTAGCTTCTGCTTCGGCAGTGGGTCTCTTAGTTTGTGGAGCGAAAAGACGTCCGCTTCGAGTGAAGCCTCCGCCTCCTCCCACATTGTCAATTTGTGGTGCAGGGGTTGATGATTCAAAAGTGATTCTTTGTCCTTCGCAGTACAGGTCAGAGCCGTAATGCCACGGGATGGCATTGCTGCTTTCATAAGGTACTGGTCCAGGCACCGTGATAGTGACTGGACTGACTGCAGCTGCAGAAGGAATTGTGATAGTCTGTGGATCGTAATAAATTGTGACTGGTGCTCTGATGGGAGCAACACCTTCTGAGTTGTAGACAGAGTTGCTTTCAGGATCATAAAATATTGTGACAGTTGAGACGTCTTCATGATTTGTTGCTGATGTTGTAGGAGACATTGTGGGAAGGATGGATGTTGTTGTTGTAGGAGATCCAAAATGGAGTGGTGCTGGAGTTGTAGAAGGAACATTTGTTAATGCTCGGTCAGTTGAAATGACAGATGAAGTACTTGTTGATGAAGCTGAAGAATTGTCAGGAACAATGGTTGTTGCAGTTGTAGGAGGTTCTGGAGTTGTTGCTGATGAGATTGCTGGATTTGTAGGAAATGATGTGGTGATCTGAAGCTGGCCACTCTGAATGAGATCATCTATGCCATTCCTCAGATTATCGCACCCATTTACTGAGATATTGCAGTAAGCACACCCCAACTCACACCCCGGGAACATTTGACATTCGAGGAGCTGAGCCTTAATTTCCACTAACGGTGTCCGGATCTGACCCACACTGGTTATTAAATAAGACGGCTTGTCTTCTTCAATAGCGTTAATTCTGGGACCACCGTGGTTTGGCATTGGGTTCTTATTGACATTGGGTGGTAGTGCGAAATTCAGAGCTTTAGAGTCTACCAGGTCTTGTACCTTCATGTGCAAGGCTCTGCACTTTTCTGTACTGTGGCCAGGTGCATTTGAATGGAAGGCACATCTGGCGTTGGAATCATAATTCCTGGGTAGACTGTTGGGATCTGGAGGTGCCAACGTCCTTAGCTCAACTAGGTTGAGTTTCAGGAGTTATGGCAGCAAAGTAGCATATGGCATAGGGATCAAATCAATCACCCTATTGGCTTGAGATGGCCTCTGCTGAAATGGCCTTTGCTGGTTGTTGTTGTTGGTATTGTTGTAATTTCTCGGAGGATATTGAGCTTGTTGATGGTACTGAGGTTGTTGCTGATAGTTTTGCTGCGGAGGTTGATAAACTGGTTGAGGATGAGCTGGAGCGGGTATGGTGACTGCTGCCACTGACCTGTGAACATATGGAGGTCTGCCCCTGTTGGTGTGGATGGCATTGGTTTCGCCAGTCCTTCTTGGGCCTGCAAAAGGCTTCCTTGTACTACTGGACGAGCTGGCACTATTGTCAGAAATCTTACCCATTTTTAACAGGCTCTCAATTCTCTCCCCAGCTATGACAACATCTGCAAAGCTAGTGGAAGAGAAAGCAGCCAGCCTGTCAATATATGTTCCCTGAAGGGTGTTCATGAACATATCTGCCATTTCCCTCTCAGACATAGGTGGCTGAACAGCAGCGGCCAGCTGCCTCCATCTCTGGGCATATTCTCGGAAACTTTCCCTTGACGACTGTGACATTCCCATTAGGAGGGTCCTGTTGGGCGCCATGTCTAAGTTATACTGATATTGTCTGATAAAGGCCTCTGCCAGGTCCTTCCAGCATCTAATAGTTGCTCTTGTCAAGTGAGAGTACCATTCTCTCGACGCTCCAGTTAAGCTATCCTCGAAATAGAACATCCAGAGCTTCTCATCCATAGTATAGGCCTTCATCCTCCCCAGAAATGATTGTAAGTGAGTCCGGGGGCATGAAGTCCCGTTGTATTTTTCAAAACAAGGAGGCTTGAACTTATGGGGAATCCTGACCCTGTCTACCAAGCCCATGTCCATGACGTCGAAACCCAAAGAATTTTGAGATTCTAAGGACCTCAATTTCTCAGCTATCTCATCCAGCCTTCTATCATAAGCTTCTTCCCCAGCACCTATTACTATGAATTGATCCTCTTGAGGGTCTTCTTGCAATACCCTGGCTGCAATGGCGGTCCCTTGAACATTTGTAGGGATGTTGACCTCAGGATGGAGGTGTGGTCCAAAGACTGGGGGATTGACATGAGGTTGTACTCTTTCATTGTTGCTGGTGCCGGCAGTCCCTATATGTGGATCTTCTTGATTTTGCCTTTCCACCATGGCTCTCAATCTTTCCTGGCTCTGAGCCATGTTGTTCATCACTTCCATAAACTGAGTCATCTGCGTTCTCATTTCCAATCTTTCGTTTTCCATTTGATTTCTAACCTCTGCAAGGTCCTGCTGTACCTGATCCATTTGTATGCCCGGAAGATTGTTACGGGTTGGATAACGGTGCGGACGGTTGAGGGGAAATACCCGGCGTCGAGCAATAATTCCTGAACATCACAACAGAGTTAGCAACAATAAAACAAAAACCTACAAAACAAACAAAAGGGTTAGCATGCAATGCAGTATGCTTATTTGTTTTCAAGGTATCCGGCTTGGCATTCAGTTTTGACCCTTCCAGACCCTTGAAGATGTTGTTGATGTTGCTTTTGAAGTGAAACTTGGATGGAACAAACTAATACATATATTACAAAAGCAAAATGGTACATAGTTTGTTTACAAATACAAGCCCTCTGAGGGGTCAAAATACATCAGAAGAAAATAAAAGTACAATGAATGAAAGCAACAACAAGCAAATGGTCAAACACCAAGACCAAACTCATCCTCACGAACTTCCTTGAGAAGCGCTTCGGTCACAGGATCAGCTGGACGCTCCGTGAGATTCCTGATGAGGAGATTCCGGGTCGTAACAGCTGCTGTGAGCTTCTTGTGCTGACTTTGGTCCTTTGACCTCTTCACTCCAGCTTTGATCTTCAGCTCTGATATCTCCCTCTGGGCTGCTGCCAGGGCTTCCTGCTGCTCTTTTGCACTAGCTTCCAGTTGCTCTATCCTGTCCTGGGATCTCTTATCCTCCAGAGTACGAGCTTCGGTGATCCTGACCCACCTAGCCTGACTCTCCTTCAGATACAAGTCTGTCCTTGCTCTCTGGAACTGGGCTTCCTTGCAAGCATTCTTCAGAATTTGTTCTCCAGCCTTAGACTTCTTGATATAATCCCCAGACTTCTCAATCTTAGCCAGATGCTCCACTCTCAACTTCTCTAACCTCTCAATCTCCATCCTACCATCACTCCTCTCCCGGAGGGTCTTCTGCAAAGCCTGGGCTAACTTCTCATTTCTCTCCTTCAAGCTCTCAAACTCCTCCAAACTGACAGTGGCAGGGGGTGGTGCTGAGGATGATTCGGGCATATCTTCTATGGTAAAGGGCATTCCAGAGAATTGAGCCCTGGCATGGGACCATTCATAATATTGTGCTGATGCCACATTGTTGCACTTCCCCAAAATGGTTATTCCCTTGGTTTGAACATTATCCCAGGCCCAGGCAGCCTGCCTAACAATAGCCAGATTAGGCTTGTTCTCACAATAAAGAGTCTTAACCAAGTCCTGTGCCTTAGGAGTGTGGACCAGTGCATAGCCCAGTTGCCTTTTGAACAGCAGAGGGTTGTAATTAATACTCCCCTTAACTCCTATTAGGGGCACATTGGGAAAATGCCCACAGCTGGTGATAATATCCCTGCCCTTGGTGCTTTGGGTGCACCATCTGATATCGGCTGAAGTTAGAGCAGTGAGTCTCTTAGCCCAGTTTTTCTGCTGATGAGGATCCAGAAATGCATCTGTCCTGGGTAGATGCCTGAGAAGCCAAGTATGGAACAATGGAGCACAACACCTCACTAATCTTCCCCTCTGCTTTTCATTCCTCTGATGCACTGAATAGTAGAGATCCCCCAATAAGGTTGGCACTGGGTTCCTTAGAATGAACAGATGGATTGTATTCTTACTAATGAATCGAGGCTCATCTGCAAACAATACAATTCCATATATGCTCAGAGCCAATAAAGCACAGACAGCTTTCCACTCTCCTAAAGAAGCTTTCAGGGTAGCTTGAGAGATCAAGAAATCCAGATGGAAGCCAGGAATTCCAGCTTTAGAAGTCATATGCTGCTCAATCAGGACAGGTTCCAGATGCAGAGCCTTTGCTACTTCTCCATTACCAGGAAAGACCATCTCAGGGTTGAAAGGGATTCCACCTCTGATAGGTATACCAACTAATGATGAGTATTCTTCCAATAAAGGGCCCAACTGAAAGTCTCGGAAAGTGAAACACCTTAGTGGGGGATCATAAAACTGAATGCAAGTGTGGATCAGGCTTCTCTGTGAAGGGTCCAGATCCATAACCATATCAAGTATATCTCCATAGTGTTCCCTGAACAATGGTATGTGATCTGGAGTGATCAAGGTCTGAATCCTCCTGATGTCAGATAGCTCTGGCTGGAAGAAGTGATAGGTGATGTTGCTCTTTTTAGGTGCCATGATGCTGAGACTGAGTAGAGACAGGTGTTGATGATAATACTGAAGAAATGGCCACTGATTGGCTGGTGCAGGTGATAGCTGAAGCAGATGCTAATGAAGGTGGGTCAATGCTGAAGATGGGGTCAAAACCAAAACCAAATGAAGATGGATACCCTGAAACACAAATAAGCAAATGTCAATATGATGCAATGATTATGTATGCAAATGATATGCAAGGGTTTGTGACTGAGCTGGATCTGATCAAATGCCCCGGTATAGGTCCAAGTATGTTCAAGAATTCCAGATGGAGGTCTATAAATCCAGTAACCAAGGCGGGGGGCTCAAATAAAGAGCCACATGTCCAGGGTTTAGAATCACAAGAACTGTCCCAAAATGGAGTATTCTTAAACAAATCAAAGTAACAGGGTATTCTGAGGTCAAGGTACCTGCAAACCTGTAAACAGCCCAACCCCCTCATAGGTGGTGTTCTAAAACAAGGATCCTCAGACTTGGATCAGTTATGAGAAGTGTAAACACTTCTAACCCGGAGGTACAGTGTTTACAATAACCATAAAAGTTCCTCCTCTAATTCACCTCAGTTTCTGAAGGTCAATACTAAAAGGTCATCCAGACTTAGCAGGCTTCCCAGATAGCCCTAGCATTGCAGGAAATTTGCAACACAGAGTTCTCAAGAAGAAACCCATATCTGAATCGTGTTTCATATTCCCGCACCAGACCGAGATGGAATGGGAAAGAATATGAACCACTCTAGCCTAGGTGTCACTCAGGTCCCAGGTATAGGACCTTAACTCTCAATGGAACACCCACCCACCAAAGCAAACAACAGATCCAGCCAGCAGCACAGTATGACAATATGATAATATGTAAAGCTGTAAAGAAAGCAGTAAAACAACTGTACATAAGGCAAAAATAAATACAAATATACAAACACAAATAAGCACATAACACCCCAGTAAACACCAATCAAACAAGCGCTAGGAGGAACCCACAAAAAGAACCAGAAGCCCTGGTTGCAGTATAAGGTTCCCCAGCAGAGTCGCCAAGCTGTCGCTCCCGATAAATGGGACTTAACCCAGATGAAGGTACAGACGCGAACGGTCGGCGAGAGGGACAATGAGAACACACAGCCGTGAACTCACTAGAGATGAATAGAGTCGCCAGCTAGGCATTTTTATCCCGGAGGAAAGGCAATGCTGCATAGACCTAGAAAGACATGGATAAGACGGTTGCGAACCAGAGAGACTGAGAAAGGGGGTTGGTTACAACCTGGGAAGGTATTAGCACCCAGATTGTCCGTCGTACTCGACGGGATCCACGCTTGAAAGATTTGTGTTTTAAAGGGGTAGTGTCAGTGCAATTTGTGTGTAAAAGAGATGGAAAGATGTACAGGTGTCAGTATAAAAGAGATGTGAAGTGTATAAATGATGTGTCAGTGTAAAAACAAGAATAAAATGCTCAAGATCATGAGGCTAAAGAATGAGGCTAGAAAGAGGGGGAATATACAGAGACTTTTGTTCGATAACCGTTAAGTTATGCCTACGTATCCTCTCGTGCAATGAGGAAGTCAGAACACCGTAGTTCGACCCAAAGAGACTGAAAGGTGAATTGACTTGTGAACTGCTTACTTGTCTGTGCTCAAGTGTATGACCTGTCTGGCTCAGGTGCAAACTGTCTTGCATTAGACGGAAGAAGCAAGTTCTCGTTTATGAGTGAATGAGATGAGAAAAGAATCCCGGAGGAGACGATTATTGTTTGTTTTTGTGTTTTCAGTCTTTTATTATTTTTTGGATTTTTGTCATAAGTTGATGAGCTTAAGTCTAAACCAATGGATTTAGTAAACTCATCACATCTTCCCTCTGATTAGGGGTAATGAGAATACCTTAAGTGTGAAGTCAGCTTCTCACACTTAAACACCTTTGGTGTAGGATTAAGATCATTAACCTACTTGTGATTAATTAGATGTTTTTGTTGTTTTTGTTTAGTGTTGAGTAATGAGGTTAAGCCATAATCAAGGATTAAACAGACTCATTACACCATCCTAATAGAAGGATAATAGATGAGAATGTTTAAGCTGAGGAAAGCTCCTCAACTTAATCCATGATTAGGGATTAAACTCATGACAAAACAAGCCTTTGATTAAGTGGATTTTATTTAATGGTATGATGATGAAGTGATTTTTATGATTTGTAAGACAACTTGAGGGGGACTTGTCCATTAACACTAGGGTTAGTCCTTCTTAACCAATTAAGGAAGAATTAGAACCCTAATGCAAGGCCCAAGTTACAAGTGTGATGTCTTGATGATTATTAGATGGATTGATTAAAGGAGTTAAACACATTAAGGGTTTAACACTTAGGATTAAAGTTATACACTCCATCCTAAGAGAAGGATGCAGGCATAAGCTTAATCACAAAGCCTTAAAGCCTTTAGGGTTTAGTCCCTGATTATGAGATGAGAAGAGAAGACTCAAGAGAGACACAAAGGTAAAACTAAGAGGGGAGACTAATCAAAACCCTAATCATTGTTATGCTTGGTTGTTCCTAAGGTTTGTGAGGTTTGCAAGAACAATCTTCAATGGAACCACCAGGAAGTAGATGAAAGGATCAAGAGAAGCAAAGTGACTTGCTTCATTCAAGAAGTCAAGTCACTTGGAGAAAGAGGGTGGGAAGAGGAAGAATGAGCAAGCTCAATCTCAAACACATAAAAAATGCAGCAATGGATGCAAGAAAGAGATGAAGAGAAGTTATGAGAAGTGAAGGCAAATTCACTTCTCAAAGTCACTTACCACCTGAAAGGTTAGAAAAGAAATGCAATGAAATGCAAAATGGGATGGAATGACATGATGCAAACCAAAACCAGAAGCATATTTATGATGATAATGATGCTATGAAGTGATGCAAACATGAGACAACAAATGGAGATGATCATACAAGCTCATGAATGCAAATGAAGCAGGTTAAGAAGCAAGGACATACATGGAAAGTTATGAAGTGCACATGACATATAATATGGCAAATACATGATGCAATGATCAAACATGCTTTCAATATGTCTTATGATGTTCAATGAATCAAATGAATACATAAAATGTCATGGCAAGTCATGTTATGCAAGAGAATGCAAGATGGATGCAAATGGAAGCCCAAATTAGGGTTTATGAATCATACATCAAACACAAACCAAAATCAGAAGCAAACAACATTACAAAAAATTGAAAATGCACTCAAAGGACCCCTAATCCTATACTAAACCAATGCCCAAAGGAAAAGTCTCAACTCACAACCAATCTCAAGTTATGATTTTTACAAGTTTGCTAGGGTTTTAGGGTTTCCAAACAAAAGAAATGCCAAAAAAATTGAAAATGAAAGATCAAATCATGGCCATTTAATCTCACAAACTACATGCTAAACACAATACAATGCAAGAAGAATCAATGTCCAACTCTTCATGGATAGACAGAAATGATTTTTTGAACTTTGGATCAAAATAATGCACAAAAATGATTTTAATTCAATGAAAAATTCTCAAAATGCATCAAGATCAAAAAAGAAATTTGGTTTGAAGGTTGGACAATGTTTCTAAATGTCTTAGAACATTTCATGAATTTTTTGGTGATTTTTAAATACCTAAAAGTATTTTTAATAAATTAATTTTCATTAATCAATTAAAAATAAACTTTTAAATATTTAAAAATACATTTTAAATGCTAAAAATGAAAACAAAAATATTTTTGTGTCATAAAAATTAATGAAACTCTTGAGAAAAAGTTTCATAATTTTTAAAACAATTTTGCTATTTTAAATAAATTATGGAAGTTAAATGAAATAAAATGGAATAAAAAATGAAATAAACAAAAGTAGGCTAAAGGAGAGGCTGAGATTGAATCTGGAGATGAGACCATTGACTGCGCGCGCAGATCAAAGGCTGAAATTCAAACTTGGCTAAATATAATTATGAATTAATTAATTGAGATTTAGGGTTAATGACTGCATCTGGACCATTCACATGCGCGCGAAGTCAACAGAGTCAAAGGATCCAACGTGCCAGATTCAAACCTCAATAATTACAGGGATTAAACCCTAATCACTTTCAGGTGGCCGGAGAAGACCTCCGGTCGTCTTCTCCGGCCAGCACCTTCCCTGAAAAATGCTAACTCTCACCCTAGCTCACTAAAACCTAGTTTTCTTGCCCAGAATGCATCCCCAAACATCATAGAGTAGGAATCAACAGCCAAAATACATTTATTTCACACAATAAGGCTGAATCGAAGCAAAAAGGAATTAGGTCAAAAAATTTCAGGAACACCATACATGCTCAAAACTCAATGATTTTCGAAACCAAACATATCATCATGATCAGTGGAACATAGAGAACCAATTAAGAACTTAAAAACAAGCTCCTGGAAAAAATGTTCATGAAGCTCACCTGAACTGGAGCTTTGATCTCTAGCACCTTCTGGCTAGTTCTTTGGCTCAAACAGGCCCCAATGATCCCCCTTTGAAGCTTTGGATACTTAGTTGGAGTTTAAACAGCCTCTTGAGTGAGTTTGCAGAAGTTCTGACCAAGGAAGTGTGAAAATCGTGTTTGTGATATGGAGGGTCTCAGGCCAAAACAAGGGTTGGTTTCTGGTCAGTGAAGCAAGGTGAGTTGATCTGTGGAATTTGTTTGTGTGTTTATGGCTTGTGGGAACAGATTCGAATGGTTTTGCTCTTGGGAGTGAAAATGGAGAAGTGGTGTTCTTGCTTGGTTCAAGCCTAAGTCTTGTTGGTTTAGGCTCAGTGAAGCAAGGTGAGTTGATCTATGGAAATGGTTTTTGTGTTTGTGAGCTATGGAGGGAGATTCGAAGGCTTTTGCTTGAGGGGGTGATTTTGTGAATGTGATGTTGTGATCTGTTTCAGGCTTGCTTCTTATGTCAAATGGCTAGCAAATGGATAGTATAAAATAATCCCATTGGTCAGATGATGTGATCTGGCCTGCTGTGATAGGTAAGTCCACTTTTGCAAATTGTCAACCTTTTGGTAAGAGAGGCATGGGCTAAGTTCTAGCTTGGTACAAGAGTGTGGGCTGGCGCAGCATGGTGTGTGAGTGATGCTAGGAAGGTTCAGCAGCCAAGACAACTAGTTGGTGAAGTGTGATGAGTGGTTTTGCAAGTTGGTTCCTTTTGAAACTTCATGAAAATCCCTTGCCTTGCCAACCATGAACATGTGATCTTGGTCCAAATCTGATTTTTAGGTCACATGGAATGTTTATGCCTTGGTTTGATATGGACTAGAAGTTACAATTTTCCTTGGTTCATGATTTTGCAAATTTTCCAATTGGTGCATATCTTGAATTTTAGTGATTTTGGCCAACTTTGTCACACCATAACTTTTGATCCAAGAAGAATTAGATCATGTTCTTGTACTTTTTAAAAAAGGGAAAAATGTACTCTACAACTTTCATGACCAAAGTTTTTCCATTTGAAGCATTTTTGGATCAAAAAGCAAGGCTTGAAAAATGGCATAAATTGACAAATTCCTTAAAAGTCAACTATGCCCTAAAAAGTCAACTTTGCAAAAACTTCAAATTCTTGATTTTTGTGAACTTCAATCTTCTTCCATGATCAAATAAAGATCATATACACTCAAAATGATGAAGATCACCCCTTGGTTGGGTCATTGGGGGCCTCAGATGCCCTGATTTTACACTGACTTGTCTGAAAAGTCAACCCTTGATCAGATGACTTCCCCATGGAATTGCTTCATGAAAATTGATATGCATACTCCCTATACCATATAGAGACCAATAGAAACAAGAATGACCAAAAAAATTGGAGTTATGGCCTCTGAAACCAAAACCCTAATTTTAGGTCAACTGTGCAGTTAAACCTGGCTCTGCATCCATACCAATCCCAGTTCTTGTGATCCTTTTGCATTTTTGACTTTGAGAGGATGCAATATGATATAAGAACACACATGGATCCCTTTGAAGTGATTGGTGGCCTTTGGAGTGGCTCAAGAAGCTCTGGGATTGCTTAGATCACAAACCCTAGATGCAGATGACTTAGAAACTATGCAGTGAATCAAAAATGGGATATGAGGTGATATGATTGTGTTTATGCATATGAAATGATCACAAGCCATAGTGTGAATAGGTGAGGGCAAATTTGGGGTGTTTACAACAGTATAAGGGTCCCCAGCAGAGTCGCCAAGCTGTCGCTCCCGCCAAATGACACCTGGGTCAGAAGGGGTACAGACGCGAACGGTCGGCGAAAGGAGAAAGGAAATGAATAGAGTCGCCAGCTAGGAATTTTTATCCCGAAGGAAAGGTAATGCTGCATAAACCTAGGAAAATATATGGATAAGACGGTTGCGAACCCGAGAGACTGAGAAAGGGGGTTGGTTACAACCTGGGAAGGTATTAGCACCCAGATTGTCCGCCGTACTCGACGAGATCCACGCTTAAAAGATTTGTGTTTTAAAGGGGTAGTGTCAGTGCTATCTATGTGTTAAAGCTGGAAAGAATGCAAGTGTCAGTGTAAAAGAAGTATAGTGTATAAGTGAAGTGTCGGTGTAAGAATAAGAAGGAGATGTCCAAGACCATGAGGCTTAAAGAATAAGACTGAAAGGAGGGGGAATATACAGAGACTTTTGTTCGATAACTGTTAAGTTATGCCTACGTATCCTCTCGTGCAATGAGGAAGTCAGAACACCGTAGTTCGACCCAAAGAGACTGAAAGATAAATTGACTTATGAACTGCTCACTTGTCTATGCTCAAGTGTATGACCTGTTTGGCTCAGGTGCAAACTGTCTTGCATTAGACGGAAGAAGCAAGTTCTCGTTTGTGAGTGAAGATGATGAGAAAAGAATCCCGGGGGAGAAGATTATTGTTTGTTTTTGTATTTTCAGTCTTTTATTGCCTTTTGAAGTTTGTCATAAATTAATGAGCTTAAGCCTAAACCAATGGGTTAGTAAACTCATCACATCCTCCCTCTGATTAGGGGTAATGAGAATACCTCAAGTGTGAAGTCAGCATCTCACACTTAATCACCATGGTGTAGGATTAAGATCATTAACCTAATTGTGATTATTTAGATGTTTTTTTTAGTGTTAAGTAATGAGTTTAAGCCATAATCAGGGACTTAATGGACTCATTACACCATCGTAATAGAAGGATAATAGATGAGAACATTTAAGCTGAGAAAGACTCCTCAACTTAATCTATGATTAGGGATTAACCTCATGACAAAACAAAGCCTTTATTAAGTGGATTTTAGTTAATGATAAGATTAAGAAGTGGATTTTATGGTTTGTAAGACAACTTGAGGGGGACTTGTCCATTAACACTAGGGTTAGTCCTTCTTAACCAATCAAGGAAGAATTAGAACCCTAATGCAAGGCCCAAGTTACAAGCTTGATGTCTTAGTGATTATTAGAGAATTGATTAGAGGATTTAAACACATTAAGGGTTTAACACTTAGGATTAAAGTTATACACTCCATCCTAATAGAAGGATGCAGGCATAAGCTTAATCACAAAGACTTAAAGCCTTTAGGGTTTAGTCCTTGATTATGAGATGAGAAGAGGAGACTCAAAGATGACACAAAGGTAAAAGCTAAATGGGGGACTAATCAAACCCTAATTATTGTCATGCTTGGTCATTCCTAGGGTTAATGAGGTTTGCAAGAAGATCTTCAGAGAAACCACCAGGAAGGAAGCAGATGAAAGGAGCAAGAGGCAAAGAGAAGCAAAACAACTTGCTTCACTTAAGAAGACAAGTTGCTTGAAGAAAGAAAGTAAGATGAACAAGAATGAGCAAGCTCAATCCAATACACATACAAAATGCAGCAAAGATGCAAGAGAGATGAGAAGTGATTTGTGAGAAGTGAAGGCAAATTCACTTCTCAATACAACTTACCACCTGAAAAGTTAGTAAATGAAATGAAATGCAATGCAAATGGGATGACATGCCATGATTCAAACCAAAACCAGAAGCATAAGTATGATGTCAATGATGCTAAGAGATGATAAAAACATGAGGCAAGGCATGAGAATGATCAAACAAGCATATGGATGCAAAAGAAACATGCTTTGAACCATGGATGTTCATGAAAAGTTATGAAATGTAATGGACATACAAAATGGCAAATGAAAGATGCAATGATCAAACATGATTCTAATATATCCTAATATGTATTATGAATCATGGGAATGCACAAAATGTCATGGCAAGTCATGGTATGCAAGCAAATGAGAAATGGATGCAAAGGAAAGCACAAATTAGGGTTACATGCATCACACAAAGCAAAAATCCAAAACCAGAAGCAAATGACATGATAAAAATTTGAAAATTCAATCAAAGATACCCTAAACCTATACAAACTCATTGCCCAAAGGAGGGGATCCAACTCTTAACCTAGTGAAAGTTATGAATTTCCTAAGATTGCTAGGGTTTTGGGGTACCTCACCAAGAAAAATGCTAAACAAATTGAAAATGCAAGATCAATTCAAATCAAATTTATCCTATAAACTACATGCTATGCAAGATGCAATGCCAAAATAATCATCATCCAACTCTCAATGGTTAGGCAGAAATAAATTTTTGAAGTTTGAAACAAAATATTGCCTTGAAATGAAATTAAACCCAATGAAAATGATCAAAAGGCATCAAGATCAAAAAATAAATTTGGTTTGAGAGTTGGACAATGTTTCTAAATGTTTCTAAATGCTATGTGAATTTTTTGGTGATTTTTAAATACCTAAATGTATTTTTAATTAATTAATTTTCATTATCTAATTAAAAATAAACATTTAAATGAGTTAAAAATAATTTTTAATGCAAAAAATAAAAATAAAAATATTTTTGTGTTCTGAAAATTCATGAAACCCTTGACAAAAATTTTCATAATTTTTTAATGATTTTAGCTATTTTAAAATAAATGCACAAAATAAATGACAAGAAAATAAAATAAAATCAAATAAAATGAAAAGTATGCAAATCTAAAGGCTGACATTCAAACAAGAAACGCGCGAATTGACTGGCGCCAGATCCCATGGTCCAGATTCAAACTGGCATATTTAAACTAAACCTAATTAATTAATTTTAATTAATTACAATTAGGGCTAAATGAAGTCATCCTGGCCATCTAACACGCGCGGGAAGCCCTGATCCAACGTCCCACATTTAAACCTGGCTAACCCTAATTAACAAACCCTAATCATTTTCAGGTCACCGGAGACGAGCTTCGGTCGTCTTCTCCGGTGACCCCCTTCCCTGAAAATCTCAAACTCACTCCCTAGGTAATTTCTGGAGCTCTAAAGCTCCAGATCACTTCCTCTTACCTCCTTAAACTCATCCCTGCCCTCAAATGGAATTTATTTCTCACCATTAACAAGATTCGAAGCAAAGTTCAAAAATGGCAGAAATTTCAGTCAGATCATACACACTCATTTCTTCATCATTTTCAAAAATACAAAGTTCATTGAACTCAGGGGATCAAACTTAACCATTTAGCAACTTAAAATAAAGCTTCTGGAAAAATTAATTTCAGTGGCTACCTGAGTTGAAGCTTTCAATCCAAGAGCTTCTGGACCAGTTCCTTGCTTCCAATCAACTCTACTGACCTCCCTCAAGCGTTTGCAAAGCTTGTTTGGAGTTTATTTTGGCTAGTTTGTGAGATTGATTGAGTTCTGCTCAGAGAGGGGGAGAAATCGTGTTTGGTTTATGTGAAGTTTTTGGCTGTTTCAATGGTTGGTTTGTGGTCAGTGAGTCATCTTGAGATCAATGGTGAAGTTGGTTTGAAGATTGGTTGAGTGAGCTGAGAGATTCGAAAGGTTTTGCAAGTTGGAGAGTTTTTGATAACTATGGCAATCTGAGGTTTCAGCTTGTGTTGTTGTGTGTTATGGCTTGGGTTTGATCCACATATTAACTTGTGATAGGTCTGTGGAGTGGTTGTGCCTTATTGTGATTGGTATGGGTCTTTATGCAAAAAGTAAAGTTTTGTGTAAGAGAGGTATGGGTCAATGGTAGGCCAAGGACAATAGGGGTGTCCTGCGCAGCAAGGAATGAGGAGAGCCATGGGATCAGTCTTGAGGCCAATTAGCAAGTGGATTAGGGTTTGTATGATGTTTTGCATCTTTGTTCAATTTTGGCCCTTTTGAAGTTTCTTGATCCATAAGTCATGAAAATAGTCAAACTTTTGGTGCATTCTGAATTTTAGGCCTTGGTTTATGTTTGTACAAAGATTAGAGGTCCATTTGAAAGCACAATTTGCCTTGGCAAGAGATTTTGCAACTTTGCCTCTTTGGTACATAACTTGAATTTATGTGATTTTTCCCAACTTTGACAAGCCATAACTTTTGATCCAAAATGAATTAGAATGAGTTCTTGTACTTTTTTAAAAGGGAATGATTAATTCTACAACTTTCATGACCAAAGTTTTCTCATTTGAAGCATTTTTGAATCAAAAAGTAAGGGTTGAAAAAGTTTCCCAAAATGGCAAGTTTCCATTACAAGTCATTTTCCCAAAAAGGCAACTTTGCAAATGGCTTGAAATTCTTCAATTTTGTGAACTTCCAACATCTTCCATGATCAAATAAAGATCATAAACATCCAAAATGATGAAGACCACCCTTTGGTTGGGTCATTGGGGGCCTCAGATGCCCTGATTTTTCACTGACTTGCTCAAGAATTCAACTCTTGGTCAGATGCCTTCCCCATGGAATTTCTTCATGAAAATTGATATGCATGATCCTTGTAACATATAGAGACCAATAGAAACAAGAATGACCAAAAAATTTGGAGTTATGGCCTCTGAAACCAAAACCCTAATTCTAGGTCATCTGTGCAGTTAAGCCTGGCTCTGCTTCCATGCCTTTCTCAGTTCTTGTGATTTTTTGACTTTCTTGACTTTGTGAGGATACAATATGATGTTTGAACATACATGGACCCCTTTGAAGTGATTGATGACCTTTGGAGTGGCTCAAATGGCTCTTGGATTGCTCAGATCACAAACCCTAGATGCAGATGACTTAGAAGCAATGCAGTGAATCAAAAATGCAATATGAGATGCTATGATTGAACTTATGCATATGAAGAGATCACAAGCCATGGTGTGAATGGGTGGGGGAAAATTTGGGGTGTTTACACATTCAAATTTCTTTGACTTTATAAAAATTAAAAGATTTTCTGTCTTCTAAAAAACCCTCTGGCTTGCAGCAACACTCTCATGCCATTATTACAAAATCCCCATAGAGGATTGAAAGCCGGTAGCACTCTTGGATGAATCCCTGGACCAAGTATTGGTTTCCAAGCTCGAAGACATCTCTCCCCATCATCTTTTTATTGCTCGTCTAAGTATTAACGTCGAGATCTTACTCTCCCCTGCTTTATCAAAACTCTCTGTCTCCTTTGAGTCAGCATCTTCATATCATAATCATTCGCATCATGCTCAATCTACGCATTTGACATATTCATTTGTCCCTTCCCAGTGGTCGTCTGTCTGATTCCAGGCCCAGATTACTGTCGGTTTTCGTTTTTTAATCCATTATCGTTGGTACCCTCAAGTGCAGTTAATCAAGGTCTGTTTCCCAGCAACACTGGTATCCCCCGCAGAAGCCCACCTTGATATGTACCTTAGTACCACCAAAATTTCTTTAAAAGCCCAATTATCATTGGCATAAATCCTTTAAGTTATTTGCTTAAGATTTAAGGCTGTTTAATTCAACACGCATCCGTTTCTCCTGATAATTCCTAAAAGTTCTTCTTTGAATTCTTCGTTTAAGGAATCTCCGGAGGTTGGTCGTTTATCTCATTGAAAACTCCAACATTTTTCTTAGTTTGCCAGCTGGTCGCTTGGAGCCGTTTGATTCATCTTTAAAACGCTTCGCATGTTACTCCCAGTATCCGTTGTTTACACAGAGCCACTGCCTAAATACTATTTTCGTTTCCCAATCCTCGGTATCAACAATTACATTTGAACCTGTTGATTTACCACTTTGGACTATATGTCTGTTAGTTTTATTTTCCGAACGCCGCGTCGATGACAATTATTTATTTCTTTAACCGCCGTGTTGAGTTTATTTCCGACCGCCGTGTCGATGTCTATTATTTTTGCTTTCCCGACCGCCGTGTCGATGTCTGTTATTTTGCTTTCCCGACCGCTGTGTCGATGTCTGTTTTTTTATTTCCGACCGCTGTGTCGATGTAGTGTTGAGTTTATTTCCGACCGCCGTCTCGATGTCTATTATTTTGCTTTCCTGACCGCCGTGTCGATGTCTGTTTTTTTTATTCCCGACCGCTATGTCGATGTCGTGTTGAGTTTATTTCTGACCGCCGTGTCGATGTCTGCTATTTTATTTCTGACCGCTGTGTCGATGTCTGATGTTATACTTCCGACCGCCGTGTCGATGTCTGTTTATTTTATTTACCGGCCGTCGTGTCGATGTTTACTATTTTATTTCCCAACCGCCGTGTCGACATCTGTTATTTTATTTTCCTGACCATCGAGTCGATGTCTGCTATTTTATTCCCGACCGCCGTGTCGATGTTCATTTTTTTCCCGACCACCGTGTCAATATCAGTTGTTTAATTCCCCAGCCGCCGTGTTGAGTTTATTTTCCCGACCGCCGTGTCGATGTTTTGCTTTATTATTTATTCAATCTCCATGTTGAATTTATTTCCCGACCGCCGTGTCGATGTCTGCTAATTTATTTCCCGACCGCCGTGTCGATGTCTGCTATTTTATTTCCCGACCGCCGTGTCTATGACTGTTTATTTTCATTTTCCCGACCGCCGTGTCGATGACTGTTTATTTTCATTTCCCCGACCGCCGCGTCGATGTCTGTTATTTTATTTCCCAATCGCCGTGTCGATGTCATTTCAACTACCCTTCTAATTCTCCGAATTGTTGTATTGGGATCCCCAATAGCCACCCTGAACTTGTACACTCATCACTTCAGATAGTCTATTTTTTTGTTCATAGTGTCAATTTTGGTCGCATCAAGCCATTACGTTTTCACCTTGAACCATTTTCATGCTATCTTAGGGTTTCAGTCTGTCTTTAATCTTGTGTTCAGGATTTCTATTTTGTCTCCCGTTTTTTGTTATTCTTAGTGCCAGCAGTTATACTTGAACCTGCTGATCTATCACTTTGAATACATCTTGTTTCCGTATTGTCATCCCCAGCATATTGTTATCCCCAGTGAGGCTTCACCCCCATTTACGTTTCTGTGGAACACCGTTGCATTTATCTTCATCATACCCTTTTCAACATATTCATAAAAAAAAATCAGTATGTTAGGTTTCATTGAATCTTGCATGTCATATCCCCAGCATAAAAGAATCCCTCATACGTTCATAGCATGTCATTGCATTTAGGGGCAAATATTTTCGGTTATTTATATATTTAAATACCTTTCACTGCGATTTTATGAGGATTAACATTCCTCATGCCATCTGGTGAAGATATTTAAATAGGGGAAGCTGTCACAACCTAAATTTTACCCCTATCTTTCCATGTCATACATTTAATCCCATCATTAGCATACCGTGGTGTATCGGGCATTGTTTTGGATTTGAAAAGGTTTTGCCAAGGAGAGTTTTTGGATTTTATTTCCTCTCCAGGTTTCATCCCATTTTCTTTTTTTTTCTATTGAAGTTCTCCTCTTTCTTTTATTTTCAAAATTTCAAATTCAAGTTTTTAGATTCTAAGTCTTTTTAAGTTCAAGATTACTTATTTTCAAGTTTCAAGGCTTAGGTGTTAGTACCATGCTCATTACCATTTCATAACTTAAATTCATTTGTCATTTCATTTGTAAATCTTGAGTTCCATAGGAAGTCCAATTTCAATTCCATTGTCAAATTTTCAATTCAAATCCTAGAGTTCAATATCCATATTGCAACTTCTATTCCCATCTCATTCAAGGCTTCTTCTTGTTATTATTTATTTGTTTCATTTTCCATATAAAATACAATAACAAAGTCACCAAGAAATTCTAATCTTGTCAAACAAAAAAAACTCTTCATTTAATTTCTTTCCAATTTCCATGTCAAGTTTTCATTTCAACTTCTAAGTTTATTCTAAATTTCTAGTCTAATTTTTCACTTCCAATTTCAAGGTTCCAATTCAATTTCAATCCCAACTTCATTTCTCAAATTTCAAATTCCAATTATATTTCTAGTTTTCGATTTCAATTTCAAATTCCATTTTAAGTTTCATTTTCAATACTCATTCCAAATTTTAAGTTTTCATTGTTTTGGTCACTTTTCAAGTCCCATTCCAAGTTAACGTTTAAATTTAAGTTCTCACTTCATTTTTATCCTAAGTTTCATTCCTAAGCTACCAATTCAATTTCCAAACTCAATCCAAACTCATGATCACTATCCAATTTCGTTCCAAGTTTCAAATGCTAAATTTTCTCTTTTCATTCAAGAAAACATTCCAATTCTCATCTCAAAGATTCAATTCAAGTGTCAATTCATTTCAATTTTCAAATCTATTCAATTTTGTCCCAAGTTGGTTGTAATTCATGTCAAATAAAATTCTTAAATTTAATGTCAAGTTACAAATTCATGTCCAAAATTACAAGTTACAAGTTATAAATAAGGTGCAATACAAGTCAATTACATTTTTTTTATCACATAATCACAAAGAGGCCTACACAAGTTTTTGTCCTGAAACTTTTCTTTTGACATCAAGTTTTCAATTCATTTTCGACGCCAAGTCTTCATGTTTGTTCTTCCACTCCAAGCCAAGCCATGTCCTCACTTCCGTGCTCACGACAATTCCAATGCACATGATAGAAAATAAACAAGAGTTAGTATGTCATTCACGGTTAAGTTGCATTCACATCATCATCGTCTCATCGCAATTCAAAGTCATTCAATTTTGTCAAATTTATTCTATCGTTTCCGCATAATCATAACCATAATCATACACATTCATTTCAAATCCATCGTTTAAGCATACATAAGTTTCGAGCATATCAAAGCATTGCATTTCAATATTCACAAACATTAATTCAAATGCATTCCAACATGTATTCTATCATTCCATTCATATAATCAAAAAAACTCTTGGAGCATTTCAAATCAAACCTCTTTCAATTCAACATTCATTCATCAAGACCAACTATTTAAGTTCAATCATTCACATATTCATTCATACCATATAAACATTAAACTCCATCAAGTTTCATCCATACATAATCATATTCATTATTTAAATTTAATTCCTATACATTCATTCATTAGCATTCATGTTTTTTGATAAAAATCGGAATATCACTTTATCATGTTACAATCACTCAGTTTTAGCATATTCATCATCTTATCCAACATGTTATCACTCCCAAAGATTTGCATCCTGGTACAGGCGCGAACGGTCGGCGAAAAGAGAAAATGAAGATGAACTGAAAAGAGTCTCCAGCTAGGCATTTTTATCCCGAAGGAAAGGTAATGCTGCATAAACCTAGAAGGATATGGATAAGACGGTCGCGAACCAGAGAAACTGAGAAAGGGGGTTAGTTACTACCTGGTAAGGTATTAGCACCCAGATTGATTGTTGTACTCGACGGGATCCACGCTTGAAAGATTGTGTTTAAAAGGGTAAGTGTCAGTGCTGTCTGTGTGCAAAAGCTGGAAAAGAATACAAGTGTCAGTGCAAAAGAAGTGTGAAGTGAATGAAAGGAGTGTCAGTGTAAGAAAAGAGTGCAATGCCCAAGACTATGAGGCTTAAAAGAATAAGGCTAGAAGAGGGGGAATATACAGAGACTTTTGTTCGATAACAGTAAAGTTATGCATACATATCCTCCCGTGCAATGAGGAAGTCAGAACACCGTAGTTCGACTCAAAGAGACTGAAAGCTAAATTGACTTGTGAACTGCTTACTTATCTATGCTCAAGTGTATGACCTGTCTGGCTCAGGTGCAAACTGTCTTGCATCAGACGGGAGAAGCAAGTTCTCATTTATGAGTGAATGAGGTGAGAAAATAATCCTGGAGGAGACGATTATTGTTTGTTTTTGATGATTTCAACCTTTTATTGCTTTTTGTGTTTGTCATAAGATAATAAGCTTAATCCTAAACCAAGGGTTAATAAACTCATCACATCCTCCCTCTGATTAGGGGTAATGAGAATACCTTAAGTATGAAGTAAACACTTCACACTTAATCACCATGATGTAGGATTAAGATAATTAACCTACTTACATTTATTTAGATGTTTTTGGTGTTTTTGTTTAGTGTTAAGTAATGAGTTTAAGCCATAATCAAGGATTTAATGGACCCATTACACCATCCTAATAGAAGGATAATAGATGAAAACATTTAAGCTGAGGAAGATACAACAACTTAATCCATGATTAAGGATTAACCTCATGACAAAACAAAGCCTTTATTAGAGTGTATTTTAGTTAATGGTAAGATTAAGAAGTGATTTTTATGGTTTGTAAGACAACTTGAGGGGGACTTGTCCATTAACACTAGGGTTAGTCCTTCTTAACCAATTAAGGAAGAATTAGAACCCTAATGCAAGGCCCAAGTTACAAGCTTGATGTCTTAGTGATTATTAGATGAATTGATTAAGAGATTTAAACATATCAAGGGTTTAACACTTTGGATTAAAGTTATACACTCCATCCAAAGAGAAGGATGCAAGCATAACCTTAATCACAAAGCCTTAAAACCTTGAAGGTTTAATCTCTGATTAGGAGATGAGAAAAGAGACACAAAAGATGACACAAAGGTAAAACTAATGGGGGACTAATCAAACCCTAATTGTTAACATTCTTGGGTGTTCCTAGGGTTTATGAGGCTTGCAAGAGATCTTCAAGAAGAAGCCACCACGAAAGAAGCAGATGAAAGGAGGAGAAGCAGAAGAAGCAAGTCAAATTACTTCACTTAAGAAGATAAGTTGCTTAAAGAAAGAAAGTTAAGAAGGAACATGAATGAGCAAGATCACTCTAAGACAAATACAAAATGCAGCAATGAATGCATAATAGAGATGAGAAGAGATTGTGAGAAGTGAAGGCAAATCCACTTCTCAAAGTACTTACCACCTGAAAAGTTAGCAAAAAGAAATGAAATGTAAATGAAATGAATGCAAGGATGCAAACCAAAACCAGAAGCATTTTCATGATGAAAATGATGCTAAGAGATGATGCAAATGTATGTCAAGAGTAATGGATGATCATACAAGTGATGAGAATGCAAATGAAGCATGAAAGGAACATGAAAGCATATGAAAGTTTAATGAAATGAAATGAATGCATATCATGGAAAATGGATGAAGAAATGATCAAGCATGGTTCTAATGTGTCCTAAGATGTCTTAGAAGTCATGTGGATGCAAGAAATGTCATGGCAAGTTCTTATATGAATGCTTATGCAAGATGTATGCAAAGGAAGATGAGAAATTAGGGTTTTAATGCAACATGAGATGCAAAAGTCAAAAACAGAAGCAAATGACAAGATAAAAAATTGAAAATGGACTTAAAGGAACTCTAACCCCATATGATATCACACCCCAAAGGAGGAGACCTAACTCTTAACCCTAAGGAAGTTATGAATTTTCTAAGTTATCTAGGGTTTTAAGGTACTTAAAGGGAAAAAATGCAAATCAATTCAAAAAGGCAGAAGAAATTTATGACAAAATTATGTTAGAAAGTACATGTCAAATGAAGATCAATGCAAAAAGAACCATTGTCATACCATTCTTGGTTAGGTAGAAAATAATTCATGAAGTTAGGGTTCTAAAATGTGAATTTTATAAACCCTAAATTCAAGAAAATTATCAAAAATGGTTCAAAACCAAAAATAAATTTATGTGGATGGTATGACAATGTCTCTAAATGTTTAAAGATACAATATGAATTATTTGGGATTTTGTAGAAACCTAAATGATATTTTAATTAATTAATTTTCATTAATTAATTAAAATAAACATTTAAATGTTTAAAAAATGATTTATTTATGTGAAAAATAAAAATAAAAATATTTTTGGGTTAAGAAAATTATTTGAAACAAAAATGCAGAATAAAAATATTTTTGGAAATTTTTAGCTATTTTATATAAATGATACAAAATTAAATGAAAATAAAATGAAAAAAATGAATTTATGGGCTGGTCAACTGATCCCGTGGCTCACATTCAAATCTGGAGATGGAGGGAAGACTTGGCGCGTGATCTAAGGGTCAGCATTCAAATCCTATTAAACCTAATTAATTAATTTTTTAATCCAGATTAATAACTAATGAACTAATCTGGTCCATTCAACGCGCGCGGGAGATAAAGATCCAAGGGTCCTAATTTAAACAGAAGCCCTAACCCTAATTACATATTAATGACTTTCAGGTCACCGGATAAGAGCTCCGGTCGTCTTCTCCGGTGACACCCTCACCTGAAAAACCCTAACTTCTTCCCTAGGTTATTTCTGGAGCTCTAAAGCTCCAGATTAACTCCTCTCACTTCCCTGAATCCAAATCCACCCTCAAATCTCATTTCTTTTCACTCAAACTCATGATTCGAAGGGAAAACTCAAACATGGTGAAACTTTCAGAAGTTCATAAAATACTGAAATCACAACCATTTTCAAAAATAAAAGTATCAGCATGATCAACACAACAAGAGGAACGATTCTATAACCTAAAATCACATTTCTGGAAAAATGTTTGAAGAAGTTACCTGAGCTTGAGCTTCCTCAGTTTGGAGCTTTCAGGCTACTTCTCCTGTGCAAGCTGACTCCAATGACCTTCCTGAAGAAGCTTTGATGCTTGGAAAGCTTTGAGGATGGCTGGTTTGTGAGTTTGCAACCCAACTGGTCAGAAATCGTCTTTGGCGTATGGAGTGTTTTTGGCTGTTTCAATGGTTGGTTTGTGATCAGTGAGTGATTTAGAGATGAATGGTGGAATTTGTTTTGAGTTTGATTAAGTGTGCTATCAGTTTCGAAGGAAAATGCAAGAGGGAGAGTTTTTATGAACTTGATGATTCTGAGCATTCAGGCTGGCTTGTCGTGTGTTATGGCTATGGTTTAATCCACATAACATGCTGTGATAGGCCAGAGAGTGGGTGGTGGACTGTGGTGATTGGTATGGGTGTTTTTGCATAAAGTCAACATTTCTTGTACTTGAGGTATGGGCAAGTGGCAGGCTTGGATTTGGGCATGTCCTGGTTCAACTGAGATCAAGGAATGTTTGTGAATCAGATTTTATGAGCTGTAGTATGTGGATGAGAGGTTTTGTGCCATTTTGCAAATTCATGAAGTTTTGGCCCCTTTTGGATTTCTTGATGTGCAAGACATGGAATAACATGATTCTTTGGCCAATTATGAGTTTTAGGCAATGCACAATGTTTGTATGATTTTTAGAAGTGTGTTTGAAGTCACAAAATAACTTGGCAAGTGGTTTTGCAAAAATCCCTCTTTGGTGCATTCTTGAAAATTATGTGATTTTTGCCAACTTTGAAAGATCATAACTTGTGTTCCATAATGAATTAGAACTTGTTCTTGTACTTTTTGAAAAGGGAATGATCCAATCTACAACTTTCATGACCAACAATTTTTCATTTGAAGCATTTTTGGTTGAGAAAGAGGAGGTTGAAAAACTTTCCCAAAATGGAAATTTTACATTACAAGTCATTTCCATTTTTGAAAACTTTTGGTTTAGCTCATTTTTATTCAAATTTGTGAACTTCTAAGAGCTTCAATGATCAAATAAAGATCATATAACTTCAATTTGATGAAAAATCCACTTTGGTTCCACGGATGGGGGCCTCAGATGCCCTGACTTTGCTCTGACTTGCTCAAGAAGTTACCCAGTGATCAGATGACTTCCACAATGAATTTATTCATCAAACTTGGTACACATGATCCTTATAACATATTGAGACCAATAGAAACAATAATGACCAAAAAATTTGGATTTATGGCCTTTGAAACCAAAACCCTAATTTTAGGTCATTTGTGCAGTTAAACCCTAACTCTGCTTCCATGGTTTGCCAGTTCTTGTGATTATTTGACTTCCTTGATCTTTTGAGGATAAAATATGATGATTGAACATACATGGACCCTCTTGAGATGATTGAAGACCTTTGGAGTGACTCAGATGAATCCTTGGATTGCTCAGATCACAAACCCTAGATGTAGATGACTTGAACTAATGCAGTGAAGCAAAAACTGCAACATGATATGATATGATTAAACTAATGCAAATATGAAAGATCAAAAGCCATGGTGTGAACTTAGTGAGGGAAAATATGGGGTGTTTACAGCTTCCCATATTCAAGCATGAGTTAGCTGTGTAGGATGTAAGCGCCGGGCATAACAGGCAAACAAGATAACTTGTGGTTGAATACCAAAGACAATCCAAAATTTGCACTCACTAGGGAGAAGAAGAAAAGGGATATAGATTGTAAAAGAAAGCAAAAATATGATTATCAAAGTGCGGGAGATGGAGGACGACTGCTAGGGATAAAGCAATGGCAGGTACGACCGACATGCTGGGGAAATAAAAAGACCATGACGGGGACGGCCATCAGGTAAGGAAACAAGACTCTCTGGGAATTAAAATAAAGGAAATGATGGGGACGGCCATCAGGTTCAGAGAACAAATGAAGTAATGATGAGGGACGGTCTAGGTGAAGGACGATCACCTAGCAGGGGACGACTGCTCTGTACCACGACATAGGACGAATGTCGGATAGAAAAAGTCAACGATGGGGACGGCCATCGGATAAGCATGATGAAGGACGATCATCAAGAGGTGAAGGATGATCACCTAGAAGGGGACGACTGCTAAATATCACAACATAGGGAGAATGCCGAATAACAAGATCAATGATGGGGACGACCATCGAATAAAATGATGAAGGACGATCATCAAGAAGGTGAAGGACGATCACCTAGAAGGGGACGGCTGCTAAAATATCACGACATAGGACGAATGCCGGATAGAAAAGGGTTCCAATAATGGAGACTCCGCTGGGAGAAGGATGAGGGACGGTCATCCAAAGGTGAAGGACGATCACCTGACAGGGTACGGCTGCCGAAAATATCATGACATAGGACGAATGTCAGGTAGAAAAGAAGTTTTGCTGGGGACTTCGCTGGGGAATAGTAAACACGGACGGGTGTTTACATCCAAGAAATGAAAGGTATAAGTGTTTGACACTGTGTATAGATTAAAGACGCGGACGAGCATCCTTAAGATTATGATACGGACGAGTATCAGTAGAAACAAACGCTGACGCATGCTCAGAGATGATGGTACGGACGAGTACCAACTGGTTAACAAAGAACACGGACGAGTTTTGAATCTGAGGGTAAATAAGTGGTGTATACAAGATACATACGAGTATCTGTATGAATAAAGATTAGCATTGGTGAGACACAGACGAGTGTTCAACTTGAGAGTATGACACGGACGGGTGTCATAAGAGGAAACGTATAAGTTATGAACTTATAAGTGTAAAAGGTGTTCTGGCAACCTTTGGGGGTAGGATGACACAGACGGGTGTCAACAAGAGTGTATTATAATAAGTGTTTGGGTAACCATGCTGGGGAGTGGTGACACGGACGAGTGTCAAAAAGAGTATGGAAGTTTCTGTATTCAAAAGGATATTTGTGGCTTATATATGCAGGGGGGTGATATGACACGGACGAGTGTCGAATGAGTATATATAAATGTGTACTTCTGTTGGAGAGCGCAAAGGGGACGCTTTGGCTTTTTGTTGGGGAAATCGAGATGACACGGACGAGTTTTGAGAAGGACATGTTATGGATAACGATTTGGGCGAAAGTTTTCTGGTGCATTTTCTGGGGCATAATGGCACGTGCATGAGATTTTACAACAAAATGTCTGCATTCATCACGATACCCAATACTAGTGCTTGGCTATGCGAAACATAACTACATATCAAAGTGAGAAATATGACCTAGAAAATCCCCTCTCTTATTTTATCTAGTGTTGCCACATCAAGATAGTATCCCAAATCCTTCGTTGCACTTTTCAGCAGCAAAGTTGCTTAGAAGGCGAATCAGAATTGCCCGCTGAAGCATAAGACTGCCTGACTTCAGATTTTCTGCAGCAATGATGACATTCCGAGCAAGCTGCACTTTGATAAACATGGTGCTATGCCTAGTAATGTCGAATGAAGCTACGAAAAGAAGGGGAAGAGAGGGGAGTGAAGAGTGTGGCTAGGGTTTACTTTTAATTTGGGTCTTGAAATGAAATTAAGAAGAAGCCCTTTCGTACACTGAATACCCCCCCTTTTTTTAAACAAAAAAGAGGGATGTACTGGGTGCGTTGTTGATGAGGTACTTGGTATTCACAGGTGACTGGTTCGAACCTGACTTGTGATTGTGCAATATGTTTGATTTTTTCCGTAATGCTCCGTATTAGACGGAATGCTACGCTCTGGGGGGAAATGATGTGAATGCCATGATTATGCAAAAGACACCGATCCGGGATTCGGATCCCGCTGCCTGTGGAGATCTCTGACTGATCTCCTCGAAAGGATATCCCAGCTGGGGATGAAATCATTGGTAGACTTGATAAAATATACGACTCTGCTTGGGGAATTAGATCGCTGATAGATCTATCCGGTAATGGTATAACCCAGCTGGGAATGAGGAAACTTTCGTCACTTTTTTGTGGTGAGATTCAGACATTGCTCTTCTGGACTCTGTGGGGAGATGATTCCATGTCTGGTACTCTGTTGAGGGAGGAAAGACCACTGAACGATCTTCCTAGAGATTTCTGTGGGGATCCTGCTGAGGATGAGGAGACTTTGACACTTCAGCTAGGGAAATGAGCATTCTCCGATGCTGTTTGAAGAAGATGTGCTGGAGAAGTGATGCCTGGCAACTCTAATGGGGAGAAAGCATTTTCGGTGCTGTTTGGAGGCTTTGTTGAGGAAACAATGATTTGGCAACTTTGCTGGGGAAAACATTTCATGTCCCATGTTGCGCTTTGAATACCTGCAATCCTGTTAAGACAAAGAAACGCACAAGTGCCCCGAGGTATCTCTTACCGGATTCCCTCATAGGAGTTTAGATACTCCTGGGAGTAAAAATACATTTACTGCAAGCATTTATTAGAAAGGCACATCCTTTTTTATGCAAGTATCATATCATGAATATTGGACATTTTGCAAACGACACAAAAATGTACAAGACGAGGTGTGACTGAAAACTCTGATTTTATTAATTTGGGTGCCCTGAATTGGCAAATACAGTCAAAGAAACAGATCCCCTGAAATGAGGAGATTGTTACAAAATTAAGAAAAGTAAAGGTGCTGGCAATGTTGGTGACGCTTTAGTGAGCTTCCCTTTTGCTATGACCTGTATGACCTTGACGTTCTTCTCATCCTGCTTTCTGAAGAAGGCTGATTCTAACTGATGCTTTAACCTTTCGAAGCTTTCCATGTTGTAAGTGATACAGACGAATTCGCAATGCAGTTGTTCGCTGATTCCCTTATTTTGCGTGGATCGCCCTTTCGGGTTTTCAATCCACCGGGATACCCATTTTTGCCTGAGCTGTCCAATGCGGCTTTTCAACTCAGCGGGTGTACATTTTTTGATTTTTCCCTTATTTTTTCCTAAGTCCTTTTATTCTGTTTTTGACTCGCCGAGATTCCCTATTTTTGCCTGGACTTACATTCTGTTTTTATGTCCAGCGGGTCATTTTATGCGAAGTATTTTTTAACTACATCTGAATTCACATGGGACAGGAAATCTTCACCATCCATAGTAGTGAGCATCAGTGCTCCACCGGAGAAAACCTTCTTCACTATGAATGGACCATCATAATTCGGAGTCCACTTGCCCATGTGGTCTGTATGAGGAGGAAAGAGTCTTTTCACCACAAGATCTCCTACTTGGTATTCCCGAAGCCTGACTTTCTGATCGAAGGCTTTCTTCATTCTCTTTTGATATAGCTTCCCATGACAGATTGCAGCTAATCTCTTTTCTTCAATCAGATTCAGTTGATTGTACCGAGAACGGACCCATTCTGCTTCATTCAACTTGACATCCATCAATACCCGTAAAGAGGGTAATTCGACTTCAATAGGTAGGACTGCTTCCATACCATACACAAGCTGATACGGTGTTGCCCCAGTGGATGTTCTGATTGAAGTACGGTACCCATGCAAAGCAAATGGTAACATCTCATGCCAGTCTTTATAAGTGACCACCATCTTTTGCACAATCTTCTTGATATTCTTGTTAGCTGCCTCAACAGCGCCATTCATCTTTGGCTTGTAAGGAGAAGAGTTGTGATGTTGGATTTTGAAGTCCCTACACAGTTCTGCCATAATTTTATTGTTCAAGTTGGAACCATTATAAGTAATGATTCGCTCGGGTACTCCATATCGACAAATGATGTCTCTCTTCAGGAATCTGGTAACCACTTGTCTGGTGACATTAGCATACAAAGCTTCTTCAAGCCATTTGGTGAAATAGTCAATGGCTACCAGGATGAATCTGTGGCCATTTGAAGTAGTCGGTTCAATCTTTCCAATCATGTCAATGCCCCACATGGAAAAGGGCCAAGGTGAAGACATTACATTCAAAGGATTCAGAGGTACATGCACTTTGTCTGCATAAATCTGGCATTTGTGGCACTTTCTGGCATAAGCACAACAATCCGCATCCATTGTGATCCAGTAGTAACCTGATCTCAATAATTTCTTAGCCATTGCATGTCCTCCAGCATGGGTACCGAAGGATTATTCATGCAACTCATGCATCAGCAAGTCTGCTTCTGTCTTATCAACACATCTGAGAAGTACAATGTCAAAGTGTCTCTTGTACAAGGAACCATCAGTATTCAGTAAGAAACTACCATCTAGCCTTCTTAATGTCTTCTTATCATTGGATGATGCCCCAGGTGGGTATGTTTGATCCTCTAAGAAGCATTTGATGTCATGGAACCAAGGCTTGTCATCTTTAGCAATGTCCACGAAGAATACGTATGCTGGTCTGTCAAGTCTGGATACTGAAATCCGAGGCACAAAGTTGGCAGCTTGAACTTTGATCATGGAGGAAATGGTAGCCAGAGCATCCACAAACTGATTTTCATCTCGAGGGATATACTCAAGTTTGACTGTAGTGAAGAAAGTCAGTAATCTCCTCGTATAATCACGGTATGGAATAAAATGCTCTTGGTGGGTGTACCATTTGCCGTTGGTCTGATTGATTACCAGAGTTGAATCTCCAAATACAGTTTAAAACTTGATCCTGAGGTCAATGGCTTCCTCAAGACCCATTATACATGCTTCGTATTCAGCTTCGTTGTTAGTGCAGTTAAAGGTGAGTTTGCCGAGAAAGGCATATGAACTCCTTTAGGTGTAATGAGCACTGGACCAACTCCACGACCATTCATATTAACAGCCCCATCAAACATCATTGTCCATTCTTCTTCTGGGTCAGGCCCTTCAGTGTGAACAGGCTATTCATGATCTTTTGTTTTCAGGAACATTATGTCTTCATCAGGGAAGTCAAATCTCATAGGCTGGTAATCATCAATGGGTTGCTCAGCCAGATAGTCAGACAGTACACTGCCCATGATGGCCTTTTGAGATAAGTACTGAATGTCATATTCTGTTAGAATCATTTTCCATCTTGCAACCCTTCTGGTAAGTGCTGGCTTCTCAAATATGTACTTGACTGGATCCATTTTTGAGATCAACAAAGTAGTGTGGGTCAACATATATTGTCTCAGTCGGCGAGCAGCCCACGCTAAAGCACAACAAGTTTTCTCGAGCAGTGAATAACGTTGTTCACAGTCGGTAAACTTTTTGCTTAGGTAGTATATTGCATAATCTTTTCGACCAGACTTGTCATGCTGGCCCAACACACACCCCATTGATCCTTCTAATACTGTTAACTACATTATTATAGGTCTTCCCTCAACTGGAGGCATAAGGATTGGAGGTTCTTGTAAGTACTCCTTGATTTTGTCAAAAGTCTTCTGGCAGTCTTCATTCCACCTGACCGTTTGTTCCTTTCTCAATAGTTTGAACAGGGGCTCACAGGTTGCGGTGAGGTGAGATATGAACCTTGATATGTAGTTCAATCTACCTAAGAACCCCCGAACCTCTTTTTCAGTCTTTGGTGCAGGCATCTCTTGAATGGCTTTGACTTTGTCAGGGTCAACTTCAATTCCTTTTTCACTTACAATGAACCCTAACAGTTTACCAGAACGTACCCCGAATGTGCATTTGTTGGGGTTTACCTTCAGCTGGTACTTTCTCAGACGCTTGAACAACTTTAACAGATTTACCAGATGGTCTTCTTCTGTGAGGGACTTGGAAATCATGTCATCCATATAACATTCAATTTCTTTGTGGATCATGTCGTGGAATAATGTCACCATAGCCCGTTGATAAGTGGCACCAGCATTCTTCAGTCCAAATAGCATTACCTTGTAGCAGAATGTGCCCCAGGGTGTGATGAAAGTTGTCTTCTCCATGTCTTCAGGTGACATCTTGATCTGATTATATCCTGAAAATCCATCCATGAAGGAGAATACCGAGAACTGAGCCGTGTTGTCGATCAATACATCAATGTGAGGTAATGGGAAGTCATCTTTCGGGCTAGCTCTATTCAGATCCCGGTAATCCACACACATCCGTACTTTGCCATCCTTCTTAGGCACAGGTACAATGTTAGCAACCCACGACGGGTAACTAGTTACAGCAAGGAAACCGGCGTCCCACTATTTTTGTACCTCTTCTTTTATCTTCATGGCCATATCCGGACGAGTACGACGCAACTTTTGTTTTACTGGAGGACAGTCTTCTTTTAGTGGCAGCTTGTGCATAACAATGTCGGTATCCAGACCTGGCATGTCTTCGTATGACCAAGCAAAGACATCAACGTACCCTCGCAGCATGTCAATAAGTTGTTCCTTCACTGAATCTTGCAGACGGGCCCCGATCTTCACTTCTTTCAAGTCTTTTTCGGTACCAAGATTAACTGTCTCAACTTCCTCCTGATGAGGAGTGATAACCTTCTCCTCTTGCCTTAGCAGTCGGGCTAGCTCTTCAGGTAGCTCATAATCTTCTTCAACCCCTTCATCGGCTTGATTAATCGGATTGTCAAAGTCATAGCAGTTTCGTTGTCGGTGCAGTCTGGAGGGCACTCTCTGCAAGGGTTTAGATTTGTTTATTTTAGTGATCAGTTTTATCTTGTTTAGAAAAAGTGAAAATGAATTTGTTATTTTGAAAACATTTCCATTTTATTGTTTTGTACAAAAAATAAAAATGAAAAACAGTGAGCGGAAAAAGAGACTCGTTTGCAAAAAGATGTCCTGATATTCATTAATTGATCATTTGCACAAAATACATGATGACCCGATTACAAAATGAGTCCTGCCATCTTGGGCAAGATGCAAGACTTGATGCATGCTTAAAAGACAGGAAATAATAATTACTATGCAGGAGTAACTCTTATAATTTCCTGGGAAGACCAGTTAGAGACTTGGTTCCCCGGGATCCTTGGACGTATCCAGCTTTCCAGGTTGCGTTCGTCTTCTTCCTCGTCTTCCAGACTGTTCACAGCATCCGGGGTAAGCATTCCCCCACTGAAAAATTTTGGCTCTACTGCAGCCTCTAGTTGATCTTGTCGAGTTGGTATGTAACCCAACTCGAATCTGTCTTTTTTCTTTTCTACTGGCAGCAACTTTCCCTAGTCTTGAGCGGTACCCTCCTCAACAACCTTCCAGGCCTGTTGATATGAAGTGATGGAAGTTCCAGACACAGCAGTTGCTTCATTGATGTTAAGGGCCTCAAACCCCTGACTCATAGTCTCATGGATCTCTCCATCCATCTCTATATACTTGTAAGTAGCCAGCTGGCTAACGAAAATGTCTTCCTCCCCGAAGATTGTAATGATCTGGCCTTCCCACTCAAATTTTAACTTTTGGTGAAGGGTAGATGTAACAGCGCCAGCGGCGTGAATCCAGGGTCTACCCAACAAACAGCTGTAGGTCGGCTGTATGTCCATCACGAAGAAGGTAGTTTTAAAGGTTTGTAGGCCAATCAACACAGGTAAATCAATCTCTCCAAGCACTGATCTCTTAGAGCCATCAAATGCTCTCACCACCAAGTTACTTGGACGTAATTCCAAACCATCATATTCCAACTTCACCAAGGCTTTCTTTGGGAGGACATTGAGTGAGGACCCAGTGTCTACCAGCACATGAGAAAGAACAACACCTTTGCATTCTAAGGTGATATGTAAAGCCTTGTTATGATTGCGTCCCTCCGTTGTTAAATCAGTATTTGTGAAGCCTAGTCCATGACTGGTGTTAACATTTGCAACCACTGTTTCCAATTAATTAACCGTAATCTCTTCCGGCACGTAGGCTGCGTGCAGGACTCTCAACAGTGCATTCCTATGGGCTTCGGAACACATTAGCAATGATAATATAGAGATTTTGGAGGGTGTCTGATGAAGCTGGTCCACCACTTTGTTATCACTCTTTTTGATTATTCTCATGAACTCGTCTACCTCTTGTTCAAAAGACGTCTTCGGAGTTTCTTTAACAGTTGGCTCTTCAAGTACCACATTATTCCCTTTTGCCTTAGCAGCAGCTTTTGCTTCAGCATTGGGCCTTGGTGTTTGTGAGGCAAAAAGGTGTCCGCTTCTGGTGAAGCCTCCGCCTTCCCCAACATTGTCAACTTGTGGTGAAGAGGTTGATGATTATAGAGTGATCTTCTTTCCGTTGCAGTAGAGATCAGAGCCGTAATGCCAAGGTATGGCACTACTTCTTTCATAAGGAACATGTCCAGGCACCGTAATAGTGACCGGACTGATTGCTGCAGCGGAAGGAACTGTGATGGTATGCGGGTCGTAATAGATTGTGACTGGTGATCTGACATGAGCTGTTGCAGTTTGTTGTTGGAAATTGTTGTTGGGATGAACATTTGCCGGGTCATAATAGATCGTGACCGTTGAGACATCTTCATTAATGTTTGTTGGTGTTGTAGATATTTCCGTTGATAAGATGGGTGCTGATGTTGTAGAAGTAAATGTTGCTGAACTCTGATCTGTTGAAATAATGGATGGAGTGATTGCTGGAGTTGTGGATGAATCAGTGGGAATGATAGTTGTTGCTGTTGTAGGAGGATCTATTGTTGCCGAAGAAAGAATTGTTGATGTTGAAGGAGAATCCATTATTGCTGAAGAAATAATTATTGATGTTGAAGGAGCCGTTGTGGTAATTTGCAAAATTCCATCTCTGATAAGGCCATCTATGCCAAGCCTTAGCCTCTCACAACCATTAATAGCAGTTTTGCACGATTCACAGTAGGCCTCACAGCCCGGGAATACTTGACATCTTAAAAGTTGAGCTTTGACTTCTGCTAACGGTGTTTGAATCTGTGCAATATCATCAATTAGTGCAAATGGTTGGTCCTCTTCTATGGCATTAATCCTGGGCCCACCATGATTAGGCATATGATTTCTGTTAACATTTGGAGGAGGTACGAAATTGAGAGCTTTGGAATCAACCAAATCCTGAACCTTCATTTGCAAGGCTCTACATTTCTCGGTATTGTGACCAAGTGCGTTGGAATGAAAGGCACACCTGGAATTAGCATCATAATTCTTCGGGAGATTGAGAGGATCTGGTGAAGCCAACGTCCTTAACTCAACCAGGTTAAGCTTCAGGAGTTGTGGCAGTAAAGCAACATAAGGCATAGGAATGGGGTCAATCACCCTATTTGCCTGAGATGGTCTCTGTTGAAAGGGGCGCTGCTGTTGGTTGTTGTTATTATTGCTATATGTTCTTTGTTACGGAAAATGAGATTGTTGCTGATAATGATGTTGTTGTGGTTGTTGTTGAGGAAAAAGTGGTTGTTGTGGAGCTGGAGCCGGGATGGTAACGACTGCTATTGATCTGTGAGAATACTGGGGTCTTCCCCGGCCTGCATGGATAACATTTGTTTCACCTACCCTTCGGGGTCCTGAAAAAGGTTTTCTGGAGTTGTTGGAGGAACTTGCACCATAGTCAGAGATTTTCCCCATTTTCAAAAGACTCTCAATTCTCCCACCAGCTATAACTACATCGGCAAAACTGGTGGAAGAGAAAGTAGCAAGTCTATCAATATAAGTTCCCTGCAAGGTGTTCATAAACATGTCGGCCATTTCTCTTTCAGACATGGGTGGCTTGACAGCAACAACAAGCTATCTCCACCTCTGAGCATAATCCCGAAAGCTTTCCCTTGAAGACTGAGACATGCCCATTAGAAGAGTTCTATTGGGGGCCATGTCTAGGTTGTATTGCTATTGTCGGATGAAGGCTTCGGACAAGTCTTTCCAACATCTTATAGTGGCCCTCGTCAGATGCGAATACCATTCTCTTGATGCCCCAGTCAGGCTGTCCTCAAAATAGAACATCCATAACTTTTCGTCCATGGTATAATAAGCCTTGAGTCTCCCTAAGAAAGATTGCAGATGAGTACGCGGGCAGGAGGTACCATTGTATTTTTCAAAGCATGGGGGTTTGAATTTGTGGGGAATCCTCACCCCATCTACCAGCACCATATCCATTACGTAAAAGCCTTAAGAATTCTGGGATTCCAAAGACCTTAGCTTTTCAACAATTTCATCCAGCCTTCTGTCATACACCTCATCCCCAGCCCCAATAACTGTGAACTGCTCCTCCTGAGGATCTTCTTGCAAGATCCTGTCTGCAGTAGTGTTTCCTTGAATATTCCTTGGGACATTGACATCTGGGTTCAAATGGGGCCCAAATTCTGGTGGGTCGATACGAGGCTTCCCTCGTTCATTATTGCTGGTTCCTCCTGTTCCAGGGTGGGGCTCTTCAGGTGTCTGCCTTTCTACCAGCTCTCTCAGCCTTTCCCGGCTCTGAGCTAAGCCAGTCATCACAGCCATAAACTGGGATATTTGGTTTCTCATTTCAACCCTTTCATTTGCCATTTGATTTCTTACTTCATTCAGGTCTTGTTGTACCTGATCCATCTGAATGCCTGTAAGGTTGTTTCGCGTTGGGTACCAATGTGTACGGTTGACATGGAACACTCTGCGATGAGCCATGTTTCCTAAAACCACAACAAAGTGAGAAACAAAATAACAAACAAAAACCTACAAAACAAAGAAAATGTTATTAAGCAATGCAATATGCTTATTTGTTTTCCAAGGTATCCGGTTTGGTTCTTTGGTTTTGACCTTTCCAGACCTCGAGGAGATGCTTTGATGATGTTGAGAGAAAACCCACCAAAATAAAACAAACTGATATATTACAAATGATGGAAATACATAGTCTGTTTACAATACATGCCCATGGTGGGTCAAAAATACAACAATCAAAAGGAAAAGTACATCAAAAGAAAAGAAATACAAGCAAAAGGAATCAGACATCCAATCCAAAGTCATCTTCCCTGACTTCCTTCAGGAGGGCCTCCGTCACTAGACCAGCTGGGTGCTCTGTAATAGTCCTAATGAGGAGGTTCCTGGTAGCAATGGTGTCGCTCCCACCAAAATGACACTAAGTCAAATGGGGTACAGACGCGAACGGTCGGCGAAAGAGAGAAGGGAATGAATAGAGTCGCTAGCTAAGCATTTTTATCCCGAAGGAAAGGTAATGTTGCATAAACCTAGAAAAATATGGATATGACGGTTGCGAACCAGAGAGACTGAGAAAGGGGGTTGGTTACAACCTGGGAAGGTATTAGCACCCAGATTCTCTGTCGTACTCAACGAGATCCACGCTTAGAAGATTTGTGTTTAAAGGGGTAGTGTCAGTGCAGTCTGTGTATTAAAACTGGAAAAGAATGCAAGTGTCAGTGTAAAAAGAAATGTGAGGTGTATAAGAGAAGTGACAATGTAAGAACAATAATGAAATGCTCAAGACTATGAAGCTTAGAAATAATGCTGGAAGAGGGGGGAATATACAGAGACTTTTGTTCGATAACAGTTGAGTTATGCCTACGTATCCTCTCGTGCAATGAGGAAGTCAGAACACCGTAGTTCGACCCAAAGAGACTGAAAGATGAATTGACTTATAAACTGCTTGCTTGTCTATGCTCAAGTGTATGACCTGTCTGGCTCAGGTGCAAACTGTCTTGCATTAGACGGAAGAAGCGAGTTCTCGTTTGTGAGTGAATGAGATGAGAAAAGAATCCCGGAGGAGACGATTATTGTTTGTTTTTGTATTTTCAGTCTTTTATTGCTTTTGGAATTTGTCATAGGAAAATGAGCTTAAGCCTAAACCAAGGGTTAGTAAACTCATCACATCTTCCCTCTGATTAGGGGTAATGAGAATACCTTAAGTATGAAGTAAGCACCTCACACTTAATCACCATGATGCAGGATTAAGATCATTAACCTACTTGTGATTATTTAGATGTTTTTGTTGTTTTTGTTTAGTGTTAAGTAATGAGTTTAAGCCATAATCAGGGATTTAATGGACTCATTACACCATCCTAATAGAAGGATAATAGATGAGAACATTTAAGCTGAGAAAGGCTCCTCAACTTAATCCATGATTGGGGATTAACCTCATGACAAAACAAAGCCTTTATTAAATGGATTTTAATTGATGATAAGATGAAGAAGTGATCTTTATGGTTTGTAAGACAACATGAGGGGGACTTGTCCATTAACACTAGGGTTAGTCCTTCTTAACCAATTAAGGAAGAATTAGAGCCCTAATGCAAGGCCCAAGTTACAAGCTTGATGTCCTGATTATTATTAAGTGAATTGATTAAAGGATTTAAACACATTAAGGGTTTAACACTTAGGATTAAATTTATACACTCCATCCTAATAGAAGGATGCAAGCATAAGCTTAATCACAAAGCCTTAAAACCTTTAGGGTTTAGTCCTTGATTATGAGGTGAGAAGAGAAGACTCAAAGAAAACTCAAAGAAAAGAGTATAAGGGGGACTAAACAATCCTAAATTGTTATCATGCTTGGAAGTCCTAGGGTTTGTGAGGCTTAAGAGGAGAAATCTTCAAGGAAGCCACCAAGGAGAAGCAGATGAAAGGAGAAAGAAGCAGAGAAAAGCAAGACAGCTTGCTTCACTTAAGAAGACAAGTTTCTTGAAAGAAAAAAGTAAGATGAACATGAATGAGCAAGCTCACTCTAAAGCACAAGATAAAATGCAGCCATGATGCATAAGAGAGATGAAAAAGAGATTGTGAGAAGTGAAGGCAAATTAACTTCTCAAAACAACTTACCACCTGAAAAGTTAGCAAAAGAAATGAAATGCAATGCAAATGAGATGAAATGCCATGATACAAACCAAAGTCAGAAGCATAAACATGATGTCAATGATGCTAAGAGATGATGCAAACACATGGCAAGAGATGAGAGTGATCAAACAAACATAAGAATGCAAATGAAGCATGCCTTGAACCAAAAAGATTCATGAATGTTTATGAAATAAAATGAACATATAACATGGAAAATGAAAGATGAAATGATCAAACATGATTCTAATATGTCCTAAGATGTCTTATGAATCATGTGGATGCACAAAATGTCATGGAAATTTCTTAAGTGCAAGCAAATGAGAGATGGAAGCAAAGGATGGCACATATTAGGGTTTACATACAACATACAATGCAAAAATTCAAAACCAGAAGCAAATGACATGATAAAAAAATTGAAAATGGGATCAAAGGACACCTAACCCTACACAAGTTCATTGCCCAAAGGAGGAGACCTAGATCTAAACCTAATGGAAGTTATGAATTTCTCAAGTTGGCTAGGGTTTCAAGGCACCTCACAATGAAAAATGCTAAACAAATTGAAAATGAAATATAAATTCAAACCAAATTAACCCTAAAAACTACATGCTATGAAGGATGCAATATAGAAAGAACCATCATCAAACTCTCAATGGTTAGGCAGAATGGATTTTTCAAAATTTGAACAAAAAATATTGCCTTTAAAAGAATTTAATTCCAATGAAAAAGGTCAAAATAGTTCAAGAACCAAAAAGAAATTTGTTTTGAGAGTTTGATAATGTTCCTAAATGTTTTAGAATGCAATTTGAATTTTTTGGTGATTTTTAAATACCTAAATGCATTTTTAATTAATTAATTTTCATTAACTAATTAAAAATAACCATTTAAATGATTTAAAAATAATTTTTAATGCAAAAATAAAAAATAAAAATATTTTTGGGTTCTGAAAATTAATGAAATGCTTGACAAAAATTTTCAAAATTTTTAAATGTTTTTTACTATTTTAAATAATTCGTAGAAGTTAATTATATAACAAATGAATTAAAAATAAAATTATGAGAAGTATGCAAGATCCATGGCTGAGATTCAAAGAGAAATGGAGGGAATTGACGCGCGCCATATCCAATGGCTGTAATTCAAACTGACCAGATTAAATATAAAACCCAATTAAATATGTTAATGACGTGGATTAGGGCTTAATGGGGTGATCTGAGCCACACAAACGCGCGGGAGTCAACACTGGTCAACTGAATCCATGGTCCACATTCAAACTGAACCCTAAACGTAATTAATGAACTAATGACTTTCAGGTGGCCGGAAATGACCTCCGGTCATCTTCTCCGGCCACACCCCTCCCTGAAAATTGCTATCTTCTTCCCTAAGCTTCTAACACTCAATTTTTCTGCCCAGAAATGATCCCCATACATCATACATCAAGAATCAACAAACAAACAACATTTAAAACACATCAAAAGTGAGAATCGAATCAAAACAGTTCTAGGTCAAAAAATTTCAGAACATGAATACATACTCATTTCTCAACCATTTTCGAAACAAAACACATCAACGTGATCAGTGAAGCATAAAGAACCATTTAGAAACTTAAAAACAAGTTTCTGGAAAAAAATTTCTTGAGCTCACCTGAACTGGAGCTTTGATCTTTGGAAGTTTCTGGCTGCTTCTTTGATCCAAAATTCCTCTAATTAACCTCCTGAGAAGCTTGCAATGCTTGGTTGGAGTTTTATGTGGCTGGTTTAAGAGTTTGATGAAGTTCTGTTCAAGAGGGGTGAAAAATCATGTTTCTGCTTGGGGTGATTTCAGGGCAAATTGATGGTTGAGAAATGATCAGAGGGTCATGGTGAATGGTTTTGTGAAGTTTGTTTTGATGTTTGAATCCTGTGTATTTAGATTCGAAGCAAAATGCATAAGAGGTGAGTTTTGAGGATGCTGACTTGTGGGAGAGATTAGGCTGTGTTGTCTTGAGTGTTGAGTTCCTTTTGGTACATGTATCAAGTTTGGATAGGTCAGAGAGTTGTTGCTGGCCTAGCTTGATTGATATGGGCCATTTTGCATAAAGTCAACTTTTTGTGTAAGAGAAAGTATGGGCTATTTCAGTCAAGGTACAAGGGCATGTCTGCTGCAGCTTGAATCAAGGCTGTCCATGGAAATGAAATTGAGGCAATGCAGCAAGTGGATTAGGGTTTATGTGAGTTTTTGCAATTTCACAAACTTTTGGCCCTTTTGAAGTTTCTTGAAGATCAAGGCATGAAAATGAACAAATCTTTGGTGCATTCTGATTTACAGGTCATGGTTCATGTTTGTGTAATGCATAGAAGTCCATTTGAAGTCACATTTTGCCTTGGCATGAGGTTTTGCAACTTTGCCTCTTTGGTGTAAAACTTGAAATTATGTGATTTTGTCCAACTTTGACAAGCCATAACTTTTCATCCAAAATGAATTAGAATGAGTTCTTGTACTTTTTGAAAATGGGAAGATCCATTCTACAAATTTCATGACCAAAGTTTTCTCATTTGAAGCATTTTTGAATCAAAAAGAGAAGGTTGAAAAACTTTCCCAAAATAGCAAGTTTACATTACAAGTCACTTTCCCAAAAAGGCAACTTTGCAAATGGCTTGAAATTCTTCAATTTTGTGAACTTCTAACACCTTCTATGATCAAATAAAGATCATGCACAATCAAAATGATGGAGAACACCCTTTGGTTGGGTCATTGGGGGCCTCAGATGCCCTGATTTTACACTGACTTGCTCAAGAAGTCAACTCTTGATCAGATGCCTTCCCCATGGAATTTCTTCATGAAAATTGATATGCATGATCCTTATACCATATAGAGACCAATATAAACAAGAATGACCAAAATTTTTGGAGTTATGGCCTTTGAAACCAAAACCCTAATTCTAGGTCATCTGTGCAGTTAAGCCTGGCTCTGCTTCCATGCCTTTCTCAGTTCTTGTGATTCTTTGACTTCTTTGATCTTGAGAGGATATAATATGATGCTTGAACATACATGGACCCCTTTTGAAGTGATTGATGACCTTTGGAGTGGCTCAAGCAGCTCTTAGATGGCTCAGATCACAAACCCTAGATGCAGATGACTTAGAAACAATGCAGTGAAGCAACAATGCAATATGGGATGGTGTGATTGAACTTATGCACATGAAGAGATCACAAGCCATGGTGTGAATGGGTGAGGGAAAATTTGGGGTGTTTACAGCTTCCCCTATTCAAACATGAGTTAGCTGTGCAGGATGTAAGCAACGGCTTAACAGGCAAACAAGATAACTTGTGGTTGAATACCAAAGACAGTCCAAAATTTGCACTCATAGAATGAAGAAGAAAAGGGATATAGATCGTAAAAGGGAAATAAATTATAATTATAAAGTGCGGGCGATGGAGGACGACCGTCGAGCAGAGGACGACTGCTGGGGATGAAGCAATGCTGGGGACGGCCGACATGCTGGGGAAAATGTGGGAAATAAAGCAATGACGGGGACGGCCGACAAGCTGGGGATATAAGAGATTATAATGGGGACGGCCATCAAGTAAAGAAATGAGACTTGCTGGGGATTAAAGGTAAAGCGAATGATGGGGACGACCATCAAGTTCAAGGCATAAATGAAATGAATGATGAGGTACGGTCATCAAAGGTGAAAGACGATCACCTAGCAGGGGACGGCTGCTCTGTTGGGGATGAGATGAGGGACGATCATCTATTGGTGAAAGACAATCACCTGGCAAGGTACGGTTTCCAAAAGTCACGACATAGGACGAATGTCAGACGAAAAGGTCGACGATGGGGACGACCATCGGACAAGCATTGATGAAGGACGATCATCAAGAGGTGAAGGACGATCACCTAGCAGGGTACGGCTGCTCTCGGGAATTTATCACAACATAGGACAAATGTCGGATAACAAGATCAACGATAGGGACGACCATCGGATAAGAATGATAAAGGACGATCATCAAAAAGGTGAAGGACGATCACCTAGCAGGGGACAGCTGCTAAAAATATCACGACATAAGACGAATGCCGGATAGGAAGCGGTTCTAATAAGTAGATACTCCGCTGGGGATGATGAAGGACGATCATCAAGAGGAAAGTGAAGGATGATCACCTGGCAGGGTACGGCTGCCAAAAGGTATCATTACATAGGAAACAGTTTATTCGGAATTTGTCGGGGACTCTTCTGGGGAATGATAGACACAGACGAGTGTTTAATTTCAAGGAGGCAAAGACATAAGTGTTTGACACGGTGTATAGATTAAAGATGCGGACGAGCATCCTTAAGACTATGATACGGACGAGTATCGGTAGAAACAAACGCTTGACGCATGTTCAGAGATGATGATACGGACGAGTATCAACTGGTTAACAAAGATCATGGACGAGTGTCGACTCTGAGGGGATTTAAGTGGTACATACAAGATACGAACGAGTATCTCTATGAGTAAACATGAGTGAGACACAAACGAGTGTTCAACTTGCAGTGGAGAGCACGACACGGACGAGTGTCGGAAAAAGTGTATACTATAAACAAGTATTTGATTCATAAAGTGTTTAGGCAACTATGCTGGGGAAGGTGACACGGACGAGTGTCAAGGAATTGTGTAAATGTATGTATCTGTATAGTGAGTGCAAAGGGGACGCTTTGGCTTTCTGCTGGGGGTATGGGAAATATTCTGTATATTGTTGACGGGTTGTTAGTACTCACAAGTGTTTGTTTCAGAACATGGCTTATGATTATGCAGTATGTTTGATTTTTTTGCCGTAATGCTCCGTATTAGACGGAATGCTACGCTCTGTGGGGAAAATATGATGTGAATGCTATGATTATACAAAGATACCGATCCGGAATTCAGATCCCGTTGCTGTGGAGATCTCCGGTTGATCTGCCTGAAGTGGATATCCCAGCTGGGGATGAGATCATTGGTAGATCTGACATATATGACTCTGCATGGGGAAATAGATCGCGGATGGACCTATCTTGGTAATGAGGGACCCAGCTGGGGTCTGTATAAGCTTTCGGCACTCTGTTGTGAGATCTTCGGGCGTTGCTCTTCTGGATAGAGGCTGAAACTCTGTGGGGAGGTGGTTCCCTGGTCTTTGCATTTGGCTGGGGAGGAACGATGACTGGCAACTCAGCTAGGGAGAAAGCACCTCCGACGCTAATCCGAAGATATACTGAGTAGATAATGATTTTCCAGCTTGCAGGGGAGAAACTTGCATGCCCCATGTTGTGCTTTGAACTCCTGCAATCCTATAAAGTCAAAGAAACGCACAAGTACCCCGAGGTATCCCTTACTGGATCCGATCGTAGGAGTTTAGACACTCCTAGGAGCAAATATATTTCCTGTAAGCACGTATTTTAGGAGGGAAGCATCTGTATTTATGCAAACAAATATCTTAAAGACATCGGACATTTTTGCAAATGAAAACAAAATGTACGAGACGAAATAATGACTAAAAATCAGACTTTATTAATTTATGCGCCCTGAATTGGCAAGATACAGTCAAAGAAACGGATCCCCTGAAATGAGGAAATCGTTACAAATTGAGAAACAAAAAGATGTTGGCAATGCTGATGACGCTTCAAGGGGCTTCGCTTTTGCTATGACTCATATGACTTTTGTCGTTCTTCTCATCTTGCTTTTGGAGGAGGCTGATTTTGACTGGTGCTTTAACCTTTTTATGCCCATCATGTTGCAAGTGATACAGATGAATTCAGAATGCAGTTGTTCGCTTATCCCCTTATTTTGCGCGGATCGCCCTTTCGGGTTTTCAATCCACCGGGATACCCATTTTTGCCTGAGTTGTCCGATGCGGCTTTTCAACTCAGCGGGTGTACATTTTTATTTATTTTCCCTTATTTTAGCCCGAGTCTTTTATTATGTTTTTGACTCGCCGGGATGCCCTATTTTTGCCTGGACTTACATTCTGTTTTTATGTCCAGCGGGTCATTTTCATGCGAAGTATTTTTTAACTGCATCTGAATTCACAGGGGACAGGAAGTCTTCACCATCCATAGTACTGAGCATCAATGCTCCACCAGAGAAAACTTTCTTCACTACGAATGGTCCTTCATAGTTGGGAGTCCACTTGCCCCTGTGTTCTGTATGAGGAGGGAGGATTCTTTTAAGCACAAGATCTCCTACTTGGTACTCTCGAAGCCTGACTTTCTGATCGATGGCTTTCTTCATTCTTTTCTGATACAGCTGCCCATGACAAATTGCAGCTAATCTCTTTTCTTCAATCAGACTTAGTTGTTCGTATCGGGATCGGACCCACTCTGCTTCATTCAGTTTAACATCCATTAGTACCCGTAGGGAGGGTAACTCAACTTCAACAGGTAGGACTGCCTCCATACCATACACAAGTTGATACGGTGTTGCCCCAGTGGATGTTCTGATTGACGTACGGTACCCATGCAAGGCAAATTGTAGCATTTCATGCCAGTCTTTATAGGTAACCACCATCTTTTGTACAATCTTCTTGATATTCTTGTTAGCTGCCTCAACAGCGCCATTCATCTTTGGCCTGTAAGGAGAAGAATTATGGTGTTGGATCTTGAAGTCCCGACACAGTTCTGCCATCATTTTATTGTTTAAGTTGGAACCATTATCAGTAATGATTCGTTCGGGAACTCCATACCGACAGATGATATCTCTCTTTAGGAATCTGGCTACCACTTGCCTCGTAACATTTGCATATGAAGCTACTTCGACCCACTTGGTAAAATAGTCAATGGCTACCAGGATGAATCTGAGGCCATTTGAAGCAGTCGGTTCAATCTTGCCAATCATATCTATGCCCCACATGGCAAAGGACCAGGGTGAAGACATTACATTCAAAGGATTGGGAGGCACATGCACTTTGTCCGCGTAAATCTGGCATTTATGGCATTTTCTGGCGTAGGCACAACAGTCTGCATCCATTGTGATCTAGTAATAGCCTGATCTTAGCAACTTTTAGCCATTGCATGCCCTCCCGCATGGGTACCAAAGGATCCCTCGTGCACTTCGTGCATTAGCAAGTCTGCTTCTGTCTTATCAACACACCTGAGGAGTACCATATCAAAGTTTCTCTTGTATAAGGAACCATCAGTATTTAGGAAGAAACTACCAGCTAGCCTTCTTAAAGTCTTCTTATCATTGGAAGATGCCCCAGGCGGGTATGTTTGATCCTCCAAGAAGCACTTAATGTCGTGGAACCAAGGCTTATCATCTTTAACAATCTCCGCTGAGAACACGTATGCTGGCCTGTCAAGTCTGGATACTGAAATTCGAGGCACAAAGTTGGCAGCTTGAACTTTGATCATGGATGAAATGGTAGCCAGAGCATCTGCAAACTGATTCTCGTCTAGAGGGATGTACTCAAGCTTGACTGTTGTGAAGAAAGTCAACAACCTCCTTGTATAATCCCGATAAGGTATCAGATGATCCTGGTGAGTGTACCATTTTCCGTTGATTTGGTTGACTACCAGAGCTGAATCTACGAACACAGTCAAAGTCTTGATCCTAAGGTCAATGGCTTCCTCAAGACCCATAATACAAGCTTCGTATTCAGCTTCGTTGTTAGTGCAGTTAAAGGTGAGTTTTGCCGAGAAAGGCATGTGAACTCCCTTAGGTGTAATGAGTACTGCACCAACACCACGACCATTCATATTAACAGCCCCGTCAAACATCATAGTCCATTCTTCCTCTGGGTCAGGCCCTTCAATGTGAACAGGCTCTTCATGATCTTTTGCTTTTATGAACATTATGTCTTCATTAGGGAAGTCAAACCTCATAGGCTGGTAATCATCAATGGGTTGCTCAGCAAGATAATCAGACAATACACTGCCCTTGATGGCCTTCTGAGATGTGTACTGAATGTCATATTCTGTGAGGATCATTTGCCATCTTGCAACCCGTCCGGTAAGTGCTGGCTTCTCAAAAATGTACTTAACTGGATCCATCATTGAGATCAACAAAGTAGTGTCGGTTAACATATACTGCCTTAGTCGGCGAGCAGCCCACGCTAAAGAACATCAAGTTTTCTCGAGCAGTGAATAACGTTGTTCACAATCGGTAAACTTTTTGCTTAGGTAGTAATTTGCATACTCTTTTCGACCAGACTCGTCATGCTGGCCCAACACACACCCCATTGACTCTTCTAATACTGTCAAGTACATGATTAGAGGTCTTCCTTCGACTGGAGGCATCAGGATGGGAGGCTCTTGTAAGTATTCCTTGATTTTGTCAAAAGCCCTTTGGTAGTCTTCATTCCACCTGACCGTTTGTTCTTTTCTTAACAGCTTGAACAAAGGCTCACAGGTTGCAGTAAGGTGAGATATGAACTGTGAAATGTAGTTCAATCTTCCTAAGAACCCCCGAACTTCTTTCTCAGTCTTTGGTGCAGGCATCTCTTGGATGGCTTTAACCTTATCAGGGTCAACTTCAATCCCTTTCTCACTTACAATAAACCCCAGCAGCTTACCGGATCGTACCCCGAATGTGCATTTGTTGGGGTTTAACTTCAGTTGGTACCTCCTCAGACGCTTGAATAACTTCAATAGATTTACCAGGTGGTCTTCTTCTGTGAGGGACTTGGCAATCATGTCATCCACATAACATTCGATTTCTTTGTGGATCATGTCATGGAATAATGTTACCATAGCCCGTTGATATGTAGCACCAGCATTCTTCAGTCCGAATGGCATCACCTTATCACAGAATGTGCCCCAGGGTGTGATAAAAGTTGTCTTCTCCATGTCTTCAGGTGACATCTTGATCTGATTATATCCTGAAAATCCGTCCATGAAGGAGAACACCGAGAACTGAGCCGTATTATCAACCAATACATCAATGTGAGGTAAAGGGAAGTCATCTTTTGGTCTGGCTCTGTTCAGATCCCGGTAATCCACACACATCCTCACCTTGCCATCTTTCTTAGGCACAGGTACGATATTAGCAACCCACGGCGGGTAACTAGTCACAGCAAGGAAACCGGCGTCCCACTGTTTTTGTACCTCTTCTTTAATCTTCATTGCCATATCTGGGCGAGTACGGCGCAACTTCTGTTTTACTGGTGGGCAGTCTTCTTTCAGAGGCAGCTTGTGCATGACAATGTCGGTGTCCAACCCTGGCATATCCTGATAAGACCAAGCAAAGACATCCACGTACTCCCGAAGCATATCAATCAGTTGCTCTTTTACTGAGTCTTGTAAGCAGGCCCCGATCTTAACCTCTTTCACGTCTTCTTCCGTACCAAGATTAACTGTTTCAATCTCCTCCTGATGAGGAGTGATAACCTTCTCCTCTTGCCTTAACAACCTGGCTAGCTCTTCAGGTAGCTCATAATCTTCTTCAACCCCTTCATCAGCTTGATTGATTGGATTGTCAAAGTCATACGAAGTCATAGCAGTGTTGTTGTCGGTGCAGTCTGAAAGGCACTCTCTGCATGGGTTTAGATTGGTTTATTTTAGTGATCAATTTTAATCTTGCTTAGAAAAAGTGAAAATGAAGTTATTTATTTTGAAAACATTGCCATTTTATTTTTTGTACAAAAAGAAAAATGAAAAGACAGTGAGCGAAAAAGAGACTCGTTTGCAAAAGATGTCCGATATTCATTGATTAATCCATTTGCACAAAATTACAAGATGGCCCGATTACAAAATGAGTCTTGACATCTTGGGCAAGATGCAAGACTTGATGCATGCTTATAAAATACAGGAAATAATAATTACTCTGCAGGAGTAACCCTTATAATTTCCTGGGAAGACCAGTTAAAGACTTGACTCCCCGGGATCCTTGGACGTATCCAGCTCTCCAGGTTGCGGTCGCTTTCCTCCTCATCTTCCAAGTTGTTCACAGCATCCGGGGTGAGCATTCCCCCGCTGAAAAAATTGGGCTTCTTGGCAGTCTCTGATTGATCTTGTTGAGTTGGTCTGTAACCCAACCCAAATCTGTCTTCCTTCTTTTCCACGGGCAACAGCTTGCCCCAGCCTTGGGCAGTACCCTCTTCAACAACCTTTCGGGCTTGCTGATAGGATGTCATGGAAGTTCCCAGTACAACAGATGCTTCATTAATGTTCAGGGCCTCAAACCCCTGGCTCGTGGTTTCATGGATCTCTCCATCCATTTCAATGTACTTATACGTAGCCAGATGGCTAACAAAGATGTCTTCTTCCCCACAGATGGTGATGATCTGACCTTCCCATTCGAATTTCAGCTTCTGGTGAAGGGTAGACGTAACAGCGCCAGCGGCGTGGATCCAGGGTCTACCCAACAAACAGCTGTAGGCCGGCTGAATGTCCATCACATAGAAGGTAGTTTTGAAGGTCTGCGGACCGATTATCACAGGCAGATCAATCTCTCCAAGCACTGATATTTTAGAGCCATCAAATGCTCTCACCACCAAATTACTTGGACGCAATACCAAGCCATCATACTCCAGCTTCACTAAGGCTTTCTTTGGTAGAACATTGAGTGAGGACCCAGTGTCCACCAGTACATGAGATAGAACAACACCTTTGCATTCCAAGGTGATATGTAAAGCCTTGTTGTGGTTACGTCCCTCAGTTGTTAAGTCAGCATTGGTAAAGCCCAGTCCATGACTGGTGTTGACATTTGCCACCACAGTTTCTAGCTGATTAACGAGAATCTCCTCTGGCACGTATGTTGCGTGCAGGACTTTTAATAATGCATTCCTGTGAGCTTCAGAACACATCAACATGGATAATATGGAGATTTTTGAGGGAGTTTGGTGAAGCTGATCCACCACCTTGTAATTACTTCTCTTTATGATTCTCATAAACTCGTCTACATCTTGTTCAAAAGATGTCTTCTGAGTTTCTTTGGCAGCCGACTCTTCAAATACCACACTCTTTCCCTTTGCTTTGGCAGCAGCTTCTGCTTCAACATTAAGTCGTTGAGTTTGTGAGGCAAAAAGGCGTTCGCTTCTGGTGAAGCCTCCGCCTCCCCCAACATTATCAATTTGTGGAGAAGAGGTTGAATAATCCAAAGTGATTTTCTCCCCGTTGCAGTAGAGATCAGAGCCATAATGCCACGGTATGGCATTACTGCTTTCATAAGGAACGGGTCCAGGCACTGTGATAGTAACTGGACTGACTGCTGTAGAGGAGGGTACTGAAATAGTGTGCGGATCGTAGTAAATTGTGATGGGTGACCTGGAAGGAGGTGCCAATGTTTGTTGTTGAAAGTTGTTGTTTGGAGGAACATTTGATGGGTCATAGTAGATTGTGACTGCTGAGATATCTTCATTGATTTTTGTTGGCGTTGTAGAAGATTCTATTGATAAAATGGATGCTGATGTTGTAGAAGAAATGGTTGTTGAAACTTGACTCGTTGAAGTGATAGACGGAGCCATTGCTGATGATATTGATGAATCAGTTGGAATGATTGTTGCTGCTGTTGTAGAAGAATCAGGAATTGTTGTTAAAGGAATTGCTGGATTTGTAGGCGCCGTTGTTGAGATCTGAAGGATACCATCTTTGATAAGACCATCTATGCCGCTTCTCAAATTATCACACCCGTTGACTGCAATGTTGAAATACCCACAACCGAGTTCACACCCGGGGAACACCTGGCACTCTAGAAGCTGAGCTTTAATTTCGACCAGAGGTGTTCGAATTTGTGCAACACTGGTGATCAAAGTAGATGGTTTGTCTTCCTCAATGGCATTAATCCTCGGCCCTCCATGATTAGGCATAGGATTCTTGTTGACATTTGGAGGGGGTGCGAAGTTGAGGGCTTTAGAATCCACCAGATCTTGGACTTTCATTTGCAAGGCCCTGCATTTTTCCGTATCGTGGCCAGGTGCATTGGAGTGGAAAGCACATCTGGCGTTGACATCATAATTCCTTGGGAGATTGGAGGGATCTGGTGGTGCCAATGTCCTTAACTCAACCAAGTTAAGCTTCAGGAGTTGTGGCAATAAGGAAGCATAAGGCATAGGGATAGGGTCAATCACCCTGTTTTCCTGTGATGGTCTTTGTTGAAAGGGTCTTTGTTGTTGATTGTTGTTGCTGTTGTTATAGGTTCTCTGTGGCGGATACTGAACTTGCTGTTGATAGTGTGGTTATTGTGATTGTTGATATGCTGATTGCTGAGAAATCGGAGCTGGAATAGTGACAGCTGCTACTGATCAATGGACATACTGAGGTCTGCCCCTGCTAGCATGAATGGCATTTGTCTCACCGGCTCTTCGGGGTCCCACAAAAGGCTTCCTGGGATTACTAGATGAACTTGCACCATTATCAGAAATTTTGCCCATTTCTAATAGACTTTCAATTCTTTCACCGGCTATAACTACGTCTGCGAAGCTGGTGGAAGAAAAGGCAGCCAACCTATCAATATATGTTCCTTGCAGAGTATTCATGAACATGTCGGCCATTTCTCTTTCCGACATGGGTGGTTGGACAGCAGCAGCAAGCTGTCTCCACCTTGGGCATATTCCCTGAAGCTTTCTCTGGAGGACTGAGACATTCCCATTAGGAGGGTCCTGTTGGGAGCCATGTCCAAATTGTATTGATACTGCCTGATGAAAGCTTCAGCTATGTCCTTCCAGCATCTGATAGTAGCCCTGGTCAAGTGTGAATACCACTCTCTTGAAGCTCCAGTCAAACTGTCTTCAAAATAGAACATCCACAGCTTTTCATCCATGGTATATGCTTTAAGTCTTCCCAGAAAAGACTGCAGGTGAGTTCGTGGACAGGAGGTTCCATTGTATTTCTCGAAGCACGGAGGTTTGAACTTGTGGGGAATTCTTACCCCATCCACTAACCCCATATCCATTACATCGAAACCCAAAGAGTTTTGAGACTCCAAAGATCTAAACTTCTCAGCAATTTCATCAAACCTTCGGTCATAGACTTCATCTCCAGCTCCCATGACAGTAAATTGCTCCTCTTGGGGATCTTCTTGCAATATTCTCCCCCCAGTAGTATTTCCTTGCACATTACCCGGAATATTGACTTCCGGATCTATATGAGGTCCAAATACAGGTGGATTAACATGAGGCTGTCCCCTCTCATTGTTACTTGTTCCTCCAGTCCCAGGATGAGGTTCCTCGGGGGTTTGTCTTTCTACCAATGCCCTTAGCCTTTCCTGACTCTGGGCCAAGCCAGTCATCACAGTCATGAATTGGGCCATTTGGTTTCTCATCTCCACTCTTTCGTTAGCCATCTGGGTTCTGACCTCTGTCAGGTCTTGCTGTACTTGCTCCATTATAATACCCGGAAGGTTGTTGCAAGAGGATATCGGTGTGCACGGTTGACAGGGAACACTCTTCTGCGAGCAATATTTCCTGAAGCACAACAGAGTTAGAAACAAACAAAATAACAACAAAAACCTACAAACAAAACAAAAGTTAGTATGCAATGCAGTATGCTTATTTGTTTTCCAAGGTATCAGGCTAGGTTCTTAGTTTTGACCTTTCCAGACCTCGAGGAAGATGCTTTGATGTTGTTGAGAAAAGAAAACCCAAATGAAACAAACTAAAATATATTACAAATGGTGAATAATACATAGTCTGTTTTTACAACATATGCCCCTGAAGGGTCAAAATACAACACAAAAGAAAAGTACATCAAATGGAAATAACAACAATCAAAAAGTCAGATATCTAGTCCAAACTCATCCTCCTTAACCTCCTTCAGAAGTGCCTCAGTCACTGGACCAGCTGGATGCTTTGTAATGGTCCTGATGAGGAGGTTCTGGGTGGCAATGGCAGTGGTCAGCATTTTGTGCCTATCTTGGTCCTTTGACCTCTTCAAACCAGCCCTAAGCTTCAACTCTGAAATCTCCTTCTGGGCTGCCAGCAAAGCTTCTTGCTGCTTCTTTTCAATGGCCTCTAACTGCTCAATCCTGGCTTGAGTTCTTTGATCTTCTTGAGTACGGGCTTCAGTGATCCTGACCCACCTAGCCTGACTTTCATGCAGATAGAGGTCAGTCCTAGCCTTCTGAAGTTTGGCCTCTTTACAGGAATTCTTCAATATTTGCTCCCCAGCTCTTGCTTTCTTGATGTAGTCCTCTGTTTTCTCAATCTTGGCCAGATGCTCCACCCTAAGCTTCTCCAACCTTTCAATGTCCAGACGACCATCGCTCCTTTCCCAAAGAGTCTTCTTCAGAGCTTGAGACAGATTCTCATTCCTTTCCTTTAGCTTCTCAAATTCTTCTAGGCTGACAGTTGCTGCTGGCTGAGCTGTAGATGGTCCAGGTATATCCTCAATGGTGAAAGGCATTCCAGTGATCTGAGCTCGTGTACGGGACCAGTCATAGTACTGAGCTGAAGCAACATTATTACACCTTCCAAGAATAGCCATCCCCTTTGTCTGGATGTTGTCCCAAGCCCAGGATGCTTGTCTGACAGCAGCTAGATTAGGTTTTATTTCACAATACAAAGTCTCAGCTAAATCTTGCACCCTAGGAGGGTGAATCAAAGCATAGCCCAATTGTCTCTTAAACAGCAAAGGATTGTAGTTGATGCAACCCTTTACTCCTATTAGAGGTACATTTGTGTATTGCCCACAGCTAGTGATGATGTCCTTGCCTTTGGTGCTCTGGGTGCACCATCTGATATCATCTGAAGTCAAAGCAATAAGTCTCTTAGCCCAATTCTTTTGTTGGTGAGGATTCAGGAAGGCATCTGTCTTAGGTAGGTGTTTGAGCAACCAAGTGTGAAACAGAGGAGCACAGCATCTCACCAACTTTCCTATTTGTTTCTCATTCATTTGATGAATGGAATAATAGAAATCTCCCAGCAATGTGGGTACTGGGTTCCTCTGAAGGAAAAGATGAATGGCATTCTTGCTGATAAACTTGGGCTCATCTGCAAATAGTATAACCCCATATATGTTGAGGGCTAACAGTGCACTGAGATATCAATAAATCCAAGTGCAAACCAGGGATCCCAGCTTTTGTTGTCATATTCTGCTCAATCAAAGTAGGCTCCAGGTACAGTGCTTTTGCCACTTCTCCATTGCTGGGAGAAGTCATCTCTGGGTTGAAGGGGACTCCACCCCTGATAGGTACTCCAATCAGTGATGAAAACTCCTCCAGCAGAGGTCCTAGCTGAAAGTCTGGGAAGGTGAAGCATCTCAAAGGAGGGTCATAAAACTGTAAGCAGGTGTGGATCATACTCCTCTGAGAAGGGTCTAGGTCCATGACCATATCAAGGATACCTCCATAATGCTCTCTGAATAATGGGATGTGGTCAGGGGTGATAAGTGACTGGACCTGCCTGATACCAGTCAACACAGGCTCAAAGAAATGGTAAGATATGTTGCTCTTCCTGGGTGTAGCCATGAATGCTGATGAAGAGCTGCAGACAAGAGCTGATGAGGATCAAGACTGATATTGGAGATGAGCCACTGATAAGCTGATGCTGGTGATAATGAAGATAGCTGAAGAAGATGCCTGATGAAGCATAGGTCTATGCAGAAGAAGGGGTCAAAACCAAGCCAGATATAATGTGGATACCCTGAAAAACAAATAAACAAATGTTAAATGATACAATGATGATGTATGCAAATGATATGCAAGGGTTTGTGATCAAGCTGGATCTGATTATCTGTCTTGATATAAGGCCCATGTATGTTCAAGAAGTCTAGATGGAGGTTCAGAAATCCGGTAACCAAGGTGGGGGACTCAAATAAAGAGCCACATGTCCAGGGTTAAATCACAAGAACTGTCCAAAATATGGTACTCTTAAACCAAGTAATAATAGGGTATGATGTGGCCAATGGTACCTGCAAACCAGTAAACAGCCCAACCCCCTCACAGGTAGTGTTCTAAAACAAGGATCCTCAGACTTGGATCAGTTATGAGAAGTGTAAACACTTCTAACCCGGAGGTACAGTGTTTACAATAACCATAAAAGATCCTCCTCTAATTCACCTCAGTTTCTGAAGGTCATAGTAAAGGTCATCCAGACTTAGCAGGCTTCCCAGATATCCCTAGCACTACAGGAAATCTGTAGCACAGAGTTCTCAAGAAGAAACCCATATCTGAATCGTGTTTCATATTCCCGCACCAGACCGAAATGGAATGGGAAAGACAATGAACCACTCTAGCCTAGGTGTCACTCAGGTCCCAGGTATAGGACCTCAAACTCTCAATAGAACCCCACCCATCAAAACAACAAACCAGATCCAGCAAGATGACAGTATGACAGTATGATGTATAAAATTGTAAGGAAAGCAGTAAACAAGACTGTACATAAAGAAAAAATAAACACATAACACATATAGCACATAACACACCAGTAAACACAAATCAAACAAGCGCTAGGAGGAACCCACAAAAAGAACCAGAAGCCCTGGTTACAGTATAAGGGTCCCCAGCAGAGTCGCCAAGCTGTCGCTCCCACCAAAATGACACTAAGTCAAATGGGGTACAGACGCGAACGGTCAGCGAAAGAGAGAAGGGAATGAATAGAGTCGCCAGCTAGGCATTTTTATCCCGAAGGAAAGGTAATGCTGCATAAACCTAGAAAAATATGGATAAGACGGTTGCGAACCAGAGAGACTGAGAAAGGGGGTTTGTTACAACCTGGGAAGGTATTAGCACCCAGATTGTCCGTCGTACTCGACGGGATCCACGCTTAGAAGATTTGTGTTTAAAGGGGTAGTGTCAGTGCAGTCTGTGTATTAAAACTGGAAAAGTATGCAAGTGTCAGTGTAAAAAGAAATGTGAGGTGTATAAGAGAAGTGTCAGTGTAAGAACAAGAATGAAATGCTCAAGACTATGAAGCTTAGAAATAATGCTGGAAGAGGGGGGAATATACAGAGACTTTTGTTCGATAATAGTTGAGTTATGCCTACGTATCCTCTCGTGCAATGAGGAAGTCAGAACACCGTAGTTCGATCCAAAGAGACTGAAAGATGAATTGACTTGTGAACTTCTTGCTTGTCTATGCTCAAGTGTATGACCTGTCTGGCTCAGGTGCAAACTGTCTTGCATTAGACGGAAGAAGCGAGTTCTCGTTTGTGAGTGAATGAGATGAGAAAAGAATCCCGGAGGAGACGATTATTGTTTGTTTTTGTATTTTCAGTCTTTTATTGCTTTTGGAATTTGTCATAGGAAAATGAGCTTAAGCCTAAACCAAGGGTTAGTAAACTCATCACATCTTCCCTCTGATTAGGGGTAATGAGAATGCCTTAAGTATGAAGTAAGCACCTCACACTTAATCACCATGATGCAGGATTAAGATCATTAACCTACTTGTGATTATTTAGATGTTTTTGTTGTTTTTGTTTAGTGTTAAGTAATGAGTTTAAGCCATAATCAGGGATTTAATGGGCTCATTACACCATCCTAATAGAAGGATAATAGATGAGAACATTTAAGCTGAGAAAGGCTCCTCAACTTAATCCATGATTAGGGATTAACCTCATGACAAAACAAAGCCTTTATTAAATGAATTTTAATTGATGATAAGATGAAGAAGTGATCTTTATGGTTTGTAAGACAACTTGAGGGGGACTTGTCCATTAACACTAGGGTTAGTCCTTCTTAACCAATTAAGGAAGAATTAGAACCCTAATGCAAGGCCCAAGTTACAAGCTTGATGTCCTGATGATTATTAAGTGAATTGATTAAAGGATTTAAACACATTAAGGGTTTAACACTTAGGATTAAAGTTATACACTCCATCCTAATAGAAGGATTCAAGCATAAGCTTAATCACAAAGCCTTAAAACCTTTAGGGTTTAGTCCTTGATTATGAGGTGAGAAGAGAAGACTCAAAGAAAACTCAAAGAAAAGAGTCTAAGGGGGACTAAAAAATCCTAAATTGTTATCATGCTTGGAAGTCCTAGGGTTTGTGAGGCTTAAGAGGAGAAATCTTCAAGGAAGCCACCAAGGAGAAGCAGATGAAAGGAGAAAGAAGCAGAGAAAAGCAAGACAACTTGCTTCACTTAAGAAGACAAGTTGCTTGAAGGAAAAAAGTAAGATGAACATGAATGAGCAAGCTCACTCCAAATCACAAGATAAAATGCAGCCATGATGCATAAGAAAGATGAAAAAGAGATTGTGAGAAGTGAAGGCAAATTCACTTCTCAAAACAACTTACCACCTGAAAAGTTAGCAAAAGAAATGAAATGCAATGCAAATGAGATGAAATGCCATGATACAAACCAAAGTCAGAAGCATAAACATGATGTCAATGATGCTAAGAGATGATGCAAACACATGGCAAGAGATGAGAGTGATCAAACAAACATAAGAATGCAAATGAAGCATGCCTTGAACCAAAAAGATTCATGAATGTTTATGAAATAAAATGAACATATAACATGGAAAATGAAAGATGCAATGATCAAACATGATTCTAATATGTCCTAAGATGTCTTATGAATCATGTGGATGCACAAAATGTCATGGAAATTTCTTAAGTGCAAGCAAATGAGAGATGGAAGCAAAGGATGGCACATATTAGGGTTTACATACAACATACAATGCAAAAATTCAAAACCAGAAGCAAATGACATGATAAAAAAATTGAAAATGGGATCAAAGGACACCTAACCCTACACAAGTTCATTGCCCAAAGGAGGAGACCTAGATCTAAACCTAATGGAAGTTATGAATTTCTCAAGTTGGCTAGGGTTTCAAGGCACCTCACAATGAAAAATTCTAAACAAATTGAAAATGAAATATAAATTCAAACCAAATTAACCCTAAAAACTACATGCTATGAAGGATGCAATGCAAGAAGAACCATCATCAAACTCTCAATGGTTAGGCAGAATGGATTTTTCAAAATTTGAACAAAAAATATTGCCTTTAAAAGAATTTAATTCCAATGAAAAAGGTCAAAATAGTTCAAGAACCAAAAAGAAATTTGTTTTGAGAGTTTGATAATGTTCCTAAATGTTTTAGAATGCAATGTGAATTTTTTGGTGATTTTTAAATACCTAAATGCATTTTTAATTAATTAATTTTCATTAACTAATTAAAAATAACCATTTAAATGATTTAAAAATAGTTTTTAATTCAAAAATAAAAAATAAAAATATTTTTGGGTTCTGAAAATTAATGAAATGCTTGACAAAAATTTTCAAAATTTTCAAATGTTTTTTACTATTTTAAATAATTCGTAGAAGTTAATTATAAAACAAATGAATTAAAAATAAAATTATGAGAAGTATGCAAGATCCATGTCTGAGATTCAAAGAGAAATGGAGGGAATTGACCCGCGCCATATCCAATGGCTGTAATTCAAACTGACCAGATTAAATATAAAACCCAATTAATTATGTTAATGACGTGGATTAGGGCTTAATGGGGTGATCTGAGCCACACAAACGCGCGGGAGTCAACACTGGTCAACTGAATCCATGGTCCACATTCAAACTGAACCCTAAACGTAATTAATGAACTAATGACTTTCAGGTGGCCGGAAATGACCTCCGGTCATCTTCTCCGGCCACACCCCTCCCTGAAAATTGCTATCTTCTTCCCTAAGCTTCTAACAATCAATTTTTCTGCCCAGAAATGATCCCCATACATCATACATCAAGAATCAACAAACAAACAACATTTAAAACACATCAAAAGTGAGAATCGAATCAAAACAGTTCAAGGTCAAAAAATTTCAGAACATGAATACATACTCATTTCTCAACCATTTTCGAAACAAAACACATCAACGTGATCAGTGAAGCATAAAGAACCATTTAGCAACTTAAAAACAAGTTTCTGGAAAAATTGTTCTTGAGTTCACCTGAACTGGAGCTTTGATCTTTGGAAGTTTCTGGCTGCTTCTTTGATCCAAAATGCCTCTAATGAACCTCCTGAGAAGCTTGCAATGCTTGGTTGGAGTTTTATGTGGCTGGTTTAAGAGTTTGATGAAGTTCTGTTCAAGAGGGGTGAAAAATCGTGTTTCTGCTTGGGGTGATTTCAGGGCAAATTGATGGTTGAGAAATGATCAGAGGGTCATGGTGAATGGTTTTGTGAAGTTTGTTTTGATGTTTGAAGCCTGTGTATTGAGATTCGAAGCAAAATGCATAAGAGGTGAGTTTTGAGGATGCTGACTTGTGGGAGAGATTAGGCTGTGTTGTCTTGAGTGTTGAGTTCCTTTTGGTACATGTATCAAGTTTGGATAGGTCAGAGAGTTGTTGTTGGCCTAGCTTGATTGGTATGGGCCATTTTGCATAAAGTCAACTTTTTGTGTAAGAGAAAGTATGGGCTATTTCAGTCAAGGTACAAGGGCATGTCTGCTGCAGCTTGAATCAAGGCTGTCCATGGAAATGAAATTGAGGCAATGCAGCAAGTGGATCAAGGCATGAAAATGAACAAATCTTTGGTGCATTCTGATTTTTAGGTCATGGTTCATGTTTGTGTATTTCGCTCCCACCAAATGACACAGGGGCCAAGAGGGGTACAGACGCGAACGGTCGGCGAGAAGAGAGAGAACACACAAGGGTGAACTCAGAAGAAAAGAGTCGCGAGCTAGGCATTTTTATCCCGGAGGAAAGGTAATGCTGCATAGACCTGAGAAAAGATATGGATAAGACGGTCGCGAACCAGAGAGACTGAGAAAGGGGGTTGGTTACAACCTGGGAAGGTATTAGCACCCAGATTGTCCATCGTACTCGACGGGATCCATGCTTAAAAGATTTGTGTTTTAAAAGGGTAGTGTCTGTGCAATTTGTGTATCAAAGCTGGAAAGAATGCAAGTGTCAGTGTAAAAGAAACGAGAAGTGAAATATGTGAAGTGCCAGTGTAAGAATAAGAGTGAAATGCTCAAGACCATGAGGCTCAAAGAATAATGCTGGAAAGAGGGGAATATACAGAGACTTTTGTTCGATAACTGTTAAGTTATGCCTACGTATCCTCTCGTGCAATGAGGAAGTCAGAACACCGTAGTTCGACTCAAAGAGACTGAAAGGTAAATTGACTTGTGAACTACTTGCTTGTCTATGCTCAAGTGTATGACCTGTCTGGCTCAGGTGCAAACTGTCTTGCATTAGACGGAAGAAGCAAGTTCTCGTTTGTGAGTGAATGAGGTGAGAAAAGAATCCCGAAGGAGACGATTATTGTTTGTTTTTTGATGTTTTCAATCTTTTATTGCTTTTGGATTTGTCATAAGTTAATGAGTTTAAGCCTAAACCAAGGGTTAGTAAACTCATCACATCCTCCCTCTGATTAGGGGTAATGAGAATACCTTAAGTATGAAGTAAGCACCTCACACTTAACCACCATGATGTAGGATTAAGATCATTAACCTAATTGTGATCACTTAGGTGTTTTTGGAGTTTTTGTTTAGTGTTAAGTAATGAGTTTAAGCCATCATCAAGGATTTAATGGACTCATTACACCATCCTAATATAAGGATAATAGATGAGAACATTTAAGCTGAGAAAGACTCCTCAACTTAATCCATGATTAGGGATTAACCTCATGACAAAACAAAGCCTTTATTAAAGTGGATTTTAGTTAATGATAAGATGAAGAAGTGTTTTTTATGGTTGGTAAGACAACTTGAGGGGGACTTGTCCATTAACACTAGGGTTAGTCCTTCTTAACCAATTAAGGAAGAATTAGAACCCTAATGCAAGGCCCAAGTTACAAGCTTGATGTCTTGATGATTATTAAGTGAATTGATTAAAGGATTTAAACACATTAAGGGTTTAACACTTAGGATTAAAGTTATACACTCCATCCTAATAGAAGGATGCAGGCACAAGCTTAATCACAAAGCCTTAAAACCTTTAGGGTTTAGTCCCTGATTATGAGTTGAGAAGAGAAGACTCAAAGATGACAAAAAGGTAAGAGTCTAAAGGGGACTAAACAATCCTAAAATGTTATCATGCTTGGAAGTCCTAGGGTTTGTGAGGCTTAAGAGAGAAAGAAATCTTCAAAGAGACACCAAGGAGAGAAGCAGATGAAAGAGGAAGGAGAAAGGAGAAGCAAGACAACTTGCTTCACTTAAGAAGACAAGTTGCTTGAAGGAAGAAAGTAAGAAAGAGAATGAATGAGCAAGCTCACTCTACTACAAAATTAAAATGCAGCAATGAATGCATAAGAGAGATGAGAAGAGATTGTGAGAAGTGAAGGCAAATTCACTTCTCAAAATAACTTACCACCTGAAAAGTTAGCAAAAGAAATGAGATGCAATGTAAATGAGATGAAATGCCATGGTGCAAACCAAAGTTAGAAGCATAAACATGATGTTAATGATGTTAAGAGATGATACAAACATAAGGCAAGACATGAGAATGATCATACAAGGACATGGATGCAGATGAAGCATGCTTTGAACCATAGAAGTTCATGAATGTTTATGAAATGAAATGAACATATAACAAGGCAAATGAAAGATGCAATGATCAAACATGATTATAATATGTACTAAGATGCATTATGAATCATGTGGATGCACAAAATGTCATGGCAAGTCATTGAATGCAAGCAAATGAGAGATGGATGCAAAGGAAAGCACAAATTAGGGTTTACATACAACATGCATCACAAAAATCCAAAACCAGAAGCAAATGATATGACAAAAAATTGAAAATGGGATCAAAGGAACCCTAAACCTACACAAGTTCACTGCCCAAAGGAGGGGACTTAACTCTTAACCTAAAGGGAGCTATGAATTTCTCAAGTTGGCTAGGGTTTTAAGGTACCTCATCATGAAAAATGCAAAACAAATTGAAAATGGGAGATCAATTCAAACCAAATTTTTCCTATAAACTAAATGCCATGAAGGATGCAATGCAAGAAGAACCATCATCAAACTCTCAAAGGTTAGGCAGAATGGATTTTTCAAAGTTTGTACAAAAATATTGCCTTAAAATGGATTTAATTCCAAAGAAAATGATCAAAATGCATCAAGAACCAAAAAGAAATTTGTTGAGAGTTGGATAATGTTTCTAAATATTTTTAAATGCAATGTGAATTTTTTGGTGATTTTTAAATACCTAAATGTATTTTTAATTAATTAATTTTCATTAACTAATTGAAAATAAACATTTAAATAATTTAAAAATGATTTTTAATGCAAAAAATAAAAATAAAAATATTTTTGGGTTCTGAAAATTAATGAAATGTTTGACAAAAATTTTCAGAATTTTTAAATGCTTTTTGCTATTTTAAATAATTCGTAAAAGATAAATCAAATAAAATGAAAATAAAAATGAATTAATGAGAAGTATGCACAATCCATGGCTGAGATTCAAACTTGGGGGTCAATGGTTGACTGCGCGTGCTAATAGAGGGTCAGGATCTCTTCTGGCTTAATTAACTTTAAGTGTGATTTATTAAATTAATAAAATAGATTAGGGTTTAATGATGTGATCTGAGCCACACAAACGCGCGGGAGTCAAACCTGGTCAACTGAATCCACGGTCCAAATTCAAACTCTCATTAATTACGCTGCTAAACCTAATTAGGGTTAATCAAATTCAGACGGCCGGAACAGTGTTCCGGTCGTCTTCTCCGGCGAAACCAAAAACCTAGCTTCCTCTACAGGCCACCCCAACCTAAATTAACTGCCCATAAACGTTCTCATATCCAAACTAAACCCAAATCCATCATCAAACATCATTTATCAAGCATGAATAAAGAGAATCGAAGCCAAACATTTTCACGGGCAAAATTTCAGAGCTTGCATACATGGTGGTTTCTCAACCATTTTCACTAATAATCATATCCCCATGACCAGGGGAACTCAAGGAATCATAAATGAACTTAAAAACAAGCTTCTGAGAAAAAAGTTCATGAAGTATACCTGAGATTGAACCTTCTGGTTCTGAGTTTTTTGGACTCTCCTTTGTTGCAAATCCCCTCCTATGAACCTCTGGATGATGAAATGAGGCTTAGAATGAGCTTGTATGGCCTGGTTTGAAGGTTTTGGTTCTGGTGTAGCAGATTTGGAGAGTTGGGTATGTGATGTTTCAAACTGTTTCAGAGGGTGCTTCTTGTTCTATGAGTGATTTGTGGTTTGTGGGTGAAAATATTTTGGATGTTTGAAGGCTGTGTTGAGAGATTCGAAGAGGGAAAGGTTTTTGACAGTTTTTGTGTATGCTGCCATGTGGGAGCTTCTGGCTTGTGTATGGTGTCCTTAGGGTTGCTTGATGT